>CM076685.1:86837717-89237717 GCA_038501925.1 Xenopus petersii
AAATGAAGTAGATGGGAAGAAAATTCGAACACTGTTTCTTCTGGGAACCACATCACTGGGTAAAGACCATCGAAACCTCCAGAGGCTTATTGAACAAGAGGACCAAATATATGGAGACATCCTGCAATGGGATTTTATGGACACTTTTTTTAACCTGACCCTTAAAGAAGTCAACTTCCTAAAATGGTTTCACGTTTATTGCCCAAATGTGCAGTTTATCTTTAAAGGGGATGACGATATTTTTGTTAACACAGGGAACATATTAGACTTCTTAGACTTTAAAAAGGACGACCCTCTGTTACCAAGTTTATTTGTGGGGGATATCATTTCACGAGCAGCTCCTATCAGGAACCGGCAAAGCAAATACTTTATTCCTAAAGAGTTGTATGATAAGCCGTACCCAGTTTATGCTGGTGGAGGAGGGTTTTTAATGGCTTCTTCTCTTGCGCAGAAGCTCTTTATAGCTTCTGAGAAGATACAGCTATTTCCCATTGACGATGTATTCCTGGGGCTGTGTTTAAGTTCTGTAGGGGTACAACCCAAGCTGCATCCAGGATTCCGGACATTTGGGATAAGCAAACGAAAATCTAGTGCAATGAATATGGACCCTTGTTTTTATAAGAACCTGTTGGTTGTCCACAAAATGAGCTCTGAAGACTTACTTAAAATGTGGAATATTGTCCACCAAGAAAAGATCAACTGTAGTAAGTCAGTTCATCTCTAAAGTCCCATTTAATCCGGTGACATAATGTAAAGTTAATCTTTCTAAACAGGGACAAAAATTAATGTGGAATACAAAGTAAAAATATGTTTGTTACATTGACAATGTATGCATTTATACATGCATTTACACAGTCATATCATAATAAGGGAACCATTTCTTTATATTCTTGTACTGTGCAGGTATAGGATTATCTAGAAAACTTTGGATCTGGGGTTTTCCAGATAATGGATCCTTTTCTAATTTGGATCTCCATACCATAAATCTGTTCCAAAACACTTAACGGAACAGTAAAACCAAAATATTTAAGTGTTTAAAAAGAATGATCATATAATGTAGTGTTGCCCTGCATTGATAAAACTGGGTTGTTTGCTTTAGAAACTCTACTATAGTTTATAGCCATGGGGGCAGCCATTCAAGCACAGGATACACAGTAGATAACAGATAAGCTTTTAAGAATCCCATTGTTTACTACAAAGTTTATCTGTTATCTGCTGTGTATCCTGTTCCTTTTTTCAGCTTTGAATGGCTGTCCCCATGGCTACACAACAGCTTGTTTATATAAACTATTGTTGAGTTTCTAAAGCAAATACACCAGTTGTACAAGTAAAGGGAAACACTACATTATATTTTCTATCTTTTAAAACACTTTAATTTTCTGGTGTTACTGTTCCTTTAAGCATTAGCCGAAATAGGATTGTTTTGGCACCAATTTGGATTCATGCAGCTTACTTATCATCATGTACTGTTACAGAGAACGAGGAAATCATTAAAAAATACAGTATTTGAATTATTTGCTTAAAATGGAGTCTAAGGGGCAAATTCACTAAGATTCGTAGATGCGCCAGGCGTAACTTCGCCGCACTTCGCCAGGCGTAGTTTTGCCAGCGCTTCGCAAATTCGTAAGATTGCGAAGTAGCGTAAGGTTGCGAAGTTGAGCTAGCGTTGATTCGCAAAGCGAAGTTACGCTAGCGATGGTTAATTTGCATACGGCGCCAAATTCAGATTTCAATGGAGGAATACGTAGAATCACTACAAATGCCTGGGAAACCTTCAAAACATCAAATAAAATTTTTATTTTGCCCTACACATGTGCCCACTGTATAGTTAAGTTGCCATGAGTTAGGAAATGTAGGGGGGAAGGAGGGGAGCCCCAAAAAATGTTTCGATCTTTTTCAGCCTATCACCCATAATATAGAAAAAACGCCAGCGGTTTTTGGGACTTAGAAAAATTTGTAACTTTTTTGAAGAAATCCATACCTACTCTATTGCGCTTCGCCTGGTCTGAGGTGGCGAAGGAAGTCTAGCGTAAAAGGTAGCGTTCAGAACAATGCGCGCGTTAGTGAATTAGCGTAGTTAGGCCCGTTGCGCAAATTCGCCAGCTTAAGGGTGCGAAGTTACGCTAGCGAAGTTAGGCCAGCGTCCGTTAGTGAATTTGCGAAGTAACGAAAATGGCCAACGCTAGCGAATTGACGCTAGCGTTAGACGATTCGGCGCATAGTGAATTTGCCCCTATAGGAGATGGGCTTCCCGTAATTCTGAGTGTTCTGGATAAAGGATCCCACACTTATAATATATTACATTTTTCTGTAATAAAACTTGTTTCTTTGTATTAAGTCCTAGTGAGTGCGGTACTCTGTTTCTTTCTTTATTTTATTTGAACAGCACCAGGGCAGTTAACTACGTTTTTGCAGGGTTACACTCCTCTCTGCACCTATATATTTATGCGTGAAATTAATATTTATACTTTTTTTTTAATGACTGTACATATTAAAGATATTATATTAAATGTCAATATGGTATTGATAGACCAATACCTTTTTAATTGGTCTTCATTAATTATTAGCCTTATCTGTAACTGAAAAAGGTGTCTATAATGGGCCCATGGATTGTGAGGGTTCTGTTTCATTGCTCTTATATTATTTTAGTTTTGCTAATCTTTCTGTTCAGACGTCAGAACTAGTGCCTGGTTTCTAGGGAAATTTCCAAGCTTAAGGGCTCCATGAACAAAACAAATGTCAATACTGTAATAACCACAACTTCTTGCATATTATCTAAGAATCCAGCCATCTGCACCCCATTAAAATTTATTGTAAGGTGAACTATCCTTTAATCAAAGAAAAGGCATACCAAAGTGAAGTTGTTACATACAGATTCCACAAGATGCCCATCTATATTGCAGCCAGCTGATTCAGTCTCATGAGTTATAAAATGGTTAATTTCAGGATCCCAATCGTATTTATTGCTTAAAAATCCTAGTTTGTCGTCATAACAGTATTTGGCTTTGATACGACAGACAGGGGCGTAACTATAGAGGAAGCAGACCCTGCGGCTGCAGGGGGGCCCAGGAGGTATAGGGACCCCACGAGGCCCTAATTCATATAAAATTTCAATAAATATTGGAGAAACAAGTCAACCCCAAAACATTTTGGGGGCCTGAAAAATAATTTGCTGTGGGGCCCAGTAATATCTAGTTACGCCACTGACGACAGATAACACTATATAGAAAAGAAAAAGAGCGAAGAGGTTTTATGAGCTATTTATTTTAGATGAAGGATAATGGGGTTTCTATTATGATATAACTGAGAATATATTAATGATACTGCCTGATCCTTTTAAAAGGGAAACTGTGTTTGATGGTAATGGCACATGGATTGTTTTGATTATAGCGGATGGAAATGTCCTTAAGCACTGGCAGCTAATTTCTGAGCTACTGAATGGGAAAATTACTGCATTTGGCACATGATAACATGCACTGTGTACCCCGAGAGAACACTAACTTACAATGTTCCATACAGTGCAAAATAGAAGGGACGTTTCCCAATTGCTAGAGCTGGATGCAGAGTGCTGGCAGCTCAGAGCATTTTAATTGCCGGGGGATTTTCCCTGCAACAACAAAGTGTCTATGGGTTACTGCACCGGGCAAACTTACTGTCATTTCTTACATAACCCCCAATATGTTTTAATTTTTTTATACTACTGTGGCATCCTGGAACTGGTAAAATTAGAAAAGAATGATTTCTTACACCCGTAACTGACAAATGAGGTGTAGACCAATCATAATCAGCCTTACTGCATTCAGATTGCTATTATGACAAATTGTATTATGATTTATGATTGTTACTGTGGATTAAGGGAACACTGATAGGACTAACAGAAATCATGTCAATGTCACCCCCATGGCCTGATATCTTTGGAATGATTCTTTTTATTATTGGTTTTTTTTTTAAAGACTGTGATTTTTTTTTTGAGCAGTACAGACACTACTAGGCTGGCTTAGATGGGGAATGTGAGCCTGCAGTTTGGGCAGGTTTGCAAAAAAACCTCATCATTTTGAAAAGGATATAAGTTACTAGGGATGCCATGGCCATGATTGTATCACTTAACCTGTTCTGTGGATCTGCCCCCTTGCAGCTAGATTGTATTTTATAGCTATATTTTAGAATACTCTATTTGATATAAAACAACCGATTTATAAACTTTATTGTTCCTTTGAAATGTATTCAGTTGCCAAAAATGATATGGCTGAACTGATAAAACAGTTACACACACTCAATAATGTACAAAAACCAGTTGTACATTGCTTATGCTGGTCTGACTGGTCTGTACGTGTAGTTTTCTCCAAAACAACTGTTTTTAAGGGACACCAGTGAACACTCTCAGCTGTTAATAATGGATCACACTAGCACATGCCCCTGTGAAAGTCTCAGGCATTACAGATGGGGTGTATGTGTGAACACCAAAAGTACGACTTCTTTAATCTATCACTGCTGCTTATGAAGAGGCTAATAAAGACATTGTCGGAAACTCCATGGGGATCCTTTGCTATCACTGGGCATTAGCATTATGCAGCACTTGGACCCGGTGCAGCTTTTCTGTTTTGCACCCTTTTGTAGCAGCTGTACCTAAAGCCTGCCTTCAAGTGGACTTGTCACACAGACATACAAATCTGTATAATAAACGTCCTTTTCAGATTTTTTATTAAAGCATTCATAGCTATTGTAAACTAATTTAAAAATCAAAATCAATCAAATATTGTCTGCCCCCTCGTCTACGAGACGGGGCAGACAATTACTTTCACTTTCCATTCAGCACTTCCTATGTCTCTTATCTCCACACATTCCCCAGTTTTCTTCACCGTTTAATTGTGTAGCCAGTACATGGGGATGGACATCAGGTCCCCCATTCTGGTGCACAAACAAGATTCTGAGATGATGCAAGACTTGTCTTAATAACAGTGTCCACAAAATGGCTGCTGCCTGCTTGCTGTAATTATGAATTCTCAGACTGAAAGAAACAAGATTCAAATAATTTTTATAGCGTAATTAAAGTCTATTTTGCTTGACTAATGTGATAAAATAGGATTTTGAATCATTTTTTGGGCGACGGGTCCCCTTTAAAGGGAACCCGTCACTCAGACATACAAATCTGTATGATTAAAGGCCTTTGAAAATAGAACATAATCCCCAGATTCTTTTTTTTTAATGAACACATTCATACTTGGTATAAAGGTATTTAAAAAACTCAGCTGTCAATCATATATTGTATTGCCTACCTCAACTCTATGCCTCAGGCATTTACTTCTGGATGTCACACACTCCTCTCATTGTCCCTCCCTCCTCACTGTCTATAACGTTGTAGTCAGGGCATGGGCATCAGGTCCCTGATAGCATAAACAAGATTTTAGCATGATCCAAAGCTTCCTTCAATAAGTGTTCACAAAATGCCGCTCCAATGTGTGCTCTAATTGTGGATTCCAAAAGGAAACAAGATTTAAATTTTTTTAATAGTGTACATAATATTCATTTTGTTTGACTAAGATAATAAAATTGGATTTGGAATTTTTTCTTAGGGTGAGTGACCGATCCCTTTTAAGCATGCAGTTGGTATAGAGCTGTATATCATTTGCATCCTCGAGTGCCTCCTTGTGCTATTTGGCATTTACACGCAGGTGCCAGTCTTTATGGAAGTTAAGCATCTGAAAGTGCTGGGCACAAATGGGTTATTTATTTATTTTTTTGCACTTTGCCATCCTTCTTACTTTGTAAGTGATCTGTGTAAGTGATACAATTGTTTTCAGAATAATAGCAGTCAGACATCTCTAACCTGATCAATTACTGTTTGGTAGAATTTTTATTTCCACATGGCAAATAATTTACTAGTAGGTGTAGTAGAGTAATAGAAAACCAACAGACCCAACAGTCATGAGATGCATGCTGCTGATTCTGTGTAATTGAATCATTAATTGAGTCTTGTTCCAAATAATAGCAGTTCAATTAGTGAGGTCATTCATTCTGTGATAAAACAGGTGTCAATTAAGTTCCTCATTTAAGGAAGGAAGGCAGCAAATGTAGTGCATGCTGGTTATAGTGTATTTAACTGAACATCTGAGTAAAATGGTTCATTCGAGACATTAGAAGAAAAAAACTTGATTAACTTGATTAAAAACTTGATCGAAGAGGTGAAAACATATAAAGAAGTACAGAAAATCATAGGCTGCTCAGCTAAAATGATCTCAAATGCTTTAAAATGGCAACCAAAGCCTGAAAGACATGGAAGAAAATGGAAAACTTCCATTCGAATGGATAGAAGAATAGCCAAAATGGCAAAGACTCAGCCAATGATCAGCTCCAGGAAGATCAAAGAAGGTCTAAAGTTACCTGTGATGCTGTTACAATTAGAAGATGCCTATGTGAACTATTTGATTTGACCGAACAATTTGGCTCTTTATCCTACTACAAGCTCAACACCACAAAAACGCAGGCTTTACCAATACTCATGCCCCAATCAGAGATTAAGTTGCTTAAAAGGGACTATAAACTTGACTGGCAACCTATGGGAATCAACTATCTGGGCTCGAAGATCACGGCGGATCCTTCGCATTTATATCAGCAGAATTATGCGGAACTGTTGAGAGACATTCAAATGACACTCCAGAGCTGGAAAACTACCTATATCTCCTGGCTAGGAAGGATCAACGCAATAAAAATGCTACTCGTTCCCAAAATCCTATACAAGTTTAGGACATTGCCTATCCCACTATGCAGGTCTTTCTTCCATCAGATCCACAGAGTACTGTTCACGTTTATATGGAACCAGAAGAAGCCAAGAATCTCAAAAGCCATCATGTATACTAGCAAAAGGAAAGCTGGGCTAGCTTGCCCTAACCTGCACCAATACTACAAAGCTATAATCCTTGATCAAATGACAGACTGGCATCTACCACCCGGAACCAAACAATGGGTGGACATGGAGAGGTGGATATACCTTTCAAAAATGGGACATAAAGTTATAGACCACGTCTGGTCCATGACCAAGCACCAGAAACTACTTATGGGCACGCTACCGCACACTATACAGGCAACACTACAAACTTGGTACACAACCAAGTCTAACCGGCTCATAACCAATCCCCCATCTGCCTTCATGCCAATCCACATACTGGAAGGGGCTATCCCAGACCTGTGCCTAACTCAATGGCAAGAGGCAGGCATCACCAAAATGGGAGACTTATACGATCAGGACGGTCTAGTTACGTTCTCTGTGTTGCAAAGCAAATTTAAAATATCGAACACACAATTGTACACGTATATACGACTAAGGCACTATCTTCACTCAAACAAATGGAATGGCTTACAACAACCAACCCTCTTTGACATCAAATGCTGGGCACCCAAGGAAAAAAAGAAAGGTGCAAAATCCATATACAACTTATTCCAAATGACTGACCAAGACAACCCTTTGCCGGCGATGAAAAAATGGCAAACTGAGCTAAATACCCCACTTAATACGCAAGTGTGGTGCCAACTGTTCCTACAAACTTCGAAATACTCACGAGCATTAAACCACCACGAACTCACTGTTAAAATTATGTACAGATGGTACATGACGCCTGACAAAATTTCGAAAGCCTATCGCAATATACCGAACCAATGTTGGAGATGCCACTCAGGAGAAGGATCATTCTGGCACATATGGTGGACATGCCCGATAGCAACAAAATTCTGGGAGGAAGTAAATTCCATCCTAATAGACATTACAGGGGAAAACCGAAGCCTACACCCGGCATTAGCTCTTTTGGGATACGAGACAGAATCGAGAGATAAGGCTACAAAGTTGAAAATCATGCGCCTCTTACTAGCAAGCAGATGCCTACTAGCAAGAAACTGGAAGACGACCAGTTTACCCAACAAAATACAGATCCAGGCTGAAATAGAACGGATGACCCTATATGAGAATACATTTTCCCAACTTGCTTAAAAAAATACCTAAGTGCTAAATTACTCACCTGCATTTATACGAACGTAACCAGTACTCCAAATCTTCTCCTTCTTCTTCTTTCCTTCTCCTCTCTCCTCTTCTCTTCAAAGTGATGTAAATTCAAAACTGTTAATAAAAAAAAAAAAAAAAAGAAGACGCCTATGTGAGGCCAATCTATCAGCAAGAAGTCACCCCCAAAATCCCATTGTTGAAAAAAAATACATGCTGAAGAGCTTACAATTTGCCAAAGAACACATTGACTGGCCTAAAGAGAAATGGCGCAACATTTTGTGGACTGATGAAAACAAGATTGTTCTTTTTGGGTCTAGGGGCCACAGAAAGTGTGTCAGATGACCCCCAAACACCGAATTCAAGCCACAGTACAGTGTGAGACAGTGAAGCATGGTGGCACAAGCATCATGATATGGGGATGTTTATCATACTATGGTGTTGGGCCTATTTATCACATACCAGGGATCATGGATCAGTTTCAATACATCAAAATACTTGAAGAGATCATGTTGCCTTATGCCGAAGAGGAAATGTCCTTGAAATGGGGGTTTCAACAACCCCAAACACACCAGTAAATGAGCAACATCTTGGTTCCAGAACATCAAGATTAACATTATGGAGTGGCCAACCCAATTCCCAGACCTTTATCCAATAGAAAAATGCTGTTTTTGAGACAAAACCAAGATAATGCAGATGAATTGTGGAACGTAACAGGTGCGGGAATTTGGTAGAGTCCATGCAAAACAGATGTGCAGCAGATCTCAGAAGCACTGCTTATCCAACTAAATATTAGTTCAGTGATTCAAAGGAAAGCAAAATCGTGAAACATTTTTCAGTTTATACAGTGAATGTTTGAGTTTGTAAAGAAGAATGCAGACACTGCTATTTTTTGGAACAACCTAATATTTGGTTTTCTTTACTTTCTGTAAAAGAATAACACAAATTTGATAAATTTTTCTTCAAGTTTTGATTTGGAATAGAATGTGCAGTGTTCCCAATACATTTGTGTGTATGGAAAAGCTATTATAAGGATTTTGAGCTTTATTCACTCTTTTAATTGCACTGCTATTATTCTGAACACAACGGTATATGGAAAGGTTAGTTACTGAACAAGAGTTCCTATAAAAATCCTTTAGACGTTTAGTCTAAGAGCAGGATTATGTATTTCCAAGAACAACAAAGCAATATATTTTGGCTCTGTGGATTTGCAACCGCAGGAGTGGAATCCAATCCTGCAGGAAAAACAGACTTTTTTTTAACTGAGACAAAATGGGGCCAACAAATGTATACATGGGAATGCATGGAAACTGTGCTTCTCACATATGTTGATTGCTGGATGAGATTTCTACCCAGGAAAATGGAAAAAGGTTGCACATGGATTAATGATAATATAATGGTGTGTGGCAAATTTCTGCAACTTTTTCCTGAGCACCTGGCCAAATAAAGTTGCATGTTTAATTTTACCCTAATACAAGTACATATGTCTACATGCTGCAGGACTCACTAGATGCCTGGCTACCTTCATGAATGCAGTGCCTGTATTTGCCAGTGCTGTACTCATAAGGGGTGGATCGGGGGGGGGGGCATGTAGACACCCCCCCCCATTCTGCCCTTACCCTTCCCTTAACTTGTGTGTTATTTAGATGCACAAGTTATGGAGCAATGATGGGCACAGAATGGAACAAGGACCTTTGGCAAGAGGTGGGGACTGGGCTGGCCTGCACCCGAAAACTCAAATCGAATTCGAACACAATTCGAATCGAGTTTTTTTCCGAAAAAAACCCCTGAAATGTCAGGAAGGCTTTTATCATCTTCAAATGGGTCAACGGACATCTGTCATTTACTTGTACATGAACTCGGCAGGTTTTAGGTGGCGACTTATCGAATTTAAGTTACTTCCAGGGCCAAGGTATGATAAATCTTGAATTTGGATTTTTCCCAGCTCGAATTTGTGAGTTTTGATCAAAAATACAACTCGAAAATTTGAATTTACCATTCAAACCTTAATAAATCTGCCCCCTAGTACCCCCCAAGCAAAAGTGATATGTACTTCAGCATGAATGCTTGTGCATCAAGTGGTCCTCTCTTGATCTCCTTTGTGTGCTTTCACTTCTGCTTGGGGGCATAGAAAGTACCCCTTTATGCTAAAGCCTTTTGTGGCTGTCACATAACTTACAGGGTCCAATATAAGTGCCCCAAGAAAAAGCAATGAAATTGAGATGGAACCAAGATATGGTTCACTGATTAATGAATTCATTAGAAAAGCTTGAAAACCATTGCATTTAATGTTTTACATACCATCTACTGTAGCATATACAGCTTAAAAGTACCATTGAGCTGCTACCATAGATTTAGTGATGGGTGAACTCCTGTTTCGCTGAAAAATTCGTGATTTTCCCGCAAAATTCGCGAAATGGCAAAATATTTCGAGAAAAATCGTGAAATCAGAAAGTTCAAGAAAAAATAGTGAAATTTTAACATTTTCATGAAAAAATTTGATATTTCAAAGTTTTCATGAAAACATAGAGCAATTCAAACGTTTTTACAAAAAAATCTAGCAATTCGAAAGTTTTCACTTAAAATCGAGCAATTCGAATGTTTTCACAAAAAAATCAAGCAATTCGAACGTTATCACTTATCACTTAAAAATCGAGCAATACGCACCTTTTCAAGTAAAAATCAAGCAATTCTAATGTTTTCACAAAAAAAAACGTGAAAATCTGAAATTGACACAGGCGAATTTATACCTGCGAATTTTCGCTGGAGGGTCGCAAATTTATTCGCCGGTGGCGAAACGCGGGAATTTGCCGGAATGGAATGAAAAGGATTGAACTACATTGATTCCTATTTAGCAGTGATGGGCAAATTTCTCCCGTTTCGTTTGGCCGAGAAATTAGCAAATTTCCCGCAAAATACCCGCCGTCAATTGAGACATTGGTGACAATTCTGATGCTAATTAAAGTCAATAGGTGCTTATTAATTGTGGCTGGCGATGGATTGGTCGTCGGCGTCAAAAAATTTGCCGCGAATTTGCACCTGCCAAATAAATTCACCCAACACTACTGTTTAGCCCTACTGCATTATAACATATACAGGTATTCTCTGTTGCTCTGTCTACAGTGAGAGCAAATTTATACTGTAAGCAAAGCCCTAATCTAATGTTGATAACAGAGAGTTTTAAGGAATGCTTTTATAAGGAATTTTGAGAACACTGGCTAATACTGTATCCAGTATTCAGAATTTCTAAGCTGGATTTCTAAGGGTTTATTTGGTTACGCAAAGTAAAGGTAACACAACTCTTTTTTAAGTCAGCATATGTCTAGCTATCTCAATAAAGGAATCCACCTTACAAACTCTGAGAAATGTATTGGGTTTAGCCAATGTTCCACCTGCATCTGTCACTGTCAGTTTCTGCCTCATTCTAGTGGGTTTATTAAGTGGGTATAGTGATGGGTGCTCTACATATTATATCTGGGAGGAATCATAATTTACACTGCCGTACAATATATACTAACAAACCGACAAAATGCAACGAAAGTATTTATGATCGAGAAAGATTTTAATGCGCAGTTAAGAAAACTTGCTTTGGTCTCCCAAAATTCCTTCTTATGATTGCCCACTTAACAGGATCCCTGGGTCCCTTTACTGCAACCAGCTGCTGCTCTGTAAATGCTCTGACAATGCAGCTGTTATCAATGACAATACAGCTGAGCAGTTGTGACATTTAAATGAGCAAGATGAGAAAAAGTAACTAATATGTATTATTATTGTTGTATTTTTAATTGTGGAATAAAGCCTTTTTTTTCCTTATAATCAATATTGCTTTATTATAGAAATACACATTCAACTAGTACTGGCACGAGTGAATATCAGTAACACGGAAGGAAAAGGATGGAGGTTAATATCATCTGGGGTTACTTAAATAACTAATGACTCTAAGTAAAATTGTAGACAAGCATGAAGGAAGTGCAAAAGGCTTTACTTGGTCTTGGAGCCTGAATAGGGGAAGAAAAATGGATGTTCAATTCACTCTTCATATACTTTGAAAGACCACTTAAAGGAACAGTTCAGTGTAAAAATAAAAACTGGGTAAATAGATAGGCTGTGCAAAATAAAAATTCAATATAGTTAGCCAAAAATGTATGTAATGTATAAAGACTGGAGTGACTGGATGTCTAACATAATAGCCAGAACACTACTTCCTGCTTTTCAGCTCTTTAACTCTGAGTTAGTCAGCGACTTTAAGGGGGGCCATATGTGACATGACTGTTCAGTGAGTTTGCAATTGCTCCTTAGCATGCAGCTGAAACAGTTTCAGATTCAAACAGTTATAACCCATGTGGCTCCCGCTCAAGTCACTGATTGGTTACTGCCTGGCAACGAACTCAGTGGAAACCAAGAGAGCTGCAAAGCAGGAAGTAGTGTTCTGACTATTATGTTAGTCATCCAGTCACTCCAGCCTTTATACATTACATTTTTGGCTAACTATGTTGAATTTTTTTTTTATATTTTGCACACCCTATCTATTTACCCAGTTTTTATTTTTATACTGAACTGTTCCTTTAAAGCGCTGGTTATATATTAATTTTTGCTAAATAATACGCTCCGTCTTTGCCTATCACCACTTGCCCAGATATGGAGACAGGCCACTAAGGTCCAGTCCAAGGGTGGCATATATCTGCATTATTTACAGGACTGGCTAGACAAGCAAAAGGTCAGGGCAGGCAGCAGACAATAGCAAGTCAGGTAGACAAGCAACAGACCACTGCATGTGGCAGACAATTGCAAGTCTGCAAAGAAGTACATGGTGAGGCTTGGAGATACGTGTGGCTGGGGTGGTGGGCCCTTGAGAAGGCAGCTTGTGGCCTTTTAAGATTGTCACAGACTACAGATTCACAGCCTTCTGATTGTGATTGTCATTACTACACTATCATTACTACACTACCATGCCCATTTAACAGGATACTACTGGTTAAATTTAAAGTTAAATAAGTTAAAATAAAACTTTCAGTCATTTTTTTACTATTTAATTTTGCATTTTCCCTTCATCATAATGGCACATAAAAGACAAACTCCCTTCTTATGGAGCGTGTAAATACCATATAGGTAAAAGTAATACCAAACTGTATGGTTAACCAAGGTAAGATTAGTTGTGATAGGTACAGGAACACGCAAGACTCCCTAAATTATGTTTAGGGTGCAGTTACCCAGATGCAGGGTCAATAGAAGTGCAAAAGAAGAGGATATACTGTATTTTGTATTACTCAAAGAAGACAAATAAGGAAGTTCTGCATCCTTGGGATCTCTCATGTTTCAGGTAATGTTTATGGGCTTTGTTCCATTTTGAGAAATTCTGTAATATAATAACACATCTTTTATGCTGCAGTATATTCTGAGTGTTGAGAATGCAGAATTACACTAGAAAAGGGACAATCTTGTTGTGTAATGGGCAACATTTGGGAGAGTCGAATGAGCAAAGTACTTAATCCAGTGGATTTATTGCAACCTTAAATCTTTATGTCACTCTTAAATCGTATCAGGTCTGTTAACATTGTCACCTGTGAAAATCTAAGGGGGTTATTTACTAAACTCCGAATGCATAAATCACAAAAAATATATAAAATTGGACTTTTAAAAATTATTCAGAATTTATTAAACCCAAAGGATGGAAAAGTCCGAATCTGAAAATCCGGCATCTCAGACGTTGAGGTTGCATATAAGTCAATGGGAGAAGTCCCAATGATTTTTTGATGTGCGCTGGGTTTCGTGCAATAGCCAGAAGTTTGCGGATGAAAATTCCGAAAAAATAGTGAAAATCGTATGAAAAAATCGGAAAAAAACCTCAAAATCTGTTTTTTTTCCCGCAATGCAAATTTTCAGGAAAATGAAATAATAAATAAACGTAAAAAACCAGAGCGGATTTGATTGGAGTTTGTAGCAGAAAATATGTAGATAAATTCGGACTTTGATAAATAAGTGTGTATAATATATATATATATATATATATATATTTATATATATATATACAGTATATATTTATATATATATTTATATAAATAAATATATATATATATATATATATATATCCATTCTGCAAATATCGACAGCACTCCAAGGATATTCACAACTCAGCGATAGTCACAAGCAGGTGAAGGTTTATTGAAGATCCAACGTTTCGGCTCCTTACTGGAACCTTCCTCAGGGATATCCCACATTGGAATTTTCTGCAGAAAACATTTCTGCTGTAATAAAATACAAAGCTTGAGAAATACACCATATTTTTATACACTGATATGTGGTTAGAATCTTCCTGTGTGCTAATTCCCCATTCTATTTGCACACATGTAAATGCTTTTTACATAGACTAAAACTAGCCCACACACTGCCAAATCCACTCCTTTAATGAGGTTGCCAAATAAGCAGATCTGTGCCTGATTTGCCCACCCACGCACTGGGCCACATTGGACTGATCTGTTCATTGACTTGGGGACCCAATATTGGATCAGAGAAGCCTGCAGGCCCATTGGATGAGGACTGTATCAACACATCAATGCATTCGTCGTTGGGTGGGCAAATAAAACAAGATATCGGTGGGCAGGCTTTCCCCATACACAGGCCAACAAGCTTGAGCAACAGATAGTTTACGGTATATCAAATGAAGAGGTATATTAAAGAATCTTACCAAACTGGAGTATATATTTAAGTAAATATTGCCCTTTTACGCCTTGAACCCCATTTCGTGATGGTCTCTGTGGTGTCTCAGAAATCACCTGACCAGAAATACTACAACTCTAACTGTAACAGGAAGAAGTGTGGAAGCAAAAGACACAACTCTGTCTGTTAATTGGCTCATGTGACCTAATGAATCATACGATCCCAGGGGCGGCCCTTATTTTTTAAAATGGAAGTTAGGATTACCCAATGGCGCATACTACTAAAAAAGTATATTATTATGAAAATGGTTTATTTACATGAAGCTGGGTTTTACATATGAGCTGTTTTTTTGCAATATATTTTAATAGAGACCTACGTTGTTTGGGCGTATAGTTTTCCTTTAACACTTTTCTGAACTATTGCTAAAAGATTTAGCTCATTGGCTTTTGTGTCCATGGGATACTTTACAGCTATAAATACACAGGTGAACAATCCTTACAAAGTTAGAAAGTTTAAAAAAAAAACTGTGCATTTTTAAATTAGTCATTTTATCTAACTCAGGTAATCATTTTAAAAAGTCCTGTTTTAAGCAGAATCCTAAATTTACATTTCCCCTGATGGGACCACGTCAAAAACTCAGCTTGTCTGAATGGGACTGTTACAAACGTTGTCAGTCTTGGGAAATGTAAAATCCCGGGACATAAAATCAGGGGTTCTGCTGTAGTTTAGCATTCTATGGGATTGTAGATACAGCCACATTGCTTCCTGTACCCCAACAAAATATCAAACATAATGAAAAGTAAAAAAGTTTATTATGGATTTATATTCTGTGTGTTTGGATATATATTCTGTATGTGAACACAAGAATGGACAATGCAAGCCAGACATGCACAAATGTATTGTGTAAACGTTTGATTAATTAGGCTAACACAACAGATAGTGAATATGAAGCATAATTGGCTTGGCTTGTTAGATAATAGACCCAGCAATAAATATAAACACTCAAACCAGTCATATTTCTTTAACTAAATAATTAAACCAGTCAATGCCCTGCACCTACTGCTTAGATTCTCCCTGAGTTCAATGTCTTCTCATTACTTTACATGGAAAACTGAATGAAAAGAACACAAGAGCAGGTTTCGTTGATGATAGAATAAATATTACAGAATAAGGTTAAAAAGCTACCAGTGTGTGCAGAGCAGAGCAGAGCCTTACTATATGCAGACTGGCGCTATATATACAATAAACAAAGTAAAAGTAAAGTACTCCATTCTCCTTGGCTCTGAAGAGTTGCTGCTGGGAAGCAGAAAACATTAAAGGATACCTATCATACTAAAATTGTTTTGATCTGAGCTTTAGTTCTCCTTTAAGGCAAATGTTACTCTTTTATGATGCCTTGTGGCAATCACTCCATTAGGGTGAATCACATAAAATGTGTAACTGTTTTTTGTATTGAACTTAATAAGTAACATAGTGTGTTGGGATACAAGGCAAAGTACAATATATAGAAATAGATCATAAAATAGCTTGAGCCCAAGAGGTGGTAACACCAGCTATAAGCAACTAGCTAAATGCTTTATCATTTCTGGAACAAAATGTCCATCTAATTGTAGTAAACATTAAATACCAGAGCACAAAAGAACATTGTGTATAAAATGAGGTGTAAATGCATTCATAACCCAAAAGAGGAAGGGGGTGTGGCAACACACTTAGAGTGTTAGTTTGTTTGTGGACTGGAAAAGGTGTTGAGATGCCTGTAGTGAAGGTCAGAAGTTGAGTGCTGTACTATTTCAGTAGAAAGGATTATTTGGGAAGCCAGAGGCATCTTTAAGGAAATGTTTGGGCTGACTGTGTTTCAGTTAATCTTTAAAGGAGAAGTTATGGAATATTTACTTGGGGGTGCCAAAAGTTAGGCACCCCCAAGTGATTGTATCTACTTACCTGACACTCTGGGTCGGTGCTCCTATCAAAAGAAAACTGCACTTGTTATTCCAGCGAGCACCACGGAGCGATTGGCTTCCTTCTTCTTCTTTCTTCAAATTTCCCAAGGCAGACGCAAGCGCTGTAGAATGAAATAGCCGACTTCTTCATTAAAATTCAGCTTTTCGAACTACTACCCATGTGAAAGAAGAAGAAGGAAGCTGATCGCTCCGCTCCCTGTTGCTCGCTGGAAGAACCCTCGGAACGGTGCAGTTTTCGGCTGATAGGAGCATCGGGCCACGGTGTCAGGTAAGTATATATAATCACTTATAGGGGTGCCTAACTTTTGGCACCCTCAAGTAAATACCAACTTTCCTTCTCCTTTAGAGGCCAAGAGCACCTGTCTAAGCACCCCTGCTAACTAGGTAATTATTAAGTGAAAGATTGTGCTTCCAAACTGGAGGGCTCTTCTGCCTGTAGAAGCAGTGGTAGCCAAGAGCTGTGTGTATAATGAGCATATACAGTCATGAACCACTGTGCAGGGCCCTCTGGCAAGACCCATGCAACCCAACGACTGGCGCCACATGCCCAGCAAGTGTCGTTCATACCTATCCTCCCTGGGAGTCCTCATTGACCCTCTTGGGTTGTACATGCAGACCTGGTAGTGCGGATAAATACAATTTTTGTAAAACCCATGATTATACATAACAGTAGAAAAAAGGAATCAACATGAAAGAGAAGACCTCAAATTATGTATTGCTGATGAAACTGCTACATCTGGAGACACACATATAGTAAAGATTAATGTTGTTAAACTCAATTATGTGAGGTAATTAAGTTATCATTGGGACAACACCATCTATATATGGTTTTAAGTGAATAATCCACTGTATTTTCATCATTTTGGTGGTGCTTTGCTTGTAGTTTTTTTCAATCCTGCCCTTGGGGCTGGAATCCTACTTCCAGCTATGGGTGCCCGAAGTTTTGGTCCACTGGTGCCCGTTTTAGTTATTGTTGAACCCGGAGCTTTGGCTGCTGATCAGTTAAAAAGAATACAAGGTTTAAAAAGTGACAGTAAGAGATTTTAAGAGTTATAGTTCCTAAAGATGTAATGATAATCCTGCAACTGGCCATGGATGTTTACCCTCCCCGCCTCCATCTTGTAGCCATTTCCTTTAATATAATATATTTCTTTAAATACCAACTATTGATTTTAGAGGAAGGAGTGAGCACATTTTGTGAGAAAAACTTACAGAGGAGGCTACCTCTAGACACGTACAGGTAGGAATATGTTAACCCAACGATGATTTTTAGTTTGGGGCTTTTCTTCATTTGAGTTTGAACTGTTGCTTGTGAAGGGCATCTACAAAAACGACACACTCTCACATTCATACCTTGTAATTTCAATTGAGTTCTCTGAAAGGCCTGTGTCCTACGTGGATTCATTCTGCAACCCTCCTTCCCCATGAGGTGTGATTTCCAGGTCTATAATGGAAAATGAGAACATAAATAAAAGTACTGTATTTGTGCCAATATCTAAAATTAAAACCCAGTGTCCATGCTATTGAATATAATCATTTTGTATAACATTGAGAACAAGGGTCTTTAAACCTATCTTAAAGGGATCATGTCATCAGAAAACATGTTTTTTTCAAAATGCATCAGTTATTAGTGCTACTCCAGCAGAATTATGCACTGAAATCCATTTCTCAAAAGATCAAACAGATTTTTTTATATTCAATTTTGAAATCTGACGTTGAGCTAGACATTTTGTCAATTTCCCAGCTGTCCCTGGTCATGTGACTTGTGCCTGAACTTTAGGAGAGAAATGCTTTCTGGCAGGCTGCTGTTTTTCCTTCAAATGGAACTGAATGTGTCTCAGAGGGACATGGGTTTTTACTATTGAGTGCTGTTCTTAGATCTACCAGGCAGCTGTTATCTTGTGTTAGGGAGCTGTTATCTGGTTACCTTCCCATTGTTCTTTTGTTTGGCTGCTGGGGGGAAAAGGGAGGGGGTGATATAACTCTCATTTGCAGTACAGCAGTAAAGAGTGATTGAAGTTTATCAGAGCACAAGTCACATGACTTGGGGCAGCTGGGAAATTGACAATATGTCTAGCCCCATGTCAGATTTCAAAATTGAATATAAAAAAAATCTGTTTGATCTTTTGAGAAATTGATTTCAGTGCAGAATTCTGCTGGAGCAGCACTATTAACTGATTTATTTTGTACAATTTTTTTTCCCCATGACAGTATCCCTTTAAGGACAAACAGGTGGTTCAGGCTTCTATTCAGTACCGTACCAGGATTACAGCACACTGATCTACCTGAGCATCTATGAACACACTTTTTGGTGGGCAGATGTCAGGTCTGACAAAATTGCGAGTGTGTGTGTTAGTAAAGGGTTTTTTGAAATGTGAAGCAAGTCTAGGTGGGGTGCCAAGAGGATGCATGCTTATGTATTGTATAGTGCTTCATAAACAAGTGCTAACAATAATAACACAGGCATGGCATCTGTTAGCCACAAACCTGTTATCCATAAAAATCGGAATTATGGGAAAGCCATCTTTCACAGACTCCATTTTAATTTAAGGGGAACTATTGCAAAAATAAAAATTTTATATAAGCTTCGGCATACTAAAATAAGAAACTTCCTATATACAATCAATTAAAAATTTGGTACCATTTCTGAAATTATCAAGTTTATGTTCACTGTTCCCCTTTAAATAATACAAATGTTTTAAATGTATTTCCTTTTTCTCTGTAATAATAAAACAGTACCTTGTTGTACTTAAGCAATTGTTCAGTGTAAAAATAAAAACTAAGAACTGAAGAAGCTGCTCGGATGAGTAGTGAAACGTCTTCATGGATTACTCAGCAAGTCCAGTTGTTTTTAGATTGACCTATACTAGATATAGGTAAATAGATGTGCAAAACAAAAAATGTTTTTAATGTAGTTATTTAGCCAAAAATTTAATATATAAAGGCTGGAGTGACTGGATGTCTAACATAATAGCCAGAACACTACTTTCTGCTTTGTAGCTCTCTAGGTTTCCACTGATTCCTTACCAGGCAGTAACCAATCAGTGACTTGAGGATGGGGGCACATGGGTCATTATTGCTTTTGAATCTGAGCTGAATGCTGAGGAACAATTGCAAACTCCCTGAACAGTTATGTACCATGTGCCCCTCCTTAAAGTCACTGACTAACACAGAGTTAGAGAGCTGAAAAGCAGGAAGTTCTGTTCTGTTTTGTTAGATATCCTCTCACTCCAGCATTTATACATTACATTATTGCTAACAAACTATATTGAAAGCATTTTTTATTTTGCACAGCCTATCTATTTACCCAGTTTTTTATTTTTACACTGTACCGTTCCTTTAATCCTAACACATAAACAATCCATATTGGAGGCAAAACAATCTTATTGGGTTTAATTCATGTTCTTATTTTAGTAGACTTAAGGTATGGAGATCCAAATTATGTTACAATTCCTTATCCAGAAAACTCCAGGCCTTGAGCATTCTGGATAATAGGTCTCACACTTGTAATAAAAATCACCCTCATATGTTGCAGTAGCATCTGAAAACTAACTTTATTCAGTTATACAATAGTAATGGCACTCTGTACTACACAGAGTGCCAATTTGGGTACAATGTGAAGGACTCCTCTGCCAGGGACAAATTACCAATAAAGAAGGAAATCTGAATTTCAGAATGCTGCTGTATTGTTTCCTTCTTTATATTTCATAAAAGAATAGAGGTCTATGGAACAGAGAGGTGCTGACAATAATAATCTTTTGAGGCCAGTGAGAAAGAATGCTGAGAAGTACTGAGTAAAAAGAACATTTTTTTTTCCAGCTGGATGAGTCCAGAGAAACAGAGCAAATACATTTTACTCTTGGATATTCTCATTACACGGTGAGGCAAGGACAAATAATCACAAAACAATGTATTTAAAAGAAAAAGACCATTGTATTGCTGATATGTGGGAAGAACTTTAGTATGAAAAGAACAGGATAAGATGAACTGGATGAATGAATCGGATTATGCAGCTGCAGTTCTGAATCAGAAGGTATATCACAGCCTGCCAGAGAACTGTTTACAAATTATTTCAACAAAACACGTCACACTGTGATCATATTATAAAAGAATTTTAATAGGGTATAACTTTTCAGTACAAAATAAATAAATCAAATGTTCAAATTATGACAAAAATCAAGGTGAATGCATACAATTAAAGCATTGTTCCGTTGAAGGGGGGTGTGATGCTTGTGTATCCCCAAGATTCCCCAGTTTCATATATAAATAAATCTCCACCCATGTGTTGGTCCTGGAATTTTCTGACCTTAAATGTAATGTTGTCATCAAGGGGAGAATCAAACTGTTAACTGAAAATACAGCTCCTCGCACTGCACCTAACATACAACTGAGCCTCAATTGGGAATGTTTAACCAAAGTAAAGTGGCACATTGAAGGCCATATATATATATATATATATATATATATATATATATATATATATATATATATATATATATATATATACTGTAGGTATGTGTGTGTGCATGCGCTGGTATTTTGATGTGGTAAACCTGTAAACATGAAGGCGTTCAAAAAGTGATTTGTACATGTACATTCATGTACATAATTCTGTATACAGTACATCACAGGCTCTCAGTCCTATCAATAGTACTCTTTCAGGGGAATGTAATAAAAGTCGCAAAGAGCAAAACAATTCGCACCAATAAGACTAAAAATCCACATCTCGCAATGTAATATTGTTCGTTAAACTGTTATTGCATTGCGAATTTTAATTGCGCATTGCGAATTTTAATTGCGCACTCATAAGAAGTGCTTGAAAGTGTCGTAATCTTTTGGAGCAAACATAACGACTTTTTCAGTAAGAAGTTTTATTACATTGACTGCGCATTGGCGCAAACAATAAAATTCGCAAACAGTCTTTCACTGTTGGAAGTGGTCGCTAAACAGTTTCCGGGCTCGCAAAAGCTATATTAAATTCGCACAAAGCAAAATTTGTTCACGCAAAGGCATAACTTTTCGCATTGCGAATAGTTTTTCCGTTAGCGATTTTTATTACATTCCCCCGTTTAACTGTATATTTTCTAGCTAACCACACATATTAGTCAGTAGCACCAGTAAATGAATCAGAATTCCCTATCCTGATCCACCTGGGCTTCTGGTAAGATATACACAAAACATGCATTATTATTATTGTATATGGCTGAGAAAGAAAGCAAACAACTCTCTAGTTGAGACATTTAAGTTTGGAATGAAACAGGCATTAGAAATAATCAAATAAACCATAGAGACTTTCCAGAACCACTAAGGAGAAAGAGAAAGACACCATAACAAGCAGTAGTTCCCAGACACTGAGGCTGGACCCCTTAGGGGTTCATAACCCATTTGTGACCCTCCATTTGGCCAAGATCCCCTTTAAATTATTACACGGTTAAATTTGTTTATTCCAAATCTAAAGACATATTCAAAAGAATTTACATGTCCATATCCCTCATTCTCCGCTGAACTGGGCATACTCTGCTTTTAGCAGGCACCTCCACAAACTGGTATCCAATCCAGTCAGTACAAAGTGCAAAACGCCAAAGAGGGTTAAGGAAAATGTCCTGCAAACAGCAGATAAAATTCAAAAAGCTTTATTTCAGGCTATCTTTAAAACAAAGGACAGTCCTCATCCTGAAAAATACTTCCCCTACTATGACATGTGCAGTCACCTGACTCATTTTATGCCTTGTTCTGGCACTTCATTCTGGCCTTGTTCTGATGAAGTGCCAGAATGACAGAATGTGTCATGAAACGCGTCAGGTGACTGCAGATGTCATAGTAGGGGAAGTATTTTTCAGGATGAGGACTGTCCCTTGTTTTAAAGATAGCCTGAAATAAAGCTTTTTGAATTTTATCTGCTGTTTGCAGGACATTTTCCTTAACCCTCTTTGGCTTCTTGGACTTTATTCCAAATCTAACCCTAAATAACCTCCAGACAGTACTTCTAGTAGTATTTAGCAGAGCAAACAGATATCCCACCAAAATCCCATTATAACTTTAACCTAAAATTTTCCCTAGAACCCAAAACTCTATAGTCCTTCAGTTTGGGGACAACGTCCCTAGAGTATCGATCAGAGAAACATCACATTTGACTTTTTTTTTTTCATTAAACTTTTTCTTCAAAAGTTTTTCCTTTGAGGCTACAGTAGGCATCCAACAATAGGTAAGCTCAGACCTAACTAATTCTAGAATGCCTCAAAGCTTTTTAATGCTGAAGAGTAAGCTCTACAAATGCACTCTGACATCCTGGGTACAGATGAAGCCACTTTGGTTTGTCTGTTTGACACAGAATAACTAAATTCAGATATCCCGCTTAAAGGGGACCCATCACCCAAATAAAAACATTCCAAATCCTATTTTATCACATTAGTCAAGCAAAATGAACTTTAATTACACTATATAAAGTATTTGAATCTTGTTTCCTTCAGTCTGGGAATTCATAATTATAGCAAGCAGGAAGCAGCCATTTTGTGGACACTGTTATTAAGGCAAGTCTTGCACCATCTCAGAATCTTGTTTGTGTGCATCAGAATGGGGGACCTGATGTCCATTTCCTTGCGCTGGCTACACAATTAAATGGTAAAGAGAACGGGGGAATATGTGGAGAGCAGTGACATCTAGGAAGTGCTGAATGGAAAGTGAAAGTAATTGTCTGCCACTGGCATAGAGGAGGGGCAGACAATATTTGATTGACAGCTGAGATGTTTAAATGAGCTTACAACGGCTATGAATGCTTTAATAAAAAATAGAAATTGGATTTCATGTTTCATTTGAAAAGGACTTTTATTATACAGATTTTTGTGTCTGGGTGACAGGTCTACTTTAACCCATTTAACACAGAAAATTGCGTCACAGCATCACATCTAATTAAAGCATTCACTATTGTGAATGGTGCTTTGGTATGCTAATGAAAAGGTTAAATGCATTAAATGAGTTAAGATGACTTTAGATAACACAGTTTCTTCAATTAGTCACGATGCATTTAACACACAAATCCAAGTACATGAACTCAATACAAAACACGGAATGAGAAGACTAAAGGAAACGCAATCTATTTTCTAAATGACATGAGCCAAGAGACAGGTAAACTGTGGTCACATGGTTTTGTTGCAAGTACTTTATCAACTGCATGAATTGACTGTACCCAATATTCCTTTATTGCCTGACCAGGTAATTATTGACCATCTCAATTGATGTTTTCATCCTAAATAGATTTCAAAATAAATGTCTGAACATAAGCCCACTGTCTTATGCCAAGGAGCTTCCATTTAATCTTCTGCTGGAATGAAGTACACTATCACATAACAAAACAGGCCCTGCTGAAGATTTCCTTTTCCAATTAAAGAAAGCCATGAAAAGAGAATGCTATGCTGGAATTTCACATGGGTTGTCTGAAGCACAACATGCCTTTATTTGAAATCATAACTGTGTCCTTTAATACAGGTGCTTTGCTCATATCGCTTACGGGACTGAGAATTTAAAACAAGATGTGGAAATGAATGCAAATGATAACCTTAGCTAAACCCAACGCCCAAAAGAATACCGTAAGGAGACAGACCAAATAACATGGCAGCATGTAAAGTGGAGCTCAAATTAGTGTCAGATAATTATTTTCTGTATCCTTTTTATAGGGGCATATGCTGTATTATGTCTTTAATAGTCATCAGCTGCGGCCTTGCAGTAAACCACACCAATATATAAAAGAGCCAAAGATCACCAAATGCATGTACAGGTATGGGACCTATTATTCAGAATGGTCGGGACCTGGGGGTTTCCAGATAATGGATCTTTCTGTAATTTGGATCTTAATACCTTAAATCTATTAGAAAATAAACTAAACATTAAATAAACCCAATAGGCCGATTCTGCTTCCAATAAGGATTAATTATATCTTAGTTTATATCAATTACAAGGTACTTTTTTATTATTACAGAGAAAAAGGAAGTCATTTTTAAAAATGTATTACCTATACTAGACAGTTTTAAAAATGTGCATTATTTAGATTAGTGATCCCCAACCAGTATCTTGTGAGCAACATGTTGCTCTCCAACCCCTTGGATGTTGCTTTTTGAATTACTGATTTGGAGGCAAGTTTTTGTTACATAAAAACCATGTGTACTGCCAAACAGAGCCTCATGTAGGTTGACAGTCCACATAGTCCACAAAAGTGGATTCGGTGCATCCCTATTTAAAAGGATGGGGATCCCTGATTTAGATAAAATGGAGTCTATGGAATACATCCTTTGCGTAATTCTGTATATTTTGCTTGACACAATAAAGCCCAGTGGTTCTGACTGGTGTTATGTATCAGACAAATGTGCTATGGACATGTCTTTAGCCACCAGACAGGGGACTTACAGGCTAGAGTTGCACAAATGCACAACCAGCAGTCAGGGGCCGGGTAGATTTTCATGGAGGAGAACTGCTAAAAGGAGTAGGATACCCACGGAAGATTCAGAATAATAGTGTAAATTCCAACCCTCTTCTTTGACCTGACATGCTCCTACAAGGTGATGTGTTCGCAGGCAAATTAATAAGAAGCTTGCACAGGCACAAATATACTTGGGAAACATATCATTAACCTTGCCTATGCCATGGGATCAAATGAAGATTTAGAACTTAATGTTATTTTAACCAGAACATAGGGTGTAGGGTGAAGTAAAACAGAAAATGTTATATTTATTCTCCTAGACAAAATACAGGTTTGGAAAAGGGAGAGGAGGTAAGATTCATTAACACAGCCTTTCTGAATTTTTTTTAAAAGGAGAGCTAAAGCTTAAATAAAGACGTAGGCTAGAAATGTTGTACATTATGTTTTGGGCTTCTGTACCAGCCCAAGGTAACCACATCCCTTTAGCAGTAAAGATCTGTGTCTCCAAAGATGCCTCAGTAGCTCTCTATCTTATTCAATGCACATGCTCTGTGCTGCTGTCATGTACTGATTTTAGGGACCCACTAACAGTATACTGAATTTATATCATATAAATGTTATAATATAAGGCTGAGTAATAAATACAGATAATTACTACATGGCAGGACATAAACCAGTGCAACTAGCATCAGAATTTAATAATCAGCCTTGTGTATGCTGGCTCAATACGTTCAGTATATAAAATATGGTATTTCTAGCCATGTTTGTTTTAAGGGTTTAGTTTTATACCTCTGTTTTTTTGCCTGACAACTTCCCTGCACATGGTTGTCCTCAAACACAATTTAAAGGGAAAGGCAAATAATTATATTCAACTATTGATAAGTGCAACTCAATTTGGATGGCTTTGTTTGATGGTGGCCAGCATAACATTTACTTGATAACAATTCCAGGTATTTTTTCCTTACAGTTTTTTTTTCTTTAGAAAAAGTCAATGCTATTTGAGCTGTAGCCCTTGCAGTGGCTTAAAACAAACTATTATAAGTAAGGGGGAATAGCATCCTATGGAAGCAGCCACCATTATCACTTGAAATGTGCAAAGTAAATTGCAAATCTTAAATAAGAGAAAACCTCGCCAAATGCTGAAGTACAGATTTGACATTATTTCCAACCTACTCAGCATAACGGATTCAAATCTGCCAGGAATACAGTAACTCATGTATATCAGGAGCCAAATGCAGACTTTGTCAGAAGTCACTCCAGCCTATTACATGATCTGGAGTTCTACACCAGAGACTACATGTCTAAAACTGGCCATAGACGTGCAGATTATAGCCTATCATCCGTGTCAATCTTCCGACCTGCAATTAACCACTCAGATTACACGATGCTCAGGCCATTATGTGACAGACAGCAAAAGTACAAAAGTTATACGATCCATGGCGGCGGCCCTTATTTTTTAAAATGGCAATTTTCTATTTATGATTACCCAATGGCACATACTACTAAAAAAGTATATTATTATGATAATGGTTCATTTACATGAAGCAGGGTTTTACACATGAGCTGTTTTACTCAGTATCTTTTAATAGAGACCTACATTGTTTGGGGGGTATAGTTTTCCTTTAAGCTTGATAAATTCAATTTCATAAACCTAAACACTTGCTAAGTGAATTGTACTAAAGTGTAATCTCTACTGCATATTAGCAGCAGTGCTTTGGGCACTTCTAGTTCTCATTCATTCCTACGAGTCACATATCTTAGAGCTTACTTTGACTTTCCTCAGTCTGCAAGCTTTAATTGATCACTAACCCCCATATTTAATAAACTATGTTTACCCAGGTGCAGTAACCCAGAGCAACACAGAAGACGTTTGCTATTAAACAGACAATCAGTTACTTGCTTGGTTGATACGAGTTACTGCACCTGGTCAAACTTTTTGTATTTTTTTTTACTATATAACCAAATTTGTTTAATGTAAGATGTAACAAACTGAGGGAATACAGCAGCTTCCATAGGTAATGTTCTAAATCCCAAAGATGCTATTTAATGTTTCAAAACACCAAACAGCTTCATTATACAGCCCTGGAGAATAAATAGCTGGTCTGAAGCAGACAAGCACATTTCTCTCTAATACAATAGGTCAACATCAAAATTAGAATGTATCTTCCCATAAAAGCAAATAAAATGTTAAAATATTCTACACAACTGTAATTTCCAAATATTCTTTGGAAAGAAGTAAATGACTAATGAATTACATATGCTTCTTGTCGACAAATGGATCATTCTGACGGGATAGTAGAAAAAGAGTAACTAATGGCTTTCTGAAATAAATGTAACCCTAGGTTGCTTTTAAAACAAAGAAAACAAATGCTACACAAACAAAGCAGGCACTATTTGCTTCTAGTTTGATTTGACCAGGATGTATATTGTGCTCTGTAAGCTGGAGTGCTCAAAGATTAGAATGGAGCACTAACTATAAGCATGGAGTAAGGGCAAGCCCACTTCTACTTAACCTGGTTAGGGCAAAATGCAAACTTAGGGTCCAATTCCACAAATCAAATTGCATTTTTGGCCTGAAGACAGACAGATGCTGTTACAGACTAAGTGGGTGGTTCAGCATTGTTACTGTTACAGTTAGAGCTGCAGTATTTCTGGTCAGGTGATCTCTAAGGCAGCACAGAGACATCACAAAGGCAAGATGTAAAATGGCAATATTTACTTAAATATATATATCAGTTTGGTAAGATTTTTTAATATACCACTTAATTTGATATAAAGTATCTGCTTCTTAAGTATTCATTGTGGGGGTTTAGTTTTCCTTTAAGACTGACCGCTAAATGCATTTTTAGAAGGTCTGTTCCATAAACCACAAAAGAATATATTGCAGCCATTCAGTAAATCTCATCATACCTCTTCTCCTGGGGTGAAATTTTCATGGCATAATGGACAATGATTTGCAACCTTTTCTCCTTTTGCAGCTGCAAATATAAAATAAAAAGAGATGAATTAAAGAATGTAGCAATCCTGGACTTCAAAATGCTGTTTTCAATGAACAACACATTTTAAATAGTAACTTTTTAAAGGTAAATAAACAGAAGTCCCTTTTGCAGTGAAATTATCGGAGCGCTGGTAATCTAATAATCTACCTTGGACTCCATGTTTTTCAGCTCTGCAGGGCCAACATACAATGTTGTATGTTCGAGTCTGCACACATTATGACACCACACCATCCAGTAATGGCAGCCACATAGATTCTACTGTAATGTATTAAAAAATATTTGCTAACAAGCAGTAAGTCATTGCAACAATCAGATGTCTCTCCTAAAATAAGTGACCAGCAAATGCTACCTGCTGATTGGTTGCTATGGGTTATTAGACAAGTAGCAAAAGTAAGACTATTTATTACATTACTCCACTGGTTCTGCATTTATTCAAATCAAGCAAACTAATCAGTTTAAAGCTTAAAATCATCAACCTCTGACAGTTTCTGCAGCAGCCAAGATTTAGGGCAATGAGGATGGTTAAGTACTCAGGGACTTCTAATACCCAACTCCTGAATGAAGACAGAATGAAGAGAAAAAGATGCTGAGAGAGGAATAGTGAAGATAAACTTGTTTATTTCAGAAATTATGCAGAATACTCAATTGATTGTATTTACAAAGTTTCTTATATCAGTATGATGAAGCTTATATTAAATTTTAATTTTCTTAATAGTTCCCCTTTAAGTAGTCTGCAGTAGTAGCAATTCTGTAATGGATATTTACAATGTATTATTTTTTACATCTATAATTTAGCTTGTGTGGTAGTATCTGTTACTCTAGTACAAAGGAAATAGATATGATGCAAGATTTTGAATTACTCAGTATTACTTTTAGTTTTTCTCAACTCATTTAATGCTGAACTTAGAAGGTGCCTAATAAAAAGAATACAACAAAGGTAAAGGTAAATACAAGTTTGGGATCCGTTATCCGGAAACCCGTTATCCAGAAAGCTCCAAAATACGGAATGGCCATCTCCCATAGACTCCATTTTATCCAAATAATCCACATTTTTAAAAACCCCAGAACCCTTCGCGAAAGATTCGGCCGAATACCGAACCGAATCCTAATTTGCATATGCAAATTAGGGGTGGGAAGGGGAAACATTTTACTTCCTTGTTTTGTGACAAAAAGTCACACAATTTCCCTCCCCGCCCCTGATTTGCATATGCAAATTAGGGGTCGGATTCGGCTAGGCCAGGCAGAATTCTGGCCGAATCCCGAACTGAATCCTGGTTTCGGTGCATCCCTAATAATAATAAAACAGTACTTGATCCAAACTAAGATATAATTAATCCTTACTAGAAGCAGAATCAGCCTCTTGGGTTTATTTAATGTTTAAGTGATTTTCTTGTAGAGTGAAGGTATGAAGATCCAAATTATGGAAAGATCTCTTATCCTGAAAACCCCAGGTCCCGAGCATTCTGGATAATAGATCCCATAAGTGTAATACTTTACTAAATATCCCTAATAACCACCGTCCACAGCATCTTTAAAATGTTTTTTCTTAGATGAACTTGCCTTTAATTTAGAATGGGCAGACGTAACCAAATGCACCCAACTTACTGGGTGTCTCAATTAGCAGCAGTTGGGCCACTCCGTAGAGAAAGAATTGCAGCTGGTGGAGACACTTTCTGTAAATGGACGCACCCAGGCCTCCGTGAATTCTGTCACAAAAAAACTTTAAGGAGTTGGAATTCAATCTATTGACCAGTAATAACATCAGGAAACTCTCAGGACACGCCTATGCTCATTGTAAGGGATGTGGAAAAACTCCAGGGTGTGGGGGTAAATTCTCCTGTCAGCTGTAGGCAAACTTGTAGTTATCTTGGCTTTGGTGCTCTTATTTTATGGCTTTCAGTGTGGACATAATGATTCATGGATAGCTCTCAGGCCACATGAAATGAACCAAATGACAGACCTATTAGAGTGGGTTATGTGTTAACTGCTTCTTCCATTAGCTCTCGTGCAAAATAAGCAAGATTATCGGCAGACTATCAGCCTATCATTACTTATTAACGTTCCGGACATCTCAGGTGGTTATAAAAGTCTACAACTGTCTTTCTGAATCATGTCAGCCTTATAGCAGCTGAGTTAGCAGTATTATAACTGTAATTCCCGAATCAGTGTGACCTGGGATAACTGCGGCTGAGACAGTATTCAGAACAGAATTCATTACGGCCCGGGCAGGACTTTCCAGCTACGGGAGCATTTCTCAGGCTCTAATGACAAATTTAAATTGGTCATTTATAATGTAATCACAAAAAGCCAGGATGCTTTATACAAGAAACAGATTTCAAGTCTGCACAATACATTCATGGGTTTAACTGTTTGTTTGCACATAATAGAAGTCCTCTTTATGCTAGGCTATCAAACTTGAACAGAACAGGCTGGTGCAAACAAGGTGACATTGGGGCTCATTTATCAACACTGGGCAAATTTGCCCATGGTAAGTTACCTATAGCAACCTATCAGTGATGAAGCCAGCTGCAAGTAAAACAATAAATGCAGCAATTTGATTGGTTGCCAGGGGTTACTAACCATGGGCAAATTTGCCCAGTGTTGATAAATGACCCCATTATGGGGTGAGCACTGGCATTTCCTCACTTGTGAGTATCCACAGCATATGTATTTAATCTCACCTGCATTTCTTTTCATATCATCTTCAGTGTTGCCTGGCTCCCTGGATGCACAGCTAGGCATTGCTAATATATCATGGATTTGTCATTTAAACACATTTGCAGTGCAAGTCAACCTGTGGCTTAGTAACTTTCTGATAGGTCACGCCTTAATCTTGTATTCTATGTACATTTCAGAGTTATATGGATAAACTGATATGGATATGACCCATGTGGTCCCCACTCAAGTCTCTGATTCGTTACTGCCTGGTAACCAGGGTAACCAGTCAGTGTAAACCAAGAGAGCTGAAAAGTTGTGTTCTGGCTATTATGTTACACATCCAGTCACTCCAGCCTTTATACATTACATTTTTGCCTAATTTACTATATTAGAAACATTTTTTATTTTGCACAGCCTATCTATTTACCCAGTTTTTATTTTTATACTGAACAATTCCTTTAATATATTCCCATATGGTAGATACACATACATTAAAATTTAAATACATTTAGCAACCATTTGCATTGTGTAAATATGGATTTGAAGATGGTCTTGCTTTATGCCTGAATCCAAGTAAACAACTCATGTGCCCCTCATGGCAAGCCTTGCTGTTTCAACACCTCATGGGCTGGAAAAATTGGGAATATTGTCTAAAGAAGCCACGATATGTTAATCCTCATGCTCTGTTTATTTAACAATTACAGAAAACGTTTGCTGTTCCACAAGCCAATACCCGAAATACTCAAGTTGGCAAGTTGTTATATACAAACATTTTCTTTAACTTAGCTTCCTGTTTTAGGATTGAAAATTGAGGAAAGAAATGTGATACAAACATATAGGTAACAGTGATTCCTAAGTTAAAAAATGGAGTGGTTGGTGCATAAAGAGATGTACTTGCTAAAAAGGGCAAGCTATATTAAATTTCATCACACCCTTAAAGGAGAAGGAAAGCTACTGAAGCAGTTTAGTAGCCACAATGGTGCAAGCTATAAAACTATATTTATTCTGCAGAACGTTTTACTATACCCGAGTAAACAGCTCTAGAAGCTTTCTCTGTTTGTTTAGGATAGCAGCTGCCAAATTAGCTTGGTGTGACATCACTTCCTGCCTGAGTCTCTCCCTGCCCACTCCTAGCTCTGTGCTCAGATTACAACAGGGAGGGGAGGAGGAGGAGGGGAAGAGGAGCAAACTGAGCATGCTCAAGCCTGTGCCCTAGAGGTTTATGCTGAAAAAGGAATTCTGATACAGAAGCCCATGTGTACACAATAGAATGAAAGAAATGCTGTGTTACTTTTGACAGAGGACTCAGAGCAGCATTCCTGCACAGTGTGCTTAGTACAGGAGAATACAATACCTATGCTTATATAAGTTGATATTGACACTCAGTACGGGGAAACCTAGAGAGGTATCCCTGCTGTGGAAAGAGGCAAGTACTGCCTATTCATCTGTCATGTCTTGCCCCCTTAACTGCTAGGGATCACCCCCTACAGATTCTTGAAATAGGATCATAAAACAAAAGGAGGTCTGTGGGAGGTATTTCAGAGAACAATTACTAAAAAGTTGAGCTGAGTGCAAGGAACGCCCGATGTCGCTCCTTTCCTCTTCGGCGCCACAGGCAAGATGGTGGTGCCCAGGGGCTCCTGAACTTTGCCCGATTAAAGGTTCTACTTTGTGTGTTCCTGGGTGTGCTAATTACTACTTATTACTGATTTCCTGATCCTGACCTTGACCTGTTTCACGGATTATATAACCCTTGCCTGGACTCGACCATGCTTCTTAAAATCTCGAATACCACAAATTGTGTTTGGTGCCTGCTACTTCCTCCTTGGCCCATATATCCCAAACGGAGCCTTCAGGCCCTGACACTGAGACAGTAATATAATTACATAAACTTCAGTACATCAAACAAAAGGACAAAAAAAATCTATATCACTTATAATTCTTCCTTTAAGAAAAATAAAATATGGAAGCCCTTTAATTAAACCAATGTTTGTAGTAAACCAAATCTTTTTTTATGGGATGCTTTTTTTTAAAGACAAGCAATGGGTTGCAGAGACAATCTGAAGTAAAGCTGCCTTTTATAAACATATGTGGAAAATAAGAATACCTACCATTACAGCTCTTGGCTTTTACATGTTCCGGTAGCACATCTTTTTGAATAGCTTCTGAACATCGCTGGCATTTGCCAAAAGAATCTTTCTGATCACATTCAGTCAATAGATGGTCTGTCAGACTTGAAATTTCTACAACCTGGTTAAAAAAGCCCCAAACAAAAATATTTGACTGAACAAATGGGTAACAGTGTCGTTCATAAGTGAAAATTATTAATTCAGATTGTAGATCATCCTTAAAGCTGACACGGTTTGGATATTATCTGAACTATACTTTATTATAATTGATTACTTTCATACTCTAGAGAAGATTGTAAGACTGAGACTGTAATTCCTGGCTTGCATAACTCCATCTTAAAAATGTTATGGTGGGCCAATTCCTGCCTTGCATGTTGGAGGTGAAACAATTATAGGGCTCTGCTGGGATGTTCAGCTGAAATCTATTACATAGCCCAGTCCTGGTAATTGTACTGGGTAATGTCCACATTTTCACCTGTAATACTTACTTCCTTGTTTGTATGGCCAACAAAATAATATTATTAAAGAGAATTATCCATATTCTTCTATGTATGTGACAGTTTCCCATCAGCTGGGATGGAATCTTTTCATACTAAAGGGGAAAAGATTGGCTTCTGTTGTTTACACAATAAGTAACAGATAGGATGAGGCCTCAGTTTTTGAATCTCCTTACATTCCAACGGTTTATTGCAATAATGTATTTCCCTCATATATTAGCTAGATAGTTCTTCACATCAAGAAACCAAATCTATTTGCACTTAATCTGCTTTGTGTCTGATGCCTTCATGCTCAGTTTGAAAAGCCTGAACTAGTGAGGTCCTTTTTGCTTTGTGATCTAATTTTGGTATTCTTGTAGTACAGACACTCGTATCATCATTCCTTTTTTTGTCATGGTACACTATATTTTGGTAGAATGTACGATTAACACAGCAGTGCAGTGTGCCAAGAACACAAGGCAATGCAGACACATAGTATACTTATGTGCAGAAGCCCTTATAAACATTTTTAGGAAAGTCTTACATAAGTCGATAAAACAAAGCAAATGGAATGCATTACTACAGAGTGAATGTGTTACAGTACCTGCTTGCAGTGCTCACAGCGCTTTAACATTGGGCAGTTCTTCCAGTAATGAAGATCCAAACCCTCCTCTGTGAAGGATTCATCGCTTTCCCCACAGAATATACACAAGCTACAAACGTAAACAAAAGCAAGTAAACCATTAGTATCAGCAATGCTCAGTGCATATTTCCAATGTCTGTACCTATTAGACAGTCTACCCAAATCTAAGGGTCTTATTACTTTGAGAACATCTACATGAAGCAAAATAGTGTCTTCTGAAAAGCACATTTTCCAGTATTTCATTAGTAATTTACAGGGCCTGTAATAAAGAGTTACAAGGAATGCCTATATTGACAAAGATATTCTCTTTGCTGCCTCAGAAATCACACGACCAGAAATACTGCAGCTCTAACTGTCACGGGAATAAGTAAAAGACAGAACTAACATGTAGGGGGCGGATCTTATTTTCTAAGATGGCAATTTTCTATTTGACATTACCCAGTGGCACCTACTACTAAAAAAGTATATTTTTATGTAAATTATTTACACAATGCAGGGTTTTTCATATGAGCAGTACAGTAAATTGTTGGGGGGGGTATAGGACATCTCCTACGATGTATAAAAGTTGGACACATCTCCCCCACCTGAAATGCATCTTCCCAGCAACATTTACATCTACAAACAGCACATGTGTGTTTTAAAATTCATGCATTCAAAGATGTGGGCTTACACAAACTTATTATGATAAAGTTCTGTGTGGATTAAGCACTGTAATGTTTAACTGAGCTTTGGAGAGGAGATTAGGAGAGAAAACAGAAGCAGAAAGCTAGAATTCTACAGGAACCAACAATGCCATCCATTCATTGGCTGCTAGACTGGAAGGCGTGTTTAGTAATCGAAAGAAATGAGCATGTTCAGTCGCCAGTAGCCAAAGTAAATTTCCAAGAGAGGGGAGCATGTGGGTAAGAGGAGTGGATGCTGCAGCCTTACTATTAGGGTAAGGTCACACTGGGCATTTTGGGGAGATTTAGTCTCCTGGCGACCAATCTCCCTAAACACCTTCCCTCACTCTGCGCTGGCTAAAATGAAAAAAATCGCCGGTGCTAATCACACGTAGGGATTTGTTCTCCAAAGTCGCCCGAAGTAACCTCACAAGGAAACTATGGGCGACTAAAGAAAACGAAACGCCGGGTGTGATTAGGCCGGCGATTTTTCATTTTAGCCAGAGCAGAGTGAGGGAAGGCATTTGGGGAGATTGGTCGCTGCAAAGACGAGGCGATTAGTCGCCAGGTGACTAAATCTCCCCAAAACGCCCAGTGTGACCTTACCCTTAACAAATAAGCAACTGCAGTACAGATAAATGAAGAGGCTGTTCAATTATTTTGAGGGTAACATGTCCTGTAACATTTATATTGCTAAACTTTGGGGCTAGTTCTACTCTTGGCTTATAACCTTGTTATATGTTGTGAACTGAGGGCCAGTAAAGGTACAATTTAAATTGGGGGGGGGGGGTATTTGCTACGCTGCATTTAAAGAGGTGGTTCACCTTTAAGTTAAGGTGTAGTGTGTTATAGAATGGTGTAGTGTGTTATAGAATGGCCAATTCTAAGCAACTTTTCAATTGGCCTTCATTATTTATTTTTTATAGTTTTTGAATTATTTGCCTTTTTCTTCTGACCCTTTCCAGCTTTCAAATGGGAGTTACTTACCCCATCTAAAAACAAATGCTCTGTAAAGCTACAAGTGTATTGTTATTGCTTCTTTTTATTAATCATCTTTCTATTCGGGCCTCTCCTATTCATATTGCAGTCTCTTATTCAAATCAATGCATGGTTGCTAGGGTAATTTGAACCCTAGTAACCAGACTGCTGAAACTGCAAACTGGAGAGCTTCTGAATAAGAAGCTAAATAACTCAAAAAACAAGAAAATGAAAAACAAATTGCAAATTGTCTCAGAATATCACTTTCTACATCATACTAACAGTTCATTTAAAGGTGAACAACCCCTTTGACATACAATTAAGTTGTATGGATTTGGTTTATATTTTTCATAGGATCATGATGCATTGTTTTGTAACAATAATAAATAAAAGATTAAAGCTGTATTTTACCTTTAAATTAACTTTTGGTATGATTTAGACATCACTATTATGAGACAATTTGCAATTGATTTTCATTTTTGGTGTTTTTTCAATGATATGGCTTTTTGTTCAGCAACGCTCCAGATTGGAATTTCAGTAGCTATGTGGTTGCTAGTGTCCAGTTAGCAACCAAGTAGCAACCAGGCAATGGTTTAAATGATATACTGTAATATGAGTAAAAAGGGACAATAATAGAAAAATAAGTACAGGTATGGTATCCGTTATCCGAAAACCTGTTAACAGAAACAGTGACCCCCATTTAAAAGCCGAAATGATGCAAAAGGGAAAACTATTAAAAATGAAGATTAATTGAAAACTTGCTAACAGGACATCCTTAGTGAACAACCCTTTTAAATCTTACAAAATGGATTAAACTTAAACTATAGAGACAATGGGCAAAATGTCTCAACTGGCTTGCATCGGGGTTGGTTTTGGAATCATCAGTCTTTTTTTTTTTCCATTAAACCACAACTTTCTGCTGTTGGGGAAGTGAACAGTACTACTTTTATAGATGCATGAGGGCCAAAGGTCGGACCACCCTGATATAGAGATTTATTTTACCTAATTCATCCAACATTTGGGCTTACAGAGAAATAAAAGCACTTTTGTGAACCTCAAACCTGCAATTCTAGAATGATGGAAATATTTTCCCATAGCCCATACTCACTTGTCCAAGTAATTAGCAACTGTGGAACGCCCATCAGACGTGTCTACATTAGGAGACAAGGCTACTTTCCTGCTTCGGTCATCTTGAAATAAAAAGCAATTATTTGAAATGTCAGAAAAACAAGGAGCCGAAAGCACCGGAGGTAAGACATTACAGAACGAGACAAATGTCTTACAGAGAATCATATGTAAAACCCTGCTTCATGTAAATAAATCATTTTCATAATATATATACTTTTTTAGTATTATGTTCCACTGGGTAATCCTAAATAGAAAATCTGTTGCTTAAGTGTTCATTTTGAGGGCATAGTTTTCCTTTAAGGTTGTGTATATATTTGATTTGGTGTAGATGTACTGTAGTGCAAAAATCCTTAGCATTCAGTAAGCAACTGATAGCACCAGCGTATTATGCACATTTTAACTGCAGTGGAATGGAATAAATCGAGGTCTGTGCTTAACATAGTGTAAATAATTTTACCAGTATACTGTCTGCAAAAAAAGAAATGGCAGACAATTTTAACTCAGAAATCGGGAACATTAATCGCCTTTAATTAGGTATTTTATATTTCATAAGGAACAACTGAATCAGACTGTATTTTAATGCCCAAAGTTACTGCTTTTCTAAGAAAATGGCAATTCTGTTCCTCAAGACACAGACAGGTGGTGAAATTATGAGGAAACACAAGCAATTTGTGGTTGATGACTCTACATTATGAGAAAAGCCCAGGGAAACTGCAAAGCTTTAGAAATGCAGAAGAGATTGGTAATGGAACAAAAACTGAACAGAACTTCTTTAAAGGGATACTGACAGGATTTTGAAAAATCTGCAGACAAATCTGATTTGACCACACATATGTAAATCCTGAAGAAGAACTAAGGACACAGCCCAGGAGTGGGCACCTAACTTTTCACTATACAGATTATAAAAGTGTCCAGTAATATGTCTAATTGGTGGTGCATAAATGCGGTTGAGGACAGAATTGTGATGAGGAGATTCTGATGTGGGGTTGTGCAGGAGGGACAGAAGAGGCCTGACTGAGGTTGGGGACAGAGAAGTGAGGAGAATTATGATGAGAGGTAGTGCAGGGAGGATTAAGGAGTTCTGACTGTGTTGGCAGACATAACAGGGAGTGGTACATCAAAGGGGGCAAAAGATAGCGAAGTACTAATGGAGGAAGGAGCAGAGGGACTGAGAAATGGGGAGCCTTGGGAAGAGGAGAACAGAGTGGTGACAGGAGAGACACAGGAGCAATGCCATGGACTCGGCCATATTTCTATATATGACAACTGAGGGCAATCAGGCTCACTGTCCACCACCAGATACTTATGGCAGTGGAACCGAAGGGGTACCCCTCTCTTCTGCTATCGGCATGGTCAGATGGGAGGGGTCAGTCGATGTTCCAGAGATGCATGGGGACACGGGGAGGTAAGGAAAGCTGACAGGAGGGACGGCGGACTTCTCACAGGGAGTATGGTATATAAAGCATTTAACTTTGGTTATCTGCACAGGCTCTACTTTTGCAAATTTTTTCCATGGGAAAATAAATCAAAGCAAAAAAAAAAAAATGTACAAAAAAACAGGAGCAACAACCTTTGCTTTTTAGAACTTTGTTTTTTTTTTACAAGAGATTTCCTTACCTGTTTTTGATTTGTTCACATGAACATCTTTTGCCTATGAAACAAATAAATATCTACATTAATTTAGTCTTAGTTGAAAGAACAAATGTTGAATCTTGATCAGTACAGGCATGGAATTTGTTATCCAGAATGTTCAGGACCTGGGGTTTTCTGGACAAGGGATTGTACAGTAATTTGGATCTCCATACTTTAAAGGGATACTGTCATGATTTTTATGGTGTAGTTTTTATTTCTAAATTACATTGTTTATACTGCAAATAATTCACTTTACCATATAAAATTGTATTCCTGAACCAACAGGTATATTTTTTTTAATTGTAATATTGTTGTGTAGACAGCCGACTCAGGTCCAACTCTGTAATTGTCACAGTGGGACATGGATTTTTTACTATTGAGTGCCATTCTCATATGTACCAAGTAGTTATCTTGTATCAGGGAGCTGTTATTGGGTTACCTTCTCATTGTTCTGTTGTTAGGCTGCTGGGGGGGGGGATATCACTCCCTAATGCAGCAGTAAAGAGTAATTAAAGTTTATCAGAGCACAAGTCTCATGAATGGGGGCCCCTGGGAAAAGGACAATATGTATAGCCCCATGTCAGACTTCAAAATGAAATATAAAAAAAATCTGTTTGCTCTTTGAAAAACTGATTTTAGTGCAAAATTCTGCTGGAGCAGCACTATTAACTGTTGTGTTTTGTAAAACACATGTTTTCCAGCAACAGTATCCCTTTAAATCTACTTAAAATAATTTAATTATGAAATAACCCTAATAGGATTATTTTGCCTCCAATAAGGATTTATTTTATCATTGTTGGGATCAAGTACAAGGTACTGTTTTATTAATACAGAGAAAGGTAAAAGGTAAGAGTTATATGATTATAATGGAGTCTATGGGAGATGGTCTTCCCATAATTCGGAGCTTTCTCAATAACATGTTTCCGGATAAAGGACCCTATACCTGTACAATGTACATATTAATATTTCAGACCTTTGCTAACATCTGTCAGGACATAAGTTATGAGGTGATCAAAATTCAGTAGTCACTACCTGAATGACATTGTTTGGTTCTGTAAAGTCACATACCAGACCCATTTCTGGTTCATATCATAAAATCAATATGAAATGTAATGAAATGAAAAACAAAACCAACCCAATTTTTAGCATCTTGCCTTTGGATACTGGATATGTTATAATTAACAGAGAACACAAAGGCCTTGGAGCCAAAGAACAAGTAAGTACCTTGCCAGTTTGAACCTCAGCTTGTATATCTTTTAGGGCTGCCAATTGTTCTTGAAGAGCTCTGATCTCCTCCTTCTTCTGCCTTTCTGCTGCTTCTGCCATTTTCTTTTTCTGTGCCTATTAAAATATAAAAAAAATTGCAGTGAGAAGAAATGGTGGGAAGTCAGTATATTAAAGGCAAAATTATGTACAGTTACAGTACAGTTCAGTGTAACTGGAAACCCAATAGCTATTGTATAACCCATTTTAAGGCTAAAAATGAACCCTGAATAACATAAAATGTTTTTTTTTTTAATTATGAAACGATTATCCACCAGAAAATATGTGCTGTGCAAATATCAAAGCTAATTAATGATTGGCTGCTTTGGTTTTTGCATTATAAGTGATCCCCAACGTGGCTTGAAAATGACTTTTCATGTGAAAAAAAAAGAAAAGTTTGGAAGCATATTGTACTGCTGGTTGTTTGGGGAGAAGTGGTGGGCAGTAAAACAAGCTTGGTTCCTTAAACCAGTCTTGTGTAGTTGCCATTGCTTTATGGCTTAAAAACTATATTTGTTGTCACTATTTGCTTAGAATGTTGCTACAACAAACTGACGCATTCGTCAGAACTGTAGCCTCCAGCATCCTGGATACTGTGAGCTACAGTTCAACTAATGCAACACAAACAGGCTAAGAGTGATGTAGTTATTCCTAACAATTTGTCCTCTAGCTGAGATTAACTGCTGTTTGGCTAAAGATGCTGGCAGATGAGAAAACAAGAGTTCTGTAAGAAACAGAGAAACACAGGTTGGAGAAAATTATCCTAGAATATTTACTAATAGAGCTACCCTGGCTAAACAGAAAAAAAGTGGGGCTTTCTACATGCCGACAGTGTTTGAATTAATCCTCTGTGAGTGTTATATTATGTTGGGCAAAAGCCTAGAATTCTCGGGAACTCTATGCCACCTGCAAATGAGTACATGGATAAACATAAGCTTCTATATATTAGTGTAAAATATAGTAAGAAACTGGGAAACAGCATGGAACTAAAGAACAAGTGAGGTTAAATAATTTACCTATTAAAAACATTAATATTTTAGGAGACTGAACCTTTCAACATTACAAAGGAGATTTTGGGACAGATGCACATTTCCTTGGACCTTATGATAATAATTATGTCACTTCTACTCTTTACACTCCTAAGGCCTTTGGCACGACAGGCTTTTTGACAGCCATGGTGATCTCATGTTCTCATGTAGGGCCTCAACAGTCCCTGCCTGTCACTGAGGATGGTCATTGAAGGACAGTAGAAGAAGGCAAAGCTGCTAACCTGGAATCAGTTTGGCTTTCACTGTGTACCTTGAAAAAAGACTAATAAAACTAGTTTCTGATTGGTTGCCATAGCTTTGCACTTACACTTAACAGCCTAACAGAGTTATCTGACTGTCAAAGGAAATTCTTGTTTCTTTAAATCTAGTATCCATTTTCTGTCAGATCATTAGAAGGAAAAAAAAATGATGGCACCGCTGCTAGCAAGTTGTACCATAAGAAACATTATGCTCCTTGTTACTATAGAAACAACTTGATGGAAAAAGGTTGATGCTTCTCCAGATGAGGACAATATGAAGGAAATAAATGCACTGGGGAGCTGAAGGAACAAGCACAAACAAGGCAAAGAAAGCTTCCTTGGATCTGCAGGCCAATAAAAATCATACAAAAATAAATGCTGTGTTAAAGTCAATGTGTGAGCGTGACCAAACTCAAATTTTGCTCAGATTGAGTTGCAGGTTGAAAAGGGAGTTCAACTTTTCCAGAAAGCAGTTCCATAATCTGGGTATAATAGAAAAACAACAGTATATGCTAAAATATTATCTGTGCTTGCACTAATTAAGCACTATGAGGGAAAGTAATTAGCAGAACAATACATGAAGTCACGGCTAAGTATGACAGTAAGTAAATAGTAATTCCCCTAAATAGTGTGCCATATATCTGTGCTACAAGGATAGGTCATTGTAATTTTATATGCTTTACACACACCCTTATGGAGCCAGACACATGGGCAAATGCTTGTTTATGATGTAAGTTCCTCTTAGGAGTTGCCACTCTCCTAGAGACAAATCTACACTCCATGTTGGCTATTGCCCTGCATGGCAGATTACATAATGCAACTGGCTTGCTACTCTCACAATGGAGTAACCAGTTGCTGAGGCTATCTGGGGCAACTATGATGTCTTTTTGGCAAAATGTCATCAATAAAACTGTCAATCAGCCAGTGTTTTAAAGTATTAAAGGAAATGCAAACCTAAAAATAAAATTTGTTTCTGAAAGCAGTAACTGTGTGGCTGTTAATATACCAGCTTCTGCTACATTGTTTAAACAGGCCTGGAAAAAGCATGGTATTCTGGAAAATTAAGTCTTGAACTTATTGCACCAGTGTAAAGTTTTAGATTCTCAATAGCAGCAATACTCCAAGACTTCAAACTTGGAAAGTGTCTGTGACACTCACATGCTCAGTGGGCTCTGAGCATCTGTTGCGAAGCTAAGCTTAGGGGTCGTTGCAATTATCAAGCAGAAAATAATATTGGCCTGTAATATAAGATTATGTTACAAGGCTGATTATTAAATTCTGATGCTAGTTGCACTGGTTTATGTCCTGCCATGTAGAAATTATCTGTATTAATCAGCCTTATATTATAACATTTATATGATATCAATTCAGTATACTGTTAGTTGCTACCTGTCTTCTTTTCTGCTGATTCACTGCACATGTTCTGTGCTGCTGTCATGTACTGATCTTAAGCTGGCCATAGACGCAAAGATCTGATCATACGATTCGAGGATTCGTACGATTTTCGAACTGTGTGTAGAGTCCCGACATTTTTCGTCCGTCGGAGATCGGTCGTTTGGTCGATCAGACAGGTTAGAAAATTTCTGTCGGCTGCCGATAATATCTCTGCGTGTATTGCCGATCGTACGATTTTCAGTTGGAGACTGTCACTAGCTTTGGTTGGACATAGATATCGTACGATTGCTGTCAGGGGCAGAACATTGCTGATCTGTTCTTTAACTAATCTGACTGGTAAGACTTTGATCTGAATAGTTAGTGGCGGGTCGGGAGATGGGAAAGTCCGATCGTACGATGATTCGTACGATCGGATCTTTGCATCTATGGCCAGCTTAAGATCAGTACACGACAGCAGCACAGAGCATGTGCAGTGAATCAGCAGAAAAGAAAACAGGGAGCTACTGGGGCATCTTTGGAGACACAGATCTTTACTGCTAAAAGGCTGTGTTTTCCTTGTCTTAGTACAGCATTTCTAGCCTACTTCTTTAGTTAAAGGGATACTGTCATGGGTTTTTTTCAAAACGCATCAGTTAATAGTGCTGCTCCAGCAGAATGCTGCACTGAAATCCATTTTTCAAAAGAGCAAACAGATTTTGTTATATTTAATTTTGAAATCTGACATGGGGCTAGACATATTGTCAGTTTCCCAGCTGCCCCCAGTCATGTGACTTGTGCTTCAGTCACTCTTTACTGTTTTGCTGCAAGTTGGAGTGATATCACCCCCTCCCTTTCCACTCCCAGCAGCCTAAGAACAGAACAATGGGAAGGTAACAAGATAGCAGCTCTCTAACACGAGATAACAGCTCCCTGGAAGATCTAAGAACAGCACTTAATAGTAAAAGCCAAGTCCCACTGAGACTGATTCAGTTACATAAAGTAGGAGAAATAACAGACTGCCAGAAAGTAGTTCCATCCTACAGTGCAGGCACAAGTCACATGACTGGGGCAGATGGGATACTGACAATATGTCTAGCCCCATGTCAGATTTCAAAATTGAATGTAAAAAAATCTGTTTGCTCTTTTGAGAAATGGATTACAGTGCAGAATTCTGCTGGAGCAGCACTATTAACTGATGCGTTTTGGAAAAAACATGTTTTCCCATGATCGTATCCTTTTAAGTTTTAGTTCTCCTTTAATGAAAGATGACATTTGCTGCATTCTTTCAAGAGTCAGAACCAGCAGTGCAAACAAATGCCGTTCTTAACTGAAATTACATTTACAGATAAAACATTTACTTGTGGGTTTTCATTCCCTACAATTGTATGTCTCAGTTTCTAAATAATTACAGCTGTTAGTACTGAATGAAGCAGCCTCGAGCAATAAAAAAAAAAAAATTGTCAAGACAGTGGGGAGTCCCAACAAACTTTTTTCTGAAATTAAAAACAATGGTGTACATGCTGATATGATAAAACACACAGAGGGGCTCAATGACTATAAGCAGGTGAACACATGCTGAAATTCCCATAGTCTGTGTTAGACTGAATATGTGGCACAAGGTGCAGAACGCCTACAGATATAGCTTACATGTGCCATGTCTCAGAGTGCTCCTGCCTTGGTCAAGGTAATGTCTTGTGGCCCTGGTTCTGCCAGCTAAAAAATAAACTGTTTGTGATATATCTGTGAGAGGCTAATCCTAGCTACTGTAGAGCTTATTGAGCTGGGATAGAAGAAGATGTAGTACTAAAATATGAATATTTACATGTGGTTAAAATAATGGCTGCCTCCAAAGCATGCCTCAGAGTGAGCATCCAGAAGCGCCATGCTACTAAGAGAAATGTTTGTTCCAGATGCCAAGAGACGGAAACAATAGCCTAGTAAATTATTTTTACATGTTAAATATCAGTACAGCATTACTGTTCGCTTAGTTTATATTTGGGTTATTACAAGGACTAAAGATGAACAAAAACAATTGTGAACAATAAAATATATTAATATACCTTAAGCTTGCTCTCAGTGGGTCTGCCATCTATTTTGGCAAATCCCTCAAACAGAGTCTTGTATAAAATATTTTTCCGGCCAGTGGTATCCTCAGAAGGCATATATGCTAGCACTTGGCTTGGGTGTTCCTTGTAGAGATACAGAATAATCTGTACTGCTTTATCACGGACCTCTGAAGTGGTGTATTCCAAAGCGCCTACTGAAAACTGTTTACAGTATATAGAGAAGGTCAAACAAAATATAGCTCCACAGCAAAATCAGTGTAATGTAAAACATGTTATGCTATACATGAAGTACTGAATTCCAGAATATTTAAACGTTTTTTTTTCTTTATTCCACAGAAGAAAAGCTCCTACCCCCATAAAATGAATAAACTCTTTGGATGGAGGGGCAACCCGACAGATTTCAGAAGAGGTTTCCAGTGCGCAAACCACCAGAGCCTTAAAAATCTAAAGGGATTCTTTCATGAGTTTTAGGATGTCGTTTTTATTTCTAAATTACACTAATTTTGCCTGGTCATGTGCTTTCAGAAAGAGCCAGCACTTTAGGATGGAACTCACTTCTGGCAGACTGTTGTTTTTCTTACTCAATGTAACTAAATGTGTTGCAGTGGGACCTGGATTTTACTATTGAGTAGGGATGCACCAAATCCAGGATTTGGTTCGGGATTCAGCCTTTTTCAGCAGGATTCGGATTCGGCCGAATCCTTATGCCTAGCCGAACCTAATCTGAATCCTAATTTGCAGATGTAAATTAGGAGCAGGTAGGGAAATCGCGTGACTTTTCGTCACAAAAGAATAATTTTTTCCACTTTTTCCTTTCCTGCCTCTAATTTGCATATGCAAATTAGGATTCGGTTCGGTATTCGGCTGAATCTTTCACCAAGGATTTGGGGATTCGGCCGAATCCCAAATACTGGATTCAGTGCATACCTACTATTGAGTGCTGTTCTTATATCTACCAGCGAGCTGCTATCTTGTGTTAGCGAGCTGTTATCTGGTTACCTTTCCATTATACTGTTGTTAGGTTGCAAGGGGGGGGGAAAGGAGGGGGTAATATCACTCCAACTTGCAGTACAGCAGTAAAGAGTGACTGAAGTTTATCACAGCACAATTCACATGACTGGGGGCAGCTGGGAAACTGACAATATGTCTAGCCCCATGTCAAATCTCAAAATTAAATGTAAACAAATCTGCTTGCTATTTTGAGAAACAGATCCTGGAATCGGTGCATCCCTACTATTAACTAATGTGTTTTGAAAAAAATATGATTTCCCATGACAGTATCCCATTAAAGACATTTTAGAAGACATTCTATTACTGCTTTAGAAACCTCATTTGAGACCATATGCAAAAATGTTCGTAGTGCTCATGAATAATTAAATTTTTTTTCCCATTGCTCACGTTAAAAAAAAATGGTATGCTATACGAGTTCTTGTTAATAATACAGCTAGTTGCCATGGCTTGCTGGTATTGCAGCAATATCAATAGAAACATTTTGTATTTACATTTTATTTGTATTTATCAACTGTTCTTTATATGGTCGAAATGTAGTGTTAGCAATGGGTCTTTCCGTATGCGTTTGTTGACTTCCACAGGTATATTCATGACATTCGCAGAAAGCGATTGTTCACACCAACTGGATTATGGCATTTTTTCAACCCATCTTTAGCAGCCTGTAAACGCAAGTTTACTCTAGCTGTGTGGAACGTGCAAGATTCAGTAGGTAAAGGTGCAGTAGTATAAGAAATCAAAGATTTTGGTCACTTCTCTGTGTGTGCCTTCATTAGTGGGCTGGAAAGCATCAATTTTGGGCATTTTGAATCTATCACATGTTCGTGGAATAAATGTGTCTAGTGGTGCATGATTATACCGTTGATTACATCCTACATATAATGAAGGATATGACTAGGGATGTAGCGAACTGTTTGCCGGCGAACTAGTTCCCGCGAACTTCGACTGTTCGCGTCCGCCGCAAGTTCGCGAACGGCGCGCGACGTTCGCCAATAGGCGTTCGCGTCAAAATCGTTCGACCATTCGATCGCTAAAATCGAACGATTTTCGTTCGAATCGAACGATCGAAGCCATTGGATTGAATGAAATCATTCGATCCAATGGCTTCGATCGTTCGATTCGAACGAAAATCGTTCGATCGAACGATTAAAATCCTTCGATCGTTCGAATCGAACGATTTTCGGATGTTCGAAGTTCGCGAACTGTTCGCATATTTTGCCGGTGTTCGCGAACACATTGTCGGCGGTTCGCTACATCCCTAGATATGACATATAAAACTTGTCTTGTTTCTCAGGTCCTGCAATGACTAGAAGATTGGCTCTTACCTTCATTACATTGTCAACCGTAAATCCAGAACTTTCTACACCTAACTCCTTCAACAGGTTCTCCAGAAGGTCCACTTGGCTCTGGGCCAGGCGAGAGGGCATTGTTGGCTTAAGTGGCTGAACTAAATGTCCTGGAATAATTTGCAGTGGCTTAACTTCTTTGAAAAGAGCCATCTCCTAAAAGAAAGAGAAACTGTTTTCAGAAAGAGAAACTTCCACGCTGAGGTAAAATTATACCTCACCAACAGACTCTAGTGACCAAAACCTGAATGTGTAGATCAGTGCTGTCCAACTTCTGTGGTACCCAGGACTGGATTTTTTCTGGCCTACATGGTGGAGGGTCGATAATGGAAGCCAATGTTGCCCACTACCTCTTTTTAAACAACACCCACTTTAAACCACACCCATGTTACCACAAGACCATGTCCACATTAATGGAGGTAGCACAACAAAAAAACAAATGGTGGTTGTTCACTGCAGGGATATAACTCATCACTCATATATGAATTTTTTTAAGACATATTATCATTATCATATTAAGACATACCCTTAAATGCATATACCTCCACCCCTGTGGATAACACAGCACCCCCCCAGCACATGATTAAATACCTTAGGGGCCCATAACAATAATTTGCAAATACTAACAAACCCCCAGAAAAAAATACCAGGTTTATGCTCCACAGGCAGAGCAGGGCACACACACAGGCAGAGTATGGCACACACAGGGAGCATAGGGCAGGCAGAGTATGGCACACACAGGGAGCATAGGACAGGCAGAGTATGGCACATATGGAGCATATGGCAAGCAAAGTATGGCACACACAAGGAGCATAGGGCAGGCAGAGTATGGCATACACAGGGGGCATAGGGCAGGCAGAGATTGTAACACACAGGGAGCATAGGGCAGACAGAGTATGGCACACACCGGGAGCATAGGACAGGCAGAGCATGGAACACACACACAGAACATAGGGCAGGCAGAGTATGGCACACACAGGGAGCATAGGACAGGCAGAGTATGGAACACACACAGAGAGCATAGGGCAGGCAGAGTATGGCACACACAGTGAGCATAGGGCAGACAGAGTATGGCACACACCGGGAGCATAGGACAGGCAGAGTATGGAACACACACAGAGAGCATAGGGCAGGCAGAGTATGGCACACACAGTGAGCATTGGGAAGGCAGAACAGAGCAGGAGACAGGGAAACCTATCAGGACCACTCTAAGATGTACTACACACAGTGACACAAAGCTGGTGCCCCTCGAGCACTTTGTATGCGTGTGAACAGGTGAACAATATGGGCAGTTTCAGTCTGGGCCTCAGGCATGAACAGTACAGGGCTTTTGGATATGAACAATAGAGGTGCTACAAGTGTGAACAATGCAGACTTTCGTGTGGGGGGGCCACCCAAGGGGGGCATGCGGGCCGCAGCTGCCAGTTGGACAGCCCTGGTGCAATTTCCACCTATAATGAAGCTCCATTTAAAATTCCCTTTTCATAATTGAATCACAAATCCCAGTAATGGTATGCACTGACAATGCAGCCAAGGCAACTTCAGTGGGTGCTTTAATCCAAATTAGCCTAAATTTAACCTAAATTATGTCTTCCAATTATTTATTGGTTATAAACATAACTCACTGTTATAACTTGCCTTCCCCTAATTTTCCTTGGCACAAAACTGAAAATTATAATAATTTCTTAGATTCTGGGGAAAGTGCACCATTAATTCAATAAAATGACAAAAAATGAAAACATGACAATTCTTAAGCTATGCCTTGTTGTTAACAGAGTGTTGCAGCAAATATTGATTTCCAGAAGAAGATTAATAAAGAAAACACTCAACTTCTCCGAATGCTGACATGAAAATAATATATGTACCAAATTATAGTTTTTAATTAAAACACTTACAAGCCCATATATAATATTTGCATTTAGCACTTGATTAAAGTCTTTACTGGTATTTGTTTTGTCTGGCACAGTATGGTATGTCATGTCTAAGAAGCACAAACGTGCATCTGTAGTGGTTTTCACAATTTCCTTTCAAGTGTACTATTACGAATCCCTATTGCAAGAGCCAAGTGCTGCCCATGAAATAATCATGTACCACCGGGAAAAAAGCAAAAGCTTGAGGCTTTCATAGGAAGCTTATTAACTCTCTAGACATCAGTGTTCAAAGAAAATCGTACATATTTTTTAACCATATGCAGAAAATGGTAAATAAATGTAGAGGTTCCTAATGGCAGTGAATTAATACACATACACAACGTGTTGCTGTTTTGCTGAATATGCTGGGCTGGAATATCACACAGGCTTCAGCAGCTGCACTGAGCATGTACTTGACAGAACAAGGAATGTATTGTTCAAAAATAATGTTCAGAAATATTTTAAACTGACATTTTCCTAGTGGAATAAAGCACTTTCAAAATGAAAGACTTGCATCGAACAAGTTGTCATTTTTTCCCCAAAAAATGTTTTTTTCTTTTTATGTTTTTCGTCTCCTAAAGGTTATTTTTTAAAACTGACCAATCTGTTGGACTGTAAACTGTTTAGGTTGGGTGGTGGTTTCCACCTTTATTATGACAGTGTATTAATCACCTTGAACCAGACTGTAAAAATCTGCCCTTCCAAATAATCTTAATCTCTTGGAATTTTTCCATGTATCCTTTTTTGGTGTTGTTACAATTTCTAATTAGAATGCAATTTTTTAGGCTATGTTTATTCTAGCATGTTCATGTTCAGGTGGTGTTTGTGCACCTCCGTTTTTTGTGTTTTCAATTAATGCCATATATATTAATGCCATCTGGACTCAGATCAGGGCTGTGAATGGGCCATTAAAGGACATTTTTGCTTGTAAGCCATGCCAGTGTTACTTTGTGTTTGGGAACATTGTCCTGCTGAAACATTCTCTCAATAAACTTTTTTTTTTTTTCTAAACTGGAGAAGTTTATTTTTCAGTATAGTATTCAGTACTGTATTTTGCGCCATAAATTCTTCCTTATATTTTAATAAGGTACCCAGACCATTCTGATGACAAAAAGCCCAACAGCACAGTTCTGGACTAAAAAAATTAATAGGCGAGGGCCTGAACATGAACAAAACAATAAGTAATACAAGTAGATTTTTTTTCAAATAGATTTTTGGCTACTAAGGTCAGTGACCCCCATTTGAAAGCTGAAAAGAGGCTGAAGAGAAAGGCAAATAATGTAAAACTATGTTGAATTCCAATAGCAAAGTTGCTTAGAGTAGGTCATTTTATAGCATACTAAATGTTAATGTTAATGTAATCTTTTAGTATGTTATAGAATGGCTAATTCTGAAAAACCTAGATTCATATGATTCGAATTCGATTGAAAACGGACCTATTCGGCCGAAAAAAACTTAGATTTTTTGATAGATTTTGATTAGTCTTTTTTTTATTTGAATTTCGAAGTTATGGGAGTTACACACCCACACTGCACACCCGGAATTTACTCACTCTGCAGTAGTGGTGCTGGTTCTCCGTTGACCCGGCACGGTCCCTTAGCAACAACAGCTATTTGTTCACGGATCTGCACACACACAAATTTCTGCAGTGGGGAAAGTGCCCCTTCTTTATTGATTTAAATCACCAACATCAACGTCTCGGGGGATACAACCTCCCTTCATCCTGATGAAAGGAGGTTGTACCCCCCGAAACATTGATGTTGGTGATATAAATCAATAAAGAAGGGGCACTTTCCCCACTGCAGAAATTTGTTCAAAAAAACTCCCATTCGGACCTATTCGGCCAAAAAAAACTTTTTTTTGATACATTGTAATGGGTCTTTTTTAATTCGAATTTCGAAGTTATGGAAGTTCAAAAAAACTCCCATTACTTCAAAATTCGACCATTGATAAATCTGCCCCTCAGTGAGCAGTTTTCGGAGGACAAACTTTTTTGTCTTTGGAGTGGTCTACAAGCAATAACAAATATGAGGATAAACAGGCAGATGTAGCATTTTAGTTTTACAAACAATCAGTATATTCTAATGCAGTGTCAAACTATGTTCACTGAAAAAAACATTTATCAAAACAAAAATGAAAACTTAGATTTTTGGCATCTATGTTACATTGATGAGAAGCTTGTAAAGGCCAGGCTAGTGTGAAAGCATTCACTATCGTACCTGAATGAAGTTGGCTGAAATCAACCTGTGCCGTGAAGTGGAGTCTCCGGTTCTAACCAGCAAGTCTGGGAGGCATTTTTCTACACAGTGGGTGGTCTCGCTTTTGCCCAGTTTGTGTTTAGGGATATAATCTGTGATTATCATTTCAAGCAGTCTCAAAGAAGCCTGGAAAACCTGAATTACAGAAGGGCAACAAGTAAATGAAGTGCTATAATGCAAAGCTTCCTGTAAATCCAAGAAAGAACAACCATTCACAAATGCCTTTTATGCTGAAATAAACAGCATTTAATATTGGTGGATAGTTAAACATTGAATCAAATGCACCCAAAGTAGTGTTGGCAGCTGAAACACAGTCATCTTTTCAAGATTTCCATCCACCGTCTCTACTTTACCTTAGTAATGAGGAGCTGCCAAGTTTCTGCTGAGGTACTTGCTGCCATCGGACTGTACGTAGACAAATTATTGGCTGCTGTGGTTTTAATTGGGCAAACTAGCATTGCCAACTGATGTCAGAGTATCTGCCACCATATCCCTAAATTCTCTGACCACCTGGGAATATACGTGAAATAAGTCCCCAAAGCACTAAAGTGAGTGGGAGTTTGAGGAGAGGTAGGAGAGTGCAGTAGTTCCATCAGTATAATCTGCTTGAATGCACTGTGGCAGCAAATACTGAGATTTACTGGTTTTATTCTATATTTTTTGTCACAGATGTCCACGTAAGGCATTTTTCTACTGCCATCAGGAGTCATGGGGCCCCCTACAATCAAGTTACCCCGTTAGAGCCCAATTATTAAGTACAATGGGAGCCCCAATGAAAATGCTCCCGATAGCAGTACCATCCCAAATGTAAAGTCATTACATTTTTATGTCAAAGCAGTTAAAAGAACATGCGGGACAGTTGATGGAAGTCTCATATCTGTACTGAAGAATTGAAAATTGGTATAATTTTTGTTGTCTTGGTATGGGATGTACCTATCAGTCTGGAGCTAAATGCAAGCAAAATAGTGGCTAATGTTTTAATCCAGGGCAGAACTATCAGGGATCCTGTGGTTTGCTAAAAAGGAATCAAATTTCATTTTACTGGGGTCGACTGGAATTTATGCCTATTATTCTTTACCCACATAACAAATGCTATGGGCCATGGTGTAGTGGATGTTGGAGATAAATGCCAGCAAATTAGTGATTAATATTTTAATCTAGGGCAGGACTGCCAGGGATCCTTATCAGAGGGATCTTGGAGTTTGCTAAAAAAGACATACAGGTAAAGGGCCAGTTATCTGGAAAACCTATTATCCAGAAGATCCAAATTACTGGAAGGCCATCTTCCATAATCCCTATTTTAAACAAATAATTCCAATTTTGTAAAAATGATTTCCTTTTTCACTGTAATAATGTAACAGTACCCTGTAATGGATCCTAAGATTAATCCTTATTGGAGCAATCTGGGTTTATTTAATGTTTAAATTATATTTCAGTAGACAAAGTATGGACATACAAATTATGGAGAGACCTCTTATCCAGAAGACCCCAGGTCCAGAGCATTCTGGATGACAGTATATTTTTCATTTTATTGAGCTCAACTGGAATCCCTCCCTATTCTTTTCCCAGAGACAAATGGTTTGGGTCATGATTGGGGTTAGGGGTGGGGAACAGGGGCGCTCATTACTCTTTTTATAGCAGATTCTGCCTCTCTGCCCTTTAATTGAGTGTGTGCTTGTTATAAGAAACAAGTATATCCAATTATTATTTTATATAAAAATAATAGGGATGCACCGAATCCAGGATTCGGCCTTTTTCAGCAGGATTCGGATTCGGCCGAATCCTTCTGCCAGGCCGAACCGAATCCTAATTTGCATATGAAAATTAGGGACGGGGAGGGAAATCACGTGACTTTTTGTCAGAAAACAAGGAAGTAAAACATTTTTCCCCTTCCCACCCCTAGTTTGCATATGCAAATTAGAGTTCGGATTCGGTTCGATATTCAGCCGAATCTTTCACGAAGGATTCGAGGGTTCGGCCGAATCCAAAATAGTGCATCCCTAAAAAATAAGTATCTTAGATCACAATCTGGTAAATGATAGGATTAACAGCATTAGAATGTGAATATTCTATACAGAATACTTATAACAGAAATGTGAGGGGTTACTCTCCAGTCTTGTCACTATGAAAGGCTTAAGTGTACCTCAATCCTTGGGTATTTGCCAGGAGCATGTGCCAGACACGGCCCATAAACGCGTTCCTCTTTCCCTGCCTCAGTGTAGCAGTTTAAGAGGAAACTATGACAACAATTTGGCATTTAAGGCATAAAAATCGTAAGTAAATATACTGGAAAAAGTCTTTTTTGTGGGCCCACTATTCTGTTATTAACTTGTTTTATCTGGGAATTCAGGAAAACACCAAAAATTATCATGATTTTAAATAATTTTTATATTAAAATTAATTTTGTAGAACTCTGTATAGTATCTATAGCTCAGTATGGCCACATTTTACAGATGCAGGGTCTACATAACATTATCACATCAGGATCTACCACCAAGTGTTACACTGCCATGAAAAATGAAACTTTCTTGCAATACACAAAGAGAAAACTGAACATGATTTAAATGAAGTACAGGAGCTACTCCAAAGAGTTTATGGATGCTGCTGAGATCAACTGGTCACCAGCTACAGATCTATTGACAGACTGAAATATATCAAAAAGGCATCCCTGATGTACTGTATATTGATTGAATTTTTTTCCTTGTTTGCTTGCCAGTGAATGGGTTTAAGAGTTTAATTTGCCTGCAGTGTATAAAAGCAGCCCATATACTTTCCTGCAGCTATGCTAAAGCCAAATACCATTCTGCACACCTTGAGTTTCCCTTCTCACAATAACATTCCGTACATGTTAGGGTTGCAACAAATTGAGAATTTTAGGATCTGGATGAACACTGAATCCACTACAAAAGATTCAACCAAATCCTGAACTGAAAATGAAGACTCATTTGCATAGAATAGGGGGAAAAAAATCAGGCATTAAAATTTGGCAAAATCAGAACCTGCAAAATTCCTGATATGTCTACATACTTACAGGTAATTATGATTCACCACTTTCCTCTTTAAAGTGGACCTGTCACCCAGACATAAAAAACTGTTTAATAAAAGTCCTTTTCAAATTAAACATGAAATCCCAATTCAAATTTTTATTAAAGTGTTCATAGCTGTTATAAACACATTTAAAAATCTCAGCTGTCAATCAAATATTGTCTGCCCCTCCTCTATGCCTAGGCATAGAGGCGGGGCAGACAATTACTTTCACTTTCCATTCAGCACTTCCTGGATGTCACTGCTCTCCCCACATCCCCCCGGTTCTCTTAACCATTTAATTTTGTAGCCAGGACATGGGGATGGACATCAGGTCCCCCATTCTGGTGCACAAACAAGATACTGAGATGATGCAAGGCTTGTCTTAATAACAGTGTCCACAAAATGGCTGCTGCCTGCTTGCTGAAATCATGAATTCCCAGACTGAAGAAAACAAGATTCATATAGTGTAATTAAAGTTCATTTTGCTTGACTAATGTGAAAAAATAGGATTTGAAATATTTTTTTTGGGTGACGGGTCCCCTTTAACAACATAAAAATAAAAAAAAGTAAACTTTACCAATAACCCCAAATAAGCTGAGACACAGTAGATCACAGATTGCCCATCTCTCTACTACTACTACCCTATTTAACCTTTCATAAACCCACATTTTACTTAAATTCCCCCATTGTCATACCCTCAACAATCTTCTTCCTGGCATCAGAGCCTCGAAAACAGAAAGGTTAATCATTCAGAATACAAAATAGAAACAAGCTGCAGATTAGGACTCTTCATGAAGTACCTGCCAATGGCTACATAAAGCTGCACAAAACGCTGTGATTATTACAAAGCTCTTCTCTTATGAACAAAGATGGAAGACACTATGGTGCACTAACATTACATCCCACAACTACAAACATAAGCTGCATGGACAGCAGTTTGTATCTCAGTGTAGGTTATACACACAGTGCAATAAACAGAGGGCTATGCTGTTAGACACAAGCCTGCTATTGGCGGGCCACTTTGTTTGTTTCCAAGAGTAGCTGTAGTGAATTAAGATATCATCTCCATCAAACCATTTCTAGACTAAGGACTTTTTCCACTGACTAGTGCATTACTCATCCGTTACATATTCATTGTTAGGGCTCTGTTCGGCAGAAGTAAATTCCAGAATAAGAGGAAATACATTTTGGGTAAAAGAGCTCTTTGTATAATATAGAAGGCATGACAAATGCAGGAGTCTCTGAAGAGATCAAGTCAGACATAGGCTTCCAGCAATTTCACCATGGCAGTTAAATAATAAAACAATGCCCGGCTTTACTCATTTAATTAGTCACTCAGTCTCATTAAAGGCACTCTGGCAGCCTTGGCCTGGAAAATATCACCACAATTTTGTCCAACCCAAGCTTTACATAAGAAAGGGATCTACTGATATTACAGCTCCATTTTAGCACTGCAAAGTTTTGCCAGAATCATAATTAATTTTCAAGGAGAATTTAACCCTAAAAATGAATATGGCTAAAAATGCCATATTTTACATAATGAACTTATTGCACCGGCCTAAAGTTTCAGCTTGTCAATACCAACAATGACCCAGGACTTCAAACTTGTCACAGGGGGTCACCATCTTGGAAAGTGTCTGCAACACTCACATACTCAGTGGGCTCCGAGCAGCTGTTGAGAAGCTAAGCTTAGGGCTCCCCCAACGATTCTTCTTGCCAACGACCGATTTTAGGGAAGTCCGACCAATCCTTCGAAATTATCGTGCGGTTAGTGGGATTCGAACGATCGTACATCTTACGATTTCTGGGCCGACATCTGTCAGGAAATTGATCGGCCAGGACAAAAAATCTTTGTCGGTCCCAGTGCAATCTATCTATGTTTGCAGGGCCAAGCAGGCAGCTCCCCTTTGTTTTCCTGGCAAATTGGCCTTTTTAGTTGATGGTAAATTCGTACGATCGTTCTGAGAAGATCGTGGTCTCACGATAAGGATCTGATCTTTTAAAAATCTCAACATCTATGGCCAGCGTTACTGAGGCATCTTTGGAGACAGATCTCCCCTGCTAAAGGTATGTAATTGCCTTGCACTTGTTTAGAAGCCCAAAACATAATGTACAACATTTCTAGCTACTGCTTTAGTTAAGCATTAGTTTTCCTTTACAGTGTACCAGTAAATACACTGTAGTTAGCTGAACAAGGCCCCAAAAAGAAGCTCCTTCCCTTCTGACATGAAACTGTTTGTCTATGCTTTTTGGCATTTTCACATAACTTAATTCATGGACTTATTTGTTTTGAGTTCTTTGTAGGTGTGGATTACTTGGGTTTCTACTGACATCTGGTGTAAATTTCATGTCAATAGCCCCATTAGAAAAATATCTATCGAAAAAAACGTTGATATGTTCAATTCTTCTTTTTCCTGTGGTAAGTACAGAGTACCAGCAGAATCTGCTTGGTGTGCTATGAGACTTAGAGGCACATTTATTAAAGGTCGAATTTCAAATTGCCATCCCATAAACTCGAAATTCAAAATTTATTATAAAAATGTAATTTTCTAAACTCAAATTCGATTTGAGTTTTAAAACTCTAATGTCAGGAAGGCTGCAAATATCACCAAATTGATCCCTGGACCTCTCCCATTGACTTATACAGCTATTCGGGAAGGTTTTAGGTGGCGAATAATCACCTAACCTCGAAAATCGAATTAGAATTTTTTTAAAAACTCAAATCTAATTTGGATAACTCCCTAGTCGAATTTGACCATAAAAAAAACCTTGAAAATTCAAAATTCTACCCTTGATAAATCTACCCCTACGCGTAAACTCATAAATCGTTTTGCCAATGTGTGAAACGTATGCTACTCACTGAAGTCACTTTGTCTTTGATGGCACGACGAACAAGAAACATAGCAGCTCTGAGCATGTTTTTCAGGTCATCCTTTGAAGTTCCATTTGCAATATCTGCCAGTTTCTTGGACACTGCAATTAAAGCATCTTCTCTATAGGACCATGTTTTGGAGTATGCACCTGCAACCTAGAGAAAATACTGTAATCTTATATATGCTGTTATGGAATTTCAATCTGAAACAAATGCCAATGCAAATATCACTACATGCACTTGTTCGTAATTCATCAGGGTAGACACAATACTGTACCCCACAAGTATAAGACATGCACAGAGCATATATGGGAGCAAGTACTTTTATGAACTCCAAATTAGATAGCTGCACTTGCGGATTGTAATATTGCATTCGCCTTAGTACTTTGTAATTTTTGGAATGTGAACCCCAGTGTTTACACCACTGCAAGATTTTGAGCCCATAATGGTAACCTCTGTTGCTTATGGGGCACTTCAAAAAGCATAGTGCTAAAATATCCCCAAATGCACCCCACAAAACTTGCACAGCACTTATCAGTAGACAGATGCCTGCAAAAGTATCTGGCATGGTTTATGTTGCTGCATCACTGTGTTTTAAAGGAACAGTTCAGTAAAATATAAAAACTGAATAAATAGGATGTGCAAAATAAAAATATTTCTAATATAGTTAATTATCCATAAAATGTATAAAGGCTGGAGTGACTAGATGTTTGACATAATAGCCAGAACACTACTTCCTGATTTTCAGCTCTCTAACTCTGAGTTAGTCAGTGACTTGAAGGGGGGCCACATGGTACATTTCTGTTCAGTGAGTTTGCAATTGATCCTCAGCATTCAGCTCAGATTCAAAATCAAACACTTATGACCAATGTGCCCCCCCTCAAGTCAAGAAGTAGTGTTCTGGTATGTTAGTCACTCCAGCCTTTATACATTCAAAACATTTTGGCTAACTAACTAGATATTAAAAATATTTTTTTATTTTGCAGTCTATCTTTTTATCCAGTTTTTATTTTTATACTGAACAATTCCTTTAAGTAAAGCATCAGAGCCATGTCAAACACCTTTGTCAGGCAACTATTGCATGTAAAGTGCTGGTAGTCCCATTGCAATTGTATGGGGGGGGTAGAAAGTGCCTCACGTGCACTTACGTTTACAGTCTTAATTGACAGACTAATAAAGGAAACATTTTTAAATTTGTATTTTTATAACTAGATACATTATGAAAACTAACCATCAATAATTACATTTGCATAAAAAAAGGAAAATACAAAATACAAATTTTTAAATTTGTATTTTTATAACTAGATACATTCTGAAAACTGCCCATCAATAATTACATTTGCATAATAAAAGGAAAAAGGGATTTTTTGTCTGTACAATAAAACCATAAGATGATTTTATTAACTCTGTTTTATTAATTGCTTACCAAACCCTCCCCAAATACTTCAATGGCAAAGCCAGCCTCTCTTAAAGCTTTCTCTGTAAGTGGCTCTGGTTCACCGGTGATCCTTGTTCTTGGAGTATCAGTAGTTGGCTCCTCATTTATATCTGGCTCTGGCTCAAGATAACTAAATTCATCTTCCTTGTTTTTTGTCTGAGCTGGGAGAGGTCTCTCATCAAAAGGCAATAAATCAACCTGTTAAGTAAGTAAAATACAAAATCTGAAACACCATTTGTTAGGCAAAGGAAACATGACAAGATCTTCATTTTACATGGACCCCTCAAATTAAAATAACTTTTTTTTTTAAAGAAAAACAAATGAATACTGTGTTTATCATACAAAGGTGCATATTTACAAAACTGCAAACCAAAAAAAGAGTGTACTTTCTATGAATTCCTATGGGACTTTTAGAAGCATCTTTATCGATGGGTGAAAGTTAGAGTTCACTATTTGTTAAATACACTTCTAAAAACCCCATAGGAATGCAAAGAAAGTGGGTGAGATTTTCAGTGGCAAGCTATAATTTTACACTATGATAAAGCTGCCCCTAAGCGCCCACTCTCTTACGTAGGAGAATACACACTTTCAGTTGTTAGGCAAGTTAATTTTACTAACTAAATAAAGCTGTGGTAAGAAATACAAAGGCTTATATCATAGTAAACCTGGTATTAGCTCTAAAACAAAATAACATATTTCCAACCAACATCCATATTTGGGGCCACCAGAGCTGGCGAGGCAGCTGGGGGAGGTGAAGGAGAACGTGGCTCTTGGATTGGTTTGGGAGAGAGAACTTTTGGCGGCTTTTCCGTCACGGCTGGCTGATCTTTCTTTGGCTTCTTTTCTGAACTTCTTTCCTTTTCTGGCTGGGGTGTTGACAATACTCTCTGCTGCTGTGGGCTGACTGATTCTTCGATTGGATCCAGAGATGTCTTAGAGACTCTTCGTATCTGACATAATAGAGAAGCTGAATGTAAATCACTGTAATTCAAATTCACAGTGGGAAAAAAAAAGTAAAAAAAGTGAAACCATGCCATTTAAACAGTACTGAAAATATGTGGTAAAATTAAGCTTAGTTAGGTTATACATTACAAATTATGTGAACTCACTGAAGCTTGAATTACAATAGATGTTCCTTATTTAAAAATATAAAGATCACCTCTGCATTTCATGAACTCTATAAAATTACTAGTGCAACCTTGTGCCTTTTATGGTCATGGCACTAATGAGTTACTTTTATTACTGTGATCAAACTTAATTGCTATTTGGTTGATCCAGGTTCTAGCACTGGTACAATGTAGCACTTTAGAAAAAAGTGTCTTCTACATGAATATAATTGTATACTTGAAAGAAGCACAAAACTGCAGTCGAAAACACCTGCATGCATAAATAAAAATTCCTATATGATCTTAGCCTCATCTGATTTGAGATGCTTTATAGACAAACTCAAAAAATAACAAAATACATGGGCTGTAACCTTCTTGTCTCAAGCAAATGAATAACATACTGAGAATTAAGTGAGCTCAAAAAAAGTCATGTTTCCATTATTCTCATAGAGCAAGCAGAGACTTTATCCCTACTCATCATTCTTCCCTTGTCATTAAAAAGCTATTTCAAGTTTAACAAAATAGCTACACTACATTACAAGAAATGTGATAGCTTCAGGAGAGGGTGATAATTCCACTGGAATGTCCTGTCACAGTAATGAAAATATACTGCTTGTTAACATATATTAAAGAAATAAAAGAGAGAGGTGGGGGTATATTCTGCCTTAGGCGGGTTTAATAAGACAATAGTCCTATTACTATAACTAGGGATGCACCGAATCCAGGATTCGGTTCAGGAATTCGGCCAGGATTCTGCCTTTTTCTGCAGGATTCGGATTCGGCCGAATCCTTCTGCACGGCCAAACCGAATCCGAATCCTAATTTGCATATGCAAATTAGGGGTGGGGAGGGAAATTGCGTGACTTTTTGTCAGAAAACAAGGAAGCTAAAAATGTTTTCCCCTTCCCACCCCTAATTTGCATATGCAAATTAGGGTTCGGGTTCGGTATTCGGCCGAATCCTTCGGGGTTCGGCCGAATCCAAAAAAGTGGATTCGGTGCATCCCTATTTGTAACAGTTTTGAATGACCTTGGATAGCCTTTCTGTGCACGAGGCTTTATGTTCTTTGTGCTATGGGATAACAAAACACAAAGTTATGAAACTATATATATATATATATATATATATACGCACTCTTTCTCAAGAAAGGTCCCAGAGAGGACCGAAACGTTGGAAATGAACCTGTGAATAAAGACACTTTTATTTCACTAAACATGAACGAGTGCGGATCCATTTACTGGATTATATATATATATATATATATATATATATATATATATATATATATAAAACAAAAAAAACTTCCGCACACATAGGTCTTGATAAGTGAAAAAAAGCTGGTTCCTGATGACGGCTTGAGTTTGTAAGCCGAAACGTTGAATTAAATCTACCAGCTTTTTTTCACTCATCAAGACCTATGTGTGCGGAGTTTTTTTTGTTTTATAGATATGAATTTTTGTCCAGCACCTAGGCATTAACATGGCTATCTGAGTGCACCTATCTAGTTATATATGCTATCAAAATGCAAGTGTATATACATGCCAAATGGACCTAAACAGATTCCAACAACATGTGTAAACTATGCCAAGACAGAGAGGTTTGGTTTTATTCTTAATTAAGTAAAATGCATTAATATACAAATCATCTTGTATCCTCTTCAGTCTAGGTGAATAAATATTCTACTGTTAGCTTATCAAGACTGCTGCTTGTGACCTAGAGTAATGCTGGCAGTGAGGATACAGTGATATAAAGGGTAATTATAAACATTCTACATTTTGATTTGGAGAACATTAACCTGTGTAATATAATGAGTTTTCCAGAACATTATACTACTTTGGAATATCTGACATCAACTGTAGGCTTAACAGATTCATTCAGTATGAAAGCTTCTTCACATGAAATAAGTAACTTTAGCCAAGGGAACTTATATGTAAACACTTTTTATAAATCAGCTAATAAACTATTAATCCTTATTCCAATGACAGATGAGAAAGAAACAGCTCATACAGTGATGTCATCACTTAAGGGCAGATGGGGAGATTTGTCAACTGCATTTAAATTTGCACTCCTGAAGGCAACAAATCTCCCCAAAATGCATTTGCATTGTTAGAATAATGTTTAATGTGTTCTAGAACAAATAAAAAGAGGGGTCATTAAAAGGGTTGTTCACCTTTAAATTAACTTTTACTGTGGTGTAGACATCGATATTCTGAGACAATCGCATTTGGTTTTCATATTTATTGTTTTATTTTGCTTTTTGTTCAACAGCTCTTTAGTTTGGAATTTAGCAGCTATCTGGTTGGTAGGGCTTTGCTTACCTTAGTAATCAGGCAATGGTTCAAATGAGAGATTGGTATATGAATAGGAAAGGTACTGAATAGAAAGTTAAGTATATGAACATTAATAAAACTGTAAGCTCACAAAGCAATCGTTTATGGCTGTCGGGGTCAGTGACCCCCATTTAACAGATGGAAAGTGGAAGGCAACTAATTGTAAAACTATTTAAAAAATGAAGACCAGTTGCAAAGTTTCTAGAATTAGGACATTCTATAACATACTAAAAGTTAACCTAAAGGTGAGCCACCCTTACCATGTGGACGACAGGGTCCATCATATATTTGTAGTTAGGAAACTTCCTCCCGCTCGGCAGTGCTGTATTCATGAGTGGAAGGAGGCACGTAAACACCCCCTAACTGACATATAATTTAAGAAGTGGCAGAAGAAGGCCACAATGGACCCTGTACATACTTGCCCAAAGTCATTTGGCAAGGACAAGGCTGCCTTGCACCCATTCATACTGCTCTCTTTATCTTGCATTAGATTTTTTTTATTTGGTGTGTGGTACAGAGCACATTCAGACCCTGGTCAGAAGTTCTAAAGTTCTTTTCATGACCTTGAAGGGGTGTGTACTTGTGCCCCTTAGCGCCCTAGCATTATATAAAAATATGATGAAGAGTAGCTGCTCACACCCGGGTATTTTTTTTCTTGATTTTAACTGATTCAGTGAAGTTTTTTGTGATTAAGCCTACTTGATAATGTGAAAGCCATCAGGTGTTGTCTATGAAAAGCTAATGGTTATATAACCAAGACAGGGGGTTACTAGAGGACAAGTATAAGATGGTTTGTGCAGCACACTGAACAAAATAACTATAGTATGGCTCAATAATGAAAATCATCATGTGAATCAATGTAGTGTAACTTGCTTTTCACAAAAACAGCTTCATTGTTATGTATGCTACAGTTATTTCAAGGTTATGAATAGTAGGAGGATTGCTTACCCTTTCCTTCCCAAGCAAAGAATGTGCAGCTGGTAGCCTTGGTAGTTTTGTTCTCTATACTTCTTATCAATCTCTAGGTAAAGCTCTGGGAAAACTACCCCACCCTCCCATTTGAGGGTATAACACTCCAGGCAAAGTAAAAAAAAAAATTGAATGTCTCTTTGCATCTCTACCTGTTCCCATGGAGTGGTACTGAACCCAGCCTGCAAATACCCAGTCACCAGAAGTTCCCTAGGGTTTAGAGCTTTGCTGTTGCTGTAAACTTGTATACATCAAATAAAGCCAAGCATATTTATTGCTGTACTGTGCAGTCTCTGTACACATAGCTGGAAAATTCAAACAACTGTCAGCTGTATCCAGAGCAGATCAGTTTGATTTTTTTGAAGCTACTGGTTAAGAACTAGCCCATCAATTTTGTATATACAAATAAATGGAATTCTGATCTGGGCCAAAAAGGCAACATAAATGGAGGGCCTTATACTTTATTAAATTCAGCTGAATTAAGTGAATTAATTACAGGGGTTGTTCACCTTCAAACACTTTTGTTCAGTTCAGTTGCAATAAAGACTTTTTCCTTTTCAATTTGTGACTGTTTTTCTAATACTGAAGTGTAAAGTTTAATTTTTCACCTTCTAAAGCAGCTCTGGGAGGGGTCGCTGACTCTTTAACTGTCCTAAATTGATACATTTAGTTAATACATTATTATCTTTGTCCCTGCTGAGCAGAATCCTAAAGGCAGCTGTTAGAATTGCTACAATAGTTGCGAATATTCCACAGTTACTGCTGAGAAATGTATCAACTAAATGTAGCAAGTTTTAACAGTTCAGATACTCCTGTATCTCTGAGCTGCCAGACTCAAACACTAGAGGCAGGGACATTAAAGGTTAAACCTAAATTTTGGGAAAACAGTAAAAAATTAAAGATGGAAAGCAACTGAAAAAAGTAATTGTTTATAGTGAACACTGGAAAAAGTATTTGGAAGGTGAACAACCCCTTTAAGTGAATTAAGTTAAAGCCTAAAACAAAAATAATTATTTGTTTCCAGTCTTCCTAGTAAAAAAAGTATACAGAAATAGGATATGAGCTTAGAGATCATGCAACCTTATTCTACAGCTGGTAATGTTGTCTTGAAAGCTCTACTTTATAGAAATAAGTTTTTAAGTAGCGTATACATATATATGTATTACAATTATGATGTAAAAAGCAGAACAATACTAGTGCAATATCCAGAAGGTCATGGAGCTCTAACTGTTGATAAACTTTTTGGCGGTATTCCTCCATCTGCTGTTTTTTCTGCTTTGCTAAGTCATATTCCTCATTTTCAACAGCGCAGCGTTTTTCCACCTCATAGTGCCCGAGTCGTTCCCCAACCTAATAGAGAAAAGTACAGTTATGTCTTTGTGGAAAGGCAGCAGTTGCTGAATGAGAAAGGTGGCGGAAAGGTATATTTTACATAGGATAAGAAACCAGGATAAAAGACCGCTACTGCTCACCGCAGGTACTTGTCCAGGTGCTCTGTCAATCAGTATCCAACTGCTAAGCATACAATAGATTCAGGAACAGGTAGACGGCACTTCTGGAAAAGATTTATTGGGGTTGCTGCTGTGAATCCTAAAGGATTCACAGCAGCAACCCCAATAAATCTTTTCCAGAAGTGCTGTCTACCTGTTCCTGAATCTATTGTATATTTTACATATACAACTAATTCTAATTCTCTGCGAAAGCACGTGTTGCAAAGTGTTGAATGGTACAGTATTTAGAGCAGCCCATAATACTTAAAGGGTTGGTTCACCTTTGAAATAACTTAGTATGATGTAGAGAGTGTCTGAGACAATTTGCCATTGGTTTTAATTTTTTACTATTTCTGTTTTTTTTATTTATTTAGCTTTTTATTCAATAGCTCTCCAGTTTGCAATTTCAGCAGTGTGGTTGCTAGGGTTCAAATGACCCTAGCAACCATACACTGATTTGAATAAGAGACTTGTATATGAATAGGGGAGAGGCCTGAATAGAAAGAGGAGTAATTAAAATTAGAAATAACAATACATTTGTAGCCTTACAGAGCATTTGCTTTTTAGAAGGGGTCAGTGACCCCCATTTGAAAGCTGGAAAGAGTCAGAAGAAGAAGGCAAATAATTATTAAACTATAAAAAATAAATAATCAAAAAGAATTGAAGAGTTGCTAAGAATTGGACATTCCAGAATATACTAAAAGTTACCTTAAAGGTGAACCACCCCTTTGAGCAACTAATAGCACTATCAGACATTTCTTTCTTAAAGGGACAAAATAACAATGAAAAGGGATTTTGGTAAGATTTCCTCTATATAATCATGTATCTAAGCTTAACAACTAAACTTATCTTAACAACACCAAGGGGCAGATTTATCAAAGGGTCGAATTGAAAATTTGAATTCGAAGTTTCAAATTTTTTTATTGTCAAAACCGTCAAATTCAACTAGGGAGTTATTCAAATTCTATTCGAGTTTTTTAAAAAATTCGAATTCGACAACATACTCTGACCCTTTAAGAACTCAAATTCGTCTATTTGCCACCTTAAACCTGCCAAATTGCTGTTTTAATCAATGGGAGAGGTCCAGGGATCAATTTGGAGTTGTTTGCAGCATTCCTGACATTCAAGTTTTTTCAGAGAAAAACCTAGAATTGAGTTTTTTAAATTCGAATTCAAACTAGATTCAAGTTTTCGGGTCTATTTAATTAAGTTTGAAAAAAACAATTGTATTAAATTTCGATTGGTCAAATTTATGGGTGTTTAGGGAAGTTTTTAAAAACTCACATGAATTAGAATTTTTGACCTTTGATAAATATGCCTCCAAGTGTGATCCATAAATGTGTATGGGACATCATAGGTTACCTAAACCAACTGTATGTCCTGACAGCAGGATGAAAATACTCTTTGTCTGCAGCAATACCTTTTGGAGATCAGCAATGGCTTGTTTCAGTTTCTTGGCATAGTCATAGCGTTCATGTCTTACGGCCTCTTGTTTCTTTTCATCCAGTTTGCGTATTATTTGAGCCACTTCTGGATCTTGGTACATGTCAAAGGCCAAGTCATCAAGAGGAGAAATTGAATCTAATTTCCTGCTGGCAATGAAAACAAATCTACTTAGAGATGAAAAAAAAATCTCTCACCGGGGTATAAGGTATAGAATCTATTTTACAGAATCTTGAGACATGAGGATCTTTCTGCAATTTGGATCCACACACCTTGTTGGCTAAACTACACAGGAGATTCTGATCACATCTTGTGGGTCAGTTTTTATCTTTTCTTGTTACACTATGATCCCCATAGTTGTACAGTTAAGTTGGATAAAGTCAGATGGTGTGTTTTGTTCATGTATGTATTTCATTGATGCAAAACCATCAGATTATAAAGATGTTCCACTCCTTTCCGACAGTCGTCGTGTCAGATGGCAAATCTTCCATGTAGTTTACACATCAGATTTTTATATCAGTCCATTTATATTTTGACCTATGCAACTACATCCAACTTTTTAGGACTTATTCTTTGGATCTGACACCATCCTACAAAATCTCCCATGCAGTTTAACCCAAAAGGTGGTCGAAAGCTTTTTATGCAGTGTACAGGCCCTCAGATGGGTTTCCTCAATTAATATCTGGCTGAAAATCATCATGCTGTCGATATGGTAGGTTTACAATACCCATTGGATTGGCTGATGTGGTCTCCATCCCACCGCCTGCATTACTGCCTTGTGATTGGATAGTTGGGCCCTAGGGCCCACTATCGGATTAGACAATATCGAGGTGGGCATTTCGGTACAAGATCTGCACATATGGCAACCTTTACCAACAAGCAGAACTGACCATGTATGGCCACTTTTAGTCTGCTAAACACATTTAAACATTAAATGAACCAAATAAGACTGTTTTGCCACCAATATGGATTAATGCAGCAGGTACAGTTTAATTTGTACAGAGAAAATGGAAATCATTTTTAAAAAGTAGAATTATTTATTCGTCATGGATTGTATGGGAGATCGCCTTCTCCAAGCTCTCTGAAAAAAAATCTCGAAAACCTCAACTTTTCCGACTTTTCACACTATAACTATGTCTTTTTCGTATTGTCACACAAAACCTAGCATCATAAACACCTAAAAAATTTTAAAAACCACAAAACAGAGAGCGATCTTCCAGTTGTAAAAAGGACATCTGCCATTAACTTCTACATGATTTTGACAGATTTTAGCTGGAGTATTTCAGGAATACGGATTTGTTGAGGTTTTGTTGCATAATAAATCCCAAAAAAGTTGAGTTTTTTTTCCTGTTTCTTGGCTACAAAAGCCAGTCCCAAAAATGTCTCCCTTAGGCTTTTAGGTACACATTAAAGACAGGAAATTTTGCTTTGGACATACAGCTACCCCTAGTGGTTTCTCCAGCAAAATACATATTTGAGACAGAGTGTATAGTTCCACAGTATACAAATCACACTCAATATTTGTTTTCATTGCTCTACCTGCAGTAAGCTGCTAATTGGAACTAATTGTGATGAACTAATTGTTCATAAAGGTACCTATTTGCCTGATATTGATAAAAGAGCCTGAGAGATATTAGCAGAAAGGGATGGATATATGCAGGTCCTTTAACAGGAAAAGTTAAATGAATACTGATACTATGGACAGATATTAAACTGTTGTTTTACAATCCCTAAACAACTCTTAAAACATAAAAAAAAACAATTACAACATTAAAAATATGTCTAGAACTTTTATATTCCATTTATTGGATTTACAGTAACAGCCCAGAGGATTAGCAACCGTAAACAGTAGTGATCCATGCCTTCAAATTTTTCCCCAGCAGCTCCCCAGCTTAAATCGTTCTTCATGTCAGTGAAACTGTACATGCTATGTGTGATCTGGGCCAATGTTCAGAAGCCAGGCTTTGGGGCTGCTGAAAGCAAAATCATGTTATATTTGTCACAGAAGTTGATGACACTTGACTGATTATTTATCAATTTTTATGCAAAATGCATTTTTTCAGTGACAGTATGTGCCACCCCTTTCCCATTTTAAATAAACACAAATAAATAGGGTTGAACCGAATCCCAAAATCGGTTCAGGAATTATTGATTCAGCCAAATCTGAATGCATGGCCAAACCAAATCTCAGCCCTAAATATTACATGATTTGCTTTAATTATCATGTAACTTTAGAAGGTGTCCATTCTTTTGCAAATAAGGGTTTGAAGTTGCAAATAAGGGTTTGTAATTGGCCATCGTATTCTTCAAACCCTTATTTATTTGCAAATAAGGGTTTGAAGAACATGTTGGCCAAATAATTTGTGATGGATTCAGTATTCGGCTGCATACTAAAATTGTGGATTTAATGCATCCCTACAAATAAGCTTATTGTGCAGAATATCATGTGATAATATATGTTACATTGAATTTGTAGAGAAAATATGAATATAAATGCTACCTATCAAACTTGTATCTTGCTACTGGTATGGGACCAAATCGTAATTTTTTTTGTCCTTTAGCTAAAATGGCTAATCAGAATGAGGTAACTTATGATCAGTAAGGGGCAAGGGCCACAATTTTCAAGATACCGATCAAGATCAAGATACTGCTCAAAAGTGTATCAACTGGATTGGTCCCTTGGGGCTATACACATTTGTGGCCAACTTGGCAACACAATAATTATTTTTGTTTGATGAGGAAGATAAGGAATGTATAAGTCTGGCTTCTTTCTCTAGCTGCTAAGTCTCAAATTTCTGAACCGTGCTGCAGAAAAGTCATAAATCACACACAGAACCTGTAGTGTTTTTATTTAAAATTTTTAGATATGAATGCTAAGTTTTACCCTGTGCTCGAAGCATCAAGTGCAGATTCATCGGAGCTGTTTCCCAGATACTGGTCAATTAGCTTCTCCCTTGATGGCTTATAAAATTAAATGAAACAATATTATACCATTAAGAAGTAACTGCCATACCATAAAAACAAGAAATATTTAAATGGTGAAGTCAGAAAAGACTGTCAGAAAATGCACAGCTTCTAAGGATGATGTTTATTCCAGATGCAAAAATACTTACCATATTGTTTTCTTCATTAAAGTCTACTGGATCACCAATGATATTGATAGCTATGAGAGCAACCTGCAGTAAAAGCAAATTCTGTGTTACAAAGCACATCAGTGCTGGCCATTTTGTAGCCACCCAGGGATACCCCTGTTGCTCTATTAATGATGTGATAATCTCTACATAATGAATGAAGTGGGGCAGTAGGTATAAATAATTTAGCATCTCTAATAATATATGCTCTTTTAATATGAATAAAAATACACAAAAACAATGCAATAAAACCTCTATTGATGCAATATTTAAGTATGCATGAACATTTATGTGAATTGCCAGATATGCAACATATAGACAATACATAAGTAACTTCCCAGATAGTTATGTGTAAAATACTATTTGTAATAATTGGATCATAATCAGTAACTATAGAGGTCTGCTTCATCTATAGCTAAAAAAAAAAATCCTCCCCAGCCGCTCTCTTACCGGTGAGGAAGGGGGAAGAAAGTTGGATGGGAGTCTAATATAATTCGCTTGTTCACGCACATAACTTTCCAACTGTATTTCCAAGTAGGGAATACAATTTGTAGCAAATAGGATCCAACAGTACAGAATATTTAATTGATTATATTTAGAAAGTTTCTTATTTCAGTATGCTGAAGCTTATATTAAATTTCTATTTTAACGATAGTTCTCCTTAAGAAATGCCTTTCATGGTCACATATAAGGGCAGCAAAAAGATGCAACATTTGGAGTGGCACTCAATTCTTTATCAAGCTTGATAAAGAGTGGAGTGCAACTCAAAACATTGCAACTTTTTGCTGCCCTGGTGAGTGACTGTGACCAGCCTGGGAGACTGATAAAGAGCGGTGACGCTCAAAACATTTTGTGTTTGTGATTAAAGGCATTTTTTGCAGCAGTACTTCTGCACTTATTGTGTACCCATACCTATTACTGGATTTAACAGCCTGGGAGGCTGCCACATATTACTGTGCCCAACTTGCCTGGCCTGTTCTGTGGAGTGTGTTTATAACTGTGCTTCCTGTATATAGACTGGATCGGCTCCTGTTTGCAGAACTGGCCGCTGATGGTGCCCTCCTGTGGCTACTGATGAGACTACACCATTTAGCTACAAGCAGCAGCAATTTGATGTTGTATTTTAGAGTGCTATAGAGATTTTTCTAAGGTTGATTTCTAAAATGTGTCATTGAAAGAGAGGACACTTACCTGGTTATACAGATTGTATCTGTTTGAATTATTCTTGTGAAAAATCAGCTTAAGATATTGCCCAGCTGCTTCAACATACACAGACTTTAATTCTCTTGCTTTGTAGCTTGTTTTCTCATTATCGGATAGTGATACATAACTGAACAAGAAAGAGTAAATGTATCCGAATTACTTGCTCAGAGATATACATTAGATCATGGAGTAAGGCGTTACACTAATTACATTATTACTATAGCATTTCATGAACCAGCAAGTGTCCTTTAAAACTGCAATGGAAAATATTAGCTATGATAGTGATACTGCAAATACAATGTAATATATCTTATTATAATATCAAAACAAAGAAGAAATAACTAATTTGATGGTCTTAAAAATCACATAGTATCCCCATTATTACAGATAATTAGTTCCAAATAAAGCAATAATAAAGTCCAAATATTAATGATTATAGAAGTTGCTTGATGATGAGGCACTCCTCCAAAATGCATGCCAGGATCTCACACCAATAATGTTCTACAGGTATGGGACCTGTTATCCAGAATGCTCTGGATCATGGATCTTTCTGTAATTTGGATCTCCATTCCTTAAGTCTACTAGAAAATAATGTAAACAGTACATAAACCCAATATGCTACTTTTGCTTCAAATAAGGATTAATTATATCTTAGTTTGGATCAAGTATAAGGTACTGTTTTATTATTACAGAGAAAAAATAAATAATTTTTAAAAATTCTGATTATTGGGATAAAATGGAGTCTATGGGAGATGGCCTTTCCGTAATTTGGAGCTTTATGGATAACAGGTTTCTGGAAAACGGATCCCATACCTGTACTATTTTTAACACATTTTACATTGCACTGTAAATGCCCATCATACTATATAGGAAGGGCTGGGAGCATTTGTTGGATGTCTTCACATTGACAGATCTCATCCTATAACGTGTAGTTGCAGGTGTCTAAAAATGTATAGTATATACTCGAGTATAAGCCGAGTTTTTTAGCCCCCAAAATATGCTGAAAAACGCTACCTCGGCTTATACTCGAGTCAAGCGCAAAAACGGTCGCCGGCGTCTAAGAATAGTCGCCGGTGTCTAAGAATAGTCGCCGGTGCCTAAGAATAGTCGCTGGCGCCTAAGAATAGTCGCCGGCATCCAAGAATAGTCGCAGGCGTCCAAGAATAGTCTCCAAGAATATACGCCGGCGTCCAAGAATGGTCGCCGGCATCCAAAAACCGAGATGCCAAAAACCGAGACGCCAATGGGAGCAGAAACCCTCAATTTTTTGATTGAAACTTACCAGAAGCTGCTGCATTTCTCACCCTCGGCTTATACTCAAGTCAATAAGCTTTCCCAGTTTTTGGAGGTAAAAATTAGGTACCTCGGCTTATACACGGGACGGCTTATACTCGAGTATATACGGTAACTGATATTAAAATCTGATTTATAAACTACATGAAAAATTTGCCACCAATATAACACGACTGTTGGGAAGTCAAATAAACTTTCATTTTGCATTGATATATACCAGCTGTTTTAGTAGAGTCCCACAAAATTTCTAGCTGATGAACGGTGAGATTTTTTTGGGACCAAAGTGTTTTATGTAGTTTAGCTCTAGTCAGTTTATGGCTTTTGTGGTACCTTGTCTGCAGCCTCATAATCAGTGGGATTAGCTAAAAAATTTTCAGAAATACTTTTAGGTGCCAACTACTCCCATTGATTTTAATAAGAATTCTGCAATAATTCAGTTTCTGCCGATAGGTATTTCCAGAAGAAATGTGTTCCAAAAGCCAAAATGTACACTAAGGGGCAGATTTATTAAGGGTCGAATTGAAAATTAGAATTTTCTTTATGCTCAAAACTCTCAAATTCAAATTGTGATTTATCCAAACTCGATTCAAGTTTTAATTTGAATTTCAAGATTTATCACACTCTGGCCCTTTAAGAACCCGAATTTAACTACTTGTCCAAATAGTTCAAAAACCTGCCGAATTCATGTTTCAGTCAATGGGAGAGGTCCTGTGATCAATTTGAAGATGTTTCCAGCCTTCCTGACATTCAAGTTTTTTTCGGAGATTTGGACGAATTAGAATCGAATTCGATTTAAGTTTTCGGTAAAATTTGTCTGGGTTTTACATATTCAATTTTTATAATAAACCCTACATTAATAATACCTTAGTTTTATAGTCAGAAGATACAGAACATATAAAGTATATCTAAAAATTATTTTATATGTATATATAATAAAAAAAAACTATCATACCCCAATCTCCGGTACCTTTCCGACTGATAAGGAACAAAATAATCTGGCAAGCTTTCAGATATGTAAAATTCAATTTTGGAAGAAATCATGTATTGGTGAGCCAGAAGCTGCAACTTCCGAATACGGCATCTTTCTACCATCTGAATAATGATTTCTTGAGGATACTGGCAAAATCTGTTGAGAAATTGGTTACAAATACACCCTTAATCTGATTGTGTTATAAACATTTGCCATATTGCTGTGTGGAAGATCTTTTCTTTGATTAGCAATGAAAAGAAAAGAGGTAAGTAGTTTAAAGGTGAGGCTAATGCCAGAGGGAGCTTTTTCTACTTTGCCAGAAAAATGCAAATAATGCCCCATGCAATTCCTATTGGCTGATCTCACCTTATGTCTTTAAGCAGGGACAGTAATGGCATCTGCCTGTAATTATGCACACAGGGTGGATTAGAGTTCAAACTGCCAATATATGTAAATCAGGGTAGGACTGCTTCAGCCAGCTGATGAGCTCTATTCTTAAAGGGGTTCCAAACACTTTTTTTTCAGTTCAGTTGTTTTTGCATTGTTCACCATAAACAATGACTTTGCTTTCCATCTTTTATTCTTTACGGTTTTCCTAAAATGTAAGTTTAATGTTTAATGTTACTGTCTCTAGTGTTTTAGTCAGGCAGCTCAGTGATCCAGGAGCATCTGAACTGTTACAACTATCTATATTTAAAAACATTTAATTGATACAATAAGTTGATATATTTCTCACCAGTATCTGTGGAATATTAGTAACTATTGTATAAATTCTAACAGCTGCCTTAAAAGAAACTCAGGGATTCAGCTCAGCAGGGACAAAGATAACAAATGTATCAATTATAGTATCAATTTAAAAGTTAAAGGGGCAGATTTACTTAGGGTCGAATATCGAGCCCTCGATATTCAACTGTCGAAGGATTTAGCGCTATTCGTTCGATCGAACAATCAAAAGAAAAATCCATTTTAATCCATCGATCGAACGATTTTTCTTTCTGGGGACCTTCCCCATAGGCTAATATGGACTTCGGTAGCTTTTAGTTGGCGAATTAGGGGGTCGAAGTTTTTTCTTAAAGACACAGTACTTCGACTATCGAATGGTCGAATGATCAAACAATTTTTAGTTCGAATCGAAGGTCGAAGTCAAAGGTCGAAGTAGCCCATTCGATGGTCGAAGTAGCCAAAAAAAACATTCGAAATTCGAAGTTTTTTTCCTCTATTCTTTCACTCGAGCTAAGTAAATGGGCCCCAAAGTGTCAGTGACCCCCCTCCCAGAGCTGCTTTAGGGTAAGGGCACACAGGCAGATCCAGGGGAGATTAGACGCCTGGCAACAAATCTCCTCTTCTTCTGGGCGACTAATCTCCCCAAACTGCCTCCCCTGCCTTCCCACCTGCTACAATGTAAATCACTGGTGGGATGGCACTTGGAGCAATTCATTTTCCAAAGTCCCCCGAATTTTCCTCTTGAGGAAAACTAATCGCTCCGAGTGCCATCCCATCGGCGATTTACATTTTAGCTGGCGGGAAGGCAGTTCGGGGATCTGCCTGTATGCCCTGACTCTTAGAAATAGACCTTTACTCTTCAATTTCAGAAAAACTGTCACAATAGGAAATTGAAAGTTATTGCTAAAAGTCTTTATATCAACCCCTTTAACAGTCCTGCATAGGCTCATTAACATCCAATAATTGGCCCAGCAAGACTTTACCTGCCCAAGCATGTGTGTGGCCAAATTCAGTACACAACCACAAACATGTAAGTATGTTGAGCTTGACTTGTTGAGGCAAAATAAACAAAATTCTTTGTACTATGTAAGGACTGGAGATCTGAACCGCTAATGTAACAAAAGAGAAAAGTTGCAAAGCTTGTATAATAAATACAAGGACTCGATATAAAAGGGACAATTACATGATAACAATTACATAAGAAAGTTGAAAGTATGTGTATCAACAAAAAACCCAGTAAGTACTTCTGTTAAAGGAGACATATCGAAGCTGCAAGGACTTCTCACTTTCCAGATATAGTACATGCTTAAAGTAATTAGAAATGAGTGTATGTCTGGCAGCTAAAAACAGGATAAAGAAAAAGTGTTACTGCAAAAAAACATGACTGTACCTTGGGGATCTCCAGCCACTAACAGTGGGAGCATGGACCATCAACTCTTTGACACTAAATCCATCTTCATGCCCAGATGAACTTACCACAACAAATCCAAGCTTGTGGGGCATGATGCAGGTCTAAAGGTAACACAAATTGCAATGTTATGCAAAGCACGGCATTAAAACCATCCCCAGGCAGCTAATGCGTTTAAATGGATTAGACTAGAAATGTGCATTATGTGTATAACTTGCTGTACCACCTCAGCAGAACAGTAGCCATAAAATGGGGTCACTAATATCACTGCCCTCAAAAATCACCTTATGAGCTTTCTGATCTCATTGGCTTGGTATGTGAGCTGCGTAAAGTTAAGGACTTGCACTGATCAGTAAAACAGAAAGTACTGTACCACCAGTCTATGATAATCTTTGGTGGGCGCAATATCATACAAGAAATTCAGGCCTGGCTTTGAAGACTGGCAGAAAAATTTCTGAAACTGCTTGCCATTCACATCCTACAAGCAACTGTCATGCTGGTGCTTGAAGGCAGGAGTGGATAAATGCAGAAGTAGTGGCAGATATAGAAACTACTATACAGGTACGGTTATCCAGAATGCTGGGATTTTTTGGATAAAGAATCTTTCCATAATTTGGATCTTCATACCACTAGACAATCATGTAAACATTAAATAAACCCAATAGGCTGGGTCTGCTTCCAAAAAGGATTAATTACATCTTAAGTACAAGGTACTGATTTATTATTGCAGAGAAAAAGGGAATCATTTTATCAATTATTTGATTATAATGGAGTCTATGGGAGATGTTTATTCCGTAATACAGAAATTTCAGGATAATGGGTTTCCGGATAACGGATCCCATACCTGTACTTTACTCTGATGCGCCAGACTTGGATCTGCATCATAATTGCAATGGAGATGCTATATTGGTATTTATTAGTTACTACAGGGCCATTGTCTCTTTTTTTTAACTTTTTTGTGTGACAACGGATGAAGGGAAGCATATGAAATTCTGGGGTAAACGGCTCAGGTGGCTAGGAACTAAACTATTAGCCATGTGGTACCAATAGCATCTTTTCTGTGTATTTCAAACTGTGCTATGATTTATTATGATAAAAGTCAGCAATCTCATAAATTACTAGTAGGTGTAGTAGAGTAATAGAAAGCCAACAGACCCATTAGTCATGACATGCTGCTCATTCTGTGTAATTGACTCAAAAATTTAGACTTGTTCAAAATAATAGCAGTGCTCAAAATAAGAATAGCTTGTTCCAAATAAGAGCAGTGTGGAGTTCAATTAGTGAGGTCATTCATTCTGTGAAAAAACAGGTATCAATTACGGCCCTTATTTAAGGAAGGAAGGCAGCAAATGTTGTGCATGCTGGTTATAGTGGATTTCTCTCTGAAAATCTGTGTAAAATGGGTCATTCAAGACATCTCTGAACAATTTGATTAAAAAGTTGATTGGAGAAGGAAAACATAAAGAAGTGCAAAAAAGCATATGCTGCTCAGCTAAAAATATCTCAAATGCTTTAAAACGGCAACCAAAACCTTGGTTGAAGAAAAATGTTGAAGAAAACTCCCATTCGAATTCATAAAAGAATAGACAAAATGGCAAAGACTCAGTCAATATATATATATATATATATATATATATATATATAAAGCAGATAAATTGCACTTAACAGCTTAATAACAATACTGGGCACTGGAAGATGAAGTGGCAGGCACAGAGAGAAACAATGCGTTAGCGCATTAATAAAATGTGACGTTATCTGTACAGAAGGCAAGTCTGCACCTCAGCCAGTGGCGCAACTAGATGTTACTGGGCAGGGTTGGACTAGGCCAGCGGGACACCAGGAAAAAACCCGGTTGTCTCTTGGCTCTAGTGGGCCCTGCAGGCCCAGATCCGCACCCTGGTTTTCTTCGCAAAAAAAAGCAGTGCTGATACACATGCGCACAGGGGTAGACAGAGTAGACACGTACCTAGGGAGTAAATCTGGGAGGGCGCCAGGCACGTCCCTGCTCTGTTGTCTACCCCATGTCCGGTCTCGTCTCTCCCCAACTGCGGCATGCGCACACACCATTTTGCGCATGTGCACTCAAGTGCATTTTTGCGCATGCGCCCTTGAGAGCAGATTCACGCATGCACAATCGAGAGCACACTCAGCCGGCGCCGTTGCTGGCCAGGCTCTGCAAGCGCACACGTAATGCGTAGGGTTTTCCGGACGGGCAGGGCCGGAACTAGGGGTAGGCACAAGAGGCAGCTGCCTAGGGCGCAACGATTGAGGGGCGCTGGGCAGCTACCTCTTCTGCCTACCCCTAGACCTGGCTGCGCTCCTCTAACAGCACTTATGTGTGGCATCGTTGACGCGCATGCACACAATCGTGTCGGTGTTCATGCGTGCGCCAGCGTCAGCACACATCCAGCTACAGGAGAAGGAGGGGGCGAGCTGGGGGCGCAGAGCCGGCCTGGCCCGTCTCTGCGGACGGGAGGCTCTGAGGCAGCAACAGCCCCGATGGGCCCCCCAGTCCAACCCTGTTACTGGGCACCACAGCAAATTAATCTTAGGGCCTCCAACATATCCAGAAATTGTTCTGTTTTACCGATATACTTTAAAATTGCTCATTTATTAGGGCCTCATGGGTCGCTTATACCTCTTGGGCCCCCTTGTAGCAAGCGCAGGGTCTGTTTCCTCAGTAGTTACATTACACCCCTCCTGCCCTCAGCACAAATCACTTACCCGGGCTCTAAAGCCCTTGATACTGAGACAGGAAAGCTGAAAATGTTGGGAACTACTTCAGGTCAGCGCAATAATCCCCCCTGACTCAAGTACAGTTATCCACAGCCAAAAAAAGAAATACTTCGCCGGTTCTAATGCCTGGCAGACTTTCTGTCGCTACACAAGTAATTGTTTCCCAAAATATCAGCATCCGAGTCCAAGTGGCAGTGCGCAGAACCACCCCCTGTTCCACCGCTCCTTCTCTCCTTATCTCCATAACCACCGCTTGACAACAACTGAAGTACTGCGCAGGCGCGGAATGACTAAAGCAAAGGCTTCTGGGACATGGAGTTTTCGAGCCGGTTAGTTAGACAACAGAGTGTAGGAAGTGCGCATGCGTTGTCTGCTTAGCGATAAGAATTGCGCGTTATTTGGTGGCAAGGAGTAAGAACAAGTGCGGCACTATGGGCAGTAACTGTACCTCCGCAGAGAAAAAGATCCGGTATTACAAAATCAGGACCTTAGACAGCGAGCAGAAGTACGGGATTGCCTGCAAGAACCTGGCGGAACTGAAGCAGAAGGCATGCAGGAAGTTTCAGGTGTTTACCGCATGGCATGCTGTCTGTGTGTGGGTACTGGGATATGGGCTCAGCTGCTTCAACACCCGCTCCAAAATGTTCTGCTAGGAGGGGACAAGTGGCTTTGCCATTCATTGCTTAGAGACTGCTGCTGTGCTGTTCATTCTGCTCCAGTTCAGCTGCTCAAACGGAATGTCACCCAAAACAACAGTGGCCATGGGCATAACCAGGGCTGGAATGGGAGTAGAAAGCAGCTCTGGCAGAAAAAAAAATCAAAGCAGCCCACACATTAATGCGTGATGGTGTTTTACTTATACACACGCATATTTTATATATGACAGGCAGGGGCGATCCTGGCCCCTCCGCCGCCTGAGGCAGCAGCAGTTGCTGCTGCCCCCCTCCCCTGGAAATTTGCTCTTAAAGGAGAAGGAAAGCCCCAGGGCGCAAAACCCCTCCCCCCCTCCCCTCCGTTGCCCCCCTCCCTCCTCCCCCCTGGCCTACCCCTCCCCCTGGGCAAATGCCCCTAACTTGTTACTCACCCCTCTGCGCAGGTCCTGTCCATGGAGTTCGCAGTCACCATCTTCTTCCACGCGCGTCTTCTTCCTGCTCTGACCGGCGTCTTCTGGCGCATGCGCAGTAGGAACAGTTACCGGTACCGCTCTACTGCGCATGCGCCGAATGTCACGAAGTGAAATCGGAAAACTTCGTGACATTCGGCGCATGCGCAGTAGAGCCGTACCGGTAACTGTTCCTACTGCGCATGCGCCAGAAGACGCCGGTCAGAGCAGGAAGAAGACGCGCGTGGAAGAAGATGGTGACTGCGAACTCCATGGACAGGACCTGCGCAGAGGGGTGAGTAACAAGTTAGGGGCATTTGCCCAGGGGGAGGGGTAGGCCAGGGGGGAGGAGGGAGGGGGGGCAACGGAGGGGAGGGGGAGGGGTTTTGCGCCCTGGGGCTTCCCTTCTCCTTTAAAGTACCAGGAGCGGCATTTTTGCATCTGCATCCGCGACCGATCAACGATGCGATTTCATCCAACATTTCTATCTCTTACCTTATATCCATTGCATGTGTTTTGTCGCAGCGTGCCGAAAATGTCCCTGTAGTCCTTCCCTAAGTCCGTACGATATCATACAGGTCGTGGTTTAGACCTTTGTATTTCCTTACCTTAAGTCTACTTATTACACAAACCCAAAAGAATTGTTTTGCCTTCAATAATGATGAATTGTTTCTTAGTTGGGATCAAGCACAAGGTACCACCAGTACCTTGTTGCACTTGCCTAACCTTAAAGGGTAAGTCATCCTAAAAATAAAATGAATACAAAAAAGCACAATTCTAAACAACTTTCCAATATATATTTATTAAAAATGTTCTGTGCTTCTTATTTGTAAAAAAAACTATTGCTATTTTAAAGGGGTTGTTTACCTTCCAAACAGTTTTTTCAGTTTAAGTTATCTTCAGATTGTTCAAAAGAAATAAAGACTTGTTTCAATTGCTTTCAGTCTTGTAATTTTCTTTTTTACCTTTTTAAAGAAGTTTAAAGTTCAGTGTTCATGTCTCGGGTGTTTCATTCTGGCAGCTCAGTAATTCAGGTGCAGAATCTCAACTGTTACTATTTGCTACATTGGCTGATACATTCTCAGGTAAGAAATGTATCAACTTAATGTATCAATGTAGAACAGTTACAGCGGCAATTGCCCCCCTAAGCTATTTTAGAAAGAAATAAGAAGGTGAAAAGTTTAAACTTCAATATTAGCAAAACAGTCACAAATATAAGATAGAACATAATTGAAAATAATTATTATTATTTTAAGTATGTGTTTGAAGGTGAATAACCCCTTTAATCAGCTGGCTTGTCCTATATTGTTCTCCAATAAAACCAGTACAAATGTGTTCGAGAATACTGTGTAAACATAAAAATATAAAAAAAAAATTATTTGCATTGTATCAGCAATGGTTGCTAGGGTCACTGGTGCTCAGGGGCAATCATAGCCCCTTTGCCACCTGAGGCAGATTGCTGCTTCTACCCCCTTCACACAACTTGCACTTTCTGCGCTAGAAGATACAAATTTCAGTTTTTTTTGTTGTAATATTGGTGTGGAGGCAGCCATCTCAGGTCATTTTGCCTGGTCATGAGCTTTCAGAAAGAGGATGGAACTGCTTTCTGGCAGGCTGTTGTTTATCTTACTCAAGGTAACTGAATGTGTCACAGTGGGACCTGGATTTTTACTATTGAGTGCTGTTCTTATATCTACCAGGGAGCTGTTATCTTGTGTTAGGGAGCTGCTAATTGGTTACCTTCCCATTGTTCTGTTGTTTGGCTGCTGGGCGGGGGAGAGAGGGGGGTGATATCCCTTCAATTTGCAGTACAGCAGTAAAGAGTGACCGAAGTTCATCAGAGCACAAGTCACATGACTGGGAGCAGCTGGAAAACTGACAATATGTCTAGCCCCATGACAGATTTCAAAATTAAATATAAAAAAAATCAGTTTGCTCTTTTGAGAAACTGATTTCAGTGCAGAATTCTACTGGAGCAGCACTATTAACTGATGCATTTTGAAAATTACAGTATCCCTTTAAGCTAAACTATTGCTTTGTTTTTCAGCTGGATTTTCCTACAACCCGCTTGTGCTTGTATGATGATGGAACAGAGCTGAGTGAAGAATACTTAAAAACAGTGGCAGATAACACAGTGCTTTTGTTACTGACTCCACGGCAGATGTGGCAGGGTTGTAAGTCAGACTTTACTTTATGTTGTGGCATCAGCAGCAAATGACAAGTTCTTCCCACTTCATTTGGGATCAGCTTGTAATTAGGGCATTCTCATTTGTGTCGAATTGATACTGTTAGGAAAAGGCAAACACTTACCAGTGCAGGTATAGCACCTGTTAACCAGAATGCTCAGGACTTGCAACTTTCTATGGATCTCCATACATGTGGGGGCAGATTTACTAAATTTTCGAAGTGTTTTTTTGGCTACTTCAACCATCGAATGGGCTACTTCGACCTTCGACTACGACTATCGAAGGATTCGAACTATAAATCGTTCGACTATTCGATCATTCGATAGTCGAAGTACTGTCTCTTTAAAAAAAACTTCGACCCCCTAGTTCGGCAGATAAAAGCTACCGAACACAATGTTAGCCTATGGGGAAGGTCCCCATAGGCTTGCCTAAGTTTTTTTGATCGAAGGATATTCATTCGATCGTTGGATTAAAATCCTTCGAATCGTTCGATTCGAAGGATTTAATCGTTCGATCAAATGAATAATCCTTCGATCGTTCGATCGAATTTTCTGCGCTAAATCCTTCGACTTCGATATTCGAAGTCGAAGGATTTCAATTCCTAGTCAAATATTACTAGTAGGTGTAGTAGAGTAATAGAAAGCCAACAGACCCATTAGTCATGACATGCTGCTCATTCTGTGTAATTGACTCAAAAATTTAGACTTGTTCAAAATAATAGCAGTGCTCAAAATAAGAATAGCTTGTTCCAAATAAGAGCAGTGTGGAGTTCAATTAGTGAGGTCATTCATTCTGTGAAAAAACAGGTATCAATTACGGCCCTTATTTAAGGAAGGAAGGCAGCAAATGTTGTGCATGCTGGTTATAGTGGATTTCTCTCTGAAAATCTGTGTAAAATGGGTCATTCAAGACATCTCTGAACAATTTGATTAAAAAGTTGATTGGAGAAGGAAAACATAAAGAAGTGCAAAAAAGCATATGCTGCTCAGCTAAAAATATCTCAAATGCTTTAAAACGGCAACCAAAACCTTGGTTGAAGAAAAATGTTGAAGAAAACTCCCATTCGAATTCATAAAAGAATAGACAAAATGGCAAAGACTCAGTCAATATATATATATATATATATATATATATATATATAAAGCAGATAAATTGCACTTAACAGCTTAATAACAATACTGGGCACTGGAAGATGAAGTGGCAGGCACAGAGAGAAACAATGCGTTAGCGCATTAATAAAATGTGACGTTATCTGTACAGAAGGCAAGTCTGCACCTCAGCCAGTGGCGCAACTAGATGTTACTGGGCAGGGTTGGACTAGGCCAGCGGGACACCAGGAAAAAACCCGGTTGTCTCTTGGCTCTAGTGGGCCCTGCAGGCCCAGATCCGCACCCTGGTTTTCTTCGCAAAAAAAAGCAGTGCTGATACACATGCGCACAGGGGTAGACAGAGTAGACACGTACCTAGGGAGTAAATCTGGGAGGGCGCCAGGCACGTCCCTGCTCTGTTGTCTACCCCATGTCCGGTCTCGTCTCTCCCCAACTGCGGCATGCGCACACACCATTTTGCGCATGTGCACTCAAGTGCATTTTTGCGCATGCGCCCTTGAGAGCAGATTCACGCATGCACAATCGAGAGCACACTCAGCCGGCGCCGTTGCTGGCCAGGCTCTGCAAGCGCACACGTAATGCGTAGGGTTTTCCGGACGGGCAGGGCCGGAACTAGGGGTAGGCACAAGAGGCAGCTGCCTAGGGCGCAACGATTGAGGGGCGCTGGGCAGCTACCTCTTCTGCCTACCCCTAGACCTGGCTGCGCTCCTCTAACAGCACTTATGTGTGGCATCGTTGACGCGCATGCACACAATCGTGTCGGTGTTCATGCGTGCGCCAGCGTCAGCACACATCCAGCTACAGGAGAAGGAGGGGGCGAGCTGGGGGCGCAGAGCCGGCCTGGCCCGTCTCTGCGGACGGGAGGCTCTGAGGCAGCAACAGCCCCGATGGGCCCCCCAGTCCAACCCTGTTACTGGGCACCACAGCAAATTAATCTTAGGGCCTCCAACATATCCAGAAATTGTTCTGTTTTACCGATATACTTTAAAATTGCTCATTTATTAGGGCCTCATGGGTCGCTTATACCTCTTGGGCCCCCTTGTAGCAAGCGCAGGGTCTGTTTCCTCAGTAGTTACATTACACCCCTCCTGCCCTCAGCACAAATCACTTACCCGGGCTCTAAAGCCCTTGATACTGAGACAGGAAAGCTGAAAATGTTGGGAACTACTTCAGGTCAGCGCAATAATCCCCCCTGACTCAAGTACAGTTATCCACAGCCAAAAAAAGAAATACTTCGCCGGTTCTAATGCCTGGCAGACTTTCTGTCGCTACACAAGTAATTGTTTCCCAAAATATCAGCATCCGAGTCCAAGTGGCAGTGCGCAGAACCACCCCCTGTTCCACCGCTCCTTCTCTCCTTATCTCCATAACCACCGCTTGACAACAACTGAAGTACTGCGCAGGCGCGGAATGACTAAAGCAAAGGCTTCTGGGACATGGAGTTTTCGAGCCGGTTAGTTAGACAACAGAGTGTAGGAAGTGCGCATGCGTTGTCTGCTTAGCGATAAGAATTGCGCGTTATTTGGTGGCAAGGAGTAAGAACAAGTGCGGCACTATGGGCAGTAACTGTACCTCCGCAGAGAAAAAGATCCGGTATTACAAAATCAGGACCTTAGACAGCGAGCAGAAGTACGGGATTGCCTGCAAGAACCTGGCGGAACTGAAGCAGAAGGCATGCAGGAAGTTTCAGGTGTTTACCGCATGGCATGCTGTCTGTGTGTGGGTACTGGGATATGGGCTCAGCTGCTTCAACACCCGCTCCAAAATGTTCTGCTAGGAGGGGACAAGTGGCTTTGCCATTCATTGCTTAGAGACTGCTGCTGTGCTGTTCATTCTGCTCCAGTTCAGCTGCTCAAACGGAATGTCACCCAAAACAACAGTGGCCATGGGCATAACCAGGGCTGGAATGGGAGTAGAAAGCAGCTCTGGCAGAAAAAAAAATCAAAGCAGCCCACACATTAATGCGTGATGGTGTTTTACTTATACACACGCATATTTTATATATGACAGGCAGGGGCGATCCTGGCCCCTCCGCCGCCTGAGGCAGCAGCAGTTGCTGCTGCCCCCCTCCCCTGGAAATTTGCTCTTAAAGGAGAAGGAAAGCCCCAGGGCGCAAAACCCCTCCCCCCCTCCCCTCCGTTGCCCCCCTCCCTCCTCCCCCCTGGCCTACCCCTCCCCCTGGGCAAATGCCCCTAACTTGTTACTCACCCCTCTGCGCAGGTCCTGTCCATGGAGTTCGCAGTCACCATCTTCTTCCACGCGCGTCTTCTTCCTGCTCTGACCGGCGTCTTCTGGCGCATGCGCAGTAGGAACAGTTACCGGTACCGCTCTACTGCGCATGCGCCGAATGTCACGAAGTGAAATCGGAAAACTTCGTGACATTCGGCGCATGCGCAGTAGAGCCGTACCGGTAACTGTTCCTACTGCGCATGCGCCAGAAGACGCCGGTCAGAGCAGGAAGAAGACGCGCGTGGAAGAAGATGGTGACTGCGAACTCCATGGACAGGACCTGCGCAGAGGGGTGAGTAACAAGTTAGGGGCATTTGCCCAGGGGGAGGGGTAGGCCAGGGGGGAGGAGGGAGGGGGGGCAACGGAGGGGAGGGGGAGGGGTTTTGCGCCCTGGGGCTTCCCTTCTCCTTTAAAGTACCAGGAGCGGCATTTTTGCATCTGCATCCGCGACCGATCAACGATGCGATTTCATCCAACATTTCTATCTCTTACCTTATATCCATTGCATGTGTTTTGTCGCAGCGTGCCGAAAATGTCCCTGTAGTCCTTCCCTAAGTCCGTACGATATCATACAGGTCGTGGTTTAGACCTTTGTATTTCCTTACCTTAAGTCTACTTATTACACAAACCCAAAAGAATTGTTTTGCCTTCAATAATGATGAATTGTTTCTTAGTTGGGATCAAGCACAAGGTACCACCAGTACCTTGTTGCACTTGCCTAACCTTAAAGGGTAAGTCATCCTAAAAATAAAATGAATACAAAAAAGCACAATTCTAAACAACTTTCCAATATATATTTATTAAAAATGTTCTGTGCTTCTTATTTGTAAAAAAAACTATTGCTATTTTAAAGGGGTTGTTTACCTTCCAAACAGTTTTTTCAGTTTAAGTTATCTTCAGATTGTTCAAAAGAAATAAAGACTTGTTTCAATTGCTTTCAGTCTTGTAATTTTCTTTTTTACCTTTTTAAAGAAGTTTAAAGTTCAGTGTTCATGTCTCGGGTGTTTCATTCTGGCAGCTCAGTAATTCAGGTGCAGAATCTCAACTGTTACTATTTGCTACATTGGCTGATACATTCTCAGGTAAGAAATGTATCAACTTAATGTATCAATGTAGAACAGTTACAGCGGCAATTGCCCCCCTAAGCTATTTTAGAAAGAAATAAGAAGGTGAAAAGTTTAAACTTCAATATTAGCAAAACAGTCACAAATATAAGATAGAACATAATTGAAAATAATTATTATTATTTTAAGTATGTGTTTGAAGGTGAATAACCCCTTTAATCAGCTGGCTTGTCCTATATTGTTCTCCAATAAAACCAGTACAAATGTGTTCGAGAATACTGTGTAAACATAAAAATATAAAAAAAAAATTATTTGCATTGTATCAGCAATGGTTGCTAGGGTCACTGGTGCTCAGGGGCAATCATAGCCCCTTTGCCACCTGAGGCAGATTGCTGCTTCTACCCCCTTCACACAACTTGCACTTTCTGCGCTAGAAGATACAAATTTCAGTTTTTTTTGTTGTAATATTGGTGTGGAGGCAGCCATCTCAGGTCATTTTGCCTGGTCATGAGCTTTCAGAAAGAGGATGGAACTGCTTTCTGGCAGGCTGTTGTTTATCTTACTCAAGGTAACTGAATGTGTCACAGTGGGACCTGGATTTTTACTATTGAGTGCTGTTCTTATATCTACCAGGGAGCTGTTATCTTGTGTTAGGGAGCTGCTAATTGGTTACCTTCCCATTGTTCTGTTGTTTGGCTGCTGGGCGGGGGAGAGAGGGGGGTGATATCCCTTCAATTTGCAGTACAGCAGTAAAGAGTGACCGAAGTTCATCAGAGCACAAGTCACATGACTGGGAGCAGCTGGAAAACTGACAATATGTCTAGCCCCATGACAGATTTCAAAATTAAATATAAAAAAAATCAGTTTGCTCTTTTGAGAAACTGATTTCAGTGCAGAATTCTACTGGAGCAGCACTATTAACTGATGCATTTTGAAAATTACAGTATCCCTTTAAGCTAAACTATTGCTTTGTTTTTCAGCTGGATTTTCCTACAACCCGCTTGTGCTTGTATGATGATGGAACAGAGCTGAGTGAAGAATACTTAAAAACAGTGGCAGATAACACAGTGCTTTTGTTACTGACTCCACGGCAGATGTGGCAGGGTTGTAAGTCAGACTTTACTTTATGTTGTGGCATCAGCAGCAAATGACAAGTTCTTCCCACTTCATTTGGGATCAGCTTGTAATTAGGGCATTCTCATTTGTGTCGAATTGATACTGTTAGGAAAAGGCAAACACTTACCAGTGCAGGTATAGCACCTGTTAACCAGAATGCTCAGGACTTGCAACTTTCTATGGATCTCCATACATGTGGGGGCAGATTTACTAAATTTTCGAAGTGTTTTTTTGGCTACTTCAACCATCGAATGGGCTACTTCGACCTTCGACTACGACTATCGAAGGATTCGAACTATAAATCGTTCGACTATTCGATCATTCGATAGTCGAAGTACTGTCTCTTTAAAAAAAACTTCGACCCCCTAGTTCGGCAGATAAAAGCTACCGAACACAATGTTAGCCTATGGGGAAGGTCCCCATAGGCTTGCCTAAGTTTTTTTGATCGAAGGATATTCATTCGATCGTTGGATTAAAATCCTTCGAATCGTTCGATTCGAAGGATTTAATCGTTCGATCAAATGAATAATCCTTCGATCGTTCGATCGAATTTTCTGCGCTAAATCCTTCGACTTCGATATTCGAAGTCGAAGGATTTCAATTCCTAGTCAAATATCGAGGGTTAATTAACCCTCGATATTCGACTCTTGGTAAATCTGCCCCTAAGTCTGCTGTTAAAAATAATTTAAACCAAACAGTATTGTTCTGCCTCAAAGGATTCAGCATATCTCTATATCGTTCTATAGTTGGGATAAAGTACAAGGTACTGTTTTATTATTTCAGAGAAAATGGAAATCATATTAAAAAATGTGAATTATATGATTTAAAGTGTGTCTATGGTGGTTCAGAGCTTTCTGGATGATCAATCCCATACCTGTACTGCCATGGAACTGATTCATACAGATTAAGTTAAACTGGATTATTGAGAGTTGTTGCTATTCCTATGACCAAGTTTATTACATTAGTTCAGGAGCATTAATATTGAAATGATTGCAGTGCATAGTGTCACTTGTGTCATTATGGTTTATATATTATATATTGTATTGCATTACATTTTCTCCTACAGTTGCAGTCAAAGCAGTATCACTTTTACTTCTAATTTGTTATGGTTTTGGCAGTAGGATATAATGATGGGGGAATACATCCACATAAAGTATGTTTTTCCTCAACTGGGTGACAAAGTAAAACAGCAAATATTCTTAAAAATCTAACAGGTCAGGTTTCAGTGAGCTAGTTATTAGCATAAGACTGCTTTAAAAGTTCCCAGTGACAGTCACATGACAGACAGCAAACAGTCACATCCCTTATAGAAGGAAAAGTCTTCTGAAACTCTGCTCTATGGAACATAGCATGTCTCACAGTGGAGCCAAGGTTCCAAACCTCTGGTTTACAAAGATCTACTATGTGACAGCCATTGTTTAGAATCTTAAATTGAAGTGAAGCATTTAATTAGACTTTGAGCATCCCTTGGGATGCTCAGGGTCTAATGAAATTGCTTCATTTCAGTTTATATCGCTTGCTAAACCTTTGTGTTGCCACATTGTATCCTGTCTTCTGTTTGTTTCTTATCTAAAGATGTTTCTGACGTTGAGTGCTTCCTGAATGCATTTTACACAAGGCAGACAAGCATTGTGGAGGCTGCACTGAAATTGTTGGCAGATGAGGATGCTCCCAAAAGACAAAAGCTGCTGGTAGATTTCATTAGCAACCTGAATGAAAATATCTTGGCTGAGAATCGTGAAGATGATGAATCATGGTTTGAAGGTAAAATTCTATTTGGTGAAGCTACATCCTGATTCCTAGCTGAGCTCAGGGTAAAAAGTTCATCACAGAATCCATAGCACTGCATGAAGAAATCATTGCTAATCCTTTAAAGACAGCACCTTGTTAGTTGTGACCTTTAGGGACACACACACACACATAGGCGGAGGGTGAATTTTTTGTTTGGGGAGGCTAAAGAGGGACCTAAAGCTAATCTCAGACATTGATCTGTTGGCGTAAAAATTATTGTTCCCCCCAAACCACTTCAAGCAGTGTCTACTAACTTTCAGGAAAACTGTGCAGAAGTGCAGGTGGTAGTGCTTTTGGTAGTGGTAGTGCTTTTCTAAAATGCTCAGGATATAAAAGTACTAACACGTGCACTTCCATGAGATTCCAACTGAGGTTACATAAAAGGGGTCTTTGTTCACAGTTATTCCCGATATTCTAATAAAGGGGACATCGTTTTGTGGAGTGTTAAATTTAAATAGTTTTTAAATTGAAAATGTGCTGTAGACTGAAATCTGGTTTGTTTGTATGGGTTCTCAGCCTAAATCAAACACTGCAACAATTACTATATTTTTTAACCCTAAGGGCTAAAAAAAAGTATAAACTGTTGGCACATTAAAGGGGTTGTTCACCTTTGAGTTAACTGTTACCATGATGTAGAGAGTGATATTCTGAGATAATTTGCAATGGTTTTCATTTTTTATTATTTGTGGTTTTTGAGTTATTTAGCTTTTTATTCAGTAGCTCTCCAGTTTGCAGTTTCAGCCATCTGATTACTAGAGTCCAAATTCCCGTAGCAACCATGCCATGATTTGAATAAGAGACTGGAATATGAATAGGAGAGGCCTGAATAGAAAGATGAGGAATAAAAAGTAGCAATAACGGTACATTTGTAGCCTTAGAGCATTTGTTGTTAGATGGGGTCAGTGACCCCTGTTTGAAAGCTGGAAAGAGTCAGAAGAAGAAGGCAAATAATTAAAAAACTAGTAAAAATAAATTTTGAAGTCCGGATGAAAAGTTGCTTAAAATTAGCCATTCTATAACATACTAAAAGTTAATTGAAAGGCGAACCACCCATTTAAAGCATTGTGTCCTAGGTAAGTTAGCTTAAATGAATTTTTTTTTTACTGACAGGAAGATAGTGGGTACTGACACCCCAGGAACATTATATGCAGTGAGATGCAATGGACAGTGACACCCCATACATTTATATGCAGTGAGATGCACACAGTGAAAAGCAGTAGGTAGGCACCCAGACATATTTTATACAGTGGGTACTGATGCCCGACATTCAGATCCCCCCCACACACACACATTGTCACGCTACACTGAAACATAGGGTTATAGCCCATCCATGCAGTTTCATGAGAATTGCCTTAACTAACCAAAAATTAACAAAACAATTACAAAAAAAATTCAAGTGCAAAAACAAAAAACCCCATAAAATTTTTTTTCAGGGGAAAAGAGTTAATTTAGGACTACTGCAAGGGTGATAGGAATATTCAGGCCCGGACTGGCAATCTGTGGGTTCTGGCAAATGCCAGAGGGGCTGCTGTATGGTTCAATAGAAAGGTACCATATAGTGGGCTGGTGGGGGGCTGTTTGGGCTTCTGTGTTCTTGGAATGGCAGGGCCTATTTTGACTCCCAGTCCAGGCCTGGGAATATTACTGATGCTAGATGACAAAATGTTAAATCCAGCAAGTGAGGCAGCTTTCAGAAGGTAAACAGTATAGTACCTTAGAACCTGTGAGAGTGGGATGAAATCTGCAGCAGCACATGAGCTAGTGGGGTGCTTTGGCAAAGGTTACAGCATACACATCGTTTCTACAGTCCCTTCTATAAGATAAGATCTCTCCAGCCCCACCTACAACTGTAGCCTTAATTTGTTAATTTTACTGTCTGTCAAGAGAGCTGCGCTCTGATTGGAGGAGTCATGAGGAGAATGATCCAATCAGAGCATAGCTGGTTGCAGCAGAACCGGGAAGGACTGCAGCAAGCTTTCCACTCCTTTTAAAATAGCAGCGCAGCGCAGGTCAGGTCAGTAAGGGAGCACGTTTTTTTTAAATTTTATTAGGGTGCCAGACAGGTTTGGGGAGGCTTAGCCTCCCCAAGCCTTATAGAAAATCCGCCTATGCACACACACGAGACACAGTTGGATGAAAATTAATTCAAATTAAAATGAATCGCCAAATATGTAAAAATCAGGCCATTTGTTGCTAACTCTATGCAGTCTCGAGGAACCCCACCTGAAAGCGCTGATTTGTTGCCAACAAAGGAGACATATGACGATAACCAAATGACTACATGCAACTTTAAGAAAATAATCAATTAAAAATTTTGTATCTTTCTGAAGTAACTATTTACTATTGGTTTTTCAGCAATTGGTCATGCTCTACATTCAGTCTTTGTGTTGCAATAGAGTTTTTAAAGGCAGTTGGTGTAATATATTGTTTTTAATGTATTTATATTATGCATTTAAAGCAAGGGAAATGTTGCCAAACAAGTTAGCAGCATTTATTTTGGAGTGTTTGGCAAGGGAAGCATTAAAGGAAAAGGAAAATCAATTGGGGTGATTTTAGATGCTTACCTGTTACCTGGCACCCCACTTCTTCTTCTGCCATCATTTTCATTCTTCCTCCCATAGTTCCCTCTTCTATTCTGTATGGTATAGACATTTCTGAATACGTTTTTTTACTGCACATGTGCTCGCTTAATGGAGAAGGAAAGCTACAGAAGCAATTTATTGCCAATAGATTAGCCACAATGGTGCAAGCTATAAGACTATATTTATTCTGCAGAATGCTTTACCATACCTGAGTAAACAGCTCTAGAAGCTCTCTCTCTGTTTGTTTAGGAGAGCAGCTGCCATATTAGCGTGGTGTGACATCACTTCCTGCCTTAGTCTTTCCCTGCACACTCATTGCTCTGGGTTCAGATTACAGCAGTCAGGGGAGGAGGGAAGGGGAGAGGAACAAACTGAGCATGCTCAAGCCCTAGCCCTGGAGGTTTAAGCTGAAAACATGAAGTCTGATACCGAAGCCCATGTGTACTCAATAGAAGGAAAGAAATGCAGTGTACTTCCTGACATATACATCAATCATATGCCATAAGTAGAACTGATAAAATATAGCTGAATCCTTTAGCATCTCTTTGTAATTTAAATATATTTTGCTGCACTGGCACTATAAATAGTAAAAAAATAATAAACATAGTTTTCCTGTCAATGCTCCTTTGTCAGTAGTCTAAGTATATTTATATGTATTACTGTATACAGTGTCACAGTAGAATTTGTTTTAATGTTGTTCATATTTCTATATATAATTATGTATTAGCATGTAGGATTGTTCACAAAGAATAAAAAGCTTTCTTTTTCCTGTCCTTGTCCTAGGCATAGAACCCAGGTTCAAAAACAAATCTAACTACATGAAGTACAGCTGTGAAAGCAGAGTACGCAGTTACATGAAAGAGGTACAGCAAAAAAAAAAAAAAACCCTAATTTTAACTCATTTGTGACCATTTTTACCTTTAAATATAGATGTCATGTTTATTGTACATTCAGAGGCACATTAATTCATGTGAGTTTTTAAAAACAACCAGAAATTCGACCAATCTAAATTTATTAAAAAAAATTATTTTTTTAAACTCGATGAATGTAATTGACCCGAAAATTGGAATCAAATTCAAATAGAATTCAATTAAAATTTTAAAAACCTTGATTCATGTTTTTTCTCTGAATGCCAGGAAGGCTGCAAACAGCTCAAAATTGATCCCTGGACGTCTCCCATTGACTGAAACAGCAATTTGGCAGGTTTTAGGTGGCGAATAGCCGAATTTGAGTTCTTAAAGGGCCAGAGTATGATAAATCTCGAAAATCGAATTAGAATTTTTTTTAAAAACTCGATTCAAATCTGAATAATTTGACAGTTTTGACCATAAAAAAAAAAAATCGAAAATTAGAATTTCAAAATTTCAGTTCACCCTTGATAAATCTGCTCCTCTGTGTTGTTTCTCTTGAACCTTCATCGGAACACAAACAGTATATCCCCCCCCCAATGTCAGACTTACAGTATAAATTGGTAGGGAAGCAAAATACACCTTGGTGATGTCATAACCACACCCACTTTAGTTACATGAAATTAAGGGGCAGAGATTGACTAAGGTTCGAATGGTAACTTGAATTCAAATTTTCGAAATTTTTGTTGGGGACAATTTAAAACCACCAACTCAAATTTAAGATTTATCACACCTTGACCCTGGAAACAGTTCTAATTCGATACATCGCCACCTAAAGCGTTCCGAATTCATGTAGAAGTCAGTGGCAGAGGTCCGTTGAACCATTTGAAGATGTTAAAAGTTTCCCGACATTCAAGTTTTGTTTCAGAAGAAAACTCAGTTCGAATTCTATTCGGATTTAGGGTCGTTCCTATTCGATCCAATGTTAGACATTTGAGTTTTTTCTTAAATAACCTCCCATTCGAGTTGTGAGTACGTTCGAATTTATTACAATTAAAATATTTACATAACTTCGAAATTTGACCTTTGATAAATAACCCCTAAGTATTAATGTTTGCTTTAATGTGGATCAAAGTTCACACATTATGATGATTGTGTTCACAAATATTCCTAGTTTACAAACACAGAATATGTAAACTAAAGTGGCTGTGTTTACAGGGCCGGATTTACATAGCAGGGACCCCTAGGCCCACTGACGTTTGTCGCCCCCCGTCCCCTCCCTTTTATTCATGCAAATTTTCATCATCTGGAAGGGAGCAATGGCGATTGGTGGACTCGAAATTTAAAATTTATCTCAGCCTGGACCTTGGTGACCTTTCCTTGGTCGATTTTGTTATTTGGCTGAATTTGAATCGTAAGAATCAAAGTAATAGCCCATTCGATCAAATTAGATTTTTCAAAGTCGCCCAATTGACTCTAGGAGGTCCCCCATAGGCTAAAACGGCAATTGGGCAGGTTTTAGATGGCGAATGGTCGAAGTCGAATTTTTAAAGAGACAGTACATGATAAATTTTGATATTCAAATTCGATTTGAATTTGGACTACTCGCTGGTCAAAGTACACGAAAAATAGCTTGAAATTTGATTTTTTTTTTCATTCAAAAATTTACCCTGACCTTTGATAAATCTGTCCCATGATGTTTGCTGACAAAGGCTCCTGAGAGAGCCGGAATGTATAGCATACAAAAAAAATATATTGCAAACGGACTGTTTTTATGATTCAATGTTTTTCTCGCACCCAGGATTTACTTTTCTGTTTTGTCTGGGTGTGTTTATTTGCTAAATGAGCAGATCTTTACACATTTTGAGCACCCATGTGCAGGGCCAAAAAAGTTGGTCATTTGGCCCAAGAGCCAACAATCAGATCCTAATGAGAAAGGACTGCATGATAGATAAATCAGTCAAACAGTTTATTGGAATCACAGGCCAATAGGCTGCTCACTTGATTTGGAGTAACTTGAGTCGGCAGGTTTTATTGGTCCATGTCCCCCTTTATGTCCAAGAGAATATGTTAACATGGTAATAAACTAGAACAGACTGTGTACTAATAAATGGTCATTAATATAATTTCAATGGGAATGAATAATCCCCTTGAACAATGAATATGGTGCAATCCCTGCTGGCTTCTGTGACAACATATACAATTTCTGAAGGTGCTATTTCTTTTGCATAACAGCTGGTAGAACAACATAATATCAAGGTAATGTGTTCCTTTGATGTACTCTATTGTGTCTAGGTGCAAAGCCACACTGATAGTGTAGATCCAGTGACAAGAGATGAATACAAGAGGATCATTGATGCCATGTGCGATGAGCTGAAAGCTGTGAAATACAATGGCTGTTACTTTGATCGAACGGAACAGAAGCCTAATCGGCTTTGTACTTCAGAAGGATGGTTTTCTTGCCAAGTAAGAATCGTCCTCTGTTTACAGCACTGCTAATGAAATTTCTGCCGAGGGCAAGGGAAAGAAAGAAAAGATTTAAATAAAATAGAAAGAAAATGCTCTTAAAGACTTACTGTACATTTGTATAGTTTATGGATGCACCGAATCCACTATTTTGGTTTTGGCCAAACCCCCTAATCGTTTGCAAAAGATTCCGAATTTGCATATGTGAATTAGGGGTGGGAAGGGGACAACATTTTTTACTTCCTTGTTTTGTGACAAAATGCGATTTACCTCCCCGCCCCTAATTTGCATATGCAAATTAGGATTGAGTTCGGCCGGGCAGAAGGATTTGGCCGGATCTGAATCTTGCTGAAAAAGGCCAAATCCTGGATTTGGTACATCCCTAGTATAGTTCCATTCTCTACATTTTTGTTATTTGTAACAACTATTTTATTCAACCAACTTATTGAGTAGTGCAGCTTATACCCTAATAAGATACATTTCTAGCTTGATAAAAATCTAATTTGGTTGTAATGTTCAAATTGAGGAATTCTGTGCCAGCATTTAAAAGCATTACCAACGTAGTCAACCTAACATTTAACTCCAAGCTCCACAAACTCTAAGAATTCAAGGATTGGACTCTGGAGAACCAAAATGCTGTTTCAGTGATTCATTTATTCAAAATGTGCACGACATGTTTCGAGCCCAATGGCTCTTCCTCAGGTGCTTGTACAAATGCTGTGGGTAACCCAAAACCCTTTTAAAACACATCAAAAAACAAACAAGATTGTCCATTCCAAACTGGCTAGACACATTTAGATACATTGTTACACAAATTTTTCCTTACAAAGTACTGCCATCTTCAGGCCTACTCCGATATTACACCACAGATCAAATACAGTTGCATAATACAGTGATCATTATTCGTTTTAGGTAGTCGCCTACCTTTCAAGTAAAACAGTCCATGTTGTTCGTTAACAAGCTGAAAAGGACAAAAAATCATACATTAGTTTTACAAAAAACACTTATAACTTAGTGCATCATTTAATCCCAATGGTTCAAGTGTATTCAGTGTATCTATCCATTTGGCCTCACGTTGTAATAATAGTTTTTTTCTATCACCACCCCTTGTTGGAGCGGGTATCTCCTCCAGTACTTGCCATCTTAGGCTAGCACTATTGTGCTTATTTTCAAAGAAGTGTTTGCCTACTGGTGTATGAGTTTTAATTTCGTTTGGGTCATAATTAGTGATAGATCTTTTGTGTTCACCGATCCTTATTCGTACTTTTCTGGAGGTTTGGCCTACATACATCTTTCCACACGGGCATTTAAGGCCATAAATAACAAAATCACTGTTACATGTAGCATACTGCTTCATTTTTATTTTGTTACCTTGTAGGGGATGGGTTACATTTTCACCCTTAATGATGGAATTGCAACTTCCACAGTTTAGGCATGGAAAAGTACCTACTTTGGGGGTGCTGAGGAACCTTGTATTTTTTTGTTTTAGTCTTATGTCCGACTTAACTAATCTGTCAGCTAAGTTTCTACCCCTTTTATAAGAAAAGATTGGGAGGTCTTTACAGTATTTACCTAAGGAGGGGTCCTTCTGGATAATTGGCCAAAACTGACAAATTATATTTTGCATACTTTTGCTGTTTGGACCATACGTGGTTACAAACGGAAACCTGGTTGATTCTTTTTTAATGACTTTTTTGTGTAACAGGGATTCTCTAGTAACCCTTAAGACCTCATCACGTACTTGGGTTAGTTCCTGTCTGTCATAACCTCTTGCTACAAATTTTTCTATTAGCCCATTTGCACTGTTTAGGTATTTTAAATCGTCAGAGGCTATCCTTCTTATCCTCAAAAGTTGTCCCTTAGGAATACCTTTCAGGGTACTGGGGGTGTGGTAACTGGTCTTATGTAACATGTTATTGCGTTCAGTCGGTTTGCTGTACAGGTCAGTTGTTAGTATATTTCCATCTTTAATCACATTTACATCCAAATAGTGTACCATTTTAGTGCTATATTCAGCGGTGAATTTGATCGTCGGATGTTGTGTATTAATGTACTGTATGAATTCACAAAGCTTGGATTCATCAGAATCCCATAATAGGAATACATCATCCACATATCGCAAATAGCATTTAATGTGTGTGCTGTATTCAGTATGGCCCAGGATTATCCTTTGTTCGATGAAGTGCATAAAGATATTCGCGTAGCTTGGCGCGAGGTTGCTTCCCATGGCGGTGCCTTGGGTCTGAATGAAGAATTCATTGTTAAATCGAAAATAGTTTTTTTTCAGAACCAGGGTAAGTAAATCCAACAAAAAGTATATCATATTATGTGGGGTCTGAGTGGTTAGTAGTGCCTCCTCGATATAGTGTATGCCCTCCTCATGTGGTATTGAGGTATATAGGGATTGGACGTCAATGCTACACAGTACCCAGTCCACCCCCACTTGTGTCAATTCTTGTAATTTACATAAAAAGTCAGTAGTGTCTTTAAGACATTCAGGAATTGTTTTCACTATGTCCTGAAGGTATGAATCAACATACTGGGATAGGGGTTGTAGTACCGACCCCATTCCAGAAACAATGGGTCTCCCTGGTGGGTTGATTAAACTTTTGTGTACCTTAGGGAGTAAGTATAGTACAGGAGTGCGGGGATGTGTGGTAATTAAGAAATCTTTGTAGTTCTTAGTGATAATCCCAGATTCAAAGGCTCCCAATACTATATCATCCACTGTTTTTTTTATCTGCCAGGTTGGGTCAGAGTGTAACTTGTCATAATGTGCAGTATTGTTCAATTGTCGATGTGCCTCTGCTACATAATCACATTTGTTCATAATTACAATGCCACCCCCCTTGTCAGCCTTCTTTATAACAATATCGGCATTGTTTTCTAAGTCCCTTAGTGTAGTACGGTTCTGTTTAGTAACATTATTTCGGACATTACAGAAGGTATTACGCCACTTAGTCCTTGCTTCATGCAGTACAATATTCTCAAATAGATCAAGAGCATTACTAGTTACATCAGGTGTAAAGTCACTCTTTGGTTTAAATTTTAATACAGGATTTTTACATTCTGTTACAGTGGTTTCAGCAGGTTTGTCAAAGTGAAGTTTAAGTTTTAACCTGCGGGTAAACTTAAAGAAATCAATTTTCCAATCAAAAAAATCGGTCTTATATGTGGGGATATATCCTAGCCCCTTGTTAATAAGTTCAGTTTCACACCCAGTAAGAACATGATTAGACAAATTAATGATCAAGTCCACATTGTCATTAGTATGTAGCAGTGTAGCATCAGAGTTAGTTACCTTGCAGTCGTCATTCCCTTGAGTTAGGGACGGTAGAACTGCCGCTGTGTTTGTTTCCTTTGGGATTTCCGCAGCATGCCTTCGTCCGCGCCGACAGCCCCTGTGATGGTGCGATCCTGTGTGTATGAGCGCTCGCCTCCGCCGCCCGCATCTCTCCCCTGCCTGCCACGACTGGAAAAAGGATGTGGTCGTTGGTTGCGATCCTCCATATCGCTGTAGGAGTAGTCATCCGACTCGCTTCCACCAGAGCTCCACTGGGGCTTTCCAAAATGGCGTCTTGCTGCTTGGATGTCACGTGGTCTACGGTGTCCCGGCAGTCCAAACTCAGAAGCGCGTTGCTGCCTTGGGGAACCATCCTTCCATGCATAGACTTTACCGGCTGCATAATCCCTTTTGTCACGTTCAAATTTGCGAAGTTTCTTGCCAAGTACAAAAAAGTCATTAAAAAAGAATCAACCAGGTTTCCGTTTGTAACCACGTATGGTCCAAACAGCAAAAGTATGCAAAATATAATTTGTCAGTTTTGGCCAATTATCCAGAAGGACCCCTCCTTAGGTAAATACTGTAAAGACCTCCCAATCTTTTCTTATAAAAGGGGTAGAAACTTAGCTGACAGATTAGTTAAGTCGGACATAAGACTAAAACAAAAAAATACAAGGTTCCTCAGCACCCCCAAAGTAGGTACTTTTCCATGCCTAAACTGTGGAAGTTGCAATTCCATCATTAAGGGTGAAAATGTAACCCATCCCCTACAAGGTAACAAAATAAAAATGAAGCAGTACGCTACATGTAACAGTGATTTTGTTATTTATGGCCTTAAATGCCCGTGTGGAAAGATGTATGTAGGCCAAACCTCCAGAAAAGTACGAATAAGGATCGGTGAACACAAAAGATCTATCACTAATTATGACCCAAACGAAATTAAAACTCATACACCAGTAGGCAAACACTTCTTTGAAAATAAGCACAATAGTGCTAGCCTAAGATGGCAAGTACTGGAGGAGATACCCGCTCCAACAAGGGGTGGTGATAGAAAAAAACTATTATTACAACGTGAGGCCAATGGATAGATACACTGAATACACTTGAACCATTGGGATTAAATGATGCACTAAGTTATAAGTGTTTTTTGTAAAACTAATGTATGATTTTTTGTCCTTTTCAGCTTGTTAACGAACAACATGGACTGTTTTACTTGAAAGGTAGGCGACTACCTAAAACGAATAATGATCACTGTATTATGCAACTGTATTTGATCTGTGGTGTAATATCGGAGTAGGCCTGAAGATGGCAGTACTTTGTAAGGAAAAATTTGTGTAACAATGTATCTAAATGTGTCTAGCCAGTTTGGAATGGACAATCTTGTTTGTTTTTTGATGTGTTTTAAAAGGGTTTTGGGTTACCCACAGCATTTGTACAAGCACCTGAGGAAGAGCCATTGGGCTCGAAACATGTCGTGCACATTTTGAATAAATGAATCACTGAAACAGCATTTTGGTTCTCCAGAGTCCAATCCTTGAATTCTGAAAGTTTGTGGGTCCTGCGGTGCCTATAACTCTGAAGTTGAACCCTACACTAAAAGAAAAAGGATCTTGCCTAACATAAGCATATACTCCACAAACTCTAACAGCAGCTGAACGTTATTTTTTTTTTAACTTTATAAACTAAGGATCAATCTGCCAATCTGGATTTTTTCATCTTCACTTAATGGCTACACATTAATACCATGCCAATGGAGCTGGTGAAGTAGTGGTCTCTGGAATCAGATTTGTTAGCCCTTTTAAGGCAAGCTCAGCACCCTAACTAATCCTTTTTTTCCCCAAAACTTTACTGTTGTTTAGGGGCCCTTTGATGCAAATGCCTGCACTTCTAAACATTCCATCAATCCTTACAGTAACAGAGAAAGCCGGATTCTTTTCAGTACCTGGAACCTGGACCACGTGTAAGTGTGACTTTGTATTGATGCCTTGTACACAGCTTCTTCAATGTGCCAAACTGCTCCAGTGCAGCTAAGGGTCCAAATATGTAGCCCTCTATCCATGGTTTCGTTTTATTTTTTAAATATATTTTTACACCTTTGCAGAGATCAGGGGCCTGAACTCTCACAACTCAGTTTTAACTCTCAGCTAACTTATGTTTGTATTGTGCAGACTGATTCAGTGCAAAGCAAATAGTACAAATATGGTGGTCCCCACAGGTAGGATGGCCATATGCAGCCACTGCAAAACTGATGGGGTTTCAGCAGGTTGCCAGTGGTTGGTCAGTGGTGGGTGTAGAGTGTGCTGCAAAGACTTAAGCTCCCTATACACGGGCTGATAGAAGCTGCCAACCGATTAAGATGGCAGCTTGTTGGGTAGTGTAGGGGGCCCTCCAACGGGCTTCCCCAATCAATTGGCCAGATGTCGCTCGGGCAAGTTAAAAATTTCAGTCGAAATGAGGACCGCATCGGCCATTAATGTGGCCATCAATACTACCTCCCATATTCTCCTTGTTGTAATATGATTGTTGGGTGCACAATTGGATCAGCCCGATATCGCCCACATATCGGGGAGAGATCTGCTCGTTTGGTGACCTTGCCAAACGAGCAGATCTCTGTATGTGTGAACAGCTTTAATAGAACTTTGCCTAATCCAATAGGGATATTTATCAATTTATATAAAATCTGTTTGCACCCATTTAATAATTATGCCCCTAAGAATACTATGCAAGTCGCAATGATAGGGGGGCACTTGGGGTTTACTGCCGCATGTCACTCTGCCCTCCCTCCACTGTCCTCTCCTCTGCTAAGGCCCATGTGCGCAAATATTCGAGGTCGGGTGATCACGTTAATATTCTGGCGTGCATGGGTGGGGGTTGGTTAGCAGGGTGGCTGGCCAATAATGTCGCCCGTCAGCTTGGCCCGACCCTGCCAATAAGGACTGTAATTTGGTAGCCTTTACCTGGACTGCTGGACTACAGGTGGGTCTATTTTGCAGTACACATGGACATTATGCTTCTAAAACTTACCTCCAAATCAGAAATCCAAAAATAAGCAGCTGCTTTTAGACCACTGAGAGCAACATCGAAGAGCTTGGTGAGCAAAATCAGTCCTGAACAAAACAAAAATCTGTTCATGGAGCCAATCCTTGTTCCAAATTCATGTGGTGCTCTCCCAACTGGTGCAAGTCCTGAAATGTTTGCTGGGATCTCAGATTAACTACACATTGTTTGCACATTGCTAAGCGAATTGAGCACCATTTGGGAATTTTATTTTCGTCAACTGTTAATAAGTAAATTTGGATTCAGTTCAAGCTCTTATGAAGAATTCAGTATTGTTCATGATTTGGGGCATCTTTAATTGAAATAGTCAATATCTTATTTACCAAGGAATCCATTTTCATAGAGTGGGAGCAAGGAATTGGTACAGAATATAGTTATAATCCCCCAACACGGATGAAAGTTAGGGCTACTGTTCATACCCAGGCTGAGGGTCCCAAGTATCTTTACCAGTGTATGGGTTAACTGGGTTTTCTCCTTTAGTATGAGAGGATTTTGGAAGAGGAATCGGGAGTTCCAACTCTTTGGCTAGTAGGCATTTAATTGTCCGCTCTCGGGTTTGCTTTGGAAGTCAATTAGTTATTCATTTTTCTTGTCCCCCGCAGAATTGAGAAGAAAAGAACGATCATCCCATGCCTGGTTAAAACTCTTAAAGAACGCAATGAGAGACAAGTAAACTGGCAGTATTTCTTCAGCTTGCTGTTTACCAAAGAAAACTTAAAGTTGGTTCATATTGCATGCCACAAAAAAACTTCTCACAACTTGTCTTGTGACTGCTCCCAGATTTACAGAAAAAGGAAGGCTCCCAAAAGAACTCTAAAATGAACCATTGGACTGCCCTAAAAAACATGCTGAGCATTGAATGGACAATGTGACAGTGTGGACCAGTATGTATAATATCAGGAAGAAGATTGTGGGATGCCCACCTCAAACACCTACATCTGACCTGCCAACAACTGGCTCAATGTCTCCATGCATTAGTTTAACAGGCAACCTGAAGGGGTCCCACCAAAATTGTTTAATTTAAATAATGTAATGAATCAAAACTCTATTAGGGGTCATTTACGGTATAAACGAAATCCAGACCATAGCGCATCTGCCCTTATGGCAGCAAGAAGTACAGAGCAATGATAGCGAATTGGACCTATTCAGCTTTGCCAAAAAAATCGCAAAAAACTCTCCAAACACATTGAAGTCAGGCGACTATTTTTCAGACCAGGCAACTTATTTTTTTTTACTATCAATTAGTCTATGGGGACAATTTTTTGGCATAGGGCAGACAGTAAGAATAGCCTCCATCCGCAGCTGCTTTCGAACTTGGGTCTCTGAATGATGAGCAGGCTATGAGGCTGGATGGGGGAGGTAGTCTTGTATTCACTGGGACAGCCACAGGTATCTTTGCTCCAAAATGGAATTCATTTATGGTGGAATGAGAATGATGCAAGAGAATGCCTGATGGTTTGCTTTGACTTACTATACCTCTGTTCAGGAATGAGTGTGTCTTCAAATGAAACTTAAAGCAGTTTATTGAATTATGAGTTGTACCTTGATAATCATCACTAGTAAATTTACTGGTAACAGTAGTCCATTATGCACCATTTCCAATGGTGTATAATGCTCCCTTTACTAGACTCGGTTACAGCTGGGATCTTTTTAGGAAGTGAAATAACAACAATGGTGCTTTATTATAAAGCAATATTTTGTAATTAATAAATTATAAATAAAAACAATTCCATTCCCGGACTCATTTTTGCAGTATGAGATGAAGCGCACTAGATCTGTTGTGTCAAGAATAGTTGATGAGTGCTTTAATAATGGTCATGAAACTCTTCAGCTGTCTATTAATATCTTATTTTAAAGAAGGCAGTGCCTTGTTTGTTATGTATTGTTTATATAGGGAATCATATACCCCCCTATTGTAAGATATAGGGATATTTAGGGGCAGATTTATTAAGAGTCAAATTAAAAATTCTATATGCTAAATTTTTTTTATGGTCAAAACCAAAAAACTCAAATTTGAATTGTGAATTATCCAAACTCGATTCGGGTTTTAATTAGAAATTGGTCAAATGTTGGTCCTTTAAAAATTCGACTACTCGCCACCTAAATCCTGCCAAGTCCATGTATAAGTCAATAAGTGAGAGGTCCTGGTATCAATTTGGACATGTTACTAGCCTTCCTGAGAAAAAACTCGAAATAGAGTTTAGTTGAATTAGATTCTAGTTTTTTTTGAGCCAGTAAAATTTGTGCGAGTTTAAGATATTCAATTTTTTTTATTAAATAACCCGATTATATTTGAATTTAATAGAGTTAAAAAAACTCACATGGATTCGAAATTCAACCTTTGTCGACTGTGCCTCTTAAAGTCACAAAGGAGTTCAATGACCATTTAAAGGCACAAGGTGTTGCCCTTTTGTGCTGGCTAGCACTAGAATGCTGTAGGAGGCATGGACAAGAAAATGCAGGGCACCGAACATCCCACTTTGCAAAGTGCAAAGGGAAAGTCACTGCAATGAAAGCAATGGCACTCTAAGATAATTTACCAACGGTCTCCATTTTGTGTTTTTTAAATATTGATTCAAAAATCTTTCCATGATACCTATATGCTGTGCGGTTAGTGATATTCTGCTTATAGTTTTTTACCAGAAGCCATAAGCTGCATCAGGGGGTGCCGCAGAGCCCTGTACTTGGTGCCTGCCTCAAAGCAGCTAGTATGGACAGGCCCCCATGTTGGCTGCTCCTCCTTGCGCTTCCTAATTTACAAGTCTGAATGACACACAAGTTAGGAGGCAGTTGGTGTATGCTTATGTGCCATCCCCTGTCCTCCCATCTTGTAAAAAATGCTGCCTAAAATAGGCAACCTTCTATCCAAGAAGCAAACTGCAGGTCTTGGAAATGCCTGACGCAGCCAGCATGGTACAGGTATGGGACCCGTTATCTAGAATGCTCACGGCCTGGGTTTTCTGGCTAATGGCTATTTCCATAATATGGATCTTCATACCTAAAGTCTACTAGACAGTCATGTAAACATTAAGGGTAAGGGCACACCTGGCGCTTCGTATTACAAAGTCGCCCGAAGTTTCCTTGTGAGGCAACTTCAGGGGGACTTCGGAATACAAGGCAACACATGTGCCATGCCGCAGACCACTTTTCATTATAGCCGGCCCAAGACAGAGGGAAGGCGTTCGGAGAGATTAATTGCTGCAAAGACGAGTCGATTAGTCGTCAGGCGACTAAATCTCCCCGAATTGCTAAGTGCGCCCTTACCCTAAATAAACCCAATAGGCTGGTTTGGCTTCCAATAATGAATAATTATATTAGTTTGGATTAAGTATAGGCTACTGTTTTATTATTACAGAGAAAAGGAAATCATTTGTACAAAACTGAATGATTATAATGGATTCTTTCCGTAATTTCGGAACCTTCCGAATAATGAGTTTCTGGATAACGGATCCCATCTGTACAAAAAAAGTCTGACCAAGGCTAATCACCTTGAAACAAGCAGATTTTGGAATCTGCTCAGAATACAGCATCTCTATAAATTAATCCATCTGACTAGAGTTGAATAAAAACACACACCAAAAGGGCTGAATGAGTGTTCTGAAATTGGTTATTTTCAGAAATCATAATTAGATTATGAAATAAGTATCAAAATGATGTAACAAACAGGCACAGAACACAATATTTATTTTGGTCACAAAACGTGTTGTCAATTTCCACAGTTATACAAATTATGTTTGCCCTTTGTGCCTCTACAAGAAATGAACAAGAAATGAACTGTACCAGAAATGCAGGGCAAGCCCAAACCACTAATACAGTATTTAAAGGAACTGCTCAGTGTAAAAATAAAACCCTGGTATAAATAGATAAAAAAAAATTCAATATAGTTAGTTATCCAAAAATGTAATGTATAAAAGCTGGAGTGACTGGATGTCTAATATTATAGCCAGAACACTACTTCCTGCTTTGCAGTTCTCTTGGTTTCCATTGGTTGGTTACCAGACAGTAACCAATCAGAGAGGGTCAATGAACAGTTATGTCCCATGTGGCCCCCCTTAAAGTCGCTGACTAACTCAGAGTTAGAGCTGCAAAGCAGAAAGCAGTGTTCTGGCTATTATGTTACACATCCAGTCACTCCAGCCTTTATACATTACATTTTTGGATAACTAACTATATTAGAAACATTTTTTATTTTGCACAGCTTATCTATTTAACTGTTTTTTATTTTTATACTGAACTGTTCCTTTAACAAAAACACCAATTACAAGCTACCCAACGTATTTGTCAGTACACAGGACGGATCCTTCATCAACATATATTGTGCATACTAATAATTCTGATCAGCAAATAAACCAAACATTAGCTATGTATTATAAATCTTTCTAGTCACTCTCCTTATATTCCAGTGTATTTCAAGACTGGGAAAGAAGTCCCCCATATTGTTTGCATTAATCAGAATATTTGTAGGTAGATAATAGAATACAATATACTGTATATTATTACAGAAAGCAAAACTGGAGGCATACATTGAAAAGGTAGAAAAGGACTTGTATTATAAACGGGTTTATGAACCAAGTATGTTCTCTAGAATGAGTTGTGAATAAATGTGTATAAAACATCCAATAAAAAACAGGAGGGAAAGAGGAATAGAAAATGAATGTCATTTCAATGGGTTAGGACCCTCCCTAACTATTATGCCTTACCTATTGGCAAATGACAGGGGAGTATAGTAGGGGTTGTGAGTCCGTCTTACATCACTTAATCTTTTTCTTTAAACACTTTGAAGAGGTTACACCCTCAACCTCTGTTGTGCTACTCTCCTGTTTGGGAACAGGTAGGACAAACAGGGCTGTACTGGACACAGTAATGCAGTTTGGAGGGGATATTCATTGGGAGTATTTTATATAATGGCTTTCTAAGCAACTTTTCAATTGTAGACCCAATCTACAAAAAAAAATGCTCATTTATTGTTATTGCTACTTTTTATTAATTATCTTTCTATTCAGGCCCTCTCCTATTCATATTCCAGTCTTTTATTCAAATTAAGGCATGGTTGCTAGAGTAATTTGGACTCTTGCATCCAGATTGCTCAAAATAGCAAACTGGAGAACTTCTGCATAAAAAGCTAATTAACTCAAAACCACAAGTAATTAAAAACAAAACCAAGTGCAAAGTGTATCAGTATATCACCCTAAGCATCATACTAAAAGTTAATTTAAATGTGAACAACCGATTTCAGTAAATTACTTTTGTTCACCTTTAAAGGAGAACTAAACCCTAAAAATGAATGTGGCTAAATATGCCATATTTTATATACTGAACTTATTGCACCAGCCTAAAGTTTCAGCTTGTCAATAGCAGCAATGATCCAGGACATCAAACTTGTCACAGGGGGGGGTCACCATCTTGGAAAGTGTCTGTGACATTCACATGCTCATTGGGCTCTGATCAGCTGTTGAGAAGCTAAGCTTAGGGGTCGTTGCAAATTTTCAAGCAGAAAGTGAGGCTGGTCTGTTGCACTGGTTTCTGTGCTGCCATGTAGTAATTATCTGTATTAATTACTAATCAGCCTTATATTGTGACATTTCTATTCTATGTGTATTGTATATTGTGAGTGGGTCCCTAAGCTCAGTAAGTGACAGCAGCACAGAGCATGTGCAGTGAATCAGCAGAAAAGAAGATGGGGAGTTACTGGGGCATCTTTGGAGACACAGATCTTTCCTGCTAAAGGGCTGTGGTTGCCTTGGGCTGGTACAGAAGCCTAAAACATAATGAACAACATTTATAGCCACTTCTTTAGTTCTCCTTTAAGGCCCATAACATACAGGCACTTTCAAACTATTTCCAATTAATACAATGGGTCACAGCGGAGAACAGTTTCTGGTATTTTAATATTTGGCATTTTAGATGCTGAAAAACTTGCCCTGTTTGTCCCAGAACTATTAAAGCACTGGCTTCTGGGTTCCTGAATTTTGTCTAGCCATTTTTCAAAACTATATGATTTCTTTAAGAAATGCTAAAATTAATTATATTTGGGAAATTCAAATTTCCTCCCCTATTACTTTCTTAACTAAGGCTCCTTGAATACCCAAAAATGTGTGTATCTTTGGTTATTATACACCTAAGAGTAATTGCACTTTTATTTTCTAGTGATATTCAGAAGCAAAGAAATGATATACAAAGACTATACATGCAGTTGCTACGTTACTTCTGATTCCAAGGGAAACAATTGATTTATGTTTGATACATTAATAAACAGATTTAGCCTCACTTGGCAGCTGCCAAAAATTGTAATTTTGCATCAATGCGTTAGTTTTTTTGGTATCAGATTAGAATAAAGCTTTTTAAAACTCAATAATTTACACAAGTGATTTCACATTATTACTGCATGTTTTTACTATATATATAAAAAAAAAGCTGCACCGACTAAGATATGTGTAGAATCTACTGCATATAGAAGAATCACTTGCAAAATATATACATTTATCCTATTAAATGTACATTATTATCCTTCAAAATACCACTGACCGCTCCCCAGTTCAAAAAAACTTTGGCTGTAGATGTGAGTTGTACAAATCAAATACCTTGCGAAACAAACCACTGCAAGTTGTTGGGTTTAGCTAGGGAGAGTCTTGGTTCTAAGGAGGGGAAAAAAAATATTAGGCTTTAACAGCCTACCTTGTTTTGCGTTTAATATAAAATATTACGTTAATAATGAAAGACTCTAATGAATCAACAATTGTTCTTCAGGTCTTCTTACAGGAGTCTGAAGTTAAAACAGTTTACATGGGACAAATATTTATACTTATTCTCTCCCCAGGATACATCTATTCAGCTTGGCTCGGCAGAACCCTATAGAGGAAAAAGAAAGAGACCACTATAATTAATTACATATGTTTAAAGAACAGTTTACCACAGCTACAAGCACTTTCCCACCTATTGATCAAACACTAGCTTATTTGGCCAGGCTACCAACAAGTGGATATTTGCTTGACTAGGCCACCCAAGGCATAGGCTAAATATCTAACCTCTGGGCCATGAGATTACAATGAGGAATATATGCCGTCCTGCTGTGAGAGAATCACAAGGAAGGAAGCTGTATAGGCCCCATACAAGGCCCAACAAGCCAATTATATCCAATAAAGAAAAAGTACAGCAATGTTGCCTTTCTTCCTACATTGATATACATCAATTTAATCTCAATTTAAGCCTCAAGGCAGGTGAACCAGCATTGTCCCTTTGCATCCCCTGTCCTGCTTAATGGGTAACTATTGCGAAAATGAATTTAATATAAGCGTCCTCATACTGAAATAAGAAACTTTCTAAATACAATCAAATAGCCTGTACCATTTCTGAAATAATTAAGCTTTTCGTCACTATTACTCTCTCAGCATCTGTTTCTCTTCATTCTGTCTTCATGCAGCAGTTGGGTGTCAGATAACCATTGACAGTTAGATCCAATATATCTTACAGGGGGGCTCCTTTTGCCTAGAAGATGTATTAGAGCTCAATGAAATAAAGGATTCCAGTACAAACAAAATAACTGCACAAATTCTGAACACTGAAGATAAACTTGATTATTTCAGAAACGGTACAGAATTTTTAATCAACCGTATTTACAAAGTCTCTTATTTCAGTATGATGAAGCTTGTATTTAATTTTTATTTTCGTGATAGTTCTTCTCTCTTTAAATAACTATGTTTCAGGAGCAGTGTATTTCACATCTTTGCTTGTGAGCAACAAAGATTTGTGACCTAATACAATTATTTTGTCTTGTGCAAAGGTGTTTAAGTGCTCAAGGCACAAGTAGCATGTTGATCACCGTGGTCACATCCTGTTCAAACTCTCTGGGCTCCTGCAGATGCTTTCCATCCAGTGCAAAGATAAGGATTGCTTCAGAAAGCTCATCTGTGTTTTAGGATAATCCCAACCTGACTGCAACAATGCTATAAGAAGTACTTTTTTTTTTATATTTATATCTATATGAGTATTAAGTGCTCAATTTAAAAAAAAAAAGTTTAAAAAACCCAAACCTTAAATATTTCCTTCATTAACCAAGCCATCAGTATAGTCTTCATCATCCTCATCCTCTTCCTTTGCTCTAAAATGCAGGTTTCTAAACTCTCTCCTGCTCATCGAAGCACAACAAGGCACAGCGGGAGGCAGGTCCTAATAGAAATACCACAAACAAGTTTATTCTATGAAAATGCATGAAACGTCAAAAGAAATTGTAACTATTGGCAAAAAAAAAAAAAATATATATATATATATATATATATGCTTTGTGATATACTGAATTTTAATACACCTTTTGCATTAATCGAGTGCTGCTTCATTCATTTCTATGGTGTATAATATGAGGGGATGAGACGGCGTCTCCTAGGGAGCGAGCACCGAGATTTCTACTGACACACTGAAGAGAGTGCTGGGGCATACCTATTTATTGTATATATATGTATATAGATAGATAGATAGATAGATAGATACTAGGGATGCACCGAATCCAGGATTCGGTTCGGGATTCGGCCAGGATTCGGCCTTTTTCAGCAGGATTCGGATTCGGCCGAATCCTTCTACCCGGCCGAACCGAATCCTAATTTGCATATGCAAATTAGGAGCGGGGAGGGAAATTGCGTGACTTTTTGTCAGAGAACAAGGAAGTAAAAAATGTTTTCCCCTTCCCGCCCCTAATTTGCATATGCAAATTAGGGTTCGGATTCGGTTCGGTATTCGGCCGAATCTTTCACAAAGGATTCGGGGGTTCGGCCGAATCCAAAAAAGTGGATTTGGTGCATCCCTAATAGATACACACACGTATATACAGTAGAACTCCCATTTTATGTTTTTAAGGGGACCAGGAAAAAATTATGTAAAATCTGGGAAAATGTAAAAATCAGGGAAATGTGTTAAAGTAACTTTTTCTTCAAGTACTGAAAGGCTTATCTATAAGCACAGGAGTCCATTTTACTTTGAGATACAATATTTACTCAAGGATTAAGCATTGCAGTGTTAATGTTACACTAAAGCGGTCATGTGCAAGACTCTCTGTCAGTCACATACACAACCTAAAAGCAATACGTGATTGGTGCAGGACTGCATAAGGGGCAGACTAATTGGAATTGACCATTTACAGGCAGAACCATAGCTGAATATACATCTGGTTAGTATTTTAAACCTCTTTATCAGGACAGAATTTTGATGTAAAATCCGGGAAAACATTACTTAAAATCAAGGAAATGTGCCCATTATTATTGCATTTAAATGAATATAGAATCCTAACTAGCCCTAAGCATTTGAATGGATGTTAAAACTTTGTGGAAAAAAATGATTCAGTCAGGCAGTGCTCTCCAAGTCCATATTGGCCGAGTTCTAGAAGCCAGCCCCCACCTCGTTCTCTGTAATAGAACATGGTTTATAGAATCCGCAGGGACTACATGCCCTTTTTATACAAACAGTCTTATTGGCTTTTGTTAGAAAAAAAGTGTTTTAGCAAGCGAGAGGACATGAGGTACATATTTATTTATCCATTTTCCCCACAGGGGAGAAAACAGAGCAGTTCTACAGAAATACATTTCTAGGTGATAGAGATAAAATCTAATGGAAAATAATTTCTCTTACTGAAAATGGGCATCTGCGCTGCTTCAAACACCTAACTACTAACTTCAAACAAAGTCCCTAAACAACTTACACTTACAGTGTGCACCAAAGTCAGGATTAGGACCAAGCGGAGGGCTGCTCTGAAGCCTCCATCTTATATGGTATGGGGCTGCTGACTTGAGCACAATGGAATAGAAGAATGTCATTCATTTTCTCACAAGCTTTAGTTGTCTTTTAACAACTTTGTTCAGTAATACAGTATATGTTAATAACTATAAGGCATAACGAATATATAAAATAACTATTGCCAAGGGTAGCACCCCCATTGGGAAAGGGTATTTTATTGAAATAAATTGTACAAGAACACTTTTCCATCTCTACATGTATTAAAACAAGAATCAAAATATGCATTAGATATGTGTTATTGCACACTGACACTGCAGAATATATATATATATATATATATATATATATATATATATATATATATATATATATATATATATATATATATATATATATATATATATATATATATAAATAAAGCTGCTGCTAAGTTACACAAGTGACTAAAGGCACAGGCCTGATGCGCACACAAAATGTGAAGTGCAGCATATTTCTAATCTACTGATTTTGTTCCATGCACTCTGCTTTTCTTTTCATGTTTCCATAGGTCTTTCTTCTTTCTTGCTTGCTTTTATACACTACCCTTTGCAGTTATTCCAGGTTTTCTATTATGTGCTTCCCTCACGTCATTTTTCATCCCAAATATCCTTTCCTTTATACATTCTTAATTTTTTCCTGTATTTCTATACCTACTACCTCTTCCTGTGGTTCACCTCGTGGTTCTCTTATTCTCCAAGTTCTGCTCTGCAACCTCCTTTTGTTTTCTCAATAATTTTGCTATACGTATTACTATCTTCTGTTCTATTTTTGCAATGCCATTGATTAATGTTTCCCTCTTGCTTCTACAGTCTTTCAGCCCCAGTCCTCTGACTGTGCAACTGCAATTCATTTGCAAAGCCTGCCTCACCCAGTATAAGGGAAAACATTTTCCATGGGAACTGTAGGAGATTAAACACACAGTCCATTTCCACTGCACATTTCCCTCCTTACTGTACTTTAAAGTACCGGCACTGCACCGTGCCTGCAGGTGAGCTCTTTCTGGGATAAAATGCACACATGCGGTTATAAAGATAATCTGTTAAAATGAACCAGGTTCATTTAATTTAAAGGCTGGAGTGACTGGATGTCTAACATAATAGACAGAACACTACTTCCTGCTTTTCAGCAGAAACTTGAAGGGGGGCCACATGGGACAAAACTGTTCAGTGAGTTTGCAATTGATACTCGGCATTCAGCTTAGATTCCTAAGCAAACAGTTATGGCCCATGTGCCCCCCCCACCTCAAGTCACTGATTGATTACCAGGCCGTAACCAATCAGTAGAAACCCAGAGAGCTGCAAAGTAGCGTTCTGGCTATTATGTCATTCCAGCCTTTATACATTACATTTTTGGCTAACTAACTACTGTATATTGGAAACATTTATATTGCACAGCCTATTTACCCAGTTTTTATTTTTATACTGAACATTTCCTTTAATATGGAATTGCACACGCATGACCCTGTCAATCTGCATGAAGGTTACACAGGACATTTGATAATGCTCAGAACCTCCAAAATGATAACTACACAGATGTGCTAATCCAGTATGAATATATAACGGGATGGATGTTAAAATTAAATTTGTTACACATCGAAGAAAACTCACCTGCATTAGATCTGCATTTTCAAAAAACAGCCCCAGAGGCATTGGTTGATTGCTGTCTTCATCTACAAATGGACTGCCATTCAGATAAACCTCTCTTACTTTAGAGGGCTCAAAGGACGTTTTGTGACCAAACCCTAATCCATCCTCGCTGTCATCTGTTAAACCGTTACATGAAACCTCATTCACATCAGAAAAGGGGGATGCAGAAGGGCACGTATTAACCCTTAATTTTGGGCACTGTGTCCCATTATCTTTTGGATTTGCTACACTTTTCTCAGAACAGTTTCCAGTGCTGCTTCCATTAGAAGCTACATCATCTGTTTTGTTTAAGAGTTCATGCTCATCAGATTCCAGCCGACCCTTTTCATCAGTTTCCAACTTCTTTGAAGACTCTTTGTCTATGTTTTTGCTAGAAACTGCCTGCAAAGAATAAGAGGGAATATTTAAATATATTTATTATGCTTATGTACATATACACACATAGATACTGTGCAATTAAAAAGACTAGAGCTCATTTACACTGGTGCATTGTATACAATTACATGTTATTCACATGTAAGACACTTGCACTAATCCATGCTCCTTTCAAATTGTACCTAATACTAATGTTCTGGTTGAACCTGCAATCAACAGCATGCAAATCTAACATGCTAGGTAAATAATTAAACAGAATTTGTGTTTGTAATAGCACTCAGTTTGATAACTGCACTGCAGCCTTTTAATATCCACAATTACATCTAGCCTTTTCTGCTGTAGGTATCAGATGTTGTTCATTTTTTATAGAACTATCTTTAGTGAATGCAAGCAGGAAAGCACAACTTATGTTCAAACCAGAGGCAAGATCAGGAGGCTAGGAACTTTGCTATCCCCTCAGCACCCAGTGTATTCATTGTTATTCTACTACAGATAGATGGGGTGGCATGTGTAATGAATAATTCATCAGAATTTCAGTGTAGATGTCTAAAAGGCATTTTTATACCAGCCTGTATAATATTTTATAACACAAAATGATGCCATTACATTGTACCACTCGACACACCTGTCGTAACTTACTGAAGTCAACAACACAAATTTAAAGGGCAAAGAATTTATGATATTAAATGTAGTGAAAAAAAGCATTATGAAAAGCAGCACCACTAAGCTTTTTTTTTCTCTGCATAATAAAATAAAAATTTGCTTTACATTAGAATTTTATACACATTCATAGGAAATCAATGCACAGCTCTCTAAATACGTGTGATTTTACATGGCATTAAAGATGTTTTCTAGCCTTTTTACATGTGTCCCAAAGTGTACACATTCATGTCTTTCAACATTCATTAGGAGAGTGTGAAATGAAATAAGATAGGTGTTTCTGAGTTTCAATATTTTTGGGGGAGAAGTTGGCGATTACATGCCTTCTGTGAAGTATTTCCAGAATTACAGAATAATTGTGTTGGCGGATTACAGGTCCAAAATCTGGAAGCAACTTGTGTAGTATGAGCAAATCATTCCCAAAAGTGGGGAGGGTGCAGGTAGATCATGGCCATATATTTATGCCCCTAACCCTCAACCAAAAATACTGTTTTGCAACAACTGCTCCGATGCCCTCAGTTCTCACTTCTCCTTCATTAGTACTTCCTCTGATCCCAATTCACTGGTAAATACTTACAACTAATTTCTGTCTGCCGTTATCGATACCCATGCCCCTCTGAGAAGAGTTGCAAACGATCTCCAGACTGCTAAGGCCAAACGACATTACTCTTTTCTTATTGTTCTGGACTTTTCTGCTTTCTATACAGTTAACCATTCTGTCCTAGCGCAAATTATCCATTCAATCAGTATCCAGGATCAAGCTGCATCCTGGGTATCTTTCTACGTTTCTGATCTCTCCTTCTCTATTACTTGCTAAAATATCCTCTCCCCAGTTCATCTTAATGTGGGGGTGCCTTGGAGGTTCTGTACTTGGTCCTCTGTTGATCTCCTTGTACACTCTTTCTTTACGAGATTCATATCTTCATTTGGCCTTAAATATCACCTGTATGCAGATGACATCCAGATATATTTAGACAGCCCTTCACTAACTGCTGATCCATATCTCAGACTGCCTAGTAGCGATCTCCTCATGGATGAACCAACGCCACCTCAAAGCTCAACTTGGCCAAAACAGAGCTAATGGGCTTTCCACCCAAACCTAGCCCATCTCTTCCTTTCATTATTACTATAGAAGGCATGACCATTAACCCTGTTAACATAGCATGCTGTCCCTCTCCTTGTCTAATCATATTAATAATACTGCCAAAACGTGTCGCTTCCTCCTCCACAATATAGCCATTATACACCCTTTCTTTAGAGGGGTGGTCCACCTTTAAAGTAACTTTTAGTATGTTATAGAATAACCAATTCTTAGCAACTTTTCTATTAGTTTTCGTTATTTATTTGTTATAGATTTTAGGTATTTGCCTTTTTCTTCTGACTCTTTGCAGTTTTCAAGTGGGTGTCGCTGACCCCTTCTAAAATAAGGCTACAAATGTATTGTTCATTTGTATTACTCATCTTTCTATTCAGGCCCACTCCTATTCATATTCCTGTCTCTTATTAAAATCAATGCATGGTTGCTAGGGTAATTTGAACCCTAGCTACCATATTGTTTAAAATGCAAATTGAAGAGAGTAAAAAGCTATATGACTCAAAAACCACAAATAATAAAAAATGAAAACCAATTGCAAATTGTCTAAAAATATCAATCTCTACATCATACTTAAAGTTATCTCGAAGGTGAACAACCCCTTTAAGAAACAAGAACCAAAACACTAAGACATGTCCTTATCCTTTCCTGTTTAGACTATTGCAATCTCCTACTAATCAGTGTTTCTGACGTTTTTTAGTTGCTCACAGCACAATCATATCCCCCACATACATGCTGGGGGATATATACGCAAAACCCTCACGGCCTGTGGCTGTCTCTTCTTCTTGGCCCGCCTGCCTCTTCTGCTAGTCCCACCCACCTACCAATGAAAACTGAGCAGGCAGTCAAGCAATGGTGGGAGTGATGGTGAGGCACATTGCGCAGGCGTCTGCGAACAAGACTGCCTACTAGTTTTTCATTGGTAGGCAGGCGGGATTAGCGGAAGAGGCAGGCGGACTAAGAAGAGACGGCCACGGGCATGAGCAGGTATGTGGGGGATATGATTGTGCTACAAGCAACTAAAAGACTGCTAATAAAAAAATAATTATTTGCAATTTGAAAAATCCTTACATTCACTCCCCAAAGCCAAAGGAGGTTTCATATTTTTGACCAAACATCCCCTTTAAGATTGATTGGAAGGGAAAGAGATGGGAGTCAGGAACACGGATTAGTAGAAGATTGCAATAGTCTAAACGGGATAGGATAAGGACCAGGATCTTCCTTCTCTCTCCTAAGAGGGAACCTGTTCAACCCAAATAAAATCCTCAGCATGGCTGCCTGTTAAGCAAAGGATAGCATATAAAATCCTTCTGATAAGATTAAAAGCCCTTCACTCCTCATTATATTTTTTCACTTGTCTTCACTATACTTTCCTGGCCATATTCTCCTTTCCTCTTAGGGCCACCTTTTCACATCATCCACATCCACCTCTTATCTCAAACATTTCTATCTTGCTGCTCCTTATCTCTGGAATTCCATCCCTGAATTCCTCCGTAAGGAGTGCTCTCTCAATTTCTTTAAGAAAAAACTAAGAGTCTACCTTTTGGAGCACTAGAACATTAATCTAGCCCTGGTATCTAATGGACAATGCCTTGACCTTGTGAATTTTTACCCTCCAATTTGTGCCTGTATGTTAGCCACCCACCCACTTAGACTGTAAGCTCTATGGGGCAGGGACCTCCTTCCCACCGTGCCTCTGACAACATATCACTTAAAGGGCATGTAAAGTCTAAAATAGAATAAGGCTAGAAATGCTGTATTATGTATACAAAATATAAACATGAACTTACTGCACCACAAGCCTAATCAAACAAATGATTTATGCTTTCAGTTGGCTACAGGGGGTCACCATCTTGTAACTTTGTTAAACATCTTTGCAAGACTAAGACTATGCACATGCTCAGTGTGGTCTGGGCTGCTTAGGGATCATTATAAACAAAGCTGCTTGAGTTCTGCATGGCTGGGAAGTAAGGCAGGGGCTCCCCCTGCTGTTCATAAGTATGATGATTTCCCTGCTCTGCAGTTAGGGACCATCTGACAATTGCTATCCACAGCAGTAAATGTACTGATATTCACTGCATACAGTCAGGTCTCTTATAAAAACGGTACACATTTTTAAACTAAAGTATATTGGAGATAGGTTTCTTTTTCATTAAAGAGAGTAAAAATGGGATTTTATTTTTTTTGCCTTTATGTGCCCTTTAAGCTTTGTGTCCTTATATGAGCTCTGTGTGTATTTATTGTGTGACTTGTACTCTCTGTGTGTACTTTTATTCATAGTGTACTTTTATGCGGCTCCTTAACAATGCCTTATAAATAAAGTTATACATACATATATAAATTCATTTAGGGCATTTCCATCTCCCGATGTTATTGGCTCTTTATTATAGTCTGTTAATTAGTCTACTGCATTTGTTCTCACCTGTAGTGATAAGCAAAATTTTTCGCCAGATTTCACTGAGAAAAAGATACCCATAGACTACAATGGATGAAAAAATATTGCACGTCAAAAAACATTTTTGTGCATCAATCGCAAATTTTCGGTGAAGCAAAACACTTCAGATTCACCCATCAATAATCCCCAGGAGGCTTGATAAAGGGTCCTGTGAGGCCCGAAACGTTGCCACTATTTGTCTGGTCATAAAATAACTATAAAATCACCTTGCTGAAAAGCTTTTCACTCGACAGTGTGCTGCAGTATATTGGACTTTGTATATGATTTTCCTGACCTGTGACATGTTGGATTAATTACTGCTCAAGCACCTGATCCTAGGGATTCTCACATGAGGTTCGAGCACTCCATCATTGTGTGGCATCACCAGACATACCTTCTTTTTAGGCCCGTATGTGTCTTCACGGTCAGATGAGGATTGGGCACCAGAGCAGCTCCTGTTCTTCAGGCGTGCTGAGCACCGCACTCCATCTGATAACTGAATCAAGCAGATTTCATGAGCAGAGTAAACTGTCTGTGCAATCACTTCCCCAACTGTATTCTTGTGTTAGCAGAAAAGCGAGATAGATGTTCAGCACACCACTGGAGCAATTGACCCAGGTGCTACCAATTGCAGCTGCATACAAAATCCAAAAAGGTAAGGTGCACACTGGGATCCTTTGTAGCTTTTTTAAAAAAGATAAATTTTATTCAATACATGTTGAAAGGAGGTCAACGTTTCGGTCTGTTCCTAAGACCTTTATCAAGACCAATAACACACTTTATACATTGTATCCATAAATAAGTAAAACCAATTAACACTCACCCAATCCCGTGCAGCCCCATGGGACATGTGATGCAGGCTCCACCCCAGCCGGGGGTTAACCTTTTTACTGCCAAGAACGTAGCTCCTACGTTCTTTTGAAAAAAGGCTTTAAGTGCCAAGAACGTAGGAGCTACGTTCTTTACTAAAACAGCTCTCTCTCTGCACACACTGCAAAATTAGCGTGCAGAGAGGAGCAGCTAGCAGCAGAACCACCTAGGCAATGAGCTTACCTGAAAAAGATCGGCGATCCTCCACTCCAGGGTCGCAGAGACGCAGCAACAGATTCAGCAGCTTAGGGGTACCTATGCATATTGGGTATCAAACTGTTCAGCGGACCCCAGACTTTCATGTTTAGGGAGTTTTATCTTGGTATATAATGATATGTAGGAGATACAATGCTTTAGAGTTGGAGTATTGAGGAGATTTTTGTATATGTCATAAAAATTGCGAAATGTAGGAAAGCTTTGCGGCTTGGTACTTTGGAGTAGAAAATCGTGTATACCCATTTTAGATTCGTCAGAATGTGTACTTTCCAAAAATATATGGTTTTCTGGGGTGAACATACATTTTTATACTTTTGCCCCTTGAAAAATTATGTAAATGTGCTGATTTTGCAGTATTTGGAATTACAGAACTGTCTTCGTTCTATTGCCCCTATATGCCATATACTTATGTGTACCTATGCATATTGGGCATCAAACTGTTAAGCGGACCCTGGGCTTTCGTATTTAGGGTGCTTTTTCTTGGTCTATAATGATATGTGGGAGATACGATGCTTCAGAATTGCAATATTGAGGTACTTTTCAGTAATGTCATAAAAATTGCCAAATGTAGGAAAGCTTTACGGCTTGGTACTTTGGAGTAGAAAGACATGCATACCCATATTAGATTCGTCAGAATGTGTACATTCCAGAAACATATGGTTTTCTGGGGTGAACATACATTTTTGTACTTTTGCCCCTTGAAAAATGCTGTAAATATTCTGATTTTGCAGTATTTGGAATTCCAGAACTGATAACTCGTATGGGGTGTCTTCATTCTGGGGCCCCTATACTCCACATACTTAGGTATACCTATGCATATTGGGCATCAAACTGTTCAGCGGACCCCGGGCTTTCATATTTAGGGTGTTTTATCTTGGTATGTAATGATATGTGTGAGATACGATGCTTCAGAATTGCAATATTGAGGTGATTTTCAGTAATGTCATAAAAATTGCCAAATGTAGGAAAGCTTTGCGGCTTGGTACTTTGGAGTAGAAAGACATGCATACCCATATTAGACTCCTCAGAATGTGTACTTTCCAAAAACATATGATTTTCTGGGGTGAACATACATTTTTGTACTTTTGCCCCTTCAAAAATGCTGTAAATGTGCTGATTTTGCAGTATTTGGAATTCCAGAACTTATACATCGTATGGGGTGTCTTCGTTCTGGGGCCCCTATACGCCACATACTTAGGTGTACCTATCCATATTGGGCATTTAACTATTCAGCGGACCCTGGGCTTTCATATTTAGGGTATTTTTTCTTGGTATATAATGATATGTGGGAGATACGATGCTTCAGAGTTGCAATATCGAGTTGATTTTTGGTAATGTCATAAAAACTGCGAAATGTAGGAAAGCTTTGTGGCTTGGTACTTTGGAGTAGAAAGATGTGCATACCCATATTAGATTCAGCAGAATGTGTACTTTCCAAAAGTATATGGTTTTCTGGGGTGAACATACATTTATGTACTTTTGCCCCTTGAAAAATGATGTAAATGTGCGGATTTTGCAGTATTTGGAATTCCAGAACTGATAACTCTTATGGGGTGTCTTCGTTCTGGGGCCCCTATACGCCACATACTTATGTGTAACTATGCATATTGGGCATCAAACTGTTCAGCGGACCCTGGGCTTTCATATTTGGGGTGTTGTATCTTGGTTTATAATGATATGTGGGAGATACAATTATGTAGACTGGACACTTTGAGGTAATTTTTCAAAAAATGTAACACATTTTTTTTTAAAAACTGCTAACTTTAGGAAAGAATTGCAAATTGGTAGTTTGGAGTACAAATATATATTTACCCATTTTGAACTCGTTAGAATCGGTTCTTTCCAATGAGGGGAAGTTTTTTTAGGGTAAACCTACTGTTAGTGGAATGTTTGGCCTTGAAATCAGATGTATGAAGTTTTGTGGAGTGGTGCTTTGGAAATTTGGTAGTTTACTGCTTCGGAGTTTTTGATCTATAGAAGTAAGCAATCTCCATAAAATTATATATATTTGGTATTGGCGCGTTCGGGAGACACAGAACTTTCCAAATCTGCCATGTTCTCATGCATAAAATAAATTATGCTTCTGATATATGCGTTTGTATCATGTGAAACTGTTTTTTTTTGTTTTTTTTTTTTAGACACTTAGAAGCCCATATCTTTTTACAGGACTGGAATGGCAACGTAATTCTAGCATATTTTGAAAGCTTAGGTTGTCCTGAAAAAAACAATATCTTGTTTTCATGGGTAAACTAAAAGACCCCCCCAGGAAAGTCCCCTAAAGTGAAAGAACATAAAATGTTCAAAAACGGTCTGGCAAAAGAAGTTCCAACTTAGCCAAATTGGCTGGCAGTAAAAAGGTTAAACCAAACACCACCTGAACCATATAGAAAGGAAGAGAACATGAGGAGACACTTCCATTAGTATTTACATAGTTGCAACAAATGTAACAAATATTGTGCAAACAGTAATGTTGCAAAATAAACACAGTTACCTTATCAAATATTAATGTACATCTTATTTTGTGTTATCTTTGTTTCAGAAAGCACAAAAAGGAGCAGTGCTCATTTAACCCTGTCGGTACCATAGTATTCAGCTTTTTAATCCAAAACACTTCTCTCTGGAGAAGCATTTTGGATCTATCTCCCCCTCTTCTAGGGGGAGGAACATGGTCAATGGCAATATAGCGTAAAGTAGGTAACCTGTGCCCAACTTGAAGAAAATGATTTGCCACAGGTTTATTCATACTACCATCACGACTAATTGCGGATCGATGTCCATCCATCCTTAACCACAATGTTTGGTCAGTTTTACCTATATATGACAGCCCACACGGACAAGTAATCATATAGATTACATGGGTTGTAGTACAGGTGATGTGGTGTTTTATCAGAAACCGCTTACCGGTATAGGGATGTAAAAAGCTATTCCCTGGTGTCATATATATATATATATATATATATATATATATATATATGAAATTACTGGGCCCCAAGTATGAATCTGTTATCCAGAATGCTCGGGATCTGGAGTTTTCTGGATAATGGATCTTCGGTCATTTAGATTTTCATACCTTAAAATCTACTAAACAATAATTTAAACATTAAATAAACCCAATAGATTTGCTCTTCCAGTAGTGATTCATTTATATTTCAGTTTGGATAAAGTACAAACTTTTGTCATAATGAGCAGAGAAGGAGCAGCACTGTATCTCACTGCAAGAAGCAACTGCAACACCCAGCTTTCCATAGCATCCCCAGCACAGCAGGTGGCCAGCATATGGGGAGCAGAGCTGGAATGTCCCCTCCATTACCTTAAAGGGGAACTAAAGCCGAAGTGAGACATAATTCACAGAGGCAGTAACCCTTAGAATTAAAGTAAGAAGCGCAGACTAGAGTCCTGCATGGGCCATTTTTTGCTTACCGACCCGCAACTAACCTTCTGACCAGGGGACATGCATAAACCGGGAGGGTGGAAGGCAGGGATCAAGCTCGGACCTTTGTTGGGTACCCAGGCGTGTTACCCGCAGACTGCACTCACAGCCAAGGAATATGGTTGCCAACTGGCTGGTATTATACCAGTCTGCCTGGTAAAAATGATGGTTGATCCCAATATTATTAATATGGAAAAAAAAAAAATTAGGGATGCACCGAATCCAGGAATCAGTTCGGGATTTGGCCATTTTCATCAGGTTTCAGATTTGGGATTCGGTTGGTATTTGGTGGAATCTTTCGTGAAGGATTCGGTGCACCCCTAAAATATACAGGAAGGTGCTGGGGGCGGGAAAAAAAGGGGTTGGCCACGATGTAAAAGGGGGTGGAGCCACGTTGTGCAGTGGCCAGAAGATGGAGAAAAGGTATGCTTTGAGCGGATTGGGGGCAGGCCAAGGGTTTTTGTTAGGGGTATTACAAATTTACCGGCAGCTACATTAATACCGGCTCCAGCCTGGGTAGGAGTTTTAACTGGCCAGGTGGCAACCCTACAAAGGAATCAGGGACTATGGGGCATGTTTACTAACATTGGAGATAAATATCTGGAGAGATTTCTGGAGATGTTGCCCATAGCAACCAATCAGATCTTTGCTTTTGTTTTCTAACTTGGCTGTTTAAATCTAATTGCTGATTGGTTGCCATGGGCAACATCTCCAGAAATATCTCCAGATATTTATCTCCAATGTTAGTAAACATGCCCCTATGTGTCCGAAACCGGACCACTTTGCGGATATTCCGCTGGTACCTGACCCAAGACTCTAGCGAGGATTACACTACAATTCCCAGCATCCCCTGATAAAAAAAACTGTACAAGAGGCTGAAAGGCTGCAGGTTGGAGAGCCCTTAGAACAGTGATACTAGTAATATGCAATTAATTAAGCCTAGTGGGGGTGCCACAAAAGAGCAATTAGTGTAATAGCACAGAAATGGCGCCCCAAGCTTGGCTATACGACAACTGCATGACAGGACAGACGGACAGTATCTGTGGAGCAGGAGGGCAGTTGCCACTTTACATTAATTTAATTGCCTTTGTGCAGAGAGATCCCGCGTCCCCACCCTAAACCATCTCCACCCCGCGCCAAGTAAATACATGACACTAACGCGTAGCGCACATATCGGGGAAGGAAACAGCGTTTCCACAAAACGACACCCCGCGTCCTTCTTACCTTTCTCTTTCTCATGTGGAACAGATTCTTGTCCTGCACCAGTCTAAACTGCGAACTTTCACCGCTCCCCCCTCAAAAGTCACCCAAAACTTTACCACACAGCGTCACGAACTCAGCTATGCCGGCCTACGTCTGACGTCACCCACTAGAACTAGGGCGGGGGAAGCCATATTGGGTAAGGGCACGCGACCTAAGACGTCAACACAACTGTTTCCAATGTTGAATGCACAGTATTCTTTAGCAACTAAACAAAAGGTAGTTTACAGGTACTTTTGCTCTTCTGTTTCTCTGCATATATTTCCCCTTCTGTTCTTTGGGTTGCCACCTTTGCTGATGGCTGTTATGATTTGGTAGCAGAGGATGAGTAGAGCATAACAGTGCTTTATTAGCATGCTCATGCAGCCATTACACAACAGGAAGCAACTCTAACACCACAAGCTGTATAGTAACATACCTCCCAACATTTTGGAAGTAAAAACAAGGACAAAAATTTTTTTTCCGCACGTAGCGCAACAATTCTTTGACCACACCCCTTTCTGTGGCCACACCCCCTAATTACCATGTTTGTTTTTCAAAATTTGGCAGGTTATGAAAGTTTGAAAATGTTTCTCCTTATCTAAACTGTGTTTTTGTGTCTCAAAATTGTTACAAAGTATCTTATTTGCACCTGTTCTGGGCTTTCTGCTAAAAGCCAATTAAGTGAGAAACTTTGTTTCTTTTTCTGGCTGTTCAGTGCAGAGAAAACAGGGACTTTCCAGTACAAATGAGGGACTGCGGGTTGAGCTGTCAAAAGAGGGACTGTCCCTTCAAAAAAGGGACAGTTGGGAGGTATGTAGTAAGTAAGCACAGTATAAATCTTGAGCACCATGACATCTACAGGCCATTTGCATAAACACCACATATTCCCCCTAAAGTAGGAAAGCATTTGGACAACTATAATAAACAGCAACAATTAAACAGTATGCATTGTAAAACAATATTATACATTCTTCACATCACAAAGTCCTTGGTCCATGAAGGTAATTTTCTGATTTTCTCACTAAGGCTTATAGGTTCACTTTCTTCATGCCTATTGCAGTTGACACCAGGAGTAGGAAAATGTCCTTCATCAAATGGAGCTTCTCCAAAGTCATATCTAACATATGTAGGGTTGCCACCTTTTCTGGGAAAAAATACCGGCCTTCCTATATATTTATCTTTTTTCCCTATTAATAACATTGGGATCAGCCATCATTTTTGTTGGCCAGGCCGGCAAAATACTGGCCAGGTGGCAACTCTAAACATATGCGTCCATCAGACAGTTCATATGTGTATGGTCCTCGCTGGCGTCTCACTTCAAGAGGTGTAGTAAATTTAGATTGTTCTTGTTTCAGTATTCCTGGTTTCTTAATTCTGACTAAAGATCCAGGCTGAAAGTGTACTTCTCTGGCACCACGTTTTCTAGCAGCAGAAATCTCCCCTTGGTCAGCAGGAATAATGTCATTTTCAAACATACAAATCCAAGCAGTAAAAGGTATGGTAGGCTCACCAGTGTTTGGAAGAAAAGCTGCAGGCTGCTGCAGAGGTAGAACAGACATCCTGTCACCAATATGTTATGTTTTTGTAGCCAAGGATGAGTATAACAGTGCTTTATTAGCAGGCTCATGCAGCCATTACACAACAGGAAGCAACTCTAACACCACAAGCTGTATAGTAAGTAAGCATAGTATAAGTCTTAAGCACAGTGACTTCTACAGGCCATTTGTATAAACACTACAATGTCTAAACTCGAACATGGGGGGCAGGGCAGATACCATTGGGGCTAGGGCAGTAATATAGGAACAGGCATGATGACATCAGAGGTGGGCACCACTTCCAAATTCGACCCTTAGTAAATGTGCCCCTTAGTATTTAAATGCTTTTCATGTATTGGCTAGATTATTGTTCAGGTTTTTTTTTTTTCCGGGCCTTACAAATAACGAACTGTTCCATCAAAACCGAACAGATGGCAACCCTATCTGCTCTTCTTTCCTCATTCTGCACCCTCTTCTACATTCTGCCACTTTTCTTTCTCTTCTTTTTTGCCCCCATTCCCTTCTACTCTACTTTTACCTTTGTTTCTTCAGCTCTTCAAATTTTTTCCCACGTTTTCCTTTTCTCTGTTCACCCCCTTTAATTTTTGCCAAGAAAGAAGATGTAGAGGAGATGAAAAGGCATATGAATTAGTATACTGTTATTATTATTCACATATATTTATAGAGCGCCAAAATATTGCACATCGCTACTGTGCAGCAAAGTCTGAGTGTGTCTTTTTATGCCAAATGTGATTATTCCAAGGAGGCAATATTTATATTCTTAATATTTCATTGTTTTTTCCCAGGGGTCATCAATATAAACCTTCTTGCTTCACTCCACATTGTATTGTGAGTAACAAGATATATATGCAAAATGTTATCAATAGATTACAAGACATGAATGAAAACTAGAGAGTTCATATGAAGTATTTGTAAATTGTGCAAGATCACTTTCACCCACAGACAATAAAATTGCTCTTAGTGAGGACTCCTACAAGGACCCTGGCAGATGCCTTATCTGCACCTTGTTAAACTCATGGTTAGTGACACAAAGGGAATATCCAACCACCCTGGATTTTGTATCTTGGATTTATATATTGTATGGGACAGAGTGAATACAGGGGCATTGTTGGGAGGTAATTTGGCATGATCAATGTATAATTTAGTGTGCTCAGCTGTAATAGAGTAATTGGGTCATGGAATCAGACCTCTAGGATATTATCTCAATTTGGGTAATTGAAGACATTGCAAATAGTCTTAAAAATCTGCTGTCTATAATATATTAAAAAAAATATCATTAAAGTGACCAACTTATGTGTTGTATTTCTTTTTAATTTTGTTATCATTATAGAAATACCAAATATAAATACTTTTTTTATATTATTATTATTTATTAACTGGTGCACATAATCCATGACATTAGGTCTGCTTTTTTTATAAACTCACTTTTCTTTCCTTTTTTTGCTGGTAGGAAGGCAAAGCTTCCTGCATATATACAATAAGCCTTGATTATACTAGAAATAAGGGCCTTATTACATAAGAAATATTCTTTCTTTTATGCAGATTTACCTTTCTTTCCAGTACATCTCCTGGGAATACACCTTGCAGTGAACTGCCTTTGCATGATATTGAAAATTGTAACTTATTTTTTTGTATTCTTTTGTTTATTGGAATGTATTAGTGGTATACACCGTAAATATATGATACATAATGATGCAAACATTAAATTGCCTTTAGGAATGTGCTTAAGCTATTAATTCATTGTTGTTCATTTTATCATTTTCATGTCAAGCCTACTGACTGACAGCTATAAGAGTAGCCAGACATGTGGAGGCTGCTTCACCCAGAAGCAGATGACATGGAAGCAGAAAATAAAATGGGAAAAAGCCCTTATTTGGTACACATTAGTAAAACAAAAAGACACCTTAGCTAAAATGAGTTTGTATGCCACACTGCTTGTACCTGCAAGGCACAGACACACAAATGATTGGTGCATGGGGTGGCACAATTTTACAAACTTTCGTGGTCAGTAATTGTGCCATAATAATATTAAATGAGCCCTTAGGTGTATATTAAATAATGTACTACCATCCAGAAATGCTGCTGCTAAGGGTAAGGCCACACGAGGAGATTCAGGGAGATTTTGCGCTCACTGAGGCAACTTTGGGCGACTATTGAAAATGCAGGCATTAGCGCAGGCGACTTTTCATTGTAGCCTATGGGGAAATCGCTGAGGCAGTTCGGGGAGATAGTCGCTCAAAAGACGAGGCGATAAGACGCCAGGCGACAAAATCTCCCCAAATCTCCTTGTGTGGACTAGCCCTAAAGGATTTAGAGACCTGTGTGCACCAACAAGTTACACACCTAGTAGCTTCACATATAAAAAATCCACACTACCATCTTAAACTGACTTTTTTATATACAGACTAATGGTCCCATTTAATTACAATCGGATTGCAATATTCAAATTATAATCGATAATTGCAATATTTTTCCACAAATTTGGACTAATTCATGGTTTTCCTATATTTCTTAAAAGTTCTAAAATGTTGAGATTTATTAAGTGTAAAAACCATGAAAACCTAATCTAAGCCAAAATACATCAAATACAAGTTGTTGAGGTCCTATACAAGTCAATTGGAGCTGTGCTGATCTTATTGGACCATGGACTTCTAGAGGTTTTTGTATTTTTTTTTTTTCACTAGGAAATGTCCGAAAACTAAAACTTTAGAGGTATTCGTATTTTAACATCCAGAACTGTTAATAAATTCAATGACAGACATGGTTTTAGAGCTTGTGAGTTTAGTTGTGGTTTTAAAACCACTGATGGAGCCTTTTTTTGCCAAAAAGTTGTAGCCGATTAAATTGTATAGCTTTTAGGATCTTTAAAGAGAATATTTATATACATATGTGTCTGCCCTGAACAATGTATTTTGAATATATCTTATCGGTTCTTTACCAACACAAATGTAATGTGCAATGTGTAAAAATGGATGCAGATGTCTGCTTTTTATCCACAATGCAGTGTTTCTTACTAGAATTCCAAGGTATTAGCGGGTGTCCATTAAATAGAATAAGCCACAATTGCATGCCCGTTACCAATAGGTGTTTTGAATAGGTGTTTTGACTAAGTTCTTCTTAGTCAATTTGAACAAGAAAGGCTTCCCTTCCAGAGTACCAATACGCAGTGTGTCAGTAATGTTATTAGAATGCAATTCTGCGTGTATTATAAAGAATAGCTCAGAATTACGGAAAGGCCATCTCTCATGGACTCCATTTAATCAAACAATCCAAAATGTAAAATAATTTCCTTTTTCTCTGTAATAATAAAACAATACCTTCTCATCTAAGATATACAGTAATTAATCTTTATTGGAAGCAGAACTAGCTTGTTAAATTTATTTAATGTTTGCATGATTTTATAGTAGACTTAAGGTATGGGAATCTAAATTATAGAAAAATCTGTTACCTGGAAAGCCCCAGGTCCCAAGGGTTCTGGATAACAGGTCCCATACCTGTACTTCCTTTTATAAATTAACTTTTTTTAAAGTACAGTAGTCCCATATTATCCCCTATATATAATTTGACATTCAGATGATTATTTTTCTTAATATTATATTTGTTTTATATATTTGTGTGCTTATATCTGTATACTTTAGACATTTGCTAGACATAGATCTGGTATTGAAACTGCATATTATAATATACCTTACTTGTATTTTGAAGGTGGTCATTTTCATGTTGACAGAAAATGGGATAAAAAGTAGCAAAGTGAAGTACAGTGATGAATTTCAATTTCTGGCTTCACTAAACAATGTAACATTTAATCAAATATAATGCGTATGCTTCAGTAGTTACAAGTTATAATATCGACCCGAGGCCACAGAATCATAGTAAACTTTATGCGCTCTTTTGTACTTTAGTTGTTCTGCATTCGATAACACGTTTTTATAGAGAAATTTTAAAAAAAATCAATTGTGTTGTATTACAATGTCTAGGGCCACATCACATGGACAGCTTTGTGCAACTTTTAAGTGTTAACAAATTATTTCATCTACTGTGATCACGACTGCAAGAAAGGCATTTTTTAATTAAAGTCTATAGAAGAACTTCAATGTAATAGCCTTTTCTGTCTTTTTAAACAAGTTAAAGAGAAAATAGTATTAGTTGTATTGAAAGTGTTTGTCAAAATGTGTTTCCCCACTTCTGTATCTTACCTTGGCTGCCCAGACCTATTGCTATTGATTTCACTTACTGGTAACTTTTAAGGGTTTGATGTAGAAAGTTGTATTATGTTGTATTGCTAATGTTTGACCACTGTATAAATACTAGGTCAGGAAATTAGTGTTAATGCATTGGCTTGGGTCATGATGGTCAAGTCCAAAATACTGTGACAGGCATGAGTTCTGCCCACAACCATCAGCTGGATCAGCGCTGGAGACTTTGCACCCATACCCCACCCTTTCCAGTGATGTCACCACCAATATCTTGCCCATCAGAGATGACAGAAAAGGTGTGGGCTTTAAAAACATCACTGAATTTCAGACCAGATTGGAAATGGACCACTTACATTTGGGGGGGCGTTGGGAAATTTACGACCTGTGTGTCACTACTTAAACTCTCTAAGAAGGTTCTATGCAATGGACAGACAAAATGAAATAGAGAACATCTGAAAATAACTAAAAACCAAGGAGCCTGAGGAGCCAAACAGGACCTATTGTGGCTGGTATATATTAAGCTGGTATTATAGGTAACTTTAGCAGTAAAAGATAGTGAGGTCAGTGAGTAAGGCCAGCTCTAGTCCCATCAAGGAGTGATATGGGATCTCTGCAAATTAGGGCTAAAGTACAAGGATAAGGGTGGTTAAAAATACACTGACGTGCAATAATTTTGAATACTGATTAATAAAGGTAACTGTTAACAAGTTGTCTAATTCTGGGCAGTGTCATTCTGTGGCCACTAAAGCAAATAAAGTAGCTGCATGCATAAAATGTGGATAAACTCAAGGGATGAAAACTAAATAATATAGGCCCCTGGTAAGGCCTCACCTGGAGTATGCAGTGCAGTTTTGGACTCCAATCCTTAAGAGGGATATAAATGAGCTGGTGAGAGTGCAGAGACGTGCAACAAAACTGGTTAGAAGGATGGAAGACTTAAATTATGAGGGTAGACTGTCAAGGTTGAGGTTGTTTTCTCTGGAAAAAAGACGCTTGCGATGGGACATGATTACACTTTACAAGTACATTAGAGGACATTATAGACAAAAAGCAGGGGACCTTTTTACCCATAATGTGGATCACCATACCAGAGGCCACCCCTTCAGAGTAGAGGAAAAGAACTTTCATTTGAAGCATCATAGATGTTCTTCACAGTGAGGTTGGGGAATGCACTGCCGAATGATGTGATGGCTGATTCTGTTAATGCTTTTAAAGCGATACTGACACGTTCCTATAAAAATCATAGGAACTTGTCAGTATCAAGTAAATGCGGCACCCATAATTGTTCCCCTCAAAGCCCCCCGCAAAGCCATCCCCAGCCCCGCAAACCTGCATTCCTCTGACATTGCTAAAATACCTTCTAAGCCTTTCAGTGACGCTGGGCTGGGGCGGCGGGATCCTTCAATAGGCTGATTACGAATGAAAACAGTAATTCACCCTATGGAAGGATCGCTCCGCCCCCAGCCCAGCGTCACTGAAGCAACCCCAAAGACCTGTTAGTGGTGTCAGCGGGTCACAGGTTCTCGGCTTTTCGGGGAACGATTATGGATGCAACATTTACTTTATACTGACACATTCCTATGCTTTTTATAGGAACATGTCAGTCAGTGAGGGTATGGAGGGGTGTGTGTGTATGGATGCTGGGTTTCATTTGGAGGGGTTGAACTTGGTGGACTTTTTCAACCCGATTTAACTAAGTAACTATGCAATTGGCTAGATGCAAAACAGCCTTCTCAGGAATACTAGACCATTGTTTTTCTAACAATGAAGCAAAACTAGGGAGATCCAGGTAGTCTTCTTGACTGACAAATAGCTAATGTTGATTCTTAACAGATATGCCAATCTCCTGCTATAGTTTACTGAAGTGGAGTCTACATTATGTTCTCTTGGGAAAATATAAATGCTTATGTGACAATGATGCCTACAGACATTTATAACCTCAATTGTATTTTAAAGGCCTGGACAGTGACTATGAAAAGTATGAGGCAGCGACATTCTGCTCTGTATAGTTAATTGTGCCACAATTTAAATATAATATGGGTCATTATCCAGGGGTATATCAATCATCCCACTATGCTGAAAATGTTAAGCTGCAATGTATAAGAATAGTGAATCATTTGTTCCGTGGTAGGAAAATAAATATTGTGAACAATCTACTGCACATTGGTTCTTACCTGTTATTGTTACAAAATACCTCCTTTCAATGTTAAACTCAAAGGGTGGTTAAGAAGTACAATAAGCCCTATTCATCTTTGAAATGTAATAGATGTACTGCATGATGGAGATTTTTTTCTCTACACGGTGCTTTAAAAATTGGATGTACAAGGGGTGCTATAAGCTTTATGGTCAGAAGTTGAATAAAAAGCAATTCAGTGCTTTATCCAAGCAAACAGTGGATAAAACATTTCGATCAATGTAGAAGATTATCTCTGGTTTTCTAAGAACTAACATAAGTGCTCTGCAGTAGTGTACATTTAAAAAACTCTAATCAATACTATATATATATATATATATATATATATATATAAATTTACAAAAATGCTGTTGCACTTACTTATTCAGTAAAAAGCTTTATTACAATCGACGTTTCGACCCTCAGTGGGGTCTTCATCAAGATCTTGATAAAGACCCCACTGAGGGTCGAAACATCAATGCAAGGGAAAGTTGTGCTCACCACTACTTTTTAAAACCATTAGGTGGAGGTGCAATGAGGCTGTGACCACAAAATACATATAGACAAATACAAGAGTCCTCTGCACTCAACCCATTATCAATATATTTAAGACAGAGACATGTTGTGCATACTGCTACTGAAAAATGCCTTACCCTTTAAACAAAACAGGGATTGTTTGTCCATATATTGCAATATATTTAAGCTGGCCAACTACGTCAAAGTCATCCCATATTTGGCCAGTCCTACGCTTAATTTTCATCTGATTCATTAAGAATTCTATTGCTTCATTATACATTTTACAAAGGGACTAAGTTTTACCTGCAACTTACTAGCTGCTTTCAAAGTAAAACTCCCAAACTTGGCTGCCCTTTTATTAGACACCAGTGGGATCACCTGACTATAGCTGGGAAGGGTGGGAGCTACAACATGGAGCTGGTCACTGCTCCTGTATAACTATAACAAACAAGGGAAAGTTGTGCTCACCACTAATTTTTAAAGCCATTAGGCGGGAGTGCAATGAGGCTGTGACCACAAAATACATATAGTCAACTACAAGAGTCCTCTGCAGTCAACCCATTATCAATATATTTAAAACATTTTGTGCATACTGCTACTGAAAAATGCCTTACCCTTTAAACAAAACAATTAGTGAGGTCATTAAGACCACAATTAGTGAGGTCATTAATTCTGTGAAGAAACAGGTGTCAATGACGGCCCTTGCTGTATTTAAAGGAACAGTCTACAAATAAAAACGGGGTAAATAGACTGTATATTCAAAATAAAAAATGTTTCTAATACAGTTAGTTAGCCAAAAATTTAATGTATAAAGACTGGAGTGAGTGGATGTCTAACATAATAGCCAAAACCCAACTTCTTGCTTTTCAAGAAATTTGTAATTGATCCTTAGCATGCAGGTCAGATTCAAAAGCAACAGTAATGACACATGTGCCCCCCCCCTCAAACCACTGATTGTGGAAACTGAGAGCTGCAAAGCAGGAAGTAGTGTTCTGTTATGTGAGACACCCAGTCACCCCAGCCTTTATACATTACATTTTTGGCTAACTTACTATATTAGAAACAATTTTTATTTTGCACATACTATCCATTTACCCAGTTTTTATTTTTATCTTGAACAATTCCTTTAACGAAGGAAGGCAGCAAATGTTGTGTGTGCTGGTTATAGTGCATTCCTCTCTGAAAATCTGAGTAAAATGGGTTGTTCCAGACATTGTTCAGAAGAACAGCATACTTTTATTAAAAATTTGATTGGAGAGGGGAAACAGATAAAGAAGTGCAGAAAGCTGCTCAGCTAAAATGATCTCAAATGCTTTAATATGGCAACCAAATCCTGAAAGACATGGAAGAAAATGGAAAACTACCATTCGAATGGATAGAAGAATAGCCAAAATGGCATAGAATCAGCCAATGATCAGCTCCAGGAAGATCAAAGAAGGTCTAAAGTTACCTGTGAGCACTGTTACAATTAGAAGATGCCTATGTGAAGTCAAGTTATCTGCAAGAAACCCCCCCAAAATCCCATTGTTTAAAAAAAGACATTCTGAAGAGATTACAATTTGCCAAAGAACACATTGACTGAGAAATGGCACAACATTTTGTGTCCTGATGAAAGCAAGATTGTTCTTTTTGGGACCATTTGTCAGACCACCCCTAAACACTGAATTCAAGCCACAGTATACTGTGAAAACAGTGAAGCATGGTGGCGCAAGAATCATGAATTGGGATGTTACTCATACTATGGTGTTGGGCCTATTTATCATATACTAGCGATCATGAATCAGTTTGAAGTGGTCATGCTGCCTTATGCCAAAGAGGGTGTTTGAACAAGAAAATTACCCCAAACACACCAGTAAACAAGCAACATCTTGGTTTCAGACCAACAAGATTAACGTTATGGAGTTGCCAGCCCAATCCAATAGAAAACTTGTAAGGTGACATCAAATATGCTGTTTCTGAGGCAAAACCAAGAAATGCAGAAGAATTGTGGAATGTAACAGGTGCCAGAAGTTGGTGGACTCCATGTAACACAGATGTGCAGTTCTCAGAAATACTGCTTATACAACTAAGTATTAGTTCAGTGATTCAAATCAAAGCAAATCTGTTAATTTTTCATGTTATACAGTGAATGTGTGAGTTTGTAAACAAGAATGCAGACACTATTTTTTGGAACAGCCTAATATTCCCTTTTCTTCACTTTCACGTGGTTGGAACTTATTGAATTGCATGTTGTCAGTTTGTAGTGTAGTCTGTCTCCTGTCTTGCCCCCCCACATAGTCAGGGGTAACTGACTATGTGGGGGGGAAGCAGGGAGGGGGGACTACCTAGGGTAGTAGGTAGGTGTTTTTCTAATTTGGGGGGTTTATCTCTCAATGCCTACTATGCTCTAATCTTAAACCAGCTCTGAATCTAAGTGCCCCATGCAATTGAATGCAAATTTCTAGCATTGTAATTTCAATATAAAATATAATCCAACTGGTTCATTGACGCTTATTTGCATGCAGTTTCCATATGGCTCATTAGTGAAGTATTATGACATGGTTCTGGGCAAAAACTGCTGCATGCAGTAACTATTTCTGAAAATCGTATTTGGACCACATGCTTTAGAGGGCTAGTTCATCTTTAAATGTATTTTAAGTATGACATACAGTAGGCATTTATATAAGACAATATGCAAGTGTTTTTTATTTTCTATGGTTTTTGAGTTATTTAGGGGCAGATGTATCAAGGGACGAATATCGAGGGTTAATATTCGACTGCCGAATTAAAATCCTTCGACTTCGAATATCGAAGTCGAAGAATTTTGCGCAATTTGTTCGATCTTGAACGATTAAATCCTTCGAATCGAACGATTCAAAGGATTTTAATGCATCAATCGAAGGATTATCCTTCGATCAAAAAATTGTTAGTAAGCCTATGGGGACCTTCCCCATAGGCTAACATTGGCCTCGGTAGGTTTTAGGTGGCGAACTAGGGGGGTCAAAGAAATCTTTAAAGAGAAAGTACTTAGGTTATCGAATAGTCAAACGATTTTTAGTTCGATTCGAAGTTGAAGGTTGTAGTCGAAGGTCGAAGTAGCCAATTCGATGGTCGAATTAGCCAAAAAAAACATTCGTAATTCTAACATTTTTTCCTCTATTCCTTCAATCGAACTTAGTGAATGGGCCCCTTAGTGTTTTGTTCAGCAGCTTTCCAAACTTGAATTTCAGCAGCTATCTGGTTAGGTTTTAGTCCAGTTTACCTTAGCAACCAGGCAGTTATTTGAATGAGATGGAGATGGCCTGAATTAAAAGATAAATAATAAAAAGTAACAATAAAATTGTAGCCCTACAGAGCAGTAAGTTTAGCATTAGGCATTAAACATGTCGTGACACATTAAAGCACTTGAGTTTTGCAGTTAAGTTCTGCGTATTGGACCTATTATTAACCACCACCTTTATTGTAAGATCATTAGGTTTGTGGCTGTTGGGTTCAGTAACCCCCATTTAACAGATTGAGAGAGGCACATGAAGAAGGCTCATAATCCAGGCTATAAAAATGACTGAAACATTGCATAAAAATATCCTATGACATACATAAGTTAACTCAAAGTATATTATTAAAATGTTTTATTAGATATTTTTTCTGTTGCAAAGCTGCTATATACATAAAACTGGCTAAATTATTTTTATAATTATAGCGCAGATTTGGGTTAATGCCCCTGCCCAAAATTCCCTGTCCCAAAAGGTGGCACTACCATTTTTTTCCCACAGTGGAGTGATTTACCTCCAAAATTTGCTGCAAAATATTACATGTGCTGCTAGGGAGACACTATGCTGGAATATTGATGCAAAACTTGCACCTGTTTGTAAATGTTGCACAGGCTTTTCATGGTTTCGTATGGGAGTGTTGTGCATTCAATGGCATATTGTTGTAACACCTATTTGGGCTGCACGGGGTTAATTCACCAGCTAGAACACTAGAGCATGGGTTACATGCGACTTACACCCAGGGCAGGGCCTTTGCTAAGTGGAAGTGTTCCCTCTATGGTGTAGTGCAACTACATCCCCCCCAGGCTACTGTGCACACAAAAACAACTTGGGCGCCAGGAGGTTCTTAACAATCAGGAACGGTTTATTATGCCAAAAAGGGCAAATGAGCACAGCTTTCAGTAGTCACGCAGGAGTTGAGGAAAACAGCATATTGAGAGTTCACACAGAACACAGGCAGGCTCACACAGAGAGTACACAGGCAAATGCAGCACAACCTTTCCCTCCTAGAAGTTGTCAGGAAAGCAGCTTGTACCCTACAGTCCCTCCTCACTGAGGTCCCTGACTGGAGGCAACACACAGAGCCTCTGGGAAGCTACTCCCTTTCTGCAAATCCTTGTTGGAGCTTCAGCTGCTCTTTCTCTCTATCCTATCTGACTTTCTCTCCTAGAGAGACTATGACAAGTCTGCCCTAGTATATCTGTTCCTCATTCACGGGGTTACCTGGTCCCCGACTTGGACACATGACTTCTTCTGGGCCTATTGCACTGAGTCCCCCTGAGCACATCCAGCTGGATCAGCATCCAGAGGCAAAAGAGGAAGAGGCCACTCCCTGCACACACTATATAGGAGTGTGTCAGAGCAGTGTCATCAAATCTCTCAGCCTATCACTGTAAAGGCTATTCTGTAACAGGGATTCTACCCAATAACCCAAGGAAATGGTGAAAAGATTAACTCTATAGGGCCTGTATCCCTATAGGGCCCTACATTGTTTAACTGCAATTCAATTTCCCGATGTTTGGGACAAGCACTTTATTGTGTGTAGCTTTTTTGGAGCATGGCAGTTTACATTCACGTTTGTACTTGGTGCTGTGTTTGGCAGTAGTAGATGATTGTATGTGTGTGCTTGTGTCTTGGGAGCACACGCATGTGTAACATATAGGCAAAGTAAGAATATCTTTGTCAAAGTGACACTGTACTATAACATCTTCTCTATTAATCTTTACAAATGTATAACTACAATAAGGAATATTTTATAATAATAGCATTTTGTTCATTCCAGATATTCTACTCTGGCAACACAAAGAAGCATTTTAAAAACTAAAGCAAAGCATTAGATATATTTTTCTCTTGCTATAATATAAACACTTCTTATCAGCTCCCCACACGTTTATCACAGTCATAATCAACAAAGGCTTTGTCTCTATACAACTTGCCAAGATACTGCTCTTCGTCACATTAATCAGGGAAAGTATTGTCTTTCAGCAAATTAGAAAGAGCTAATTTTCTACAATACACGGAAGCTGCGCAGAGCCAAAACATGACTGATAATGTAAGGTTACATTAGAATCTGAATTGTACTTTCCTATCAGGCACCAATTATTTATATTCTCTCAACCAACATGTATGCAAAATAGAGAAACATTCTTTTTGGAATGAACATTTATCTTTAAGTATAATCACTGTGGGGTTGCACAGAGATTGTACCACCCAATGATTATATAAATATATAGTGAATAAAGTACCCCCTCTTGTAAATTATATAGTGAATAAAGTACCCCCTCTTGTAAAATATAAGGATATTATAAGTCACAGAGGAGTTTCATGACCATATAAAAACACAAGGCCGAAGGCCGAGTGTTCTTATACAGGTCATGGAACTCCGAGGTAACTTCTAGGGGCACATTTACCTAGGGTCGAATATCAAGGGTTAATTAACCCTCGATATTCGACCGTCGAAGTAAAATCCTTTGTCTTCGAATATCAAAGTCGAAGGATTTTGCACTATTCCTATCGAACGATTAAATCCTTCAAATCGAACGATTAAATCCTTTGAATTGAACGATTCGAAGGATTTTATTCCATCGATCGATGGATATTCCTTCGATCAGGAAATTGTTAGGAAGCCTATGGGGACCTGCCCACTCCACTCCAACTCTAACTTTTTAGGCACTGAAGGGGGAGGATAACAGCCCCAGGATTGCCTCTGCCTGAGACCTCAGACTGGTGTTCCTGTAAGCTGATAACTGCATTAGCCCAGGGTCCTATTGTGGGAGCGCAAAGTTGCCATCTTCTTCCGCTTCTTTCATCCTCCCTTTGGACCCAGTCCAGGTGCTTGTGTACAGCAGAGTGAAAAGTAGAACTTAAATTTTTAGCATCTTTTCATTTGGCATTCATTTCTTACAGTTGTAGCGCTATAGTAAATTGAGTGCACCTTACTCTACTATGGGCTTCACTCCTAATACATATGCTCCGGATGAGACCTTAAATCTTAGGGAGTGAGCCTTCGCATCGAGGTGGAAGCAGGGTGTAGTGCAACTGTAACAGTAATCAGGGTGCACAGAATTGGGCGTCAGTGGTTCTAACTTAACCAAATAACAGATTTATTGAGCACAGTATACAATCCTCAGTGGAGTGTACATAGATCATAACATTGCAGGTTCATAAAATACATTGAATAGGCAGTATTCACAACACCTTTGGTCAGTAAGATTCTCCTCAGAGATAGGAACAATACATGCAGCTTTGAGGAGGTACACCCAGCTTTCAGCCTTTTCCCTAAGTGGAACCTGAGGGGAATCTATCTACCCTAGGTCTGTACACTTAGTCCCTATTTCTGGGCAATGAGTACTCTGGGATCTTAATCCCACTACAATCCTCGTAGGAGCCTCAGACTGCTCAGCTAAATAAACTGACTGACTATCACTCCTAGAGTGATCTATAAGGGTGAGTATCCTATTCTTACTAGACCTGACCTGTGTAGGTTCCACTCGAGCTCTGCCTCCTGCACAGGCTAGAGCCAGCACAAGATGGACCCTGAAAGTATGGCTTCAGAGCCTTTTATACTCTAGCTCAGTACCATCTGCTGGTCACTGTGGGAAACAACAAGAGTCAACAGTACCCCTCCCAACTGTATTTTAGGACCCAATTAGGTGTCCATAACATGGAGGGACTGCCTGACAATAATACTAGGGGTGGCAATTCTACACATCCCTACACAGTTATAATTTTTTGATTATTTGCCTTTCTTCTTCTGACTCATTTCAGGTTTGAAATGAATTTGTATCTAAAATACAAATATACTATAAGGCTACACATGTATTGTTATTGCTACTTTTTAATACTCCTCTCTCTCTTTCTCTCTCTCCTATTCATATTCCACTCTCTTATTCAAATCAATGCATGGTTGCTAGGGTAATTTGGACCCCAGCCACCAGATTGATGTTAATTGCAATGTAGAGAACGGCTGAATAGAAAACCACAAAAAATGAAAGCCACTTGAATTCTGTCTCAGAATATCATTTTCTACATTAAGGGGTCGATTCACTAACTTAGAGTGAAGGATTCGAAGGTAAAAAACTTCGAATTTCGAAGTTTTTTTTGGGCTACTTCGACCATCGAATGGGCTACTTCGACCTTCGACTACGACTTCGAATCTAAGGATTCGAAGTAAAAATCGTTCGACTATTCGACCATTCGATAGTTGAAGTACTGTCTCTTTAAAAAAAACTTCGACCCCCTAGTTCGCCATCTAAAAGCTACCGAAGTCAATGTTAGCCTATGGGGAAGGTCCCCATAGGCTTGCCTAACTTTTTTTGATCGAAGGATATTCCTTCGATCATTGGATTAAAATCCTTTGATTTTATCGTTCGATCTAAGGAATTATCCTTCGATCGAACTATCTGCGCTAAATCCTTCGACTTCGATATCCGAAGTCGAAGGATTTTAATTCCTAATTCGATATTCGACCCTTAGTGAATCGGCCCCTATATGTTAATTTAAAGGTGAAAAACCCTTTTAAAAACAAAAAAATGGCTCTTAATCCAGTTTTGTGGGATTAGCTATGCTGTGCATCCTGTGCCAGAGTAAAAATATGACACAAGGTGCAGAGCACAGTTGTTTTAAATGCAAGTGAGCTATGTATTTAGTGTCTGCGAATGGTAATTACAGAGCTCCCTAGCACCTTGAACCTGATGGCTTTCCCTAACTTGCATATTTGAATGATATGCTAATGTAGCTAGAAGGCATCAAATAGGATGAACCCCATGCTCCATCCAGACAACCCATCATGAATACATAGCAACTGAACATAAACAGCTCTGTATTCATTGGAAAGGCATCTAAGTGCCCAATACAAGGGGCCTGATACAAAGTGCTTTGCCCCCGTATTGTGCATTTTCTGCCTTATCCTGCCAACAATATTGTAAACTTTTATTATATCCTCTATAGAGCCTTCTGCTGGGCAATTTATGTTCCTGACAAGTAATCATTAACCCATTATTCATGTTAAATATTTTTGTGCTTGTGAAACTTCTAATGCCACTCTATGTAGTCATTGTTAATGAATTTAAAAAACACTTGCAATGATCATTAGGAATGTTAGTGACCATGTTTGCGTTCTTTTTGACTGATTACAGACCACAACAACTTCCTTGCAATGTTTGTGAACTTAAGCAGTGTATGTAATGAAATTTTGCAATTGCAAAGTGTTTTTTTGTGACAAAATATTTAACGATACTCCAGAGCAAGTGACTGTAATATTCGCCATTAAATAATTTTACATTGCGAGCAGAGTAATTAAGGCTTGCTTTTTTTAAATTACATTCCCCTATAGTTCAGTAAGATTTGCACTAATAAAAGTGCTACTGTGCAAAATTAGGGGATTATTTATCAAAATCTGAATCTGACACAGACTTTTCCCTCTATTTATCAATACATTTTCATGAAAATTGCTTGTGAGGGAAAAGACTCAATAAAACCATGATAACAAAATCTGAATCATACCAATTTTTCGGATTTGTCATTGAAAACTGTGAATTTTTCTCATTTGACACCTGAAACCTGCGACTTTGTCGGTTTTGATACCGAAACCACGAAATCTTCGAATTATTGAATGAAACTCAGTGCAGATCAGGATATTTTCAAAATATCAATGGACATCTGCCAGTGACTTCTACATAAACTTGGCAGGTCTGAGATAGAGTACATTTTTATTTGGGGTTTAATAAATCTGGAAAAAAGGTTTTTTTTCCATGAAGAAATTGTGTTTTTCGCCTTTAAAAGTCTGACCAGAAAAAATTGCACTTTAATAAATAACCCCCTCAATGTGCAAAGCTGACAAACTATTCTGGAAAAGTACTAAACTTTGCAAATGCTTCTATATAATAATAATACATATTTCTAATTTCTGAGTGAACTTAATTCATTGAAATATACAATAATGCTGTTAAGATCTCAGTGAATACGGCAGGTGGAACTAATGATATAGAGCCATATTCTAAGTTAAAACGGAAATTCAACATCTCTTTGCATTGAATACTGACATTGCATGGCATATAAACACCTCCCAGGATTCTCCCACGATAGGTCTTTGTTGCAGTTGTCAAAGGTCGAATTTTAGAGTAGTGTACATTTTTTTTAAATTCTAATAAATTAGATTTTATTCCCAATTTCGAGAGGTACTGTATGTTATTTATGAAAAAGTTTGAACGTCTACAATTCAATCAAATAGTCCCGACCCAAATACGAATCGAGTTTTCCTCCAAAAGAAAATTTGACTTTTGTGCGTCAAATTTTTTTGACCCATTGGAGTCTATGGGGCAACATTTTTGAAGCGAAACTTGCCAAAAATTTGGCTCATCACTACTATTAACATCTTCAAATAGTTCAAAGGTTTTAGGGGGAGAATAGTCGAATTAGAACTGTTTCCAGGGTCCAGATCTAACATTCAAATTCGAGTTGGTGGTCTTAAATTTGAATTTGTGAGTTTTGACCAAAAACAAATTTGAAAATTCGAATTTGAGTTTACCATTCAAACCTTAGTAAATCTGCCCCTAGTTGTGGCTATTAGGGGTCACTAACTCTGTCTCTTACACAATCTTACCAATCTCAGGAGCGATATCTTTATTTGTTATACAACAAATGCACTTGATTTCACAGCCACTAAGAAGTTAACTAGCATACAAACAGACCAGCATTCCATTCAGCATGCAGAGGACTAAGGCTAGGTTCATTAAAGGAACAGTAACATCAAAAAATGTATTTTAAAGTATTTTAAAGTAATACAAATATAATGCAGTGTTGCCCTGCACTGGTAAAACTGCTGTGTTTGCTTCAGAAACACTACTATTGTTTATATAAATAAGCTGCTGTGTAGCAATGGGGGCAGCCATTCAAAGGAGAAAAGGCTCAAGTTACACAGCAGATAAGCTCTGTAGAACATAATGGAGTTATCTGTTATCCATTATTTATCCTGTGCCAAATAGCCTTTTTTCAATGTCCGACATTGCTACACAGCAGCTTGTGTGTATCAACTATAGTAGTGTTTCTGAAGCAAACACACCAGTTTTACCAGTGCAGGGCAATAGTACATGATATTTTCTTTTCAGAAGGACTACCCGGGTCAAGACAGTCTGTCAGTTTTCCAAATAAGTAAAACCGGGCAGGATCTACTTCGACCAGCCAATCACTGATCGCATATAATAGCCCTGCCCACACGATGTAGCACACTCCACCTTTAATGTCACTGACCCACCCCTGTGACATCATGGCCCCGCCCCTGTCTGGATCATGAGCCGGACAACGATGGCAACCCTAACAGGGAACATTCAATTGTTCCATTTATTTGGACAACAATCAGCATAGCAGGAAGAAGGAATGTTGGTTCATCTTTACTCCCTCATGTGCTGAAGCACCAATTTTCAGAATTTTCCATATCACCTATAATCTGACACACATATCAAAATGTTTATTGTTTAAAATATTTTATTTGATTTTCATATTAAACAAATGAAATCAAAATGACAACAAATGTTATGCAGAAGAAGAAAATATGTTGCAAAGGAGACAATGGCATGATAGTATCAAAACTATATCATTCATGAAAAATAACAAAAAACGAACTAAAAATTAACTAAGCCAGTAGATGCACAAGTAATAAAAAAAAGAAAAAGCCCATTTATCATCTATCAAAATGTTTAATATAGTCTCAATCAGACAAACTACATGATCGACTCTGCCCAATTTAAAATTAGATATTGCACTGTTCAATAACATTCACTTAACAACAACTTAACAACAAGCTTAGTGAAACAGTTTTTTACTTCTGCAGAGAGTGGTTTAAGCAAGCTACTAATGGTGCTGTTGATATAATCATTTTATCTTTGCATTTTAGGACTGGTAAAAGCATTATATAACACGTTCAAACAAAGTAGCTGCAGAAGTCCTCAGATCTGCTCCTCTACATGTTATGCTTGGCTGAATGGAACACAGCATGCTGAAATATGCTAAAAGAGGCACTTATTCCTGCCAAGGACATTATTCCCTTCAGACAAGTCACACATTTAGAAATGACAGGAGGCAGATACGATATACAGTAACAGTTTTCATTTATTTTTCCCTTTTTATAGATGGATTATGTGTAAATTAAGCACCTGTAAAAATTCCCCATATTTTATATTTTTAAATGGTTTATTTAAAGCTAGTTCTATTTTCCTGGCATTTCTGTAATATTTTAACTGGCACTTATTTAGCAGTGTCACCCACTTAAAGCTACAGCACTTAACATAGCCCTATGTGTGTCTGTAAATTACCCTCCCACTTAGATCTTAAGCTCTACAGGGCAGGGATTTCCATATTCTTGTTTCATTGGCACTAAGCTATTCATTTTTATTGTAACTGTACTTTGTTTTTATGATTGTATTTTGTACTTACTTGTATTTATTATTTTAATGACCACCTGTTTGTTCTATTAGTTTATTGTTCTGCTGTACATTGCTGCATACTCAAGTAGCGCTGTATAAATACAAATACAGGGACCCGTTATCTGGAAACCGGTATCCTGAAAGCTCCGAATTATGGAAAGGCAGTCTCCCATAGACTCCATTTTATCCAAATAATCCAAATTTAAAAAAAAATGTATTTCCTTTTTCTCTGTAATAATAAAATAGTAGCTTTTACTTGATACAAACTAAGATATAATTAATCCTGATTGGAAGCAAAGCCAGCCTATTGGGTTTATTTAATGTTTACATTGGTAGACTTAAAGTGAAAAAACTACTTTTTAAAATATCAATGTGCATTAAAAGTTACCTATAGGTCATGCTGTATCTCTTTAAGGTATAAAGATCCAAATTACGGAAAGACTGTTATCCGGAAAACCCCAGGACCCAAACATTCTGGATAACAGGTCCCATACCTGTATACCTTAATACAAATTAAGAAGGATTTACATACGAAACCTTTAAAAAAAATAGAAGGATTTACATGCAAATTCTTATTTCAGTGTTAATTTTACTGTCCCCCCACACACATTCTGTATGTGGTTTGCATGTAATCAAAACAGAGCTATATTGTACGTAGGCCCAATCATATATACTGTTTGCATAGGTCTCATAACCCATAGCAACCAATCAATGTTAAGCTATTACTGGTCTAGTAGAATGGTGAAAGCACATGGAAAGAGTTCCCATGCTACTTCATAATCTAAACTCTCTGTCTGTAGCTCAGGAGGCACAAGGTGGGGTCTGACATCAAGCAAAGTTCTGGGCTGCATACTGTATGTTTAAAAGCTCTATACTAAAAATAAAAATGAAAAATAACTCAGAGCTATCTCTTAGCATGATGAAAACAAGAGAAACTGGACTGATAGCTGATTTGTAGAGGGCACCAATGAAAATAAATAAAGGCAGAACTATAGTGATGGGCAAATCTGTGGCATTTTGCTTCACAGGAAAATCCTCAAATTTACTGAATAAAGGCGAAAAATTAACGAAACGCAACGGGCGTCAAAAATTGTTTTGACGCATGACAATTTTGACGCACAACAATTATATATATTCTTACTCACGGCGATTTTTATTTTGTTGCAGTGGATTTTGCACCGGCGAATTTTTGCCGCAGTTCATTTGCTGGTGGTAAAACGTGTAAATTTGTCACAAATTCGTGCCTGGCGAATTAATTCACTACAGTACTATTTTAAAGTTGCAAACCTACATGAAGTGATCTACTATTTTAATATACAGATGCAGCCACTTTGGTTTGTCTGTTTGACACAGAATAACTAAACACAGATATCCCTTTTATCTCATTTAACACAGAAAACTGCGTCACAACATCCCATCTAATTAAAGCATTCACCATTGTGAACAATGGAGCTTTGGTATGCTAATGAAAAGGTTAAATGCATTAAATGAGTTAAGATGACTTAAGATAACACAGTTTCTTCAATTACCCCTGAGTCATGACGCATTTAACTCACAAATCCAAGTGGCTTCATCTGTAACATCACAAAAATTATATTAATGTCTAGAGCATGCACAGGTGGCAGACAGTTGACTCAGGGCCTTTACAGGAAGCTGGTCAGAGGAGCACATAGTTACATAGTTACATAGTTACATAGTTACATAGTTACATAGTTACATAGTTACATAGTTAGATTCGGTTGAAAAAAGACAAAGTCCATCAAGTTCCCCCCCCATGAAAACCCAGCATCCATACACACACCCCTCCCTACTTTTACATAAATTCTATATACCCATACCTATACTAACTATAGAGTTTAGCATCACAATAGCCTTTGTATTATGTCTGTCCAAAAAATCATCCAAGCCATTCTTAAAGGCATTAACTGAATCAGCCATCACAACATCACCCGGCAGTGTATTCCACAACCTCACTGTCCTTACCCCCTACACTGCTTCAAATTAGAGTTCTTTTCTTCTAGTCTGAAGGGGTGGCCTCTGGTATGGTGATCCATTTTAGGGGTAAAAAGGTCCCCTGCTATTTGTCTATAATGTCCTCTAATGTACTGTATATACTCAAGTATAAGCCGACCCGAGTATAAGCCAAGGTACCTAATTTTACCTACGAAAACTGGGAAAACTTATTGACTCTAGTATAAGCCTAGACACAACTACAGCCCTGTCTCCCAGCAGCGCACATTCTGCCAAAGTGACCCCCCCAGCGATCAACCGGACTTCTTTGCAAAGTTGATGGTGACAGAGAATTGCCAAACAGATTACTGTGTGCATTGTCCCACTGTCCCACTACCATGTGCAGAGGGTGCTGTGTGATATTGCAGTCACTGTTATTCTTTAATATAACCAACAGAGGGCGCTGTGTGATATTGCAGTCACTGTTATTCTTTCATATAACCAACAGAGGGCGCACTGTTATTCTTTCATATAACCAACAGAGGGTGCTGTGTGATATTGCAGTCACTGTTATTCTTTAATATAACCAACAGAGGGCGCTGTGTGATATTGCAGTCACTGTTATTCTTTAATATAACCAACAGATGGCGCTGTTTGATATTGCAGTCACTGTTAATCTTTCATATAACCAACAGATGGCACTGTGTGATATTGCAGTCACTGTTATTCTTTCATATAACCAATAGAGGGCACTGTTATTCTTTCATATAACCAACAGAGGGTGCTGTGTGATATTGCAGTCACTGTTATTCTTTAATATAACCAACAGAGGGCGCTGTGTGATATTGCAGTCACTGTTATTCTTTCATATAACCAACAGAGGGCGCACAGTTATTTTTTCATACAACCAACAGATGGCACTGTGTGATATTGCAGTCTGTTAATCTTTCATATAACCAACAGATGGCGCTGTGTGATATTGCAGTCACTGTTATTCTTTCATATAACCAACAGAGGGCGCACTGTTATTCTTTCATATAACCAACAGAGGGCACTGTGGGATATTGCAGTCTCTCCCCAAGTGAACTGTTGGTATAGGAATGATTAAAAGTGACTGCAATCTCAGCTACTGCCCGCTGACCCGAGTATAAGCCGAGGTAGACTTTTTCAGCACATTTTGGATGCTGAAAAACTCGGTTCATACTCGAGTATATACGGTACTTGTAAAGTGTAATCATGTCCCCTCGCAAGTGCCTTTTTTTCCAGAGAAAACAACCTCAACCTTGAGGGTAGACTTGACTGTCTACCCTCATAATTTAAGTCTTCCATCCCTCTAACCAATTTAGTTGCACTTAGTCTCTGCACTCTCTCCAGCTCATTTATATCCCTCTTAAGGACTGGAGTCCAAAACTGCACTGCATACTCCAGATGAGGCCTCACCAGGGACCTATAAAGAGGCATAATAATGTTTTCATCCCTTGAGTTAATGCCCTTTTTTATGCAAGACAGAACTTTATTTGCTTTAGTAGCCACATAATGACACTGCCCAGAATTAGACAACTTGTTATCTATAAAAACCCCTAGATCCTTCTCATTTAAGGAAACTCCCAACACTCTGCCATTTAGTGTATAACTTGCATTTATATTATTTTTGCCAAATTGCATAACCTGCATTTATCAACATTGAACCTCATTTTCCAGTTTGCTGCCCAGTTTTCCAATTTAGACAAATCACTGTGCAAAGTGGCAGCATCCTGCATGGAACCTATAGTTCTGCACAATTTAGTATCATCTGCAAAAATAGAAACAGTACAGTCAATGCCCACCTCCAGCTCATTAATAAACAAGTTGAAAAGCAAGGGACCTAGTACAGAGCCCTGCGGTACTCCACTAACAACACTGGTCCAATTCGAAAATGTTCCATTTACCACCACTTTTTGTAGTCTATCTTTTAGCCAGTTCTCTATCCAGGTACAAATACTATGTTCCAGGCCAACATTCCTTAATTTAACCAGTATTAAGGAGAAAAAGTATAAAATAAAAATATAGAATAACAAAAAATGATGTTGTTCAAGTTCTTGTTTGTTTCTCTGGTTTTCTGGTTAATATTTAAAAAAAAATATGTGATGGAAAATATACACACATGTTTTTCAGGCCTATCCTGAGTTTCCAGACCAGTACTATATAGCATACACATGGGACTCCCACTCCATTCACTGTAGTCAAAAGTATAGAAACAATATTTTCTTTCTCATCACATACACATTGTTGTCACAGCTCATTACAAGCTATGCATCCTGACGTCATTCCATTTTACTAACACTACAATATAATTATATATATAAATAGACACAGCACATGCTCAAATACAGGCGCAGAGAGCATGCAGCACCCACCATGTGTGCAGCTATACTGATTTCAGCTTCATGTGCAATAAAATGGTGTGAAACAATGAATAATATATTCTAGGGGCTATATAGTCAGTACTTAAAAGACTCAAATTATCAGCATCCTTTTATGGATCTAAGTGGTTGCTCTTATCCAGGAATGTCTCACCAGTGTCTTGGCAGGTAATGTTAAATTACCCCCCACAGCATTCTCTGATCGTGGAAGCCTGCTATCTGATGTTGGACTGACACAGGTAAAATGGTATTGCTCTATCCCCCATGTTAAAAGCAGATAACTAGTGATGGGCGAATTTATTCGGCAAGCGCAAAACCGCCAGTGTCAAAAAAAATGGACGCATGCATTTTCGCCTTCCGAATGTGCGCTGGCGTCCAAAAAAGGATGCCGGCGTCAAAAACGAGATGCAGGAGTTGTTTCGTGAATTTCTTGACGTTTTGCGAATTTCGCAGGAAATTTGTGAATTTTTCGGAGAAGCGAAACACCCCAAATTCGCCCATCGCTACAGATAACTTGTGCTCAGCTGTATTTAATTTAACATCCCGAAGCAAACATTTGTTGTCCATGTCCAGGAATATTTAGCTCTAAACGGTAAGCCCTAATGAGTATCGCCAGCATCAACATTTGCTCCTTTCTATACCATTGTCTCCAAGGATTTGTACTGCACATTTCTCCCATGTAAATAGAAAGTGGCAGTAACCAGAATGCATCTCATCGTTACCCTGAAATGCATGTAACGCAACCCTCAATAGACTGTACTGCTATATTAACTAAAGCTCACCCAAATCCCATAAGAAGACTTGGTATTTAGGAACAAAAATGTCATGCCTGTACGAATTTCATTAAAATATCTGTATTACTTGATCCTTTTGATTAATTGTTCAGTCTCGCGTCACTTATGAAAAATAATTTAAAAAATCCACAAATTAGAATTTCAGCTATATTTTCCAATCCATGAGTGGTTTATGAGTAATTAAGTTACCCATTGTATCAAAATAATGCAAAGGGAAAAGAAAAAAACAAAAAAATTTTAACAGAATGTTTGGAATTAAAATGCCAGTAGGGGGCAGTGTTTCCTAGGAAATGCAACTGACTGCCACATATTGCTGGCATATATCAAAACCTAACATTTTTGAATTCATTATTGATATCAAAAGTACAGGCACAAACATATAATCCTCATAGACTGTACAGCAATTAGAAATATGCTGGATCTATGCTGACAAAATATTCATAATGGGAAATGGAACAACTGAGCACTGCATTAAAGAACAGCCTTTGGAACAGGTTCAGAAATCATCTGGAGCAAAATTAATGGAAAACTTTATTTCATTATTTTTATCCCTGCTGCCTTTGTGCACTAAATCTGGGTCATATGCAGTATTGCATAGTTAGTGTACTTAGCTGCGAAATTAAAGACACTGAATCCTTAGATAAACAGGAGGGAAATGCTTTCATATTCTAAATGGCTCGTCAGAGATCCCTTATAATAAATGGCATGACAATGGAGTATGGAGGCTGAGGTACACCTTGCAATGTAAAAAGGCTCACGGTGTCCCTCATTTATTTTATAGGTCACCATGCAGCCGTTGATGACGGAATTAGGAATGAAATGCTGTTGAAGGATTTAGAATGGCTAATTTATGAAACAGTAATGCTGAAGCAGCTGAAGCTCTAAAAATATTGATCTTTAAACTATGTCAGTGCTATCCCAGAACAGCTCTCATATCTTGACTATTATTGGTTTAACCCATCAGGGATCAATATCACTGCGGAGGGGAAAACTAACCCTTGTCATCAGCCAAATAATCATCCAGACCTGATATTACAAAGTCATGTGTTGCCCTTTCCTATCCTGATATAAAATAGACGAAGGACTGGACTGGATCATTATCTCACTGACATGAAGATGGCTGACATTTATCTAATTGGAATAATTGTAATATCAGTATTATTCTTTTGGAAAACAATAACTGTCCTTCCAGGTGGAGGAGCCTCGGGCAAAAGAGTGTGTGTGGGGTATAATTATTTATATAAAGCCTGGCTGTACAAATGGTTACCCTCTAGCGGGTGGTTAAACTACAGAAAATCTTCCAGGACCCCCCAGGAGCCTTGGATTAGAGCAGCTATACTACTACAGCCACAGTTATCATCAGCCTATTACTCAATGCTTTACATTAAAGTCACATCAATTCCTGCTTCACTAGATCATACAATCTGATTTTCATATTAGGGAAGAACTCACAGGTGCCAAACAGAAATGCTAACCTCTTTGCCGCCATGCTGCCCCCTGTCCCTTCCAGCTGACTTTTCTACATTTATGATACATTAGTGACTCTGCTTTCTTATTTCATTCTTTATACAAATGCTGTACTGCTGTGGCTCACAATGTGTGGGGTTTATTGCAGTCCTTCTTGCTTGCCACCTTTTTAAGACAACCCCGCTGCTTTGCAAATGTGCCCTAGGGTCCTGCCAAAAGAAAACATCTGTTTCTTTGTAAATATTCTGAAATTGGGCATTGTTGGTGTACACCAGAGTGGTATCAGTACTGTGGCCTATTTATTGAATGAGCTGAAGTTTAGTAACTGCTAAGACCAGACTACAAAAGAGTGTGTGTGTATGTATATATATATATATATATATATATATATATATATATATGTATAGGTAGTATTGGTGCAAAGGCAAATATTACTTGGTTCAGCACTGTACCTCTTCCACTCTGATGTTCAGTCTATTGGCCACAACCCACTTGCCCCTCCATGGCTCTGTCCCCACAGCCCTCCACTGCTCACTCACTTCTGATGCTCTCTGTTCACTTCTTCCACCACTGATGACTTCCCCTCTTATTGCACCCCTTCTATTTGTGCCCAGAGTGTGTGCCTTTGCTGCTTACCTCTACTTCCAGCCCTGCTTCCTACCCTGGGCTGGCACTCCTGCTCTGCTTCATAAAAAAAACACTCTCCTGAGTCTCCTGAGTGATACTCCACTATATTTTATACTTTCCCAGTCATTCCCTGTGCTGTCCTGGGAGAGCACATGCACTCTACAAAGCATATTTGCAGATTTTTCTACTGTGCATGGGTAAAGCCCCTTTCCTTTCTCCTTTGTTTCTGCAACTTGGGAACCAACAATCTGAAACTGCTAGTCTCTCAATTGGAAAGTGAACTAGGTGTATGTTAGACTCTATTGTGCCTAGCAACTGGAAAGATTCTGTACAGAGAAAGACATATAATATTTCAAACAATTATCAACAGCTGTTTTTGTGGTTGCATGAAGTTGTAGTGTTACAAGGCTACTAGATGCCATGTTGGAGTGGCTTAGAAATGTAAAGAAAAACCTCAAACAAGCAAAAGAGAACCATGCAAATTGTTATTCTTAGAAAAACTTTACCTTTAAACTCACAAACTGAACGATAATCTATAAAAATGGAATAACGGCTCAATGCTGTAGCACTTAAGGCTTAGGGTATGAGAAACAATTTATTTTTCTCCCCAATGATATTTCTAGATACCCAACATAAACAGGTACTATTGTATGCTTCCAAAGAGCATGGATACAATGTTATCCTAGCTACGAATGATAGTATTGTGAATATTGTGCTCTAGAGTCACTCTAGAGTGCCAGATTTCACTGTTTATACTCTGAAGCAGCAGTCAGGGACATTCTGCTCTGAAATTTTTTTTCGGCTTTTAGCAGGAGCTATACCCAGCAGTGCAAGAAGGGTTGCTGCTACAGTGAATAGCACAGAAGATTCTTATGCTAATGGTATGAATATTTAGATGAACTGCCTGATTGAAAATGCATTATTGTTTATACATATTGTTTATACATCATCCATATAATTCTACTCAATCTATTTTATATAAATTATTAGTAAATAATTCAAGGCTGTCTGGGCTTTGTGCTTAATGGAAAATAAATAAAACAATATAGCTGAAGTAGGTAAACACTATAGTTTTATTCTATAAAACAAGATTTATAGGGGGCATTGTGATAAAGTATTATCAGGGTTTGCTAACCAATACATTTATTTTACATCCTGGTCAAAGAATTACAGCCTGAGCACGAAACAATACCATTAGGCCATTAGGAACAAAACAATGGAATAAAACCTGGAAAAATAAACTTTGTTTAAATTAACCCCCCTCCTAAAATGCAGCATTAAAAATTCTCTTGTCAGTACTTTTGCCACTCACTACTGCCTCAAACATTATCAGTATAGCCATCTTTGCCGCTGCCCTGAGTTGTCAGGTTGGCCAGTTTTCCACTAAATTGGGCTATTAATTTAAATCCCAAGTAATTTGTAACAAACCCGGGACTGCCGGTTGAGCTGTCAAAATCGGGACTGTCCAGTGTCCAGCAAAAAACAGGATAGTTGGGAGGTATGCAGTAATGATACACACACAGTCTTTGTTAAACTGAATAACTGTTTATCTGAATTAAATGGGCAACTAGTACAAACACTCCTAAACAGGTGGAATTAGGTGACCTCACTATCTAACTCACTAAAAGAAGGCAAAGTCCTTTAATGTATTTCCACAACGCAGTCTCTGTATCTTCAAACGCTTCTCTAGAGTACTGTCCCTTTAAACAGGATACTCACTCCAAAGTTCTACTATTTGGATGGTCCACACAGATCCTTCAGGCAAGTTCAGCACTTGCAACCCTGCAGTGCGACTACCAGCCCCTTTTTATATTCAAATGGAAATCCAATGCTGATGCTGGTTTCTCCAATCTGGATTTCTTTCACATTCTCTATCACTCCAGGCACAGTATCTAGTGCCTCTATGCCAGCCTGATCTGAATGTCGCCTTTTGGTGAGGCCTTCCAGCTCTCTGGGCCAACCAGCAGTTCCCCTTTCCATAGGCAGCAGAAGATGGTTTTGGCAGGGGGGGCTAGAAACAAGAGCAAAAAGCAAGGTATGAGGTGCTGTAGGCCTGGAGCATTGTGTAACCTGTATTAGGGAAAGCCATGCAGTGACTGCATTAGTGATGTGAAAAATTCAAATATCTCACTACATGGATCCCTTTTCTGCTAGTTAGACAGCAATGTTATATTATAATGGGGCAGTTGTACAAATTCTCCAATCCCACTGCATCAGCATAATAGTTATGTACAAACATAGTAATTTAGGTTGAAAAAAGACACGTCTAGCCTTTTGGCCTAAGTAAAACTTGTCTAACTTCTAGCTGATACAAAGGAAGGAGAACAACCCATTCTAAAGCTTCTCCAATTTGCTTAAAAAAATTATTCCTGATTCCAAGATGTAATTGGACCATTTCTGGATTGACTTTGTACTAAGATCTTTAACCCTGTATTTACTGTATACCTCTGCCCAGAAAGCAGGATTCCATGCATAAATACCCCTAGAACTCATAGCAGAATGTCCATGTATAAATAGCCCCAGAACTTATATGAAGCTGGCACTGTGGCAATTCCATGTATAAATACCCCCCAAAATTCATAGTAGGGTGGCACAGGGGCAATTCCATGTATAAATACCCCCAGAATTCATAGTTGGGTGGCACAGGGGCAATTCCATTTATAAATACCCCCAAAATTCATAGTTGGGTGGCACAGGGGCAATTCCATGTATAAATACCCCACAGAAGAGAAAAGTAGATTGATAAAATGCCAATGATCAGCCACTCACCTAGGGGTGTTAACGGGGGTTGTTCACTTTTGAGAATACTTTTAGTATGATGTACAGAATGGTATTCTGAGACAATTTGCTATTGTTTTTTTTTATTATCTATGTTTTTTAAGTTATTTAGCTTTTTATTCAGCAGCTCTCCAGTTTGCAAATTCAGCAATCTGGTCGCTAGGGTTCAAATTACCCTAGCAACAATGCATTGATTTGAATAATAGCCTAGAATATGAATAGGAGAGAATAGAAAATGTTGGGTCTCTGTTTGATATGTCCTAATAAATATTTTCACATTTTTTTATTTATTGGTTAAATATCATTTTTGGAATAGAAAATGTACTAAAAAGTAGCAATAACAATACATGTGCAGCCTTACAAGGCATTTTGTTTTTTAGATGGGGAAAGAGACAGAAGAAAAAGGCAAATAATTAAAAAAGTATAAAAAATAAATCATGAAGACCAATTGAAAAATTGCTAAGAATTGGCCATTCTAAAACATCCTAAAAGTGAACTTAAAGGTGAGCCACCATTTAGGCAATGTGTAAAGCTATTTAAATAGATTTGCTATAGATTTCTTGACATAGATTTGCCTGGGGTAAACACATAGGTTTCTAGTTGTCTGCTGTTCCTTTTATTCCTGTCGCCTGCAATTACATTATAATACATTTATAGACAAATTAGGGTCAGGGATTGAGATGTTAGCATTGTATTTACATTTAAATTGTGCCAATACATTTATATCAGAGTTAAAGTCCAGGTATAGGAGGTAGCTGTATAATATATACAAAGGAAGATGCAAGCGTCTTCACGTTTCACAAATATATAAGGGATTTAAAATAATCACATACAATGCTCTACACAGAGACAACCTCGGTTGATTGATTGCCTTAACAGTTGTGATGAAGTGAACTTGGTTTGCTCTAATATCAGTGGTTCCTTTGGAAAATGGGATAGTTCTTCACTGAAATACTGTGAATTTGTCGCCAGAGGCATTAAGTAATACTGCAGGACCACACCAGGTGAAAAAGGTGTCTCACAAAATTCAACAATTTGGTTGATCACAACACAGGGGCAAATTCACTAAACGACGAAGCGCCTAACACTAGCGTGAATGCGCCATTGTAGCGCATTTTCGTTAATTCGCCGATTCACTAACGGACGCTGGTCTAAATTCGCTAGTGTTGCTTCACACCCTTACGCATGGCGAATTTGCACAACGGACGTAACTACGCAAATTCACTGACGCGCAAATTATTCTGAACGCTATGTTTTACGCCAGACTTCCTTCGCCACCTTAGACCAGGCGAAGTGCAATAGAGTAGATAGGGATTGCTTCAAAAAAAGTAAAAAAAAATTCTAAGTCCCAAAAAACGCTGGCGTTTTTTAAATTTTTATGGGTGATAGGCTGAAAAAGATCAAAATTTTTTTTGGGGGTACCCTCCTTCCCCCCTACATTTCCTAACTCATGGCAACTTAACTATACAGTGGGCAAATGTATAGGGCAAAATAAATATTTTATCTGCTGTTTTGAAGGTTTCCCAGGCTTGTGTAGTGCTGTTACATATACCTCCATTGTAATTTAAATTTGGCGCCGTATGCAAATTAAGCATCGCTAGCGTAACTTTGCTTGGCGAATTAACGCTAGGGCAACTTCGCAACCTTACGCTTCCCCTGAGCGCAACTTCGGATTTTAGTGAATTTTCTTAGTGCTGGCGAAAATACGCCTGGCGAAGTGCGACAAAGTGCGGCGAATTGAACGCTGGCGCAACAACAAATCTTAGTGAATGTCCCACATAGGTCTGGCTGTGTGAACTGTTATATTTTGGTTTTGACAAATAGCTCCACACTGTCCCATCAGACTGTAGTCAGCCTGCCCAGATGATATATTTTATTTGATTATCAGCATCACAGTGAAGCATGAGCAGATGGAGCCCATAACTGCAGGAACTGCATGTAGTGAAACATCAGATAGAAAAATTAGACTACTCTCATTTAGACATCAGCCAGAATAAAAATAAAGATGAATCAGTTTAAATGTGAACTTGTTGTTATGCCGGAAAAAAATCATACACATAGGAAGCTCATCTTACATGTGTGCTTGAGGTTTTCATGACCCAGCGTCTCCACAGTGAACCTGGTCTCAATTTGCACTTCAAAAAGCCGCCTCTTGTAACTTTAAAGCCGAAGTTCCGGATTTTAACCCGGAAATTCAGCTCCGCTGGTGCAATTAGCACTATTGCTATTGCTCCTGATTCCCCCTTTGGGGGGGGGTAGGCATCTGGTGTCTGGCTGCTCAAGTGACAAAAAAAAAATTGAAAAAAAAAGATGTTTTAAACCGGTTCCGACGCCTATCCCTCTGGGGGGGAGGTGGGTACAGGAGAAGGTCTGAGCGGTAACAAATCCTGGATAGGGAAAGTTTATTTAGCAGCAGAAGTTTGTGTAATAGTTGCTCTAGGAGTGAAAGTTAGAGGCAGGTATTTAGCGAGCAGCTTTCTGGCTCCAAGGGTCAGAAAAAAATTATATACAATCATCTGCCTCATTTACAATCATATGAAAAAGTTTGGGAACCCTTCTTAGTACTTTGGAGTTTTGTTTATCATTGGCTCAGCTTTCAAAGTAGCAATTTCCTAACATATAACATGCCTTATGGAAATAGTAGTATTTCAACAGTAACATCAAGTTTCTTGAACTAACAGAAAATATGCAATATGCATCACAACAAAATTAGACAGGTGTATAAACCCCAACAGAGAATATGTAGTTGAGCCTCCTTTTGCAAATGTAACAGCCTCTAGACGCCTCCTATAGACTTTAATGAGTGTCTGGTTTCTGCATGGCGGTATTTTTGACCGTTTGTCCATACAAAATCTCTACAGTTCAGTTAAATGTGATGGCTACCGAACATGGACAGCCTGCTTCAAATCATCCCATAGATTTCCGATGATATTTTATTCAGAGTACTGTGACGGCCATTCCAGAATATTGTACTTCTCCCTCTGTATAAATGCCTTTGTAGATTTCGAAGTGTGTTTAGGGTCATCATCTTGTTGGAATATTTAACACCTACATAACTTCAACTTTGTGACTGATGCTTGAACATTATCCTGAAGATTTTATTGATATTGGGTTGAATTAATCCGGCGCTCGACTTTAATAAGGGCCCCAGTCCCTGAACTAGCCACACAGCCCCACAGCATGATGGAACCTCCACCAAATTTGACAGTAGGTAGCAGGTGTTTTTCTTGGAATGCGGTGTTCTTCTTTCGCCATGCAAAGCGCTTTTTGTTATGACCAAATAACTCAATGTTTGTCTCATCAGTCCAAAGCACTTTGTTCCAAAATGACTGTGGCTTGTCTAAAGTCTCTAAGCTTTTGCATACAACAAGCGACTCTGTTTGTGGCATGAGTGCAGAAAGGGCTTCTTTCTCATCACCCTGTCATACAGATGTTCTTTGTGCAAATTGCGCTGAATTGTAGAACGATTTACAGATACAACATCTGCAGCAAGATGTTCTTGCAGGTCTTTGGAGGTGATCTTTGGGTTGTCTGTAACCTTCTCACAATCCTCCGCATATGCCGCTCCTGTTTTTTTTCTTGGCCTGCCAGACCTGGGTTTTACAGCAACTGTGGCCTTCCATTTCCTGATTCCATTCCTTACAGTTGAAACTGACAGTTTAAACCTCTGAAATAGCTTTTTGTAGCCTTCTCCTAAAACATTATATAGAACAATCTTTTGAGAGTTGCTTTGAGGATCCCATGCTGCCACTCTTCAGAGGAGAGTAAAACAGAAGCACAACTTGCAATTGGCCACCTTAAATAACTTTTCATATGATTGGACACACCTGCCTATGAAGTTCAAGGCTTAACTAGCTAATCCGACCAATTTGGTGTTGCCAGTAATCAGTATTAGGGCTCTTACTCATGAGCGTTTTTACCTGCGCTCCCCTGCTTTCCGTTTTTCGGCGTTCAGCCGCAGGGGAGCGCAGGAATAGACGCATTTCATTATTTCAAATTGGGCTGTACTCACACAGGCGCATGTAGGCGCCGAACGCAGGTTGAGACACAACATGCTGCATTTTTCCTGCGTTCGGCGCCTACACGCACCTGTGTGAGTACAGCCCCATTTGAAATAATGAAATGCGTCTATTCCTGCGCTCCCCTGCGGCTGAACGCCGAAAAACAGAACGCAGGGGAGCGCAGGTAAAAACGCTCATGAGTAAGAGCCCTTAAGCAGTTACATGCATTCAAATTAGCAAAATTACAAGGGTACCCAAATTTTTGCACAGTTTTTTACATTTGATTTAATTTCATACAACTGAATACTGCTTCACTAAATATCTTAGTTCAGAAAACACCCCAGTACTCACATGTTCCTGGGAAATGAAAGCCATACCACTGTTATCTTTTTTGTTGGTGGAGTGAATTATTATGCAGGCTGAGAGGGGTTTCCAAACTTTATCATACGACTGTAGATATAGAAAATTGTCAGAGATGAGGAACACATATAATCCACTGCTAGAGAGACAGAGATGAATCACACTTCATCATCTACAAGAGAGGCAAAGAGCTGCAGCTGATTGTCAATGGCTGTAAAGAGATGACAGTCACATATCTACTACTGAGACCTAAAGCACCTATTCATAATTAAATAAGAAGATGTGAAGAGCTTTTATGTTGTATCTGTGTAATCTCTCTCACCGGAATTGTTCATACGTGTCCTCAACAGTTGTTTTTGTGAGTTGTGTTTTTATTGGGAATTCCAAAATATTACATTCAATTAGGGATGCACCAAATCCACTATTTTGGATTCGGCCAAACCCCCGAATACTTTGTGAAAGATTCGGCCGAATACCGAACCGAATCTGAATCCTAATTTGCACATGCAAATTAGGGGCGGGAAGGGGAAAATATTTTTTACTTCCTTGTTTTGTGACAAAAAGTCACACGCTCTCCCTCCCCGCCCTTAATTTGCATATGCAAATTAGGAGTCGGATTCGTTTTGCCAAGGTAGAAGGATTCGGCCGAATCCGAATCCTGCTGAAAAAGGCCGAATCCTGGCCGAATCCCAAACCGAATCCTGGATTCGGTGCATCCCTACATTCAATAGAATTATTTGCACCCATATTGCCTCTTAGCATATAGCTAGCATAATGCTGAAAGGATGTCAAGCCAATAGGAAAATGCTAGAAGTTGCTGTGCTAAAACATGTTGGATGGGTTACCCTTAAACTTATGATAATAAAGGAATTTACCAAACTGTATGGCAATCATATCAATAGAGCTTTAGAAAAAAACAGATATAGGAGAAGACTAATTACCTAAAATACAAAATACACTTGACCTTAGAAATCTGTGCACTGAATCAATGTCTATAGAATTCAAGTTACGGGACATTTACAGCTGTGAGCGCTTAACTTAACTCTGCACTTAGCTCACTGCACCTGAAGAAATATATATATATATGTGTAATGGAAAGTAAAGAACTTACCCCACGGAACATCCAAGATGGCGACTTCCTGGTTGTAATATGCCTGCGTCAGAGACGTGTCGCCCCAGGATTGGTCGCTGGCGACGGAATGGACGCCGGCATCAGAATGTGCGTCGGCGTCAGGACGCCAACGTGAGGACGCCGGCGTCGGCGTCATGACGTCACTGCGTCAAGTTTTGGCGCCAACTTTGGACTATTTATTTCCAAGTTCCCTTTCTGTCCTTGCCCAATTATAGGTCTATCTCGTATAGTTCCTGGGTGTGATTTCTTGATTTCCTGTTAACCGTGTACCGACTTCTTGCCTGTTTCATCGATTCTGATTCTTGCTGCCTGTATTGACCATTTGCCTGATTACGACTATTCTTCTGATAAATCCTTTTGTACTGCGAACTTGGTGTTGTTGTCTCCTCCTTGGTCCTCACTACAACAGAGCCTTCGGGCCCTGACAGTATAATTGGGCCATGGACCCTTCTGAGGAGCCCCAAGTCCCTACTGATGTCGGCAGAGCCGTTCGTGGATTGGCTTCCCGTATGCACTCCTATGAAGCCCAGCAAACCCATTTCGGCCAGGCACTTGAAGCAATCCTGGGGAAATTGTCTGCCTTGTCTCCTGCGGATCCAATCCCTATGCCAGTTCCAGTTACTCTGCTCCAGGTTTCCGAACCTCGCATCCCTGCACCTCCTCTGTACAGTGGTGATCCGGATTCATGCCGTGGTTTCATCAACCAGTGTGAAATCCAATTCACCCTGCTTCCTGGTCAGTTTGTCTCGGAACGAACAAAGGTGGGCTATATTATCACCCGCCTGCAAGGGAAAGCTCTGGATTGGGCTTCTCCTCTCTGGGAGAAGCAGGATCCGGTAATTGACGATGCCAGGGTCTTCATCCGGGACCTTCGCACTGTGTTCGATGCTCCTGGTCGGGCTACTTCTGCCTCAGCTCGTCTATTCCAGCTGCAGCAAGGGACTCGCTCTGTTCCGGAATACGCTATCGAGTTCCGAACTCTCGTGGCGGAGACTTCGTGGAATAATGACGGATACCATGCTGCCTTTTACAACGGCCTGGCGATGCGCATTAAGAACGATCTTGTCTCTCGTGAGATTCCTACTCGATGGGAGGACCTTGTTGCATTGGCTGTGAAAGTCGACACCCGACAGAGGGAGTTCCAAGTCGAGCTTGACAGGGAACGTACTAGGAAGTTTTCCAGGTTCCAACCCACCCTGGCTCCACGTTTCCAAAGACCCTTACTCCCTAGTCCGGCTTCCAACCTTCTTTCTTCTCCTTCTTCTGTGTCACCTGCTACTTCTTCATTGCCACCTGAAGAACCAATGCAGATCGGACGGGCACGCCTTTCCGAACAAGAGAAGCTCCGGAGAAGGTCCGCTGGGTTATGCCTCTACTGTGGCGGAAGAGCCCATTTCGCCCAGGAATGCCCAGTGAAGCCGGGAAACTCCAGAACCTAGGTAAGCTTGGGGAGACTTACCTGGGTGGAATTTGTTCTCCTCCCCATTCCTCTGCTCAGCGTTTTCTTCTTCCTATTCAAATCCAGTTCGGCTCCAAGAAGATATGTTCTCAGGCCTTCCTTGATTCTGGTGCTGCAGGCAACTTCATGGATCGTGCCTTTGCTGTTAAGCATACCATTCCGCTTCAACCCTTGGCAACCCCTCTTCGAGTTCTGGCGATTGATGATCGTCCCCTTTCTTCTGCCATCATCTCACAGTCTACTCAGGAACTTTCCTTCAAGGTGGGCACTATGCATTTGGAAAGACTGTCTTTTCTTCTTATCGACTGCCCTTCAACTCCCGTTGTCCTGGGATTGCCCTGGCTGTGTGTTCATAATCCGGTCATTGACTGGTCCTTTTCTCAAATTTCCCGCTAGAGTCCATTTTGTTTACACAACTGTTTGCCTGCTGTTCCTGTTGTCAAAGTTTCTTCAGTATTTTCAAGTTCTTCTCTCCCTCCTGAGTACCAAGCTTTTTCCGATGTCTTTGATAAGAAGTCCGCTGAGACTCTCCCACCTCATCGTCCCTATGATTGTCCTATTGAACTTTTACCCGGCTCCATGCCTCCCCGTGGCCGCACTTATCCGCTTTCTCCCTCCGAAACTTCTGCTATGAAGTCCTATATTCAGGAGAATCTTCAGAGAGGTTTTATTCGTCCTTCTACCTCCCCTGTCGGAGCAGGATTCTTCTTTGTTGAAAAGAAAGACGGTAGTCTACGGCCCTGCATTGACTACAGGGGGTTAAATAAAATCACTGTAAAGAACAGATATCCTCTTCCTCTCATCTCTGAACTTTTTGATCAACTCAAGGGGGCTAGTTTCTTTACTAAGCTGGATCTACGAGGGGCATATAATCTTATTCGGATTCGTGAGGGGGACGAATGGAAGACCGCTTTTAATACTCGTGATGGCCATTACGAGTATCTCGTCATGCCTTTCGGCCTTTGCAATGCTCCTGCAGTCTTCCAAGAATTGGTCAATGACATTTTTCGTGATCTTCTGGGACAGTGTGTGGTCGTGTACTTAGACGACATTCTTATTTTTTCCAAAAACCTTTCTGTTCATCGTTGCCAAGTACGTGAAGTTCTTTCCAGGTTGAGGAAAAACAATCTTTTTGCCAAATTGGAAAAATGCACCTTCGAAGTTTCTTCCATTCCTTTTCTTGGCTACATCATTTCTCCACAAGGTTTCAAGATGGATCCCGCCAAAGTCTCTGCAATTTTGGATTGGCCCCTTCCTACCAGCGTCAAGGGAGTTCAAAGATTCATTGGCTTCGCAAACTATTATAGACAATTTATCAAAAACTTTTCTTCCAAGATCCATCCAATCCTTGCCCTTATCCGTAAAGGGAACAAACCTCAACACTGGCCTCCACAAGCTCTCGAAGCATTCAAGACCCTCAAGGAAGCCTTTTCTTCTGCTCCAATTCTTCGACACCCTGAACCCCTCCAACCTTTCTTCATTGAAGTCGATGCCTCTGATGTGGGAGCCGGAGCAGTTCTATCTCAAAGATCTTCTTCTGATAGTAAACTCCACCCTTGTGCCTTTTTCGCCAAAAAATTTTCTTCCCCTGAGCAGAACTATAATGTAGGCAATCGGGAACTACTTGCTGTTAAGTTGGCCTTGGAAGAATGGAGACATTTGCTTGAGGGTTCTTCTATTCCAGTGACAATCTTTACCGACCACAAGAACCTTGAATTTATTCAATCCCTCAAGCGCCTCAATCCCCGGCAAGCCAGATGGGCACTCTTCTTTTCTCGTTTTAATTTTATTATCACCTTTCGTCCTGGCTCCAGAAACAGAAAGGCTGATGCTCTTTCCAGAAGCTTTGCTCCTGAAGATACCTGCCCTGAAGTTCCTGTACCCATTGTGTCCTCTACCAAGATTATTGCTGCCTTGTTTCCCTCCTGTGCCTCTCAGTTACTTTCGGCTCAGTCTTCGGCTCCTGTAGAGACTCCTCTTGGTGTTGCCTTTGTCCCTCCGGAATTTCGTCATGCCATTTTATCCCAATCCCACAGCTCCAAACAGGCCGGTCATCCAGGAATTAAGAAGACAACTGAGCTCCTGTCTCGTTTGGTCTGGTGGCCGACCCTAAGGAAAGATGTCAAAGACTTCGTCTTGTCCTGTTCCACTTGTGCTGTTTCCAAGTCCGGACATTCTCCCCCTAAGGGTTTACTCTTGCCACTTCCCATTCCATCCCGACCTTGGACTCACTTGGCGATGGATTTCATTGTCGATCTCCCTGTTTCGTCTGGTCACACTGTCATCTGGGTGGTGATCGACAGATTCAGCAAGATGGCTCATTTCACGCCGCTGCGGAAACTGCCTTCTGCTCCCGAACTCTCTGAACTTTTCATCAAACATATATTTCGTCTCCATGGGTTTCCTGCCGAGATTGTGTCTGATCGGGGTTCCCAGTTTATTTCCAAGTTCTGGAGATCTCTTTGCAAAGCTCTTAACATCTCCCTTCAATTTTCTTCGGCCTACCACCCACAGTCTAATGGAGCCGCAGAACGGGTCAATCAGGCTTTGGAGCAGTTTCTTCATTGCCATGTGTCCCTGTGCCAGGATGATTGGTCGGATCTTCTTCCCTGGGCTGAATTTGCCCACAACAACGCTCTGCATTCTTCTTCCCAAAAGTCTCCTTTCTTCTGTGTTTATGGTCTCAATCCTTTGGCTTTCTCCCAAGATTTTCTTCTTACCAATGTGCCTGCGGCCAATGACCAAGCTGCTCACATGTTGGCTATTTGGCATGCTACTGCCGCAAACTTAGAGAAGAGTTCCCTGGTGCAGAAAAAGTTTGCTGATAAAAGAAGGATTTCTTCTCCTCCATACAGTCTTGGTGATAAAGTTTTTCTTTCTACACGCAACATCTGTCTCAAGATCCCTACACCCAAGCTTGGTCCTAAATTCATCGGCCCCTTCCCTATCATCAAAATCATCAACCCTGTGGCTGTTCGTCTTCAACTTCCTACTGAGCTGCTGATACCTAATGTTTTTCATGTTTCCCTGCTTAAACTTGCCATGTCTTGCCCCTCTTCTTCTTCCTCTCCAGCTCCTGTTTTGGTTGACGATCACAAGGAATTTGAAGTCAAAAGGATTTTGGACTCTCGTATTTCCCGGGGTTCTCTTCAATATCTTATCGAATGGAAGGGGTTCGGTCCAGAGGAGTGTTCCTGGGTGAAAGCTCGGACGTACATGCACCTGTCCTGGTTCGTAAGTTCCACAAACTTTTTCCTTCTTCTCCTAGCCTCGGTGGTCCTGAGGCCCCCCCTAAGGAGGGGGGTACTGTAATGGAAAGTAAAGAACTTACCCCACGGAACATCCAAGATGGCGACTTCCTGCTCCACCATGCGGCTCTTCCTGGTTGTAATATGCCTGCGTCAGAGACGTGTCGCCCCAGGATTGGTCGCTGGCGATGGAATGGACGCCGGCGTCAGAATGTGCGTCGGCGTCAGGACGCCAACGTGAGGACGCCGGCGTCGGCGTCATGACGTCACTGCGTCAAGTTTTGGCGCCAACTTTGGACTATTTATTTCCAAGTTCCCTTTCTGTCCTTGCCCAATTATAGGTCTATCTCGTATAGTTCCTGGGTGTGATTTCTTGATTTCCTGTTAACCGTGTACCGACTTCTTGCCTGTTTCATCGATTCTGATTCTTGCTGCCTGTATTGACCATTTGCCTGATTACGACTATTCTTCTGATAAATCCTTTTGTACTGCGAACTTGGTGTTGTTGTCTCCTCCTTGGTCCTCACTACAACAGAGCCTTCGGGCCCTGACAATATGAGAGAGAGAGATAAATGGATATTGTAACTATTTTTAGAAGACCTATGTCTAGGTCTGATCTTCACATTGGTCTACTTAATCCTCAGTGTACAATGACACCATCCTATTTTCTCAATAACCTACTTAACTGGCTTTCATTCATGTCTTTTAGACCCAGTACATGTGTTTCAGACACAGAAGATCAGTAAATCAGTAAGAAGATTAGTAAATGATTGAACAAGCCTGTGTTGTTGGCTAATCTACCTGGTGCTCACCTAACACCCTTCTGGATGTAATGCTCATTGCAACCAAAGCTTCATTCAGAGCAAGGTGGAGCTCGTTTGGCTCTGTTCTAAAGGTGGCCATACACTGAGAGATCTGCTCGTTTGGCGATGTCGCCAAACGAGCGGATCTCTCCCCGATATGCCCACCTTGAGGTGGGCAATATCGGGCTGATCCGATCGTGGGCCCTAGGGCCCAACCATGGGATCCTAACGAATAGTAACGGGTGGGATTGTGGGACTGCATCAACGAATAGAGACTTTCGGCCAGATCTCAACCGGTGAAGCCAGTCGGGGGACCCCATACACCGGCCAATAAGCTGCCGACACGGCACAGCTTTTATCACCCCGTGTATGGCTACCTTAAGAGTGCAAATAGCTTCCTCCAGGGCACAAAAACCACGGCAATGTGTCCCATACCTCATATATGAGGCTATAAGTCTTTTAATTGAGTTGGGATATAAAATAAGTCTCCATTTTACATTTTAGCAAGATGCTTCTCATGACAGAAGGATATTGCTGCAAGTCCACAGAGCCATTCAGTAATCTGTAACGCGATGGAACCCTGGGAATCAATTAAAAGGAAAGTTTCCCTAGCAGAATTAAAAGTTTAATTTATATTTTTAGATGTACTTTGTTTTACAAAGAAAATGCACTGAACGAAGAAATTCATATTGGGAATTCATATAATTAGAAGACTCATCTGCATTGTTAATTTGAGATAAACGATTTTCACTGGTTACCATGGAATGATGCAGTAAATCTATTCAGCACAAAGAGACAATTAGGTGCTCCTGTTCATTGGATTCCTTGGGCATTCAGCTAAGCTCATTTCAATATTCATGTGGGGACGGAATACCATTAGTAAAGCCTGAAAGCCTAATGTGTCTCCTAATCATCTGCAGATGCTTTTAGTTCTCTTCTCAAGTCACTGCTCAAAAACTGAAGACTGGGAATGGCGACTGTGTACAGGGGGCACTCAAATAATGATGTTTGTAAACTTTGTTCTGCTGAATCTATAAGAAATATGGTCTAGGTAGGCAGGTTTTCTCAGGCAGGCTTGAAAATATGTATGAACACAGCCCTGCTAAAGGGAAGCAAAAGTGAAAAAATGAAGCAAAACTCTAGTTTTTTCTTTAATCCCAGCTCTGCGGATTCTAGAAAAAATGTGAATTTTTAGTAGAAGACTATACAAGTGTCATGTTAACAGGAGGCAGGTGCTTAGCCTACTAACTAGGGAGGGGACTGAAGTAGATGAGACAGATGTGCCATACTGTGGCCAACATGAAGATCCAAGGCAATGTCAAGGTTTTTCAATTAAAATAAAGATTTGTTTTTGGGGAATTCTCATGTTTCCAAAATGGTTAAGACCAATTATCTGTGAACTAGAATCCCACATTTTTTTCCTTTTGCCTTATGTACTGGGAATTCAATCTTTGTTTGAATTGTACTTGCATCTAGTTCAAAGAATAATGGAAAGAAAGGCACATAAAAAGCATTATAGCTCCAGTCTACTTCAGAATATATAAAATGCAAATATATATATATATATATATATATATATATATATATATATATATATATATATATATTTAAATACATTTTAGTAAACAATGTATGGTAATCCAAGTTATGGAAAGGTCCGTTATCCAGAAACCCCCTTGTTCTGAGTATTTTGCATGTATTTTGAAATGTCTTTATTTTTCATAATTTTTATTGGGTTTTCAGTAAACAAGAGAAATTTATTAACAAATATTGCAAGCCAGAGTAATACATAAATGAAGCATAAAATCTGCAGCTTACATAGCAAATGAATTTGAACAATACAAAAATACACAATATCACATTGTTAAGACATAATAGGTTGTTAAACAATTAAGATAATGTGAGAAAATAAAACAATGCTAAAACAAAACATTGCTCAGTGCATATGAAAGTCTATATACAGTAGAAAGGTCTGTTGACAATTACAGGAGTGTTTTGGCATTAATATACAGTATATACTGTAATTTAAAATTACTGCCAGAAATTAACTTCAGCCAATATTTAATAAAAAAAAAAAACATCCAACACATTTTAGTGTTTTAACTTCACACTGACAAAAAGTTGTGTTCTTTTAACAGGTGTAATTACACCACTGTGAAACTTCCAAATTTATAGAGCACCAAAGTTTTTTTTTCCGAAAAGTAATTTTGCCAGATCCAGGCTGGTAAACAAGAATTATAAAGAGGCAGCACTTTAGTACATTATTATCTATGACTATATCATATCCTTCATGCTAATATTCAACTTACTGTACATGATTGCTTTATGGCATTCATTCATCAGAATATTTCCCCCATTACAAATGCATTGGTTTAGGCACATTATACTCACAATGGTGTAATGTTTAAATGACTATACAATGCAACCATTAAAATACACCTGCTGTATTGCCATGACCTTTGGCAAAGTTACACGACATTTAGCAACATGCTGTTCCTTTCTTGGTCCCAAAATTCTTCCTATGTTCTCCCCTATTAAGGGACATTATGTTCCATGTCAAGAAACCCATAACAACATAACTTAAACACACCTATTTTGTCATGTTTGGGGGATTTATCCAATTTGTTCAACTACTCATCAACCACAAGATCAAATACCTTAGCTGAGAGGCCATCATTGTCAGACTGGCCCACCAGGATACCAGGAAAACTCCCGGTGGGACCAGGTGCCAGTGGGCCCTCATGCTGCTAAACATTTGGACTATTTCATGGCCATTCCCTATTTTTATGAGAACAAAGAGGCTAAATAGATGGAATAATAGATTAAAGTATGTAAAGAAAAAAGACTAGGAGAATAGAGATTGAGCAAGGAGAAGAAGAATAATAGTACTGAGAGTGGGCCCCTGGTCTAAGGTTTTTGGGTGGGCCCCTGGTGTCCTAGTCCAACACTGGAGGCCATACTACAAGTACTCAAGAACATGTATAAATGCACAGGGTGAATAGCAGCTCTTCAACATAATTTATCTTCTTGTCATTACTGCATATTATTCTATAAATAGGGTGTATCATCATCATTATTTATAATATAGTGCCTGCAAGGTACAAACAAAGGGCTTACAATAACTAACAAACAAGAACTACAGCTTGAAACAAGAGCTGACAATCTGACACTCTCACTGGTGTCTCAAATCTTTAGGAAATACATGTTTTATTGATCCTGGTTCAGCGGGTACAGCAGCTTTCGAAGGTTCCGAAGAATTAAATTAATTCAGCATCGTCCCACTTCCATCGCCATGACAATATAGTACGGCTGTAATTATTGGCTAAAACAAGCACTGCTGAACAGAACATCCTTTCACATAACACATATTTCAAGAAAAAAACCTACAATTTAGTTTTGCCAACTGGTCTTTGTGTTACCATTTTGAGGGGGGTGGGTATTACTTTTTCAGGATCTATTTAGCAGATTTCTATTCTGGAGAGGAAGAGACACATCAAACAAAGGGACGAGTGTAGAGACAAGTAAATGTGATACCAGATGAACGCATTGCACAGAATGACTGCACGAGCATTTTACATCACATTGAGCTAAATTAAAGATTGCTGCGAGCGTGCCGAACAAAGCTGATATGGGCAGTAAAATGAGAAGCAAAGAGTGCAGCTGTTGCAGAGTCATACCCTTGTCATTTTAGTTCCTCTATTCCAAGTATCTCTTTTAGCAATGAGAGCAAATTGATACTGACTTTAGAGATTCTGCCCCATAACACTAACTGCACAATGGCTTAATAAACCACAATTTGTCTTTTTTTCCCCCTCCATTACTAAACACTTCAACAGATACTGGTTCTCTTCATTTTCTGTATCCCTCTACTTAAAGGGAGCCTCATACAATGGAGCTTTGCATTATATAACCATAGATGAATGCCATTGTTCTTCTGTGATCTGGTTCCTCAGTAAAGGAATAGCTCGATGCTTTGCTCATGGAAGGGATCCCATTATTCTCCCGCTGCCTAATTTTAGACTTTCTTTTATTACAACTGAAATGTATAAATTACCATGCAGTTTTCTGTTCTATTAGGCATAGATATCTAACAAAATGTAATATTTGAAGGCTCATGGCACATGGGGTGTTTGAATCAAAATGCCTGTCCATCCTGGCTGCTGCTCTCCATTTACTTGACAGTTTCACTGTGAGATCGGTATTTCTTGGGAATACAGAAGTCAGTGCTCCTGAGTGATAGCCAGGTTACACAGTACAGTTGCCAATCAAGTGAATGGGAAGGGACTGCCAGTGGGAAATGAGTTTAGATACTCACATTTCTCTCTGTGATGACATTTGCAATCAATAGCACATGTTTTTATGGTTCTTAAAGTTCTGTGTTTTTCTCTCCTTTGTTTATCCATCTTTCCCACTGTGCCAATTAGTTTCTGACTACAACTTTCTACTACAGCATGGCATACAGTGATGGAGCTACTTCTAGCATGTTTAGCGCAATGGTGTCCGATTAAGGACACAATTGTGAGCACAGTTGTGCTAATTTAAACATGTTGATTGAAATTGCACCAGGCACATCTTTCCCTGGTGACTGCAACAACGCAGGAATTCTGGAAAAAAAAAAACCCTCTGCTTTGTGTGGACTGTACACCTGGCATTGCATTGGAAATCCAGCACTAGGTATAGAGAGCATTGTCGACAGGCCTGGACTGGGAGTCAAATTAGGCCCCTACCAGCCCACTATATGGTAACTTTCTATGGAACCATACAGCAGCCCCTCTGGCATTTGCCAGAACCCACAGATTGCCAGTCCGGGCCTGATTGCTGACGGGTAAGTCAGGGGATGGGTAGGGGATGAGAGACCCACCCCTCATGAATACATCATTGCCAAACACAAATAGCACTGTATTCATGGGAAGGGGGAGAGGTCTCTGTAAACAGTTTTTTTTTAACTTGAGCAAAATAAACATAAATTATGCTGAAAATAAATTTTGCCTTTTCTTTTAACAAAACAGAGATCAATGTTTTCTAAGTTAGTATAAAGCAGTATTTTTTTTTTTAAACTAAAGATAAGTAGAAATCTATTGCGCAGGTATTTTATCAGTGCTTTGGTAATCTCTACTACATTGAAACTACCAGGAAGTTAGGAAAAATGAATCAATTTCAGTTTTTTTTCAATGGCTTTCCATCTTTTATTTGTTACCATTTTCCCGAAATTAAAGATGAAAGTTTTATGTTCCTGTGTTTCAGTCTGGCAGCTCAGCGATGTAGATTCTGAACTATTACAATTTGCTCCATTTAGTTGATACATTTCTCAATGGTAAGTTTGAAATATTAGAAATTATTGCATTCATTCTAACAGCTGCCTTTAAGGCAGGGCTAAAGATAACAAATGTATCAATTTTCCAGCTGCCCCCAGTCATGTGACTCTGATAAACTTCAATCACTCTTTACTGCTGTACTGCAATTTGGAGTGATATCATCCCCCCAACAGCCTAACAACAGAACAATGGGAAGGTAACCAGATAGCACCTCCCTAACACAAGAAAACAGCTCCCTGGAAGATCTAAGAACAACATTCAATAGTAAAAGCCAAGTCCCACTGAGACTGATTCAGTTACATTAAGTAGCAGACATAACAGCCTGCCAGAAAGTAGTTCCATCCTAAAGTGCAGGCACAAGTTACATGACTGGGGCAGCTGGGAAACTGACAATATGTCTAGCCCCATGTCATATTTCAAAATTGAATATAAAAAAAACTGTTCTCTTTTGAGAATTGCATTTCAGTGCAAAATTCTGCCTGAGCAGCACTATTAACTGATGTGTTTTGGAAAAAACATGTTTTCCCATGATAAGTATTATCAGCACAAGTGAGATTTACATATGGAGCATGGCTGTCAGTGCAATTTTCTAAAGCTGTACTTTCCCCAATCCTGTGACTTTTATCTTCTCTGTTGCCAGGGGCAGGATCCTCGTTGGGCTTTCCCTTTTTAGAAGGGATGCTGGGAAGGAACTCTACCATCTAATAGTTAATAATACATGAAAGCATTATCACTGATTGGTATCTTTCTGCTTTGGAAATACAAAGGTTACTGATCATTTGATAGCAAAAGTGAGCAATTACTGCACTGGAGATAAATATAAAAAGCACAATATTGCATGTTTTAAAGGGAAACTTAAAGGGAAACTTTACCCTCGTTTTAAGTTGAGTTTACATGAATTTTTCTCATTTACAAACTAGCTATTTGCCTAGGGCATTCATGTTATCTGTGTATTAACATTAATGCACACTGTGAACTTCTGTATAATAACAAATCACATCTCTATAGTAGTGTTATCATCAAACAAGGACAAACTTCACTGTTTACATTACATTTATTATTCTACTGGTAATAAGGGTAAGGCCACACGAGGAGATTCAGGGAGATTTTGTCGCCTGGCGACTAATCGCCTCGTCTTTTGAGCAACTATCCCCCTGAACTGCCTCAGCGTTTTTCCCCATAGGCTACAATGAAAAGTCACCTGCGCTAATGCACGCGCGGCGATGCGTTTTCTATAGTCGCCTGAAATTGCCTCACTGAGGCAACTTTGGGCAACTAGTCGTGTGGACTAGCCCTAAAGGGGTTGGTAAGACTAAAATGATTCACTATGCACTCACTGAAAGTAACAATAAACATACAAACAGCAATGTATTTTGTGCATGGTTACTGCAGATTTAACGGCTCAGGCAGATATATAACCAGTAACAAGGTCCCTGGTTAGAAGTGAAGCTGTGCTCAGCTCTGCCTTACCATGAGAAAAATACACACACATTCCCATGCACAGTGGCCACAGACCAGCATCCATAGACATCATATTCCTCAGTGTCTGCTGCTAGTAAGTCACTTCAGTCACTGATGGAATCAAAATGCAAATGCCTGGCTATCAGCTCATGTATCCTCAGCAGGAGGCCAATTAAAAAAACATATTAGTAGCTGCTTCCAGTGTCTTGAGTTGGTAATGAGAGGCCCGGTCTAGACCCAATTGACCTACAGTCTTGCCTATGCCTGGTTAACATAATCTCAAATAGAAAATGTAATTAGAGGCCTATGAATTGTATTGCATTGTATGTTCCTGGGCTCCTGTCTTTGCTACCTAAATGCCCTCAGTCTCAGACAGATTATTTTATCCAAAGCTTTCTATATTCTTCCTGAGTGACATGGGCTGATGTCTCTGGTCTTCATATGGTATAATGATTAACCCTGTGGCACTGTATTGCATGAAGACATTTAATTTGCATTTGTTATTACATGAAATTGCATCAGCTGCTGAGCCACAAGGTGAATGTAATGTAAATCGTTAAAGGAAAACTATACCCCCCAAACAATGTAGGTCTCTATTAAAAGATACTGAGTAAAACAGCTCATGTGTAAAACCCTGCTTCATGTAAATGAACCATTAACATAATAATATACTTTTTTAGTAGTATGTGCCATTGGGTAATCCTAAATAAAAAATTGCCATTTTAAAAAATAATGGCCGCCCCCAGAGATCGTAAGATTCACTGTGCACACATACAAACCACATGTAAGGTCACATGAGCCAATTAACAGACAGAGTTCTGCCTTTTGCTTCCTCACTTCTTCCTGTTACAGTTAGTGTTGTAGTATTTCTGGTCAGGTGATCTCTGAGGCAGCACAGATAGAGTCACGAAATGGTGGTTCAAGGCAAGAGATGTAAAAGAGCAATATTTATGTAAATATATATTCCAGTTTGGTAAGATTCTTTAATATGTCATTCAATTTGATATAAACTATCTGTTGCTTAAGTATTCATTTTGGGGGTATAGTTTTCCTTTAAAGGAAAAATGCGCAGAAAGGAAAAACTTTTGCACTGAAGGATTCAATTATTGACAAGGGTGGCTGCAATTATTCAAGAATTTGGGGAAGAAATGTTGGGACCTATTATCCAGAGTATTCGATACCTGGGGTTTTCTGGATAATGGATCTTTCTGTAATTTGGATCTTCATAACTTAAAGCGATAGAGACACCTGAAATTAAACCTTTTTTTTTTTTTACAGCTATCATAACATTGTCTTTGCATGCTATTTATAATTTTGCCATAACAGTCTTTACTTTTTTTACTTTTACATTACCTTTCTGATCCCCAATGTTTCTCTATGAGGAGGCAGCCATATTTGTGCAACAGGAGACCGTTGGCATTAGAAACTCTAACCGAGAGAAAGGACAGTCAGGTTGGCAAAACAGTCAGGTTTAGGAACTTCAAGTAACAATTACTTACAAAAGCAGAATTATTTGGGAAAAACGGTCAGCAAGACCCATAGGTAATATTTTGTGTACATTAATATTTTGAAAAGTTGTTTTTTAGTGTCAGTATCACTTAAAGTCTACTAGAAATTCATGTAAACATTTAGGGGCAAATTTATAAGCTCGAGTGAAGGATTAGAATGAAAAATACTTTGAATTTCGAAGTATTTTTATGGCTACTTCGACCATCGCATCGGCTACTTTGACCTTCGACTACGACTTCAAATCGAATTAGTCTCAGTACTGTCTCTTTAAAAAAAACTTCGACCACCTACTTTGCCACCTAAAACCTACCGAGCACCAATGTTAGCCTATGGGGAAGGTCCCCATAGGCTTTCCTGGGAGTTTCCCTGGTATCCCTGTGGGCCAGTCCGACACTGGATACATCCCAATTATTTCATATTTTATCAAAGTGATCTACAGTGTCATTGTGCAGAGCTGTTTAAAAGTCCATCCATCTGATAAATCAAATTTGATCCAGGAGATTCTGTTCCAGTAGAGGTTTTACCTGTTTCCGCCTACCTATACAGCACTATTGAGATAGAAAGTCTCTGTTTTTAAGCTTTGGGATCATCACTGCATTTATTCATTTTCCCACATTAGTATGTTAAACAACATTATCTTTTCATTCTGGTTATTGAAGTATTATGAATCCATGTGAGATTTACATATGGTAGCACGGCTGTCAGTGCAATTTTCTGAAGCGGCACTCTCGCCAATCCTTTGACTTTTATCTTTCCCGTTGCCAGGGGCGGGATCCTCATTGGGCTCTCCAATGCACTAGCGACAAGGAAGGATCTCCACCTTCTGCACACGTTTTAAAAAAATGATGGCCTTAATAAATTCAAATGCTCTATTTAATGCTTAATAATACATTAAAGCCTTATCCCTGATTGATATCTTTTTGCTTTGGGAAAGGTTACTATTCATTAGATAAGCAAAGTGTGGAATGACTGCGTTGAAGATAATTTGGTGCGAGAAATGTGCACATTGTATGTTTTAAAGGGAAATTATACCCTGAGTAGGGTTTGCATTCTCCCTACTTTTCTATAACATTTCATTAAAAAAAAATAATCACCAAATGTTATTTGCAGAGACAATCCAATTATCTACATATTCATTTGAGCATACTGTTTAATGTCAGTGAAGCCATCAGTGCAGCCAGTTGAGTCCTAAGATGGAAATAATATCCACTGAGTCTATTAAGTAGGCCAAGCATAGGCAACCTTCTAATGCTGAGAGTACATACAGTATATATTAGGGATCCATCTATTGAATCCAGGATTCAGATCAGGATTCGGTCAGGATTAAGGGCTGAACTTCATGGTGTGGCTTATTCCGATCCAACCCGATGAGAGGAAGCGGATGCCACTAGACGGATGCGACGAATATAATGTAAGTAATTGGAATGTCAGACCCATAAGCTGCGTGCATCCGACACGACAGACTGTCAGATGCGAACGTCGCAAGTTGCGTCTTCATCCGACAGTTGTACCATGTGGTTCAGCCCTTAGCCTTTTTTTCGGCAGGATTCGCAAATTACAGTTTGGATTTGGTTTAGGATTTGGTCGAATCATTTACAGGATTCGGAATTCTGCAGAATCCCAACATAGTGGATTCCTAATTCTGCAGAATCCTAACATAGTGGATTCCTAATTCTGCAGAATCCCAACATAGTGGATTCCTAACATATATACAATATCTCTCTCCAAATACAGACATGGGATCTGTTACCTGGAACCCCATTATACCGAAAGCTATGAATTACGGGAAGACCATTTGCCATAGACTCCATTTTAATCAAATAATATTCATTTTTAAAAATGATTTCTTGTTTCTCTGTAGTAATAAAACAGTACGTTGTACTTGATCTTAACTAAGATATAATTACTCCTTATTAGAGGCAAAATAACCATAATGAGTTTAAATTATTTTAGTAGATGTAAGGTATGAAGATACAAATTATCGAAATATCGTTTATCCTGACAATCCCTACAGTCCCATACCTGTATACTCAAAACAACATATGCATTAGCTTCCTTGCAGCAGCACCTATATTATTAATAGGATACTTGAATTTCCATGGAATAATAAATTAAGTTAAGTTGTTTTTTTTTTCTTTAGCATGCCATTTTTTTTAGCCATTTGTTTTGGCTGCACGTAAATGTGTTTAATTTAATTTCTTTATGGGGAAGTGGGCTCTTCGTGTTAAAAACCTGTCATTCTGCAGTTGGTGTGAAAATAAAGCAAAGTCTGACAAGCCCTTAAAAATGTGTCACTCCCAAAAGGTGCCATTCTCTGACAGGTCTGTGCATGTGCTTCTTCATTAATTAGATGTGGGACACGTGGGAATATTATGATGGCCCATTTTGATTGATAGCACTTAGATGACTTAACTGGTTCGACACATTATTAAGTGCAGCCAGGAATGTAAAGGTAGCATTAAGTCATCTGTCTGCTAACTAACAGGATTGATCACGCCGGAAAAACGCGCAGGAGGGAAAAAATGCATTTTGGTGTACAGCAGACGTAAAAATTAAGACGCTTGAAGCAAATTAGACGTTCAGCCACAATAAAACAAACTCTCTGTGCTTGCTAATTCGATTCCAGAGCATTAGCTTCTAGTAACAAATAAGCTTTCGCATCCTGACTCTATGTTAGCATATAATGATATTTATGTCTACACACTGAGCTAGAGTTTCCATGCTACATCAATCTGAGAGATAAAATAATTTCAAACTAACAACATTTGAGAGTAAGGGTCTTCAGCAATGCAATACATCAGTGGCCACTAAAAAGATACATCTGGCATATATTAAAGAAAATCCACTGCTATGAAAAAATATCTTTATTAGATTATGTCTTATGTAGGGAAGCAATACTGTTTAGCTGATGCTGCTTGCAAAGATTGTACCAAGTGTAGAAAATTATATCACTGGCAAACTTATAAAAGACAAACCTCTCTATATTAACAGATTTTTGTTCATTTAACGGGCAACTGTTTACTGTTCAATACAAGCTAATAAAGAAGTGGTGGGGAGAGAGGTATATTTATACTTCTTGTCTGATGTTTTTATTGTAGGGCGACAAAAATTTATAACTGGGCAAAGCAGAATTTGATCTTTTTTCATTTATAGAGTAAATACAAAGATTTTGTCACCTCTAGCAAAAAACTGTTTAATTATTCTGCTCAATTAGGACTGACATTATGCTCATCTTCCGTCAACCCAAGGTCATGTACCTGTCTAAGAAACTATGTTGTTCTGATCCAGTGCTGAGCTTTTACAGTATTACAGAATGATGCATTGCACATCTTCCATCTTTCAGCAAGACACACTCCTTCTTGCCATTCCTGTGCCAGGAGGCTGATTGATAATTCTCCTAGAACTGTCCTCCCCTTAGCGCAGTTGAGGGAAAGTCAGCCCATATCCTTAATATACTGCTGCAGCACTATTAAAGGAATTGTAAGAAAACATTGCCCTTTTTACTTGAGTACGGTGCATTATGACTTCCTTTTCTTTTTTCAGCTTTCCACCAAAATCGAAACGTTTATTTACATCTGCATATGCAGTGTGCAAAGTGCAATGTCAAATGCAAATCGCCATGTTTTAAACCTACAATGCAGCGTTCTACCCTTAATTTAGAGTAATTGTGGGCTGCGTGGGGAGTTGCTGCTGCAGTTAGGGCCCATGGGTCAAAAACTGGCATTTTTTTCTTTCCCTTTGTGTATAAATATTGTTTTTTTATTGTTTATAGCAGCTGGTCAACTCCAGATTGTGTATTAGATTGAGCACTGGCACAAGGGTGTTTCTAGCAGCTGGTCAATGCCACAGCGTGGCTTTGACTGAGTGTTTGTGATTTTTTTCTGTGTTTCGTGTTTCTATTGACCAGCCTGCTGTGGGAACCCTGAAACCTAAATTCAAAGTTGTGGCAGCTCCATGATTTCCTTGTGCCAACAAGCACTTAATCACAATTCAGCAGAAGAGGCAGAATGGGTGATATGGTCCATGGAATAACTATTTTGAAGCAAACACCTTTAAATAGTGCCAATCAGCTGGAGAGAGTGCAGAGACTAAGTGCAACTAAATTGGTTGGAGGGATGGAGGACTTAAATCTTGAGGGTAGACTGTCAAGGTTGGGGTTGTTTTCTCTGGAAAAAAGGTGCTTGCGAGGGGACATGATTACACTTTACAAGTACATTAGAGGACATTATAGACAAATAGCAGGGGACCTTTTTACCCATAAAGTGGATCACCGTACCAGAGGCCACCCCTTTAGACTAGAAGAAAAGAACTTTCATTTGAAGCAACGTAGAGGGTTCTTCACAGTCAGGACAGTGAGGTTGTGGAATGCACTGCCGGGTGATGTTGTGATGCTGATTCAGTTAATGCCTTTAAGAATGGCTTGGATGATTTTTTGGACAGACATAATATCAAAGGCTATTGTGATACTAAGCTCTATAGTTAGTATAGATATGGGTATATAGAATTTAATTAAAAGTAGAGAGGGGTGTGTGTATGGATGCTGGGTTTTCATTTGGAGGAGTTGAACTTGATGGACTTTGTCTTTTTTCAACCCAATTTAACTATGTAACTATGTAATTATGTAAATACAGCTAATATTGCATCGATTTTATTGCAATCTGACTTGTAGGCTGCAATGATGTCAGTCTGAAAAAGCTCATGGGATTTTGTTCTTTTCCCTATCAAACCCTTTGATAGGAAGCATGTCTATGAAATCCTGCATTATACTGCTTGCCATATATTGCAGAAAATCTACCAGTATATAAAAAAGATAACATCAACTCATAATAAACAAAGCAGATCCGACTTTAGAACACAAAATATAATGACAACTGTTGTTATTATTATTATGAAACCAAAAACCTCAAATTGATGTAACCCTGTGTCAGTGGGAAAGAGATTTAAAAATGTAATGATAGTTTCTCTTAAAGGCCTTTGATTGTTAAAACAGGTACCTCCTTTATGCAATATGACACTGAACTTGAAACCCACCTTTCAGTTTCCACTTATCATTGTTCTTTTTTTAACTCGTTCTGTTTGATATTTTCTCTCATTTCTCCATGTTCTGCCTGCTTCTGACTTCTCTGTAGTTTCACCTTTAAAGGAGAAGGAAAGCTCCAAGACAGTTTATTGCCAATAGAATAGCCACAATAGTGCAAGCTAGAACGCTATATTTATTCTGCAGAATGCTTTACCATACCATAGAGTAAACAGCTCTAGACACTGTCTCTGTTTGTTTAGGATAGAAGCTGCCATATATGCTTGGTGTGACATCACTTCCTGCCTGAGTCTCTCCCTGCTTAATAACAGCTCTGAGCTCAGATTACAGTAGGGATGGGAGGAGGGAGGGGGAGAGGAGCAAACTGAGCATGCTCAAGGCCGTGCCCTGGAGGTTTAAGCTGAAAACAGGAAGTCTGATACAGAAGCCCATGTGTACACAATAGAAGGAAAGAAATGTGCTGTTTCTTTTGACAGAGGACTCAGAGCAGCATTACTTTGAGGGTTTACTGGTGTATTTATATAGACCTTTCTGATAAAGCTTACTTAATTTTAGCCTTTCCTTCTTCTTTAATATGATTGCCTGACAATTAGTATGAAAGTTCTCTTGTGACTTCATTGTGTTGGTAGAAAAAACAGAAACGCAGAATGGGAAGTTGAGAGTGTCAATCCACATTCTCTCGACAGGCTGGGTAAACTGATTGGCACTTGTTCACGCCTTATGTAATGGGTTTATAATGGAATTCATGTAGTTCTAGTTTTTGTTAAAGTTATCTGGCAGCTTTCAGTAACCATAAGCCAAAATAGACAAATTAAAACAAAAAAAACCCAACTTTTGTTTTGTTAATAGACAGCTACATCTCAGTGTGTCGTCCCATTCCTATAATACTGACACTAACAGCCTCGTTCACAGTAATAAAACTCAGGAAACTTGCAGAATTTTTTTTTAGCATGGAACCAACTGCAAATCCTGGTTATAGTATTTCTCTCTTGAGAGTTTACAGTATTTCCAGTTTTGCTTGAGGGGCCTACAATGGATATCGGAATGCTGAAGCAATGCAGGGATTATTTCAGCCCTATTAAAATTTCATAGTAATAGTGTGATTATTTAGAGCGGTACAGGTGACAAGCTGTACAGTTTTCTGCTGCCCTGTGATTTTAAAGTTTAATACTTGGCTAGATAAGAGGGTAGTTGTTGCACTGTAGGTACATATGAAGGAAATGTACAGCAATTACATAGTAATAGCAGGGCTGAATCTCGCTGGAACCCAACTCCAATCTTGGCCAGGCAGCCATGGGCTAGAATTAAGTATCTGGAGAGGTCCTGGCTGGCAGCCCAGCAGCACAATGCACTTTCTTCAGCCACTTGTCTTCTTCCTAAAGATACTTTCCATTCTGTTTTATACTCCTCTAACAGAGTAGAAAACGTCTTTCTACTTAGAGAGACCTTGCTAGAGAAAGTGCTAAAATAAAATAGCATTTAGAATTGTCACATCTGTTTCCATAGTAGCAAAACACATTCCATTCAACCTTGGCATTCTGCATCTTTCCTGATACTGTTCTCATTGCCGTTCTTTCAACTCATAGAAATCATCACTTTACCCCAGGGCTTCGCACTTCTCTATTCACTCATTCTTCAAAAAGTAAAGGAGCTCTACGTGGCAATTATGCCAAAGTGAGAATTTAACTGTGAATGTTGTTATAGGATACTAAATGCGCAACTCAGCAATGCAAATCACACACTGTAAGAATTTTGTATGTATGCAGTGACCATTTTTATATGGCTAGTGTCCTATTGATAATTATGAGCACTACCAATACACTATGGTAGACACCTGTAGATGTATTATAATTACAAATGCATATATTTAGAACCCTGTAAGACTGTCAGGAACTACCTCAGGTGTGGGATTGGCAGGAGGGAGTATGTGTGCATGTTATGCATGTTGCCTGATGGATTGATTACAGAAGCCAAGTTAGGTGCAGCAAGGTGATTTAATGAAGATATCAATGGTAAATAGTAGCTATGCAGAATTAAATGCAATTAAGGAATCTAGTCCAATACACACTGAGGTTAGACAGATAACAAGAGCACATCCTTAGGCAGGCAAGAGGTCTGAGGCAGGCAGAGTATAATTATAGAGAATGTCCAGGAAACAGGTCAAGTCTAAACACAGAAGTTAAAATGATGAACACAGGAGCAAGGTTTCAGGAACAAGGCTGGAACAGGAACAAGGGGGCAAGATCACCATACTGAACCAACACCAGGCGGCAGGAGGGGACAGACTTAAATAGGCCCATGACCAGATTGTAGACACCTGGCCTCAAAGGAGAACTAAACCCTAAAAATGAATATGGCTATACATGCCATATTTTATATCCTGTACTTATTGAACCAGCCTAACGTTTTAGCTTCTCAATAGCAGCAATGATCCAGGACTTTAAACTTGTCACAGGGGGGTCACAATCTTGCAAAGTGTCTGTGACACTCACATGCTCAGTGGGCTCTGAGCAGCTGTTGAGAAGCTAAGCTTAGGGGTCGTTGCTAAGTATCAATTATTAGGTTGGCCTGTAATATAAGATGATGCTACAGGGCTGATTATTAAATTCTGATGCTAATTTCACTGGTGTCTGTGCTGCCATGTAGTAATTATCTGTATTAATTACTAATCAGCGTTATATTGTGACATTTCTATTCTATATGCACTATTTTGAGTTGGTCCCTAAACTCAGTAGTGACAGCAGCACAGAGCATGTGCAGTGAATCAGCAAAAAAGAAGATGGGGAGCTACTGAGGCATCTTCAGAGGTTCATATCTTCCCTATTAAAGGCCTGTGGTTGCCTTTAGCTGGTACAGAAGCCCAAAACATAACGTACAACATTTCTGCCTTACTTCTTTAGTTAAGCTTTAGTTCTTCTTTAATGAGAGCGAGGGTGAAGAAAGAGGAATAGCAGAGGTAGCAGGTGACTTTATGGATAGTCGTGAGCAGCAAACTCCAAATTCCTCCAGTTGCTCAGCAGGATACAACACCTGCTGAATACCATGCAGAGTTTGAATCCCCAAGAGTCCTGACATTGACAGGTTGTAAAATTTCTGTTGATCATGATAGAAATGGTAAGTTGCAAGTGCATAGTAAAAAAATGGAAACCCATTACCTATGTGCTGTGCAGTAATGAGCTAGCTCACTGCATTAGTAGCGTTTGACACTGTGCAAGCAAGTTCTATGCACCCAATCCCCTAGTCATGATGGTAGGGGCTATATTGCATTTTCATCACCAGTAGATAAAGCACAGTTGTCATGGTAGTCTAAGGTCCCTATCATACACACACAATAGTCCTGCAGGGGGTCAGATACTTGTGGGTTCTGAATTGGACTTTCTGATGTGGTTATGGATGTGGGCCTCATGTCTTCATGCATTGGTTAAATGCAGGAAAGAGGACACATAAAATACCTACATATCAGCAACAACTTCTCACATGTTTTTGGAGAAAGGGAGGAAACCACTCAAGCAAGGGGATCATTTATTACATTTCATTAACTTCTTTTCATGTTTGTTAAACATTTGAGATTTATTAATTTTTTATTTCTGTCCATATGGGATTGGCAGTCAATATATGAAGTGTGTGCCAGAGCGGTAGTTTTTGAGATCTTTTTCAGTTATTCAGCATAAATGCTTTCATTGGGCAAAGGTATATCAAGAACCATTGTTAACCTGTCGCTTTCACACAGTTACCTCTAAAAAAGTTTATGTTTCAAAAATGAATTTGCAATGTAGGAAAAAAGTTCCATAAATGAATCCCCACTATAGCATCAACTCTCAAAAAACATGAAACTTAAAGGGATACTGTCATGGGAAAAAAATTTTTTTTTTCAAAATTAATCAGTTAATAGTGCTGCAGAATTCTGCACTGAAATCCATTTCTCAAAAGACCAAAAAGATTTTGTTATATTCAATTTTGAAATCTGACATGGGGCTAGACATTTTGTCAATTTCCCAGCTGCCCCAAGTCATGTGACTTGTGCTCTGATAAACTTCAATCACTCTTTACTGCTGTACTGTGATATCACCCCCCCTTCCTTATCACCCCCCCCTTCCTTTTCCCCCCCAGCAGCCAAACAAAAGAACAATGGGAAGGTAACCAGATAGCAGCTCCCTAACACAAGATAACAGCTGCCTGGTAGATCTAAGAACAGCACTCAATAGTAAAAACCCATGTCTCACTGAGACACATTCAGTTACATTGAGAAGGAAAAACAGCAGCCTGCCAGAAAGCATTTCTCTCCTAAAGTGCAGGCACAAGTCACATGACCAGGGGCAGCTGGGAAATTGACAAAATGTCTAGCCCCATGTCAGATTTCAAAATTAAATATAAAAAAATCTATTTGCTCTTTTGAGAAATGGATTTCAGTGCAGAATTCTGGAGCAGCACTATTAACTGATTCATTTTGAAATTTTTTTTTTCCCATGACAGTATCCCTTTAACTATAAACTAGCAGTGTATGTTTAGAGATTGGTGGTGCTGCTTATTCATTTTTTAAAGCAACATCATGTTCAGGGTACTGGTACTTGGATCTGGGGCCCCAATGATAACTGGTAACTGAAAGAAGCTTTTAAAATGCTCAAAATTTTCAAATTTTTTGTATTTTAGAAATGCAATTATAGAAATTAACCAATGAGCAATTCTGGGCAATAATCTCCTGAACTATAAATGCACTGGCAAGGGATTATCACTCAGTGGAAGGCCAGTTCTGACCATTTTGCCACTTCCACCCGAGCATGGAAATGCCTGATATACCATTGCCTTTGGGCTAAAGTCCTCTCAGCTCCTGAAACACACATGTAAGGGCCCAGTCTGACAGTTTAAAGGCAAAGTACACCGAAATCTTGAACCGGGGAAATGTTTATTTCTTTAACAGCATACAGTACTCACTCTCCATACAAACATCACTGGGGTCAAATGTTCCCTTTTGTAGATTTACCGATTTGCCAAGTACTTTTCCAACAATTCACCGGACTTGCGAACCCAGCCAAGGATTTTCTTGCACAGCCTACTGGTCAAGTAGTCCGTTGTGCGACCTACGACCCTCCACTTCGCCCCAGCTATGAATTTTCCTTATGCGCCACCTTCCTCCTTCATTCAGCTTGACACCTCGCCAGTGCCCCCTCTGACCTTTCCGGGTAGGAATTTCTTCACCTTGGCCTGGATTGTCCACACTGTCCCTCACTCATACTTCGCCATATCTGTGGTAGAACCACAACTTCTAAGCCATCTCCTTGTTGGGGTACCAGCTACCTATTCTATCTAGCACTTTTCTGGCTAAGGCACCTAGTGCCTGTACTTAGGAGACCTAGCTGTCTACACCTGCAGGAACCAAAGACCACACCCTGAGCATAACCCCTCCTTTTATACCTGCCAACACTTGTCCCTCTATTTCCCTCTAGTGGTGGAGGGTCATATTACACCTAAACTTTGTTCCTTTGCTGCCACCTTGTGGTGGTTTCACACGTATCACATTATTCACTCACATTTTCCGAATTTCCATACACATAACAAATTATCATGCAACATTTTCTTACACACATAACGGTCCATTCCCTTACACACATAGCACTGACAGGCAAAAAGTAGAAAACAAAGGCTTTGTTTCTTTCTGGGTTTTTTCTTCATTTTAAGAAAGAGTCCGTGCTGATGATGTTCTTCAGTCCTGAGGCAGATCTATTCCAAAAGGAGGCACTTGAGAAAACATCCAAACTACTTTCTCCGGGGGAGGTCAATGTGAGACAGTCTGGCTCAGAATCACCATCTGTGACCCCTGATGTGAATACTACAGATAAACTAATGGATACTACAGATTGAGTTGCTGCAGAAAACACAGACTCCCTTGTAGAACATGTTTGTGGACCACCTGTGGACTCCAAGTCCAAGACAGAATAATAATTTTAACATGGAACTTTAGTTTGTGCCTTGGAGACTGCTCGAAATCAGGGAGATACATTTCCACAGATGTTTCCACAAAAAGCCAAAGAATAGTATTAATATTTCTTTTTTAATTGTTCCTGTAAGTGAAGCAAAAGACATCAGAGACAACCCCGAGTTATAAATGTGGCATGTTCAAATTTACAAAGACTTAAATTCTAAGAGGCAGTTCATGCTAGAAAATAATGCAATTCTGTTGTGAAACTTGCAATCTTCTGTATTTTACCAGGCTTTGTATTGTCATGCAATAAAGGGATACCAAGGGGAATACCCTTATTTACTTCTCTTTTCCACTTATTTACAAATTGTGGATGACAGTTATGTTGCAATATCTAATTTAGTTCTTCCAATTTTCTATCTTGAGTGCTTCATGAAAAATAGATACTAAACCTTCAACAGACATTGAACATATTGAAAAAAATGACCGTTTGGGCTCAAAATATTTTTTAAGGCATACTTTCTTTGCATCCATTGTTACAGAGTTGTGCCCTTCCCTAGGTAGTTACAAAGGACTTGTTTCTTAAAACTAAAATGTTTCATCCTGATTCTTTATCCTGTATTTTAATGCTTACTCTAATATGCTCTGTTCTGATCCTGCTAGCGCTCTTGCTTTAAATTCTGCATCTTCAGAAAAAAAGGATTATAATTACTTTGTCTACATCCAAAATGATTTCCATATTTGGGTGACAGAGATTGCTTTCCCCTATTTGCAGTTTTAATAATTATGAACATTTCTTTCATGGTGATGGTGGAAACTAGAAAATCCGTTTTCTTTAAAAGTTATATTACAGGTATAGTATCCCTTATCCGGAAACCCGATATCCAGAAAGCTCCGAATTACGGAATGGCTGTCTCCCATAGACTCCAAATTTATATATATATATATATATATATATATATATATATATATATATATATATATATATATATATATATATATATTTATATATATATATATATATATATATATATATATATATATATATATATATACACAAAAATCATAGGATGCCTCCTACACTTATCTGGGTTGTTGCCCTGGTGCTAACAGAATATACAGTATGTATAAAAATAGAATGAAAGCTGTTGCACAACAGGGTCTTGCAAAAAAAGTCATTATTTATTATTTCACAAATCGACGTTTCAACCCTCACTGGGGCCTTTGTCAAGATACTGAGAATTACAAACAATGAGCTTTAAATAGGCAAACTCACCCAGCCACGCCCAGACACCAAACCCCACCAAGTGAAAAAAAGTCCAGATCTCTAAGCAGCCCAGACCACACTGAGCATGTGCACAGTCTTAGTCTTGCAAAGATGTTTAACAAGTTACAAGATGGTGACCCCCTGTAGCCAAATTTAAAAGCATAAATTATTTGTTTGATTAGGCTTGTGGTGCAGTAAGTTCATGATTATGTTAAGTATACAAAATACAGCATTTCTAGCCTTATTCTATTGTAGACTTTACATGCCCTTTAAATGTTTTAAATGTTTTCCCCCATGGACATCTATGGGCGTCATCTGTTGTGTATATGTCTGTAATACTATGATAGTAAATGGGTTTAAATATTTCTCAACCTTTGGTTACATATCTTTTTTTTTCAGGATATTAATGCTTATATTGACGGTCTGCTTGCGAAAGAACTGCTTTACTTTGACTATGACACCTTTGGAATTCCTTTTGTCGACCCAGAGAGTAACAACTAATTGTACAGCTGTGTCTATAAATTGTAAATTATAAACCTGGGACAGGTTAAAAGGAAAAAATCAGGCTATTGTTTTATTGTTATTCATCAACTAAAGCAAAATGGAAAAGTTGAAAATGTAGGGCAATTTACTACAATAACATGGTTAAATAGGTAGAATCAGGCAACTGCACAGACATAAATTAATCTTGTGTATTTATCTGAAGTAGTAGTTTCCAAGCTTTGGTGTGGCCCCTTAAGTATTGGATGGGGCACTGCTTGATGGCCATCTAGGGTAATATTTTCTTATGTTAAGTGTTAATTAGTGATGGGCGAATTTGTCTTCCCGCGAAATTCGCGAAACGGCGAAAAATTCGCAAAACGGCGCCGGCGTCTCGTTTTTGACGCCGGCGCCCGTTTTTTTGACGCCGGCGCCCGTTTTTTTGACGCTGGCGCCCGTTTTTGGCGCCGGCGCCCGTTTTTGGAGCTGGCGTCCGTTTTTTCGAAAAAAAATTTTGACGCCGGCGAATTTTTTTCCGCAAATTTTCGCGGCCGTTTCGCGAATTTATTCGCCGACGGCGAATCGCGCAAATTCGCCACGAATTCGCGCCTGGCGAATAAATTCGCCCATCACTAGTGTTAATTTGTTTAGTGCTTGGATATCCATGTCGATTAAATATCAAGTATCTATTGATCAGGGTTGGACAGCCTAAAGCCATCATCCTGATTTTGAGAACTTTAGTTTGGCAAAACTTTAGGTCTACCAAAAGCATGCAAAGGCATATTTGGGGGCAACAGTACCAGGCCACAAGCTATTTGTGTCACAGTTCAATACAGTTACCTGTGGCCATTTCTAACACTCTAATTGCATGTGCTTAAAATTCTTTCTGATGCCAATGCACTAAATGCAAGGGTACACATAACTTTCATGCACTCAGACCTGTAGCTCCATTAAAAGTCCTGGCGTCAGCCTGTGTCGAGCTACACCAAAAGGATATCAGTGGGAAGATGCATACTTTCACATTTAGATTACAAATTTTGTGAAAACACCTTTGCTTGTACTAAAATAGCAAATGATTTCTATGATGGTCTGCTTTATATACTATTATTGTGCAGCTATATTGGTAATGTTCGGCTTGTACTGTTTGTCACGCTTATATCTGATCTGACATTATCACCGTTATTGGAATTTTTTCTCTCTGTCTAGCCCTTAAGCCTGTATGTGATTGTCTTCATGAATTTATTGGATTAAAGTGCCTTTTCTCTTTGATCATGGATGTTCCCTGGAGTTTGCTGAACAACTATAGACATTATCATCACTGAAATAAAAATGAGTATTAATTAATTACACATCTTAGTGATGTCCATTAACTTATAGTCAGTAGGCAATATCGTGTCACTATATGATCCCCATGATACTTATGACTAACCTGCCAGACAAATCTAGGATTGCCACATTTGTGTGGATAAAAGTCTGAACTGAGGATGGAGTGTGTGATGTCAGAGGTGAGATGATGGCTTTTGGGGGACAGGTTTGGGATTTCAGGGGTGTGGCTATGACATGGCAGTTCATGATTGGCTGGCTGTTGCACCAATCAGACTGCTGAAACAGGCAGTTTTGAAGTAGATAACCCATGCAAAATCGAGCCTGGTGGCACTAGCAACCATAATTAAACCTGCTGCACGTTATTAGTTGTTGAGTAGCTCACATACTGGCAGAGGGATGGAGGGAAAAGGCAGACAGTTTGCTGAGATTTAGCAGCCAATAGCAACAAATGAAATACATTTCTGACAACTTCAGCTAGTACTGGTGTTCCTGTGTTGGTCCTTGCTTTGTTTCTCTTGTAGGGAGCTCTTCTAGATCAGGGCTGCATTTGAACTGTGAATGCCCTTGTTTGGCCCCCACATGATCGTCTGCCTGCTATGATTCCATTCCCTGCATTGTTTACACCTCAAATTCAGACAAACTCCTGCATTGTTCACACCTGTAATTCCCCCTGCATTATTCACACCTGTAAAGCTCAGGACTGTTCACACCTCAGACCCAAACTGAAACTGTGCACATTGTTCTCCTGTTCATATCTCAGACACTCATACAAACTGCTGGAGGGGCACCAGCATTGTGTCACTGTATGTAGCACAGTATGAACTGCCCATCCTTATAGGTTTCCCTGTCTCCTACTGTATTTTGCCTTCCCTATGCTCTTTGTGTGTGACATACTTTGCCTGCCCTATGCTCCCTGTTTGTGCCATACTCTACCTGCCCTATGCTCCATGTGTGTGCCATACTCTACCAGCCCTATGCTCCCTTATGTTAAGTGTTAATTAGTGATGGGCGAATTTGTTTTCCCGCGAAATTCGCGAAACGGCGAAAAATTCGCGAAACGGCGCTGGCGTCTCGTTTTTGACGCCGGCGCCCGTTTTCTTGACGCCGGTGCCCGTTTTTTTGACGCTGGCGCCCGTTTTTGGCGCCGGCGCCCGTTTTTGGCGCTGGCGTCCGTTTTTTCGAAAAAAAAATTTTGACGCCGGCGAATTTTTTTCCGCAAATTTTCGCGGCCCTGTCTCCTACTGTATTTTGCCTTCCCTATGCTCTTTGTGTGTGACATACTTTGCCTGCCCTATGCTCCCTGTTTGTGCCATACTCTACCTGCCCTATGCTCCATGTGTGTGCCATACTCTACCAGCCCTATGCTCCCTGTGTGTGCAATACTCTACCTGCCCTATGTTCCCTTTGTGTGCCATACTCTGCCTCCCCAATGCTCCCTGTGTGCCATACTCTGCCTGCCCTTTGCTCCCTGTGTGTGCCATACTCTACCTTCCTTATGCCCCCTGTGTGTGCCATACTCTACCAGCCCTATGCTCCCTGTGTGTGCCATACTCTACCTGCCCTATATTCCCTTTGTGTGCCATACTCTGCCTCCCCAATGCTCCCTGTGTGTGCCATACTCTGCCTGCCCTTTGCTCCCTGTGTGTGCCATACTCTGTCTCCCCTATGCTCCCTGTGTGTGCCAAACTCTGCCTTCCTTATGCCCCCTGTGTGTGCCATACTCTGCCTGCCCTATGCTCCCTGTGTGTGCCATACTCTGTCTCCCCTATGCTCCCTGTGTGTGCCAAACTCTGCCTTCCTTATGCTCCCAGTGTGTGACATACTCTGCCTGCCCGATGCTCCCTGGGTGTGCCATACTCTATCTGTCCTATGCTCCCTGTATGTGCCACATTCTGCTTTCCCTATGCTCCCTGTGTGTGCCATACTCTGATTGCCCTATGCTTCATGTGTGTGTCATACTCTGCCTGCCCTATGCTCCCTGTGTGCGCCATACTCTGCCTGCCCTATGCTCCCTATGTTTTTTTTGGTGTGTTACCACAATTAAGGTGGGCATAGAACTTAAAAGTTATTTTCATAACATGGGTGTGGTAAATGGGTGTAGTTTAAAAGGGGAGTGGCCAACAATATCTTCCTTTATCGGCCCTCCACCACGTATGCCAGAAGAATTCTAGCCCTCAGTACCATAGAAGTTGGATAGCACTAGATGATACAACTTTGTTAGAAGAATTTGCTTCCATTCAGCCATTCAGGGCATTCATGAGATTGGGAAATGATACTGGAAATCAGGGCTGGCTCATAATTGGAGTTCCAGTTCATCCCACAGTTGTTCAGATAGATTGAGGTCAAGGCTCTGTGCAAGCCAGTAAAGTTATTGTATTACCATCTTATAAAAAAACAAAACAAAAACTGTACAGACCTTACTTTGTGCATGAGGGGGTATTATTGTTTTGAGACAGTTGCCACAAAGTAGAAAGTGTGGAATTGTCAAGAATATCATTGTAGTTTAAAGTTTTCTTTTGACGGAACAAGGAAAACAACCAAGACATTCCCCTGCTACCAAGCTTTACATTATGCATGAATGCAAGTAGTGTTTTCCTGGCATCTGCCAAACCCAGTTGGATCTGTGAGACTGCCAAATGGTGAAATGCCATTTATCACTCCAGAGAATGCTTTTCAGCTAAGCCCAATGGCAATGAACTTATACCATTCCCGCCAATTCTGGTGATGTTTGGTTTGTTTGCCTCTGATCAACCATAAAAGCCCCTCGCTTGATACAAATAGTTCTTGTGCTGACTGTCATTCTGGAAACATTTTAGACACTTTGGATAAGTGTCCTAGCCAAGGACTTGTCAATTTAGCATCTGGATACTATTTGGCCATATAGTCCAGAGGACACACTGCAAACACAACAACCACGTGGTTCCCAAGTTGCAGTTTAACACAACCCAAAAGAGAAAAAAATTGATCAATGAGTAAAACATTTGAAATCATTAAATTTAGTTGCTTTTTTATCTTAACAAATAACTTTTTGTTATGTCAAACAATAAAGTTTGCTGATATTTTTTTAAATGTCTTTATTTGCACCAAAAGATACAGTGCATACAAAATGGACTGAAACATATGATTACGTCATATAAATAGGACTATGAAGATTCTCATTTACCCAGATCATGGTATATTTAGTATAAGTAATTCTAGAGCAACTGGACTTGCTGAGTAATCGTTGAAGAAGTTTCACTACTCATCCGAGCAGCTTCTTCAGTTTAACGTTGAACTGAAGAAGCTGCTCGTATGAGTAGTGAAAAGTCTTCAATGATTACTCAGAAAGTCCAGTCATTCTAGAACTACTTATACGAGATATATATCAATAGGGTTACATACAGTATATGTATCGTGATATATTTAAAAAAAAAAAAACCTGTGATACCTGTGAACAGTCTAACGGTTGTTAACAGAAGTGCATACGTTTATATGCTTAAACTGTACATGTCCCTGGACTAAATTGGTACTAACATTACTGCATGCTGATGAAGGCAAACTGGAAATTGTGAAAATATTTCAAGTTAATTGTAAAAGGTTATGCAGTTTTCAGACTGAACTGCTGTTATGTGTAATTGCCTCATTTATCCATGTGTGTTTATTTCATAAAAACAGTGCATACCTCTAAAGGAAGGGGAAGGTTAATGGATATTATAGGAGCTCCAGCGTATAGGAATAACAATGAGATTGATTGAGACCCTGCATTTCCATCACGGCAGTTGAAAATGTCATGAAGTAATTGCACATTGGGGGTGTACATTGCACATAAAGCCAGGGTTGTGCTGGTGGGTGCAGGGCCCACCGGGGCAGCTTCACATCGTACCCCTACCTCCCGCTATAGGGTTTGCCAACCCTCTTCCCTCCCCAAAGCATGCATAAATTAAACCTACCGTCAGCATGTTGGGGGGTGAGATCAGCGGCCTGAGGGAGCCCAGTCCGACCCTGCATATAGCCCCCAGCAGTATGTGAGGCTTAACACATCTATTATGAATTGTAAGACTTCAGACTGTCCATGCTATATCTTTTGCAGGGAGCTGTGGAGTGTATGACATTTACCACAACTTATAAAAATGCTGTATAGAAATGAAGGTAGATGTTACCCCAGGCAATGCTTCTGCGTCTTCCTTGTAGACAACAAATCACATTACCCATGGGATTTCTAGATCAGGTTGTATTCTAAAAATCAAGTGGAAGGTGCAGTGCACAGCACTCTCACATAGTCAGGTGGTAAGCACAGGGCTATCTTCAGTGTCAGACTGGGATGTCTCCAGGGCCCAACGTTGTTGGAACCTGGGGGCCTCCCACCCCAGCTGTGAGTGCCACCAGCCCCCTCCTTGCTGATGCAATCATGGGTGTTGTGGGTGGTGGGGAATGCTGAAATCAATGCTTGCAGTTCCCATCATAGGAAGTGAACCTGAGCCACGTGGCCCACATGGACTGGGGCCCAATGTTTTTTTTTCCCAGTGTCCTGCTGATCCTGGCTTGCATCTTGCACTAGTGATGTACGGGTCAGGAAAAACCTAACCCTAGCCTGCAAAACCTTAACCCGTACCCAACCCACAAAATATTGCCATTGTAGGACCCGTGCCCAACCCATACCTGTGCACTCTGCACGCTTCTTCTGTTCACCCTCTAATTCCAACACAGGTAGTGTTTGGGAGCACTGGAGGAATGTACTTCACCAGTCTGACCCATAGCCAATCCTAGTCTGCAATGGTAAGCCAAATTTCAACTCAAACCCGCCCAACCAGTCAACCTTTAGGTCACCCCAGGTTTTAAGTCAACCCACACATCATTATCTTGCATCTAATGGCACTTCGGATCTCCAAGGGATTGCCCATGTCTTGTGCACCCCCACTTGAAATCATGGGTTATGGTACAATATGTGTTAAACATGTCTAATAAAAAAAACGTAAAATGTTTATTAATTTATACATAGAGATTTGCATGATTTCTCTATAGTTTTGCAAGTATATTCCTAATATGATGAAACAAAAGATCTCAGTGGATTAAATGCTAAATAAAAAAAGGCTTATGACAGTTCCTCTATCCTGCAGATTTTCCCTCTCTGCATGCAATAAGTCAAGCAGTAACAACAATGCTAACTAAAGGTAGGAATGATTTTTCTCTTAGGTCTTGCCACATTATCCCAGCAAGCCGCTGTAAACAAAGAGTGTGTGCAAACAGGCTGCTCGCATTGTTCCATGAGCATCTATTTCTGATCCTAAATGTATTGGGAAAACACAATTACAATATTGACAAGCAGAGTGAATGCAGAAGCAAGCATCCCAAATGCCTACTGAACAACTAAAGAGATTTTTTTTAAAATGAATACATTAGCATTCTGAGTCTGTAATCATCTCCATTTGGAGGATTAAAGTCTTTTCTTTTTTTTTTTTTTAAACAAATGGGAAAAGAAATAAGGAAAGAAATAGATTACTTTTGAAATAATAAAAAAAGCAGAGGATATGGATTCTTTGTGAGCGGGTAACGGCTTGCAGATAAAGTGAAGTGTTTACCGAATTTCCATATGAATACTTTGTTTAGTGTCACTGCCTTGTCAGTTTATTAAAAAACGATGGATTAAAAAACTAATTTTCGCAGCTTGAAATATATCCTTGGGTTAACACGTCAAGACATAAAGCGATCTTTGTCATTAATATAAAAAGAGTTTCCTTGGGAGTAAAGGCACTGTGTAATGTTGTGCAGAAGAGAGAATGTTTAGAAAAACTTGGGCACAATGTTGTTTAATCCTCCATAGTCAACTTGTAATTTTCCCTAATAAATCTGACCAATGGTTTTGGATAACTGTCTCTTTTTGTATGTTTGTGTTGCCCTTACCCTTGTACTGTCTGGTATTATGTACCAGTCTGTCCCTAAAGTACCACATAGGGTGCCTGGTTTTGGACGAATGGCAGGGGGTAAGCACAATGGACAAGGAGTGTGAAATCCCAGTATTGTGGATAGTGCCAATAAAGTAGGGGTCCCAGCTCAGCACGATGGAGGGACATAGTTACATAGTAATAGGGTGGGAGGCCTGCTTATGGACCTTAAGGCTCATATAGAGGTATGGGACCTTTTATCCAGAATGCTCAGAACCTCAGGTTTTTGGGATAAAGGATCTTTCCATCATTTGGATCTCCATACCTTAAGGTTCAGGGCACATGCTCAGATTCAGGGAGATTAGTCGCCTGGCGACAAATCTCCTCCTCTTCTTCAGGGCGACTAATCTTCCCGAACTGCCTTCCCCTGCCTTCTGGCTGGCTAGAATGTAAATCATAAATGGCACTCGGAGCGCTTCATATCCCAAAGTCGCCCGAAGTTTTCTTCGTGAGGCAACTTCGGGCGACTTCGGAAAATGAAGCGATTTGAGTGAGATCCCGCTGGCAATTAACATTCTAGCCGGTGGGAGGCAGTTCAGGGAGATTAGTCGCCCCGAAAAGAGGAGATATGTCGCCGGGTGACTAATCTCCCCGAATCTGAGCGTATGCCTTGACCCTAAATCCAATGGGATTGCTACCCCACCATAAAGATTAACTTTGAATCAAGTACAAGGTACTGTTTTGTTATAACAGGGGAAAAGAGAATATGTTTAAATTTTTTGATTAAAATGGAGTCTATGGAGACTACCTTTACTAATTTGGAACTTTCTTGATAATGGGTTTCTGGATAATGGAGCCTATACCTCTATATTGAGTATGAGTGAGGACCCTGAGGTGCTTGTCAAGGTTTCCATTGATATAAAGAGACACATTAGTATGAATTATTATATGCACCAAAAATTATCCCTAATACGGAAAATGAAGGATGGGTATAAATAATATTGGAATGTAAAATAGAAACCACAGAACAGAAATTGCTGGCACATGCCACTCACATTTACAGTAGGATTTCTAAAATTAAGGCCTGAGGGTCACACAGTGCCAGAAAGCTGGTTCAATCCAGTATAGCAGGGTAATATAATGAAGAGATAAAAATGTATCTCAGAGCTATATATACTGTATATCAATAATCCTCAACTGAATCGTAGCAACGCAATTACAGATAAACTAACCCTTTATTCTGGACATAATTTCTAAGGCCAAATGTTCCAAAATGTTGTTGCCTGCCATAGCCTGTTGTTCAAATAATAAGGCATCGGCATGATACTTTGCCCTCAACTTGCGGAAGAATCTCAACATCGTGCCAATATTACTAGAAATAACATTTAATGGTCTTTTTCTACTTGAACTTGTGCACTCCTAAGCTTTCTTTTTCATGACCAATATAGATAAAATATAATACTCATAAAGGCATAATCCTGGGATTGGGAACAGAAAGAAAATAATTACGAGCAGTTGCTTTCATTTTTTTAGTACCTGAAATAGGCTTGCAGTCAGTCTCATTCTGCCATGGAAAAACATCAGTTAATAGTACTGCTCTAGCAGAATTCTGTACTGAAAGCTGTTTTTCAAATGAGCAAACAGATTATTTTTATATTTGATTTTAAAATCTGACATGGAGCTAGACATGTTTCCCAGGAGCCCTCGGTCATGTGACTTGTGCTCTTATAAACCCCAGTCACTCTTTACTGCTGCACTGCAAGTTGGAGCGATACGGTATCACCCCTCCCTTTCCCCCCAGCAGCCTATCAACAGAACAATGGTAAGGTAACCAGTTAACAGCTACCTGGTAGATATGAGAATAGCACTCAATAGTAAAAATCCAAGTCCCACTGTGACTCTTCTAGTTACGCTGAGTTGGAGAAATAGCCTGTGTGAAAGCAGTTCACAGCATCAGAAATCATGAAGACCCTTGTAAATACAGCCAGTCCCCGGGTTATGTACGAGAAAGGGTCTTTAGGTTTGTTCTTAATTTGAATTTGTATGTAAGTTGAAATATTTACTTATTAAATGCAACAAGACGGATATTTGTCTTAACATAGTATTTACCTTTTTGTGCATATGTATTTTTACCTTTCTGTGCTCTGCAGTAGACAAGACATGCCAGAGGGGATTGGGGCAGGTGGTTTATTAAAGATAAATGCTAATAAAGGCCAAGCAAACCACAGTACATTGTATGTAAGTCAGGTGTACTGTATGTAACTCGAGGACTCCCTGTATATAAATCAAGCTAAACAGGGGTGATTTTGGCCCCATTGCCTACCATGAAGCGGCTTTGTTTCTACCACCCCCCTCCCCCCAGCTCTCACCTTTTTGGTGCAGGACGGGGTCATGGGGTGTCCACGTTGCACTAGGAGAGCTGAATTTCAGGTTTGAAATATGGAAATTCGGCTCTTACATTTACCACAGTTTTTTAACCAGCTTTTTGCCGTGCTTCATTGGCGCAGCACCCTTGGCACTGTAAAGTAAAAGCAAATATATAAGAGATCATTTATTTAGGGGCAGATTTATCAAGGGTGGAAGTGAATTCGAGGGAATTTTCGAAGTAAAAAAATTCGAACTTCAAAGTCATTTTTTGGATACTTCGACCGTCAAATAGGATACTACGACTTCGAATTTACTTCTAATTCGATTCGAAGTAAAAATTGTTTGAATATTCGACCATTTGATAATCGAAGTACTGTCTCTTTAAAAAAACTTCGACTTCAATACTTCACCAAATTAAAGCTGCCGAATTGCTATGTTAGCCTATGGGGACCTTCTACAAACTTTTTCCAAGTCTTAACACATCAAATTAAAATCCTTCAATCCATCAATGAAATCCTTCGAATCCTTCGGTATTTGAATTCGAAGTATTTAAATTCGATGGTCGAATTTCGAAGTATTTTCAACTTCGAAATTCGACCCTTGATAAATCTGCCCCTAACTGATACGGCTTGTGTACACCTATAATTGCAGCTAGCAACTGTTTATCAGATGAAGAACTCATTGCTATACTAAAAGTGTTTATTTAGGAGAACACATTATGGATCATTTACTGAAATAGTAATGACATCTAATTCATTCATATGTGTAACATAAGTCACATACCTTCGTATGTAAGAGAGCTCATTAAGTCAGAGATGTTAGATTGGAATTCATTTACAAATGATGGCTCCCTCCACCCTTTATTCATTCAACTCGCGTTACTTCTACCATGAAAAGACAATTCATCTAAGAGATATGCACTATGTGATAAGTCATTACAGTAATAATATCATTATCATAATGATCCTCCTTATCATTTATCTGACAAAATACCAATGTATCTGCAAAGAGTGTGAGTATTTCAGACTAAAACAATGGAACATGGAGACATGGGAATAGGCAAAACAACATGTTAGTGTCATATTTCATTAAAGGGTTTAATACGCATGCCATCATCCTGAGTCATATTACCCATTTTTATATTTTTACTATATACTCATACAGCAATGTGTTTTTATGAAGGATACATGTGCAGGGCAGAGCTATGGCTGTGGTTACTCCTTCTACTTATACTTTTATGTAACTATGATCCAGTGCAGTCTCAGTCTCAAAAATTTCCTCTAGAACTATGGGGAGACTCTAGCACAGAGAGACTGTCACTGAGTGTTAACATGCAAGGATAGCTGGGTTACAGACTGTTAACAGCATTGGAATAGAGTACAAGCTGTCACATATCAGAGTCCTCTGTGTAGCTTACCGTATATACTCGCGTATAAGCCGACCCGAGTATGAGCCGAGGTACCTAATTTTACCTACGAAAACTGGGAAAACGTATTGACCCAGTGATCAACTGGACTTCTTTGTAAAGTTGATGGTGACAGAGAATTGCCAAACGGATTACTGTGTGCATTGTCCCACTGTCCCACTACCATGTGCAGAGGGTGCTGTGTGATATTGCCATCACTGTTAATCTTTCGTATAACCAACAGAGGGCGCTGTGTGATATTGCCATCACTGTTAATCTTTCGTATAACCAACAGAGGGCGCTGTGTGATATTGCCATCACTGTTAATCCTTCATATAACCAACAGAGGGCACTGTGTGATATTGCAGTCACTGTTATTCTTTCATATAACCAACAGAGGGCGCTGTGTGATATTCCAGTCTCTCCCCAAGTGAACTGTTGGTATAGGAATGATTAAAAGTAAATGCAATCTCAGCTGACTCGAGTATAAGCCGAGGTAGACTTTTTCAGCACATTTTGGATGCTGAAAAACTCGGCTTATACTTGAGTATTTACGGTATATATGGAAATTGCTACTAGGCCTACTGCATTGTGTCTGCTTTGCTGGTGATATAACACAGTAGAATAGTGCTACATAAAAAAAAATATTCATCTACGAGGATTTGCTGTTTATTTTTTTAAATTAATGGAATGATTATATTTAGGGCTTATACCTGAGACTTTTTGTGTGTGATTACTAGAATATTATATTTAACTGAATAGTGCCCATTTATACCTTCATTAAAACAGTTTCTGTAAAATGAAAGAAAATATAATTCTAAGTACCCATAAATGAAACATTTTCCCATAGTTTTGAAGCTATTTGTAAATGACTATGAAGATTTTCATTCATCCAGGTCATGGTATATCTAGTATAGGTATTTGTAAATGCAATTGCCATTGAAACCAGCATTTTTCAGGCTGTTTTTATTTTTTGCACTGTTGGTTTCGAATCTTAAAATTCACTTCTTCTTGATAAGAACGAGATACACTGATACGGCTTTCTATTGCATATTCTATTGACATTTTTTTTCATTATGCAATGGCAAACACTCCCATTAATAAATTAATTAGTGATAAGCGAATTTATTTGCCAGGCAAAATTCTGCATTTCGACATCTGCGATTTTATCGTGAAATTGTTGAAAAAAAAATTTAATTTGTCACTGAGACAAAAAAGTTGTCATAAGAAAAAATGCCCATTGACTTTAATGCATTTGGAGTGAGAAGAAATGGTTGTGCGTAAAATAATTTTGACCCCATTGACTTCAATGCAAATTTGTCGCAGTTTTTGCAAAGGCAAAGCGAAATGGGACAGATTCTCTCATCACTAAGTAATGTAATGCCTTATTCACATGCTCAGTGGGCTCTGAGTAGCTGTTGAAAAGCTAAGCTTAGGAGTTGCAAATCATCAAGCAGAAAATGATGTATGTGTAATAGAAGCTGATGCTACTGGACTTAAATTCTGATGCAAATTGCACTGGTTTCAGAGTTCCCTATAATCTACATTAATTACTCATCAGCCTTATAGTGTGACATTTATATTATATGTTTACTGTATATTGTGAGTGGGTCCCTAAGCTCAGTAAGTGACATCAGCACAGAGCATGTGCAGTGAATCAGCAGAAAAGAAGATGGGGAGCTACTGGGGCATCTTTGTAGACACAAATCTTTACTGCTAAAGTGCTGTGGTTGCCTTGGGCTGGTACAGGACCTCAAAACATAATGTACAGCATTTCTCATCTACTTATTTGTTCAGTTTTAGTTCCACTCAGGGCCAGAACTAGGGGTAGGCAGAGTGCCTAGGGCGCAAAGCTGGGGGGTGCCAGGCACGTACCTTCTCTGGCTCCTACTCCTAGTCTGTTTCCTTCTCTCCTCTCTGGACTGTCCGCTTGCATGCTCGTCTATTGATGATTGTGAATCTGCGTCAATTCGCCAGGTTCTACTCGTGCTTGCATGCACCCAGTCACCATAGCATCCGGCCAGGTTGCCTATGATGCTTAGCTGGCCTGGCCCGGCTCTGGTTCCACTTTAAATCCAACAACAGTCTGACTTATTCTAACTAGTGATGGGTGAATTTCTCTGGTTTTATTCCGTGAAATTCGCGAAATGGGCGAAAAATTTGCAAAACTGAGATTTTGCCACCGGCATCAATTTGCTGGCATCGAAATGGACGCCGGTGCCAAAGTTGACACTGGCGCCCATTTGTCATTTTGCGTCTAAATTGTAACCGTCAAAAAAAATGTAAGTGTAAAAAAACCTTTGATGCCGGTGAATTTTCCCGGCGAACACGCACATTCGCCATGAATTTGCGCCTGACGAATACATTTTTTTTTTAACCATATAATCATTTCTGCAATTGTTTCCTCACTGACATTAGCAGATTAATAACATTAGCCAAAATAAATCAATATCCGTCATAAACTGACCTTAACAGGAGCAATATCAATAAATCTATCTTCTCTTTCACAGGTAAAATAAACTGACTAAAGCAACATTCAGCTTGCTTCTGTACTTCATAAAAAGCCTTTAAACTTTAACACCCTTCAAGCCTTGTACCAAATCATTGCTAACATGACTAAACACGCTCTTTCTAGTTCGAACTAAACTGTACATCTAAGTTCTACATCAAAGCCTTTTCCTGCTTCCTCCGTTTTCGCCGTGTGCATCATAATTCACTGGTGACAAGACAGGGTGTAGATAAATTATACAGAAAACTGTCACGAGAATCTTCTTTTTACCAAATACTCATTCAAACAGAAAACATTCAGTTGATTTCAGTACGCCTGAATTATCTAAGGTAGTTGGAAGGGATAAATATTTGATGATCAGGCTTATTAAATTTCCACCAGTATTATAGCTGCAGCTAAATATATGCTGAGATTTTAAATGCAGTCCAGGGAATGGGCTCCTCTGCTAATAGATTTTACGTAGCCAGTCGGAGCGTTCCTGCTTAGATGTGCCACATGGTTACCAAATCACCTTGCTTTTATTTTAACTTGCTGGTAGCACTAAATTATTGGAAGAATTTTTTCTGCTTTTGTATCATGTTATGCTACAGCTCTCAGCACAATGCGACCTTATGCTGTATAATTATTAGGCTGGGAAAAAAAATGGAAAATATGGTAACAAAGCAAGAACAATCATAAATGTGGGGGAAGCAGAAACAAAAGAAGGAAAGTAATTAATCTTTTATGCACTTGTATTCTAAGCATTTACTGTATATGTTGAACAAGTAAGAAGCATCTCCTTAGCTAGCATAATAAAAAGGAGAACATATAAAGTGACAATTCATTGCTTCTGTTGTTGGAATAAAAGTCATATTTGAATCGGAGTTGCTGTCCTGAAAAGGCAATATAATGACAGAAGCAATATTAAAAGGGCAAACAATTAGCGAGGCTTTTTTTCTTAATGATCTAAATCTATGGCTGCAAAAACAAGAAAGATACTGCATTTCAACAAACTTCTTCCCCACTCTGGATTAGAAAATATACCCAAAGTGGGTTGGCTGTCAGATGCTATTACAGAAGAGTATTGCATAACAAGCCTTAAAAAGCAATTATAAGTGGGAACTGTAAGGCATGTTACAAGCTGCTCATTTGGTGGGGTTGTAAATGAGCAGATTTTTGCCTGATTTGGTTAACTGGGTAGAGGACCAAGTGGAAGGGTACTTGTTAGGCCCAGGTGTGATCCTAGCCTCTTTGGTACCAGAAGTGGCTTGCTGCCCCCTCACCCCCTTCACTCTCATGGTAGTTCAGAGGGTCCAGGGTGCTAGCGCAGAGAGCGCAATGGAGAGCCAAATTTCAGGTTTGGAAAATGAAACATTCAGCATTTTGCCACCCCTGGTAACCAATAGGGCACTGCTGCTAGTAGTTTGTTTCTCAACTCTCCTCATTGGCACAGCACCCCTGGATAGGCTATTTAAGCCATTTAACTTTACTGTTTTTGAAAATATATACAACTGTACAGTAATCTAATAATAAAACAAGAAACAGAAAATGGGTCAAGTCCCCTCTTTTGTAGTAAAATTGGCCAGATCAGTCACGCTTCCATTGTATTTTACTTTGTCTTGGAGTACTTCCAAAATCCCATTTGTGTAGATTTTGGACTTTAGCCAAGTTATTCTGCAGGAACAATGGACAGTCTTCCATGTGGTTGTAGCACCCTCCACATAACCATCCCTGGTGGACTTATACCTATAAAAAAGATGTTGTTTTGTAGACAAAAGCTACAGCAGGGATGGGCCGGCCTGTAAAACCGATGCTTTTGTCATGGGATACTTTTCCTAACCATGCAGGGAGGTACCAGTCTGTGAACAGGAGAATAGTTAGGGTCACCATATCGGGTTTAGCTTGACATGGTACAGTTGCTTGCAATAACGTAACCATCAGAGCTGAGTTCCGGGTGCAGGCAGATGAGCTGGGCCCCCCTCCGGATGCAGGCCCGGATTTGTGGAAAAGCCACCTAGGCCCGGGCCTAGGGTGACAGGATTTTAGGGGCATGCTGCCCAACCACACCCACATTGGTTCAAAAACACCGGAGATACAATCATTTTTTAAATTTCCCATGCGCCAATCCCCATTCCTCCAGTCCAGATGATGAAAATTTGCACAAATAAAGGGGAGGGGACAGGGGTGACGAATGGCAGTGGGCCTAGGGGCGCCCGCTATGTAAATCCAACCCTGTCCGGATGGAGTTTTCAGCGCATATTGACATAGCACCCCCAGCAGTTCTGCCCCTGGTCGCTTATACTAATAAAACAGGGGACCAGGGTATGTGCATGGATCAGCTCCCTCTTGTATGTTTGGGTGCCTGTATCCAAGTCTGGACTGGGATTCGAAATAGGCCCTGGCATAACTAGTACACAGAGGCCCAAACAGCCCTCACCAGTCCACTTAATAGTCTCTTTCTAGTTATCTTACAGCAGCCCCTCTGGCATTTGCCAGAACCCACAGATTGCCAGTCCGGGCTTGCCTGTATCCCTTTGAACAGCCCAAACCTTTGAATTGAAGGGAACAAGCCAGAAACCTGAGAAAGTTGAGACTTTGTGTGAATGCTTATTTGCTTTGCTAGAATCACCAAGACTGGCTATTTAGGGTGAGATATGGGCTGAATACATTTTTAGGAAGTAAGAGGGTCCCTGGTTAAGAGATACTTCTTGTAATTTAGCTCAAATTGAACCTGACACTGATTTCTCCTGTAGCAGCTATGCTTATAGTCTTATGAAAACACAACCAAACCATGCAAACTTTTTAACAATTAAACCATAAAGTTCCAAAAATGGATAGCATTCCACTTCTTTTGTAAGAAAGACATGTATGTGTGTGTATATATATATATATATATATATATATATATATACGTATAGACAAATACAAGAGTCTTCTGCACGCATCCCATTATCAATATATTTAAGACAGAGACATTTTGTGCTACTGAAAAATGCCTTACCCTTTAAACAAAACAGCCAAGTTTGGGAGTTTTACTTTGAAAGCAGCAGGTTAAACTTAGTTCCTTTGTAAAATGTATAATAAAGCAATAGAATTCTTAATGAATCAGATGAAAATTGAGCATAGGACTGGCCAGATATGGGATGACTTTGACGTAGTTGGCCAGCTTAAATATATTGCAATATATGGACAAACAATCCCTGTTTTGATTAAAGGGTAAGGTACTTTTCAGTAGCAGTAGGCACAAAATGTCTATGTCTTAAATATATTGATAATGGGTTGAGTGCAGAGGACTCTTGTATTTGTCTATATGTATTTTGTGGTCACAGCCTCATTGCACCCCCGCCTAATGTTTTTTTTTATTGGGAACACAACTTCTCCTTGTTTGTTATATATATATATATAAATATATATATATCTGTCCCTATGTAAACAATAAAGACATTTTCTGAGGCTGGTGAGGGACCTGTACCTGAATTACAATATGCCAACTCTAGACATAGAAGTCCACACTTTTTCTATTGTCTGGTTCATTTTATGACTTTAGAAACAATTTGTCTGCTTCTGGGGCTTTGGAGACCATACAAAAACATTAGTTGCTCTACCTTTACTCTAATCCTGATTAATGCATGTGCCAGTCACTCTATTCTTCAGCTAAACAGCATATGGAGGTGGTATCTGAAACCCAAAGCTGATGACCTAATTCCTTTGCAGGTCTTAGTCATTCATACCAATATCCACCAGCTGTATATTTATGTTCCAGCAGCCTCTTTGATTTGTATGACTCACTGTGTATGTCCAAATTGCCCAATCTTCAAACCTTACCAGATGTTTTTCTTTTTTACAAACCAGCAAATCAAAAATTGGAAAGAATAGCTGGTTACAAAAAGAAAAAACAGGAATTGCTATCATAACAGTAGAGAGGATAAATATTTGATATGAAACATGATTGATCTCAGCTAAACCTGTATAAAGTGTGTTGGAGTCTCAAGTGGAATATTTGTGGATACCAGTTAAAAGCACTGAACAATAACAAAGATTATTTTCCACTATCCAGGAAGCCGCCTAAAGGCCTAATGGAGCTGAAATGTGAAATGTGACTTTTACTTATATCATTCTTTTGCTTTGTGGTTTGTTATTTTCTTTTATTTTGTTTTACATTGCCTACGGTTATGATAAATCTGTTTCATGAAGTGGATGTTTGTGTTATCTCTGCTCAGGGACAAGAACAATTAGACAACAGACAATGCTGCACCTGCTCTGCTGGTTGTAATAAACATGCCTGATTAATTTAATTGTAATAAAGTCATGAACCTAGCTTTCAATCTGTGATGTGACATACCAAATACATTCCACACACTGTACACCGAAACTGTCGTTTATTTAGTTCCTTCATTGAAAATAAAAAAATAAATAAACACTGCAAAGGACATTATGAAGAATCCGTTACCATGAACAAAAAGTAAGGACAACCCATGCTACTTCTTTATTCTTTCCATTTACTCCTATAGTGTGTGAGGCCCTATAGTTCAAAAGGGTATTGTATGATGATAAATTTCCAGTTTGTCTCTCCCACAAAGGCAGTAGTGATTTATGCAATGGGTTTCATAGAGCAATTCTATAAAACTCTTTGTAAGTCAAAAATTGATATAAATATAAATAGTACAATTTTTACACCATTATCGGAGATCCGAAAAGTTAAAAAGTTGATAAGTCAAAAGTTGATAAATAGTACAATTTTTACACCATTATCGGAGATCAGAAAAGTTAAAAAGTTGATAAGTCAAAAGTTGATAAATAGTACAATTTTTACACCATTATCGGAGATCAGGCAAGTTAAAAAGTTGATAAGTCAAAAGTTGATAGTACAATTTTTACACCATTATTGGAGATCAGAAAAGTTAAAAAGTTGATAAATAGTACAATTTTTACACCATTATTGGAGATCAGAAAACTATCCAAAGTCATAGTTACAACAAATCAATATGTTGCTAAACAAACATTGGAATTAAACATTGGTTGATTTAGAAAAAAAAACAAAACAAAAATCAACCCAAACTTGAATTGTAACCTAGAATTCCCAAAATGTGTCAGACCATTGTGGTACTGTCTGGTGTTTCTAATTTATTCCAAAATAAATTATTTAAGGTGTTTCAATTGCAGGTCTATGTACATGGGGGATATCTATCAAGGGTGCAGTCAGATGTGCAAATGATTGACCAAGACTTCATGTGGTGAGTCTGAAGCAACTTATTCTTCCATTTTTTTTTTTATGAATAAGCTATAACTGCATGCATTAATTATTGTGGTATATGTAACTAGCACTTCTTGAACTTACTTATTATATTAGATAAAGTGGGTTATCTTTACTACAATTACCTGAAAGACAAAATCTATACGACTCTAACTTTATGAAAGTTCTTGTTAGCTTCAAAGCAATGTAACAAAAAGTGTGTAGAGCCATACATTGGCTTTATGGTCTAGAAGAAGGACACTATTTTCAATATATTTCCTTCAACTCAGATTCAACCCTAGGAGCTGCAATCATACTTTTACACCTTTTAGACTGAATGTTATGGTCCTTTGTGAAAAACACTATAAACTACTGTAACTCTTTGTTGGTATACTCACTTACTTTGGCACGGTTGCTATGGTGATTTCAGGGGAATTGCACACACACAAGTTTGTTGTAAAACAAATATAAACTTTATATAGAGTTGTAATGCAAGAAAAGGGTCAGTCTAATACAAAGAATACTTCTGCACTGGGACTTATCTAACTCACTAATATTTATCCAATTGACTGTCTATCTAAAACAGCCCTTTTAAAAACACCAATCAACTTAATTTAATAATTGCATAAATTAATAATTGCATATATCATTTCAATTCAAAAGTCCCTTCTCCAAAAGCTCTTATGTCCCCAGGTAGCGCAAGCTTCCCCAAAGTACCTCTCCCTTTGAACACATAGTAGTCGCTCCCACGTAGCAGGTACGCGAACAAGACCTGTCCTCACACAGGGGGCCCGCACTTGTAGCCTGGCTACTATCTTGCATTGGATGACTCAGTCACTGGGGTGCTCTCAGAGGCAGTCACACTGGAGATTACAGGCAGCTCTGCATCAGGGTAAATCTCAAAAGTGCACCTTTCACCTATTGAGGCTCTAGCAGCTTGACAGGGAAAATGATGGGTTCTCTCTGTACTTCTAGGACTGCAGATCTTTCCTCCAGATCAGCCCAGCATGAAACAGCCTGTCTGAACTCCTGGCCAGTCTCACACTTACTTGTTCTGGCTGGATGCTGCACTTTTCTAAGCTCTCCTGGTCCTTGTATTTGGCTCCAAACCCAGGCTCTTCCTGGAACCTCCTCTTTTTCCCAGACGTCCTCTAGGGCTTCCAGTAAATCTGCCACTCCCCTGCCTCTAACAGGCTTAATAATGTCACAGGTAGAATAGGGGGAAGGCTTGTCTGACTATAAAAGTGGGAATCCTGACAGCTAGCACTATTAGCATTTTTACTAAATCTTTATTTGTTGTAAATTCTGGTTTGCCTAATAACAAAACATGACTGATATGACTTACTTGGCTACTCTTGCTGTAATAATTTTTACTGTATATCTATAACACTATTTTGAGTCAAGAAAGATCAACAAAACAGGGGGAGGGATGAACCCAATAAGCCTGGAGACAACTGCTCCAATGGTCCCTCTTTCTGTATAATGTGATATCTTCTTCTTTGTAGAAGAGTAGAAGGTCATTTGGAATGGGATGCAGCTACTAAATGTATCCAAACAGAAAAGAGGTTATTACTAGAAGGCAGCACTGGGGAATGATTTCGTGTAGTTAGGCCCCCAGATCAATGGATTAGACTCAAGGCCTTATACAATGGCTAAGTGAGAACCAAGGACTTTGGTAATGTGGCCAGAGGCAACCCCAGAGAAAATGTGACATGATCTTAGTAACTGTGTTACTACTTACCTCTTCTTGTATATCTACTTAATATATTTCCAATCAGTTTCTCAGTTGATACCTTTATATTCTATGATAGACATAGCATGCTTCTGTTTACCAGTAATAGTAGCAATTGATAAGGATATAAACAGCACCAAAACACATATCCTTCCAATATGTTAAGTGTCCACAGAGTGAAGTCTTTTGTTTCCAGAAAGGGTCTTAAGCAGGGAAAAAAACCCCATATTTTTTAAACATTCTTAGTCCAATAATTTCTAAATAAAGAAATCCCTTCTTTTAGATCAGGAGGTTAATTTAATGGCACCAGACGCATCTTACTAACTAAATACACTGATCGCTTTTTCATCTGGTGCCCAGTACATAGTGCAGCAGGTAGGGGACACAATGGCTCTCAGAATGAGTACTAAGGAGTGCGCTCTTGTGCCCCTTTGTGTTTTTGTAATTGCACCCCCTGAGTTTAAGAATGACTTCTCATGTGGGCATGGAGTACACCAAAGTATAGTTATAGAGTAGCATATTTTTCTGCCTGGCATGCCTTGTAGTTGCATGTCAGGGTCCTGCAGTCACATGCAGAAACCATGCCCCATTACGTCAACCTCACATCTAATTCTGTTCAGACCACACACTCCACCAATGTGGAACACACAGGGGTCTAAATGTGGATAACATCTAAAAAATACAGGAAAGCTGACACATCTAGTCGTGCCACGTTCTGCATGTGTTCTAAATTGGTTGGTAGTTTCTAGGTGGCACTGAGACTTCTGCAAAGGATTTATATTTGGCACAAGAGTGAACCAAATATAGGTGTCAGAAAGAAGTTTGCAATTTATGGACATTTAAGGACTTAATGAAGTAAGCTGCTAAACTGTGACCATTTGCAGTTTCAACAACTTAAAAAATACATTAATATTGGTTTATATTGATGCGGTAGCTTTGCATGCTTTAATCCAATTTAAAAGGTTACGTTTATTTTAAACACATTCTTATACAGTAATTATATTAATTATGTACAGGTATCATCAAGTTAATTACAACTCCTTGCAACCATATACTGTTTGACTTGTGGCATGGGAGTGATTGTTGTGATTGAAGACGTCTGTCTTTTTAATGGTTGTATTGGTTTTCTTCCAGCTCGTCTTTTCTGATGGATCAGGTCTTCTCATCATACGTCCAAATTAAGAGAGATTAATTGTGTTCATTTGCAGGAGATGAAGTTCAGAATTTCGCAGTGAATGCATGCCTGGCGAATGCATGCCTGGCGAATAAACTCACTCATCGCTAATGTTGGGGGGTTATTTACTAAACTCTGAATGCAAAAATCATGAAAAATTCGTGGTTTTGTTATAGAATCGGACTTTTAAAAAAAATCACAATTTTTTTGGAATTAATTAAACCCCGAGGATGGAAACGTCTGAATCAGAAAATCCAGCATCTCAGACCTGTCGAGGTTGCATATAAGTCAATAGGAGAAGTCCCAATGATCTTTTGATGTGCGTTAGATTTCGTGCAATACCTCCAGGTTTTCGGGTAAAAAGTTTTTGGGTCAAAAATTTTGAAAAACGGATGAAAAATCCGAAAAAAATGTGAAAATCGGATTTTTTTCCCGCAAAGCAAATTTTCGGGAAAATGTAATAATAAATAAGCGCAAAAAAAAGAGTGGATTCGATCTGAGTTTGTAGCAGAAAATATTGAGATAAATTCAGACTTTGATAAACAACCCCCTTAGTGTCTTATCCTCTAAATGCTATGGAGATGCTTATGTTTATATATGTCTGGAAAGAAACAAAGAAATCCCCTGAAGCAATAACACATAATGGAACATTAGAATGTTGATACTATTTCAACTCGCTTTAGTTACCCTGTAGTGTCTCTATGTGAATGCCTTATATTTCACATACCCCAAAATTGTGCTGCAATATAAATATGCTGTTTATTGTTTGATAAGTTGATAAGAAAATGATTGGCAGTGGCTGAACTTTAGAAGAAGCAGACTACAAGGTCACGAGGGGGAAAGGCAAAGTTAATAGGGGGCTTGGAGCACGAGGTCTGCTTCCTCTATACTGTCGCTGAAAAAAAGATCTCCCCAGCAGCTCTCCTATTTGTGGGCGATGAAGGGGGACACAGGGAGACTCTGACACGGGGCAAGGAGTGTGGCTGAAGTGAGGCTGAAGGCCAATTGCCTTTATACAGAGCTTGGAACTCCAGGGTAATATCCTCAAATTTTATATCAGGGGTACATTATTTATTATAATACACAAGTTTCAGTGATTCATGTGACACAAATTACATCACAAAGCATCAATTATAACTGATGACATCACTTATCATTGTTTATTAGGATAATCATTTACAGGATATGTATAATTCTTGTGTAATATACACAAGAGCCCTCCTTATAGTGTTCATCTATTTTCCATACTGGCGTGGAAGGAGATCTGTGGCTGTACAACAAGGTACTCTTTATAGCCAGCTGGGTCCCTAACAGATGCTAGTACAGCCTTTATGCAGTCCGGTGCCGGTCGGAGATATGCAGCGTGTGAGGAGGGCATAAGCACGTGTCCCCGGGGACTGCCAAAACAGGACTCTAATGGCATTAATATATGATGATTTGGAACAACAGCACACCCTGTAAGTATTTATTTGACAGCACATGGATGTCACAGTAACAGCTGCCTCCATATTCATGCTGGTATAACATGCCAGTCGTTTACATCTGAAGCATATCATTGCCTCTCCTTTACCGACGATTGGTGGACGTTCGCAGATTATTGAATGCTAGCCTCACATATTTAAGCCTTGGGGTTTAAGACCTTGGTTTAAACATATACACACATTATTGACTTTATTCATATTTGAATGTGGCATATAGGTGAAATTAATTTACCAGTTTCTTATTTAAAATTCACGTACACGTGTGATAACGGGGATTTAACGTCTCACAACCCAGAGAGGCATTATGCGGGTCACTAATTAATTATTGTTTAAATTAGGGGTAATTAATGTATATATGGTTTACACTTATGGCAATTAAAGTGTATACTTCACACTAATGGGAACGTCCCGATAGGAACAGTGACAGAGTGGTGTTTTTGGTATGCGAGTTCCCTAAGGGAGGAGGTCTTTATTTAGATCCTTTGACATGCATGTAGCATGTGGACAGAATGGTGAGATGTTTACAAGGGGTGAGCAGGATCAACCAACTGGTTTGAGACCATGCTGATTTCAGGCCCGGATTTGCGGCAAGGCCGCATAGGCCCGGGCCTAGGGCGGCAAAAAAATAGGGGCGGCATGCCGCCCAGCCGCACTATGGGGACGCGTGCGTCCCCATTCAATTACAGCAGCTGCGCCGGCGAAAAAACGCCGGCGCGCTGGGAAAGGGAGGTGAGGTGGGCGCTAGGGCCGCGCGGCCGCCTGGTCGCACATTGAAATCCGGCGCTGGCTGATTTCACATACACTTAGGGCAGGACTCGATGATGGACGTTTTGACCCGACACGTCGCAATGCGACTAAACGCATGCGACGTGTCGGTTGGTTTAGCTCTGCAATAAAACATTTTTATTTATATTAGTAAGACCTGTGAGTGCGGATCTTCTTGGATTATATATATATATATATATATATATATATATATATATATATATATATATATATACACATAAATACATAGAAGAAGCCAAACAATTAGCAATTAAATTCAATAAATTCAAATTCTTTACACAAACCTTTATCAGGTCAGGAGCTGATAACCTTTAATAAGAAATTTAAAAACAATACATCTTTGATTGTATAGGGTATGAAGAAGGACATCTCCATAATAAATTTACACTGGCTAAAATAATTGGAATGAAAACAGTGCTTTATTTTATTTCCCACTTTGATACTAGTAAATCTTTAAAGGAAATTTTGGCCTCTTATTTGCTTAAATGATAAATTACCTTTCAAGGACAGTTAAAGTCCTACAATGGGTTTCCTCAGGGGACTTAATCTAAGAGACCTCTTGGAGGCTACAGCTACAGCTTGGACTGACTCTAAGCCAAGTGCATGATTTTCAACGGCTGCTATAAGTGCAATAATTGTATTTTGTGCTATTTTTTACTGACTGGCGATGCTTTTGCCCATCCCCATTCTGGCATTCCGGATAAGGATTTTCTTCACATGAAACATACTGTCCTCGTTGAGCATGAATACCATTATTACCCAGTATGAGAATTAAAAGAGAACCCTATTGGGTTTTATGTTTAAATGATTGTTTAGCAGAAGTAAGCAACGGTAATCTAAATTAGAGATCCCATATCCAGAAAGTCCAAGGTCCCGTGCATTCTGGATAACAGGTCCAATATCTGTACTTAGCAAGACAATATCTGTACTTAGACTTATGTAAATTGTCATTCAAGTAAGCAGATGAGTAGACAGCCACCAATGATTTCTTAAATATACAGAAGTACAGTATCAGATACTTATGTAGGATTTGCTAGTTTGACATGGTTTATCTGCAGAGCATTATGAAGCTATAAACTATATTATTTTCGCATTCCTTAGGTTGAATTCTTCATTGATTCTGTATAAAGAGTACACTTAAAACTGTCAGAATCTGCACATCACATCATTCAGTGGATTTTTTGACACTTTTTAAATAAATTTCATGTAGTGTCTTGTTTAGCACTGTATTAAATGTGATCTCATTACATTTTCAATTTACTATTTAATAACTGTCTGCCGGTGGCAAACATACTTTTAAGTAGCCTACCAAGTTCTGTTATTGCCACTATATGCCAGCAAGAGAAATGGGCTTATATATAGTCTATATCAGGGGTAGACAACCCGCGGCTCCAGAGCCTCATGCGGCTCTTTATCCTGCTTGCTGCAGCTCAGTCTTGCTACTTTGCCTGTCACGTCGTCTATATTGCGCTCGCCCCTGCTGTTGGCTTCTTGAGTGTGCGACCACGGTAAGCTAACGGTTATAGCTTACTGTGGTCGCACACTCAGGAAGCCGCCAGCAGGTGCGAGGGTTGTATAGACGTCCCAGGAGTGACAGGCAAGACCGAGCCGCAGCATGATGATTCATCATGGTCCTTACCGCGGTCATACACTCAAAACAAGAGAGAAGCCACCAGAGTCCAGCTGCAGCATGTGCGAGGGCTATAGACATGGATGTGACGCATATTTTAAAGGAGAAGGAAAGGCTAAAATTAAGTAAGCTTTATCAGAAAGGTCTATATAAATACACCAGTAAACCCTCAAAGTAATGCTGCTCTGAGTCCTCTGTCAAAAGAAACACCACATTTCTTTACTTTTATTGTGTACACATGGGCTTCTGTATCAGACTTCCTGTTTTCAGCTTAAACCTCCAGGGCACGGCCTTGAGCATGCTCAGTTTGCTCCTCTCCCCCTCCCTCCTCCCATCCCTACTGTAATCTGAGCTCAGAGCTGTTAGTGAGCAGGGAGAGACTCAGGCAGGAAGTGATGTCACACCAAGCATATATGGCAGCTTCTATCCTAAACATACAGAGACAGTGTCTAGAGCTGTTTACTCAGGTATGGTAAAGCATTCTGCAGAATAAATATAGCGTTCTAGCTTGCACTATTGTGGCTATTCTATTGGCAATAAACTGTCTTGGAGCTTTCCTTCTCCTTTAATGACGTATATAGCCCTTGCCTTTAAACAGATGAGAACACTAGCATTTAATAGGGCTATTCAGTGTTTTATTTATTTTGTAGGCCTACACATGCACACTGCACTTTTGTTTGTTGTATTCTGTTGTTGTAGCAGTTAAAATTAAAAAAAGGTTAAAACTTTTAAAAGTTTATATATGTTTTGCAGCTCCAGGCTATTTTTCTTTAGTGGAAGAGGCAACAAAATGGCTCTTTTGATAATAAAGGTTGCTGACCCCTGGTCTATATTGACTATAGAAGTAGATAAAGAACTTTGTGGCCAGTGAGATATAATAGGGGTCATTTACAACTGGGTATGCTGTATGTAAAGTGCAAACAATGGACACAATCCACCATTTATTACACACCTGAATAGCTGCAGGTCTCAACCCTCCGTTTTGGAACACAAAGACCTGTGACTGCCCTCATGAATATAGTGCTGCCTGGGTTTGTCAGCCCTTTATTCATGAGAGGTGGGAGGCATGTTGTTTTCCCACTTCCCTCCCCCTAATGCATACATCTGAAATTGCAGGCTGCAATGGGATCCTATACTTACCACCTGCCCCACAGTATTGGCCTATTTTTTAAGCAACATGTTCAAAATAATACAACCAAAGGACATTATTAAATCCATCTATTAGGTTTTAAATGCAAATGCGTATATTAGGTTCTAAATGTTAAATTTAAACACAATAAGTGGTTGATACAGGTATGGGACCTGTTATCCACAATGCTTGGGATGCTGGGGTTATCCGGATAATGGATCTAGAAAATCATGTAATCATTAAATAAACCCAATAGGCTGGTTTTGCTTCCAATAAGGATTAATTATATCTTAGTTTGGATCAAGTACAAGCGACTGTTTTATTATTACAGAGGAAAAGGAAATAATTTTTAAAAATTTGGATTATTTGGATAAAATGGAGTCTGTGACAGACGACCTTTAAATAATTCCGAGCCTTCTGGATAACGGGTTTCCGGATAATGGATCCCATACCTGTATTTGTGTAATGTGGGTTGAATATCATGGGTAATACACCTAGTTCCCATTATATAGACAATGGCTGTGCTCAAGAGCTCTGTTATCAAGCATTGTATTTTGGGAGTATCTTTCGGTATAATCTAGTTTTACTTCTCTTCTTTATGAAAGAAGCAATTTGTAAGATTTACTATTTTTCTTCCCCCCCCCCAAGATTATTTGAAAAGATAACCTACTGTAGTTCTTTTTTGGCACAGTAACAAAACAGGCCAATATTGCAGCAATTAGGTAAGGACACATGTTTAAAGCCACTGCTAAAAACTATCCCCTTATCAGCAAGCTATTACCCCGAAAATGTTCTCTGCTTTGGACAGGCAGTGCTACTCTGAATCTAAAATGTCGCTTCTGCTGAGGTATAAAATCAGCTTTGCTAAACAGCTTTCTCCAATATATTTTTCATTGAGGGATACACTACAAATATATGTGTTATATTCTTTTTATTGGCTTTGCCTGACTCCAGTGGGTAATCTAAGATGTTCCTACCAACCAATTATCCTTTTAGAATATTGTCTATGGTTCAGTGGCTGTTGTAATAACAGTGATATTAGAAGTAAATAGCTGTGTGTGATAATCGACGTGATCTCATTTTAATGATATAGGATTAGAAAGCAGACAAAAATCTGCCATTATTTGTGTCCTGGAAAATGAAATAGTCTGAAGATGCTACAAAGAAAGGTTCATATTTACAGTATCTTTGCAAATTAATGTTTTAATGTGTTTTCTTTTCATACTGAGACCCTTGGCATTAACCTTTCATTGACAGCTAATCTTAACATAGCAGTAAAAGCTTCATATCATTCATTTTTAAAACGAGGTCTTCACTGCAAATAACCATGATAAGCCTTGATTAAAGTGCATGGAACAGTGTGTACTGTAAATGAAGTACTGTATATAATTATATGTGATAACTTAACATGTATCTGCTATCTAAATGTCAATACAAGTATGGGTCCCATTCTACAGAATCCTTTGGACCTGCTGTTTTTCATATAAAGGGTGCTATCTGTAATTTTGATCACCACTCTGTACCTTAAGTAATTTTATGATTAAATAAATCTAACATGATTGTTTTGCCACCAGTATGGATTCATGTAGCTTAGCTATCATAAAGTGCAGGGCGTTGTTTTAACCTTACAGAGAAAAAGGAAATCATTTCTAAAATTTTAAATATTTGATTAAAAAAGTTGTTATCCCAAAAAATGAATATGGCTATAAATGCGTATTTTATATACTAAACTAGCCTATAGTTTCAGAATCTCTATAATAGTAATGATCCAGGGACCTGTAGGTGTACCAGTGGGCTGGGTGGGTTTGAGTTGAAATTTGTGGGACCATTGCAAGTTAGGGATGTGTGAGGGTCAAACTGGGAAAGTACACATCTCTTCTGGTGCCTGCTGTCTTCCTGTCTAGAAACCAGAGGTGTGTAAAAAAAGTAGCACATATAGTGGAAAGACAAAGGTACAGGATGGATGGGGGTCTTAAGCTCCCCATAGACGCGACGATTATTCTTGCCGAACGACCGATTTTAGGGAAGTCCGACCAATCCTTCTAAATTATCGTGCGGTTAGTGGGATTCGAACGACCGTACATCTTACGATTTTTCGGCCGACATCTGTCAGGAAATTGATCGGCCAGGTCAAAAAATCTTTGTCGGTCCCAGTGCAATGTATCTATGTTTGCAGGGCCAAGCAGGCAGCTCCCCTTTGTTTTCCTGGCAAATTGGTCTTTTTAGTTGATGGTCAATTCGTACGCTCGTTCGGAGAAAATCGTGGTCTCACGATCAGGATCGGATCTTTTAAAAATCTCAACATCTATGGCCAGCTTTAGAATGGCAACATTTGTGGGATAGGATTGGGTGTGGGTTTTTTATGAGCTGCACATCACTACTGAGAAGCTCAACGTAGGAGTCAGTGCAATTCATCAAATATAAAATGAGGCTCAGGCTAATTATTAAATTTTGATGCCAATTGCACTGAGCTACCATGTAACGAGAATCACAATTAATTGCTAATTAATAATGAATAACAATGTTAATTAATAGTGAATTATTAATAATGTATCCATAATCAGCCTGTATGATATCTATATTGCATATATTTTGTATATTGTAAGGCAGCTCCTATCAGTGCCAGGCCAAGCTGACCAGACGCCATAGACGACCCAGATGGCCTCCTTACCCAACCTCCCACCCGCGAGCACAATTGTGAGTACTCGAGCATGCATGCTAATGGGGAGGAGGCAGTGGTGGGAGGAGAAGGACTGGATTGAGGGTGCAGAAGAGGTATATAGTACCCCCCACCACTACTCCCTAGACATGTCCCTCTTCTGCCTACCCCTAGTTCCAGCCCTGGTTCCCATGCTAAGGCAACCGACAGCATCTGTGAATCAGCAGAAAACAAAATGTGGAGTTACTAAGGACATCTTTGGTTTCACAATCCTCACTGCTAAAGAGCTGTGGTTGCCTTAGCCGTGTACAAAATCTCGAAATGCTGTATAATGTGCAGCTTTTCTCCCCTCAGTACCTCTTTCTCCATAGTTCTGCTTTAAAATGGACCCTGTGGGAGATTCTGTGCTTTCTCGATAATGGAGTTTCAGATAAAAAGTCATATGCCTGTATAGTATTATTCATTTAATTATAATTAATTTGGAAATAATCATACATTAAAATAATATGACATTTTCTAGTTTCTTGGAATTATCTATACATTTATTTTATATAGCCATAATCCTATGGGCAAAGTATGCCTAATCCAACTAAATATACACTGTTAATAACCAATCTTTGCAACTGATCCTTACCACTCTTTTCATATACATTTAGAATTCAAACAGCCTACAGACCGATTTCCAATTGTCTCTTATTTTTTACCTCCAGGCCTCCTAATTCCAACTATTCATATGTTTCAAAGGGTCTTTCTGTACCTATTTATTAGACACCAGTCTATACTATTCCACATAAATACAAAAAGTGAATGAATCAACAAAAAATGTGGAGCACCGTGCATATACCTTGTAGTTATATCTAGTTAGTATCTATAATGTATATCACGTGTCAATGCATCTGTTCAGAATACTCTAAATGTACTTACTTACTGGTATATGGATTTCTAATAATGTTCGTTAGTTTCTTTGGGTTAAAAAGGACAATAAAGTCCAGCTTCTTGCCTAATCACGTTTACGTGTACCCACACACTCTCATTTTCATGTTCACACCATCCCCCATGCCTTGAGCGCCCAGCCCCCCATTGTGGTGAAATTTTAGACACTGGCTGTGTGGCAGGCACTGGTGCTGTAGTAATGAGACCATCAACTAATTGCATGTTTAATGCAGCAAAGAGATCCCTGTAAAAGTCACATTTTGCCGTATTTGATTCAAATTATACAGTCACTGGCAAGCAACCAAGCACAGGGATTGGATCCTTTAAGTAACTGACCAGTTTCAGGGCAGGTGCAACATGCAGATCTTTTGCAAAGTATATAAAAAAAATATCCTTTTTTCATCAGGTTAATGGAGCGTCCCTTGTCAGCAGAAGCAATACTGACACTGACAGTGCATATAAACTTGTCTGGAATAAATGTACCAGCTTTATCCACACTTAGGGGCACATTTACTAATGGTCGAATATCGAGGGTTAATTAACCCTCGATATTCGACCCTCGAAGTTGAATCCTTCAGCTTCGAATATAGAAGTCGAAGGATTTAGTGCTATTCGTTTGATCGAACGATCGAAGGAAAAATTAAATCCTTCGAATCGTTCGATTCGAAGGATTTTAATTCATCGATCGAACGATTTTCCTTCTATCCCAAATTGGCTAGAAAGCCTATGGGGACCTTCCCCATAGGCTAACATTGATGCTTGGTAGGTTTTAGGTGGCAAAGTAGGTGGTCGAAGTTTTTTTTTAAAGAGACAGTACTTCGACTATCGAATCTTTCGATTCGAAGCCGAAGTCGTAGACAAAGGTCGAAGTAGCCAATTGGATGGTCGAAGTAGCCAAAAAAATACTTTGAAGTTCGAAGTATTTTTTATTCTATTCCTTCACTCGAGCTAAGTAAATGTGCCCCTCAAAATTGTGACTTTTGTAGTAGTGACTTCATGAATAGTGATGAATTTGAGAATTTCACGTGAAATTCGCGAAACTGCGAAAAATTCGCGAAATGTCGCTGGCGTCTCCGTTTTTTTAGATTTTTTTCCGGCAAATTTTCGCGGGCGTTTCACGAATTCGCGCCTGGTGAATAAATTAGCCCATCACTATTCATGAACATCTTTAGCAGAACCACGACAGATCTTAGCAAAATGTCCTACATTTTTGCATTTGCGGCACTGTACAGCTTTTGCAGGACATGTAACATGATTTGCAGTGTGTTGTGTTGAACCACAGCGAAAGCAGTATTTTCTATTTGTATTTGCTGTATGATTTTGCAGTGTAGGTGAATCCCTTTCCTTAGCACTTAGTGACTGTGCATTATTAGGCCACAGTGCTGAATTCACAATCTCTACATTCCCAGCAGTTCCCTGATTGAGAGTTTTAGCCTGTGCCACTGCTGTTTCAATTTGGCTAGCAACTGTAATAGCCTTTGCAAGGGTTAAATCCTGCTCTAGGAGCAGTCTCTCTCTAATGCGAGGTGCTTGGTTTTTCCATTATTCGGTCTCTTAGCACTTCATCTGTTAGATTCCCAAACTCACAGGTAACAATTAGCTCTCTCAAAGCTGCTACAAATTGGTCTGTGGATTCGCCATTACGCTGTCCATGTTGGCGGAAATTATATCTATCAGCAACCACATTTACTCTTGGCATGAAAAAGTTCTTTATAGAAGTAAGAGCAGTTTCATAAGTATCATCAGCTAATGGTAATGTATAGAATATATGCTGTCCCTCTGCTCCCAGGCAGTGAATAAGTAGAGCACGCTGTCTAGCAGCAGAAATCTCCCCTTGGTCAGCAGCAATAATGTAAATTTCAAACATACGGATCCAAGCAATAAAAGGTATTGGAAGAAAAGGTGCAGGCTGCTGCAGAGATAGAAGAGCCATCTCGTCATCAATTTGTTATGTTTTGGGTAGCCGAGGATGAGGAGAGTATAACAGTGCTTTATTAGCAGGCTTATGCAGCCATTACACAACAGTAACTTTCACTTTTAAGCCACCAGGTAGTATGCACAGCGACATCTACAGGCCATCTGCACAAACACCACAAAAAGCCTTGGATATTATGCTTGTTCAAGAAATCATCTAAGCTCCTCTTAAAGGGGAAGGAAACCTAGTCGGCGCAAACCCCCCACCCCCCTCCCATTTGTTGCCCACCCTCCTTCCTCCCCCCTGGCCTACCCGTCCCGCTGGGCAAATGCCCCTAACTTGTTACTTACCCTTCTGCGCAGGTCCAGTCCACAGAGTTCACAGACGACATCTTCTTCCACGCAATCTTCTTCCTGCTTTGAACGGCACATGCACAGTAGGATCATTTCGCCGGTACGATCTACTGCGCATGTGCGTGACTTTTGGCGCATGCGCAGTAGATCCGTACCGGGGAAATGATCCTACTGCGCATGCGCCAAAACGCCGTTCACAGCAGAAGAAGATCGCGTAAACAAATTATAATGTTAGAAACTATTTTTATAAAGAATTTCAGAGTTAGGATCTTGAATCCTGATACGGTAGATATGTTTAGCCTTAGGTTTTGTACTTTGAGAAATTATAAGTTTATAAAGGGCATAAAATTATAGCAATATAATGAAAACCATGAACAAGAAAACACTATCTTGCTTAAGTAAAACTAAATATATTACTAGACTGGAAACCTTTAAAAGGTTTCCACCCCTTATGCCTAATTGCCCTTGCTTCATATTGTAACTCTTTAATCTTATTTACAATTCCACAAAAAATATTAAACTTTACTATGGTAAACAATTCTCTTAAAAAGATTGTGGCGTGATATTAAAAAAAAAATAGTTGCTGTTACATTATCCTAATCTACAATTGCTATGGCAGGAGCTGAAGTAGCAATAATACAGGTACCATAGCAATTCTCTGGTAACCAAACATAAGCCCATGTACCACATATAAAGTAGTAGGTAGATTTCTATGTTATTAATCCATAAATAGCTAATTTTATTTTAGAATAGAATAGGTTCCAACACTCTATACTTTTCTTAAAGTTAGTATCTGTCAAATTAAGAGTTGTTTTATAAATACCATCTTCTGCTCGATGCTAAATTCTTTAGCTTCATCTTTGGTTGTCTGTAAAAACACACTTAGACCAATCATTATTTTCCATGTGTCATTTAAACGTGTTTAATGCTTTAATAGTGCTATTTTCCAAGTCGTATATAAATAATAATTGTTATTGTTAAACTAATTTATGAGCAGAAATTGGGAAAACTTTTTTTTTTTTTGTAAAGTTATGTAATGATTTGATTGTTCATAAAAATTACTTTTGCTAAAGGACATATGAACGAAACCAAAAATCAGTAGTACTCAAAATACAAATACATGCTTGTCGGGTACACTTGCTCTACTACAATTTGAAACATGTATCTATATATCTTTGTTATGTAATTTTACTGAAGTAGGTATTACTGATTGCACTTAGAAAGGACCTTCAAACCTTGGGTCCAAGCTGTTCCTCACATGCTTTTTTTTATTAATCACTACCCAGTCACCCGGTTTAAGATAGTGTGAACCAGTATTGACATTTGGATCTGGAATAGAATCAAAAACATATTTGTGTATTTCATTTAGACATTTCTGTACAACAAATTGAAAGCAATTTTTCAATTGGTCTTCATTTCTTTTATTTTTATAGTTTTTGAATTATTTACCTTTTTTATTTGACTTTTTCCAGCATTTAAAAGAGGGTCACTGACCCCATGTAAAAAACAAATGCTCTGTAAGGCTACAAATGTATTGTGCTACTTTTTATATTTCTAGTCTCTTATTGAAATAAATGCATGGTTGCTAGGTTAATTTGGATCCTATCAACCAGATTGCTAAAATTGCAGAGCTGCTGAATGACCAGTTTGATCCACATTGCTGAAACTGATCATCTGCTTGTTGCCACCAAAAAAGCTCTTCCTCCAGAACTTAAATAATCTGTTAAATCATCATTGCTGCCACTTAAAAAATATGATTTTATGATTGATTTATATTTCTGTTGCCTTTTTTCTTAAGGTGTAGGCCGAACTATTTGTTTTAGGCCCCCTGCAGTTAATTTGATAGAAACACTAGGGAGCCAAATTAAAATAATTCATAATATGCACAATGTTTGGTATTTTGAATGCTGATTTAATAAAATATTGATTTGATTTTCTGATTACACACCTAGTGGCTACTTTGTGCAGCATATAATCAAGTGCTGTTGGACTGTATTGGTTCCACTGAATAACAAAATATATTAAAAAAAAAACTGCTTCTGCTGTCCTTCAGTCTTCTCTTGACAATCATACAACAAATTGATCCCCTGCAATTTTACCAGTATTAAAGTGCACAGAGACATTTTATTTAATGATTTAATGGGTACCAAGAGTGTTGATGTTGTGTGAAGATGTTGTATGGAAGGATTATTGTAACATAAACGCATGGGAAGGGGGTCTATTTGTTTTCTTGGACCCCACTCCTTGAGGAAGGCTGATTTTGTATCACTGTGCTAGGTGTAGTTCAATCAAGGAGACCCAATGTTATCAGGCAGTTTGAAATGGACAATTCGCTAGTAAAATAATACAACGCTAGAGAAGTTTTTTGCCCTTTTGCCAAATTTACTAAAGTGCGAATTTTGCAGAATTTGCACCAACAACTCTAATAAATACATATATACTGTATGACTAGCGATGGACGAATTTATTTGGCGAATAAATTCAGGAAACGCCAGCGAAAATTCGCTGGCAAAAATTTGCCGGCGTCAAAAAAATTTCGCGAAAAAATGGACGCCGTCATCAAAAATGTCATTTTGCTCATTTCGCTAATTTTTCGCCCAAGGCAAACGGCGCAAATTCGCCCATCACTATATATGACTTATATGTACCCACCCTATTCAAATTGACCTAAGTGCAAGTGTACTTATGAAGTTTCGCTAGGCAGAAACGAATGCTAGAGAAAGTTCACTGTGAAATGCTCAAGGTGACAAACTTACTCTAGCGAAACTTTGCCAGCGTTTGGCCTTCGGGACGCGACTTTGCATTTTAGTGAATAAGAGTAGTGGTAGCAACTTTGCGCATGACAAGCCTTTGCAGGCAAAAAATCACCCTTTAGTGAATTTGCCCCATAGCAGCACTATGTTCTTAGGTAGAAATGAAGGGTTGTAGGAAAACAACCATTCCTTGCTACCTACCGAAAATCTATGTAATGTATATAGATATCATACATTATAACGGTTGCCCTTAAAGGAAAACTATACCCCCCAAACAATGTAGGTCTCTATTAAAAGATACTGAGTAAAACAGCTCATGTGTACAACCCTGCTTCATATAAATGAACCATTATCATAATAATATACTTTTCTAGTAGTATGTGCCATTGGGTAATCATAAATAGAAAATTGCCATTTTAAAAAATAAGGGCCGCCCCCTGAGATCGTAAGATTCACTGTGCACACATACAAACCACATGTAAGGTCACATGAGCCAATTAACAGACAGAGTTCTGCCTTTTGCTTCCTCACTTCTTCCTGTTACAGTTAGTGTTGTAGTGTTTCTGGTCAGGTGATCTCTGAGGCAGCACAGATAGAGTCACGAAATGGTGGCTCAAGGCAAGAGATGTATATTTATGTAAATATATATTCCAGTTTGGTAAGATTCTTTAATATGCCATTCAATTTGATATAAACTATCTGTTGCTTAAGTATTCATTTTGGGGGTATAGTTTTTCTTTAAAGGGGATGTAATGAAAACAAAATCTATCTCCAATATGCCTTAATTAAACTTTAATCTAAAATGTCTACTGATTTTATAAGAAACCTGACTGTATGCAGTGAAATTCCCCTTCGTTTTACTTGCTTTGACTGCAGAGGATAGGAAACTTCAGACGATCCCTAAATGCTCTGCAGTTAAATGATCATACTTTCAAATGGTAGGGGGAGTCCCCCACCTTACTTCCCTGACCACGAGCAGCTTTGTTTATTTCCCAGTAGAGCAGCCGGTGACCATGTAGAGATTTGTAGCTGCAGACCCAGTGCAGTCTGCATATTCTGATTATTAATCAGTTTTGCTGTATCCGCTTCTATGGCAGATATTATTTGACTTGTGCTATTTTGTTAATTTATGATGATCCCTAAGCTTAAAGGGATATTGTCATGGAAATTTTTTTTTTTTCAAAATGAATCAGTTGATAGTGCTGCTCCAGCAGAATTCTGCGCTGAAATCCATTTCTCAAAAGAGCAAACAGATTTCTTTATATTCAATTTTGAAATCTGACATGGGGCTAGACATATTGCCAATTTCCCAGCTGCCCCAAGTCATGTGACTTGTGCTCTGATAAACTTCAATCACTCTTTAGTGCTGTATTGCAAGTTGGAGTGATATCACCGCCCTCCCTCCCCCCCCAGCAGCCAAACAAAAGAACAATGGAAAGGTAACCAGATATCAGCTCCCTAACACAAGATAACAGCTGCCTGGTAGATCTAAGAACAACACTCAATAGTAAAAACCCATGTCCCACTGAGACACCTTCAGTTACATTGAGAAGGAAAAACAGTAGCCTGCCAGAAAGCATTTCTCTCCTAAAGTGCAGGCACAAGTCACATGACCAGGGGCAGCTGGGAAATTGACAAAATGTCTAGCCCCATGTCAGATTTCAAAATTGAATATAAAAAAATCTGTTTGCTCTTTTGAGAAATGGATTCAGTGCAAAATTCTGCTGGAGTAGCACTATTAACTGATGCACTTTGAAAAAAACATGTTTTCCAATGACAGGATCCCTTAAACCTCCCAACTGAAGCCCAGACCACACTGAGCATGTGCGTGGTCTTGGTCTTGCAAAGATGTTTAACCAAGTTACAAGATGCTAGCCCCTTGCGGCCAACTTTGAAAACATAAGTCATTTGTTTAATTAGGCTTCTGGTGCAGTAAGTTCATGTTTATGTTTAGTATACATAATACAGCATTTCTAGCATTATTCTGTTTTACACAATAGTTCCCCTTTAAAGGTTTAAGATTGTCAGCACAGTAATAAGCATTATATTTTTGTCTGCATTAGGATAAATCTTTCATTTCAAACTCACCAAATCATGTTCATTGGAATTGAAAAGTCTCTTCAAACCATTAAGCTTACTTACACTTTAGTAAACAATTTACCACTCCATCTACTCCCTCACTTCGGTGCTGTTCATTTTGCATTTCATACCAACCATTCAACTTCATAACTTTATGCCATGAATATAAAAAACAGTTTATTTATATCTGGCTGTTATAACAATATTTTTTCAGCAGCTACTAGAACACCTCCAATATTCACAGTAAGTGCACAATCAGGGTACATTAATAGGTAATTGATGCACATGGTGCTGACACAGATGCCTGGAGTCACTGTACAGAAAGATTGGGCCTGCTTTCTGTACAAATAAGATTAATGCTGAGGCTGAACATAAAACTGTTTGCTAAGTGTTTATAACAGCGAGGTACATTCTCTGCTAACAATGTATTACCTCTGAATTATCAGGAAATTTTCACAAAAATGCTGCAGCTTTGTAATCCCGGCAGCTACTAGCCAAGTATTATGGAAATCTAATGGTAAAGTACGAAAGCCCTTCACATATAAGTCACCCTTTCAAATATGCACTGCGCACACCAGAAAAGCGATGGTGGGTTCAAAAATGTGCACTAAAACAGCTGAAATCTTTTGAACAACTCACATTTCCAAGTATTTTTAATAATTTCTTATTTTTCAAATGTAGGTAATGTCCAGTGTAGCCGTAGATAGATGTGCACTTTGACAACTGCTAGGAATGATTAAACAGAAGCTTCATTTCACATTAATCTTGACATGTTTTGTGCATTTTGATACATGTAGAACGATGTGAAATGCATCAGGGTTACCGTATATACTTGAGTATAAGCCGACCCTAGTATAAGCCGAGGTACCTAATTTTACCTACAAAAACTGGGAAAACTTATTGACTCGAGTATAAGCCTAGACACAACTACAGCCCTGTCTCCCAGCAGCGCACATTCCGCCAAAGCGAACCCCCAGCGGACTTCTTTGCAAAGTTGATGGTGACAGAGAATTGCCAAACGGATTACTGTGTGCATTGTCCCACTGTCCCACTACCATGTGCAGAGGGTGCTGTGTGATATTGCCATCACTTTTAATCCTTCATATAACCAACAGAGGGCGCTGTGTGATATTGCAGTCACTGTTATTCTTTCATATAACCAACAGAGGGTGCTGTGTGATATTGCAGTCACTGTTATTCTTTCATATAACCAACAGATGGCGCTGTGTGATATTGCAGTCACTGTTATTCTTTCATATAACCAACAGAGGGCACACTGTTATTCTTTCATATAACCAACAGAGGGCGCTGTGTGATATTGCATTCTCTCCCCAAGCGAACTGTTGGTATAGGAATGATTAAAAGTGGCTGCAATCTCAGCTACAGCCCGCTGACTCGAGTATAAGCTGAGGTAGACTTTTTCAGCACATTTTGGATGCTGAAAAACTTGGCTTATACTCGAGTATATACAGTAATATAAAATAAAGCTTTTTTTTAACCATTCCTAATGGTTGTCGCAGGACACATCTGTCTACTGTTGCTGTTAACATATCGATTCTCCACTTGCTACAGGTCTGGGGTGCTGCACCTGGACCATTGGGACAACATGGTGAGTGACCATTATAGCATTTAATTGAATTAATATAGCTCCCCTAAATGAAGGGTCTGGGGCAAGGTATCTGGACCATCTGTATATAGCACTGTCTTTTATGAAGGTCCCACTTTACATTAGAATTTGGAATCACTGTACAATGTCATTGAATTGATATACAGGGACAATTATGGCTTAGAGTATATTATTTTGGTTTATTGAGAATGCTACAAAGCTACACAACCTTTGCTAGTCCAGGTGTCTAACCACAGAGGAAAGAAATGGAGCAGCTGTTGGTGGCGCAGGAGGTACAGGGTCACATGGGGGTCCTGCTGATGCCTAATATTAATATATTTGAGAAAAATACAGATATTTCTTAAGGTTTGGGGGAATGAGGAAATCCTTTAAAAGGATTTTGCATGGGAGCCCAGTAACTTGTCACCACTAGACTCACTAGTCACCCCACTGTTGGTGTTTGGAAGATGACGATGATGAGTTGAGAGATGAATGGCAGAGCAGTGTTGATAGTGCAAGTGCATAAGGCCACTCTCTTATAGTCTCTGTGATTCTTTTGCTCATCTCTGTTCCCTGCTAACTTCCAAAAGAGGCCAAGATAACACAGCAAAAGTTTAAAAGAACCCATAGTTTGTATTTGTTTAAAAAATTGGCAGAGCATTTAAAAGGGTACCTAGCCTTATAATGAGCATAATGAGGCTAATTAATCAAAAAATAGTTTGGGGGTAATTATTCCAAATGCTAAAAACTTAAAAAATGTTACTTTAAAATGTGAGTTTTAAGTGGAAAAAAAAATCTAACTTAAAAAATGTTACTTTAAAATCTGAGTTTTAAGTGGAAAAAAAAAATCTAATTTTTTGAGATTTATTATACCCTGAGGCTGCAAAAAGTCTGAATCTGAAAATCAGACATGCTGAGGTTGTATATCAGTCAATGAGGAGGTCCCTATCCTATTTGGAGGTTTCTGTGTTGTGCACCTGAAATTAGCCCAAAAAGCTGACCATTTCGGGCTTATCGGGCAAAAATCGAAAAAATTGAGTGATTCAGGAAAATAATCTGAAAAAAGATTTGGGTTTTCGCTCAGTTTTATTTTTCCCCAATCCTATTAAATAGAGCTTTTTAAATAATAAATAAGGTCAAATCGTGGATTCTAGTTTGGTCGGACTTTTTAAATTAAATAATCAGAAAAAAAATCTGATTTTGATAAATAGTGTCATAACCACAAGTTACTGGCAGTTACAGCACAATCCTTTTTATGGGCCCAATAAAAGACAGTTTGTCTTGCACACATTATTGATTTTGGACATTAGACCATTTATATCAGTGATCCCCAACCAGTTGCTCGTGAGCAGCATGTTGCTCAACAACCCCTTGGCTGTTGCTCCAATGGGACTCAAACAAGGTGCTTATTTTTGAATTCCAGGCTTGCAGACAAGTTTTTTTTGTTGCATAAAAACGAGGTGTATTGCCAAATAGAGCCTCCTGTAGGCTTCCAGTCCACATAGAGGCTGCCAAATGGCTAATCACAGCATTTATTTCTTACCCTCCAGCATATTTTTTATGATTGTGTTGCTCCCCAACTCTTTTTACATCTGAATGTTGTTCATTGGTAAAAAAAAGGTTGTGGACCCCTGATTTATACACTTCGACTATCCACTAGCCTCCATCACACTTCACATTTGTTATGCCTTTGACAACTCCCATTGTACACAGTAAGGGTTAGGCCACACGAGGAGATTCGGAGAGATTTTGTCGCCTGGCCACTAATCGCCTCGTCTTCTGAGCGACTATCTCCCCGAACTGCCTCAACGTTCTTTCCCATAGGCTACAATGAAAAGTCGCCTGCGCTAATGCACATGCGGTGATGCGTTTCCTATAGTCGCCCGAAGTTGCCTGTGTGAATCTCTTCATGTAAACTAACCCTAAAGGTATGGGACATGTTATTTAGATCTGATGTTTTACAGTTAAGGGATCTTTCCATAATTTGGATCTCCTTACCTTAAGTCTACTAAAACAATATTTAAACATAAAATAAACCCAGTAGGGTTATTTTGCCTTCTACAAAGATCATTTATATCTTAGTTGGGATCAAGTAGTAGGTACTGCATTATTATTACAGAGAAAAGGGAACTAATTTTTACAAATATGAATTATTTAATTTAAATGGAGTTTATGGGACATGGCCTTCCATTAATATAAAGCTTCTTAATAAAGAGTTTCTGAATAATTGATCCCATAGACTTGTGCACAGAGTTGGTTTGTGTTTTGGTTTATCCTCTTTGTGTGATCGTTAAACCCTAGACCAGGCATAGGCAACATTCTGCAACAGACACAGCCAAAGTAAATCTGTAATACAGAAACTATCCACAACATTGACCCCTTGCTATTAATGGAAAACAAGGAATAATGGATATCAGAGAGCATTGTTAGATCCCTCATTAGAGGACAAATATACCAACCTCTATACTGGAATTACAGGCCTTTTATTTACATACAAAGTCTATGATTTTTGTTCACATCTTTGGAATTTTGTATGGATCTTGGGACGAATACAGCTCTTGTCCCTTCTTCTGAATAATGATCTGTGTCAGTATCCTGATTGCAGGGTCTTCAGACTGCACATAATTTATCATATGTCTATCCTCAAACCTGGAACTGGAAGAAATAGCTATAAATACTACTGGCCCTATTAAAATTTAATGTGGGAACTCTTGCAGAAGCCTGATATCTGCTAGGAAATTGAACATTTTCACTAGTGGGTCAGGATTATTCATTTATGGACTGCCAAAGCTAAGCATGAAATGTTGGTTAAGGTGTCGCATATTTAAGTGGAGTTTAGCTTTTGTGTATTTACATCAACTGTTGATATTCCAGCATTGTTTGAGGGCCTAAACCTACATTATAAAGTTCACGCAGCACATATTTATTCGCAAATGGTTGCATTACCCATGTTTTTTCCTGAATGCTTAAATATTGCACTGCAAGGCCGTCTTTCCATTACGCACACATTTTTGCAAATGAGACGGGTGTTTGCATGAGTGCGTCCACTGTGCGAGGTTGTTATGTGTGATAATAGTAATTCAAATTCGCAATTTGCAAGTGTTTTGCAAATATTTTCTCCACCACCAAAGTTGTGGCTTATCTCAAACACAGAGTGTGTGCATAAATATTTGTAATTTGCGAATTTTACCATATATAAAAAATTCTTAAAGACATTCTAGTGCGAAAAAAAAAAAATTGCAATTTTGTTTGCACATTAAATATACCCTTCTTATCCAGCTTTAAAATTATAACCATGCGCAGGACAAATATATTCCCTGGGCAAACCGTTCTGTGATGCGCAAATTTTATAAATGAGCCCCTAGGTGCATTTGACATTCTGACAATGTAATCCTGAAGAGTTGGATAGTGCATATATCTCACATGTATTACCATTGAAGTGTGCCTTGTTTAGCTGACATTTCATTACATGTACAGACCGTACGCTAGGCCTGCCTGTAAATAAACTGTAGTGACAATATACTGGGAAAAGAAACGTACTTATTGTTCCCTCACATTTGCCGCATATGCATGCATCCTCTATTCTACATTTTCTGGCAGGTATGAGCTTCAATTACATGATACAAACTTTAATCTGCAGTTTGGATACTGACAACATAACACAGTGGCAGTTGTATTTATTATGGCACTGGTCTGTGTCACTAAATAACCCCCTAATGCCAGTTACTTGGAAATCTAATTAGCAGCTTGCAATGTCTTCAGCTCTGTTAGCAGTTGTCTGATTTTGACTCAGTACCCAATGCTCAATGTCAAATGCATCTCTACACTGCTAGGAAGGGTACCTAGAGAATAAGGGTGTAAATAATTCAAGCAGTAAAAAGAAATGACAAGCAAGCGTTATACTTGTTATTCAAAAATCCACACTAGCTGTCTCATTGTACTTCTGTCCTCTTCTATATAAAATATTTTAGGCAGTTATACCATAAAAAATGTGTGCTGTTCATTTGCACTCAATGCAAAGCAATGGCAGCCTTCCCAGCACTCAGCTGTCTAAGTTTTTCTCAATGACAAGGTCACTTTAAACTTGCTGCACTGCTTATAGCCAGTATATACCTGGAACCTTAGAAATATTGTTGCGGTGACACCAAATATTCTATAGTTTGGTTTCTAGATTATGTTTATATTTAGAGTTTATTATGCTTGTAGGGACCCATAGGGTTAAATTCCCCTTATGACTTTAATTCCCTACTCTTCCTCCTTTTCCCTAGTTGCTGGGCAAAAGCCCATGGGGCAAATTCACTAAGATGCGAAGTTGCGCCAGGTGCAACTTCGCCGTGCTTCGCCACACTTCGCCAGGCATAGTTTCGCCAGCGCTCCGCAAATTCACTAAAGTCCGAAGTTGCGCACAGGGGTAGCGTAAGTTTGCGAAGTTGCGCTAGCGTTGATTCGCTATGTAAAGCAAAGTTACGCTAGCCAAGGCTAATCTGCATACGGCGCGTAATTCAAATTTCAATGGAGGAACACGTATCAGCACTACAAATGCCAAGAAAACCTTCAAATCTGCACATAAAAATTTTATTTTGCCCTACACATGTGCCCACTGTCTAAGTAAGTTGCCATGAGTCAGGAAATGTAGGGGGGAAGGAGGGGAGCCCCAAAAAAAATTTCGATCTTTTTCAGCCTATCACCCATCATGTAGAAAACACGCCAGCGTTTTTTTGGGACTTAGAAAAAATTTTGACTTTTTTGGAAACAATCCCTATCTACTCTATTGCGCTTCGCCAGGTCTGAGGTGGCGAAGGAAGTCTAGCGTAAAAGGTAGCGTTCAGTACACTGCGCAAGTTAGTGAATTTGCGTAGTTTAAAATTGAGTACACATATGCATTTTATTTTTTTCTTGTATAAACATGCTTAAACTGATGTACCATTTCAAGGAATCATTCTTTATTTGGATGACTGAAATGACATTGTCTATAGCAAGTGATGGTATTTTTAGTAATACCATTTTGACCTTGTGTAAGACAAAACTCAGTAAAGGAAAACCTTTAGTAATAGTCAGGCAATTTATTCATACATAATACAACATAATAGTTTTGTCTGGGTAAGCTGTTGGAGTAACACACAGCATGTCAGCCAAGGACTTACCAAAGACCCACCTCTTGGTCCAAGCATTATATAACTTTCAGAAGGCATTTACAGTAATTGTGACAAAGGGTATATGGAAATACCATACATGGTCTGGCGAGGAGACTTACTGGCATATACAGTATATTTATACATTCCTGTAAGATGTGCAGTTTTGCAACATAAGAGATTTCTGGTTCCAACTGTCCACAGCCTCATAGACATCTGTTGGCTAAACATAGCCATTGGGGTTCAGACAGCTATTGAGCAACACTTCTGCAAAAGGGCAAACGAGACATGCTGACACTATGCTGACACTCTGGAATTTAAGTAACAGAGTGGAGATCATTTATTTGTATGGCCTAGTATAAGTTATATGAGTGACCATTGTCCACAGTTGACCATTTAATCCCTTTTTAGTCCATCCTGCCTTAGGCCATATAGCGTTATGGCGTCATAGAGGGCGGGGGTGACAAATATCAACCCTCTGACACTAGCCATTCGTCCGTCAAAGGAATTAGACCGTTCCAGATATCAAATTTCACTGTCATTACCTCTCTTGAAACATTAAATATGTTTCACATTAGTAACTACAGGCACAGTAAGAGTGCTGAGAGGACCCCCAGGAACAAGGGAGGTCTATTATAATTGGGACAGTGGTGTGCACTACTGTGAGTTACAGTTCAACGTCATGGCAGCACCAATACAGAAGTGCAGCTGAAAGCTGAAATCAGTGAAAAGAAAAAACAGGAAGCTAGGGAGCTACAGATACATCCTGTTTCATGAAATAACTTGGTTAAGTGCAGTTGGGAACAGAAAACCCTATAAAAATGACAAAGAATATATAATATATATGTAACATGTTATAAGAGACAAATATAATACTGATTTCATTACTATTGAAAAGTAAAAAATTATTCTTTCTTTCTTTCAAACCTCCCCACATATGGCTGAGAAAAGCTTTATCTTATAGATGTAAATCAAATGTGAGCAGAAGTTGGAAGGTACTTATAGCACAAATTCTAACAGAGAAATATAGAGCAAGTATTAATGCTAGGATGACATGGATAGACTTAATGAAACTTCCAATGGAGTTGTTTAACCAGCTATACAATTTTACCTAATCATTTGGAATAACTGAACTGTTCTATAATGACTATTCTTATTGTTGCAGCTCTAAAACTTTGACTATATGACATTCAACAAACATTTCAGAAACAATATGAGTACAACCTTCTTTTTCCTATCAAACCACATGCTAATCTAAAATCATACTATTTTGGTCAGCTACTCTATTTATTTGAACAACCTCTATGTTTATAGTTACATAGTTAAATTGGGTTGAAAAAAGACAAAGTCCATCAAGTTCAACCCCTCCAAATGAAAACCCAGCATCCATACACACACCCCTCTCTACTTTCACACAAATTCTATATACCCATACCTATACTAACTATAGAGCTTAGTTTATTATGGGCGGGACGAGTCTTGGAATCTAGACTCTACTCAATACTAATATTAGCACATGACATAGTTCTATTATTATGGGGTCTATCATTTTTTTTCTCTATTTTAACTACGTCAGTGCTGTTTACACACAACCAGCTACATATAGAGCTGAGGACCTGGGGTAATAATACAATAATAAGTAATTACAGGAAACTTCCCTTCTAAAACCTTTTTAACCAGATACAATTTTAGCTTTGTTGTTTTCATAACTAATCTAAAACTAAACATATAGAGAAAATGTTACATTATCACATTCCCATTGTTCTTATAAATTGCACACAATTTAACTATATCACATTCAATACTGTATGAATCTAAAACTTAAAATTAACCCGTTTCAATATCAGTCCATCAGTTCATTATAGGGGAAAGTCCAATCAGAGAGACATCATGGCGGTGGATAGACATATGAAGAAATATTCAACAGTCACTTGTATTCAGTCAATGCAGCAGTCTCTGTACCGTTTTTAAGAGTTCATAATCAGTCCATGGATTCGATATGAGGATAGGCAAAAATGTAAAGGCATCACAGATACGAATGGCAAACTTTGAAATGACTCTTTGTATGTATGCAGAGTTTCTTTCAGAGTGGTGTGATCAATGATAGCTGTTCTATTTGGAATGGATTGGAATAATCTCAACAGCTACTGATGGAATTTTGCTCAGATCAACAACCTGGAAACAAAGAGACAATGTGACAATATCTGATGTTCTGGTAATACTGACTTATCTAGTGTACTAGCTAAAGAACTCTACTGAAACTACTGTATGAACTGTCAGTAATGAGAAGTGGTTGTACATTTATGATATGAGTGAAGGAATTTTGTTTTCTTGTGGTTAATTCATATGAAGAAAGTCCACAACACCTGATAGGATTGTTGCAGAGAATTGACAGGACAGCTGGGAGTAAATCCAACCAAATGCTGCCAGTGATTGTGTTGTTGGAAGTGGGATGGTACAAAGACACAATTCCACTTAATATCAGTGTCATTTGCAAATTTGTAACAGAATCGAAAATTTAATTGTTTAAACTATCAAATATAACCTGTACTGTTTCCTCTTATAACAAAATAATATTGATTAATCATAACCAGGAAAAACATTTAACAAGTTCTCTCTTGTACCTTTATATATATTTATATTTTTAGCCTAAATGAGAATGACAGACCCATTTTAGTAGCATCCTTTATTTCTAAAAATTTGGTAGTGAAATTACTGCTTATCAGATAAAATCAACAATAAATTTAAGTCACTTCTGCATTTTCTTACACTTGCAGACGTGTGATACAAGATACACAAGTGCAAAGATTACGGAAGAATTTTTTTTTAGCAGCGGCACAAGCACATAAGCTGCATTTTATGAACTGCTTATTTAATTAGAAAAAATAGTAACAACAACATAACCCACAATATAATACTCCTCTCTTGTTGTACTGCAAATGCAGAACAATAATATGAAATAATAGATTCACATCTGTCTACAGAATAATGAAAATAATTTAACCTGTACCAATGAGTGAATCGGGTATAGATCCAAACTGCATCAAGTTTACCTTCATGTTGGTGAAAAAGATCCAGATGCAGGAGAGACAAAAAAATACAGATGAGTATAAAACAGTAAAGTTAAAAATATTTGCTGTGGTTAAAAGTTCCTGAGCCAGCTGCCTGACAAAAGAGGAAGTTACAAAACAGTGAGAGAAGTTAAGCATCTGAAATATTGTGCAACAGAGGATTCTGGGAAATGTAGTTTTTATGACAGTACCAGCAAATAGAATCCTTCTTGTTATTAATTGCACTATGAACTAGATTTCCTCTTAAAGGGTGCTGTAAGTCTAATGCACCGTTAAGTACTTCAGTGTGAAACAACTGACCATGATTTATTTGGTCGTCAAGTTTGTCTTCAGAATATTCAGGGGAAGTACTACTGTTAATATACTACTGTTAATAAGCTTAAAACATTCTAAACCATTAGCTCAATAAGAATCTTCATTACTGGGGGCTGCACCGTCTGTGGAACCAAAAGTTCTGAGATTGTGTAACCTGGTGTCACTCTAAGGTTGCCAAAAGGCATATTTAAATGGCATTTAATTGCTCCTGGTATCCATATAAAGGACTGGATCTAAGTTTGCTGCGCAAGGAGCAGAGAATAGGTGTAATGTCTCAGCTAAAGTATATGTGAGAAATATCACTTTCTATTGTTGGCAAAAGCCTGCTAGATCTAATAGCATGCAATTTGTATAATAAAATATTTACTCTTTCACGTATCCTTTATCTGTCACAGTAGAATTTCAAGTTGTGAGGGAAGAAAACTATCGCCTTCTGGCCAGGAAAACGCAGTCTTGTCCCCTCCACTGTGACACTTAACAAAGGCTTTGAAACTTAAAATGTTTTGGGCACTCAACTAGCATATCTAGGAGGATTGTTAGATATTCTAAACTGATGGAGCTTATTTTTTTTCAGATCACAAGTAAAACATAATACACTGAGAAAAGAGTTATCAATCTGACACATAGAGATAAAAAAGAGAAGTAAGGTTTGTTTGAGACAAAAAACTTCAACAGAGAACATTTAAAGAGACAACACTAATATTTCTGTTAAAATAGAAAGACAAGTGGAGTGAATTAACCTTATTTACGAGTAACCCATTCACAAACAGAGATACACAAGAGAACTAATGTTACTATGAGAATAAGAACAAAGAAGACAATGTTAGGATAAAATAAGAATAGTGACATGATAGTCTAAGACAAAATTACAATATTTTAGTGACAGACACATAGAACAAATATTATATTTCAAGAGGTACCTATGAAAACATAGAAACATTAACGAGAACCAAAAACAGTAAGGCAAACATATTCATTACAGACACATCAAAGTCATATAACCGTCAAGTCAAGTCAAGTCAAGTCAAGTCAAGTCCTTTTCTTTCTAACATACACACAAGTATTACATTCAAAATATGCTCTAACAGACCTGTAGGATGCAAAAAAGCTTAGCAGCAAGCAATTAACATTGGTTTATAAAACAAACAGGGCAAACAAACAGACATATAAACTGGAGTCACCTGCAGGAAAAAATTATGTTATACGTTTCTCTGTAATTTAGAAGAGGCTTACAATTGAGTGTAAAGGGAGAAAACAGGTTTGAAGTTGCACCTAAATTTTGTATGGCTCTCGTTTTTCATCTGACAATTCAAACGGACAGGAAAGTGATTCACACTTCACACTCTAAAGAATTTCCTTCAGAAAACCTAGTTTTTCTGTATTTCTGGCCTGCTAGGTCGCCCCATAAACTGCAAGCAGACTCTGAGTTTGAGCCACACATTCTCTCGTACACCATCATACACATGACAGTTACCCTAAAGTTATTCACGCATTCAGCTAGGCAAACATCAACATTCATGGATCCTTTTGCATACATCAAACAACATACACATGTAATTTCTATTTCAAGATGTTTTAGACTACACTTCATGATAAGGAATAAGAGACGTAAAAAATACAAAAACAGGAAGGAAACTGCGGATTCCTATCATGAATGGCAGATAATTTCAGCTGATAAACACAACAATTAACAAAACAATAGGCAAAAAGAAGAAGTTAGAAAAAACATATATACCCCACCCAGGGGTACTTACGCGCGTGCATCCATCATCCGTTAAAGTAAAGCTTTACGGGGAAACCATCCTGGAAAAGAAAATATCCACGGGTATCTACAGACATCCGAGAACAAAGGTCCTCAGGTACACTCCAGTAACACAGCCTGGAGCCCTCCATTGCCTGAAAAAATGACTTGAAAAAATGAATCACAGTCGGCGGGTCACCATATGATGGTATTTTTAGTAATACCATTTTGACCTTGTGTAAGACAAAACTCAGTAAAGGAAAACCTTTAGTAATAGTCAGGCAATTTATTCATACATAATACAACATAATAGTTTTGTCTGGGTAAGCTGTTGGAGTAACACACAGCATGTCAGCCAAGGACTTACCAAAGACCCACCTCTTGGTCCAAGCATTATATAACTTTCAGAAGGCATTTACAGTAATTGTGACAAGGGGTATATGGAAATACCATACATGGTCTGGCGAGGAGACTTACTGGCATATACAGTATATTTATACATTCCTGTAAGATGTGCAGTTTTGCAACATAAGAGATTTCTGGTTCCAACTGTCCACAGCCTCATAGACATCTGTTGGCTAAACATAGCCATTGGGGTTCAGACAGCTATTGAGCAACACTTCTGCAAAAGGGCAAACGAGACATGCTGACACTATGCTGACACTCTGGAATTTAAGTAACAGAGTGGAGATCATTTATTTGTATGGCCTAGTATAAGTTATATGAGTGACCATTGTCCACAGTTGACCATTTAATCCCTTTTTAGTCCATCCTGCCTTAGGCCATATAGCGTTATGGCGTCATAGAGGGCGGGGGTGACAAATATCAACCCTCTGACACTAGCCATTCGTCCGTCAAAGGAATTAGACCGTTCCAGATATCAAATTTCACTGTCACAAGGCTAACTCCATAGGTATTCCCTTAATTCTATGCTAGTACAGATAATGACCTGTAAAAAAAGGGATGTCTTCAGAATAATTTGACTGCAAGGCCATAGTCAGGACCGCCATCAGAAATCGCAGGGCCCCGTACGAGAATTTCCTGGGCCCCCTGGGCTGCGCCCACCGCAAGCCCAACCTACAGGTCCACCCTCCCCACCACACAGTAAAAAAACAAAAAAAATATTGGTGGCTAGGGTTCCCACATGTCAAAAAAAATAAAAAGATATTGGTGGTCAGGGCCCCCCATAAAAACCATTTGTGGCCAGGGCCCCCCCATTAAAAAATATTGGTGGCTAGGACCCCGCAGGAGAAAAAAAAATTGGTGGCCAGCCCCCCCCTCATATTATAAGAAAATTGGTGGCCATGGCCCCTTAAACATCCATGTCTTCCCGAAGTCAGCAGTTCTCAGAAAGATGGGGGCTAATAAAATAAGTGTGGCGTGGCCGGGGCCCCCCTTTCCCTCGGGGCCCCCTACAACTCTCCCCCCTGTCCCCCCCTGATGGCTGCCCTGGCCATAGTTCATATAGGCTTCCTTTACACTTAGTCATAAAAGACTACTGAATAGAAGTGCAGTAGTAATGATGGCAGTCTACCTATTACCACTTATATGTAGGCGACAAACTTGCAGTATATTATGGGATCACAAGTGAACAGAATTCTGTAACACACAGTGGCACCTGCAAAGGCTAAGTGGCTCTTACTGGCTGCAAGTAAAGAACTTAAAGCACAAAAAAAGAACCAAAAGCTAAATGTGGAAAAATATTTTTGCAAGTTAAAAAAGACAGCAGAAAGCGCTTATGGAAAGCATTGGCTACCACTGACTCTCTACTACTAGTTTCAACTACATTTTTTCTTGCAAGACATTCTTCAACTGTTTTGAAAATTCGTTATGTTCCTCCTTATATTACGATTCCTTGGAATGGGATTTGACTGCCACAATAGATTTTATGAAGATGAGTTAGCAAAGATACTATACCCATGGGTGGGCATTGCTTAGCAACAACACTCTCAAGAAAAAAAAAAAGAACACAGCTATGATAAAAAGCAGCTGTTGTATTGTTTAACAAAGAACAAGATATTTCAGTGTGATTGTTTAAAGGAACTATAGCTTCTAACAAGGCTGACAACATTCACATATTTGGGGCTTATTATCAAAGCCTCTGTTTCCCAACACTGGTGCAAATGGAGAGCCACAAACAAGCTGCGCTGATTTACAGCATTACACTGCACCTGCTGGTGGACACATTTTGAGCTTGGTCTTTCCTGTGATCATAATGATTGTAAAAATAAAACAAAATGCTGTCCCCCAGCTGTGATAAACAATACAGTGTACAATTATTCTACAAGACGTTCTTCAGATACAAGCAGAGACTGACAAGGATTAAAAGGAGGGTCTGGTAAAGTAGCAACAGACTTTTTATTGGTTAGATTTTCCTGCTTTTTTTTTTTTTTCCAATAGCAGAAAGCTTTTTTTTTTCATATGTTTTGAAGGACAAAATCACGACAGCTTTCTACAGCTCCAAAGTCCAAGGCTTTCTCAGTGGATTTTTCCAGCTGACGAACATTCAGATATGACATTAGAACATAAAAGGTCGCTTAGTATGAATGGAAACAATGCATAGATGAAAACAAACCAAGCGATCTTTCAACACCCAACTATGAGATAAAAGCATCATTCTATTGAGCAGCTTTAAAAAAAAAATATAAAGAAAAAAATCACAAAGCATATATCTACAGTTTATGCCACCACATTGCTTGCTATTTTTTTTATCTTGCTAACATTCAAATACATTATCGCCTTATACATTATCGCCTTATAACGAGAATCTCACAGAGGATGCAGAATAATAGAACTGCCACCTAAATGCTTAACTGAGCCTAATGATAGCCTTATAAATATTACAAATATTATTTAATGTGCATTAATGTTTTACCAACTGCCAGGTCACCTGGAAGCTGTCCAAGTACATTAATCAGTCTTTATACTGCTTTGGAAAATGGAATGCCTTGACTTTTGGAGAATAAATGCCTTGACTTTTGGAGAATAAAGTTTGGGGTTCAACAAATTCTCCTGTTACAGTAAGGGGGTTGTTTATTAAAGTCTGAATTCTAAAAACTAGAAAAATTGGAGTTTTTTTTTTTACTATAAAATCTGAATTTTTAGTGGAAAAAACGCTGAAATTTGTTGAGATTTATTATACCCCAAGGCTGCAAAAAGTCAGAATCCGAAAATCAGCCATCTCAGACCTGCCGAGGTTGTATATAATTCAATGAGAGAGTTCCCTATCCTATTTGGAAGTTTCTGTGGTCTGCGCTGGAATTAGCCTGAAATTCCTACTATTTCGGGCTTTTTGGGCAAAAATCTGAAAAATTCAGACTTTTCCTGAAAAAGCCAGAAAAAGGGCAAGATTCGAGAAAAAATATTGTACTATTTGGGTTTTCGCTCGATTTTATCGATTTTCCCCTGATCTGATTAAATACAGCTTTTTTAATAATAAAAAAGGTCAAATTGTAGATTCTAGTTTGGTCGGACTTTTTTAAAATAAAATAGCAGAAAAATTCAGATTTTGATAAATAACCCCCTAAATGTCTTGCAATCAGCTTTGCAAGTATGTCATTACACAGCTTAATATCACAACCTTGATATACTGTAGATACCTTAATAATTTTGTCATGGCATTGTTGGGAACCAACATTTCGGGGCAAATTTACTAAGCTCGAGTGAATAATTCTAATGGAAAAATATTTGAATTTCAAAGTATGTTTTTTGGGTACTTCGACCATCGAATTGGTCAAATTCGATCGAATCGAATGATTTGAACGATTCGAAGTAAAAAATGTTTGACTATTTGATAATCGAAGTACTGTCTCTTTAAAAGAAATACTTCGACTTTGCCACTTTAAACCTACTGAGGTGCAATGTTAGACTATGGGGACCTTCCCCAGCACTTTTCTAAGTTTTTTTTGGTTGAATAAAAATCATTCAATCGATTGCTTAAAATCAATCGAATCGTTCGATCAAACGATTTTTATTCGATCAAAGCTTTTGCGCTAAAATCCTTCAAATTCGATATTTGAATTCAAAGGATTTTACTTCGAGGGTCGAATTTGAGGGTTTTTTATCCCTCGAAATTCGACCCTTGATAAATCTGCCCCTAAGTGTATTTTATTATCTCCAAACCTAATTGGAAGTCAATGCATTGGTTTTGTCTCGGATTTTAATAATTATTACGTTTGAAATGATGAAATGATGAATATTTCCATTTTATTATATTATATTTAAACAGGATGTGGTTTTGGTGCATCCATGACTGAAAGGGGCTAAACAATAAATGTGGATGATTGTAGAGTTATTGGCAGACGTAGAGCAGAACAATTATATTTATTGGATCAGCCTTTTGACTGATTCTATTTTACCAGGATGAAAATTCAAAGAAGGTGAGGTTGATGAAAAACATTCTACTTTAGACTACTAAAAGATTTGTGTTATATAGGCTTTGGTGAGAGAGCAATATTTTCCCCTAAACTCAACAATATCATGGGCTGAGAGGAGGCAAGACTTGAAACATATACAGAAACCCATTATCCAGAAAGCTCCAAATTACAGGAAGCCTGTCTCCCATAGACTCCAATTAATCCAAATAATTTACATTTTTAAAAATTATTTCCTTTTTTTCCTGTAATGATTAAACAGTACCTTGGACTTTTCGGAAAACACCAGGCCCCAAGCACTCTGAACAACAGGTCCCATACCTGTACTTATGTTATATTTTTCAAAAAGGATGATTTTTTTAATGCAGCTTGTCATTAACTTCAAAACCCTCATCACACAACCTTTCTAACTCAATACACTGTAACTTCCATGCTTCCATGTATGTCATAGTATTGTATGTTGTATTTGTATGACAAATAATACTCATGGATGGAAGGGCAGATCCCATGAATACTAGAAGGTTGCTAAGACATGTTAAAGAATAGTAAATGCTCTACATAGGTATATAGTATACAATATAGTTCATGGAGACTCATACTGCAATTACTGCATCATAAAGCTCATAGAATATAAATATATATACACTTCGTCCTTTTATTTGCATAGAAAAATTGAAGAGAAAGGAATTCAAAAAGGTCTGGCATTGAGAAAACATTAGCTTAGAAATAGAGGTTTGATATGGCTCTGATGAAGATGCGCCTTAAAGAGTGAATGAGCAGAGTTGACTGGTCAACTTCCATAATTGATGTCTGTTTCTTGTTTTGATTTCAGAATAATTTTGTTCACAGTACAATGTTTTCATTATCACTTATGTTTACAGATCAAGTGACACATCAGGGACGTTCACAACCTTGTAATGAAACACTAAAACTCTTTTTTCTTTTATTATTATTATTATGAATTCATTTTTATTCCTGCCATAATATCACTTGAGCATCATTTTGATGGCAATGCTTTTATATTATATCTTTCTATTTACAGTATAGCATAGGGTACAGTGTTGATGTTCTTTAATAACTGTGTAACTCAGTTTGCGTTATATTTAAAATGAATTGCATTGTTTATTAAAACACACCGACAAACAGAAAAGCTGTAAAGCCTAGCTTTACATTCGCCATCTTCAGATCTTTCTGATCTCAGTAGCATTTTACTGAGAATGTACAGTAAAGATAACAAGCACGTACATTTTTGATAAATGCACTATCCTTGATATTGTAGGTCAAACAGTCCACAAAAAGACATTGCCGATCTCCTTAGAGAACCCCAATTATATCTCAAAATAGAAGAAATATCATTGGTATGAAGTGTACTGTGAGACAAGAAGTGCATGATTAAAAGCAGCGCTTTCAAGCTACTGGTAAAAAAGAAGGAACACCATTGTCATACCCACAGGCCTCATAAGCTATTTGCAGTATATTCCAGTGTGTAACAATAACCTAGGAACTATTATTATATAGCTACAGGTATAGGATTTATTATCCAAAAATCCATTAATCAGAAAGTTCTAAAAAATCAGCAATACCATTGCTTTATGGTGTCCTATTAATCCATAAATATAACATGATAATAACAGCACCATGTATGATTAAGTGCCCATGAGAGGCACGAAACGCATCATACTTTTTGTAACACAAGATGTAAAAATCTACTTTGTTAATAAACATTTTTAATGCTGTATTTTTGACTGGGGTCCGGTTTGTGCCAGCCTTTGTTCTGCATGGTGGTATAACTATGCCTGCTTCCCCCCAAAAAAATCCCAAAGATTAACTGCAAAGTCGGACGTAATAAGAGAGCTGTTGAAAACTTGCTGATCGCCTGGTATTTGCAGTTTTAGAAGCACAAGTTGGAAGAAGTTTGGTGCTCTATACGGCACTGTCTGGTTTGAAGGGTCTTCTCCATTTCTTGTATTGTTAGCACATTCTGCAAACGCAATTTAGGATAGTGTGAACCTGGTGTCAATATCTTATTTAATTATCCTCTACCCTAAAATCTCCTCCAATCTTCGATCCTCCTTTATCTCTAGCACCTTAGTGACCTCAACGAGATAGAGTGAGTTTCTTTAACTAAGCTTGTAATCACCAGCCCAGTTCTTATATATCCAGAACACCAATTATGGCACAATACATGCTTACACATTCTTAACTTCTTCTTATTAACCTTCTTCATCTCCCTCTGCTTCCTCAAAGCTGCAGCAGTATGGCATGGAATACCAATGAATATGCAAGCATTTCCTAATCTGACTTCAACTCAAGACATATTTCTTTGCCTAGAGCATTCCTCGGTCCTTTGCAGAAACATCAACGCATCTCTCTTTTGAAGTTGAATGGTTTCTGTCATTTATTTCTGTGCAGCAAAATACGAAATATAGTGTTAATAATAGATATTGATGCAGCCTTGTAAAGTAAGTGTCACTTATAGTTAATTCTACCAATTCATAAACAAATCAAATTAAAAGGCAATATGTAGGATGATTTCTAATTTAGTAGTGCCACATAGTTAACACGCATCTATATATTCTAGGTTTAAAAATAAAAGAAGGAAAAATAATTTCCCTTTACACATAACTTTAAAGTGTCATGAATGCTTTTAATAAACTGGAGGGGCTGTCTATCACTGCTTTCCAACACCAAGGGAGAACATTTTATAGCTTCTGATTACTACATTACAGTTCTATTTTTAATGCTCCCATTTTTGTCTTGAAATTTTAGCCTGAGGCTTGACTGATCTTTACCGTTTTTGAGAACATGTCACATGGTGTTAAGTAATTCCTGACTAAGGGGCACATTTACTAAGGGTCGAAGTGAATTCGAATTGATTATGCAAAATCGAAAACGTTGAATTTCGAAGTAATTTTTGGGTACTTCGACCATTGAATAGGCCATTCGACTTTGATTCAAAGTGAAAATGCTTTGACTATTCGAGTATTTGATAATCGAAGTACGGTCTCTTTAAAATACTTTGACTTTGACACTAAACCTGACAAATTGCTTTGTTAGTCTATGGGGACCTCCTAGAACCTATAGCCAACATTTGGCTAAGTTTTTAGCAGTCGAAGTTAAATTGTACAATTGTATGATTAAATAGTTTGAATCTTCCCATTCGAAGTACGATCACACGATTATAGTATGATGGTAGTACGAGCGCACGATCGTAGTATGACCGAACAATCTTAAAAATCCTACAAATTCGACTTTGAATGTCGAATTAGCCTACTTGTTCAGCCCACTTGTTCTCACTCATATTATGCTCTACTAGACTGAGGAACATGATTAATTGGGTACACTTCACTAAAAGGGATTCTAGTCATTTCATAAATTTAAATGAAACCAATAGAAGTTAGGGGGCAGATTTATCAAGGGTCGAATTTCGAAGTGCTAAAACTTCGAAATTCGACCATCCAATTAAAAAATTTGATAGTCGAAGTTTTTTTTTGTTTAAATTTAGCTGTTTTCGAACAACTTAATTGATCATTCGAACGATTTTCGAAAAGAAAAAAAACTTTGACTTCTAAAAACGTAGCCAAATATTGGCTACAGGTTGTAGGAGGTCCTCATAGGCTAACATAGCAATTTGGCATGTTTAAGGTGGCAAAGTTTAAAGAGACAGTACTTTGATTTTCGAATGATCGAATATTCAAAGTATTTTCAATTCTAATCGAAGTTGAAGTCGATTTTGGCCTATTCGATGGTCGAAGTACTCAAAAATTACTTAGAAATTCAACGTTTTTAAATTCAAAAATTCACTTTGAATTCACTTCGACCCTTAGTAAATGTGCCCCTAGGTGAAAGGGTGTAATTTTGGACCTGTGGACACCCTTTCACCCAACCTGCCCTCAACAAGTGGTAGATGTACAAGTGTGTGTGGGGGGGTCTGAACCAGGGATCCTGACCTGTGGGAGTGAATGGCCATGGGAGTGGGACCTTAACAGGTACCCTCATGGCTGCAGGTCACCCTGTGGTCGTAGGGTCTGCTCCTCCTAATTATGCCACTGAACAAATAGCTATATGGAAGAGCAATAATAAAGAAAATATAAAATTAACATATTAAAATGTTATTGCCAGAATACACACACATAAGCCCATATTTATGAAAAACGTTTGACAGAAGCTCTATGCAGACATTTTTTTCACCTAGGTCTTCTGACACTGCAACTGGCACTCGATCAAAAATTTGACACCAGGTTTAGAGTTAGCACTACGCCGACCCCCCTTAAATGCTGCTTGTCCCTCAGCCTCTACCCCTTATCGTTGCGTCCTTTGTATGAATGTAATAAATCTGTATTTTCTAGTATTAAAGCATTGTTATGATTTAACACGTGTCCATCTGCCTCATAGTCTGCAACACTGAACTGTATTGAAAAATTGGGGGATTATGTGGAAAGTGAAGATTGAGTTTTACACAGTGTATGTGAATGGACATTTAGAGAAAAAAATAGTGGATTGAAATACTAGGAGTATAATCCCATGTGCCCTCCCCTTCCTTTGTGCAAACATGCAAATTTCAGCATTGGGTCTGGAGTTCTGGGGATTGGTGCACAGTAAATTTGAAAAACTATTGCATCTCCTGCAATCCCCAGTGTTTGTGTGGTTTGGTGGCATGCTGTGCCCCTAAAATTCTGCCACCTTACGCCCGGGCCTTTGTGGCCTTTCCTCAAATCCGGGCCTGAATATAATTAAGTTGGACTAAAAAATCATTTATGGAATATTTTTTGCACAGAGGGATGGAAGGCAGGGTACATGAATATGGGTGCAATCCACCATTTTTTTTTTTGCACTACTTACAGTGCCATGGGGTTTTACTAGAGAAAGACTAACAATGACTTACAGTAGATGTAGTGTTGCAGTAAAATGTGTTAATCATAAAGCTTATATGAGAAATATAAATATTTGCTGTAGATTTCTAATGCTTATACATTATAACAATCAAATGACTTATTAGGGCTGTGCTAATGATTTTCTACTTAACCATAACCAGTGGGTGTTTCTGTAAAGATCACAATTAAGAATATACTGAATAAGGAGAATTTAATGGTATCTCTTATCCAGAAATGCAATACTCAAAAAGCTCCATTCCCTATAGAGCCAATTTTAAGCAAATATACTGTGTATATTTTTTTAATATTTTCTCTAAATCAAATCTATATAGGTGGCAACAGTTTCCTATTGGGTTTATGTAATGCTTAAATGTTTTTTTTAAGTAGGCTTTAAAGTATGGCGATCATTACTATCTAGGAACCACAGGTCCGTAGCATTCCAGATAGATCCCATACCTGTACTGTATATTTATGACTGATTAAGTATGCTTTTATTAAAGGAATGATATAAGGGATCTGCTGTCATATTCTATGTTTTTGGCAAAACAATTTTCTTTTCATTGAAAAGGTAGCATAGCTGTGTTAAATGGAAAAATCATATGACATTTCTCAGCACAATTTTTATTAGAACATTCTATGTATGTTGATGAACTGACTGCTAATTCCAGGAGTGCATTCATATGTACTGTAGCAACTCACAGGCATTCTGGTTTTTGCAGTGTCTCAAAAAAGCTGAAAAGCTGAATGGTGACTGTTATAAAGTGAGCTTTCTTGGGCATGTGAGACAATTACCATGTGGTCATGCTCCAGTCTTGCTCAGGCGGGTTATCAATGCTAAACTAATGTCCAGAAACATTAATACAGACACCCTAAATAAAAATAATTATCCCAAACATTTCATTGTCAATATTTTGTGCATTTCACTAGAATCTACACCAACTGCTAACATACCTCTCACTCTCTATTTTAATGTAATAGCTACATAGTAGTGGTGAGGTGTCAAGCTCTGCTGAGGTTTGATCCTGGGACCTCCTGGTTAATGGATGTTCGCCCTAACCACCAGGCCAGGAGAGCAGCCAGCATGTCCTTGTCTGCTCTTCTGCTGTTTTTCAGGTTTAGTCATTTCACCCCAGCAGTCTTATTGGTGGGTTGAGGTCAGCCAATCAGGGCTGACCATGCCGTATATTAGGCCAGCCCTCATCACTATCAGTGCTTAAACATTGGCCTAACTTGAGTACTGTGGCACTGTCTCTGTCCCTTGTTCCTTGCTCCTTCTGACTGCTCCTTGTCTTGTCTAGTTCCAAGTCCTGTTCCAGTCTGTACACCCCTAACCATCCTGTCCTAGTACTGTCTCTATGCCCACACTGTCCTTTTCTACGCCTGCACCATTTTGCCCTACTCTGCCTTGTCCTGTCTCTATGCCTGCACAGTCCTGTCCTGCTTTGCCTAGTTCTGTCTCTATGCCTGCACCATTGTGCCCTGCTCTGCCTTGTCCTGTCTCTACGCCTGCACAGTCCTGTCCTGCTATGCCTAGTCCTGTCTCTATGCCCAAACCGTCCTGTCCTGCTTTGCCTAGTTCTGTCTCTATGCCTGCACCATTCTGCCCTGCTCTGCCTAGTCCTGTCTCTATGCCCGTCTGTCTCTAAACCGTCTTGTCCTGCTTTGCCTAGTTCTGTCTCTACGCCTGCACTGTCCTGACTCTTCAACCTCCTCACCCTACCTTAAAGACTCACCTGTCCTACATCTGCCTCTTCAGCTCCCACCTACCTATCCCCTATTTTAGGGTACAATACTGGCCTGGGGGGGTAAGTAAATGCTACTTGTAACAATGTTTACTTTTCAGATTCAATTGTTTCCCATCTTGATTTGAGTTGGGGGGTCTCAAATCAAAATGGGAAACAATTGAGTCTGAAAAGTAAACATTTACTACTGCCCCCCAGGCCAGTATTGTATCCTAAAATACCATTGAAGTTACTAAACCAGCTTTCGGGTCATTTACCATAACTAGTTATTTAATAAAACTTTTAGTTCAATGTCAACCAGTTTCGTATGTCACTTTAAGGTTGTACTACTTTAAGTATAGCTACTATATTCCATGATCATTTAAGGATTTCATGTCTATTATTGCCGATAAAATACATCTTTGTGTACTTTGAGTGATCTATTATTTGAATATGTGTTTTTTTTGCAGCATAAAGTCTAAATATGAGATTTAAGAATGTGAGAAGCCAATGTTCTAGAGAGCCAAGGTTAAGCCTGGTCTAATGTTATTGATGGTGACTTTCCTTCCAGTGCAGTTGAATGGAAATATGTCCTTTTTCATCACACACTTTCCAATGTAGGTCTCATTTATCAGGGTGCATTTGATGAGTTTGTGAGCACATAAATACTATTTATACAATATTTTCCTAGTGGGTAAATATGGAATTCTTCACCGATTTGGTTGCTGCAAATCGGTGAAGCTTATTCTGGACCTGCAAAGGGTACTCTTATGAATGAGAACAATGTTGGAAAGAGTGTGATGAAAAAGGAACATATGTTTATTAAATGAAATGATGGATTACATTTAGAATAAAAGCAAGACAATGATAGGATTTAATTCAGCTTGTTGAATTACAGCACAAAAAAAAGTCATTTTGTAATCTGTGATCTGAAAAGGAATTTAACAAAGAATTCAACAAAGGGGGCAACATGAGCAACATCGTGTCTTGACAATGCTTTCAAAGATGGTTTCTTCCTATAACCCTCCATTGTTAGTCTTCTTTGACCATTCTACCTTCCACACACTCCTGCTGCCATGCACTTTATAACTTTCTGAAAGATCGGGGCCTTCAACTACTTCTTCACTGAAGCATGGCCATACAAATTCTTCTTCCCTATTCTTTCTCTCCTTCTCTTACCATTTTTACAGTTTACAGTGAATAAAGAACACTTTGCAGCAAGCTCTGCGTGTTGGCTGACTTCCTGAGTGAACCATTTGTTGATTTGCTGTCTCTCCAAAACCTGGTCCCTGACAAATCTGCTCTCACTTTCACAACACTTCTCTTCTGTTCAAACCATCCCATATTCTAACCCATTTATCCTTATTCAGATTCTGACATTCCCCTCTTCACACTCACCTACTCTGCTTTTCTGAATACCCACTCTGTACATAACAAAACCGCATTGATCCATTATCTATTTTGCTCTGAATCTATTCATCAGTTTGTCCTCACTGAAACCTGGCCCTCTCAGAACAAGAGACACATGCTACTCTCTCCTCATTGCCAATTCAAACACATTTCTCTGGGGGTCATTTATTTTGAATAGCCAAATGTCTGCTGCAAAATGTCTGCAGCCCAAATTGGAATCATTGACATTACTGCCAGTTTGAAGGTGGTGATATTGTCAGGATTCTCCTGCATTAAAGTAGGTGTACTTGTGCACAAATCAAAACAGAACAAGGGAATGCATTATGATGCTTGTTTTCTATTATGATGCTTGTTTTCTATTATGATGCTTGTTTTCCATATTCAACTCGTTTCTACATCCTTCACTTGCAGTTCTGCATATTCGCCAGGAATTTTTTTAAAAGGCAATATAGATTCTATTCACAAACAATTTGTCACTTCTACAGACACCAATAATCTCAACCCTAATTCATTACTTAAATAGTTTTCTTCTGTTCTTGCACTGTCTATTACTGGACCCATCTATCTAACTACTGCACTCTCTTTTTTTTTACTGACATCCTCTAAACACCTGGAAAGACCTGTGTTTTCTCATATTACTAACTTTTTTCTCAATTCATAATATGTCTGTGTTTTAAAACAGCTTTATGCAGAGCTGTAAACAATTTCCAGTCATATGGGAATTGAACAATAATCTATCACGATCCTAAATATATCCTCTTTTTTTGATACTGTTGAACATTCCATTCTAATGCAAATTCTCAGTTTTCCTGGTATCCTAATAAAGCTGCATCCTGATTCTCTTCCAAACTTTACTAAACATTAGCTCTGGAATTCCATCCCTATATTCCTCCACAGGGAACTTACCCTCAGTTTTTTTAAAAAGAAACTCAGATTCTACCTTGTAAGTCACTGGAACATTATCTGATCCAGTCTTAGCATAGAAGGGTCAATTTGTACATTTATGTTATCCACTCACTCTGACTAAAACCTCTACAGGGCAGGGAGCTCCTTCCCATTTTATCTCCTATTTTATCTCTTGCCTCTTAATCTCTGAATAATTATGATATAAATTATTTTTCCTTTGTGTGTACTTTCTACATTATAAAATTGTACAGTGCTGCATATGCTAGTAGCACTATATAAATAAGGTTATACATTCATATTATTTTGTGTCAGAAACATTCACTTACATCCCACTGGCATTTGCCTTGCTAAATCTTAGTATTAAATACAATTAAGTATGTCTTGCAAAACCTGTACATTTTTTTCTAATAAAGCCCCTTAAAACGACGTTATAAGACTTGGAGAAACAAACTGTCACCTAGTTAGGACAGAAATACCTTATATTTTCTCTCTAAATTGAAGGACAAGGAAAGGTTCACTGAATCAAATTTATTGATTTCAGTGTATTCACAAAGTAAGAATGTATTGTGTGTAAATCAGTTGCTACAAAAAAAAGATGACAGATAAGAAAGGATGAAACTATATACTGGTATCATACACAAATTCTTACCTTTTTAATCTTTTACCATAGTTAACATATTCGTTTTTCATCAGAAACAACAGCAGGTTCCTCTGTTCAATTAAATTAAGTATAGATTTCTTATGTTTAATTGTTTTAATGTTCAAGCCAGAGTGAGCCAATGCATAGCCCTTTCCATTTAGTACAGTGTGCAAGTGCAAGTTTACTGTGTCTCATGGCTGTGTGGGGGAAATCAATTCCTGTGACATATCTTATTGTATGACCACTGAAGGCTGAAAGTGTATAAAATTGTGCTATAATTTGTTTCCAAGTGATTTTATATCATCATACATCTGCCAATAGGCAGATTAGACTTGCCTGCTCTCTGATATAATCACTCTTTTTGATATTTCCACCTTTATTTAATTGTATTTCTTTATTATGGTTTTACCCTGGTTGACCCTGGTTTCACTGGGCATTGCCACATACACAGTATGATAAGACACTGTAAGGGGTTGTAAGGGATTCTTTATTGAAAGGAAGGTGTGAGTCCTTCAAGCAAGGAACTGGTACTGAGCACACAGACGACAAGAAGGGGTGTGAAGGAAAAGGATCAGGGTGATCAGGGTCTAGCAGGATAGGGACGGATTGAACAAAGAGTTAGAAACAGGCTTAACAGAATAGGTGTAGGTGAACAATTGGGGACTGGAACATGACTAGGACTAGAGTAGGGAACAGAAGCAAGACTGGAGCAGAAGAGAGAACAAGGGCAGGAATAAGAGCCAGGTGAACTCTCGAGGAATTGAAATCAGCAAGCTCTCCGATACAGTAAAAAAAAAAAATTTATTTCACAGCACTAAAATCACACATGCGCAACTTGTTTCGTATCTCTTGATACGTAGCCATAGGCTAATGTGTACACATTCAAAAAAAAAATGAAATAGGAAGTGAAGCCACCTCAAACACGCTAACATTAGCCAAAGCCCTCAAAGTAATATCAGACATAACACGTGACATCAAAACTTTTATTAAGACCCATAGGATATCTAGATTCTAAGGTAAAAATCCAATAAACGACTCTACACAAAAGCTTTGGGAGTGAGTCACCACCTCTATTTGATGGACAAACTTGCTCTGTACCTTGTATTGGTAAAAAAAGTTCCTCCAATACAATCTCAAAAGTGCTTGGATACCAAATTACTCTCAGAACCAGATACCACATAATTTATGTGCTCCCTCATCCAATGTTTTAAAGGTCTTGAGGTACAACCTGCACACTACATACGGTATTATAATTCAAGCAGGCAAGCAAAGATACTACATAAGCGGTGTTACAATTAACATAGGAAAAGATCCTATAGGTTTTCCCTTGAGCACTGTACAAGAAATCTTTAGATACACGTACATGTGCACATGTCAAACATCTAGTAGAGCTGCTTCTAAAGCTATCCACTACATCTAAGCAAGTTTTGGATGAGAATATAGCCACAACACTAGGGGATAAGACATTCGCCAAAGTGGGTGCGTGTCGTGCAACATATTTACATCCCTGATGTAAAACTTCCTTTAACTTATTATCACCACATAACACAGACAAATACCTTTACTGAAGGCCTTAATATGTTCAAATTGCCTACTGAACACTTTAACAAATATTGGAGCATCAAAATCCTTCCCAGCTTGATGAAAACTCCTACCAGCTGTGCTCGACTGACAACTTCTTTCATTCAACAACCTGTCCATTTTATAGGTTCTTAAAAGCATCTTGCAAAATGTTCATAGAACAACCACGCTCCAAAAAATAAGCTTGCAAATCCCAGGACCTTCCTCTGTACTGCAGATCCAACAAAGACACCGGAATTGACCAAAGGCAATTGTAACAACATTACTTGTGTGGCGGGGTCGCCCGCCGCGTGGTTCTATGGCGCTGTATCCAGCGCCATCTTGATTTCTAGGGCGCGCCTCTTAAAGGTACAGGCCCGCTGGCCTAATTACGCCAGCGCGCATAGGCGCACGTTTTGGTGCGAAAATTTATTGTATTTAAGGCCCATTCTGACCCCCGGCCAGTGCCCGTGATAGAATCTTGATTCTAGTGGTTCCTGAAGCTTTGTGCTGTCTGTTCCTGAAAACCTTATCTGGGATTTCCGGTTTTGATCCCTGCCTGTTCCTGACTAATCTGTTATCCAAACTCTGACCTTTGCCTGCATCTTGACTACTCTTTCTTCCTGATCCCATCTGTTTGATTACCCGGTTTTGACCCTTGCCTGCCTGACGATTCTTGATATCTGCCTGCCTCGACCCTGCCTGTCTGACGATTCTCTTGTCTGCTCCATTTGTACCATGACCTTCGGCCCAAAAGACTCTGCTAACAGCCGTGCCCCTTTGCCAGCCAGAACATCTCGCCTTGCACCTCTCGTTAAGTCCAGGTGGCACCCAAGTAAGCTGAGGGCTCCTCCCGAAGCCCAACGGTGGTCACACTACTGGTGAAGCCGAGACCAGGGTGCTTGGCACTTGTTCTTGTATCGGGTGCCGGTCGTGACAGCAATACCTTGAAACACTTATCTAGGATGACACCAATCCACTCTCAAAAGTATATTCCCAATAGCTTTCTTTCTGTGTGTGGTGGTGAACACTTTTTTACCTTCACCGTGTAAAATTAAATCCAAAAAACATGTGTGTCTTTCCGAAGCTGCTACTGAACTTCAAATTATAATGATAAATATTCAAAAATGAAATAAAATCATGAAACGACTCTTGAGAATCCTGCCACACAAAAAAAAATCAGGTTGTCCACATACCATTTATAAAATTTAACACACTTTAAACCATGTATATTACCTCCAAATATGTGGGTCGCTCACCAGCCCATGAAAAGGTTGGGGTAGATGGGCACAAATTTCGCACCCATTTATGTCCCACATTTTTGAAAGGTGAAAAGATTTACCAAATTTGAAAAAATTGTGCCTGAGCAAATATGTGACCGTCTGAATACTTTTTTTCTGTAGGAACAAAATCCAGAGCAAGGAACAGAAAGCTAGGGACAGCTACGGTGCTCATGTACATAGGACAATGTTCAGGCACAGGAAGTGATGTGAGGGCTTATATGGGGCAGAGTCAGCCCTGGTTGGCTGAAAATATCTAACCGGTAATGTTGTTTGGACCAGTTTGGAAAGGTCAGGTGATATATAATGAGCATTCTTGCCAACTGCTCACCTGGCCTAGTGGCTAAGGTACCCAAACCAAGAGGTTCCTGGGTTGAAACCCAGCAGATACTTACAATACTCATAAAGACTAAAACAGCACTTTTATTTCACACCATTAAAATCACATATGCCAGATGCATTTTGTATCTTTTGATCACAAGGCAAGAGACACTGGAAATTGTAAGAGTGGTGACTATGTCCTCCATGATAACTTAATAGTAAGTGGAAGGACAAGGCATAGAAGAGGACACTTAGTTTATAGACCATTTCAATTATTTCCCTTTGCTGGCAGAATGACTAGAAATACATTTTCTTGCATACTCATCTGAATGTGACATTCGGATACTATATATAAATATGTTATGGATATGAGCAATTACTTCTTCATATCTAGGGCCATAGGTTAAAGAAATGCCTATACAGCCAGTGTTCATGCATAAAACAATATCCAGGTACTGGAAACCCTTCCCACTGATGCTTAAAAAATAGAATTACGTGTACAGTATAGTTACAAAGTAACTATTCCGTGATTGATATCTTTTCTTATTTGATATATTTTTTTCAGAGAAGGCAAAAAGATCAAGACTCTCTCAGACTAAATTCAATTTATTTCTTTATAAGAGCGATATAACTTGTTTTTTATATGGTGCTGCTCAAGTCATGCGAAAATTACCGGAGAGAATACTTCCATTACTAAAAAAAAAAAATGATGAAGAGCATAAACAGGCATATTACTTATACAGCACACATAAGTGCCTTCCATTATAAAGGCAATTTTAGATCTCCGGAGTACAAATGAGTAAAAGAAATACCATATGATGCACCAGTTGCTATGGTTACTATTTTCCACTGTGAATATTCTATTTTGAATCCTAGATTAAATAGTCACGTGAAATCTGCATTAAATGTTGCTAACAAAATACCCCAGGCTTCTATGTGGAACCTTTAAAAGCAAGAACATCTAATCTTGTTTCTAATTATTATGGGGTTTGCATATAAAGGCAGATGGGAATTTCACTATTGCTCTGTTCTGTCTTCTTGTTTGTAAACCTTAGCAAGTTTTTTTTTTCTGGTTACAGCTGAATGCAAGAAATGTTTATTTTAGCGAATGCATAAATTAGCATGACAATTAGACTAATGCACTACTCCTAAAATTACTGAATGATTCATTTTTATAAGAAATAGCAAGTTGCTTATATTTTTTGCAGCATAACTCCAATAACTCCAGTATTGTATTCCAATACTGAATTTCACAAAATTTTCAAGATGTGATATTTTCTTTAGGAGGCCGACACATCTCTGTAAGCTTTCTAATAAAAGTACACTTTTAAACCTAGAAGTACAATAAAAGTGCAGACATTTCCCCCAGTAGATTGCGGTGCTTGTCAATATCAAGCCATAGATGTGGTTGCACTATTGACTACAAATTTGAATGTAATAGAAGTAAGTACTTTCCATCAAATGCTTCTGAATCATATACTTAAATAAGCGTTACTTTCACGGTTCATTTCTGGGTGGGGCATGGGGCTACAAAAAAACTTTTTTGTTTAGATCTTAATGTTTATATTAGGATTTTTTCCTTTATCAACTGTATTTATATTGCTAAACGCCAATGATTAAATTTGATGTGTTATTAATTATGAGATTTGCTGTGTTATAAAATAGCTGCTCAGCATTCAGATACATGATTTTATTGCATAAGCATTCAGCCCATTCAGCATTTTAATAGGATTAAAATAGATTTAATCAATGTTTTTGCCCTTTTATTCACACAACATACTCTTGTGAAATAAAATTTAATCACACAAAAATCTAGACATGTCTTGGATAAGTATTAACCTCTAAATCAGTATGTGATAGAACCATCTTTTGACTTCATGTCATGAAAAATGTCGGGACTCTCCACACACGGTCCGAAAATCGTACCAATCCTCGATTCGTACGATCAGATCTTTGCATCTATGGCCAGCTTTAGTCTTTAGGGGTAAGTCTCTTGGATTCTGCCCAAGTTCCAGTAGTTGTTTGGTTTTAAATGAGTTGGGGTAGCTTTGAATATGCATTTAGGCTCATTGTCCTGCTATAATGTGAATCTCTGCAGTCTCAGGTGTTTGCAGATTAAAACAGGCTTTCAGATTATTTCACTAGCAATTGTCCAAAAAAACTGAATTTTTAGAGCTTTTGTAGGTATTCGTATTTTTTAATGTATTGTTCACTGATTTTTATTGTTCAAATTTTTTATATTCAGATCTTTTAATAAATAAGGAATACACTATTAGGGTAGGCTGTTAAGGTTGGATTTTTCAGGAGAAAAGGCACTTGTGAGGGGACATCATCATTAGAGGGAATTATAGACAGTGGATCTGGAGATCAACACACCATAGGCCACTCCATTAGACTAGTGGAACAGGACTTTTGTGACAATTTCACGCAAAGATTTCTCTTGCCGAATGACCGATTTTAGCGAGGTCCGACCAATCCTTTAAAATTATTAGTGGGATTCGAACGATCAAACATCTTATGATTTTTCGGCCGACATCTGTCAGAAAATTGATCGGCCAGGTTAAAAAATCTCTATTGGTCCAAGTGCAATCTATCTATGTTTGCAGAGCCAAGCAGGCAGCTCCCCTTTGTTTTCCTGGCAAATTAGTCTTTTTAGTTGATGGTCTATTCGTACGATCGTTCCGAGATAATCGTGGTCTCGCGTCAAAGATCAGATCTTTTAAAAATCTCAACATCTATGGCCAGCTTTAGGCTATTTTATGATCTTAAGCTCTACAGACATTATTTATAGATTGGCCAGGATGTATTGTCAGTTCACTTGCAGAGGTGTTCAGTTTTTACCTAGAAGGCAGAAGAGGCACCTACCTAGTATAATATACAGACAATGTAGAAGACATGGTACAGACTAAATGGCACTAGCTTAAAGAGATTGTTCACTTTTTGTGGTTGCTAGGGTCCACATTAACTTAGCAACCATCCACTGATTTGAGTTAGTGACTGGAATAACAATAGGAAAGGGCCTGAACAGAAAGATGAGTAATATAAAGCAGCAATAAAAATAAATGTGTAGCCTTAAAGCAGGGATCCCAAACCTTTAGAACCCATGAGAAACATTTTTTTCTAACATGAAAAATGTTCCTAGGTGCCAAAATAAGAGATGTGATTTGCCATTTAGTAGCCCCTATGTGAATTGTCAACCTATATCGAGACTCTGTTTGGCTGTGCACCTGGTTTTTATGCAGCCTCCAAGCCTGGAATTCAATAATAAGCACCTGCTATGAGGCCATTGGGAGCAACATCCAAGGGGTTGGAGAGCAATATGTTGCTCACAAGCTACTGGTTGGGGACCACTGCCTTACAGAGTATTTGTTTTTTACATGGGGTCAGTGACCCCTATTTGAAAGCTAGAAAGAGTCAGAAGAAAAAGGCAAATAATTCAAAAACTATAAAAAGGAAGGCCAATTGAAAAGTTACTTAGAATTAGCCATTCTATAACATATTAAAAGTTATCATAAAAGTAAACAACCTATTTAAAAAAGAGGATCAGTGTGCAAATACAGAGCAAAAAGTTACCTTTACTTTTTTCAATATATACCCAGGGTTTAAATACTGGTGGCTAATGGCTGGGATGGGCAAATTTTTTCGCCTTGTTTTGCTGCGTAATTGATGTCCATAGACTTATATTGTGTAGTGTAACAAATAAAAAAAGATGCCCGTCAAAAAAAATTTTTTGCCGCCCATTGACTTTAATGGCCGTTGGCAACATTTCGCCAGCGGATAAACAAGACTGGTCAAGTTCACCCAACCCTAGACTGACTAACTTAAATAAGGACCCCTTCCAAATGATCCATTCTTTAAATAACACATTTCTTAAAGGCATAACATTAACTTATTGAAAGACAAACTGTGATAAAACCCCTTTTTCTTCTTGGGCGTATACTGTTAATGGAGAGCAAAATGAATAACTTCTGTATACAATACAGAAAGACAGATGTTCTTCCACTGATCACACTTTGTTATGAGCAATCAAAATTTATTCAAGTGTAAATGGTTTCAGTAGGGGATAAATGCTAATGTGACTATTCTTATTCCCAAATAATAGCATCTATTAAATAATTTTGGTAAATGCTCTGTTAGTTAATTTGTCTTATATCCATTATAAAAGATTACCTGGATGATTCAACAGTAATTTGGAGGAATGAAAAAAAAAAAAAACATTTTGTGAAAGAGGAACTATATTTGGCAAAAGCTAGACACCAGAGAATGATATATTAGTTAAAACATTTGTTTCAGCAATTAACTTTCAACACAATTAACATTTTGATTCTAGCTCTGTGAAAGTAAATTAATGCAGATATACACTCCCTCCACTATCATTTGCAGTAACAAATAAAACTAGTTTTGGCATCACACGGTAGATGATGTATTTCTCTCTGATTACAAAATATCCAAGCCAGCTTGTTCATTTAGAAGGGGTCCTTTTCATGACGTCAATAAATTATTTAGTGGCAAAGGCTATGGCCATGACTATCTTTACACTTGTCTCCCTGTGTTGTTTTGTATGACAGCAGTGGAGCTATACTGAGAGGGGTGTCTGTGTTTTAGGCTCTTTATATGTTTATCAGACATGTTTGTCATTCCGACCAGCTTCTGAAGTAGGAATCTTGAATTGAAAAGCATACTAGCTGACAGAATGATTGACCTGACATCTGAAAGCAAGAAATTATATACCCAACTTATATACTGCCATCAGGGCCGGACTGGGACTAAAAAGCAGCCCGGGCAAAAAAAATCAAAGCAGCCCACATGTAAACACTCGATGGTCTTGTACTCATCCACTTATATATTGGGGTAAAACTGCAAAAAATTATGTGCATAAAGAGCTGCCTCTCTCATTTAAAGTGATACTGACATTAATTTTCATTTCAAAATATTAATCTAAAATAAAAATTACATATAGGTCAAGTTGATTTTTGCTGATACAGTAGTTCTTCGTAGTTCTTCTTTTGTAAGTAATTATTACTTTAAGTTCCTAAACCTGACTGTGTTGCCAATCTGACTGTCCCATCTCAGCCTGTCAGAGTTTCTAATGCTAACGGACTCCTGCTGCACAAATATCGCAGCCCCCTTAATAGAGGAAGATGGAGGCAAGAAAAGTAATGTAAAAGCATCAGGCAAATACCTTTATGCCAAATTATAAATAGCATTCAAAGATAATGTTATGATGGATATTAAACAAGGTTATGTAATGTAAAATATGTTAAAGATTCTGCAGCCTTGTGCCTTTATATGGCCACGGAACCCCTCAGTGACTTCTAATATCCTTATCATTTACAGTAGGGGGTTCATTATACCTTATAATGCACGAGTGATACTCAGAGTCTCCTGTATAACTCAGCCTGCAGCCTTGTGCCTTTATATGGTCACAGAACAACCCCTCAGTGACTTCTAATATCCTTATCATTTACAGTAGGGGGTACATTATCCCTTATAATACATGAGTGATACTCAGAGTTCCCTGTATAACTCAGCCTGCAGCCTTGTGCCTTTATATGGTCACAGAACAACCCCTCAGTGACTTCTAATATCCTTATCATTTACAGTAGGGGGTACATTATCCCTTATAATACATGAGTGATACTCAGAGTCTCCTGTATAACTCAGCCTGCAGCCTTGTGCCTTTATATGGTCACAGAATAACCCCTCAGTGACTTCTAATATCCTTATTATTTACAGTAGGGGGTTCATTATCCCTTATAATACATGAGTGATACTCAGAGTTCCCTGTATAACTCTGCGTGCAGCCTTTTGTCTTTATATGGTCACAGAACAACCCCTCAGTGACTTCTAATATCCTTATCATTTACAGTAGGGGGTACATTATTCCTTATAATACAGGAGTGTACTGGCCTTAATATATAATTTTTATGCATTTTCCCTATTATTTACATTGACAGGAAACATTGTTTTTACTGACCATGCAAAGTATTTAGCTGGTGAGGAGATCCTCTAACCTCCTCCATTTACTTTTCAGTCTGACTGGCTTCAGTGCAACCAGCTCCAACACTGACATATCCTGCACATTAATGTCCGACTGGGGTGGGGGGCAGGGGCCACCAGGGCTGCCACATTAGGCCCCCAAGGGCCCTCCTCCATCGCAGGGCCCACTCTGTAATCCTCCCCCACCCCTGCTGCTTGCACATACTGTACTTACTTCGCACAATTTTCTTCATGCGATCAGGCAGGGGAGGGGAGGTGAGGAGCGTCTGCTCTGTGCAATGGGTCTGAGCCGGCACGGCCCACCCATGCTGCTGTACATCCTCTAGATGTCGCCACCATGTTTTAACTACTTTCCAGCCGTTACTATGGCTCCCTGTGTATTTCCTCGGCAGCTGGGAGTATTGATGTTGAGAAGGCAGGCACAAGGGGCGTGTCACATGGCTCCGGAAACAGCCGGAGACACTCACTGCAGCGCAGTTTCTGATTAGGAGCGAGAGAGCAGGCCAGCCCACTTGAATGAAATTTAAAGCGGCCCTTCGGGCAATTGCCCGAATCCACAGATCGTCAGTCCGGGCCTGACTGCCATGCTCAGAAGTAAAATTTGGAAGTTGAAGTTTTCATTGGAAATGCCACTGGTTAAACTGAGGGTCACTACTCTGGTGTATTGCAAAGGATGTGGACATTGAGGTTCACTTGGAGGCATGGTTGGAGTTGACATTGAAGATTGTGAAGCACCCAAAGGCTCAGGTATAGGAGCAGGAGATGGCAGGCTGATTCTCAGTGTCTTTAAATACAACCAACACTGGCAATGTTTTCTCCAGGACAGAGGATAAAAGGTCAGCACTCACCCTTCATAAACAGTCTTTTGGTGCACGTCCCGGGCTGCCACCAGCAGCCGAAATTACAGGAACACTTTGCATAAATAGACAGCACCCAGCAGGAATTTTCTTAAAAAGCCTTTATTTCAAGGGCTTTATTCAGACGAAATACAGCAACGTTTCAGGCTTCCATTAGCCTTTCCTCAAGCTTGAGGAAAGGCTAATGGAAGCCTGAAACGTTGCTGTATTTCGTGCTGTATTTCGTCTGAATAAAGCCCTTGAAATAAAGGCTTTTTAAGAAAATTCCTGCTGGGTGCTGTCTATTTATGCAAAATGTTTTCTCCAGGAGCCAGGAATTTAGCACAGAGTAGACATATGACCATGCATCCCATTGGTGTCTGTAAGCATTTCAATATTTAATTTCCATGCCAAGCTTGGTTCTGTGACACACAACATGTACCAATATAAGCTCTCTGAAGTTCCAGTCCTCGGGCGATGACACAGATGTCAGTGCCTGTGTTATATGAGTTATCTTCACTGCATCTGTACACATTGTTCCTATTGTATGTCATTGTGTACATGTTTATTTGTCCTTATCCAAGAACACTGTGATGTCTAACGTCTTATTTGCAGAGCTGGATCATCTTTTAGGGAAAGGCCACACTGGGCGTTTTTTGGGAGATTTGGTCGCCTGGCGACTTATTGTCTCATCTTTGCGGCGACCAATCTCCCCAAATGCCTTCCCTCACTCTGCGCCGGCTAAAATGAAAACACGCTGATGCTAATCACACGCGCCGATTCGTTTTCCAACGTCGCCTGAAGTTTCCTCGTCAGGCAAGTTCGGAAAACAAACCGCTGCGTGTGATTAGCGCCGGCGTTTTTCCATTTTAGCCGGCGCATAGTGAGGGAAGGCATTTGGGGAGATTAGTCGGCACAAAGACAAAGCGATTAGTCGCCAGGCGACCAAATCTCCCCAAAACGCCCAGTGTGGCCTAACCCTTAGAAAGAAGAATAGTATACCATGAATAGCAGCATAGACACGTAATGCATTTTTTATAGAAAAAAAATGTCACACTGATTATTTAAGATAAACGAGATTGGGTTATCTGCATAAAGTTTTATTGTATGTCTTTATAAAAATTATTTTTTATTGGATATATATATATATATATTTATTTATATTCTGACATGGAAATGTATGATAAATGCCCAGTCGGTAAAGAATAGGGTATAAATATGGCTTACTGCTCTCTAAAATTAGAACTTTTACATGTTTGCCATCACTATCCCTTGCTGTGTAATGACTTGGTTAATTTCCGTGCACTTTATAGGGAATTATAAGGTGGTAAGATAAAAACAAACCTATGATTGTTTTTATAATCCTCTCTTTGAATCCTGGATTAAATTAAAATGAATATGTTAAACTGGTGGTTCAGTTTTTTAATAACAGATTGATGATAAATGGATCAAGCCAAAGTAGGCTTAGTTTTACTGGAATAGTATTTCCATTAACATAAGAACTTCATTTTGCCTTATTATATTATGTGGGATAAGTTAGTAGGTCGGCCTTCTATGCATTGTACAGGAAAATTTTATGTGCTTTATAGCAAATGTATTTTTTTAATTGTAGACTCTATATGAAGTAATAGCCATATATACAGGATTCATACAGTTTATACAGGATTCATACAGTTTATACAACTGATCCTAAATCATGTTTTTTAGATTATTAACCAAGCACTGACTAAAGCTGGCCATAGACACAACGATCCAATCGTACAAATCGTGGATTCGTACGATTTTCGGACCGTGTGTGGAGAGTCCCGACATTTTTCGTCCGTGGAGATCGGTCGTTCAGTCGATCGGACAGGTTAGAAAATATTTGTCGCCTGCCGATAATATCTCTGCATGTATTGCCGATTGTACAATTTTTTTTCTGTTCTTTTACTACTTTATTTGATCGGAATGGTAAGACTTTGATCCGAATGGTTAGTGGAGGGTCGGGAGATGGAAAAGTCCGATCGTACGTTGATCCATACGATCGGATCTTTGCGTCTATGGCCAGCTTAATTTACCTGACATATTATAAATAGAAAGTCTGCCACAAATTCGGTACAGCAGAATGACTTTGAGGCTTTCATAACTAGCCAGTAACAGCTCTTTATGCTGTAGCTTCCCCAATCTTTTTTACCCATGAGCAACATTCAGATGTAAAAAGAGTTGGGGAGCAACGCAGACATTAAAAAATGGGCAGTGCAAAATAAGTTCTGTGATTGGCCATTTAGTAGCCCCTGTGTGGACCTGCAGCCTGCAGGAGACTCTGTTTGACAGTACATCTGGTTTTATGCAACCAAAACTTGCATATTCTGTGAAAATGTATTTCTAAATGAATAACTGAATGTTGATGTTTTCCTGAATACATTGTTATATTGTGGTTTCTGTACCTTTTTACACTAAAATCGTGAGGGCCAGCATTTTATTCATTCATGTCAATTCCAAACGGGAACAGGGAATGTGTCCCGATCGCCATTGGGGTCAGGAAAGATCTTGAGGCATAATTAGCACTGGCTTCAGGCTGGGTTTTTGCCTTCCTCTAGATCAAAACAGTGAATATATGATAATGCATTTAAAATTTAATTTGTCACGGCAGCGGTAGGACCTTGCCAGGAATTTAGAAGAGGGAGAAAGAAGGTCCTCTCCTGTGACTGCACGGTGGATTGATTGATACAGATGCTACTACTGCTTGTGTTAGGTGACATCATCTATCGACATGATCATTGATAATCAGGACCAGCAGCAGGGCTGCTGAACTTCTTTCATGGTGGGAAACGCAGCTTCTGTTTGTAGCCATTGTCTCTGTAGGTCATATAACTATTCACCCTTCTTTTAATTATGAGTAGAGTATGTGTTGCAATTCTTTAAGCAAGGAAGTAAGTGTACAAAGTACAAAATGGCATATACAGTATTTTTTTAAATTAGCACACTGGACAATAAATGACCTCTTATGAGTAGCATACCATTGTTTGTATGTTTCCTATTGATGACTACTACCCTGAAGTAATCTAGTAATTATAATCAATTTTATAGTTTGAGTAGTTTTTTATAAGTAACTTGAGTAGTTTTTGTTTATCACAATTGCAAGGGGCAAACATATCTGTCTCTGCAAGTATCAACATTGTTCCAGTTTGTAGAGCAATTGAATGCTTATTAAGTAGTTAGTAGAGATGAATAATTGATGTTAATACCTTAGTGGAGGCTTTTTTCTGTTGTGCATTTTATCGTTTTGGCACTCTTAGGGGCACATTTACCTAGGGTCGAATATCGATGGTTAATTAACCCTCAAAATTCGACCGTCGAAGTAAAATCATTCGACTTCGAATATCGAAGTTGAAGGATTTTGCGCTATTCCTACGATCGAAGGAATAATCGTTCAATCCAACGATAAAATCCTTCAAATGGAATGATTCGAAGGATTTTAATCCATCGATCGAAGGATATTCCTTCGATCAGGAAATTGTTAGGAAGCCTATGGGGACCTTCCCCATAGGCTAACATTGGCCTCTGTAGGTTTTAGGTGGCGAACTAGGGGGTCAGGAAGGATCTTGAGGCATAATTGGCACTGGCTTCAGGCTGGGTTTTTGCCTTCCTCTAGATCAAAACAGTGAATATATGATAATGCATTTAAAATTTAATTTGTCATGGCAGCGGTAGGACCTTGCCAGGAAATTTTAGAAGAGGGAGAAAGAAGGTCCTCTCCTGTGACTGCACGGTGGATTGATTGATACAGATGCTACTACTGCTTGTGCTAGGTGACATCATCTATCGACATGATCATTGATAATCAGGACCAGCAGCAGCGCTGCTGAACTTCTTTCATGGTGGGAAACACAGCTTCTGTTTGTGGCCATTGTCTCTGTAGGTCATATAACTATTCACCATTCTTTTAATTATGAGTAGAGTATGTGTTGCAATTCTTTAAGCAAGGAAGTAAGTGTACAAAGTACAAAATGGCATATACAGTATTTTTTTAAATTAGCCCACTGGACAATAAATGACCTCTTATGAGTAGCATACCATTGTTTGTATGTTTCCTATTGATGACTACTACCCTAAAGTAATCTAGTAATTATAATCAATTTTATAGTTTGAGTAGTTTTTTATAAGTAGCTTGAGTAGTTTTTGTTTATCACAATTGCAAGGCGCAAACGTATCTGTCTCTGCAAGTATCAACATTGTTCCAGTTTGTAGAGCAATTGAATGCTTATTAAGTAGTTAGTAGAGATGAATAATTGATGTTAATACCTTAGTGGAGGCTTTTTTTTGTTGTGCATTTTATCGTTTTGGCACATTTACCTAGGGTCGAATATCGAGGGTTAATTAACCCTCGAAATTCGACCGTCGAAGTAAAATCATTCGACTTCGAATATCGAAGTTGAAGGATTTTGCGATATTCCTTACGATCGAAGGAATAATCGTTCGATCCAACGATAAAATCCTTCAAATGGAATGATTCGAAGGATTTTAATCCATCGATCGAAGGATATTCCTTCGATCAGGAAATTGTTAGGAAGCCTATGGGGACCTGGCCTCGGTAGGTTTTAGGTGGCGAACTAGGGGGTCGAAGAGACAGTACTTCGACTATCGAATGGTCGAATAGTCAAACGATTAGTTTGAATCGTTCGATTGAAGTCAAAGGTCGTAGTTGAAGGTCGAAGTAGCCCATTCGATGGTCGAAGTAGCCATATTCGACCATTTGAAATGCAAACGTTTTTTTCATCTATTCCTTCACTCGAACTAAGTAAATGGGCCCCTTAGTATATCAAGGATGGCTGCTATTAAAACTAGAAACAGATCAGCATCAGACATTGGAAGGAAGTATTAAAAGTCATAATAACTTTTGCCAGGGTCGGATTGGGCCAGCTGGACACCAGAAAAAACTGGTGGGCCCCGCCAGCCCAGATCTGCTCCACCATTCCTAAAAATTCTGGTCTGCCTGATCACCCACCCACCGATAGAAAAAAAGCCATGCTGGTCAGGGGCAGATGGGAGGCAGATGGAGGAGGGTTGTGGCTGGCGAGGAGACTCCTGGAGTTGGCAGAGGGGGGGGGGATTAGAGGCGCAGGGTGGGTTTGTACGGGCCTCTGATGTGGCAGCCCCGGTGGGCCCAGACTCCCCCAGTCCAAAGCTGACTTTTACAGAAGAAGAATAAAAATAAAAAAAGTTGAAAAATTATAATACTTTACATAATATAGTAAATTCCCAATTCCCAACAAATTGAATGACACAATCCTAAACTTTAGTTCAATCCATTCCTTCCATTATCCCTTTATTTTACATTTCTTGATATTTCCAAGGTGTTCTGTAATGAATGTGATGCAGCAAATACTAAACAAGGAAAAGGTTTTTCACCACAATTGTTCAAACGTGTGATCGTTTGCCTACCGATAAACAAAACAATAGTGTGCGCAACCAGATATGAATTCGTTGCTGGAGAATACACTATGTGTACCATGAAGTTTAAACACAGTTAAGACCATTCCAGTGACTTTAGTGTTATACTCAGTTCAGTGTTCTCTTTACTATTAGACACCTGTAGGACAGGGAATCTGATCTGCTTACAGTGAACAAACCTTGCCACTCCTATATATCACTGAATTACTGGCATACCTACATTTCCCTATAAGAATAATAATTTCATAAGTTTAGGAGAGTGCTGGCCAAAGACTGATCCTTCAAGAAGGTCCTTGGCCAAAGGTTGGGGCTTGAGCTAAAAACATTTGACAGCTGCTGCTTTAAGAGGTTTATCATGCAGCTGAGTACCAATCTGTATTGGTGCAGAGAACAATGCGTAAATCAAACAAGATTAACTACTGAGTACAATATGTAAATGATTCTTCTTGCTTAGCTGCTTGCAGAATGACTGTATATTGTACAAAAAGTTTCAGGTCAAGTGGGTTAATGAGTATGTTAAATGTGTTAGATGCTATGTGTACAAGTCTAGCAGTTTTGATTATAAAATGCTCGATTCAATTTGATGAGAAAAACACTTCGTTGTAATCTGTAGGGAAATATACAACTGAACCTGGGGATACAGTTTCTATATCCTATGAATCTGTTCCCAAATCCCTGAGCAAATTACAGTCATAACAAATTCTAATAGGATTTTATGTCTATTACTGAATAGTGTAACAATAAGAATCATAGCTGGGGGACATCTGATCTGTATTAATGTTCCACTCTAAGATGCACGTTTGAGAATGCATACTGTTATGATACCAATGCACACAAAAAAATAGCAGAAAATGTTCAATGTAGTTCATATAGTTGACTTGATCAAAGTCCATCTGCTTGTGCACAAAGTTAAATGTAGGCATATAAGTAAATGTTTGCACTTGTGCTCTACCAAAAAAATAAAAAAAGAGAGGAAACAATGATCTTTATGGTGAAAAACACAAAATAAATACAGGTATAGGGTGCTAAGGATAAGTATTTTTATGGCCATAATCATCACTGCTGGCAAAAAGAAAAAAGGATTTGTTCAGCAAATAATGGATTTGTCACTATAATGCTAAATGGTGGTTATGGATGTCTGCACCATTGGCGTAACTGTAGAGGAAGCAGACCCTGCAGTTGCAGAGGGGGATCTGGACCATGGGTCAGCTTCCTCTATAGTGGTCAAATCCCCCTCCTTATTGACACAATGATGCCTGTGTGGGTATGTGGCAGGGGGGTTGGGTGGGGAGCCTGGTATGCTCTTGTTAAACCCCTGTGACGTGCCCTAATGGTGGCAATTCTGGTTTTAGAAGCCACAAATTGATGTACATGAGCCTGATTTGAAGATCGGATTTGATTTAGCATATGTGCTAAATTGCACCAATACATAGTGTTGGACTGGCCCACTGGGAGACCAGGAAAACTCCTGGTGGGCCAGGGTGTAATGCTTCTAAACTTTTGGTCTATTTCATGGCCATTCACTATTTATATGAGAACAAAGAGGCTAAATAGATGGATTAATAGATTATAGTATGTAAGAAGAGAGACTATGAGAATAGAGGTTGAGTGAGGAGAGGAAGAATTATAGTAATGAGGGTGGGCCCCTGGTCTAAGGTTTTTTATATATTAAATAAATAAAGGCAATATCTGACTGGCTGGTATAACATTACTTCAGCTCAGCGGTGTAACTATAGATGAAGCCTGAAAATAATAACCACCCTCTCCAACAGCTCCCTTAGCTGCAGGAGAGAGGGGGGGACATAGGCAGCTTGGAAAATGTGGCATGGAGTAGACTGGTGCCAGGGGCAGGTAGTAGGCAGGCGGGGATCACACATATTAGATACAGTACTTCATCTACTTCTGAATTCTGTATAATGCAGTAGTATACCAAATAGATCCAAGAACTACATGATTTAGGGTTTGGATAAAGCATTTGTCTTTTATTAACTAAAATTAGATGTGCACAACTTAATTTGACCAAAGTTAATTGGTTGCCATTGATATTGTGCTGGAGCATTCGGTATCTGCACCTATCTAGTATTGCTGCTGTGACACGTATTTGGTTGCCAATGATATTGTGCTGGAGCATGCATTATTTTCACCTATCTAATATTGCTGCTGTGCCAGGTAATCTCATAGAGGGGTATCATATAAGTCAATGGTGGGAACTATTCTTTCTGCCAAATCTCTATAAAATATCAAAAGTGTTACTTTGCTTTTGTTGCAATTGTATATTTAAAATAAGCAATGTCCCTATGATGTAAATCAATTATAGATAGCACCATAAAAAGGTTGTTTCTTTTATCCATAATATACCGTATTGGCAGTGTATGCCTTTTCTCAAGGAGCTGATCTATCAGTGGTGAACTGTAGCGCTGCTACAATAAATTGACAGGGATATGGGGGTATCTGGTACAGATCATTTCCACTGTTCTTCAATTTTCTGTTAGAACCAAGTCTACATCACTCAGTAGTTTCTTCATCCATTGCTTTGGAAATCATGTGAAGCAAACTATTTAGCCGTTTGACAGTTCCTATTATTTAAATCTTTCCTGTAATGTCCAAGCACTGCTGAGGAATCAAACGGAACCTTATAATTTGCAGCAATTTTCAGGATTTCACTTCATCCCCTCTGACTAAAAGTAAAACCTAAGGTACCTCTGCAGGCTAACACTGTCACAACAGAAAATGCCGCAATAATCTCAAGGGTCTCTTCAATTCTTAGATGTTACAAATAATTACATTGCTTGACTGCAAGTACAGTAACCTGCGCTATTTAATGCATGACATAACGGTGATTCTTTTTGTATGAATAGGAGATTCACAAGGCTTTAGCTAACTGCCTGGCTATCATTTTAAGACCAATCCAAAAATTGAACTAAATGGATTTGAGTTTATTTATTTATCCTTATATTAAAGTGGACCCGTCACCCAGACATAAAAATCTGTATAATAAACGTTCTTCTTAAATTAAATATGAAATCCAATTTCTTTTTTTTATTAAAGCATTCATAGCTGTTGTAAACTCGTTTAAAAATCTCAGCTGTCAATCAAATATTGCCAACCCCGCCTCTATGCCTAGGCATAGAGGTGGGGCAAGCAATTACTTTAATTGTGTAACCAGTGCATAGAGATGGACATTGGGTCCATGTCCCCTGGTGCACAAACAAGATTCTGAGATGATACAAGGCTTGTCTTAATAACAGTGTCCACAAAATGGCTCCTTCCTTGTTGCTATAATTATGAGTTACCAGACTGATGAAAACAATATTCAAATAATTTATACAGTGTAATTAGTAAAAAAATTAAGTTCATTTTGCTTGACAACATGATAAAATAGGATTTGGATATTTTTTTTTGGGTGACGGGTCCCCTTTAAGGAATCTATTATGTATCAAGCTCATTAAAGATCAAAATAATTATTGCACTTTACACAAATAAACAGTTGGACACACTAGGGAAACCCAAGGACCTCTTAGCAGAGTATTTTCACTGAGGAGTATATTTCATAATGATAAAGCTACTGTTTTCACGTAACATCAATTAAACTACTCAAAGTCAAAACTCATCACTTTTATGAGAGTGCTGTTCTCACGGCCGGCACCCAATACCAGAACAAGTGCCAAGTACCCTGGTCTCGGCTCGGCTTCACCAGTAGTGTGACCACCTTTGGGCTTCGGGAGGAGCCCTCAGCTTACTTGGGTGCCACCTGGACTTAACGAGGGGCACAAGTCGAGATGTTCTGGCTGGCGAAGGGGCACGGCTGGTAGCAGAGTCTTTTCGGCTGAAGGTCACAGTACAAGAGGATTAGGCAGAAGGATGGTCAGACAGGCTGGGTCGAGGCAGACGGATATCAGAATCGTCAGGCAGACAAGGGTCAAAACCGGGTAGTCAATCAAGGGGTTAAGCAGGAGAGTTGCCGTAGGCAGGCAAGGGTCAGGATACGGAATGCAGAATAGTCAGGAACAGGCAGGGTCAAACACGGATAATCAGATCAGAATTTCAAAGACAGACACACAAGGCTCAGGAACAAGTTCTATCACGGGCACTGGCTGGGGGTCAGAATGGGCCTTAAATCCAGTCAGATTTTGTGCCAAAACGTGCGTCAATGTGCGCTGGCGCAAAAACGCCTGTACCTTTAAGAGGCGTGCAGGCGCGCCGCGCGCGCCCTAGGAAACAAAGATGGCGAATGCGCGGCGGGCGGCATTGTTTCCATAAACACACACACATGCCCACACAAACACACACAAACTATTAGGAATTCTCTCCTATCTAAGCAATATCTGGTCTAGAATCTGATCCTAGCTCTTCCCTTTTTTGGACCTGCCCCTCCCCCGGTAATTATTTGGTTATTGGGTAATTTTTCAGCTCATGCCTGGAATTCTTTGTGCACCTTCTTGTGTATGATGTCATTGTACTTTGAATTCCTCTCTTATCTCTATGCCCTGTTACTGCTATTACCTTATCTACCTGGTTTTCATCAAAGATTGAATACATTGAAAGATTACATATGAGCAGAAAGTCTGAATATGTGTCATTGTATTCTTCTTTAACCAAGTCAAGACAGCTGCTCTGCCAAAGAATACAAGAGACTGCATGGTTTGCAGAAAAAAATGACTCCCTAAGTTTGCCTAAGAGCTCATTATATTGCATAAAAAAGGCTGAGATAACTGTGTCAGCTAAAAGTGTAAGAAAACTAGGCCTAACACTAGGTTGGGAGAAGGAAAAATGGAACACATAGAACTGTATTGTAGAGTACTGAAGAGGTTACGTTTTCTACTGGCTCAGGATGTCCTGATTAGCTGTAACCTATGCTCTGGGGGAGAGATGTGTTTCACAAACACTTAAAGGGATACTGTCATGGGAAAACATGTTTTTTTTCAAAACACATCAGTTAATAGTGCTGCTCCAGCAAAATTCTGCACTGAAATCCATTTTTCAAAAGAGCAAACAGATTTTGTTATATTCAATTTTGAAATCTGACATGGGGCTAGACAGATTGTCAATTTCCCAGCTGCTTCCATTTATGTGCTCTGATAAACTTCAATCACTCTTTACTGCTGTGCTGCAAGTTGGAGTGATAGCACCACCTCCCGTCCTCTCCCCCCCCCAGTGGCGTAACTAGACCCCCAAGGGCCCTGGTACAGACATTTACAACTGGGCCCCCCCTAAAAGGATTGTTCGCCTATCAGTTACATTTTAGTATGATATAGAGAGGGATATCCTGAGACTATTTGCAATTGGTTTTCATTTTTTATTATTTGTGGGTTTTGAGTTATTTAGCTTTTTATTCAGCAGCTCTCCAGTTTGCAATTTCAGTAGTCTGGTTGCTAGGGTCCAAAGTCCCCTAGGCACCATGCATTGATTTAAATATGAGACTGAAATATAAATAGGAGAGGGCCTAAATACACAAATGAGTCATTAAAAATTAGCAACAGCAGTTAATGTAAAAGTTACACGAAAAAAGGACATTAGAAGTCACTGAGGGGTTGTTCTGTGACCATATAAAGGCACAAGGCTGCAGGCTGAGTTATACAGGGAACTCTGAGTATCACTCATGTATTATAAGGGATAATGTACCTCCTACTGTAAATGATAAGGATATTAGAAGTCACTGAGGGGTTATTCTGTGACCATATAAAGGCTCAAGGCTGCAGGCTGAGTTATACAGGGAACTCTGAGTATCACTCATGTATTATAAGGGATAATGTACCTCCTACTGTAAATGATAAGGATATTAGAAGTCACTGAGGGGTTATTCTGTGACCATATAAAGGCACAAGGCTGCAGGCTGAGTTATACAGGGAACTCTGAGTATCACTCATGTATTATAAGGGATAATGTACCTCCTACTGTAAATGATAAGGATATTAGAAGTCACTGAGGGGTTATTCTGTGACCATATAAAGGCTCAAGGCTGCAGGCTGAGTTATACAGGGAACTCTGAGTATCACTCATGTATTATAAGGGATAATGTACCCCTACTGTAAATGATAAGGATATTAGAAGTCACTGAGGGGTTATTCTGTGACCATATAAAGCACATTCTAGTACCACATTGACCACACAAACTACAACTGCCAGCATCATGAACCAGCAGGTGGAAGAATTTGCCCAGGGTTATATGGCAACACTTCAAAGTTCTAAACAGAATCACAATATTTATATAAAAAAAAAATCCCTGGGTGTCCCAGTGCAACTAGCAGTGAGCTCCCTGGTGCCAGGGCCTGGACTGCAGTCTGCAGAAACTTTTCCCTCTCCTGCTGTAGCAGTGCTAACCCAGGGACCGTCTTAGTCAGTGTGCCCACACACCTGCCATTCATCTCAGGCTGCAGGCACAAAAAGAGTTTGTACCAGAACACAGACAGACATACACACACACACACAGCACACAAGGGCTGAGAGAAACTTACCCCATGCACCTGAGGCCTCTAACGCACAGGGGTGCTTCACCAATGAGGCAAGTTGAGGCTGTCGCCTCAGGCAGCAGCGCCCCACTAGGTACTAGGGGCAGCAAAAATGCTGCTCCTGGTACTTTAAGAGTGAATTTCAGGGGGGGGGGTGACGGAGGGGCCAGGATTGCCCCTGCTAACCAATCAGGGATGCCCCTCCCCCTAGTGTAGCAGCAGCAGCTCCTCCATGTGGGTCTGCGTGATAGCCAGTACCTGTGTAAAATGGAGGAGATGGTGAGAGCGATGAGAAAAAAAAATCACCACTGCGAGAATGCCTGTGCTTCCACCAGCACTTGCCATGATATCATGACGGACCCGCCCCCTGCTTGCTCTCCCCAGCATAGCCTGGAGACGGGGGAGATCACATGCAGGAGCTGGACTGAAGCGGAGGCGGAGCTACTGTAACTCGAAACTCCCGGTGTGCAGGCTTTGAAGGGACATTGGTGGAGGAGGAATAACAGAGCTTCCTGCTTCCTTCCATCGCAGCCCGATTGGACGAAGCATGCCACTCCCACCAATGATGTCACACGAAAATACAAGTAACTTAATTCCTTTTCTGGGACGCTGCGGCGCCTGCGGGCCCCATAAAGGGGGCAGGGGTGTGGGGACCCTGGTACAGCCGCACCCGCCGCACCCCTGGTAGTTCTGCCACTGTAATAGGGGAAAAAAGAGAAATTTATAGGAAGGCCGGTATTTTTTTCCAGAAAAGGTGGCAACCCTAGCAGGCTGGTATAGCTATTCTCAGTAAACTCTCCCATCTGGAGGTGGGCATTGAAAGTACTGTTTCTATTTTTGCAGATGATACTAAATTGTGCAGAACTATAGGTTCCATGCAGGATGCTGCCACTTTGCAAAGTGATCTGTCTAAACTGGAAAACTGGGCAGCAAACTGGAAAATGAGGTTCAATGTTAATAAATGCAAGGTTATGCACTTTGGCAAAAATAATATAAATGCAAGTTATACACTAAATGGCAGTGTGTTGGGAGTTTCCTTAAATGAAAAGGATCTAGGGGTCTTTGTAGATAACACGTTGTCTAATTCTGGGCAGTGTCATTCTGTGGCTACTAAAGCAAATAAAGTTCTGTCTTGCATAAAAAAGGGCATTAACTCAAGGGATGAAAACATAATTATGCCTCTTTATAGGTCCTTGGTGAGGCCTCATCTGGAGTATGCAGTTCAGTTTTGGACTCCAGTCCTTAAGAGGGATATAAATGAGCTGGAGAGAGTGCAGAGACGTGCAACTAAATTGGTTAGAGGGACGGAAGACTTAAATTATGAGGGTAGACTGTCAAGGTTGGGGTTGTTTTCTCTGGAAAAAAGGCGCTTGCGAGGGGACATGATTACACTTTACAAGTACATTAGAGGACATTATAGACAAATGGCAGGGGACCTTTTTACCCATAAAGTGGATCACCGTACCAGAGGCCACCCGTTTAGACTAGAAGAAAAGAACTTTCATTTGAAGCAACGTAGAGGGTTCTTCACAGTCAGGACAGTGAGGTTGTGGAATGCACTGCCGGGTGATGTTGTGATGGCTGATTCAGTTAATGCCTTTAAGAATGGCTTGGATGATTTTTTGGACAGACATAATATCCAAGGCTATTGTGATACTAAACTCTATAGTTAGTATAGGTATGGGTATAAAGAATTTTAATTAAAAGTAGGGAGGGGTGTGTGTATGGATGATGGGTTTTCATTTGGAGGGGTTGAACTTGATGGACTTTGTCTTTTTTCAACCCGATTTAACTATGTAACTATCTCATCTTATTTGTAAACAATGTTTCTTCATAAGCATTTTTAATATGAAATAATTTCTTTTCATTAAATATCTTTCTAACTTGCATGTGTTTCTCCACTACTGCTGCTCCTGAATCTGGTGCTGCCAAACTCAGGCATGGCTGAATACAAGGGAGGGCAGAGACCTGCAGGATTTCATATCGCATGCAGGGCAGTCTGCAAAAACATGGCACCGCCATTTTGAGAAATTTGTACTCTGCCTTGCAGCTGGCAACATCACATCCTACTGTATCTTGTGGGCAGGATGTGGTAGCAGCCATACGCTAGCCAATACGATACCGCATCTGACCACTTGGCTCACACACTGAACTTATAGATAGCCTACAAACCATTTTTTATGTTCTGTATTAAAAGCTTATGGTGTGAGCCAGGGCTACCATCAGTGGGGTTAGAGCCTCTGTCTATGTGGGGTACTTGGACTGTAGGGTTGCCACCTGGCTGGTATGTAAAAATGATGATTGATCCCAATGTTATTAATAGGGAAAAAAGATAAATATATATGAAGGCCGCAACCCTGTTGGTCTGCCATATAGTGGTGGGATTTGGGCGGGACAGGGTAGGTGGGTTTAGGTGGGCTGTGTATGGCAGATTTGGTCTAAACAATTGGAACAGCGGGAAGTGAAGAGGAGCTGCGGCTCCTCTTTGTTTTGTTATCTGCAGGGCTGGAGTCTGTACATAAATCCTTCGACTCCTACTCCTCATTTTATAGTACTTCCAACTCCTCTGTTTTTAAACTACATAAACCAAAAAAAAACTTGTATTGAATATTAAACCTCGCATATAGCTGTTAATCCAAAATAAACTAAAGCTTTTGGCGACTCCAGATACCCAAAATTACTTCCAACTCCGACTTCACAGCTCTGCTTTTCTGTCTATGCACCATGTTCTGGCCTGTACATTGGCAGATTAAAAGTGAAATAATGTACATGCAAAATGAATAAAGAGTAACCCATACTGGGATTTGGTGGGTTTCCTTGGTGCAGCAGCCATGGGGTCCGCAGAAAATTTTCCAGGGGGGGGGGGCAAGGAAGAAAACATATTACACAATTTACTTGTACCCACATTTTGGTTTTCACACAAACCTAACAGCTTTTCTATAAATATAGAGAGTAGTAACTGTTGCACATGTATAGCATTGCCATTCTGTTAGTGACACAAACTCATTGTTTGCCAGGACAACACTTGGTATTTTCTACTTTCTTAACAAAATTACTAGCCAGAGGTTTGTAGAAAGTTATTCCCTCTAGAGCTCTTGTTACAACTAGATAAATACAGTGATGCCTCCATTTTACATAGCCTCATTTTAAGAATTTCCATATGTTATACAACTTTTTGTGGTCCCGCGGTCCCACCAATATTTAATGCATAATACATTTCACTGACTTTACACCATTTTTCTGGTCCATTTTTTTACATATGGCAACAGAATATCTTCTTTTCCCGTCAACTCACTGCCTGCCCTCCCACTATATTCCAGACACACCTGAACTGTGAACTGAACTTTGTGAACTGTTAATTTATTTGCACAATTCTAAAGGTTTACACATGTATATATCCAATTTCTGCCAATATATAGCACATTTCAAATGTTTAAATATTTATTGTGTATTCTATGTGCTTTTTTGTGATATATACTAGAAGGAGCCACGTCGTTTCATCTCACTGTGTATCCGTATACTGCTGAGATTACAATAAAGTTTACTTTGACTGTCCTTGTCAGATTTAATTAGAAGGTGGATGCCTTCCTCAGCACCTGCTACAGTATTGTACATACAAAATATCTGCGGTTTCCAGAAACTGCTTCTGATGTAGGTGCCGTGTTATCTCTTGGAGAGGACAGGGGAGTATTTATATTAAGACACCCGAGGGCCTGTGCCTAAGGCGGCAGGTTTTGGGTGCCTATAAATTTAGTTTTTTAAATTAAAAAAGGTTAGGGTGCACGGCATAGGGGGAATGTTTAGGCCCTTGCTGGGTCTGCTGCACCCTACTAAAGCATATTTGTTGGGTGCAGCTCTCTATAGACAAGTGACAATAGGCTGTGGCAATAGGCTGCCAGCATCAAGGGATACTATGCCTTTCTATGTCTATTTAAGCCTCTGCCTGGATGCTAGGGAGGTAGAACATTTGAAACAAGAAAATTATTCCAATTCAAACATAAAGAGCTGCAAAAGAGTAAAGTGAAAAAACATATTCCGAACAGAATAATACTGTCTGCCTCAGTGATCCCATAACTGTATCTCTCTAGCCACTGCTAAACTACAATTCCCAGCATTCAAAGCCAGAACCAGTAGCAGAGTTGTAGCTGATGTGCTAAGAGAGGAGATCTCAGCAGGACCTTCATTCATTGGGCATGGGAGAGTCTAGTCAGCTACCAGTGAGTTCTGATGGTGGCCCTGGTTCTATGACTGCTTATGTTTAATGTCTATTTGTTGTATATTCATAAATGCACATGTGTGTGACTGATGTTATTGGCTGCCAATTACTGGTATATCATGCCTTACTTGAGGATGACATCACTCCCAGCTCAGCACTGATTGGCTGAAAGCTGCCAGGGAAGGTGACTTAACAGCTCAGGCACAAGTGACCAGTATTTCATTTCTGGATTCAGAGGTAAGTGGAACAGACTTTGTGGGGGGGGGGGCTAAAGTCAATGATACAAGGGGATAGTTTGGGCAGTGTGGCTTCCATGATTTATAGTAGTGCGGGGACTAGAGCCAGGCCCGGACTGGCAATCTGTGGGATCTGGCAAATGCCAAAGGGGCTGCTGTAAGATGCCATAGACAGTCACTATTTATTGGGCTGCTGGGGGGGCTGTGAGGGCCTATGTGTGTCTCAAATGCCAGGACCATTTTTAAATCCCAGTCCGGACTTTAGTCTAGAGCCAAAGCTCCCAAAATTGCCCCACTATTGCCTGCTATTGTAATTGTCTGGGAAGGTGCTTGTCATGAAATTGTCCATTGGAGATGTCAGTTTATCTTTCCAGTTCCATCTTTTCCAATTTCATTGGAAAAGGGGGGGGGGTATTTTTGGTTATAAGCCATCAGGGAGTACAAATGGGTACAACTACAAGGAAGGGGACAATCAATGATGGGGCCTTGAAAATGCCCCTTCCCAAACTACTAAAACTTGTGGGTGCCAAAGTACCCAAAATCTGCCTGTGTGCCATTGCTAAGGGGAGTGAGACAACATGAGAACTTGCTGTCCCACTGACTCTAAACTTGTGCTTATCTAGCTGTGCCTTAACTACAATACCCAGCACCCCCTGTGGCCTGTAGTTATAGAATATAGTATGTTTGGTATTTTTTGTTTACTTGTTACAGCTTTTGAAGTGTTAGACCATTTACTCTGCTGCTCTTTAGCTGTAACTGTCAACTGCCATTTTTCCAACTGCCATTGGCCAACTGTCCCACTCATCAGTCATCCTAGTGGCCTCAGCATTAGAGTAGATGATGGGTAAGGGAGGACCTGAGAATAAAGACAAGTAGCACAAGCCTAGAATTAGGGTGCCTTGTGTTATGGGTGCAGGGGCAATGATTAGAGCTTGACTGGTTATGAAAAGCCCCAGTGGGCCCATTACTCACCTGGGCCTCTAATGGGAACCAATGTATTCTGCCCCTATTACACCCTGCCAGTAACATACAGCTTTACAGTAATGGCACAGAGGGGAATTTGGGATGTTTTGATCCCATGTGATTTCCAGTTCAGTGTATGGCCAACCAAATGCTCACTCCCAAATGATCACTCCCGTTCAATTCTAAATCCAACTTAATTGAGCCCTGGTGAAAGCAATTGGCAAATAGATGAATGAGGGTGATTCCAAGTGTTCATTTAACTATTAGTTTGTGCATTGTGTCACCAGGACCCAACCTAGATTAGCAGGGGTGTCTAGGGCCCTTGATTGCACCAATAAATTATGTCTCTCCAAATCAAATCCTTTATTCTATTAAAGTTGCTGCTCATTGGTACTGGTTATTTATAAGGCACAACTATATTCAGTAGCGCCATATTGAGCTATTAAGGGAAATCCAGTATATACAGATATATATGGCAGAGAGGGTTCAGTTCACAATCTCCTCTCTCTCTTTCTCTTTCCATAAAGTGAAATACGATTGATTCCTAGTGATTTCCAGTGATTCCTAGTGATTCCCAGCGATTCCTAGTGATTCTCAGCGATTCTCAGCGATTCCCAGGAGCAGAAGGAGATAAAGAAGAAACACAAAAGTCTTTTTAAAGACTATCAACGTTCATCAGGAGCAGAAGAACAACTTGCCCAACCCATTGCGGGTTATTTGGAGGAAGGTAAGGATCCTGTATTTTCCCATCCAGGGCCGCCATCAGGGGGGGACAGGGGGGACAAGTGTCCCTGGCATGAAGGGGGGCCCAGCAGTGCTGCACTTTCGAAAGAGCCGGGCCCCCTTGAGAGCGCCCGATCCATGTGGCCATTTTCCAAGTTCCGAACAGCCGAAATGCGGAAGTGCCGAAAAGCCGAGCAGCCAAAGGACCCGAATTCATGAAAACAGCCGAAGCCGAACTCCCGAAGCGGCAAAAAGACCGAAGTCATGAAAAGAGGCGAAGTTTAAGTCCTGAAGCCATGATTTTAATATTCTATAGGCCCCTGCCACCGATGTTTTTTTAAAAAATATTTTTTGGGGCCCCAATTTTTTTAACTTGTAAGGGGGGCTCTGTCACCAATGCTTTTTAAATATAACATTTATGGGGGGGCCTGGTGCCAATGGTTTTTTTTTTTAACCTATAATAGCGTTTTATAACTTGGCTGGGGGGTTACTTTTTTAGCGTTGATTTTTAGCTCTTTTTTCTTTAACTTATAATTGTGTTTTATAACTTGTGTGTGGGGGGGTTACTTTTTTAGCGCTGATGTCTGTGTGGTCTTTTAACTGTGATGTGGAGTGGGTGGTATCTGGGGTGGGGCTCGGGCGCAAGTGTGGGCAGGGCCCAGGGGGCAACAAAAATTTTGTTGTACGGGCCCCCGTGATTTCTAATGGCGGCACTGTTCCCATCTGTAATATGTATTACACAGTAGATGAGGCTGAAAAAAGACACACGTCCATCAAGGTCTACCTTTTGTGTAACTGCTCATCCAGAGGAAAGTAGGGCCCTGACAGAAATAATGGGCTGATTTGTGGACCAAATAAAATGGGATGGCATTGTCTTAAAATGGGGACATGGGGAGCTGGTGGGGAGGGGCATTCTATATACATAAGTAAGCATTTGTTTCTAATTGGAACCATATTAAAACCATAGTTTCTGAATGAAAAGGGTTCTTATTAAATAAGGTGTAAATATGCTGCTGTGTTTACCTCTTTATTGTGTTTATTTGGGGGTCTTACATCTTTACGTTAACTCTAACCTTCCCAAATCTCTATTTTATACTACAGGAACATCAAAGATGGGCATGAGTGCAAGTAGCCGGATTTACTACCAGTGGCGCTTTGAAAAGGTAAAGGTGCTCACAGATAATTTCCTCATTTTATTTTCTGACTGCTGCGAAAGGTATCCAAGGGGTTAAAGGAGGGGCTAACCCAATGCTAAACATGTCATATCTTCTGTGTAAATACAACGAAACAGAAATTTAACAGGGTTTAGCATAGTTTGTGCCCTGACCTCAGTGTTTTCTTGCTTCTTACATTTTTCTAGCCCTCACCGTGGATCTCGCCTGATCTGGGCATCTTTGAGATCAGGGATTTTGAGGATCCACGCGCGGGCCCTTATCTCGAGTGCATCAGGGACAAGATCACCTTTGACATCAGGTTTGCACTCTACGATCTGTGGATGGCCAAGGACTGCGTGAAGATAACAAAATGGTGGAAATTACACCTTAAGAACGAGTTCTGGCAGGACTACAGATACATCAAGGCCCACCTGAAACACCTCTACAAAGACCTAGAGAAGATCAACAAGGCCATACTGATAAAGAACAATGAGAGATATTCAGGTGCAGTATATAATCCATCCTTTTCTTTCCCACACTTGGCTTAATCACCTGATTTGTGCTTAATGTGCTCCTAAATATTACAGGTGTGGGATCCGTTATCCGGAAACCCATTATCCAAGAAGCTCCGATTTACGGAAAGTCCATCTTCCATAGACTTCAATTTATTCAACTAATCCAATTTTTTTTAAAAATTATTTCCTTTTTCTCTGTAATAATAAAACAGTTTCATAACCTTGATTCAAACTAAGATATAGTTATTGGAAGCAAATTCACCCTATTGGGTTTATTTAATGTTTACATGATTATCCAGTAGACTTGAGGTATGAAGATCCAAATTACAGAAAGATCCATTATCCACAAAACCCCAGGTCCCAAGCATTCTGGATAACAGGTCCCATACCCGTATAAGGATTTTACAGGAATATCACTTGCTAAGGTAAAAAAATATGTAGTCTGAGTTATCTTGTTTGGTTTCACAGGTGGTCCTCGGAACAACTCGGCAAATGATACCAGCACCACCAGCAGTTTCCTGGGTACCAAATACCGATGCACCTCCGTCTAGGCACCACATCCTCAGGAAACAGCAGTAACTATGGGACATCTCAATTCCACCAGTGATGCCCCCCTTTCATCCACTGCACTTTCACCAGCGGTGCTTTCAGCCACTGTAGTTCCACCAGTGGTTCCTCCCCTTTATCCAAAATATGGTGTTATACACAGGAACTCCTTTAAGCCACTTGGTAGACCCTGCATTCCTTTTCATTCCATCCCTCCAAGGAATGCAGCATTCATCGTGTGGCTTAAATGTGCCCTTGTTTATGCTGCCATATTCCCTTCTCTTTCTCATCCTTTCACTGCAGTCCCTTACCTTACCATATTCCCCCCCCCCCGCTTCCCTTGATTCTATTTGGCGCATTGATCGTGGGAGCAAATCCGATCGCCTTTAAGGGGTCAGGAAGGAATTTTTCCCTCTAGTGAAGGAAATCCGCTTCTCAGAGGTTTTTTGCCTTCCTTGCGATCAAAAAGCGCAGTTTATCTAATTATTAATAAAGCTGTGAATTACACAGATTAACCACAAAGTCATTGTGTGTATCTTTATTGTGGGTATTGGGCTAGGGATTTGGCAGGGATAACATATAGAGGGGGGAGGGAGAGAAGTTAGGATAAGGCTCTTATAGAGCAGGACATGGTTATGTTTCTCCTTGGTTCCTAACAATGAAACGGAAACAACATAAAACTACTGTGTTAGTCCTACTATCCTCCTTAGGACTTTTAGGAACCTATGTAATACTGAGAGCAAATACACATCCTTCCCAAATCTCACTCTAACTGGCCTTCGGACAACTTCTACCTTTGGGCCTTTGGAAAAGGGCCGGCTCCATACAGTAGCGATCCTAGAGGAGGCGGGCCCTGGTGTGTGACACGCAGCTGGGACCCGCTGCCCTACATACGGCCGCATTTGGCCGAATTTTCAGCGGCGAACGGACTGCCGGGGGTCCCTGAGGGGGTGCGGGCCCTGCTCCCCCGGTAGTTCCGCCACTGCCCCCCCCCAGCAGCCTAACAACAGAACAATGGAAAGGTAACCAGATAGCTGCTCCCTAACACAAGATAACAGCTCCCTGGCAGATCTAAGAACAGCACTCAATAGTAAAAACCAAGTCCCACTGAGACTGATTCAGTTACATTAAGTAGGAGAAATAACAACCTGCCAGAAAGTAATTCCATCCTAAAGTGCAGGCACATGCCACATGACTGGGGCAGCTAGGAAACTGACAAAATGTCTAGCCCCATGTCAGATTTCAAAATTGAATATAAAAAAATCTGTTTGCTCTTTTGAGAATTGGATTTCAGTGCAGAAGTCTGCTGGAGCAGCACTATTAACTGATGCATTTTGAAAAAAAAACATGTTTTCCCATGACAGTATCCCTTTAAATTGAGCATAGAGAAGTGAAGGGCGTATTGTTTTTTATTTTGGAATAGAGCACACCAATTGGATCTGTGCCCAGGGCCCATCAAGGCTTTAATACATAGCTGATGACAGAGGTCAGAAGAAGCAATACCACAGATGGTTTTCTATCAGTACAGTGACTTCCAGCAATGTACATTAGGGGACGTGAAGTAAAAAAAGGAAAACTTTTTTTTATTGCTCTCAGTAAAGCATGCAATTGCTCAATTTGTCAGTCTTTACTGCATGGGAAGTTACTACACGTGGATTGTTTCTTGTAATCACCTAAGCCGGCTTTTAGTGCAGGCTCAATTTCATGCTTGGAAGGAAAGCTTACATCAAAAGGACTTAAAATCTTGCTTTATTCTTAAAATAAAGCTCTTCCAATATAAGTAGTGAGGGAAAATAGGTTAATCTTAAGAATCTCTCTGTCCTCTAAAGCTCAGTATCATCCACTGCAAGTCCGGATTTCAAATTATGTTTCCTCAACTATTTATGGCAAACATCAGGGCTCACTTTGCTTAACATTGACATGTTATAAAAAAACATCTTGTTGAGAAAACACCTTTCACAGTGAGAAGCTCTTCTGTTTCTGTCTGTTCTCATTTGGAATGGTTTGCTAATAAGAATTATCAATCTATTTATTATTCTGTTTTAATTTTCAGAACGTTGATCGGTGGTACTTTTCTTTTATTACCCTCATGCCACTGCAACACATCTCTGGTATAATCTGCCTGAAGGAGCCAAACAACATACCCAAAATACCCAAGCAACCATGCATTGATTTGAATAAGAGGCTAGATTATGAACATTACGGATGGGCGAATTTGACCCGTTTTGTTTTGCCAAAAATTTGCCGTCGTCGAAATTTCGCAGGCGTCCATTAAAGTCTATGGGCTGCATTTCTGCAGCTAAACAAGGCGAAAAAATTTGCCCATCCCTAATGAACAGGAGAGGGCCTGAATAAAAAGATTAGTAATAACAAGTAGCAATAACAATACATTTGCATTCTTTCAGAGCATTTGTTTTTAGCTGGGGTCAGTGACCCCCATTTGAAATCTGGATAGCGTTAGAAGAAAAATGCAACTTATTAACAAACTATAAAAAATAAACAACGAAGACCAATTGAAAAGTTGCTCAGAATTCTATACTATACTTAAAGTGAACCCTTTAAAACATGGCTTATTATCATCTACAGTATACTTTGCAGAATTCATACAATGAAACACTGATCTTACACATAATATATATATATATTATATTATATATATATATATATATATATATATATATATATATATATATATATATATATATATATATATAATATAGTATACAATTAGGCTGAGCTTACTATGGGCTATTCCATTTTCTCTTTCTCCTTTTTAACTGACAAAAGAGCACTTTCATGTCTGTCAGTTCCAGGGCAGGTGGTAGTTACAAGGTATGCTGGAGTAAACAGATACTGTATCTGTGAAAAAGGGGGTGCACATCCTGGAGGTCAGTTAGGGTGAGATTTGGAAAAGCTTGATTATTTGTTGTCCAACATGCTGTTTAAAATCAAATATAAATACGGGTGGACAGTTCTGTTGGAAGATATACAGTATGGTAGCACTCTCACCAAGTGTCCAAACCACCACACCACACAGTAGTACCTTAAAAGGGAATTTCCCTGTCCCTACTCCAGTGGGTCATTGCCTAGGTTACTAACCATACTACTCACCTTGTTGAAGCATAGAAACTCTAATCTACGTCAAGCTCTCATCCTCTAGAAATCCACAGGAGGGGCTATAACTCACACTATCCAGTCCTCCCTCACTAGGTCACTTCTATCTGACTTCTACTACCAAGATCCCTTACTAAAGGGTCCCTTTTAAAGGGTCTGCCTTTCCATTCAGGCACATTCCTCCCTCTTCCTCTAAGTGGAGTCCACAGAGACCTGTGCCTAATATCCCCTTTTACCCCCTAAAATTTACTAGGTTATAATGCATCACTTCATGACAGGCATGTCTGAGTGGGCATTTCCATGTTTCCCCCTAAAGGTGCATGGAATTATTATCATGTCTCTTTAATGTTATAAAATATTAATTAGTCAGTAATGCAAAGCTGAATCATGGATTAAACATAACATCAATATATTATGCTTCTAAAGGTAACCATAATGTTTTAAGGCAGGTTGTAAAGATATACAGCCCTCTTGGCTTGACATATAGTAGCATGTTTCCAGAAGCCAAGTTGATAAAATGGCCATAGATTTGATAGTCTCAGATCAATTTAATCTCCTGTGAAGGTTGATTGTGTTCGTTCACTGGCATAAAATCCTAAAGTAAATTTCCCAAGCATCCTGTGTTACTGAGTTATGAGTCTCTCTAGCTGGCATTAACTGCCCATTATGTTCACCTTCAAGAGGGAAGTAGCCGGTAATGTGAGTGATCATAGTCTGCATTTTTAATATCTGGTATTTAACTATAGTCAATAAATACAGACATTACCCTGTGGGTTCCCCAATGCATTTGCTTTGCTGGAGACTATAAAACACAGTGTATGCAAATTTGAGAGTGTGTGCAATAAATCTAGCAGAGCAATGTTTGCTTTGGATTCCACTTTATGGCCATTTATGTTTTCTAAAGATCATATGAAACACCTTGCAATCTTACATGCCAGCTGATTGATATCATTTTCTGAATTTTACCTTAGTAGGTCCTCCTTTTGTCTCTAGCTGCTGTTAGTTTGCTAGATAGGTTCATTATAATTCAATATATTTAACAACAACCACTTATACTTTATATTGCTAATTTCATAAATAGGGTGAGCGGATACCATGCTCCTTGTGCTTTTTTTAAAAAACAGAACCTACTATAATTTAATGTGCCAATTTTCTCTTCTACGGCACTAAAATGGATTATAGACCTGTGCAAATATGCCACAAAATATAACCTGGATTATAAAACGATTGGCTCTTGAGAGAGCCGCCAACTGGATATATTTACTGTAGTCTAAATTCATTTTGTCTAATTAATTTACACTACAACATACAATTGATCTGGAGCAAGGATAAATATACAGGATGGTATCCATGAACATTACATTACAATACAAAAAAGACGTAGTTATCGTACGACAAGTCAAAAAAATATGCAGGTTTCGCAAATTTTCCTGTTTGTGCTTTTTGAATTTGGATCTTTTAATAAATTCCGTAACATTCCTGATTTTAGAGAAAGTGAGTTTTGTTGTGGTTTCAAAAACCTCTAAAACCCCTAAAATGATACTGTTGATGAATAGGCCTCCACCTGTCTGCACTTCCTGTATTGAGTTAACCCTAAGGTTGATAACTATTAGTCGAGCCTGCTATTAGTCTAAAACTGCAAAAAAAAATAATTTAAAATACAAAAACGCTGAGGGAGGCATGAGTTAATTTTTTGAATTTAGATCCCTTCACATGTTTTTAGTAATCTTTAAAAATGGTACTCCATATTAGAAAACCCAGACCCAGATTTCTATTTGTGCTGCCCTTAGATAGTTGGTGCCCCCAAGCATTTCCCCCCTCCCAAGCGTGTCCCCCCATCACGAGTGTGCCCCCCCCCAGCGAACATGCATTTGCAGGCTACTTCCGGAGCACTGGGGACTAAGTGCGCAGCAACAAAACTGGAATGTGCTGGGTGGCGTGCCGCCCCAAAAATCTTGCCGCCCTAGGCCTTGCCACAAACCCGGACCTGGGAAAACCTCAGATCCCAACCATTCTAGAAAACAGATCCCATACCTGGGATGGCTTTAAGGAGATCTGTTGTTTTGCAATACAACATGTTTATTTATGTCCAAATATCTTGTACATAATTTTCAGGTGGTTAAAAGGAAGAAACTGCTATCAACAGAAGAGGCTTCATGCTACATTTATTGCAGTTTCAGCATAGTCTTGACAGTTTAATCATTCGCGCTACCATTTCTCACTCGTTTGACCGAACAGCCATTTTGTTACCCCATAGGCAACAATAAAACAACATTACCAGTTCTGTAAATGTCATCATTTATGTTTGTAGAGGAAGAGCAATTGAATGCCGTGTGCCATAGAAATTGCTGACCATACAATTTGTTGGATGAGATCTACAACATCTTTCTCTTCACTCCTCACTTTGGCATATTGACTGAACCCTGGAATACCTGGGCTTATGTTGCTGAGAGGTTATATACATTGCATTTACAAGGAATAAGGGGATGTTTGCATATAGGGAGATAGGTAAAATACAGAAATATAATTTGGGATATGAATGTGGTAATTAAAAGAGGAATATGGAGTGTGACCTTTCCAACATATGGAGCATCTTTTTTCATTGTCAGAATGTTTTATAGAAACTTATGTCGTTAGGAACAATGACGTTTACATTAATAATGCAGCTACATAGTCACATTCAGGGTCCTGCCCTATAATGCAGTTTCCTCTCTATTATTTACAGACTCATATCTATCATCTATCTATCTATCTATCTATCTATCTATCTATCTATCTATCTATCTATCTATCTATCATCTATCTATCCATCCATCCATCCATCTATCTATCTATCTATCTATCTATCTATCTATCTATCATCTATCTATCTATCTATCTATCTATCTATCTATCTATCTATCTATCTATCTATCTATCTATCTATCTATCTATCTATCTATCTATTACTGGGCCAAGCTGCTGAATCATGACAAAGAGGAAAGTTTTGGCCAGTCTCTTAGCTAAATTATTATACTATTGGGGGGCAGGAAATCTAGTGCTCCAGGGATTACTGGGCACCAGGGATTACTGCATTTTTTCAACTGATACAGATTTCTGGTGAAATGCTCATTTTTGTGATTGGAGAAGAGAAAATGTATGCAAAGAATTCAAGAATTTCAGCATGTGTTTTGTTTCACCACGTCGCAATTTATGTGGGTTTTCAGGGCTGTATTTAAGTCGAATGCAACCCTAGCCATGCAGACAGCGTATGACATCACCTCCACTGACAAGCACAAGGAGTATGTTCCTACCCCCCAGCTTAGCTGCTAGATTTACCCACAACTCTCCATCAGCAGTTATTTAGGCACCAGAGGGCTGCTCATTTAAAGGAGAAGGAAAGTTTATAATAAAGTAAGCATTATCAGAAAAGTCCACCTAAATATACCAGTAAACCCTCAAAGTAATGCTGCTCTGAGTCCTCTGTCAAAAGAAACGCTGGATTTCTTTCCTTCTATTGTGTACACAAGGGCTTCTGTATCAGACTTTCTGCCTTCAGCTTAAACCTTCTTGCCCCGGTTGTGAACATGCTCAGTTTGCTCCTCTCCCCCCTCCCTTCTCTGCTGTAATCTGAGCCCAGAGCTATGACTGAGCAGGGAGAGACTCAGGCAGGAAGTGATGTCACACCAAGCTAATATGACAGCTGCTTTCCTAAACAAACAGAGAGCTTGTAGAGCTTTTTACTCTGGTATGGTAAAACATTCTACAGAATAAATATAGCATTCTAGCTTGCACTATTGCAGCTAATCTATTGGCAATAACATGCCTCCATAGCTTTCTACTTTAAAGCTGTCACCCTAAGCACAGGCCCTTGGGTGCCTTTATATAAAGTATATGGCTCTGGTGGTTTTACAACCTTTTCTGCAAGGCATAATAAGGCAGTGTTTCTCATCACTATGGGCACATTAGGTAGCCCCAACCTTTGCAGGTGATATTCCCTAGAAACTTCAAAGTTGCCCTATGTATGGTTTTGTTATGAGACATTGCTCTTTCACAGTCACATGTAACCCTGTTATACATTTCATTAGAATTATCTACTACCAGCCATTTTTTAATAACAAAGGTTAATTTAAAAACAATGCATAACAGTTAAAAAAAAAGAAAAAACGGTCAATGTGAAAATTCCGAAAAAAACTAAATTATTTTCATCTTTCAGGTGTTTAGGTAAGTTCTGCCATCCTATGGTTAATGGTGAGCATATGCCCTCACTGTCCTTAAAATTATTCCGACAGCTTTAAAAAAAGATTAAATTAAAAAAAATCGTGGTGTCAGACACATCAAGGGAAAGGAGAGGTTGATGGTTTCTTTATCTTAGCAAATCCTTCTTGCATCATAACTTTAATCTTATGCAGGCTAAATGGCTTTCTAATCTTCTTTCAAATAAAGATCAAGCCATGCCTCATATCATTATATGAATCTTCATTGCTTTAAACCACTGGCTGCTTTAAAGGATGATTAAAAAAAAGTAACTGTCACACTCTTGAGGTGATGCCTGTATGTATCATCTATTATGCAAATCTACTGTATGTCTTAATAAAGCCCTGACTCAATATGAATTTAGCTACCACAGCATTATAAGCCATAAGTTATAAGGCAGAATTTAAAGATTAACGCAGGCCACTGTCGTAATACAAAGATAAAAAAAATCCACTTTCTTTTTTTCTGTGTATGTCGGACTGCTGATAACAAGATCTGTGACCTGAGAAATGGAACCAGGCAACAATAGTGTATTAAGTTAAGTTGATCAAGTCATACCAATCTCACTTTCCTTCCGTATCACAAAGTGCCTTGTCTTTTTCCTGTTTCAAGGAACATTAGAATTAGTGGTCGGCCTCAGCCAGGATATAGAGATTTTTGGGAATTACAGTATCTGACTAATCATAATGGCAGAACCCGGATTATAGAACTTTTTGCTCAATGATGAACCTCTGCCAAGAAAAAAAAAACTTTTGTACAATGTAGGATTTATTTGCTCATTTTTTAAGCAATTATTTTTATTTATTTTATAAGCAATTATTTTTATTGAATAATCCTACAGCATACCTTTAGGGAATATTGTCTAATAGGAAATTACTGAATCACCCATTTATCAAAGAAGATAAATGTGTCAATTTATCCAAATGGGTTTGACTGCTTTGAGCAGTTGAACAGATTAATTTGCGTTCAGTGTCGGACTGCGGGGGTCCGAGACCAAAGCCACATAAGGGCAACAATCCTCTATCCACCCTCCCTTCCACCAAAATGATTTTGACGCAAAAATGACAATTTTTATACGTGCAATTATTTTGTCCAAAATTCACAAAATAGCGAAAAATTTGCGAAACGCATTGAAGTCAATGGGCGTCAAAATAATTTTGATGCAAGCTACAAGCAATTTTCGCCTCAGTTTTGCAAATGAACTTGCTTGCGGTGAAATGTGGAAATTCGGCACGAATTTGTGTCTGGAGAATTTATTTGCCAATCACTAGAGAGAATTGCTAAAATGGTCCCTTAAAATCTTGCAATGGTCATTTTCTGAATTGGTTTGGTTACTGATTAAACTTTGTGAACCAATTTCTGGTTACAACAAACTGCTTCCAAACTACCAAGCAAAAAAAGAGAAAGAAAAGTTGATACAAAGGAAAAAAAACAGAAAACTGGTGGGATACTCCATCTCAAACAGTAAGCCTTGGTCTTAGTTAGAATCCTTCAGTGATTAATTCTGCTGTAGAAAGCTAAATATGATGATGGCAATGATGATATTAATTGGTGTGCCACACTCCACTAACAAAAGTGCGTGTGTAATGAAGGGCACAAAGTTTGCCCAAGTCTAGGAACCCGAAATAACCAATCAATAGCAAATGCTATCTGATCGTTGGTTGTAATGGGTTACTAGTACTTTGTACCTTTTATAGCATAAACCATTGGTTTTGAGATTTTTGGATTTTCCAACTTCTTTCTTTCTGGTGTCTCTATGCCACAATATTAATCTTAAAGTGGAACTATTACGAAAATGAAAATTTAATGCGAACCTCATCAAGAACTTTTCTAAATATAATTAATTACAAATTCTTATTCATTTCTTAAATAATCAAGTTGATCTTTGCTTTCCCCATTTTAGCATCTTTCTTCATTCTCTCTTCATGCAGGTGTTGGAAGTCTGATTTTGAAAGACAGCTAGGTCCAATGAAGCCTTTTTTTTTGGGGGGGGGCTCCTTTTGCCTAGAGGATGTATTAGAGATCATTGTTTCAAAAGCATCGGAAATCCTGTTTTTTTGTATGCAGGGTTTGTGCCAAACTTAGTTAGTTATTTTGTTAGATTTTGTTTGTGCTGGAGTCAGTTATTTTTGTTAGCGTTAACAAATCTGCTTGTAAAGGAACCCCCCCCAAAAGATATGTACGGTATATTGGATGTAACTGTCAATCAAAATCTGATACAGACTCCTGCATGAAAAGAGAATTACGAGAGGCAAATGCTGAGAGGGGGATAGTGAAGATAAACTTGATTATTTCATAATTGGTACAGAACTTTTAATTGATTAAATTTTAATTTGGCAATACTTCCCCTTTAAAAAGATACAGCCAACAGATTTTATTTTTTTAAATATCTATTATAACATTGGCTTTGCATTTTTTTTTAATCAAGGGTCGAAGTGAATTTGAAGGAATTTTTGAAATTCGAAGTAATTTTTTGAATACTTCGACCATTGAATAGGATACGACGACTTAGAATTTACTTCGAATTCGAGGTAAAAATAGTTTGAATATTCGAAAATTCGATAATCGAAGTTCTGTCTCTTTAAAAAAAACTTCGACTTCAATACTTCGCCAAATTAAACCTGCCGAAGTGCTATGTTAGCCTATGAGGACCTTCTACAGTATTTTTCTACGTTTTTGAAGTCGAAGTAAAAAACGTTTGATTCGAAGGATTTCAACATTCGATCGATCGATTTCACTTTGATCGTTCGATGGCCAAATTTGATGAAAAAAAGTTCGAATTCGATATTCGAATTCGAAGCATTTTAATTCGATGGTCGAATTTCGAAGTATTTTTAACTTCGAAATTCGACCATTGATAAATCTGCCCCTAACTGTCTCTATCTCTTGACCAGTGTGTTGGAGGTTCCACAATACAATCAAAATCATTATTGCAGACAAAGCCTCCCTTCTTGTTCATTTTTTATGCTATAGTTTTCATAACATCCATCCCAAACGAATTTAGCCCGCTGCCATTTGCTTCTGTTCAGAATAACATTTACAAACAATCCTTGACTCTGTGGAGGATGTTTTTACATTCTGCATCATATTAGCATTTACTTGAAAAAACCCTGTTATGTAAGAGATAATTGTAGATAAATTTGATGGGAGAGAAATTTTTAATCAGTGCTGCCCACTCCTACATTTCTTACTGTAACTTTTAAGACGGCAGTGACATGCTGTTAATTCTATGCAACTGCTAAAAGAAATTTTAGTGAAAGTGGAATTGATGTAGGCGGTATCAAAGTCAAATTTTGAAGCTTTTCACTGCGAAATACACTCACCCACGCCAACATATATATTGTATATATTCATATTAACATTATTCTTAAAGAGGCAGAATCTAACACCCTGCACTTAAAGAACACCAACACAGCTATAACTATAGAAGGGAAAATGTGTGCAAATGTTTCAGAGCGTTATACAGAAAGTATAAGTGCCTATTGCAAGAGCTTATTGAGCCTATACATATATAATATAAGTAAGCTTTCACAGCATAGGAAATTGCAGTTTAATACTGTTATGTACTGGGGGTTATATTTTATTACAGCTCTGTGCATATGTGGACAGAGTATGGATATAAGGGGCCAATTATGAGGAAAAATGCAATTTTAAGTGCAGTTGGCGTGTTTCCTTAAGGCACTTCAAAGTCTGATTGGCATCATTTCTGGTGAGAATTACACGCGTGTCCAATTCTTTGGATGCAAGTGCTCCGCACCTATTGGACGATAAGCAGAACCTTGGTCAGGTGGGGGAGGTAGCTCCAGGGTTCCTTTGTGTCAATAGATGCAAGTGTAACAATATGGAAGAACAAAGATCACATTTTTACACATTGCACTAGAGGTCATAGATTACCCCTATAGTTTCGCTTTGGGAGCCTTTGGAACTCTCTAGATAAAGGGGTTTCCTTTAGAGTGCCACGACAAAAAGAATTTTATTGTAGCGCTTAGAGATTAGGAGGAAGGCTGGGTTAAGAGCTAAAACTCACTCTCCTCTCTGAGCTTACAGCCAATTCTAGAAAAACTCAACTTTGGGAGCAATTTGTGCACTTCTCTCCAGAGTGATACATCTGAGGGTAAACAGTTTCACTCAATGGATTCAGTTATAAAGTATTATTATGACTAATATGCTGTAGATTGTGGATTGAATTCTGCTGCAGTCATTGCCTAGAGCAGTGGTTCCTGAATTGTGAAGCTCGTCATAAGGGGCATGCAAAGAAAATGGAAATGAGTTTCAGTCTTGCTGTAGAATATGAAACAAATTTAGGGTTACAAAATGGTTTTTGATATTAATCAAAATCACTTGAGGGACATCCCAGTGCTTAAATATATTTATATAAAGTAGCAAAATGGCAGGACCTATTTATTCATACAATTTGTAGTGAAATGGAAATTTTGCACGGAAAATTGATTTAAAATTCCTTCACATCACTAAATTAGGCTTATCATATTAAGTTAAATATTCTTTCATGTGTACACAAACTTGTCTTCACACCTTCCTCATAGATTTTTTTGTGAACTTTTTGTGTTTTTAATGTACTTTGTAGTTTTAGACCGTTTCTCAAAAGCACTAGACATAATACAGGTATAGGATCCCTTATCCGGAAACCCGATATCCAGAAAGCTCCGAATTACGGAATGGCTGTCTCCCATAGACTCCATTATATCCAAATAATCCAAATTTTTAAAAATGATTTCCTTTTTCTCTGTAATAATAAAACAGTAGCTTGTACTTGATCCCAACTAAGATATAATTAATCCTTATTGGAAGCAAAACCAGCCTATTGGCTTTATTTAATGTTTAAATTAATTTCTAGTAGACTTAAGGCATGAAGACCCAAATTACGGAAAGATCCATCATCCGGAAAACCCCAGGTCCCGAGCATTCTGGATAACAGGTCCCATACCTGTAATACTATTTAGCCAGCTATAAAGGTACAGAATGCACCACAAACATAAATCAATGTAGTATTCACAGGGTTCTTGCCTTCTGTGTCCCACTGAACCGGATCATATCTGGACGGAAATGAAAAATCAAGTAATAGAATTAAACTGCAGGAACTAAAGGCTCCTTATTTTTTGGTAAATGGGTTAATTTCAAGCTCCACATTTCCTGATTGACAATTAATTTTCTTTAAATGCTAAGGTTTGAACTTTAAAGAAGGCATTGCCCAGGGACTACTTAAATTATAGCAGCAGGACTACTTTATGAAGGAAGAGAGATGGGAAAGCATGACATAAATTAAGTTTGGACTCATAAATTAAGTCTATGATTTTCTAAATGAAAAACCTTTGACAGCCACAGTGAGAAATCAGATGACCAATTGGCTATGACAATATACTGTATGTGTGTCTGTGTTATAGATAGATAGTCCCTTGCATTTGTCTGTCAAACATATAATCTCAGTGGAGTAAAGGCAAAGTTTGTGTACAGAAAATGGGACCTGTTAACCAGGACCTGGGGTTTTCCAGATAAGGGATCTTTCCTTAATTTGGTCTACTTAAGTCTACTTACATATAATTTAAACCTAATAGGATTGCCCCTCCCCACAGTAAATAAACTTCTCCTGGCCAGCGAGCGGTTACCGGCTGTGTATGGTGGGGCGGGGGTTCAGCACAGCACCCAAATGAGCTCAGTGAAGGCTTGCAGCAATGTTAATAATTTCTATCAAACAATAATTAAAAAAAAAAAACATGGGCCCCTGAGCATTGTGGTTGCCCTAGGCTAGTGATCCCCAACCAGTAGCTTGTGCGCAACATGTTTCTCCCCAACTCCTTGGATGTTGCTCCCTGTGATCTCAAAGTAGGAGCTTATTTTTGAATTCCAGGCCTGGAGACAAGTTTGGTTGTGTAAAAACCAGGTGTACTGTCAAACAGAGCCTCCTGTAGGCTGTCAGTCCACATAGGTCTACCAATAGCCAATCACAGCGCTTATTTGGCACCACCCAGGAACATTTTTCATGCTTGTGTTGCTCCTCAACTCTTTTTACATCTGAATGTTGCTCGCGGGTGAAAAAGGTTGGGGACCCCTGTCCTAGGCTATAGACTAGCTTAGCCAATGCGATAATCTGCCCCTGGGAAAATTTGTAAAATGGAGAAAAATTTGCAAAGCACATTAAAGTCTATGGACGACTTTTTAAACAAATATTAGTCTATGGGTGCTTTTTCTGCTTTTGGGCTACCAGTAAAACATATTTTGCTTACTTGTGTTGATTGAGTATATCTGCCATGTTTTGCTTTGTGTCAACATTGGCTGAATTGCATTGGAGTCAATGGAAAGGCAAATCACATGCTGTTTTTAGTCAGTATACCGTTACGCACATCTCCTACATTGTTAGACGACCTCTATCCACTATGCTACAAAAAAGGCTCACGTTAGCAATTTCTTAAAAAAATTATTGTTGATTTTTGACATTGCATTTATTAAAAGATGTGAATATAAAAAGTTTTTCAGTCAATTTCTAGCAAAAAAAAACAAAACAGAAAACCTCTTAATTTAAATGGGTCCAGTAAGATCAGCGCAGCTCCCATTCACTTGCCAGAGTTTGGCAGAGTTTTTTGTGTTTTTTTTTTTTAATAACTTCAAATTTTTACAGCTGTTATTTAGAAACATAGGAAAACCACAAATTATTTGAGATTAGTGGAAAAAAATCGGGATTCGATTGTAAGTAAATGGGTGTAGACTCTAATAGAATACAATTTCTTTTATCAGTACAGGACGGAATCCCCTTTGCTATATGGGGATTCAGGCTATATAGATATATATATATATATATATATATATATATATATATATATATATGGGGAACATGGAGGAGCACTCACCAAACAAAAACACAGCATGCCTGGGTGCAGGTAAAATGTGCACAAAATAGCCAAAAAATACAGCATTCAACAGGCTCAGTTAGATTAACTGATTTTAATAGAAAAACAAAAGAAAGTCCAATGTTTCGATCACATCATAGTGATCTTCCTCAGGAGTAAGATAACTATGATGTGATCGAAACGTTGGAAACAAGTTGCATAAAAGTGACACCTTCTGGCCAAATCTGGAACTTCCAGGGCTCACTTTACTGGGGAACACAGACACAACTGATAAATCTAATCACCAACACATAATAATCTGGGTGCTGAAATCCCATTGCTTAATGTGGACTTTTTTGTCACTGTAGCAAATTTTTGGCACCGTTTTTTGAAACTTTTTGCCATTGATGAAAATTTGCAGCGAAACCATACATGATAAAAGAAATTACCTATCTACCGCCGGTGTTCATGTATCATATCTACTGTATCTATCTGTCTGTCTATCTATCCCCATCTTCCATATATCATATATACTATCATCTATCTATCTATCTATCTATCTATCTATCTATCTATCTATCTATCTATCTATCTATCTATCTATCATCTCCCCCCTTCCTAAGTGGCCTTTTCTATAATGAATGTGGAATTCCTTCCTGTTGTCTTCATTTGTTTTAAAATGCCCCTTGAATTTCTGAACTGATAATCACTGAAGTTGACTCATCATTATTATTATTATTATCATGCATTTTTAATTCAAACGATTCACTGTATGAGCCTGTCTGTATCCAGCACCTTACATGAGAACGACACTCACTAATAGCCCTTAATAACTGTGCTATTAGCATTGCGAATCCCATTGATTCAAATGGCAACTAAGCTATTATAATCAACTAATTACAGACAGAGGTTTCAGTGAGTTCCTTCCGGTCTGTGGCAGTGTGTGATTAAGGCTGGATAATACCTGAGGATTTATATTTAAAAGCCCATTATTATTCTTCACATTGCAATAATCAGACATGCCTGGATGTGATAAAATGAATTAAAAAAAAAAAAAGCTAATCAATAGAACAATATATGGAGTTTAATTTTACTCAGTTCTACCCTGGGCCGGAAATAAAGTAACAGGCAGTATATTACTTTGGAATCGTAGCAGATTTTTAATAGGAGGTTTCCATGGAGATGCTCCGCACACACACACACACACACACACAACTTGAAATTTCAGCACACCGCTCCTCATTATTGTCAGCGTTCCTCCCACTCTCTCACTTCTCTTTCTTTCCAGCTCAGCCTGCCCTGTCTTCTCAGCTTTCTCCTCAGAACCTTTCAAAAAGCAACGTCATCTATTCTCCCCTCTCTAATGCCAGCAGGGTCACAATGGTGTCATTTATTCTACAGCTAAGGCGATAAGGCAGAATAGCCAGTAATTCCTTTCGGGTGAGAATTTTCAGAACTGAATGGCCTATTGTGAAAAGTAAATATGTAATACATAAATAAGCAAAGGAAATGTATTTTCCTATATTGGGCACCCCATGGCTTCTAAAAAAAAAGAAGAGTGTCCTATAAATATCAGTGAGGTTCTTTACTGTATAGCAAAGCAGCAGTGATTAGACTTTGATTTACAGGTTTTGTATGGGTCTCTGCTATAAGGGAGAGCATATACACTATAATTTGATGTGCTTCCACCCAGGGTTAGGGCCCTGGGAACTTCTCTGATCCAAAATTACACACAGATATAGAGGTTGATTTGCAGGACACTGTAACTTTAAATAACTTGTATAAGGGTAGGACTACATGGACGTTTTCATGTGATCCTGCGCGATGCAACAAAACGATTGAGAAAAGTCGCATGCAACAAAAATAAGGTAAGTAAATGCATTTTCGCTTGGTGTCACAGCGTTGATCCGACACAACACGACTGTCGGATGCAGACTCAGCATTGCAGACGCAGCGCGTCGGATCGCGCCGAAAACACTCATGTAGTACTACCCCAATACAGCCTGCCGCCCAGGAACAATTTCAAATAATGGAGTGTGATTAGGGCATAGACATGGGGCATCATAGAGCCAAGGTACACACTGACCGTAAAAGTATTGACTTGCGGTTGTCACTGAGCTAAGAAAGGCTGAGCACTTTTGTACATACAAGTGATAAACAAGATAAAAGTAACTTAGGGGCATGTTTACTAACATTGGAGATAAATATCTGGAGAGATTTCTGGAGATGTTGCCCATGGCAACCAATCAGCAATTAGATTTAAACACCCAGCAAAGATCTGATTGGTTGCTATGGGCAACATCTCCAGAAATCTCTCCAAATATTTATCTCCAATGTTAGTAAACATGCCCCTTATTCTGAGACAATTTGCAATTGGTTATCATTTTTTAATTGTGGGTTTTAAGTTATTTAGCTGTTTATTCAGCAGCTCTCCAGTTTGTAGTATGAACACTCGCCACGCTCTGATTTAAATAAGAGACTGGGATATGAACAGGAAAGGCCTGTATAGAAAGATGAGCAATAAACAATAACAATATATTTGCAGCCCGACAGAGCAGTTGCTTTTAAGATGGGGTCACTGACCCCTATTTGAAAGTTGGAATGGGTCAGAAAAAGAAAACAAATAATTCAAAAACTATAAAAGAAAAGAAAAATGAAGGGAAATTCTATAACATACTAGAAGTTAACTTAAAGGTGAACCACCCCTTTAGTTATCACAAAGAACATCTTTTCTAAATACATTCCATTTATTACTGTAGTTAGTTACTCCATTTACTGGGCCAGATGATAATGTAGTACTTACTGTATTCTAGGCCAGAGACTACTAACATTTTATCTGTTGCTTAGTAACTGCAGGCCCAACATTTTCAGGCAGCTGAAAGACTGGCACAGATGAGCTTTGCAAGTTTTGCAATGTGTTCCTTCCAGAACTGATAATTGTTTGCAATATGCGGAAACAAAAGTAATTTCAGATTAGCATTCAGAAAAGGGGCTGAAATGGAGGGTATATTTAGGTGGCCAAGTGTGTGTGCCTTAGATCGTCCAAGCCTGCAAAAACAACTTTGTTTTGCAAATAAAACAGTGGCCCTTTTTTTCAATAAACAGCATGGCTGACTGGGCATCACAAGATTTGCTCACCTTCAGACAGAAGGGATTGGGAGCTGCATTTCAGCTTGATAGTACAAGTTGTTGTGCTGTCCCCACATTTCTGCGTAGAATTCTCTGTTGTATTGTATGGATGTTCTCTTACCTATAAATGAAGCTTGCGGTATTCCCTAGGAACCAGCAAGCTAAGAATACCACCAGCATCCAACTGAAAGCTGTCAGATAATTTAAAATCTAGTCCTGTATCACCTGGAGGGCTAAAAACAACGTATTTCAACTAGCATATTTTGTCTATTTGTTCTAAATGACAGGTACCCAAAAAGACAAGAAGCAGAAGATCCAAATATTGAGCAGCCTGTGTATTACAGTCGGGCAAGGGTATACAAACTTTATCAATATGGGGTCTACTTTAACGATGCTCTTCCAGTAAAATCTACAACCACAAGGACACTGTTACAGTTCCATGTAAATGGTTAATTCAGTTCAGCTATAAAATATAAAATACACATGCGCCATGAATATCCTGTAAATGATATCCTTATAAATGGCTCTTATTGATGTCATCTATTATAAACAGAGCTTAATGATGTCATTTTTGTCATGACTCACAAAAACTTGTGTTTTATAATAAATAATGTGCCCCTTGTTGGAAAATATGAGGACATTAGAAGGAACTCCTCGGTAACTTAAACTATCCTTATATTTTACAATAATTTATTCACTATATAATACACAAAAGCCTTGAATATGCTGTAAATTATATCATTGTAAATGGTGCTCAGCAATGTCATCAGTTATAAACGGTGCTTAGTGATGTCATTTCACGTGAACTTGTGTATTATAATAAATAAACCCCCTGTTGTATAATATGAGGATATTAGAGGTCCCTCAGAGTTTTGTGACCAAATAAAAGCACAAGACGAAAGACTTTGTGCTTTTGTAATATCTCTATATTTTACAATAGGGTCTACTTTGCTCATTATATATTGCAAAAAAGAGCACTTCCCATTCCTCAACAATTTTATTTTATAAAAATCTAAATAAGAATCCCGTGACTTAAAGGGGTTGTTCACTTTCAAGTTAACTTTTAGTATGATGTCGAGAGTGATACATCATACTAAATGATAAATACTGAAGACCAGTTACAAAGTTGTTTTAGAATTGCCCATTCTGTAGCATACCAAAAGTTAACTTAAAGGGGAAGTTTACTGTCTGAATTTGAGGTGTAAACAATGCAGGAGCCAGTTAATCTCAGTACTGATACCTTTTAAATCTTTAACAAGGTAAACAGTCACAGCAGGCAGACTTTCATGTCGGGGGCACATAAAGGGGGATTATGGGCCAGATGCAGCTCATGGGCCACCAGTTGGACAGCACCTCAAGTGCTCTGTTTAACAAGAGAGAAAGCATACGTATAAAACAATATCACATATCACCATAGATCCAACTCAGCTGTCACAGCAGGATCAGACTACAGGGCTTGGCAGAGCTCATAAATCAAATTTGAGATTCCTATTGATGGCAATATTCTTGTTGCAACAAGCTTGATAAAAGGCCGCATGGCCTGAAACGTTGCGGTGATGCCCACAAAAGCACAAATAAAGGCTTTTTAAACGATTCAAGAGTTGATGGTGCTGTTCAATCTTTGCATATTATTATGTCATTTTTAGCCTGCAGGGTTTGCACTTAATTATTTTGCCGCGAGTCTGGTGCACCTTTTGCTAGAGCCCACTTGGGAAGCTTAGAACTACAACAACATATGAAAAGAGGGGTCAAAAATTCCACAAGGGCCACTAAAAAGGGCCGCAAAAATTCTCCATTAAAGCCCTGGGGGTCACGAAACGCATAGGGATTTTGTTCCTTTTTTAATGAATTTACAATAAATATTATGTTTTTAACTTTGTTTTTGGTGGCCCTTGTGGAATCTTCCCGAGTGCCCAACACCACTCTTTTCGCATGTTGTTGGTTTATCCGCTCCCTAAACTGATGGTCTGGGGCTGGTGCACCTGAACCACATACAGAGCAACATATTCTGTATCCTGTGTCTCCCTTTTTCGGTGGTTTAAAGTTATAAGCTTAGAACTACAGCCGTGTTCAGGATAACGGTAAGTCCAGGGACCCACAATGTCAGTGGGATATATGCCGAAGTGCAAGGAGCATATTTGAAAACAATTCTGCTGCTTTTTGGCCCAGTGAGCATTTTTGGACTAAAATGTAAAACTTTTTATTTTGCCTATTAGGGAAAGCTGGAAAGTGCTACAGGAGAGAATTTGTAAAATATATGCCTTTCTTAAGGGGGGTGGAAGCTTGACCTACTGGATGCCCCACTAGCTCTATAATGCAATGGAAATTATAGTTCATAATCCAGAAATATAATGGGCAGGATTATAACTAGGCACAATCACCATGTTGATGAATTACCAACCTTAGCAACTCCTCGACAAACTGCTGGGAGCTTTAGGGTCACAGGTTAGGTAGTCCTTACATACTAAAACTATATATATATATCCTGTCAGGAATGTAAAGAATATCCATCCGTTCTCCTAGTACATCGAGCTGAAGACAGACAGTGACATGAAGCGTTTTCAATAGACAGTTTCAAATCAAACTCATAGGGGGGAATTCACAAAAGTGTCGGGAACGAAAAAATGTCTTTAAAATGTCGTAGAAAGTGTCGTAGCAACAGCCGACAAATTCAGAGAGCATTTCTCCGCCAGTTTTCCGACATGTGCGACACTTTTGAATTAGTGTCGTTAAAAGTGGGCGTAGTTTTTTGCGTGCCACTTTTCCCGTCATTTTTATGAATTACTCGTAAGCTCATTTTTTTTACCGACAATTTTTCAGACACTTTAGGCTCTCCAAAATGAAAATGTCAGACAAATTGTCGTTTAAAAAGACTTGGTTAATGTCGTTTGTACGATGAAAAGATATACGACATTTTAGAAAATTGTCAGACTTACGAGACATTCAGAGATGGTAACATCTGCCTTTGTGAATTTGCCGTTCGTACGACATTTTACAAATTTGTCGACCGCCACTTCTGGGTTACTTTTTTTACCGACACGTTTGTGAATTCCCCACATAGTGCTTGAAGATAAACCAAAAGGAAAATAAAAGCTGCAATCGCAGGGAAGAACGTTTGATTTGTTATTCTTTTTTTTTCTTGCATTGTTTTGTATAAATTATTTGTAGAGCTCCAAGGCAAGTGTTCAGGCTTCATTAATATAATCATTTACATTTAATAAAAGTGAGAAAACAAAGAAGAGAGTCCCTGCTTTGCACAGAGCTCCGCAGTCTCTTCCCTGCTACCATAAATACTGGCTTCCAGCAAACGCTTCCCCTTAAGAATAAATGATGTTCACTGGGTGACACCTTGATATAATACACTGCGAGTATAAGATGTTCTGCGTAGCAGCTTTGAAAAGCTGAAACAAATAGAGGCAATTTGTGTGCCAAAATAAATCTCTCTAATACAACTATTTAAGACGTGCCAGTAATAAGGGCTATAATAGTTCCAAACTTAGTTAGGACGTGTGACCTTGTGAGATTGTGCTGCACATTACTCAGAATTCACCTTCAGTGATTCACTTTGTACAAGCTGCCAGGAGAATTGATGTCACTGGTTCAAGAATTATCATTTATTTATTTTATTGCCAGAAATTAGTAGCAAAAAACAAACCCAGCTGGAACCTCGGGTTTGCTGACTGCCTGAAACATTAGCCGCAACCTGCTTAGTTCGGCTAAATGCTGCTGAATCTGGTTTCTATACAGTGCTAAGGAGGAAGGGAGCGATAATCCATTCTTGCAGTAGTTTATTTTGCACTGAATTTCAGCTTATGACTGACTGCTCTTTACTATCTTTCCTTCTGATCATCAACACTAGAGGGAAACCTTGTGCTTTGTAAAATTATGCACATGTTCTGTACAACCAGGTTTAGTTACAGAGCTAGCAACACTATATATCTTTGTATGTACTGTATGTGTGTGTGTAATATAAAGCTTAAATTAATGAAATCAGTAAAAACTCAATAAGCTGAAAAACTAAATTGTAAGATATTAGATGTCTGATTGTCCTATTTTCAGAGTTTCTGAGAAATTTATCGTATACAGGGAGTTTGTAATTAAATACAAAAGTCCATGGTTAGGCAGGATGACTATAAAGATTATATGGGCATATTTCTCCAATATGCCCACTTTAAAGTGGCCAATAGGGATGTAGCGAACGTCGGAAAAAAAGTTCGCGAACATATTCGCGAACTTGCGCAAAATTGCGAGCGGTTCGCGAACGGTTCGCGAACCCCATAGACTTCAATGGGAAGGCGAACTTTAACATCTACAAAAGACATTTCTGGCCAGAAAAATGATTTTAAAGTTGTTTAAAGGGTGCAACGACCTGGACAGTGGCATGCCAGAGGGGGATCAAGGGCAAAAATGTATCTGAAAAATCTGCCTGTGTGTGCTTGGAAGAGATAGTGTAGGGCGAGAGCTGTTAGTGATTTCAGGGACAGATGATAGTAAGTTTGCTGGCTAGTAATCTGCGTGATACTGCTCTGTATTGGAGGGACAGAAGTCTGCAGGGATTTGAGGGACATTTTAGCTTAGGTAGCTTTGCTGGCTAGTAATCTACTGTTCTCTTTAAACAACTGCCATACGTTGACCTTGTAGGCATTGTTTGCCCAGTTTTTTTGGACGCAGCCACTGAAGCACAGTTGCCAGAAAAAATATGCCATATAAATGCTGAAAATAGTCATTTTTCGCCATACGTTATTCAACCAACTGCTATCTAGCTGTGTGCCCGTGTTCACATTCTGTCTAAATATCCATAATATTACCGTCTCCAGAAAAAACACCGGAGTGACTTTTTTTCAAGCAGCATTCTTATATTTTACGTAATCCGTATCCACCGCTGTGTATACGTTGACCTTGTAGGCATTATTTGCCCTGTAGGCATTTTTTGCCCAGTGTGTTATTCAACCAACTGCTATCTAGCTGTGTGCCCGTGTTCACATTCTGTCTAAATATCCATAATATTACCGTCTCCAGAAAAAACACCGGAGTGACTTTTTTTCAAGCAGCATTCTTATATTTTACGTAATCCGTATCCACCGCTGTGTATACGTTGACCTTGTAGGCATTATTTGCCCTGTAGGCATTTTTTGCCCAGTGTGTTATTCAACCAACTGCTATCTAGCTGTGTGCCCGTGTTCACATTCTGTCTAAATATCCATAATATTACCGTCTCCAGAAAAAACACCGGAGTGACTTTTTTTCAAGCAGCATTCTTATATTTTACGTAATCCGTATCCACCGCTGTGTATACGTTGACCTTGTAGGCATTATTTGCCCTGTAGGCATTTTTTGCCCAGTGTGTTATTCAACCAACTGCTATCTAGCTGTGTGCCCGTGTTCACATTCTGTCTAAATATCCATAATATTACCGTCTCCAGAAAAAACACCGGAGTGACTTTTTTTCAAGCAGCATTCTTATATTTTACGTAATCCGTATCCACCGCTGTGTATACGTTGACCTTGTAGGCATTATTTGCCCTGTAGGCATTTTTTGCCCAGTGTGTTATTCAACCAACTGCTATCTAGCTGTGTGCCCGTGTTCACATTCTGTCTAAATATCCATAATATTACCGTCTCCAGAAAAAACACCGGAGTGACTTTTTTTCAAGCAGCATTCTTATATTTTACGTAATCCGTATCCACCGCTGTGTATACGTTGACCTTGTAGGCATTATTTGCACAGTGTTTTCTTCAAACCGCCATCTAGCTGTGTGAGCTTGTTCACATTTTGTCTAAATATTGATAATATTATCGTCTCTAGAAAAACCACTTGAGTTACTTTTTTTCAAGCAGCATTCATATATTTTACGTAATCCGTATCCACCGCTGTAGTAGTGTATACGTTGATCTTGTAGGCATTATTTGCACACTGTTTTCTTCAAACTGCCATCTAGCTGTGTGTATTATCGTTTCCAGAAAAACCAACTGAGTTTTTGTTGTTGTTGTTTTTTTAAAAATAATGCCAGGCAAAGGCAGGCCGCCACGCAGAGGCCGTGCTAGGGGCCGTGCTGCTATGCAATCCTGTGGCCCTAGCAAATTGCCCAGTTTTAAAAAGCCAATGACCCTGAACTCCCAAAATGCTGAAGAGGTAGTTGACTGGCTTACACAGCACACCCCATCCTCTACCGTTTCTAACTTTACCACAACATCCTCCTCATCCTCCACTGCTATGGCCACCCCACGTAACACTTCCTCCACCACCGGTGCCCCATCTTCACTGGAGTCAGAGGAGTTATTTTCCCATGAGTTTCTTGAACTGAGTAATGCGCAACCATTATTGGCAGAAGAAGATGAAGGAGATGAGGACGTTACACCAGATTTAATTCTGGCAGAGAACACGACAGAGATGGACATAATGATGAGTGATGAGGAGGAGGAGGAGGTCCCCGCTGCTGCTTCCTTCTGTGATGTGTCAGAAGAAATTGATGCATCTGAGGAGAATGATGATGAGGAGATTGATGTTTTGTGGGTGCCTAGTAGAAGAGAGCAAGAGGAGGGTAGTTCAGATGGAGAGACGGAGAGTCAGAGAGGCAGTAGGAGAATAAGACTTAGAAGAAGCAGGGAGGCCAGCCCGCAGGGATCAGTAGGGCAACAACATGTATCGGCACCTGTGTTCAGCCGGCCAACGCACCCGCCATTGCCGCCAACTTCTACTGTTACCGCCAGATCGCAGACTTCCAAAAAGTCAGCAGTGTGGCATTTTTTTAATGTGTGTGCCTCTGACAAAAGCATTGTAATTTGCAATGAGTGCAGTCAGAAACTGAGCCTTGGTAAGCCCAACAGCCACATAGGTACAACTTCTATGCGAAGGCACATGAGCGGCAAGCACAAAGCACTTTGGGAGCAACACCTCAAAGGCAACAGGCAAACTAAAAGTCACACTCCTTCTGGTCCAGCATCTTACTGCTCTACCTCTGCTCTCCTTGACCCATCTGAACCACCCTCCACTCCGCCTTCCACCTTGACCACCTGTTCCCATTCCCAGTCATCTGCCACCAGCCAAGTTTCTGTGAAGGCCATGTTTGAGCGTAAGAAGCCAATGTCTGACTGTCACCCCCTTGCCCGGCGTCTGACAGCTGGCTTGTCTGCACTCTTAGCCCGCCAGCTTTTACCATACCAGCTGGTGGACTCTGAGGCCTTCCGCAAATTTGTAGCAATTGGGACACCGCAGTGGAAGGTACCCAGCCGCAATTTTTTTTCTAAAAAGGGAATACCACACCTGTACCAACATGTGCAGAGCCAAGTTACCGCATCTCTGTCACTTAGTGTTGGGCCAAAGGTCCATATGACTACTGACGCATGGTCCTCCAAGCATGGTCAGGGCAGGTATGTCACCTACACTGCCCACTGGGTGAACTTGGTAATGGCTGGGAATGGGAAGCAGGGAATGGGTAGCTCAACAACAACAACAGTGGAGTTGGTGTCACCGCCACGGATTGCACGCGGTTCTGCCACCACCTCTACTCCTCCATCGCTCTCTACCTCGTCTTCTTCCTCTTCTTCTTCTTACTCTGCTGCTGGGTCCTCCTTCTCCTCCTCCACACCTGTGCACCCCCAGCTCCCCCTAGGCTATTCGACGTGCCAGGTACGCCGTTGTCACGCTGTCTTGGGGATGACGTGCCTGGAAAGCAAAAACCATACCGGATCTGTACTCCTGTCATCTCTGCAGTCACAGGCCGATCGGTGGCTGACCCCACACCAACTGCAGATCGGAAAAGTGGTGTGTGACAATGGAAGCAATCTGTTGGCAGCGTTGAGACTGGGAAATTTAACACATGTGCCCTGCATGGCACATGTGTTAAATTTAATAGTCCAACGTTTTGTCTCCAAGTACCCAGGATTCCAGGACGTTCTCACCCAGTCCAGAAAGGTGTCGGCCCATTTCAGACGTTCCTACACAGCCATGGCACGCCTTGCTGACATTCAGCAGCGCTACAACATGCCAGTCAGGCGTTTGATTTCTGACAGCCAGACTCGCTGGAATTCAACGCTCCTTATGTTGGAACGTCTGCTGCAACAACAAAGGGCCGTCAACGAGTACCTTTTTGAACTGGGTGGTAGGACTGGATCTGCAGAGCTGGGGATTTTTTTCCCCCGTTACTGGGTGCTTATGCGCGATGCCTGCAGGCTCATGCGACCTTTTGAAGAGGTGACAAATATGGTCAGTCGCACCGAAGGCACCATCAGCGACCTAATACCCTTCGCTTTCTTCCTGGAGCGTGCCGTGCGACGAGTGACAGATGAGGCTGTAGACCAGCGTGACGAGGAGCTGGAAGCGCACGATTTATGGTCGCAAACACCAGAACGAACCCAGGCACCTGCTGCAACGCAGGGAGAGGTGCCAGAAGTGGAGTCAGAGGAGGAAGGTGGCTTTGTGGAGGAGGAGGAGGAGGAGGACCAACAGGAGCAGGCTTCCCAGGGGGCTAGTGGTGACCTTTTGGGGACCCCTGGTCTTGTACGTGGCTGGGGGGAGGAGACCGTGGATGATGCAGTCCTTGATAATGAGGAAGCGGAGATGGATAGCTCTGCATCCAACCTTGTGAGAATGGGGTCTTTCATGCTGGCATGCCTGTTGAAGGACCCCCGTATCAAGAGGCTTAAGGAGAAGGACCTGTACTGGGTCGCAACGCTACTAGACCCTCGGTACAAGCATAAAGTGTCAGAAATGTTACCAACATACCACAAGTCCGAAAAGATGCGGCATTTACAAACCAGCCTGCAAAACATGTTGTACAATGCTTTTAAGGGTGATGTCACTTCAGGAACTCATCAACATTCCAGGGGCAGAGGTGCCAGTAATCCTGCCACGAGCACACCTGCAAGGACAAAGCCCTTTGGCCGGTCTGTAACGTCAGACATGCAAATGTTTTTCTGTCCAAGGCAGCGCCACAACCCTTCTGGATCCACCCTCAAAGAACGCCTCGACCGGCAGGTAGCGGACTACCTGGCATTAACTGCAGATATCGACACTCTGAGGAGCGATGAACCCCTGGACTACTGGGTGCGCAGGCTTGATCTGTGGCCAGAGCTGTCACAATTTGCCATGAACCTCTTGTCTTGCCCAGCCTCAAGTGTGCTCTCAGAAAGGACCTTCAGTGCAGCAGGAGGGATTGTAACTGAGAAGAGAACTCGCCTAGGTCACAAAAGTGTCGATTACCTGACCTTTATTAAAATGAATGAGGGGTGGATCTCGGAGGGTTACTGCACGCCGGAAGACTTGTTCTGACTTCTATGCAGCTGTCCTTCTCTTCAAGCCTCATGACTCCACACACAGCTGTCCTTTAGCGTCCTCCTCCCTCCGCCACCGTTACAAACTAGGGTGCAAACCCTACTGGTTTAATTTTTTCTGGCCTCTGTGCTTCAGTGGCTGCAACCAAAAAAACTGGGCAAACAATGTCTACAAGGTCAACGTATGGCGAAAAATGACTATTTTCAGCATTTATATGGCATATTTTTTCTGGCAACTGTGCTTCAGTGGCTGCGTCCAAAAAAATGCATATTTTCTGCATTTATATGGCATAATTTTTCTGGCCTCTGTGCTTCAGTGGCTGCAACCAAAAAAATGCATATTTTCTGCATTTATATGGCATAATTTTTCTGGCCTCTGTGCTTCAGTGGCTGCAACCAAAAAAATGCATATTTTCTGCATTTATATGGCATAATTTTTCTGGCCTCTGTGCTTCAGTGGCTGCAACCAAAAAAATGCATATTTTCTGCATTTATATGGCATAATTTTTCTGGCCTCTGTGCTTCAGTGGCTGCAACCAAAAAAATGCATATTTTCTGCATTTATATGGCATAATTTTTCTGGCCTCTGTGCTTCAGTGGCTGCAACCAAAAAAAATTATTTTTTCAGCATTTATATGGCATATTTTTTCTGGCAACTGTGCTTCAGTGGCTGCGTCCAAAAAAACTGGGCAAACAATGTCTACAAGGTCAACGTATGGCGAAAAATGACTATTTTCAGCATTTATATGGCATAATTTTTCTGGCCTCTGTGCTTCAGTGGCTGCAACCAAAAAAATGCATATTTTCTGCATTTATATGGCATAATTTTTCTGGCCTCTGTGCTTCAGTGGCTGCAACCAAAAAAATGCATATTTTCTGCATTTATATGGCATAATTTTTCTGGCCTCTGTGCTTCAGTGGCTGCAACCAAAAAAATGCATATTTTCTGCATTTATATGGCATAATTTTTCTGGCCTCTGTGCTTCAGTGGCTGCAACCAAAAAAAATTATTTTTTCAGCATTTATATGGCATATTTTTTCTGGCAACTGTGCTTCAGTGGCTGCGTCCAAAAAAACTGGGCAAACAATGTCTACAAGGTCAACGTATGGCGAAAAATGACTATTTTCAGCATTTATATGGCATAATTTTTCTGGCCTCTGTGCTTCAGTGGCTGCAACCAAAAAAATTTATATTTTCAGCATTTATATGGCATATTTTTTCTGGCAACTGTGCTTCAGTGGCTGCGTCCAAAAAAACTGGGCAAACAATGTCTACAAGGTCAACACACTGGGCAAAAAATGCCTACAGGGCAAATAATGCCTAAAAGGTCAACTTATACACTACTACAGCGATGGATACGGATTACGTAAAATTTATTATGGCTGCTTGAAAAAAGTCACTCCGGTGTTTTTTCTGGAGACGGTAATATTATGGATATTTAGACAGAATGTGAACACGGGCACACAGCTAGATAGCAGTTGGTTGAATAACACACTGGGCAAAAAATGCCTACAGGGCAAATAATGCCTAAAAGGTCAACTTATACACTACTACAGCGATGGATACGGATTACGTAAAATTTATTATGGCTGCTTGAAAAAAGTCACTCCGGTGTTTTTTCTGGAGACGGTAATATTATGGATATTTAGACAGAATGTGAACACGGGCACACAGCTAGATAGCAGTTGGTTGAATAACACACTGGGCAAAAAATGCCTACAGGGCAAATAATGCCTAAAAGGTCAACTTATACACTACTACAGCGATGGATACGGATTACGTAAAATTTATTATGGCTGCTTGAAAAAAGTCACTCCGGTGTTTTTTCTGGAGACGGTAATATTATGGATATTTAGACAGAATGTGAACACGGGCACACAGCTAGATAGCAGTTGGTTGAATAACACACTGGGCAAAAAATGCCTACAGGGCAAATAATGCCTAAAAGGTCAACTTATACACTACTACAGCGGTAGTAAAATAAAAAAAAAGTTAAATAAAAAAAGAATGAATATTAAAAAAAAAAAATTAAAGTTGGTGCTGCTGAACTACTAGGAGCAGCAGATTAGCACACCAGTCCCACTCCCCAACACTGCTAGACTAATAGCACTGGGCTCTTATAGTAGTAGTAGTAGTAGTAGTAGTAGTAGTAGTAGTAGTAGTAGTAGTAGTAAAACAACAAAAAAATAAATAAAAGCAGTCCTTACAAGGACTATTGCTATTGCAGCAGTCAGCAGATGAGATCAGAAGCAGGACAGCTGCCCACTGCAGCTACATACAGAGCACTGCAGTAGAAGGTAGATTACTAGCCAGCAAAGCTACCTAAGCTTAAATGTCCCTCAAACCCCTGCAGACTTCTGTCCCTCCAATAACAGAGCAGTATCAAAACGATTACTAGCCAGCAAACTTTCAACTGTCCCTGAAATCACTAACAGGCAGCAGCTCTCTCCCTACACTATCTCTTCAGCACACACAGGCAGAGTGAAAAAAAGCTGCAGGGCTTCGGTTTTTATAGGGAAGGGGAGTGGTCCAAGGGAGAGCTTCCTGATTGGCTGCCATGTACCTGCTGGTCTGGGGTGAGAGGGCAAAAAAAAGCGCCAACAATGGCGAACCCAAAATGGCGAACGTCGCGCGACGTTCGCGAACTTCCGGCGAGCGCGAACACCCGATGTTCGCGCGAACAAGTTCGCCGGCGAACAGTTCGCGACATCTCTAGTGGCCAATATTGGGCTAATCTGATTGTTGGGTCAGATTAGATCACAATAACAAGAACACAAGAGGTCGGAGCAAGGACTGCATCAACGAACCAACTGTAATGATCAGACACTGAAGTGAGCCTGTGTGGTGGAGAGCCATTGGGTATACCCGTAAATGGCAGAACCGACTCTTAGAGTCATGGTGATTTAATGAGACAAAGTAACTAAACAGGTGCACAATGAAAATATATAGAAATATACAAACCAGAGACTCAGAATCGGCAGGAATATACTGAGTCTGGTAAACAGTCCAAAGGTTGGGTTAGGCAGCAGGCAAACAGAGTCTGATAATCAGGCCAAAAAGTCAGGTCAGGCAGCAGGCAACAATGTCCAAGAACAGGCCAGAGGTTGCAAACCGGGAAATCCAATAGGACAGGCTAGGAGGGGACAGGAGCACAAGAACAAGGCTGGGAATCACAGAATGAGGGAGAGTCTCAGGAACGGGGATCTCAGGAACAGGGATCTCAGGAACAGGGATCTCAGGATGGCAAGATCTGGGCTATGAAGCACAATGACCAAGCAAGGAGCAATGGCCAGGGAGAGGCACATGAAGAACACATGGAACTAATGAGGTGGGCGGAGACAAGGGAGCAGACAGAAACAGCACAATGAATACACGAGTAGGAGAACAGGTCCGGAGCAGCTGTCAGAGCCTCCATTGGTAGTGATGGACGAATTTATTCGCCAGGTGCAAATTCGCTGTGAATTTCCGCGAATAAATTCACAAATTTGCCGGGATTATTCGCAGACAAAAATTTGGCGTCATCATTTTGCGATTTTCCTGAAAATTTTGTGGACAAATTCGCCAGTCACTATCCATTGGCTCTACTGGTAAGTGTACAGTCCCAGAAACACACACCTCAGGGTCGGACTGGGCAGGCGGTACACCAGGAAAAAACTGGCTCAGATCCCCACCCTGAGTTTCGTCCTGCCGCGCCAGCTGGTCACAGCAAAAACACTGTCTGCGTGCTTGCTTGCGGGGGGCAGAGAGTAGCCCTAAGGCAGCAGCCCCAGGCCCCCAGTCTGACCCTTAACCGATGTATGGTCACTTTAAGGGGTGCAAGAGAGCATGTCTGTCAAGGGAGGCAGTGTGCAAAGTGCAAAAACAAGGCAGATTGCACCCTCAACATTGCAAATGGGGGGTGGCAGAAGCGTGCAAGTGCAGTACCACTCCACTTTCTTCCGTCCAGGATGCAATACATGTATTTCATTTACATGTAATCACTTTACATGTTGGGCTTGGAAGTGATACCATTTATTGGATTAGTTGGGTACAAACACAAGCTTTCAAGGTTATTAATAGCTTTCATCAGGCTCAGCTTGTTCAGTTATGGAGCAGTGTTTCAAGTTAAACCTTTTATCATATGCAACATTTCAATAACCGCTTTCTTACTGACAAGTCAGACCATCATAATTTGTTACCATATAATCTTGGTTACCATATATTGAAAATGTTCTATTCTCTAAATATACTATACCTACGTATGCATAATTCATCTAACATCAATAACACATTCCATGATAGACATCACTGTGGCAAGGGCAAGGGATTTTATATTCACTGTACTTTGGTATAATTTTGGCTGAATAATGCTTCCTGGGAAGGAAAATTCCAAAAAGATTCAGTGCAAGTGCTAATTGGTTAAAATTAGTTCATATAATTACTTGAATGATTTAGGCACAAAAATAATTTGTGATTCTTGTTTCAATTTATCAATTAAGGGACAACAATTAACAATAAAGCAGTTTTTCATACCTGGATGAATACAAACCAACCTACCTACCTTCCTTTCTGCTTGCCTTCCTCTCAGGACTTTGTACTCTCCTTTCTTCTCTCTCCTTTTTCCTAACCATTATTCTTGCTTCCAATTTTTTTGTTCACAGCCTTAAATTTGTCCCCTTTCCCAGTTCCCTACTTCCCCTCTGATCATATTTTTTTTCTCTTTTCTGGACACTTCTCTTCTGTTTTTCCTTTTTTAACATTCTCCACCCCAACACATTGCTCTTATCTTCTCCCAACTCCATGTTTCCCTTTTGCTCTCCATGTTTAATCTCTGACTTCTGTTCACCACCTCTACTTATCTCCACTTATCTCTCTCCTCTAGTGATGGGCGAATTTATTGACGTGAATTTGTGATGAATATCCATGTTTCGCTGCCGGCGAATTAATTTCAAAATATATTTGACGCCGGAGACAATTCTGACACTGGCGACAATTCTAAGCACCCATTGACTTTAATGGGCGTCAGAATTGTCACCGACATCGGAATCGTTGTTGGCGTCAAAAATATTTTGTCGCCAGCGTCAACATTTGCGGGAGAAATTCGCCCATCACTACTCTCCTCTTTACTTCTATTCTCCATGTTTCTGTTTTGCTCTTATTTGCACTTTCTCTGCCATCTCTGCTTGTTTCCTGCCATCATTCCTACCTTACTTTGCTCTTCTTATTATTTTAGCATAATTTTTCTTTGGAAATTAGACTGTCTTCCTCACTAGTTTATATTCAGGTACCTGAACCTTATAAACATTTTTATTTTTATTAAACAAAACTTCATAGAATGTGTTAACGCTAACCTTTGCTTATCGATGTTATATTGCCAGAGAATGATTTTATATTGCGAGCAGCGCTAAACATTTTAAATATTACTTGCGATTTTTAATTACATTCCCCTTTAGTCTCCTATTTTTAATGGTACAAAGCTGAATTAATGCTATGATATACTGTACCTGCATTAATAACCCTTGAAAAGAGCATTTTGTTATGTTTTTGAACAGGCAGCTCCTGGTTTGCTGTGTTTGTTGAATGCTTCCTTATTAGCCGGAGCTACTTACGTGGGGACTAAAAAACAGCAATCGAAGCACATGCTGCAATTGTTTAAAATTGTACAAGTTTTTTTTAATATTTCTAGTTGGCCCCCGGGTTTTTTCATAGTGCCCCCCCGGTCCAGTCTGACCCTGGATGTCAGAGCTTCAGCTTCTTTTCTAGTTTATTAAAGTTCTTGCAGCAGTTGTTTGTATTCTTTTTTTTACCATGCCTTATTATGGTATATTGCTTGGGTACTGAGTCTGACACTTTCATTTCATGCTGCCCAGGGATGGTCAGGAAAAAAGAAAATGTCTTCATACTTACCGTGAATTTTTTTCCTGGCCATACTTTTGGGCAATGTTCCCACCCTAGTTTTTTTGCAGTATGCCTGTTACAAAGACATGGGACATAGGGTAGTCTGGGCTCTTAAAAGCTTGCTTTGTGAAGTGTCTAATTAGGTTGGGGGGGTTAACCCATTGGTTTTATGCTGTGCAAAGGGATGGCCAGGAAAGAAAACCAGGTAAGTATAAAGAAATGTACTCCTATATGTGTGTGTGTTCTTTTCCCTGTACAGTATGTACAGAATATACAGTAGCTGCATTTTACTTTCCTTTTATAACACAAATAGCAACAAGCTGTTCTGCTTGGCCTACCTTCTTTCTTTTTGCTAGGAGCACGTTCTTGGAACTGATGATATATTAGATTATATCAGGTTATGTCCGTTGCAGGATTTTATAGGGCTGATTCATCAGTGTGCCTGAAATAACTTGCTGCTTTATACATCAAATCTAGAGACTAACCCAGCACAAAGTGATATTACTATCTCAAGCGAGGTTGCATTACATGTTTGATGAATATACCTCCTTTTTTCCTAGAAAATAATTTCTGGTGCTAAATCTGTGAGGCAAAGACTAAGTAGTTCAATATATTATTTAGTCGGATGATTCGGTTCAGGGTCTTTTGCCAATTTTAGAAAAATTCTCTTGTGAAGTATGAGCATGGCTTGTTACACATCATTAAACCTTGGCACTGTTTGCGTAGTAGGATTTTTCTAGGACAGATTGAAGGCATTTTACCAACAACATATCCTCCTAAGAGCAAGACCAAAAACGAGGCAGATGCAAGATGTACTTGCCAAAAAAGGTTTCAGTATTAAACATAGGAAATGATTGTGCTAGTCTTGCTCTGCAGCCAGGGGTTGATTATAATAGGGGAGATTTGGGTGGCCCCTTATGGCACCGAGGGGCTCAAAGTGCCAAGATTACTTCCATTAATATCCTTGTTGAAATTTGTAAGAGGCAGAAGGATAAGCTGCATAGTACTTATAAGCAAATTATATTAGCAGGCGTGGATTGACGGTGAAATTCCACATCTGCAAATTCTTTCTCGAAACTGCGGCAAAAATTTGCCACGACAAAGAAGTTGCCAAGACAAAGTTGTTGCAGACACAAAAAAGTCACAAGAAAAAACACCTTTTGACTTTAATGCATTTGGACAAAAAGTCACTACAAGAAAAAAAACACCCATTGACTTTAATGCATTTGGACAAAAATTTGCCATAACAAAAAATGCCAATTTATTTTAATGCATTTGGAATGAGAAAAAAAACTTGCGTGCATAAAAAGATTGTTGTTCGTAAAAATATTTTGTTGCCTATTGACTTCAATGAGTTTCAGAACTTTTTTTTAGCAGTTTCAAACATTTTTAAACAGTTTTTAGACAGATTCTCTCATCATTACTGCATAGCTTTTAGAATGTATTTGTGGTGGTCAGGACTTATGGCCTCTTTCTGTGTCTAGGGTTCTTTGTGGTGCCGGGCCCACTGCCTATCACCATATATACATTTTGGGGTGTTAGCACCCGCTAACTATATACATGGTACTTTGAATTCGAGGACCCACTTCTCTGTATTTATTGTATGTGGAGTTGCCAGAATCCACTTCTGCTCATTGTATATGATCTGCTTAGGGCGTCAGTACTGAATACACTGAGGGGCCTATTGTGTAAAACAACTAATGCTGGAACAAACAGTGTAAAAATACATGTAATGGTAAATTGATCAAGGTGTGTGATTTATTTTATATCGCCCCATACGCCAGATCTGTCACTGTTATTTTGCGCCACTTGAGACCTCATATAATCCATTAAAGTCAACAGGAAAAATTCACTGCAGTTGGCTTTATTCAGCATTGGTAGCTCATCTGCCCATAAGTCAGCAACAAACATTGGCTTGTGTGGTTTACCCCGATGGCAAGGGGTTTGCTCAAGTCAGAGGAGGGTCCATCATTACTTTTAAAAAATGTGGTATTTTTACTGTCTGATGTTCTATTATATACAGTAACTGCCATATTAGGTTTGCAAAAGATGTGTCTCCTAAAACTCACCATCTGAACTAGGAATACCAGAGCACAATGTTTGCTTTCATCAACCCATCAAAGAAAATTAAGGGGCAAATTCACTAAAGCACAAAGTGGCTAACACTAGCGCAAATTCGCCAGCGTGACGTCATTTCGTTACTTTGCCGATTTACTAACGGGCGCTGGCGTAAATTCTCTAGTGAAGTGGACCTACTCTAGCGCTACTTCGCACCCTTACGCCAGGCGAAGTTGCGCTGTGGCGAAGGGACGTAACTAGGCTAATTCACTAACTTGCGGATTTTCATGAACGTTAACTCTTGCGCCAGACTTGCCATCGCCACCTCAGACCAGGCGAAGTGCAATAGAGTAGATAGGGCTTGCTTCAAAAAAAGTTGAATTTTTTTCTAAGTCCCAAAAAACGCTGGCATCTTTTCCTTTTTTAAGGGTGATAGGCTGAAAAAGATCGTATATTTTTTTGGGGCCACCCTCCTTCCCCCCAACATTTCCTAACATATGGCACCTAAACTATACAGTGGGCACATATATAGGGCAATATAACACCTTATTTTATGAAGCTTTCCCAGGCTTGTGTAGTGTAATGTATTTGGTGCTACATATACTGTACGTCCATTGTACTTTAACTTGGCACAGTATGCAAATTAGGCATCGCTAGCGTAACTTCGCTTTGCTTGACGAATTAACGCTAGCGCAACTTTGCTACCGTTCGCCTTACTAAGCGCAACTTCGGATTTTAGCTAATTAGCGGCACCCTGTCGAAACTTCGCCTGTCGAAGTGCGGCGAAGTATGGCGAAGTGTGGCGAAGCCTGCGCTAGCGCAACTCCACAGGTTAGTGAATTTGCCCCTTAGTGTGTAAAATATCACTGTAATTAACAATACTGGCCAGTTTCAATATCATTCATTAGCATCTTCATTCACACATTTATTCTAGAGCTGTTGTTAATGTACATTATACTCTTTCAGGAAAGCATCACATAATGCAATCTGTGAAACAATCCTGCTAATGCTTAGAACTGTCTAATGGGCCTTTTGTTGTCTTTCCTTGTGCAAAGAACTTTGCAGTGCACCAGAACAAACAAGGACAGTATCCAGATTATTTTTAAATCATAAACAATCATTTACAGATTATTATGCCATTTTTGAGCTCAGTCTACCCATGCTGCTCCAAAGGCCACAAAGCACCCAGAGTACTTATAAAAAATAAAAGCTGCATGTTTAAATTTAAATGGGCTTTCTCTTAAAGCAAAATGTGCACAATTGGGGTTGCTGTTTGCTGCCCCACCTTGCTTCATGTCATAAATGCACCTCTCTGCAGAGAGTATACATTTTAAATGTCACATCAAATTGCACATCCACTCTAATGACCAATGTGTTAAGCATCCCCCTAGTGAATATCATGACTTACTTTAGAACCAGGGCTGCCATCTCTGCTGATGTCCCTACAATCCTCTTGCACAGTAAAATCCCACCTGTAATATTAAGTTCAGATTTGGACTTTACTATGCGTGTGACCTATTTAGGACAGCACAGAAGAATGCTGGGACACTGGTGGCCCAGTGTCTAAAGTAAGCATATTATATTCACTTTGCAGGGGTGGGGACTAACATATTGGCACATCTTAAGCATTCCTCTCCAGTGAATTGAGTCAAATTGAACTATCTTTTCACAGGATGGGCTTCTCCAAGTGTAAGGGTAAAGGTGAGGCTGTTATGTACCTACACCTCCCTGGTGCTGCTGTATAAAACAGTGGTATAGCATGCCAAAAGGTTTTTGCAAAACAGATAATAACAGGGTTTATTGATAAGGATCCACAGGAATAATACAAGTAAAACAAGTTAGTACAAGTTAAGTAGAGCCAGATTCTAAGACACCATTGTAGAGACAGCTTTGGGAGTTTAAGGATTACCTTCTAGAGTTTCTAGTGAATGTGGTCCAGATCCCTTACAGTAGAAATGGATCAAAGAGAAGAACACTGGCCTGATTCCCTCTTCAGTAATTTGGTCCTTTCACTTAGGCTAACAGAGCCAAGGGGAGAGTTACGTCCTTCTATCCCTCTTGGTTGGAGGGTATTATTCATAGAATGCTCTATAACAGTAACTATATTCTGTACTGACTAAACCTTGTTCACGGGTTCCCTCTTCCTTGACTTTCAGTAGAAGGGTTGTCTTTATGGCAAAACAACTTTATTGGGCCTGGTTGATTCCAGGATAAAAGACACATCGACCGGTTCATAAAAAAATGGCTAAAAAACCATAATTATGCCTCTTTATAAGTCCCTGGTAAGGCCTCACCTAGAGTATGTGGTGCAGTTTTGTGCTCCAGTCCAACCCTTCTACTAACATTCAAAGCCCTTCACTCCTCTGCTCCTCACTACATTTCTTCTCTTAGCTCGCTATATGTTCCTAGTCCTCTTCTCCGCTCTCAGAGCCACCTTCTCTTCACACCATCCACATCCACTGCCATCTCTCATCTCAAATCCTTCTATCTTGCTGCTTCTTACCTCTGGAATTCCATCTCTGAATTCCTCCATAAGGAACCTTCTCTCAATCTCTTCAAGAAAAAACTAAGATCCTACCTTTTGGAGCACTAGAACATTAGCCTAGTTCTGTGCCTACTGACTATGCCTTATCTTGTGCACTTTTTTTTTATCTCCAAATTGTGGCTGTATGTTAGCCTCCCCACTTAGACTGTTAGCTCTACGGGGCAGGGACCTCCTTCCCACCATGTCTCTTACCACATAGCACTTAAGCTCCTTGTCCTGATATGATTCTGTATATATTTATTATGTGATTTGTCTTTCCTGTGTATACTTTTATATGTTTTGTACTTTTATGCACTGTACAGTGCTGCAGCTCCTTTACAGCGCTTTACAAATAAAGTTATACATACATACATACAGTCCTTGAGAAGAATATAAATGAGCTGGACAGAGTGCAGAGATGTGCAACTAAATTGGTTAGAGGGATGGAAGACAAATTATGAGGGGAGACTGCCATGGTTAGGTTGTTTTCTCTGGAAAAAAGGTGCTTGCGAGGGAACATGATTACATTTTACAAGTACAGTACATTAGAGGAGATTATAGACAAATAGCAGGGGATCTTTTTACCCATAAAGTGGATCACCGTACCAGAGGCCACCCCTTTAGACTAGAAGAAAAGAACTTTCATTTGAAGCAACATAGGGGGTTCTTCACATTCAGGACAGTGAGGTTGTGGAATGCACTGCCGGGTGATGTTGTGATGCTGAAACATTTAATGCTTTTAAGAATGGCTTGGATGATTTTGATGATTTTTTTTATGTCCTATTGCTGTACTGAAAAAATGATGCACTCCACCTGTATGTATATGCATATGTGCTTTACTTGACAAAAAGCATCCAACTAACTAGGGGATGGACGCACAGTGATACACGCTGGGATATTTCCACATTTCCATTATGGACAGATAAGAATAGAAAGCATAGGATATGTGCTTTGGAGGATGTTTTCTTCTTCATACGCTGGGCAGAGTTGCATTCATTCTAAATCTCTATGACATAAGTAACAGCACTTAAAACTAAATACATTCCGCAATAGAAAATTGTTCATTTTCTTTTAGCAGAAAAATGTGAAAGTAAAATATGGCTTAGAATAATCCCACACAGCTCTAGCAATAAAATGTGCTCTCATAATCACTGTGGCTCATTTGCCTCTGGGTTGGCTGAGGGTTTGCACTGTAAGTTGAATTGCATGCTTTATTACACTGAATTTTTGTTTTCTTCAGATTTTATTTTCTCTCCTTGCTTGGATTTATTTGCTTTCTGAAGCCTGTGCCAAAGTCACACTCTGTACACAAAGTGCTGTATGTTGTCTGCAGTTAAAATATGGCTGTCATGCTAAATATATACAAGATGTATGTAATCATACTTGTACCAACAGACTGTCTATACCGGGCAACAATAATGGACAATATACTGCTGAGCTATAAATAGTTGGCAATACCAAGCTGCAATACACATAGTGGAAGAGACAGCATTCTGGGATTAGAGTTGAATAAAAAAACCCAAAACTCACTACTCATTGAATTATGCCTCTTACCTTCTGCTTGTTCTGGGCATTCTCCTAGTTGATCACAACAGCACATTATGGGGCACATTTACTTAGCTCGAGTGAAAGAATAGAATAAAAAATGCTCTGAATTAACCCTCGATATTCGACCCTAAGTAAATGTGCCTCTTACAGAAGGTGCAAATACAATCCTCAATAATGTCCTACATACATCAAGCAGAACATGAGGTTTACGTGTAATAGAAGCTGATTCTACAGGGCTATTAAATGCTAAGGCTAATTGCACTGATGTCTGAATGGAATGAGAATCTGAATGACTTACTAATCAGCCTTGTTTTGTGACTTTTACATTCTAGCTCTGTCTCTCTCTGTCTCTCTCTCTGTCTCTCTCCATTTTTCCAGTGAATCAGCAGAAAAGAAGGGGGAAGCTACCGGGGGCATACTTGGAGTGACAGATATTCACTGCTAAATATCTGTGGTTGCCTTGGGCTGGTACAGAACCCCAAAATATAATGTTTATTATTTTTACCTTGTCTTTTTGTTAATTCTCCTTCAAGGTATGCAGTCATAAGATTAAAACAATATAAAGTGTTTAAGGGGTGTGGCTTTAAAAGCTGCTTCTTCATTTCCCCTTCATTCACCAGGCTATGAGTAGAGGGGAGAATGAGTGGCCACCCATTCATTGCTTTTTTCTCTTTCACATTGTTGTTGATAATTTATTTGTGTCAGCACTATAGTCATTGCATGGTGAAACAACCATTTTGATTCCCAATCTCACTGTACAATCATATTTTTCATTGCTTTGGTTGGTTTTATAGGATTTTAGCCACTGTGTTAGTTGGCCAGGGTCAACCCTGTTTATGCATATTAAATAATCAATAACATGTCTATAAAGAGATGTTATTGATTTACCCATTGAAAATTTGTCAAAATGTTTACTAATAATAACTAAATTAAGAAAATGCATGATTTTTCTGTGGTCATCTTACTGTAAGGGGCATATTTATTATGTTGGAGATTATAAGTCACAAGTGATGTCATAAAACTATAATTATTTGGAAGAACAATTGCAAATGTCTTACAATATCATCTTCTTCATACTTTAAGGTCATTAAAAATGAACTACTCCTTAAACCTACCAGAAGGTAACAACCAGATCAAATCAGATCTTTGCTTTTGTTTTCTAATTTATATTTGACTTTATCAAAATCCAATTGCTGATGGTTGCTATGGGCAACATGACTGGTGATATTTGTCTCCAATGTTAATAAATATGCCGCTAAGTGTCAGTGTTTGCATTGCAATCTGTGGAGCTTTAAAAATGTGGTTGTGTATTGTTTTGGGTTTTTGATCAATGCTGGTCAAGAATCTTCATAAAACTATAATTATTTGGAAGAACAATTGCAAATTGTCTTACAATATCATCTTCTTCATACTGTAAGGTCATTAAAAAATGAACTACTCCTTAAACCTACCAGAAGGTTTTTGAACTGCACTTGTACAAAATCACTCCCAAGATGTGTAAACTGGCCACTGTAGCCCTTTTAAGGGACAATGCACACTTGCATTGCTGTTGCAGTGTTTTCAGAAAGAGAAATACAGTGACTACAACACCCTTCCCTGTGCCAACAGTGAAGTCTCACTCTGCTAAATGGCAGAAACATTGCCCACAGCAGACAATTGTGTCAGTGCTTAACAAACAGAAGAGAATAGAAAGCGGTTGCTGGGGAGAAAGGTGTTTTAGTTGGTATGTGTCTCCCTGACAGACTCTAGTAATCAAAACTCTTAGGCATTTATTTTTTCATTCGGCATTTATCTCAATATTTTCTGCTACAAACTCGATCAAAACTGCCCGGGTTGTTTGTGCTTATTTATTATTTCATATTCCTGAAAATTTGCTTTGCGAGAAAAAATCGGATTTTTCCTCAGATTTTCATAATATTTTTAAATTTTTCATCTGACTTTCAAGATTTTTTCAGATTTTCACCTGACAACTCTGATTTTTTCCCAAAAACTCTGAAAACTTCGGGGTATTGCACGAAAACCAGCGCACGTCATAAAATCATTGAGACGTCTCCCATTGACTTACATGTATATGCAACCTCGACAGGTCTGAGATGCCGGATATTCTGATTCGGACTTTTCCATCCTCTGGGTTTAATAAATTCTGAAAAATGTATGACTTTTTAAAACTCCGATCTTATAAAAAAATCTTTAATTTTTCATGATTTTTGCATTCAGAATTTAGTAAATAACCCCCTAAGTGTATTTACTACTGCCTCTTTATTTATTGGTAAACCTGCTATAGAATTGGCATGAAAACTTTGTGAAAAGTATATAGTCAGGAAAATAAGTCAAATTGTCTCCTTTACTAACAAAGCTAGTTAATTGTGTGTTTCCATAAAGTGTAGCTTTATTTTTCTAGAAAAATAATTTTTATTTTTATTTCACTGGGGAAAAGCAAAAATAAACCACTGCCTAATATTTTGTAAGTCACTTTTATCACTTTTTTCTCTCTCTCAGACCACTTTTTAAATTTTCATTTATTTTTTGAAAAGAAGATAACAATTCTACATGTTTGAAAAGCAGGATATATTTACACAGCTGTCCAATTTCAATAGATTCAAAGTCAACTTTGAATGCCATTTCCCGGGTGATTACATTATGTGGACATAAAATTCCCTGCACTGTGATGCCAGAATATGTTGTACTCGCCAGGCAAAACAGTAGCAGCGCAAGTGATTGTAATTTTATTTCTGGTTTTTAATGCAAAAGCCAGTGGGAAAACCTGCCAGGGCTACAAACTGTGTGTTGACCGGGGCAAAATATAATTTTAATTGAAAAGAAGGTTTTTTTCCTCCGCAGTTAAATGCTCTATTGACAACAGTTTTTTTCATATTCCCAGTGCCTTGGGATAGAATGGTAATAGCTTTAATAATACCTGGGATTATAACTCATTAATTTAGAATATAAATAATTTTAGGATAGTAACAAAGACATATTTTCCAACTTAGGATAGTAACAAAGACATATTTTTATTATTTTTTAATTCAAATGTAATTATTTTATTGGCATAGAAATTAGTTATAGACAAATAAATGGATACTGTCATTATTGAGGTATTATTGGCTCATAATCCAGAAAAACAGAATTTGGTAGGCAATATTTTGGGCAATTAGTGTTCAAATCATAATGGATATAAGGAATTCCCAACAATATTTCTATGTCCCCATTGTCTTTAGTGCTTTAGACTCCTAATGATTGTGATACTGTCAGGCTCTGTTGGGATTCGAGCCAAGGGGCTTTGGGTTTCTGACTCAGTGCCTTGGCCATTGGGCCAGATGAGCAGCCTGCATGGTTGGTCACTGTCTATTATCTGGCTTTTGCAACCATAGCCCAGCAGCAGCCCAATTGGTGTTTTGGAGTCAGCCAATGAGGGCTTAATATTATAATTTTTACTATAGTGTTCATATCTTAATCTATTAATAGAACAGGATAGATATTTGTAAAAAAAATCATAAAGATTTTCAACACTTAATACGGATTTTAGGGGAGTATCCTAATGATGATATTTATTTACTTATTCTAAATGTTGGTATTAATTGTTAATATACCCACTTTTAATAAACATTCACTTATCCCATAGTCTCCTTGATCAAATATATTTATTTTCTCTTTTTTTTATCTCTTTTTTTATTTTTATATTTATTTCAATCTCATTTTCTCATTATTATGAATTCATTTTAATGGGATTAAATGTTCAGAGGCACACCATTACTAATAAGTTAATTATTTAGGTTTGTATATATACATAGTCGGGCATTTTACCCCAGAAAATATTTTATATCACAATTTCTGTTCAACCTGTTTGGTGTAACTGTATCCGATACGGTCATCCACTTGACCTCTTTCTTGGATAACAAAGTATCTATATCGCTTTTCTCTTCTTCAATTTTACTGTTTCAATTACCTTAAAAGATACAAAATATTCATTTGCACCATGTTCCTGAATTACATGTTCTGCCACAGCTGAAGAGATATCTGCTCTATTAATGCATGCTAGATGTTCTAACACTCTGGAGCAGATTTACATATGGTCAAATATCGAGGGTTAATTAACCCTCGATATTCGACTGCCAAATGTAAATCTTTCAACTTTGAATATCGAAGTCGAAGGATTTAAATCAAATAGTTTGATCGAACAAATGAAAAATCGTTAGATTGAACGATTAAATAAAATCGATTCGAATGATTTTAATCCATCGATCGAATGATTTTTCTTTGACCAAAAATTTTTGGAAAGCCTATGGGGACCTTCCCTTCGCCTATCTATAAATAAACTGTGGTTTCTTTAAATCTCATTGTGTCAAGATGGGATCTGATCTCAATACTCCCCAGTGTTTTGTAATTATTATCTGTATTTCTCTCGCTTCCATATTATATGTGGTAATGAATTTAATTGCTGTATGCCCGACCTCAGGGTAAGTTTTTAATAGTATGCACTTGCTGCATACTCACGATTTCAGCACTGATTAACATGCAGCTTTGACTGCACACTTGCCACTATATATGCAAAATATATTTTCAGTGGATTATTATTGAGAGACGGATAGCACATTTGGTATATCCACAATGGCTAGTATAGCATATCACTTTGATGTATATACAGTCACTATTCACAAATACAGGCTATAATGACGTCACGCTCTTATTTTTGGCGCCAAATGGGTTTAAATCACTGGTTCTACAATGTACTGTGTTCACTTCCTGAAGAAGGCTCAAGTGTAGGAGCCAAAACGTTAGAATAAAACCACTTTGTTTGCACTAACAAAAGTCCCGTGAGTGCGGTTTATTTGCTTTTGGTTTATATCATTATATAACCAGTACCCAGGCAGTTGACAATTTTGCAATGTAAGTGCTTCAGCTTTATTGATCTATAAATATTTATATTCCAGACACATAGTTTTGCAGAAGTAAATATACAGACCAGTGGATCTTTTTCTCAGAGGCATAGTAAGAGAGAAAATGAGCAATAAAGCACCTGTATCTAACATTCTCAGTGCACTTGGCAGAAAACAGTAATAATAATTAGTGATGGGCGAATTTGGGCCGTTTCCCCGGAAAATGTGTGAATTTTGTTAGTGAAGAGGTTGGAATATGGGGGCAATACTTCAGATAGGGCAGCCATGTTCATTGTAAGGTTTCATTTATTTGTAATTGAGTTACTACTAGTGAGGTGATCCTGCCAAAGCATTACGATCAATTGGGTAATATTGCACATTGATTTCCTATTAACTTTATTTTCAGTAGATGATGTAATTACCCACATTTCTTACCTTTTTTAAGAGTCAGCGCACCCTTGAAAACTGGAAGACAATTTGGGCAGAACAAGCAATCAAAGAGTGCTATAACAATGCATGTTGCCTTCCATTTATTACCATGTTAATTACAAAATGAAAGTTCCCAATGAGATTAAGATGATTAATGAAAATGAGTCCGCAATCTGGTTAACAGAAATATTAATCTAGGATTTTTGAAATCATCGATTTAAAAAGAAACCATATGTTTTTTTTCTGTGCTTTTTCCTTCATATGGAAATGTCTTTTCCCACATTCAATTGCAATTTCTAGATGTAAAAGCATCCCAGTGAAGTGCTGTACGGCACTTTACTGAAGAACCAAAAATGCTAAAATATCATAAGAGAAATAATTACAAATACGCTAATGATGAATAGAAAGATGGCTGGTATAAGTCAGGTATAATTATTGGTTAACCTTTGATTTAATTAGAACAATTATAATTAATCCTACTTCAGTAAGATATTATTAAAAAAAAAATTGTCAAATAAGTCAATGATGATGAGTCAATGATAATGAACCTTTTTACACTTTTTATACTCAAATAAAAACAAGAGCAGGCTAAAAATACGTTGTATAGTATAATTTCATTAAGATAATTCTAGTTTCTTTGCTATAAAACCAATAGCATATGCATTTTTTTGCCAGGAAAGAAAATGTGCTTTTTTTTGGGGGCTGGATGTATTTGACATGAAAAAGAAAAAGTCCATTAGTATTAGGCTTAAAAATGCCTATTGTCTCCAATGCATTCAGGCTTTTCTCAAATTTTTTATTGGTTTACTGAATTTGGTGCAAGAAAAATTAGGTGAGAAAAATAGACTCCAATGCATTTCGTATGAGAAAAAATGTATTAAAAAATTGTATACAAATTTACAAATTGACTCAGATGCAAGAAAAAATACACAAATTGACTTCAATATGGTTGGAGTGAAAAAAAACAAGGTGAAAAAATGGCCATTGCCATTTCACAGATGATTAGGAAAAACTATAACTTATTCAGATTGTTGTACGAAAACCACAACTTTTTTCGGATTTTTTCATGAAATCTGAGGAAGAGCCGAAATGTTTGGATTATTGTACGAAACCCAGTGCAGACAATAATACCTTAAAATTGCAAATTGGACCTCTGACATTGACTTCTACAGGACCTCGACAGGTTGAAGATGGAGTATTTTCGGATTCACACTTTTTGCAGCCTCAGGGTATAATAAATCTTGAAAAATGTGAGGGTTTTTTTCCAATAAAAATTCGGATTTTATAGTTAAAAAAACATAAAATTTTTGGAGTTTTTAGCATTCTGACTTTTACAAATAACCCCCTAAATGCAGCCACTCAATAGATGCCATTTACATTAAATCAAAAGCATTCGGTGACAGAACTCTGACCAAGCATCATCAAGAGGAGCAGATTTAAATCTAGGCACTGTTGCTCAGTTATTAGAACTACTTCTTTGCAGCGGTGAGGTTCTGAGTTTGATGCTGTCCTGGCTAAGGTCACAGTGAGACACTGTTGGGGTATGGTATCCAACCATCTCAATGGGACAAAGTAAAGGAAGGCTTAAACTCAGTACCATCATTAAACAAGTAATTTAAACATATTTACGTATAATAATATTGTAGGGATGTATAAAATAGCCACCCCTAGTTAATACTGGCAGGCAGATTCTCAGTTGTTAGACAGCTAAATGGGTCCTAATCAGGGGCCTATTTTCTGATTATGTTCTTTTGTTCCTACAGTGGCCAGTAGATGGCAGTGTGATAGTATTAAAAGGGTTGTGACAATGTGCTCAGGATCCATTTTAGCTTGTACCCTTTCCTGTTCATTAGAAAAGGGAAGGGGCAGTGGAACCCAAGATTTGCCCTTATTAAAGTGGGTAGTTAAACACTTTCATAGATCACTCTGGGAGTGATATTAGGTTATATAGTTGAGCAGCTCAAGGCTCTGACGAGGAGAGTCAGAGGGATTAAGATCCCGGGTACTAATAGCCCAGAAGTAGGGACTAAGTGCATAGACTCAGGGCTGTAGGTATTTCCCTGGGTTCCACAAAAAGTCTGAAAGCCGGGCATACTTCTTAGTTGCTGTTTTACTGTGTGTTCCCTTTGCCTTCAGGGTCAACTGTTTCTAATACTATGGGTATAGACTATTTCTTTGTTGGTCTATGTTCTGTCCATGGTTATAACTCCTACGTGGATTGTTCAGCTAAATAAACAGTTGTTTGGTTAATCATAAAGAACCACTGGCGCCCAATCCTTGTGCATTACATTGTTACAGTTTCACTACCCCGTTGCTAGACTTTACACCTGAGAAAAAGGTCTCATCCGTGGCACAAATATACAAAAAGTAGGCTTTAAGTAAACCGGGAGTGTTCAATTTATTATAGTGCAACAATATTAAATATAATATCATAATATGTAATATTAATATATTAATATTGATATTATTATATGTAATATTAATATTAAATATAATATTACATATAGGGGCACATTTACTATTGGTCGAATATCGAGGGTTAATTAACCCTCGATATTCGACCATCAAAGTTAAATCCTTCGACTTCGAATATCGAAGTTGAAGAATTTAGCGCAATTCGTTCGTTCGAACGATCTAAGGAATAATCGTTCGATCGAGCGATTAAATCCTTCAAATCGAACGATTCAAAGGATTTTAATCCATCTATTGAACGATTTTCCTTCTATCCCAAATTGCCTAGAAAGCCTATGGGGACCTTCCCCATAGGCTAACATTGGTGCTCAGTAGGTTTTAGGTGGCAAAGTAGGTGGACAAAGTTTTTTTAAAGAGACAGTACTTTGACTATCGAATGGTCGAATAGTCGAACGATTTTTAGTTCGAAACGTTCGATTTGAAGTCGAAGTCTAAGTAGTTAATTCGATGGTCGAAGTAGCCAAAAAAATACTTCGAAATTCGAAGTATTTTTTATTCTAATCCTTCACTCGAGCTAAGTAAATGTGCTCTATAATATAATAATATTTTAGAGAATTCCTGGTTTGATGGAAGGCACCTGCACAATAAAAAAATAAAAAAAAATAAAACTGCTCAATGCTCTGCTAACATTACAGTTCTGCTGTATTTGCTCATACAAATACAATAGACCCCCAATTTTACATTTTTAATGGACCAGAAAAAAAATGGTGTCAGATCAGGGAAAATGTAAAAATCAGGGAGATGCTTAATGAATTATATATTGATTGGATTACAAAGGGTGTATAAAAATGAGGTTTTACTGTGTACTGAAATACTGTTAAGTTGGATTCTATGGACTTGAAAAAAATTTGAAAATCCAAAGTTGCATTGGCTTTTGATTTGTTCGCAGTTGGCACAAGATTAAACCGAAGGCACCATATGGTTATTTCTGTGTTTTAAATAGGACGTGATGCATTGGCAAGCCAAAATAACAAATATTCCGCATACCTCAGTCTTTTCAAAGCTGCAATATGTTCCTCAATCATTTGCTCTTTATTTTACATGTTAGAAGATCATCTGTCAGAATTTTTAAGCTCTCTGTGTGAAAGTAGCAGATAGTTTTTGTCATAAACAATGTTATCCCAGCATTCGCATTACCTTGAGCGGATTAGCAGGCAGAAGCGGCACTTCAATTGCTATTTGACCAAGCGTCACTTATTTAATAGGGTCCTAGCAACAAACAATCACTGGGAGTCCTAGAGGAATTAAGTGGTAACTATTAATTCTGACTCCCATGCATTACATTCAGTTGGTAGCAATAAGCTGACATTGATTGTAGGTAGGGATGTAGCGAACTGTTCGCCTGCGAACTTGTTCGCGCGAACTTCGACCGTTTGCGTCCGCCTAATGTTCGCGAACGTTTGGGAACGTTCGCAATTTGAGTTTGCGACCATTCGACCGCTAAAATCGAACGATTTCCATTCGTTCGAACGATTTCCATTCGTTCGAACGATTAAAATCCTTTGAACATTCGATTCGAATGAAAATCCTTCGATCGAACGATGAAAATCCTTCAAACGTTCGAATCGAACGAAAAATCCTTCGAACGTTCGAATCGAACGATTTTGCGGGTGTTCGAAGTTCGCGAACTGTTCGCGAACTGTTCGCTTTTTTGCCGGTGTTCGCGAACGGCGTTCGCGAACACCAAAACGGCAGTTCGCTACATCCCTAATTGTAGGTATAGTGGGCATGTTGCAGTGTGTATTTAGGAATGAATGATAGAGGATGAGCATGGTCTCAAAGTTGGTATTCACATACTCAATTTTAATTAGCAAGATGTGAAGCCTTTATTTACTAAATGGCAGTATAATTTCTTAACAAATATTAACAAGGCTCCCAAGTTGTAGTGTTTCATAGAAATATTTTTTACAGGCTGAATAGTTATTAAGGACTTTCCATGGTGAACAGATTTAATCAGCTAAAGTTAAGGATGTTTAATTTTATTATAGTGTATTTGCCCTAATGACTCAGTGGGCATTTGTTTGAGGGGGAAGTGGTAGTCAGTGTATTGATTATCTTTCCTATTAAAGGAGACCTATAACCCTAAGAAATAATTCCAACACTCTCCTTTGCCGAGGTTCAAGAAATTGGAGATTGTTCTGAATGTCACACTTTCCGAACAAGAGTGGGAAAACATCCTGGCTAAATCTCTTACAGGCCCGAGAAGTTGCAGAATCCTGGAGAATAATTACAAAGTGCTCTCCTTATGGTATAACACCCCTGCGAAACTACATGTTATGTTCCCTGGAACAACGGACGTATGCTGGAGATGCAAACAACACATTGGCACCATGCTCCACATTTTCTGGGACTGCCCTCTCATTAAGCAATTCTGGTCACAGATATTGGCCATCTGCACAGATAAACTTCTTCTTGTTATTCCTTCCGACCCAGCTGCAATTCTCCTACACCACAATATGATCTCTGTGTCCTCGTACAGAAAGTCCTTAACTCAGGTTGCTCTAAATGCAGCTAAACTCTTGATTCCCCGCAACTGGAAAAGTAATGCCTCGCCCACTCTACTTGAGTGGAGGAGGGAAATGGAGGAGATACGCAAATTTGAGGAAACGCATGCAGACTCCCCTAAGGCGATGCTGCAGCACTGGGCGACCTGGCGCCCGTGGCTACAATATCTTGATTCCATTTCCTAAAAATATCTGAGAGAGTCCTCTGCCGAACACACCCCTCCCCTTCAGATTGCCTTTCTTGGGACATTATTCTGCATAATTCTGCCTTATTGCGAGTACTAGGCTATTCTACCATATGAATAATATCACTGTAATGCTCTTTTCTCTTGCAAGATGTATGTAATACGTAGTATGGGATCTATTGCTGCAGTTTCTGCATTCTCCTTCCCTTTCCCCATCCCCCTCCTTCCTTCTTTCTGTTCTTTCCCTGACCCCCCCATCCCTTCCTTCTCCCTTTCTCTTTTATGTTACCTTGATGATCCAGTACACACCTTCCCGTAGACTGACCCCCACCTTGACTGACTAGCTCCTTGACAGCGCACAGTGGTTTACTTGTTTCTTCTAGTCGTGTGCTTTTCACCCCTGGAAAGACGTACGTCTAGGTATTTGCTTTCTCACAGTATATATATTAGTTACCACTGTTAGTGATTATATGTGGTGCCTTCCCTGTGTATTGTGATCCTTCTTGATCTTTGCTGACAATAAAAAATAAACATTTTAAAGAAATAACTCCAAATCCTATTTTATGATGTTAGTCAAGCAAAATAAACTTCAGGTACGCTAAAAAAATTATTTAAATATTGTTTTTTTAGCAGTGGAATTCACAATTACAGTAAGAAGGCAGCAGCCATTTTGTAGACACCGTTATTGAGGCAAGCTTTGTATCGTCTCAAAAATCTTGTTTCTGTGCCAGAATGTGGGACCCGATACCTATGCCCATGCACTGGCTACACAATTAGAAGGTTAGGAGGAAAGAGGAATATGGGGCATGCAGTGATATCTAGGAAGTGCAGAATGGAAAGTTAAAGTAATTGCCTGCCCCATCTCTATGCCTAAATCATAGAGGAGTGACAGGCAATATATGATCAGATACAGGAGAGACTTTTAAATGAGTTTATAACAGATATGGATGTTTGAAATTTAAAAAGAATTTGTGTTTCATGTTTAATTTGAAGATAACTTTTATTACACAGCTTTTTATGTCCGGGTGCCAAGTCCCCTTGAATTAAAGTGTAGGGTTGTGGTCAGAGTAAGTTGTTTTATTTAGTCTAAATCCATCAGAAGAGGGATGTGGTAGGATTGCCCTCTTAGGGTCATTGACAACCCACCACCTGTATATATTGGAACCACAGCAATATTTTAAATGAGCCTCAAAAAAGAAAGGAAATCTAGGTACATTTAATATCTGTAGTTTGTTGCCAAGCTACCCCTTCTGAGGAAGGGGGTGTTAGGTCATAGGTTTGATCAAATAATGGTTCCTGTTATCCTGTTAATGTAATTGTTATCTATTCAAATGGAACAGAAAATGGGTCCATCACACTCCCTGATAATAGGGATGTATCCCATTCTGTTCTCATTGTAGAGGAAATACAGGACTGGTGCAGAAGGCAATTACCTGTTTTTATCAGTAATGCATGCCTTAAAATTACTTAAAATCTATTGCTGAAAAATTGTATATGTTTTATTCATCCATGCCATTTGTTTTTGATCATTTATACAGCCCAGATGATGCAAGACTTAATTTGGTATGTATAAAGATAATATTAGTGCGTTGATAGTGGTAAAACAAAATAAGTCCAAATGGGAAGAAATCCTTTATACTGAGTATACAGAACAATGCCAGCGAGAGTTTTGATAAACATTTGTTTTCCAGTGGTTAACATGGGTCCCAGTTGCTATAGAGTTTCCTCTAAATAAAGATTGCAGCAAGTTTATTTATAGAAAACCACTAGGTTATTTCATTCTGTAAGAAAATTGCTCCATTTCAGAATGGTGCCTAAAGGACATATCCTCCTACATTTTGTCGCCCCCATGCAGAACATTCACACCCACAAAATCTTAACAATAGTTACAAATGTATGATTTTTTGGCCAGATATACAACATGCAGCTGGAAACAATTTTATTTGTATTCTTTATGTCTGGCACAAAGACATTCAACTTAACATGTTCTGTTATGAAAGGGAATATGAGACACAGAGGGGCAAATTCACTAAGCAGCGAAAATGCGCTAGCGACTAGAGATGGCGCGAACTGTTCGCCGGCGAACTTGTTCGCGCGAACATCGGGTGTTCGCGCTCGCCGGAAGTTCGCGAACGTCGCGCGACGTTCGCCATTTTGGGTTCGCCATTGCTGGCGCTTTTTTTTTGCCCTCTCACCCCAGACCAGCAGGTACATGGCAGCCAATCAGGAAACTCTCCCCTGGACCACTCCCCTTCCCTATAAAAACCGAAGCCCTGCAGCGTTTTTTCACTCTGCCTGTGTGTGCTGAAGAGATAGTGTAGGGAGAGAGCTGCTGCCTGTTAGTGATTTCAGGGACAGTTGAAAGTTTGCTGGCTAGTAATCGTTTTGATACTGCTCTGTTATTGGAGGGACAGAAGTCTGCAGGGGTTTGAGGGACATTTAAGCTTAGGTAGCTTTGCTGGCTAGTAATCTACCTTCTACTGCAGTGCTCTGTATGTAGCTGCAGTGGGCAGCTGTCCTGCTTCTGATCTCATCTGCTGACTGCTGCAATAACAGTAGTCCTTGTAAGGACTGCTTTTATTTATTTTTTTGTTCCAATACAGAGCAGTATCAAGCAGATTACTAGCCAGCAAACTTACTATCATCTGTCCCTGAAATCACTAACAGCTCTCCCCCTACACTATCTCTTCCAAGCACACACAGGCAGATTTTTCAGATACATTTTTGCCCTTGATCCCCCTCTGGCATGCCACTGTCCAGGTCGTTGCACCCTTTAAACAACTTTAAAATCATTTTTCTGGCCAGAAATGTCTTTTTTAGATGTTAAAGTTCGCCTTCCCATTGAAGTCTATGGGGTTCGCGAACCGTTCGCGAACCGCTCGCATTTTTGCGCAAGTTCGCGAATATGTTCGCAAACTTTTTTTCCGACGTTCGCTACATCCCTACTAGCGACGCCTTCGACGAACTTCACCAGGTGAAGTTTCACCAGGGCGCCGCTAATTCACTAAAATTCGAAGTTGCGCTCAGGGAGGCGAACGGTAGCGAATTTGCGCTAGCGTTAATTTGTCAAGCAAAGCGAAGTTACGCTAGCGATGCCTAATTTGCATACGGCGCCAAGTTAAAGTTGAATGGACGTATATGTAGCAGCAAATACATTACACTACACAAGCCTGGGAAAGCTTCATAAAATAAAATAGAGTTGTTATTTTGCCCTATACATGTGCCCACTGTATAGTTTAGGTGCCATATGTTAGGAAATGTAGGGGGGAAGGAGGGTACCCCCAAAAAAATTTACGATCTTTTTCAGCCTATCACCCTTAAAAAAGGAAAAAAAGCCAGCGTTTTTTGGGACTTAGAAAAAATGTCAACTTTTTTTGAAGCAATCCCTATCTACTCTGGTCTGAGGTGGCGAAGGCAAGTCTGGCGCAAGAGGTAATTTTCAGTAAAATGCGCAAGTTAGTGAATTAGCGTAGTTACATTGACCCTTCGCCAAAGTGCAACTTCGCCTGGCGTAAGGGTGCGAAGTAGCACAAGAGTAGGTCCACTGCGCTAGCGAATTTACGCCAGCGCCCATTAGTAAATCGGCAAAGTAACAAAATGTCATTACACTGGCGAATTTGCGCTAAGTTAGGCGCTTCGCGCTTTAGTGAATTTGCCCCAGAGACTCAAGAGGTAGTAGCACATAATGCAACCAATAAGTTGTATTGTGCTTGTATTCTAATGATATTAAATGTGAATTGTCTTGCTGATCTAAGAAAGTCCAGTTGATAAATAGGTGATTGTGGACAAAAAAAGAGGCACAGCAAATACACACACCAAGTTGAATAGATGGTCCAGGTGCACCAGTTTCAGACCCTCAGCTCAGGTAGTGTTCTGGCACCCAAGAACTCTACAAAGGGCCACAAAAATAAATGTGACATTTTTTTACTGGAACTTTAAACATCACCATTAACCCTGCATGTATTTTTCCCCAATGGCACTTAGGCATAGGCTTCTTGTAATATGCCTATTTGATCAATATATAGGGCTTGTGTTGGACATGCACTCATTAAATAGCATCTATGATTGTGTAAACTGAATTTCACTTAACTACGCACAACAGGGAAATTAGGAATGCGCAAAAGTCTGGATTTGGTTTTGGATATGAATGAATTCCATCCCTTTTTGCAGGATTTAGTTTCAGGTGGATCCCAAGTACCTGGCTGAACCTGAACCCTAAACATCATGTGATGGACAGGTGAATCTAACAACTTTTAAGCATTCTGCAAATTTTGGTGTTTTTGCACATTAGCATGTGCAAATTAGGTTTCAGATTTAGTTTGGAATTCAGATAAACCTTTTGCAGTGGATTATGTATTAGTTGCGGATTCCTAAATTAAATTAAAAGCACTTTCAGCAAGTTATTCATATACACTCTCTGTATAATGAGAGGTCATTACATACGGGCATGGGACCTGTTATCCAGAATTCTCAGGACCTGGGATTTTCCTGATAACGGATTTTTTAGAAAATCATGTAAACTTTCAATAAACCCAATAGGTTGGTTTGGCTTTGGATCAAGTTCAAGGTACTGTTTTATTATTACAGAGAAAAAGGCCATACTTTTTAATAATTTGAATAATTTGGATAAAATGGAGTCTATGGGAGATGGCTTTTCTGTAATTCGTAGCTTTCTGGATAATGGGGTTCCAACATTCTGGATAACGGATCACATAACTGTAGTTTAAATGTAATTTAATGGTAGGGGAGTAAAGGGAAAGGCAAGTATTCACCCATTAATATTTTTTATTTCCATCTTTACTCTATGCCCATAAACATGTATTCTCAGGTGTACATTAGCACATCGCTGTTCAGTGCCATAGATTTATGCACAATGGCCTCCTAGATATGAGCCTAGACAGGCAGCCTATATTCAAAAGAATGTAGAGCCAGATGATTGAGTGGTATTACTCTAATCTGTGTAAGGCAAACTTCTGCCTTCCAAAGAAAAAGAAGAGAAATGGCAATGTGGTTAGTATTGCTGTCTCAAATATATAGGGTTTTGGGTTTAGTGCTGACACTATGTTCTCCCTGAGTTTGTGGTTCTTTGCTTCCTTTCCATGGGCCAAACAACCCTAGAAGATAAGTCTTTGGAATGATCTTTGTGTGTTAGGAAAATAAGAGTGTAAGCTTTTCTAATACAGGGAGTTATGCGGATAATATTACATTCTCTCCAAAGTGCTGCTTAGTATGCTAGTGCTATATATCAGAGGACAATAAATACCAAACACAAATGGACAGCAATATCGTGCAGCATCTAGTACACCTCCTTTAATACGGGAAACTGGGCTAATGGCTGATGGAAGAAAGTCCTAGCAATAAATCTTCACACTGAAAGGGCACTGAAGCAAATCTATATATATTATTGGCCAAACACACTAACAAATCAATGTTTTATTTCCAGAAGCAAAAGTCGCACTTATGGTAAGATGACGAGGTATAAGATTCAGGAAATTGTCATTGATATTTATAAGCTTGTTCCTAAATCACTGTGGGCTGCAAGAACCATGCAGAGTTTTGCTGCCTTTGTAATAAAATTAGCTTTTCCCAGCTTCCATATAGTTATGCTTTATTTGCATTCACTTTAGGCTATGCTTTCTAATATTTCTAACACTTCTCATGGCATCCCTTAGACAAAGGCAGGACTTACGGGATACTGGTTTTTTTTGTATTACATTACTGAATTGTCAATGGCCACAGACTCTCCGTATTCCTTATTCTTTCAAGATAAATCTCTAATGAGAAATTTACTTTGACCTTAAAGAAAATAATTTTACAAGATGATAAATAGTAAACAGTAGTTTAGAGACTCCAGGTAATGTATGCGGTAGGATTAATTGTCATTTGGATGGAACAGTAATCAATCTGGTACATGATAGGAGATGTCTGTTCCTTAATATTTTTCTGTGCTTTCTCTGTGCGAAGATGAGCAAGTGCAAGACTGAGAGGCCGTAGCTATGGAAATATAAATTGTTATAATTGAAATAGTTTTAGTATTTGAAACTGCCAAATTTAACTCTTGAGCAATGCAAATGATCAGGGCTCAGGGTACAGGAATACATGGCATTACAGAGAAGGAGATAAAGCATTCTGAAAGAATGAGGGAAGCAGACATAATTGGGAAAATTTACAAAATATTGAACTAGAGAAATTCCCAACAGCTAAGTTATTAACACTTTTCTGACTGTCAGGAAAAAAATTAACTCATTATGAAACATTTATCAAAGCAGAGCAATATACTAGTTTGTTAGACAAGTTCCATTTTGTATTATGAAAACTGCAACTGCACTCAGCTCTAACACCCCTAGGCCCAGATTTGTGGCGAGGCCACAAAGGCCTAGGACTAGGGCGGCAAGATTTTAGGGGCGGCATGCCGCCTAGCAGTATTCTAAGGAGTGCATAATCCTTATGCATAGTCCCCTGTGCTCAGCTGCTTGCATGGACGGTGGGCGGGAACTCAGACCCTGTGGCCTTGGGACACGCAATGCAGAAATTTCGGCCTTAAACACCCCTCCAGATCCTTAATCCAAATTAACAAGCAATGCATTAATGTAACACAATGCAAGTAAATGGAGGAAAGTAATGAACAGTGACATGGAAAATAATTTGTTAATTGGAGTCAAACAAGGCCAAGTGAGAGCAGGCAATACCCACCCTCCTGAGACCCATGTCTAAGGAGTCTATCATCCACCATTGATACCCATGTGCCAAGCCCATCACCCCTGGAAAACAAGCCTCAATAATATGGAGGATCCCTAGCATCCATTGACTCCAAATGGCCATTCCACTGCAGGAATGGGCAGTTGAGATGCTAGTTCTTGGCTGCCCACAGGTAAACCACACCTACACTTTCTGTGGCTCATGAATTTAACCTCTCTTGAGTTTAAAGCTCTCTCTGACATACCTTTCTACCAGCCCCTCTCTATCAATCCCTGTTATGTACCCACAATGCAACTGGTTTCCTTCCTGTCTTCCTGGCACAGCCAAGTCTCCTCTGCCTGAAAGAGTGTCCTTCTTATCTCTCCCATGACTTCTGATAGGCTGGAGGAGCCAGTGGCTGTAACCCTAAATGATTAAACCTAAATGAGACAACAGACATACAGCTAGTGGATTAATGACTGCCACAGATTTAGTTAAAATAATTATAAACATAAATTATTTGTATGAGTCTCTTGTGGATGAGCTAAAACTGTAGGCATCCATAGTAACAACTAAACTCAGAATATCCTTTGCTGGACAAAAGTGACAAAAACACTACAACAACAAAATAACACACACACAAAAATACCAGAAGTCCTCTGCACCCAACCCATTATCAATATATTTAAGACATTGAGACATTTTGTGCATACTGCTACTAAAAAATGTCTTACCCTTTAAACAAAACAGGGATTGTTTGTCCATATATTGCAATATATTTAAGCTGCCCAACGACATCAAAGTCATCCCATATCTGGGCAGTCCTACGCTTAATTTTCATCTGATTCATTAAGAATTCAATTGCTTAATTATACATTTTACACGGGGACAAAGTTTTACCTACAGCTTACTTACTGCTTTCAAAGTAAAACTATCAAACTTGGTTGCCCTTTTATTGGCCACCAGTGTGATCACCAGACTTTAGCTGGAAAGCGAAATAGAAAGTAAGAAACTGGGATAGTGGGAATAAGAAATGTGGTTTGTTGGTCAAAGTAGCTCAGCGTGTCTCTGAAGTAGTAGGTCTGGTTAACACTGGAGCACCTCATGTGTCTTGATCCTTCAAGGATTAAAGGAGAACTAAACCCTAAAACTGAATATGGTTAAAAATGCCATATTTTACATACTGAACTTATTGCATCAGCCTAAAGTTTCAGCTTGTCAATAGTAGCAATGATTCAGGACTTCAAACTTGTCACAGGGGGGTCACCATCTTGGAAAGTGTCTGTGACATGCTCAATGGGCTCTGAGCAGCTGTTGAGAAGCTAAGCTTAGGGGTCGTCAAGCAGAGAATTAGGTTGGCCTGTAATATAAGTTGATGCTACAAGGCTGATGATTAAATTCTGATATAATGTTAGAGAATTGATTGTGCTATGATAAAACTGATGCAATGAGTGTTGTTTGTAACATTAGGTTTCTTTTAGAGGGAGTAGGGAGGAATTATTGCCCACAGTGTGAATTTGGTGCCTTTGGGTGATAGTGGTACTGCACAATTCTGTAATCCCATCGTAACATTATCAACAAGGACTTCAATTTTCATCATAGACAAAACCTGGGTATTTCCCATGGGAACATGCACTGGAGTAACTATAGAGGAAGCCGACCCAGTGGTTGTGTGTGTGTGTGTGGGTTGTTGTCGGAAAGGGGGGCCTGGATCTGCTCTCTCTCTATAATTGTTAGAAAATCCCCTTTCAGCCACTGGCCACTTAGGTTTTTTTGCAGAGGAGTCCGACGCATCTTAGTTATTCCACTGGGAAAAAAATTCAGTTACAGTTACAGGTGTCCTCTAATATTACTGATCCATAAATGCATTTGCAGACACAATCCTAACCAGAAATTGCTGAATGCAGCATTTGTGTTATCTTAGATAAGCAAAAGAACATTTAATGGACTTGGCACACTAAATCAGAAAACTGAAACCAGACACAATGTCATGCATTAAAAGAACCTTGAGATATTAGCATGAATGCCTTTCAACTGAGGTTAATACGGGATAAATCCTGATTACATCAAAGCTTGTGTTTATTGGGGAATTACACAGATTTTTTTGATTACTCAGGTATAGTACATTGTTCTTTTACCTCAAAGGATAATAGGTAATGAAAGGCAAACAATAACAATAAAAACTTTATTTGTTTTTCATGACCAGAATACAGTACCTGACCAGAATACAGTACCATCCTACAGCAATGGCAAACTGTCCGTGAGTTAACTGAACCTTCATTAAAGGGTATGTAAAGGCAAAAAAATCAAATCCTATTTTTACTTTCTTTAATGAAAAAGAAACCTATCTCCAATATAGTTCAGCTCTCCTGTTAAGATAGCAAGGTAAACCTGAGACCACAGTCCCCAGTGACCTACTTCTCCCCGTGTGGGGTCCTGGGGCCTAGAAAAACAACCAGGCAGCAGTTTCTTGGGACTTCTCCACCTCTTCTCTATTTTCAATTTCCTACATTTTTTTCTCAAATGCTGTTTTGGGTTTAATTCACTTCCTATACGAGACAGCTTTGACTGTATTTTACAAAACCAATTTTAATTAATTGTCTCTGCACATGGGCAATCTGTGATTGCATCTAAGTTGTGGCACTAGCACTTTATAAGTATTTACTCTATGGCTGTTGAATCGTGTTTTATATAGTTAAATTTAATTAAAAAATTGTCTTATAGAAAGAATTAGCACACAGCACTTTTAATGCTTTACAAGCAATTATTTAATGATTTAAGCACATAGATATCACCTTTTAACCCAGTAATTACTACCACCACGTTGAATATTTAACCCATTCAATTATTTTCTTAAGCACTTGTCTAATTCCTAATTGGTTTGGGGTGTGGAAGGAAGAGGGGTTTTACTTCTTTTCTCTTGGTTCAAGCTTAACACCTTTACAATCATATAATAAAAAACACCTTAGGGGGTTATTTATCAGAGGTCGAATTTTAGAGTAATGCAAAATTTTTTAAACTCGAATAAATTTGATTTTATTCACATTTCGAATTCTATTTATTTATGAAAAAAGTTATTTATGAAAAAAATTCGATAGAATACTCCCAACCCAAAAACTCGAATTTAAATCAAGTTTTCCCCATGAAAAACAAAACAAAACATTTTGCGCGTCAAATTTTTGTTGAGTAATAAATCTCCCTTTCAAATTCAAATTCGGGTTAGTGGTTTTAAATTAGAATTTGTGAGTTTTGACCAAAAAAAAAAAATTTGAATATTCAAATTCAAATATACATATCAAACCTGCCCCATAATGTTATAAAATATGTGTGCATGCAAAATTGAATTACTAGTAAAATATGGGGTATGGGACTTTGCAATAATCAATCTCATTTTTTATATATCTAAAGCAGTATATCTATAATATTTTGGCCTGGACAGTCGCACTTTTATTATAACTTACATATTTATGAAACAAAACAAGTTTATTTTTGTATATTACCCCCTGCGCATAGCAGAACAAAGGTGTTGCTATGAGTGGAGGCAGTATACAAATTCTATTGTTGAAACAAGAGATCTGTATTCTTGTCAGAAGCCACAAGTTATTATTATTATTATTATTATTATTATTATTAACATGTATTTATATAGCGCCAACATATTGCGTAGCACTGTAAAGTAAATGTGATTATACAACTACATCACACGAATTACATATATAGAATATATGGAGTAACAAACATCACAATCAATACAGGTACAAAAGGTGAGGAAGGCCCTATGCATAGGCATACAGTCTAAAGGGGAGGGAGTAATACACAATGTATGGGAGTCGGCAAGATCGAAGTAAGTGGGTGAGAAATGTGGTACTGTATGTGGTGTTGCGTTTGGTAGTTAAGCAGAGTGAGGGTAGGCTTCTCGAAAGAAGTGCGTTTTCAGAGATTTTTTGAAAGCAGAAAGGTTGTGAGAAAGTCGGACAGACCGTGGGAGAGCGTTCCAGAGGAGGGGTGCAGCCCTTGCAAAGTCTTGAATGCGAGAGTGTGAGGAGGTAATGAGAGAAGAGTTGAGTAGCAGGTCAGTAGAGGAGCGTAGTAAGCGAGTGGGTGAGTATATAGAGAAGAGTTCAGAGATGTAGGGTGGAGCAGAGTTGTGAAGTGCTTTGAAAGTCAGTGTCATTAATTTGAATTTGATTCTGAAAGGTAACGGAAGCCAGTGCAGGGATTGACAGAATGGTGAGGCAGAGGAGGAGCGGTTGCTGAGGTGTATGAGCCTCGCAGCAGTGTTCATTATGGACTGGAGAGGTGACAGTCTCTGGAGGGGGAGGCCAATTAAAAGAGAATTACAGTAGTCTAGACGCGATATGATGAGAGAGTGAATAAGAATTTTGGCAGCATCTTGGGTGATAAATGATCGTATTTTGGATATGTTCCTTAGGTGGAAGTGACATGATTTAATAAGTGACTGGATATGAGGAGTGAATGACAGGGCAGAATCTAAGATAACCCCAAGGCATCGGGCCTGGGGAGAGGGGGTGATAGTGGAATTGTTAACTATGATGGATACTTCGGGGATGCTACTGGTGTTAGTTGGAGGAAAGAGAACCATTTCAGTTTTAGAGAGGTTTAATTTAAGATAGCGTTGCGACATCCAGGTAGAGATAGCGGACAGGCAGGAGGAGACGCGAGTTAGGAGTTCTGGTTTGAGATCAGGAGATGAGAGATAGATCTGAGTATCGTCAGCATAGAGGTGGTAGTGGAAACCATACGAATTTATTAATTTGCCAAGGGAGGAAGTATAGAGGGAGAATAGTAATGGTCCCAGGACAGAGCCTTGAGGAACTCCAACAGAAAGAGGTAGGGGAGAAGATGATACTCCATTGTAGGAGACACTGAAGGAACGATTGGTGATGTAAGAAGAGAACCAGGACAGGGCTGTGTCACGAAGGCCAAGCGACTGGAGGGATTGGAGGAGGAGAGGATGATCTACAGTGTCAAATGCAGTTATTGATACTTCCTCTCCTTCTTGTGTATATTGCACCTAACCTATTTATTTTATAAATATTCTTTCTCCAACTGCTTCTGTCTGATCTTCTCCCATCTATTCATAGAAACACTCTCATTATTATTATGGTTTACAGCAGCTGAGATGAATGGCACAGATACAGAGTGTTCTTGTAGAATTTAGACAATAGTTAAAAAGCAACTTTCTGGTGTACATTTGCAATAACATCTAAAGTGGTAAAAGTAAACAAAATATACATATTCACACGAGTAAAGTGGAATATTCCGGGGGGCGTGGTTTCTCTCTTGATGCGAGAAGACGGGTTTTTGCGAGGCTCCGTCGGCCTATGCTACTAATTCCTGTTTAAGAGGGTTGATTCCCTGCTTACCCGGATTTATTTACTTCCCTGACTGATCGGTGTCTTGGTGTTATATAATGGGCCCAGGTAAACTGCCTAAGAAATCTACAGAGGCTACGACGCGGCTTGAAAAGTTTGCTCGTTGCGAGCGGCCTAACAAGGATGGCGCCTCTACACAGCCCAGCAGCGCTAACGGAACCCACGTTGGCTGACTTACTCGCTGAAATAAAAGCTTCTAGGGATTCTTGTACAACTTTGGTCACGGCCAAAACGGCAGAACTAAAGGTAGAATGTTCTATACTTAAACAAGATATCCAGAAACTTCGTGAGCGCACGGTGGAGGCGGAGCAGCGTATCAGTGCCTTAGAGAATTTGGCTACTCCGATACCGCAGCAAGTTAGTGACCTCCAACATTCCCTCACGATGTCCCTCACCAAAGTTGACGATTTGGAGAATAGACTTCGGCGTAACAATGTCAGGTTTGTGGGCTTCCCTGAGAGGGTGGAGGGGCAAGAGCCGGAAAAATTTCTTGAACACTGGCTGAAGGAGTCATTTGATGTTGCCATGCTTTCTACTACATTTACTGTAGAGCGAGCTCACCGGATTCCGATGCGCCCGCCAATTCCAGGGGCCCCCCCAAGGGCGTTCATAGCGAGGCTGCTTAACGCTAAGGATCGTGATGCCCTCCTTAGAATGGCAAGGTCCCAGCCGCATTTATCGTTTGAGAACACAAGAATATCCTTGTATCCTGATTTTTCCCTGGAAGTGCAACGCCAGCGATCGCGATTTCAAGATATCAAGAAAAAATTGAGGGATAAAAAGATTGAATACGCCATGATGTACCCAGCCAAGTTGCGGATTCAATGCAATGACAGCACGCAGTTCTTTTCCTCTCCTCAGGATGTGGCTGCATGGCTTGAAAATTCGGTACCATAGGTCTTACCTTGGATATAGTTTTTCCTTCTGGATTTACAATTTGGCTCCTATTATTCTCCTACATCTCAATGGGATACAATAGCATATTACAGTGGTGTTTTTTCTCTCTCCTCCCCCTTATAATTGCCTGCATGGATCCTCTTCTGGAACATCATGATCGCGTGAGCATGGTCTCTATGTTACTTTCTAGTTTTCAATTGCTTCCGTTTTCTCATTGTGCTACTATTTCTGGCATAACTCTTGCTGTTTCTGTCTCCTTGTACACTCGCCATTGAATAAGTTCTATATGGCTATGTCACCATGAATGTGCACAGGATTACCTTTTGGATCTGCAAATTGGCTCCTCTTATCCTCCCAAGTTTCAGTGGGATAGCATCATATGTGAAAGAGGGGGGGGGGATTTGTTTTGTTTTTTTTTTTGTTTTTTTTTTTACTTGCCTTCACAGCTCCTCTTCGGGACTATTATGAGTACGTGAGCATGGTCTTTATACTACTTTATGTTGTTGTTCCAGCTCTAGGTTATACCATAGCTCACGCCAAACGTGTCATTGGCCGGCGGACCACAGGACTTTGGACACACAAACTACTTATTACCTCTTCTACGGCTGTAAAATACAGCCTTTGAGTAGTTACACAAGCCCTACTAAATGTGTTTTGACTTTCAGTTTGGGGTTCAAATTCTGCCTCAGTTTGGGCCGGGCAGAAAGGGTGGGACCCTCCTCCCGACTGACCGGAAGGGTATGGGAATTGTTTTGTTGAATGTTTTTGGTTGTTCCTCAGGTAGTACTTTGCTGTTCTCTTGTCAGGCCTATTTACACATTATTTGGGGCTGTCAGCTATTGACAAATTTTGTTAATGATGTATTTCCATCAAAATGTCTGCTATATTGAAACCTTCCCTACTATCCTGGAATGTAAGGGGTCTGAATGATAGGGTTAAGCGGAAATTGGTTTTGGACCATGTCAAATCGCTGGGAGCAGAGATTATAATGCTACAAGAGACCCATCTCACCGGTAGTAAGATTCTGGCCCTTAGACGACCGTGGGTGGGTTGGGCATTCCATGCCACCCACTCCCCATACACTGGTGGTGTCTCGATTCTGATTAAAAAAACAGTTAACTTTAAGCTACTTGATTTGAAATCTGACCCAAAGGGGAGATTTCTTTTTCTTCACTGTCTCCTTGACTCTGTTCAGACTATTTTGGCGAATATCTATATCCCTCCGCCTTATGCTGATGACTGCATAGTGCAATTTGTATCATATATTGCTGGTTTCCCCCATGCCCATATTGTCTGTGCTGGTTACTTTAATACTGTTCTAAATGACCAACTGGACAGATTGAAAGGGACAGGTACTACTTCCACTAATCGTGTAACAAACTTAGCTGCCCTAATGTCTGATGTATCGTTAACTGAAATCTGGAGATACTTGCATTCTACGAAACTGGGCTATTCTTGTTTCTCAGTCTTGCATATGTCACTCTCTAGAATAGATATGATGTTTCTGTCTAAACATCTGTTACCTGCTGTTCAAACTGTGCAATATCAGACTAGAGGTATATCAGACCATGCCCCTCTCAAACTAACTTGGCACACTAACCTCGTGCAACGGGGCAAGGAAAGATGGTCCTTTAACCCTACTTGGTTAACAATAATTAACAACGATATAGCTATTGCTAATTCCATTCAGGAATATTTTACTTTAAACCATGCCTCCGCATCTCCTGCAATGGTGTGGGAGGCATTTAAGGCCAATCTAAGATCCACTTTACACTCTGAAATTAAAGCAGTTAAGAAAGCTTCCCAACACACGGAATGGCAGTTAGCTGAGCAGGTAGATGCTCTTACTTTACAAGTCAGTACTCAACCATCCCCTACTAATTTGACTGCTTTCCTATACTTCCCATATGCATAACAAAGCTAAAAAGAAACTACTGTTCTCCAAGGCAAACTTCTTTGAACATGGGGAGAGAGCAGGGAAAATTCTGGCATATATATCTAAGGCTCAGTCCTCACCTCCGGTAATATCTGAACTTTATGATTCCCAAGGAATGCTTCATCACCACCCCAACGACATTATGTCCGTTCTGCAGGATTATTACTCTTCTCTATACACCTCACGGTTAACTGCTTCCCCAGAGGAACTGCACAATTATTTTAGGGATATGAACCTGCCCACTCTACAGCCTGACCAAGTGGATTTTTTAGAAGCAGACATAACAGAACAAGAGTTGATAGCAGCCATTGCTACTTTTCCATCTGGGAAGGTACCTGGTCCTGATGGGCTTCCCATTTAAATTTACAAACGTTTCCAGAAGATAATTGTCCCCGCACTTACTAAAACTGTCAAGGATTCGCTAGATAACAATTACTGCCGCCTTCTATGTATGAAGCTAGGATAGTCTTACTAGAAAAACCCGGCAAGGATCCCAGGCATTGTGATGCTTATCGCCCCATATCATTGCTTACATCTGATATAAAAATTTTGGCGAAGGTTCTTGCATTGTGATTGGGCTCAGTCATAAATAGTCTGGTCAATGAAGACCAAACTGGGTTTATTCCTGGTAAATCTACAGCCCTGAATATACGCAGATTGTATGCCAATCTCAGCCTTTCGCATGATAATATTAGCTACAGAACGGTTGTGGCTTTGGATATTGCAATGGAGTGGGGGTATCTCTGGCAAACGGTCCTTTGGTTTTGGTCCCAAATTTATCAACATGGTTAATCTGTTATATGTGGCTCCATCGGCTGTAATAAGAATCAATAATGTATTGACAGGCCCTTTTCAGTTACACAGGGGAACGAGGCAGGGATGCCCCCTCTCTCCCTTCCTATTCGCACTGGCTATTGAGCCTCTAGCCCATTTAATTAGGACTCATGTCAATATTTTAAGCTTGGCCATAGAGAGGACAAGATTCAATTATATGCTGATGACGCTTTGCTTTACTTGGGGGACAGAGGTGATTCCCTAAAAAATACAATGATTACCTTGTTGGAGTTTGGCAGGATGTCTGGTTTACAACTGAATCAGTCAAAATCCGTAACTTTACTAATAGACCCACTCAATGACAATGAGCATCCGGATACCTTTCCCTTCACAATTGTCACTGAATTCACTTATCTCGGGGTGACAGTGTCGTCTAAGCTTGGGTCCTACCAACAGTTAAATCTTGACCCGCCTCTGGATTGGATGGCTACTAAGCTAAAATCATGGTCCAACTTACCTATTGGTCCCTCCGGCAGAGTCCAGCTTATTAAGATGCTATTTTTACCGAAACTTTTATATGTGCTACAGCATGCTCCATTGTGGATTCCTAAATCCTACTTTGGAAAAATCAATGCCCTCTTTAGGCAGCTGATATGGGCCCAATCCAGACCTAGGCTTAGACTAGAAACTTTGATCCGTGCTAAATCTAAAGCAGGTCTAGCTTTGCCTGACATGCACTTATATTATTTGGCAGCCCAACTGGGGCATTTAGTCACATGGGTAGAGAATGCTCACCATAAAACTCTTCACTCTCTCTGGGCGCAATTTACAGGGATTGATTTGAATCCCATTGGATGGTTCCTAAGTAAGCCCACGAGCATCCCGAATCAAGACTTGAGTCTACCGCTATTTCAATCCCTACGTAAAATTTGGCGTTTTGCCAACTTAGTAATAAAATCCTCTGTTACAGATCCTCTCACGCCAATTTGGATCAACCAATTCTACCCAGCCATTGCCAAACTCGGGCCCATGCCTCAGTGGGTACAATGTGGCATTGTGACTATAGGGGATGTGTGGCAAGATGGCAAGCCAATCCCTTTTGCACAGTTATGAGATCTGCATCATCTCCCGCAGAACCAATGGCTGAACTACTATAGACTTAGCCGTGACCTTAAAGCAGCTCACAAACATAGTAACATTTCTCTCTCTACTCACCCATTCCTGACCTATATTAACAGGGGACATACTAAAGGTCTAGTCACCATGCTGTATGCTAGGCTACAACAAGCTGCCCATGGTAATACTCTTCAGGGGCTTTGTCACAAGTGGGAGGCTGATGTGGGTGATATTTCTGATGAGGAGTGGCAGGAGGCGCAAGAATCTATCCTTTTGGTTTCCCCTAATTATAGACTTCGCACCATCCAATTGTATATCTTTCATAGAGCATATTATACTCCTGCCAGGCTACATCTTATTAATGCTGACACTCCTGATCTTTGTACCAGATGTGCTCTAGAAAAGGGGTCTCTTTTACATATGTTGTGGAGTTGTAATAAGATTGTGTCATACTGGGGATCTATCTTAGACACTTTGGATATGGTTATGCACATAAAGATTGATAGGTCACCAAAAGTGTGTATTTTGGCTATTTTACAGGATCTTAAACTTAATCAGCCCCAGCTGCTCTTCTTACAGGAGGCTTTATTATTGGCCAAGAGGCTCATTACTCAGAATTGGAGGAACATCGCTCCCCCTACCTTTGCCTGTTGGAAACAAACTATGATGGATATATCCAACATTGAACAACTGGTCTATATTAAAAGGGGGTTCCCCATTAAATTTAGTAAAATTTGGGGTCCCTGTTGGATGTATTCCCTCTCCGCCATAATCGATTGCTTGTTGGGTAAATAACTGTTTAAGAGATATGTTGCTATTATGACTGTGATGCTTTTCACTACATGTTCCCTGATATTCATGTATCATTGTGATTTATGTTGCTTTCCTATGTGGTGCTTAGCAGAGATGTTGATGTATAGTGCATTATCCTTATACTACATGTATGTGTTCTGTACTTGACTTGATGAACAGCGATGTGTTTTCTCTGTGTTTTTGATGTAAGAACTTCTATGATTTTGTTTTGGCTCTTTATGATTTCAATAAACTACCTGAGTTTAAAAAAAAGTGGAATATTCCGGTGCAAATGAGGCCGTTGTCAAGGCCACAGAAGGAAACAACAGAAAAAAGTAAATTTGCTCACCAGAGGATTACTCCATTCACTGGGGATGTGGTGCAGACTATAGTTTACAGAATAGTTTTTGTGTATCTCCTGCCACAATGAACAGGGTCAACTCTACCCCTTCTACTTTTAAGCAGGAATGTACCTGATAGAATATTACATTTAACCCAATCCAAGCTTTTTGCAAAATCCAGATCTGACTGAACCTTAAATATTCAGCACAAGCCAATTTGGACCTGAAATAAAACCTTTAAAGTCAGGTGACGTTAAACCTCTAGACAACTACATGCTATTTTTTTTTGTTAGCAGTTGAATGTGAATATGCAAAATAGAGTTTGAAATGGTCAAATAAAAAAATAATGTATGAGAACTTTTTGCATTATCCCTTTAAATGTCAACAGCTGCATATTTCTGCATGTGGATATATAGTATAAAGAGTTTTAATAAACTGATTTCTTAAAGGAGAACTAAAGCCTAATTAAAGTAGTAGGCTAAAATGTTGTACATGGAATTTTGGTATTCTATGTCAGCCCTAGGCAACTACAGCCCTTTATCAGGGAAGATCTGTGCCCCGTATATGCTCCTATAGCTCCTCATCTTCTTTTCTACTAATTCACTGCACATGCTCTGTGCTGCTGCTGCCACTTACCTAAGTTTAGGGACCCACTCACAATATACATTATATACAGAATAGAAATATTACAATATAAGGCTGATTAGTAATTAATACAGATAATTACTACATGGCAGCACAGGAACCAGTACAACTAGCATCAGAATTTAATAACCAGCCCTTTAGCATCATCTTTTATTTCAGACTAACTTCATTTTCTGCTTCAAAGTTTGCAATGACCCCTAAGATTTGCTTCTCAACAGCTCACTGAGCATGTGAGTATCACAGACACTTTCCAAGACGGTGACCCCCTTTGACAAGTTTGAAGTCCTGGATCATTGCTGCTATTGACAAGCTGAAACTTTAGGCTGGTGCAATAAGTTCAGTATGTAAAATATGGCATTTTTAAACATACTCGTTTTTAGGGTTTAGTTCTCCTTTAATAGAATTATAAAAACTGTATTTGCTTGGTCTAACCCATGCGGTAGCCAGTTGCTACACACTACAGCTATTAATTGTACACAAAGAGAAAAAAATATATCATGCCAGAGCTCTGTGAATCCCTTTAAATAAACTTTACAAATATAAAATAGAAGTATAATGATGTGAGATCAGAGTTTAGCTTTAGCAACCACGAAAACTTCACTTTGGTTTTCAAGCAACACACCCACACACACAAAGCAAAAAACACACAAAGCAAAAAACACACAAAGAAATCAGTTGTCTGGATACAGTGACTCAAGTCAATGTTCTCTGGAAAATAATATTCCCTAAAAAGACATGCATAGATGAAACCTTGATTAGATTAGCTCACAGGGTTAAACCAGCCATAATTTCATTGTTGCTCTTTACTCAAGTAGTCACTAGGTGCAAGAGGGAAGATAAAAAGGCATAAATTATAGAAGAACAAATTGTTTTATATATAATAGGGTCCCTGCACAGACCTCCTCTCAAGACACAACACTAGGGTTGCCACCTTTTTAGTTCGTGCAGGGTTGTACAGTCTAATTTTCAAAACCAGCCAAAGTCAGCTATAAAACCAACCCAAAACTAGCCAAGAGGCACTTCAAAAGTAGCCCCAAAATAGCACAATATGTGCAGTAAAAAAAAGTCTAAAAAGATAAATGAATATCTGTGAAAATACATCTTTTTCAAATATTCACCGATTTGCAAATTTTCCCATAAAGCAAAAATGGTACAGATTCGCCCTTTACCAGGGGTGTAACTGCAGACAGGGCCCAGGAGGTATAGTGGTCCCTAATACATATACAGTTTCAATAAATATTGGTAAAATAGGTAAATCTCTAGACATTTTGGTGGCCAGCAGAGGGATGGGAGACTGGGGTACAGAGCCCACAATCTATTAACTCCCAACTTCTACACAAGTTTGTCCCATTGCATGTTGGGTATTGTTGTCTTACATTAAACTTGGTATTTGTCAAATTGCTACATTAGCAAACATGCATTGGGAGACATAGGGCAAGAAAAAACTTTGGCTGGTTACCAAAGTACAAACCAGCCAAAAGCCCAAAAAGTAGCCCAATTCCATACCTTGGTTAGTTTGTGTGTTCAAAACCCAGCCTGAGCTTTAAATTAGTAGCCCAATTTTGCTGGAAACCAACTTGGCAACTCCGAGTTCTGGGAAAACGTCAGGAGGCAGGATGGATGACCTCAGGGATGGGCCAGTGACGTCGGGGCTGGTGATGTCGGGGGAGGGACTGATGGCATGAGGGCGAGACTGATGATGTGGAGATCAGTGATTGCCTGATTGTCTTATCATTAACTTTAATGTCCTTTCTGGATTTTCTAATTTGGAAATTCAGACAGGCAGTTTTCACCCAGACAGCCATTCCACTGACCAGGCCGTCTGCGTGATCCGGACAGGTGGCAATCCTACACAACACCATACTGTCGAAATGGGCACAGTTACCCAAGAGCCAATGCAAGACTGTGCAGTTGGTTTTGCAGTTGCCATGTTTAGGCGAATCATATTTTGTCAGCATTTACAGTGTCGCTGCTACTGAAACACAGCAACCACTGACCCCAATGTGAATTGCATTGGGCAATAAGTTACAGGTGGAAAGAACAGAAGTCTGTGCAGTTACTGTATATAAAATACTATGTATTATGTGTTATGAAAAGATGATTGATATTTTAGTACAGGTAAAGAATCTATTAGCCAGAAACCAATCATCCAAATCTTATATTGCCATATCCCATAGTGTTCGACACATTTTCCTTTTCTCTGTAATAATGACAGTAAGCTTAATTTATGAATGCAGCTACAAGTGCAGTTGAATGAATATTGATGCAAAAAGTTTATATATTGACACCATTCATTAAAATAACATACAGATATACACTGTACAAGCTCCCGGCACTTCGGTATAGCTATGCTAAGCTCCTACGTGTGTTGAACAAGTGGGCCGATTAAAGCTCAGATTCTTAGAGTAACAGTCACCCTGAGAATGGCAGTAATTCCAGAGTTCCCACAGCAGTTTATGTCAATAGCCACAAAAGACTTGCACCATAGAATAACATGCTAATGCCATTTAAAACAGTGTGTTGGAAGTGTTGTGATCACAGCTTAGAAACTGTTAGCAAAGTCACAAAAATGCATAAGTGCAATTGCGTTTGTTTTGATGCTTTCCATGCAATTGCGGCAGATGGAATTCTGCAAGAAGCTGAACGTTTGAAATCTGAGAAAAAAACGTTGCCTCGGGTGAAAAATCATAGCAACTTGTCTGTGAAAATTGCCCTTTGCAAGCGGGATTGCATCTGTAATAAATCCTTATGGGGTTATGTAATAAAAGGGGCAGTAACCCATAACAACCAATTACCAGGTAGAATTTACCAGTCACATGTTTAAATGCAAGCATCTTCTAGGGCAGGGATCCCCAAACTTTTTTCCCCGTGAGCCACATTCAAATGTGAAAGGAGTTGGGGAGCAATAGAAGCATAAAAATGTCCATGGTGGTGCTAAATAAGAGCTGTGATTGGTTATTTGGTAGCTCCTATGTGGATTGGCAGCCTACAGGAGGGTCTGTTCATCATTACCCCTGGTTTTTATGCAACCAAAACTTGCCTCCAAACTAGGAATTCAAAAATAAGCAACTGTTTTGAGATCACGGAGAGCAACATCCAAGGAGTCAGAGAGCAACATGATCTCTGTTCTAGGGTTACTGCTCCAGGGCAAACTTAGTCCCTTATAATACATATAGGAGTAGGGTCAGACTGGAGGACCCAGGGCCCACCAGGGCTGCTATCTCAGGGGCCCCCTGCCCTAGCCGCAACCCCTCTGCAGCCCCATCCCGGCATACGTGTACCTTTTTTTATTTTTTTACTGTGACTGAGGCAAGAGAGGGAGGTTGGGGGCAGCAACAATTGATTCAGGCAGGGAGTCGGGGCCCATCGGGTTTTTTTTCCTGCTGACCCTGTATAGGGGGTAGCTAGGGGTTAGTACCTTGTTGATATTGATTTGTATGAATCATTTCCACCCCAGGTCCTATTGATAATAGTTTCCATCCAAGTATATAGACACAAATGCTTAATTTCATTGCAAAATCACATAACCATTACTAGTAACTACCTCAAATCTTTTCTCATTATAAATGTCTGGCTTTGGAGAAAGCTATATCTTTTCATGGACTTCCCATGGCTCACATATTCATCTGCTTTGCTCCTGTTCACTTTTGAATGTGTTTTCTTATAAATTACCCCGAGAAAACAGACAAGAACAAATGATAAAAACTACAAATGTCTCCTTGCTGAAACATTCAATTAAGAGAAACATCCTGCTCTGTAAATGCAGTCACAGATGGAAGAGACTTTTCACTGTGTAGGGGTGCTCTTCTCATAAATATGGGAACCTGACACTGAACATATTGCAGATTATCAGCGATTTCTAGTTCATTCGTCACAAAGATGTTTATATTTTCCCATGATTTTGAGACTGCGTGGAAATAAAATTCTTCCCACAAAAGATAAGGTAATTAACCGTTTCTGTCACAATTTCTGGAATGATTGAAGATAATGCCTGAAATAGAAACTCTCAGAGGTGACCTTTGGAGAGGACAGGATTTCCCCTGGTGTAGTTGGTTGGTTGAAGTAGAGAAACCATTGTTAGAATTGATATGCCAAAGATGGAATCTTTCTATTTTACACAATTACTTGACCATACATTATTTAAGAACACTAAATCCTCAAAGATTTCCTGATTCTCCTCCCTAACTTTGAGTGTGTCATGGCCATTAATCCCGTTGGAAAGCATATAATTCATGAGCACACCCATGCCTCTAATTCAATTTTCCTGCCTGGTGCACAAGACCTTGGAGAGAAAACACTCCCTAAGCAGAAATCAGAAGGCCCTTAAGGGGCGCAAGGCGCAAGGAGGGCCAGAACAGGTGAAGGAAGAGTTCCCATAAATTGGAGTAGGCAAGGGGTTTTGGGGAGTGTAGTCCAGCAGGAGATTGGCTAGAGGGCACAGGAGTGGATAAAAGTGGAGAGTAGTCAGGGATCGGCACCATTTTACCTTCACAGCCCGCCCCTTTGTTAGGTGAGGTTCTAGGGGAGGGAGGAGTCATTAGTTGCAGCTACAGGGATATGAAGGTTGTGGTGTAGTGTCAGCAGACTGGAGTCATGGCAGAGATGGCTAGGTCTGAGGCTAGGGAGTTATGGATATTAGCCACTGTTAAAAGGACAAAGACAATGGGACTAGCCTCAGGATTTTGATACAATAGTTAGGGAGCAGCCTTCTGTGGCTAATGGTGATAGTTGTTCTAATATTATATGTCTGAAAATGGAGATTGTTAATTTATTTTTTTGTGGCCTTTTCAATCCACTAAAGAAATGTTTGGTTGTGTGTTTACTAAAAGCAGGAGAGATGGGGGGAAAAGAGTCCAAGACTTGATGCTGCCCATTTCATGGTTGGTCCAGCATACAGTATCAGTTCTTGGTGGTGAATCCATTATCGAGGTAGGACCACTTAATGGAATTATCCCTCCCAACAATACTTTCAAACATTCACTCCAGCTTTGGCAGATGTAGGACCTGTGTCTTAAGATTAAACATCAAGCGCTTGATAGTGCTTTTGTGGATGCAATCATAATTGATCCTTCAGATCTGCAAAATGTTCTGCTCAGGAAATACCTGCTTGACCGGCAATGAGCAAGCAGAACAATATACCCTCCTACTACCCACTGATGCAGCTCTACTAAACCCTCTATGCTTAATTAACTAGCATATGGAGCAATGTGTGCAGGATTCAGATACTCTACATTTCCAATAAATTAGTAAATCAACCCCTGTCGATAAAGGGCACCTGCAGAGCTATCGCATCCCCCTAGTCAGGTGGTAGCTCCGGGGTTCCCTTTGTGCTCTGTGTCAATAGGCGCCTCACTATTGTGCCAAAAGAATAATGCTCAGATGCCATATGCACGACAAATACAAAAAGGATGCCAGAAAACATCAGAAATTATGCCAGACTTTGAAAATATACAACACAACTGCTCCTGGTTTACAATGAAGCACTCATCCAAATGCATCCATTCCAGTAGGCACAGCCCAGTAGCATCAGGAGAATCTCCCATTTGCATCTTCATTGAAACTGGAATTCTTGGAAAAATGATGCATTGTAGGAAAAAAAACATAGCAATTGTGCTCAAAATTGAACTTTGTTCACTGTGCCCTGGAAAGTGAACGTGCCCTACAATAACTGTGCAACAGTATAAAAGGCTAATGCTAATACATTTGCCAAACAAACATTGGATGGTGCAAAGCAAAGATACACTGAAAATGGTGGAAAAGAGTTATCAAAAAACATTTTGTAGGCTATATGCTGTGTTTATAATGGGGTCAGTAGGGATATCTTTCTAAACTCCAGGAGTCTTAATTAGTAACTGGAATGCTGGTAGTTTGTTTGCTATCTTCTGTAGGCAGAAATTCAGTTTTGTTCCTAGAGGTACCATTCACACAAGCAAACCATGCATTACCTTTTCCCCTGACATCTTTAATGATGATAATGCAGCACTGAGTTCCATCTCCATGGATTTCCAACAAATCTCTGGCTATTGAAGTAAAATTGCATGCATTGGATATGCTGACATATATTACAGGCACATTCATTTACACAAAAAGGCATAGAAGTAAAGCTTAGGCAACATTAGAGTATAGGGAAATGAGGGGGAGAATGAATGAAAGATGTAAGTGCTTTATGTGTTTTACAGGACACCCACACATAGAACGGAACACAAACTCACTACACTGTGCAGAATGTGTCTGTACCTTATCTGCTTCCATCTGCAAACAGAAGGTGAATGTAATACTTGGCTAGCTCCAGTAGGTTAACATAAAGGCCATAAACAAGATTTATAGTTTAGTTTAAAGAACTCTGGACATTTCCAGTGGGAGAGTTCAGCTTGCTAGGTGTAAGGAAATAAGTAGTTAGTAAATGATACAGTTTAATATGAGCATGGTGGGGGAAGGTTGTCAGGAATCTGTGGTCTACAAACAACAAATTCAAAGCAAAAATGAATTTCAGAATGTAATATCTTATATAGCTTTTCTAGAATGCAACTGCTATACTGTATATGTGTGTCTTATATATAGTTTCATATTGCTGCAATTAAGTACAAGCTGTACCTTTTTTCTCAGAGAGGCAGATTTGTTATGAACCCATGCTGCCCCTAGGGTTGTCACCTTTCCCCTTAGCTAACTCTGGGTGGGTCTGTGATGTAACAGGGGCAGTCCGATGACGTGGAGGGTCAATGATATGTTGGGGGAGGGTCAATCTCGGGAAATCTTGCACGAAAACTGGAAAAATGGGAAGGTAGTTTTATCAGCCTATAAGCATAATTTCCATGGCATGCTAGGTGATAACAGCAGCATGTGGAAGGGTGCTCCAGTATTTTTAGTGGGAAACTAGGGTTGCCACCTGTCTTTTTTTTTTGACCCAGACAGACTGATATTTTGAAGGTCCTGAATCCCCTTTGCTAAATGAAAGGGTACTAGGGTTATCCCTAATGGGATTCGGGAATACACCTACAGCTGCCCCACTAGGGACAAATGATTCAATCTTTAGACTGGTCTCCCAAGCTTTCGTAGCTGAGCACATGAAACGTGCTTTAATCTTTAGGGCACAGCTTCTATCACTATTCGCAGTGAGAGCACAACAAAGCCCCTTTTACCGGCATCTCTTAACAGGGTCCCATTATCCCTGTATTTGTGATGTCCTAACTGGCTCTGTCAAATGAACACTGTTGTAAATTTAACTTTTCATAGCTGGAACAAACCTCTACATTTATCAAAACATGTTATGAAAAATACTGCAATTTTATGACTATGAAGATTTTCATTCATCCAGGTCATAGTATATCTAGTATAGGTCAATCTAAAAACAACTGGACTTGCTGAGTAATCAATGAAGACGTTTCACTACTCATCCGAGCAGCTTCTTCAGTTCAACTGACTGGTGTGGGAAGTTCTCGGCATATTTATAGTTTATATGCCGAGAACTTCCCACACCATCTACGCTTTAATCTCAGATGCCAACATCAGGGTCTCACCCCTTGTAGCCTGCGCCTGGGTTCCACAGAAAAAAGTCACAGAGCCAACAAGATTTTACAAAAAGCCCAAAAACATCTACTAAATGAACGAGTCAGACAGATCAACTTTACCATTGATGCCCTTAAGCAGAAAGTAGAACATCTAAAATGGAGTCTGGCAAAAGAACTGCCTGATGGAACTCTGGAAAGGGTGGTTGTGTTCGTTGAACATGCACAGATTGCCCAACACATTAACAGTAAGGAGCGACAAATAAGCAAATTCACCAGATTACTGTCACGAAGCAGCAGTTGGAAAAGGACCGAAGAACTAACCTGGAGGCAGAAAGATGAGACACCAAAGAACACCAAAGACACTTGGGTTAGGAACCTATCAGATAGGCTACTAACCCAGCCTGAAAAGGATGTGTTAGCCAAGGGGTTAAACTATGCAGTGACACCACAACACATACCAGTAGTTGAACTCATCACAGCCACAGAGTCTGCTATCAAAAATAATAACTTGAAAAATGAAGAAGCAGAACAACTCCGGCTAAAAGTGTCAGCTGCTTTGTCAAGTGCCAGAACACCTCCCTCTAACCTTACTACAGAAGAGAGGAGAGCACTCAGCTCTCTGAGTAAGGACCCGAACATCACTATCTTGCCAGCAGATAAAGGGAGATGCACAGTTGTGCTCAACACAACTGACTATGACTGCAAGTGACCACTCTGCTCAGTGATAGCAATACATATGAACCCTTAGGGAAAGACCCAACCAGTGGTTACAAGAAAAAGGTGATTGGTTGCCTACAACAACTTGAAAAGGAGAAAGCCATTGATCGAATTTTATACCACCGTCTGTATCCCAGGGAAGCCACACCATGCTTATACGGACTCCCCAAGATACACAAGGAAGGAGCCCCACTAAGACCCATTGTCAGCAGCATAAATTCAGTGACATACAGCATTGCAAAATTCTTGGCTAACATCTTAGCCCCGTTGGTAGGCAATACAGTGCATCATATCCAGAATGCCAAAGAGTTTGTAACCAAGATTCACTGCGTTACACTAGAGGCAGAAGAAACAATGGTATCATATGATGTCACTTCTTTGTTCACATGTATACCTACTACAGAGGCAATTGAGACTGTAAGAAATAGACTGCACCATGATAACACCCTCAGCAGCAGAACGAAGCTCAGTCCCAACCAAGTTTGTTTGTTGCTAGATTTGTGCCTTAACACCACATACTTCAAGTACAAGAACCTTTTTTATAGACAGAAACATGGCTGTGCAATGGGTTCTCCAGTCTCTCCCATTGTAGCAAACTTGTACATGGAGGAAGTGGAAAGGAGGGCCTTACTTACTTTCCAGGGAACTACACCGACTCACTGGTTCAGGTATGTGGATGATACTTGGGTTAAAATCAGATCCAATGAAGTGGCGGCCTTCACAGAACACATTAACTCAGTGGACAATAACATTAAGTTCACAAGGGAAGATGTCCATGAGAACAAACTTGCTTTTTTGGACTGTTTGATATGTATCCAAGAGGGGGGTAACTTGAAGACGGAAGTATACAGGAAACCCACTCATACGGATCAATATCTGTTGTTTGATTCCCAACATCCACTGGAACACAATAATGTAATTGATACACACGGAGGATTGCAATGGATCCTATTACTGTTCCTATGGTGCTCCGTCCAAGCACCTAAAATATCAATCCAATATCTGTAGTTTGGAACAAAGGACCAAATCGCAGGATAACTGCTAATGTGCCAAATTTTATTTAATCCACACACGACATGTTTCGGGCGCAACTGCCCTTTTTCAAGTGTGCAATATAAGTGAATTACAGCGTTTAAATCACCTCAACGAGGTTTATAGACACACCCCCACCTCCTAAACACCAATGAAGATTCAATGTAAGCAAAAGTCCAATATACATACAATGTTGCTAAAATTCAAGATAATAAAGTCCTTTATGCTGGATACAACGTGGCAGTCCCATAAATACCTAAAAGTGTATACAAAAAAGTTAATATATAATATTTACACATATGAATAATAAAAAGGAGTAAAACACTGAAAAAGTAGTTTAGTGTGAAAAACTGCCCCTTAGGGCCTAATTCCACTAAGACAAATGTCACACGTCACATTCGAATTATTCTAGGTAGCAATAAATTCATAAATACAGCTTCATTGGAACTAAGTTACAGTATATACGTCTTACCCTTAGTAGAGACTAACTGGTTAGAAAAATTTCAAAATCTGAAAAAAGAGAGAAAACAAGGAAGACATCTATTAGATAGTAATCATAAATCAAAGAAACGGAATTAAACTCCAATGGTCATTTAGACCCATCGGGTACATAGTATTCAATTTTTTGATCCATCTTGCTTCATGTTGTAGAAGCAATTTGGAGAGGTTTCCTCCTCTTCTTGGTAGTTTCACATGTTCCAATACCATCCATCTCAATTGTGTCTGGCTATGGCCTTGGGAGACGAAATGTCTCGATACAGATGTATCGGATTGGGTGCCCGCTTTGAAGTTTCTAATATTACCCTTGTGTTCCTTTATACGCTCCTTAACTGCTCTGCCTGTTTGGCCGATATAGGCTAATCCACAAGGGCATTTTAACATATAAACCACATTTTTGGTATCGCACGTTGAAAAACTTCTAAGGGGTACGTTATTACCTTTAGTGGGATGGCACACTGTCTCTCCTTTTATTATAGAGGGGCAGCAAACACAATTTAAACATGCGTACGTACCTCTCTTTGGTGGTCCCCAAAACATTTTTTGCTGAACAATGTCTGAGGGACACAAAATGTCTCTAAGGCTCCGACCCCTAGTGTAACTGAATATAGGTAGCTCTTTAAAAAGTGAACCATATTTGCTATCCTGTTGTAGTACAGGCCAAAACCTTTTTATGATGTTCTCAATACATTTACTTTGTTTACCAAATTTTGATACGAAAGGTATACGATCATTGGACTGTTTTTTAACAGGTGTGTGTATAAGTTCATCCCTGCTGATTTTGCCTATCTCATTTTGGATGGTTTTTAATTTAGTTCCCTGGTATCCCCGTTTAGACAATTTATTTGTCAAAGCATCAGCCGCCCTTTTATATTGACTATCCGTGGATGCAATGCGACGGGCACGCATATATTGGCCCTTGGGTATGGCATTTAAAGTATGTGGATTGTGGTAACTGGATCTAAACAACAACGTATTTCGGTCTGTGGGTTTAGAATACATTTCTGTTATGATTTTATGGTTGCAAATACTGAGTTTCACATCTAAAAAGTGTACAGATGTGTCAGACCACTCACCCGTAAATTTGATGGTGGGGTGACTAGTATTGACTAGGGACAACATGTTTGTAAAAGTCTCCTCTGAGCCCTGCCATAATATTAGAATGTCATCTACAAAACGCCAGTAACCCAAAATATGCTGATTAAATGGGCCCTTCAAAAAAATTTTTTGTTCAAGGTGGTACACAAAAATATTTGCAAATGACGGGGCGACGGACGCACCCATCGATGTACCTTGGCGTTGCCAATAGTACTTGTCATCAAATCTAAAATAATTTTTGTGTAGCACCAAAGACAGGCAGTCAAGGAGAAAAAATAAAAGATGGTGCTCAATGTCAGTTTCCAGTAATGACTCTTCTACAAACTTAATGCCCTCACTTTGGGGAATGGAAGTATACAAACTCTGAATGTCAATTGTACAAAGGTATACATTATCAGCAGGTAAAACAAACTTTTGAAGATGTCTCAAGAGATCAGTGGTGTCCATTAGACACGTTGGAATTTTACACACAATCGGTTGGAGATATTGATCCACAAATTTTGATAGAGGCTCCAAAATAGATCCAATCCCAGAAATAATTGGCCGACCAGGAGGGTCAGTGAGGGATTTATGGATTTTGGGAAGCAAATGTAAGATAGGTGTACGTGGGTGTTTGGTGGTAAGAAATTCTTTTGTGGAGGTATTGATTATACCCTGCTCCCACGCTTCCAGTACTAGGTTATCAACCTCACGTTTTATAGACCAGACAGGATCCTGGGGGATTAACTCATAATGCTCTGGCACTGACAATTGTCTAAGTGCTTCATTCATATATTGTGTCTTATCCATCACAATTATTGCTCCCCCCTTATCTGCTGGCCTAATTATAATTTCAGAACGAAGTGTTAATTTGTGTAAAGCATCCCTCTCTTTTTTAGATAAATTTTGGCAATATTTATTTTGCCCCTTTATATCCCATATTTTTTGTACCTCTTTACGTATGATGTTTTCAAAAGTAACTATCGCGGCATTATCTATTAATGGAATAAAGGTACTGGGTTTCCTTAGCTTGCATAAATCCCCAGGTTTCTCACTAACAAAGTCAGGATGGTCTAGGAAATGCATTTTAAGTTTGAGTCTCCTAACAAACTTCAAAAAATCGATATCCCAATCATGCATATAATTGTCATAATATGGTACATAACCCAATCCTTTGTTAAGCAGTGCTGTCTCTGTATTAGTCAATGAATAAGAGGATATATTAATACACAAGTCTAATACCTCACTTTGGAGTGGGTTCTCCGTGGATATTCCTCTCGGGGTATCGGTGCTCTCGGGTTCCGATATTGTCTTTTTGGGGGGTAGCGTTGTTCTCTTATGTCCACATCTAAAAAAGGCTGGCTGGATGGCATGGAGCTGTATTCGTCGCTGCTGCTGGATGCACCCGACTGTAGTGGCATAGTGTTCGGCATGTGATAGTAGGTTTGGCGTTGCGGGGGTGGATGATCTGGCCCTCTGATTCGGGCGCTTCCCCGATGGTATGGTCTGTATTGGCCCTCTGTGCGGTACTCTCCCCTTCCGCGTTCCGTTCTCTGGTGGATATATGCAGCCCTCTGTAGGTTTCGATCCTCCCGCCATGTGTACACACGATTATGCAAATAGTCGTCGGCGTCCCTGTCAAATTTAAAGGCTTTCTTAGCCGCGATGTTATCCCGCAGTTTGTTTAATTGTGTGCGGTATTGCGCAAAGATTTTAGAAGACTCCTCCTCACCTTTGTCTGCCACGATCTTTGTGCGGAGTCTCTCAGCGTCTATCCTAATCGCCTCCACCTGTGTAGATAGGCGATCAACCGATAATAACATCAGGTCTTGGCTGCATTTATTGCAGATAGCATACCATTGCTGTATAAAGGTAGTATCTTCGATACCTAAATTAGGTTTAATATCCAATCGAAGTCCTCGTGGTATGCGCTTCTGTTTAATGTATTGTGCAAGGGTACTTACATGCAAAGTCAGACTGATTTCTTTCTTTTGCAAATTTAGAAGCTGTTTCCCGGTATCATCTTCCGGAGGTGAGCTGGCAACATCAAAATGGAACGATTCAACTCGTTTAAGGATGCGTTCGACATCCGAATCTTCATAAGCAAAGGTGGATGTATGATCATTCAGATTAGGGGTGGATTCCACCGACATGCTCAGGTAGGTTCAACTCCTGTGTATAGGACGGACCAATAATCTCAATAATGTAATTGATACACACGGAGGATTGCAATGGATCCTATTACTGTTCCTATGGTGCTCCGTCCAAGCACCTAAAATATCAATCCAATATCTGTAGTTTGGAACAAAGGACCAAATCGCAGGATAACTGCTAATGTGCCAAATTTTATTTAATCCACACACGACATGTTTCGGGCGCAACTGCCCTTTTTCAAGTGTGCAATATAAGTGAATTACAGCGTTTAAATCACCTCAACGAGGTTTATAGACACACCCCCACCTCCTAAACACCAATGAAGATTCAATGTAAGCAAAAGTCCAATATACATACAATGTTGCTAAAATTCAAGATAATAAAGTCCTTTATGCTGGATACAACGTGGCAGTCCCATAAATACCTAAAAGTGTATACAAAAAAGTTAATATATAATATTTACACATATGAATAATAAAAAGGAGTAAAACACTGAAAAAGTAGTTTAGTGTGAAAAACTGCCCCTTAGGGCCTAATTCCACTAAGACAAATGTCACACGTCACATTCGAATTATTCTAGGTAGCAATAAATTCATAAATACAGCTTCATTGGAACTAAGTTACAGTATATACGTCTTACCCTTAGTAGAGACTAACTGGTTAGAAAAATTTCAAAATCTGAAAAAAGAGAGAAAACAAGGAAGACATCTATTAGATAGTAATCATAAATCAAAGAAACGGAATTAAACTCCAATGGTCATTTAGACCCATCGGGTACATAGTATTCAATTTTTTGATCCATCTTGCTTCATGTTGTAGAAGCAATTTGGAGAGGTTTCCTCCTCTTCTTGGTAGTTTCACATGTTCCAATACCATCCATCTCAATTGTGTCTGGCTATGGCCTTGGGAGACGAAATGTCTCGATACAGATGTATCGGATTGGGTGCCCGCTTTGAAGTTTCTAATATTACCCTTGTGTTCCTTTATACGCTCCTTAACTGCTCTGCCTGTTTGGCCGATATAGGCTAATCCACAAGGGCATTTTAACATATAAACCACATTTTTGGTATCGCACGTTGAAAAACTTCTAAGGGGTACGTTATTACCTTTAGTGGGATGGCACACTGTCTCTCCTTTTATTATAGAGGGGCAGCAAACACAATTTAAACATGCGTACGTACCTCTCTTTGGTGGTCCCCAAAACATTTTTTTCTCTTTTTGCTGAACAATGTCTGAGGGACACAAAATGTCTCTAAGGCTCCGACCCCTAGTGTAACTGAATATAGGTAGCTCTTTAAAAAGTGAACCATATTTGCTATCCTGTTGTAGTACAGGCCAAAACCTTTTTATGATGTTCTCAATACATTTACTTTGTTTACCAAATTTTGATACGAAAGGTATACGATCATTGGACTGTTTTTTAACAGGTGTGTGTATAAGTTCATCCCTGCTGATTTTGCCTATCTCATTTTGGATGGTTTTTAATTTAGTTCCCTGGTATCCCCGTTTAGACAATTTATTTGTCAAAGCATCAGCCGCCCTTTTATATTGACTATCCGTGGATGCAATGCGACGGGCACGCATATATTGGCCCTTGGGTATGGCATTTAAAGTATGTGGATTGTGGTAACTGGATCTAAACAACAACGTATTTCGGTCTGTGTCCACTGGAACACAAACTGGGTGTCATTCGAACCCTGCACCACCGGGCGGAATGTGTGGCAACTGATACAGAGTCCAAAGACAAAGAGCAAAAACATCTCAGAGGAGCTTTGAAAGCGTTTGGCTACCCAGACTGGGCCTTTGTCAAAACAGCAGCAACCAAACCCAACAGGAACACCAATAGAAATAACCGCCCGGAGACACATAGTAGGCGAAACATAGTCATCCCATATGTAGCTGGAGTGTCAGAGAAACTCAGGAGGATTTTCAACAAACACCACATCCCTGTGTTTTTCAAACCTAGCAACACACTGAGACAAAAACTGGTACACCCAAAGGATCAAACACCAAAGGAAAAACAAAGCAATGTGGTAGCGAGGAGTGCACAGATCTATACATCGGGGAGACAAAACAACTGCTCTCCAAGTGAATGGCTCAGCACAGGAGGGAGAACTCTACAGGGCAAAACTCAGCTGTCTTTCTCCACTTAAAAGACAAGGGACACTCCTTTGAAGACAGCAAGGTCCAAATCTTGGATAAAGAAGACCGCTGGTTTGAACAAGGCGTGAAAGAGGCGATTCATGTCAAGGTGAAGAGACCATCTCTGAACAGAGGTGGGGGCCTTCGACACCACCTGTCTGCTACATACAATGCTGTTCTAACATCTGTACCCCGGCGGATTCAGAACACTTCACACATCCATTCATGCAACTCTCACAAGTAACACCTGTATTTAGGAGTTGCATGACACATTGGATAATCCTATCACAACTACACAGAATCAACACCTCTGTGAGTTTCAGATGTCACCTCTTTGAAGAGTTACAATGTACCATTGTAAATGGATTAGTGGAAGAGTTTATATGCTGAGAACTTCCCACACCAGTCAGTTGAACTGAAGAAGCTGCTCGGATGAGTAGTGAAACGTCTTCATTGATTACTCAGCAAGTCCAGTTGTTTTTAGATTGACCTATACTAGATATACTGCAATGTTATGCTAGTATAAGTATCCCAGTTTAGAAATTTTGAGAGAAGAGGGATCCTATTATAGACCACATAGGCAAAATTCAGACAGACACCCTGTTTTGTACTTTATAGTGGCACCATGTCAATTCTCACATTGTTGCCTTGTAGTTGAGTTTTTTGTCTGTAATCCCCCAAACATGCCACTTAATAATGATGGGGTTCATAGCATTTCTTATTTGCTCTCTCTTCTGCTTTCTTAATGCATGGTGTATATATAGAATATCACTTTCCCCATTAGTTGGCTATTTGTATAACCCTCTGTCTACTTTTGAACCCAAAAGGCAAGAACAAGTTAAGCCACTGAAGTTATTTATACTATTACACTACATACTTGATTCTTAAATATTCTGCTTTTTAACTAGCATCTATTTTCAACAATAAAGAAACACTACAGGGGTTATTTACTAAAATCTAAATTTTTCCCATTATTTTATTAAAACAACTTCTACCAAACTCCCATCCACAATTTTACTTTATTTATCAATAAAATAAATAGAAACATTTTGGATTTGACACCCTAACACTTTTTAGATTATCATACACATTATAATTCAGATTATCATACAAAACCCAGCGCAGGTCATGATATCTTCTAATTGTAAAAAGGGCATCTGCTATTGACTTCTACATGACCTCTGCAGGTTATTAAAATAACAGTTATAAGGCAATGTAATATTACAATAGTTATGCTCATAAAACTGTTTAAGCATTCAAATAAGTAAATGTCTATGTATTGTTAAAATGTCAAGAGAGCTGAACATTTCAAGTGTCAACACAAAAATCTCCTTTATCTGAAAATATAGCATTTGTGTTTTTTATGATAAATCCATATGTCAGCTTTTATTACAGTAAGCCAACATTATGTTACCACTAAAGGCCAAGTTTATGTCACCATCACATTAAAAATACATTGTAGCACCAAGAACATTAGATGAAAATGTTGTCGTTAAACTGTATGATAGAATTTAATTTCTGGTGCTCAAAGTTTACAGATTTGTTTGAACAGCCCTTACATTTGAAAGCCTACTGTTAGTTAAATTACCTTTAAAGGAAAACTATTTACTTATTAAAAGATAAATAGAGTCATTCTATTTTTTCCCACTTAACTTGAGAATGTTTGCTCTCAAGTTAAGAATGTTTGCCTAGATACATTAGATATTGCAACAAACTAACCACAAGTTCCATTTTCTAAACAGAAATGTCATAGCTATAAAATGCACCCCAAATTCAAATGGACATTAAATAAAAGAGTATTGGTATTTTTATGTGTTACAGCTACAGTGTTAGACATGAGCAAATATGTTTTTTCCACCTGCAGACAATGTATTCTCTCTCTTTGTATCTTCATGGTGTCTACAGTACTCCCTTAAAAATATCTGAAAAATAAGAAACCTTCAGTACAAATTAGGGAATTTATATTGCTATGACAGTTCCCCTTCAAAAAAAGAATGTTAACATGGCATGTTATTGGATTGTTTATGAATAGATGTTCAATTTAATATATTTTAGCAAATAATAGTTCCAATAGCAGCAAAGTAATAAAAAGCATTTTAACAAGTCACCTACTAAAAGTTGATTTTATAATAAAAAAGATGAGGCAAGAGGGGCCAATTCATATTTTGCTGGCGTTAAGTTTAAGTATTATATGTAGCTCTGGTACAGTGATCCACTTTATGGGTAAAAAGGTCCCCTGCTATTTGTCTATAATGTCCTCTAATGTACTTGTAAAGTGTAATCATGTCCCCTCGCAAGCGCCTTTTTTCCAGAGAAAACAACCCCAAACTTGACAGTCTACCCTCATAATTTAAGTCTTCCGTCCCTATAACCAATTTAGTTGCACATCTCTGCACTCTCTCCAGCTCATTTATATCCCTCTTAAGGACTGGAGTCCAAAACTGCACTGCATACTCCAGATGAGGCCTTACCAGGGACCTATAAAGAGGCATAATTATGCTTTCATCCCTTGAGTTAATGCCCTTTTTAATGCAAGACAGAACTTTATTTGCTTTAGTAGCCACAGAATAACACTGCCCAGAATTAGACAACGTGTTATCTACAAAGACCCCTAGATCCTTCTCATTTAAGGAAACGCCCAACACACTGCCATTTAGTGTATAACTTGCATTTATATTATTTTTGCCAAAGTGCATAACCTTGCATTTATCAACATTGAACCTCATTTTCCAGTTTACTGCCCAGTTTTCCAGTTTAGACAAATCACTCTGCAAAGTGGCAGCATCCTGCATGGAACCTATAGTTCTGCACAATTTCGTATCATCTGCAAAAATAGAAACAGTATTGTGTTTGATGTTTCTGATTATCTGCCTGTTCACAGTATGTTTCCTCCCTGTTTTCCACCCACCACGTTTACCCTCATGTGTCTCCCATTCCTAATCATCTTCCCTTTATAAACCCCGCCCTGAGCTTTGCTATGTAATTTGTTCCTGAATCTTGTTCCTGAATCTTGTTTCTGAATCTTGTTTCTGTATCTTGTTCCTGAATCTTGTTATCTGTATCCTGTTACCTGGAACCATGTCTTTGAATACCTTGTACTTTGTTCCTGAGTGAGTACCTTTGTTCCTGTGTTCTCCATCTCACCTTGTGGATACCCTGATTAGCCTTTTTTGCCTGTTCCTGCCTTTTTGTTTTCTGTGTTCTGGCTGCCATTAAATCTACTATTTACTTTCACCATGTCTTTGCCTCCAATCACCTATGGCCACACCCCTGGTCTCCCACCTTATCCACTCCCCATGGAGTGGCTATCCTCGATTACAGCGGTTCCCCATTGTAAACCTTACAGTAATGTAAAGGAGGTCTAAAGCTTAACTAAAGAAGTAGGATGTGGGATGTCTCTGTAACCCCTTGTGGGGTTACCGGTCAATATAACCACACATTATTTTTTGGTTTATAATGACATTAACGGATAGGTTGCAAAGGGGAGGGATTAAGCACTAATAGCTATTTGATTATATGGTCCTGTTTAGAGCTCTGCACTGATTACACTGCAATGCAATATAGACAGCATTATATCTACCGCTATGGAGGGAGCATGAAACCAGACCTTCTACCTAGACTCATATTTGTTACTTTGTAACATTACCAGCATTTCCTAGTATTGTGAAACATTTAAATTGTTGCAAGTAAGATTAACAACTGTTACAAAGTTTGTTTTGAAGTATCTTCCTTTCTAAAAAAAAAAAAAAAAGGGGTCTTTTAACAGTGATATGATGATTTTTGTATGTTTGTACCTTCTAATGTCTAGCATGGATATATTTTGTGTATTTTGAGTTATACTATTGGATGCATCGTGATGACGACAAGTATGACATGTCAGCCAATTAACTTTTCCCTCCATCATGGGTATTTAATGCATTTTTCATTGTTTGTTATTACTTTGAGAAAGGCCTCGGAGAGGCGGAAACGTTAGTCTTTTGTTAATAAAACATTATTTAATTTTTAAGTCCAGACAGTGCGGACCTTCTTTACTGAATAATTATTTAAAAAATTTTGGACACTGCACCCAGGCAAACTGAACCTAGTGACATGAGTGCCGACTCCCCCAAAGTTCATATATATATATATATATATATATATAAAACTGGTGTGTTTGCTTCAGAAACGCTACTGTATTTTATATAAATAGGCTGCTGTATAGCCATAGGGGCAGCCATTCAAGCTGGAATAAAGGAGAAAATGCACAGGTTACATAGTAGATAACAGAACAGTTCTTATTGTATTCTACTAGACCTAACAATGGGCAATGATTACTGGCCAAAAGCCCCTTTAAATGTAGAATTCCGGCATAAACCCCTGCAAGACCCTAGTCCCCGCTAGACCACCAGGGTATGTTACACTTTGCTTCATGGTTTTTGGGTGTTTTCGATACCTGCTTTTGTGTGCAATACAAAAATATTTGTGGTTATCTTGCAACAAATCGACCACTACTGAGACATACATTTAAAGCTTTAAGGGATGCAGTTCAGAAACAGTTGGGGACTATTGTTCGAATTGCCTTTCGTTTGTTAGAATTAAGTATATTCTACAGCCAATACACATGGACTGCTTTCATCTAAGATTTTCAATGCAAGTATAATTAATATGTGTAATTTTTTTGCTTCATGAATATTTCACCAATTATTGACTATTTTTATATGTAATAATGGTGGGAGTTAAGAATTACTCCTCATACAACTAATTTTAGTGTTTAATGAGGACCATGTCAGTAACTAGACTTCTCTGGAGGATAACATGCAACCAATACTGACTTCAGGTCAATATAGTCTCTGAACCAAGTACTTTACTTTATTGCATTCACAATGAACGTTATGCACATACTTCTTGAGCACACAAAGACAAGAGACCTGTTCTGGGGTGTTTTTTTCATTATTAGCTTTGGTTTTAATGTTACTTCAGAGTTCGATCACTGGCTTATTGGTTTGTGGGGAATCTGAGACAAAAATGTGATTTGTTTTGAATGAAAAGAATGGGAAATTAGAACTCTCTGTAAGCCACTAGGGTGGATTTACAAAAAAAGACTAGTAAATGCTCTAGGGTATAAAAGCTCTACATTTCTCAAATGATTCTGTGGAGCCCTGTTCTCATTCCCACACATACTGATGAAGACATTCCATAGAATAATATATATAGGCAATAAAGAACCTTAACTGAAGAGATTTTTTACTTGCTTGTTCATTTTCCCCCTGACATCATGAGATAGCTAACTGTATTGCAATGGTAGAACTAATGCATCCACACAAATAGGTTACGCTGAGGCTTTAGGTACCATCATTTATCAGGTAGTGGATTCAACCTGTCCTAGGGTGTTAAAAGGCAATATAGTAGATTAGATGTAAGCAAACTGATTGCCATCCTGGCTCATCCTTCCTTGATCCTATGCACCTCTTCATTTCCTGCTGGAAGTAAAGTAAAGGAGAAAACACAGATATAAAACTGAAATATAAATATGTCAGGTAGATCAGTAAAAAAAATATTTTTAGCCAATTCTAAAATTTGCAGTAAATGGCAAAATATAGGAAATACTTGATAATAACATGAGTGCTTCCTCAAAGATACAAATCTTTAACCAAGCAATTAACATCTCGTCATGTCAATGCCAAGTCATACATACAAAACTATGTTTGTGGGGAAAAGTCCTATGTACTTTTTAAATAAAGAGGGGCAATTGTTGTCAAGATTGTGACAAAGACTCCTCAATTTTCTGATCTTTCACAAGGAGTCTGAGAGAAGGTCATCATGAGCTCTGGGTAAAAATGTGGTGAATTTAGCATTTCTTCGGCATCTGAAATGTAAGCAAGAAAAAGGTAAGATTGTACAGTTCCTAAAGTGATATTTTGCATTCTTAGGTGGTTACTTTGCATTTGTATGTGAAGGTGAGGTTGTATTGTCCCATCATTTGACAAAACTGGACATTTTCCACAAATGTTGAACCTGCTCAATAGTAATATAGCAATACTATACTATCCATGAATTTTGGCACCATTGGGAGATGCTGCAGTCAGGGGCCCTGTAGCAGAAGGGCAACTCAAGGGATGTAAATGTGTGATTCCCAGGTTGGAAAAAAGGGGAGAGAGTGGGCTTACCTTGGCTTAATGGTGTGTCATCTGGCAGATAAGAGTTCATGCATGCATGGGGCATTTTTCTTTTAACTAGGGCCATATTCGACTTGTTGGTAGAGCCCACTGCCCAACAAGAGGTGGTTACTTTGCATTTGTATGTGAAGGTGAGGTTGTATTGTCCCATCATTTGACAAAACTGGACATTTTCCACAAATGTTGAACCTGCTCAATAGTAATATAGCAATACTATACTATCCATGAATTTTGGCACCATTGGGAGATGCTGCAGTCAGGGGCCCTGTAGCAGAAGGGCAACTCAAGGGATGTAAATGTGTGATTCCCAGGTTGGAAAAAAGGGGAGAGAGTGGGCTTACCTTGGCTTAATGGTGTGTCATCTGGCAGATAAGAGTTCATGCATGCATGGGGCATTTTTCTTTTAACTAGGGCCATATTCGACTTGTTGGTAGAGCCCACTGCCCAAGTAACCCAGATGACCAGTAAGTGAATAACATATTTGGGGACTTCTGTGTGTTAGAACCCTGCTATAGGGCTCTGTGTTTACTGATGGGGGCCCCAATATTTTTTGGGTCAATGTACTAGGCTTACATACAGTAATTTTTAAATTGTTTCAATTTCCAGAGTCTCTGGGACTCCAATCAGCTTCACATTCCTTTGCAAAAATTAGCTTATATTATTCACATTTCTGGCTGGGGTGTGCTCCTATCAGTTATACCCCTAAGATTACAGCTGCTCTAACCAGTCCAGATGAGGAAAGTGAGCCCAAATCTTAACACTGAACTGCAACCCCAACATGATTGCTGTAGACTCTAGCATCCTTCTTCTGTATTTATCTACTTTAATGGATCCCTGGTCTCCAGGCTCTCCCACAGAATGAACCTAATGCTTCATATTTCAAAAGGATCAGTTTGACCTGCCCTTAGTCTTGTACTGTCAAGCAGTTTTAGATGCCCTTTGGATGTTGTTGTTCACTTTTCACTGATTGCTCTGCAAGAACCCTCATGAACACTAACTGCTTGAGCTTTGGTGGAAAAGTCAGGAGCTGTTTATTAGAAAAATACAAATATGTTTCTTTTGGTCTTTTTTCATGCTTTTGTATATTTCATCTGCATGAGTAGAGTATTTTGTTGCATAACATAGAAATGAGGACAATGGTATATTCCGTTGGTCTAATTTTGTCTGTATCAATTTGTGCTACAAGGATTGCAGTTCACAAATACATGCCATTTTTAACTTCTGTATCTGAAATGTGAAATATGGTTAAAAGAAAGCTTGCAGTGTGGAAGCAGTCATTTTTACAGCCAGATCATTGGACCTTGAGTAAAAGGAAAACCAAATATCTCCAAGCCTACCGTATATACTCGAGTATAAGCCGACCCGAGTATAAGCCGAGGTACCTAATTTTACCTACGAAAACTGGGAAAACTTATTGACTCTAGTATAAGTCTAGACACAACTACAGCCCTGTCTCCCAGCAGCACACATTCTGCCAAAGCGACCCCCCCAGCGATCAACCGGACTTCTTTGCAAAGTTGATGGTGACAGAGAATTGCCAAACGGATTACTGTGTGCATTGTCCCACTGTCCCACTACCATATGCAGAGGGCGCTGTTTGATATTGCCATCACTGTTAATCTTTCGTATAACCAACAGAGGGCGCTGTGTGATATTGCAGTCACTGTTATTCTTTCATATAACCAACAGAGGGCGCTGTGTGATATTGCAGTCACTGTTAATCTTTCATATAACCAACAGAGGGCACTGTGTGATATTGCAGTCACTGTTATTCTTCCATATAACCAACAGATGGCGCTGTGTGATATTGCAGTCACTGTTATTCTTTCATATAACCAACAAAGGGCGCACTGTTATTCTTTCATATAACATAACCAACAGAGGGTGCTGTGTGATATTGCAGTCACTGTTATTCTTTAATATAACCAACAGAGGGCCTACTGTTATTCTTTCATATAACCAACAGAGGGCGCTGTGTGATATTGCAGTCACTGTTAATCTTTCATATAACCAACAGAGGGCGCACTGTTATTCTTTCATACAACCAACAGATGGCGCTGTGTGATATTGCAGTCACTGTTATTCTTTCATATAACCAACAAAGGGCGCACTGTTATTCTTTCATATAACCAACAGAGGGTGCTGTGTGATATTGCAGTCACTGTTATTCTTTAATATAACCAACAGAGGGCCTACTGTTATTCTTTCATATAACCAACAGAGGGCGCTGTGTGATATTGCAGTCACTGTTAATCTTTCATATAACCAACAGAGGGCGCACTGTTATTCTTTCATACAACCAACAGATGGCGCTGTGTGATATTGCAGTCACTGTTATTCTTTCATATAACCAACAGAGGGCGCACTGTTATTCTTTCATATAACCAACAGAGGGCATTGTGGGATATTGCAGTCTCTCCCCAAGTGTACTGTTGGTATAGGAATGATTAAAAGTGACTGCAATCTCGGCTATAACCCGAGTATAAGCCGAGGTAGACTTTTTCAGCACATTTTGGATGCTGAAAAACTCGGCTTATACCCGGGTATATACGGTACTTAATATTCTTGGCTACTTACCTCTGTTAAAAAGATATGAGCAGACTTTTCCCTTCTCTTCTTTCCTTTTATGAGTAGTGATGGGTGAATTTATTTGGCAGGCGCGAATTTGCGGTGAGTTTGCACGATTCGCCACCAGTGAATAAATTCGCAAGACGCCCGCGAAAAAATTTTTTTTTTTGTTACGTTGAAAAAAAACGGACGCTGTCGTAAAACCCAGGTGCTGGCATCAAAAAACGGGCGCCAGCATCGAAAACGGGTGCCGGCGTCAAAAACGAGGCGTCGGCACCGTTTCGCAAATTTTTCGCAGTTTCGCGAATTTCGCGCAAAATTCGCGAATTTTCCGGCGAAGCGAAACGGTGCAAATTCGCCCATCACTATTTATGAGTCATTTATTCTGTAAACTGACAGCCAGTTCACTTTACAGGTATGGCACCTGTTATCCAAGAGGTCTTGCTATAATTTGTACTATAAATCTTCTAAAAAATAGTTTAAACATTAAATAAACCCAATAGGATTGTTGTGCCACCAATATGAATTAATTATACCTTAGTTCTGACAAAGTACAAGCTATTGTTTCAGTATTACAGAGAAAAGGGTCATGTGTTTTAAGATGTTAAATTGTTTGATTTTAACTGGAGTCTATAGGAAATGACCTTGCCAGAACTTGAAACTTTCTGGATAACGGGTTTCCAGATAGCGGATCCTGTATAAGAAATGATAAATCTATGCTTCATTGTGTGAGTAACATTGTATTCTCAGTCTCTCAGTATAAGTCTTATAAAATTGGGAAAAACTGCAATAGCAGAAAAGTATAAAACGATAATGATACAAAAAAATACCTGTCAGCCACCCTTTCACATCATTCTCTATTGCTAGATAATCCTAAAGGTTCAAAGAAGACAAACGCTTTGAGACCTGTTTAATTCATAACCATTCAGAGTGAAATCAAAACATTATTTTCTTTTATTTTTTAATGGTACTTGAATTTGATTCATGTTTGGTGAAAAAAAGAAGTTCAGAAGCAACAGCTGCGCTCAGTACAGGATGAAACTGACAGTATCTGTCCATCTTTGGGGATTCAGCTGATTTAGATTTATTTCTCTCAGTCTGCCAGACCATCAACTAAACATCTCTGCAAAGGTTTAACAGAGATTGATGCATCTATTGGGTGACATTTAAACTTTTGAAAAACTGCATTTAAAGGATTTGCATTTGATCCTGTCTTTATTAGCACAACCTGTATGGCAGACAGTGTAGTCAGAGCCATTTCATTATCTGCCTGAATTATTCTGTGTATAATGTAGTGTTGTTAAATAGCAACTGAGACATTACGCAATCATTTTTCTGTATCTCCAAAGACAGAATGATTCTGTGCCTAATCTGCAAGCCCCTTAGGTTTAGTGTTATCATACACCAAAGAGATTTGAGTCTCAGAGCTCTAAACATCACATCAAGAGTTGAACAGCTTTCTGAGCTACTTTTATCTGTCACATACATTGCATAGCAAGTACGTTCAAAAATACATTTTAATGAAATAATACATAGCAAATGGTTATTTTAAATAGTAATTTATATAGACATGGCACATCCTGATGATGGACCCTATTTTTATCTGTTCTCTAGTTGCTAGGGCTTACTAACTCTAGTAAACAAGAAGCAGAAGAAGTCAGAATGGGCGGTAAACATGACTCAGCCAAAACAAAAGAAAAAAAAAATAAAGTTAAAGGAGAAGGAAAGCTATGGAGGCATTTTATTTCTATAGATTAGCTGCAATAGTGCAAGCTAGAATGCTATACTTATTCTGTAGAATGTTTTACCATACATGAGTAAAAAGCTCTAGAAGTTCTCTGTTTAGGATAACAGCTGCAGTATTAGCTTGGTGTCACTTCCTGACTGAGTCTCTCCCTGGTCACTCATAGCTCTGGGCTCAGATTACGGCAGAGAAAGGAGGGGGGAGAGGAGCAAACTGAGCATGCTCACGCCCGGAGCAAGGAGGTTTAAGTTGAAGGCAGGAAGTCTGATACAGAAGCCCATGTGTACACAATAGAAAGTACTGTGTTTCTTTTGACAGAGGACTCAGAGCAGCACTACTCTGAGGGTTTACCCAAGTGCACTTATGAGTGCAAAAGTCCAGGATCTGGCTGTGCTCTACACAATGTGCCAAATTGTGAGATCCAGTGTGCAGTGCTGACCAGCATAAATATTCCTTCACCTTAACACCTTAACTTTTTGCACCCTAGCCCCCCTTGATCCCCCAGTATGTTTTATAGTTGCTGGGGTCTGACAAACCTTACAACTTGACATTATCAGTTGCAGAAATAGAATGCTAATACTTCACAAGCCATGCAAAATAATAAATACCATAATATAAAATGAACCAGCTGAGAAGGTGCCTGAACCGGTTCATCTAAGATTAAATTAATTTAAAGGTGAACTGCCTTGTAAATATTTCTTTATTTTACCTTTCTTATATTGTACCTCTAACATGAAGAAGAACAGTAAGTCAAACGTGGAACCAATAATGTAGTCTGGGTCAAAACCAGTGCTGTATTTAGGTACTAAATTTAAACGCACCCCAACTTATGGAAGTAACGGATGGTCACCTGCAATCGCTGCATGTGATGTCAATTCCAGTGCACGGTCTACCATGGCAACTGGGGTGGATTTTTTATTTTTCTTAAAATTGCTGCCATATGCACAGGCCCTTGGCTGCCTATACAGTATGTACTGTAAATATGACCCTGGTTATAACTGATTCAAGAGAAACTACAGCTAAAAATCAAATTGCTCCCCAACTACATCTATTTCTGTAATATCTGATATTTGATTTTTTTTTGCTTAAAAAAAAAAAAATTAAAAAATAATTGCTTTGCTCAGTATGCAAACTTTCTTATTTATTTTGAAAATATTTTATTTTATTTTCATGATAAACAAATAATAACAGTATGACAGCAAATTTTATGCAGATGAAAGACAAGTTATAATCGATACAATGGCATAAAATTATTAAAAACTAAATACCATTTAATGAGACTGACAACAACTAACTAAAATTAACTAAGCCAGTGGATGTAAACATATTGAAAGAAATAAAGAAAAATGTCCATTCATTGACTGGAATGTCTGAAAGCACATCTTATAAATTGAGAAACCGTCCTATTTGATCACCTACAGTATATTAGAATAACAAGCTTCAAAAAGGGAGACCAAATCAGTTTAAAAGAGTCAATGGAATTATTTCCTTTGGTTTTGGTTAATAAGGCTTCTTGCCAACTAAGCTGGTTCATAAAAGAAATAACGTCTGTTAACAAAGGGGTTCTTTTAGTAACCAAGAATTAAATAAAGCTTTCTTGGAAGCTGCTAGAAAAAAACTGTCAATAATTTATTTTCAGGGGAAATAAAATTTGTGTTGGGAACTGAAGGAAACACTACATTATCAAGATGCAAAAAAGCAAAGCACGGAGACAATTTAATCCTTATCTTCAATTGATAATTCAAAAACCCAAAAATTTCCCTCCAATATACAGATGAAGCCACTTGGATTTGTGAGTTAAATGCGTCATGACTCAGGGGTAATTGAAGAAACTGTGTTATCTTAAGTCATCTTAACTCATTTAATGCATTTAACCTTTTCATTAGCATACCAAAGCTCCATTGTTCACAATGGTGAATGCTTTAATTAGATGGGATGTTGTGATGCAGTTTTCTGTGTTAAATGAGATAAATGGGATATCTGTGTTTAGTTATTCTGTGTCAAACAGACAAACCAAAGTGGCTGCATCTGTATATCAATCTTTGGGCAAGACCATAAATAATGAAAAAGTGACACATTAGTCTCATCACATTTAGGACAGTATGAAATAGGGCCATTAGAGGAGGTTTTTGAAAATAATTTTCCATAGCCTAGATGGATAAACTTAAAATGTTGTATCCTCCAATTTTCTGCTAAAATGAATTTATTGTAATCCCTAATAGATTTTACCAAGTCTGAGGGAGTTATTTGACAATGTAAAAACTCAGACCATTTAGTGGATGGTTTCAATAACGGGTGAGAATCTGAACTATAAACATTCCAAAATTGTTTAGAAAGAGAGCTAATAGAGACCAGACCAGGGAATTCCAAAAACTGTGCCAAATCGTCTGCAAGCTTGTGCTCAGCTACAACCAGGTTTTTATTATTATGTAGCAGAGAAAGACCACATTGACATGCTAAATAATAGTATCTGTCAGAATCCTGAAGCTTGTATTGTTCTTTGAGTTTTGACCAAGTCATTAAGGCTTTCTTAAGTGGATCAAATAAATCTTTTACCAAAACCAGTGACTTTCTCTTAATTGAAATATAAAAGTATCAGATTTCTGATAATCTGAAGGTTTAAGTAAGAGTTTGGCTGGCATGTAAGGGGTTACTGTATAGCTATAACCATGACGAGAGAATAAATGTTTCCACACATATATAGAGTCATGATAGATAGGATTCCTCTTAAAGTCGTAAGGGACATTACTCCATTTGCTATGTAAAACAGATAGTATATCAAAAAAGGGTTCTTGAAAGATCTCAATGTCGGGGTTTATAAATTTGTTGCCTCGAGAGATCCACTCAATAAGATATCTGGTGAGGGCTGATAGATTAAATGCTCTGAAATCAGGAAGGTTTAATCCTCCAAATTTAACTTGGAGCTCTCAATTTATAGAGGGCAATTTTTGCCTTTTTACTATTCCAAATAAATTTAGTTAAGGCAGAGTCAAGTTTCTTGATATCACAATGCTTTATAAGCAAAGGGAGATTAATCAATGGATATATTAGTTTGGGAAATATTAAGGATTTAAAAAAGAGCGATCGTCCCTTAATATTAAGGGGAGAATTGGCCCATTTTTCACACATGGAAAAAACCTTTTGACAGGCTGGGGTAATATTCAAAGAATATAAATTATTGAGATCTGAAGGAATTATTAATCCTAAGTATTTAATTTGATTCTTTGGGTTTTTAAGTTGAAATTTCTTAAGTAGTGAATTGGAAAACGAACCATATATATTCATTATTTCCAATTTCTCAGCGTTAATTTTGTAACCAGAAGCAAACTTTCAATTAATAGAGCTATCAAGTGAGACAGATTGATTCAATTTAATCTGAAAAACAGAATCAAACAAATACATTTCGTTCGGAATTGTCCACAAGAGAATAAAATTAAAAAAAATATTTGAACCCACAATGAGCTAAGAAACTGAGTGCCATGGACACCTAACCACTGTCCCCCTAACTGGCAGGCAATATTTAACATTTATAAATGTAAGTGGTTCTACACTAGATGGCTTATTTGTGAAGGATGTTGGGCTTTGCAACTCTGCACAGTGTTAATTAGTGTCTACTGTAGCTAATTAAGTAGTTAAAAAAAATAAAAGACCTTGAGGGATGCAAGCAATCGGATATTAATACATTGATAAAGGAGAGCAGATCAAGTGGTAATACCAATTAAACTTTGAGGAATTATATAAATGCTTGCAAGGGGCAGGGACTAATGTGCAGGATGTGTAATCTCTGTTAAGTGCTGCAAAATGTGTCAGTACTATATAAATACCAGGAAATAAGCAATAAATGCCTATTCTACATGACAGACATTTTATAAAAAAAAAAAATGGTAAGGAACCTAACAAATTAATTTACTTATGTCCCTTATTGCAGGAGAACAAAAGAGGCACAAAATGTTGTACATATCACTCCCTGGCCACCTCTTATGAATACAACAATGCCAGATATAGGCATCAGAGTTGGGCTAGGCCAGTGGGACACTGGACAAAAATTAGGGGGACCCCATCCCTCATGGTTCCCACTATCTCAGGCTTGTTCTCCATGGCCGCCTGAAACCTCTGACCACTTGCCCCCCATCCTGATCATAGCTGCATGGAGAGATAGGAAGGTATAGCCTAGCAAAGGGGGGGAGGGGACAGAGGGGTGGTTGCAGCTGAAATGGGGGGCTGTGGGGATGACGGAAGGCCTGGGGGGAGTTGCAGGACCCCGATGCTTAGCTGTTTATTTTAGCTGTTTTAATACCAAATAGCTATTCTGTGTTATTGGGCATGCAAACAATCTATTTGTAACGAGGTCCTGAATTTTCAGACCAAGATGACTGGGGTCTAAATTTCCAGTACAAAATGCAACCACACAACTTTGAAACTACCGCAAGGAATCCAAACAGAGTACAATATTACGATAGCCAGTATGATATTGAAATACAGCACAATTCAGAATGCAAAAAATTGCATAATGATTTGCAACAAAGAGCTGAGACCAGAACCTTGGGGTTTGTTCTGGGTTTGGGAAACTCTGCATTACAGTAGTATCCCCTTTCCACTCTGGCAAGCATTCCCCCGCCAAACTGCTGTGACTGGACTGAAACCCCATGAAATCATGAAAATCCAAATCTCACCAAATCCCTTACCCTCTTGCCAAACCACTTTAGGGATGGTTTGCTTGTCCTGCGGTCTCCTGGCAACAAAGGTAATCCTTCCCACATCCTTCCTCCATATAACATCATTCTGACCTTTCCATCTCCCTGCCTTCTTAGCCCTGTAAAGACTCCACTTATTTAACCCTTTAGATCCAGGTAGCTCCATTTCAGTGACTGAATGGTTGAGGGTTGGATATTCCCAGTGTACAATAGCAGCTGGTCAACTCCAGATTTTGGGTTACACTGAGCATTGGCACAAGGGTGTTTCTAGCAGCTGGTCAACTCCACAGTGAGGGTAGACAGAGTGCTGCCTATTCATAGTATACATACTACTAAATGTCTACACAATCCAATATATTTCTTTTGTAGTTTTATCCCTCCGGGATCCCTCCAATGGTGTCAGCCAAGGTTTAATACATTCTCTGTTTTTTCCTATAACCAAAAATTGTGTGAATGTGAACTGCAAAACATTTCAGTGTTTCACAAACAGGGTACAACTGCACAAAGATTTCCCCGCAATTGTGCCAGATCCGACATGCCAAAACACAAGCATCAAGTCAGAATGCGACGGAAAACAAGGTAAGAAATACTGTCAGATGGTGTCGCAGGGTTCAACCGAAGCGACACGACTGTCAAATGCAGACGCAGCAAAGGTCGAATTTTGAATTCATGTAAATAATTTTTTTGAATGCACTCACAATTCCACTTGATTGAATGGGAATGACCCACAAATTAGATTCATATTTGATTTAAATATGAACAATATTTGCATCGAACCGTCCTCCAAAAAAGACTCAAATGTCAGGAAGCCTATTAACTTCCAATGGGTCAATGGACCTCTGCCATTGACTTATACATGAACTAGGCAGGTTTTATGTGGTGAATAGTCATAATAGAACTGTTGGTCGAGGTGTGATAAATCTCACATTCAAATTTACATTTTAAAACGTGTGAATTTTGACATAAAAAAATTGAAAATTCGAAGTTAGTATTCGCCCCTTAATAAATCTGCCCCTGTGTAGTAGGCAACCATAGCTGAAGGCTCAGGGTGGAGCACTTCCAGCTTTTGGTAAGTTATATGAATGTATTTTGGGACCTTGAACATTTCTCTGTATTTTTAGGCTGCAATTGAAGTTGCTTTTAGGGCATTGTGGGCTACAATTTGACGGACTAAAATCTGTTGAAAAGACCTCTGTATGTGATGAATGATGCCCATACATTTGTAGTGCCTCCATCTATTATTTGGAAATGATAGGAAACCTATATATTGGCTATTCCCTGATCTTTGACACTAAGAGGCCGATTCACTAAGGGTCGAATATCGAGGGTTAATTAACCCTCGATATTCGACTAGGAATGAAAATCCTTCGACTTCGAATATCGAAGTTGAAGGATTTAGCGCAGATAGTTCGATCAAACGAACGATGGAAGGTTAATTCCTTCGATCGAACGATAAAATCCTTTGAATCCAACGATTCGAAGGATTTTAATCCAACGATCGAAGGAATATCCTTCGATCAAAAAAAGTTAGCCAAGCCTATGTGGCTACTTCGGTAGCTTTTAGAGAACTAGGGGGTCGAAGTTTTTTTTAAAGAGACAGTACTTAGACTATCAAATGGTCGAATAGTCGAACGATTTTTACTACGAATCCTTCTATTCAAAGTCGTAGTCGTGGTCGAAGTAGCCCATTCGATGGTCGAAGTAGCCCAAAAAAACCTTCGAAATTCGAAGTTTTTTACCTTTGAATCCTTCACTCGAAGTTAGTGAATCGGCCCCTAGGCCTACTCTTACAAGAAATCCAGCAGGGGTTCCAATTATGTTTAAAAAAAATGAAATGCATACTGCTTCTTTTCAAAAACATTAACTGTATGTTGCTTCTTTTTAAGTGCTGACTCTTGGGGGGGGGGTACAAGAGGGATTTCCTATACAGGGAAGTGTTTCCAGCAACACCCTTCCTGCACTTTCACCCATTAACGGCAGGTTTTTATTTAAGATCTGGATTCATACACTCTTCCATTGTAGATAGTTACCTTTGTTATGTACAGTCATATTCTGCAGACAAAATTTTGCAGTTGGTACTTTCAATTCTACTGCTTTTCTGTTCAGAATCCCGTAAGCTCTGCCCGCAGGTCTTTTATCTGTATATTTTGCCAGTCTGTGATTGAAAGACTGCACAGCATTCTTTTATTTAAGGATTTCATGTAACATGAACAGAGATAAAATGGATCAAGCAGGTGGGAGCTTCTGTATCTCCGCTTAGAGTTTCTGGGTTCAGTCACATCAGCTTTATGATTTATTATGTACAAATGCAAGCTCTGAACCTGCTTGAAACTTCCCTTTATCAACACATTGCATTAAGATGTGTTAGTTGTGTAGCAGGATCAAATGGTTGTATATTGTTACGATCATACATATTGCATGTACAAAATCACTGCAGAGGGAAAGACAAACACACACCCACACATTGTTCTGTTGGAGCTGAATATCTATTATACCTAAGGCTCAAAGCAAGACAAATAATTGTCTCATGATGATCCAATTTAGGTGGGTAGGTAGGTTGCTTTAAAGTGACAGTAATTCTAGAATGCACTTTGATTTTGGGAGGGCATTTTGTATCATTCACAGCTACAGAACAGATCTAAATGGTTCCCTAGGAAAGCTAGAGAGAGATAGAGTGGCAAAGAAACGGAGTATGCAGCTTAAAAGTTGGTGGGAAATATAACTGGTATAATCTGTATTGGTGGCTGTTTTGATTATGGTTCTAATTTACACACCACACCTAGTATGTTAAGCAAAAGTTTATTACAGATAAGATTTGTAAGAGAACAAGATATACATCAAAATTTAAGGAAAGGAAGCAGGCATCTTCATCTGCACCAAGCAGATCATCAGTTTTGATTATCCAAGTACATATTCTGCCCCTGTATATAATTAAAGGCTATAATTAAAGGACATTCCAGAAGTCATAAACATATAAGGCTACCATATTACCCAGTAGAGTTAAATAATCTTGCATGAAGAGATACATCAAGTTGCAATTAATGCAAACAATGTTGGTGCCATTGGATGTACCAGCCCACTGTACAGCTAGATTAGTCCATCATGGTTTGAGGAACATCAAGACATACTTCAAAATTTCCAATAATAAGCACAATTAACCCATCTGAATATAAATGAGTCATCAGTATCAGTTGTGGAAATAAGAGCTGAATGAATATCATTCCTTTTAAATACAGTACAGAATGTAACTATTTCTGTTCATATAGAATAAAGACTCACTAAGTCAAAAATGATTTCATATGTCCAACCTTTATTTCTATATATCTTATCTCCTATAATAACAACCAATAATACTATAAAACTGAGAAAGAAATGTCTTGAAAATTGGGATCATTCTACCCTTTTTGTATATATAATAATGTAGTTATACCACATGCTTAAACATTGCATGTGTGAATTGCTGGTTATATTCATTTTGTGTCAGTTTCATGCATTAAAATACTATATGTGTTCAGAAGCATAGTTTATAAAACTGTTATACACTAAGAATAATAAGTGGCACCTGGTTTCTTGCATGGTCTATACTTTCGCCATTATGCTGGTTGAAAATTCCTGGTAGTGAAGTCTTCCATCATGGTGGAGAAGAAGAAAAAAGAAGCAAAAGTTTGAGTAGATTGTACCGGTGTGAAATAAAACCATACATATCTTAAATGCCAGAGATTGCCCTTGTGGAAGGCAGTAAATCAACAGCAATTCATGGATCAAGCACCTTCATCTGTCCACTAAGTCCATGTCTACTGAACTCGGTCCAGATTATTCTTAAAGTCATGCTATGTCAGTCCGTCTATCACCATTGAGAAATAAAGCTAGCATTACAAATTTAGGAAAATTAAGATTTCTGAATAGTTTTACCCATAGCTGAAGCCCCATAGAAGCACATTTGTATGTGGATGTTTAGTCTTCCTACATGTTGTAAAAGGCTTTACACTACAAAGTCAGCTGAAGTTTTATGTAAAGTTCACTCCGTTGTCTCCAACACCCCTGTAGCTGCTCTGCTTGTGTTCCTTTCATTCCCATATATACAGGTATACAAAATGAGTTAGAGGCAAATTTAGAAGCATCTCTATTAAGGTATTGTGAATGACATCTAGCCAATATACTGAGAATGTCCTGATGATTTTCATGCCCACAACTGCTACTATCAGCATAAAGCACAAAACTGTAAGCTAGGGTATTTATACATTTAATAGATGTGTGTCTAGTCAGCTGGGCCACAGAATGGAACACATTTTTATTGTGAATCTGTCAAATGTAATCATTTGTTGTAGCCACAAGCTACCATCACTTTAATAAAGCAGCATTCTGCAATACTTTTGAAAGATGACCTAATCACTAGGGAAATTCAGAAAAGTGTCACATAATCTCATTAATAACCTTTCTAACTTCATGGTAATACTCAGTCTTTTATGTAGCGCTTCTTATAAAATAAAGTCTGAAAAGTTTTCTTTTGCTCTGAAGTAGGCCAAAAGAAAACACAAAGGAAGAATTTGTTCATTAAGAGCGATGAAGAGTTTCCTGTACGACCTACAAAAATGAAATGCAAATGGTCATGCCCAGTAGCCCAAATCCACACTGGAATGACCAGCAGGGTCAATATTTAAAGTATAACTAGGAGGGAGTAGACTGGAAAGCATGCTTGCAGACAGAAAGTTTATTAGCCAACATAAAGTACAGACTTCAAAGTAAAACAAAAGTCCAAGAACAGGTACTCTTTAGCCAAAAAAGGAAAGTCAGAATCTGGGACATCAGCACGGGAGAGAGTCCTGGAACAAAGTCAGACTGGAACATAGGACGGGTGTCCAGCAGTTTTGGAGACCTATGAACTGGCAGGGAGGGTTTAAATAAGGGCCCTCTGCTGGGAGCTAATTAGGAATAGGCTGCACCTGCTGATTAACGCAGAGCAGCTGAGTATAATTAACAGCACCAGGGCTAGACATAGGAACCTCAGAACAAAGTAAGCCTTATATTCTGTTTATATCTTGTTGCTCTGTGTCACTTTTGGTATCTGGCATTTCTTTGTTTATCTTTAATCAGCTGGTGATGATTCATGGCAAATTACCTTTGACATAACATAAAGGGATACTGTAATATACTGGGGGGATTTCTTTGTTAACATATACAGTGGAGGACTAGTCACCATTTTACTGAAGACAGACCAAAAAGAGTGGGACTAACTGTTATGTTTTGGTAGCCGAGGATGAGTAGAGTATAACAGTGCTTTATTAGTGGGTACACAATAATAAGCTTTCATTTTCACTTTTAAGCTGACAGGAAGTATGTACAGTAACTCATGTAGACAATGACAGCCCAGCAGGTACTGTTAGCAATGATGTTGTTCATGAGCTGGAACTAGGCAGATAACAGCTTTCCTCCTGGATTGGTTTTCCCCACTTATTAACTAGGGTCTTGGTTGGTACATTCTATATGGCACTATGATTTTGGAAATGTGTAAAGGCAAAGTCAAATTTTAGGATTTTGGATATACCTCTCAGGTTTAGTCCCTAAAATGGGTGCCTTATGGTAGATGAAATACAGGTATGGGATCTATTATCAGAATGCTCAGGACATGGGGCTTTCTGGATAATGGATATTTCTGTAATTTGAATTGCTTCATGTCCATTGTATGAATCTTGATTAATCTCGATTATCATTTACTAATCTGTTGTTGGCAAACTCATGATCACCATCATCATCATTTATTTATATAACGCTGTCAAGATACGCAGTGCTTATCAAACTCATACTTTCTGTTGTATAAAGTAGTTGCTGGATAGTAAATGGGGCAATACACCCAGTGAAACTGAAAACCCAAAATAAAGACTGTTACCATTCTTTGGTCCCATGAGGCTGTCAGAACTTAACATTACACATCAAATAGCCAGTTCTGGTACTGGACACCTAACCATATACAATGAAGGTAGGCATCAGATCCCTGTCAGAAGTTCCATAGTTTTCCATAGCGCTGTTGCACATTATAGGGTTATTTACTAAACTTCAAATACAAAAATCACTAAAATTTGGGATTTTTTGGATAAAATCAGATTTTTAAAAAATCGCAAATTTTTCAAAATATATTAAACCCAGAGGATGAAAAAGTCTGAATCAGAAAATCCTGCATCTCAGACCTGTCGAGGTTGCATATAAGTCAATGGGAGAAGTCCCAATGATTTTTTGATGTGCGCTGGTTTTCCCCGAAGTTTTCAGAGTTTTCGGATGAAATATCTTGAAAAATAGTGAAAATCGGGTGAGAAATTCTGGAAAAATTGTGAAAATATGATTTTTTCACTGCAAAGCAAATTTACAGGAAAATTTAATAATAAATAAACGTAAAAAACCCAAGCAGATTTGATCGGAGTTTGTAGCAGAAATTATTGAGATAAATTCGGACTTTGATAAATAACCCCCCTTGGACTGGGCCGAAATCGTCAATGAAATCATGAATAACTCTTCTTGATCAGGCATTTCAATGTATCACTAAAGTTACACAGCAGCCTGCAAAGTATTTACCTAGCATACCTCAAATCTACCATTCAATAGAAAACAGAAATGCATCCCAAGAAATTCTATAAAATATAAATTCACCAGTATTCGATATTCCTTTGATTTGCATTAATGTATTGCCCTCTCTGCCGCCATATTCTATTTTTCCTCCTCCATGTACCAGTGGTATAAACAAAATTTACATGACAAATTGGCTGCTCCTGTTATACTTTTTATCTCATATAGTCTAATAAGTATAAACAAAAGCCTAATCATTAGGCACAACTGCATTGTTTTGACAGGAAGTGTCACTTTAGTTGGCTTATTGCTATTAATCTTTATTCTTTGGAAATTCTGTACTTATCTAGAATGGAAGCTTTTATCCATGCAATACATGGTTAATGTTAGCAATACAAATAAACAAGGGAAGTGGATGTTTTTTATAAAATATGATCTTGTCGGCACGTTGTTATCCATGTGAGATATCACACCAATAAATAACCGCATACCGTATATCTAACGAAAACCTTTGGCTGTTTCCCATTTACATAATACATTTATCCCCTACAATCAAGTTAGTACCAAGTTGTAATGTGCAATATTTAATAAAGTGTTTTGCTTCCCAACAGCACCATGCTGATCTTCCTTCCTCATGCCGTCTGACACTATAATTATCTAAATCTTTTGCATATGGTGTGCAGAACAGAGTGACTATCACAGAAGGTAACCAAGCAGTTATTTTGGGCTTCAGAAATCACTGCAAGTTTTAGGTTTCATTTACTTTGATTAAAATGGATGAGTATATTTATAAAAGACTATACATACATACATACACATATTCACAAAATACTGTATATATATATGTAATATACATCCTGATGACGGCCCCCACGTGGACTGAAATGCGTTGATGCACCATGCAATATTAAAAATGCACCGAAACACATTTTTTTTGAGTGCTTTCGTGGACTGCTATATATTAGTTTTTTTTGGTTCAATAAACTTATATTTCTTTGTTCCTCACCAAAGACCTGTCAGTGCTGTGTTATATGATGTTGTAATAAAATTACCTGGTGGTCTAGTGGTGCGGCGGCATGGACGGCCGCCATGCCGCCGCGCTCCTGTTCCGGCCTCCAGCGCCGGCGGCATCTTGGTTCTCTAGGGCGCGTGCGGTGTGCCTGCGCGCCTCTTAAAGGTACAGGCGCGCTGGCGTAATCGCGCATTGGCGCACGTTTTGGCGCGAAATTTGGAGGTATTTAAGGCCCATTCTTACTCCCAGACAGTGCCCGTGATAGAATCTTGATTCTGGTGGTTCCTGAAGCCTTGTGCTGTCTGCTCCTGTGAAACTTGTATCTGTTATTCCGGTTTTGATCCCTGCCTGTTCCTGACTATTCTGATATCTGAATCCTGACCCTTGCCTGCATCTCGACTACTCTTTCTGCCTGACCCCATCTGTTTGATTACCCGGTTTGACCCTTGCCTGCCTGACGATTCTTGATATCTGCCTGCCTCGACCCTGCCTGTCTGACGATTCTCTTGCCTGCTCCATTTGTACCGTGACCTTCGGCCCAAAAGACTATCTACCTGCCGTGCCCCTCTGCTAGCCAGAACATCTCGCCTTGTACCCCTCGTTAAGTCCAGGTGGCACCCAAGTAAGCTGAGGGCTCCTCCCGAAGCCCAACGGTGGTCACACTACTGGTGAAGCCGAGACCAGGGTACTTGGCACCTGTTCTGGTATTGGGTGCCGGCAGTGACAGATGTTCCTTATCTACAGACTCCTGCATTCAGGCATGTAACCTTGTTTAATGGAGTGCACAATTTTGACTGATGATGAAGTCTTCTCATATATATACGGTCTGTTTAAGGGGTGCTAAACTGCTTGTTTTCCTTTATATTTTTTGAGCATGGAGTGAACTGATCAAAGCTAATTGTCAACTGGCTGCTGCAGGTAACTACATAGTAAGTAAACTACCCTATAAGATTTATATTTTATCAAGGGCCTGATTTTTAATGGAAGTTGATGATATGCATTCACTGTACAGCAGTTGTCTCAAGAAATAAAGCCAATAGTAATAACGCTCAAGAGCTGCACTCTATAAAGCCAGTCTCAAGGGCCAAAGTCTCTTGGAATATAGCCCCCAGTCCACAAGGGCCCAAATATCGAGTTTCAAAAATTATAGTTCTATTCAAAGTTAAAAATCAATATTTTTATTAAATACAAAATTTAAAAAAGTAGGCATACTGACCATTGATGTTCCGCTTAAGCCTACTTTTTTCAATTTTGTATTTAATAAAAATATTGATATTGAATTTTTGAAACTCAAGAAATAAAGCAACATGTCTGTACTTATCTAGTATGCCATCATTCTCATTTACTGCTTTCTTATTAATACAAGGCATGGAGGAATTTGTAGCTGAATTTGCTTCACTCTCCAAAAAAAATGGCAGGGGGGGGGACATAGTATGATCTATATACAATCTATTTTTTATAGCCAGATTTATTTTGCAGAGTTACTTAATTTTCATGTATTCCCAATAACAAGCAACATTGCACTTTATCTTGTAACTGCACCTCATTGTTGTGCATGTGAAGCCCTGGCCATTTTCCAAGTCTGGACACTTCTAGAAATCTATATCTTAAAACAGCAACATCATCAATTATAGATAAACAAAAAAAATATACACGGTATATTAAACCCCATATTGGTTTTAGTTTCTTTGGTAGTAAAACTTTCAGCGGATTCCCTACAGGTTCCTGAACACAGATGAAGGTGTTTAGATTTCTATGCACAAGTGAGAAATGTACAATGTTACAACAGTCAGAGCTTAATGTGAAGATTCGGGGGAGATTAGACGCCCATCGACAAATCTTCTCTTCTTCATGCCTTCCTACCAGCAAGAATGTAAATCGCCAGGGGCTGGCATACAGATCACTTTGGTTTTCAGAAGTCGCCCGAAGTTTCCTCATGAGGCAACTTTGGGAGACTTTGGAAAACCAAAGCGATCTGTATGCCATCCTGCCAGCGATTTACATTCTTTCTGATGGGAAGGCATTTCTGAGAGATTAGTTGCCCGAAGAAGAGGTGATTTGTCGCTGGGCGACTAATCTCCCCGAATCTGCACATGTGACACCACCCTTAGAGTTTGTTTGGAAAGGATACATTGCCCAATGTCTTTCCCAAAAGAAACCCTCTTTTTTGGTTTTTACTGTTTATACGTGTTTGCCATAGACCTCAGTTCATTCTTTAGATCTCTATGTATTGATGATGCCACCTTAAAAACACTGGGGCCATTTGTAAAGTTCTCTCAGCACAAATTTATTCACAAATTGGTTGTATTGCCCATGCTTTTTCCTGAATACTTAATTACTGCACTTTTGTGCGTGTCTTTTCATTTTTGGTGAATTTACATTTCGCAAATGGCTCGCAAATGAGATGGGTGTTTACTTGAGTGCAGCACTTGAATTTCACTTTTCGCAAATGGCTCGCAAATGAGATGGATGTTTACTTGAGTGCAGCACTGTGTGAAGTCATTGGGGGGCATTTATCAACACTGGGCAAATTTGCCCATGGGCAGTAAAACATAGCAACCAATCAGATTTCTGCTTTCATTGTTCTACTTGCAGCTGGCTTTAAAACGCTAATCACTGATTGGTTGCTATAGGTAACTGCCCATGGGCAAATTTGTCCAGTGTTGATAAATGAGCCCCATTGTGTGCAAAAATAGCGTTGCAATTAAATTTGCAACTTGCATAACTCAAACACAGAGGGGCTCCTTTATAAACTTTGTGCAGTGCATGGTTCACACAGTGAATACATTTGCCCTGGGCATGGTTATGTTTATAAAGTTGAAAAAGTGTGGTATATTTATTGTGCAAACAGAATTTAAATTTTTTTCGAAAAACATGAGCAATACAACCGTTTGAGAAAAAATATGCGCTGTGCAAACTTTATAAATGACACCCAAAGAGTTCACATAAATTTGCCATTATGCCATATTAAAAAAGCCCTTTTGGACATTCGCAGTGCAAATAAAAATTTGCAATTCTGTTTGCAGATTAAATACACCATTCTTATCCAGCTTTATAAATATAACCATGCAAAGGGCAAATATGTTCACTGTGCAAATATTTCTGCACTGCATGAACTTTATAAATGAGCGCCACTGTCACAAGCAGGGATGCATCTTATCATGAAAAGAATACTGTTCTATCTCTAATGCTCCTCTTTCCTATTAAAGATAGATCTAATCCAGTAAATACCAGCCAGAAGGGGCTTAACTACAGAGGAAGCAGACCCTGTGGTTGCAGGGGGGGCAGGAGAGTAGAGGACCCAAGTAAGGCTCCAATGAATGAGCAATTTCAATATATTTTGCAAGAATTGGTCAACCTTGAAATGGTTTGGGTCCCTAAACTAAATTTGCTGTGGGGCCCAGTAACACCTAGTTATACACCGGCTGCCAGATAGCAACCCATGTCAGGTTAACAATGCATACCCATCAGCTCCTATTGGATATGAGTATAACATTCTATTGACATGACTTTTCCATCCTTCAGCAGTTACCTGCAGCAGAATACCCTTCAGTTCTCATTAAGCCTATCAGCTTGAGCACTGCGCTTGATTTAAAAATAAAATCAAATGTTGGCTGAATAAATGTATTTACAGTATTCTATTTCCCTTCATTTCTATGTGTAGCTCATAAAAAATAGCAAATATATATTTATATTATTAAACAAAACTTTCTCAACTGATGTGCTTTGGGTACTGTTCCTTAAAATGCTGATATAGCAGAGAGAGAGGCTTTATGTCATGGTTTGATTTTTATTGTAGTAAAAAAATAAAAATAAAAAAGGATGCTGAGTTGTGCTTTTTTGGGCTAAATTAAACCTTTTTCATATTTCACAGTTGCTGCCCATCAGATCCATTTGAATGCAGACAGGAAGGTTCTGCAACTTTGAAGATCGCCTAACAGTATGGAGGATAAAACTTCCTCATTCAGTAGTGGAAGTACAACCTTAATGAATGACAGTGCCCCATGCATTAGCAATAAATGGTTCCTAATGGGTAAAAGGTTAAAGCATACCATTGCAGAAACTGGAGTCAAAAGAGAATTATACTTTGGTGCTTCTATTTCTGACCCCAAACTGAACACAACCTCGGTGCATGCACTGTGGCATCACTAATAAGTGCTGTTGCAGCCTATATATTAATGAATCAAGATTCCTCTGCTGTCCAAATTCTAAAGGTACAATGTGGAGGAAACTCAGAAACCTTTGACTTAACGTTAAACATTTCGACTTATGAAGTTGAGGAACTTATTGTTTATTTTTGTTCTTTCATTTAACAAGAAACATACATTTGTGCTGAAAATGGCAAGGAGCTTTAGATGGGTCAGATAATAAGTATACACTATTTCAGTTGGAAAGGGAAACAGCAACTATACTCTTCATATTAAATCAACCCTAAGATTTCTTAAGCGTTGATCTTAATAAATGTGGATAGAGTATAGACAGTCCTTTTTCATGGTTATTATTAAAATTAAATAAAAACGAATATAATAGGAAAATAAAACTTTTTTTCTAACTTAAGAATCAGTTTTGTGGCTATTTATGTTCAAGATCATGAGTCTTGGGTCTTATTTCTTGATCAGGGCTTGAACTAAGACATACAAATGTTAATCTGTGTTTGATAAACGTTGGTTAGTCTTAGTTCACAGTTGGAGGAAGGCAACTGGTGAAATGCGTCAGCAGTGATGGAGGTGCAGAAGCATGGAACACCGAAGTGGAGGCATGCGCAGTTCGTCCTAAGAGACGCTAAGGAGAAACTTTTAGCAGCACCACAGAGATCGCTTCTTTTACAAACATTTGTGAGTGTGTTTTTAATTGATTTTTAAAGGTTTGTCAAAAATGTCTGCACATCACTTTGTATTGCCCACATAAGAAGAAAGGAAGATTAGATATTTGCATTTTGATTTATGCTGTCTATGCTTGGGAGTATAATCAACTACCGGATCGATCCTGGTCTTCATCCACCATACTAGACACTTCTGATGTATTATTTTTTACTATTCACTCTTATACTCATGTATTAGTTGATGAGCACTGATTCAGTTTACTGAGTGTCGCGGGTGTCAATTATAATTGACAAATTACACTATATTTTTTTCTTTTTCTTTTTGAGACTTGCAGCGATTTTTTTATGGACATCATAGTCTTTATTCATGCTTACCCTAAGCAAGAACATTCCTTAACATTGTTTAGTTTTAGTTCAAGTTTAGCTTGAGTTTATCCTGAGTAAAAAATAAGATCCAGGATCTTATAGACTTGAACTTAAACTCCTACTCACATGGTTGCCAATGCATCCAGTCTGCCTTTTTTTGAGGAATGTTGGACAACTTTGTTTACTGAAGACTATTGATGCTGTGGAATATTGAAGCTATTGCCACCCTGTTCCTGACGCACGCTCCAGGGTTCCATTTGCAGGTTGCTTTAAAGGAGAACTAAAGCTCAGTAGGGTAGAAATGCTGTTCATTATGTTTTGAGCTTCTATATCAGACCAAGGCGACCACAGTCCTTTAGCAGTTAAGGTCTGACCAAAGATGCCCCAGTAGCTCCCCATCTTCTTTTCTGCTGATTCACTTCACATGCTCTGTGCTACTGCCACTTACTGAGCTAAGTAACAGATGCACAACGTTGAAGATATATGGAATATAAATGTCACAATATAAGGCTGACTAGTAAATAATTCAGATTATTGGTACATGGCACATCAGAAACTAGCACAATTAGAATCAAAATTTAATAATCAGTAGTGTGAAATCAGCTTATATTAAAGACAAACCTCATTTGATGATTTGCCAAAACTCCTAACAGCCGCTCAAAGCACACGTGCATGTCGCAGACACTCGTAACAGAAACCAAGATGGGAAAATCCTGTGATAATTTTGAAGGCCTGGATCATTACTACTATAGAGATGCTGAACCTCTGGGCTGGTTCAGTATTCTCAGTATATAAAATATAGAAATTCTTGCCATAATCATTTTTAGGGTTTAGTTCTACTTCTAATAGGTGCTCGCTCAATCGGACGCAAATGCCATTTTGAAGGCACGCTCTGGAGTGACGCCTTGTACCCATTTTGATGCATCAGGCGCAACTCCCCCTGCCAAGCACAACAACACTGAAATTCTGGGGGAAATGCTGCAATATGGAAAAAAACATTATGGTTGCACCCAAATCCGTACTTTGCCAATGCACTAGTGATTGTACATGGTGATTGACATCTGAAATTAAACTTTGCACACTGCACTTCTCATGTATTATTGTGAATTTTATTGAGTTCTATTAGAAGTTGAAAAAGTTTTAATCTGAAAAAAATGGCAGCTGTTTTCCTGTTGGGGCATGAAAGATATTTTGAAAATTCTATGAAAACATAATAATTGTTACACAATATAATAGGGCTTTAACCACAGGTACAGGAACAAGTGCTTAAGCTGCTGAGAAGAACATGACATATTGTATTGAAATGCCAATGCCATCTGCAATTGTTCTTCTTACTCTCAAGTGTATGGCTAGCTTTATTGTAATCCAATAACATAAAGATCCTGAGCATTCCACTACCAGTCTTACCAGTGTGAAACGATTCCTTGGAGTTTTGTTTTATCTTGTTATTGTTGTGACATCTACAGATGGGTCAGTGAAGACTGACTAATAAGGTTAAAGATGCTGTCATGCAGGAATATGTCAATTGAATATAATAGGGATACCCAGCCCAAAGCCTTATCATTGTAACCTCTTCCATGCTGTACATTATATAATCTACCAGGCTGACAGGGAAATAACATGAGCCAGCATGGTATATTCTGTTTTAAAGTTACATTTGTTGTTCAGGAACCGGAGATCACTTGAGGTAAAAAAAAAGTTTATTTGTCACAAGTTCTGCAGGGTGTCAGAACCCAGAACAAAGGAATCACAGAATTAGGTGTAGGCAAAAGAGGCATGTGTCTAGGGAGCAAAGCTTGGGGGCTCCAGGCATGTACCTCCCCAGTTGCCTTCCCCAAGGGGGAAATTTACTAAAGGGCGAAGTGGCTAACGCTGCGAAAATTCATCAGTGTGACGTCATTTTGGCACTTCGCCGATTTACTAACAGTGGCTGGCATAATTTCGACAAGGCGATAGACTCTGGCGCAACTTTGCACTCTAATGTCAGGTGAATTTTTTGTCTGGCGAAAGAGCGTTACTACGCAAATTCACTAAGTTTTTGATTTTGATGACCGGTACCATTATCGCCAGACTTGCCTTTGCCACCTCAGACCAGGTGAAGTGCAATAGAGTAGATAGGAGTTCCTCAAAAAAAAAATGCTGGCGTTTTTTTCTATTCAAAGGGTGAAAGACTGAAAAAGATCATCATTTTTTTTTGGGGTACCCTCCTTCCCCCTAAATTTGTTAACATATGGCACCAAAACTATACTGTGGGCACATGTGTAGGGCATTATAACAACTTTACATAATTTAATTACCATTACCGTTACTACCGTTAGTAAATCGGCAAAGTGCTGAAATGACATCACGCTGGTGATTTTCCGCTAGCGTTAGCCACTTCGTCCTTTAGTAAATTTCCCCCTTTGAGTCTGAAGACCTCTCCAATCACTGGATCCTCACATTGGGCTCTCACCAATTTATCATGGCTGATTCCTGGTAGTACTGTTGAAGTCTCATGTGTGTTTGCATCAATGTTGAGAGCAGCAATCCAAGCAATATCTCCCTTCTGGGCTGCTTTACTACCATCCCTAGTGGCACAAATCACATCTTGTGACAATTCTTCTGTACACTGTACCATATACTTATCAATGGGATATGAGACAGTGTGTCAGCATCAATGTTTCTTTTTCCTGGCCTGTATAAAGTGAAAGTCTAACAATTCCCCCAACCCAGCAATGGCCTACTGCATTTAGCTTTGCAGTACTCATGACATATGTTAAAGGATTGTTATTGGTGTAAACAGTGAATTGTGGTGCATAATACAGGTAATCTCTGAATTTCTCATACGCAAGCCCATTTCAAAGCCAAAAACTCCAGCTTCCCACTATGTAATCTATAATTCTTCTCTGTGGGAGTTAATGTACGGGAACCATATCCTATTACTCTGAGCTTACCATCATGATGTGGATATAGGACTGTACCAAGCCCCTGGTCTGAAACATCAGTGTGAAGTGTAAATGGGAGATTGAAATCAGATTAGGCTGGTGGACTGGTAAACATGTCAACAAGCTGATCTAATGCTTCCTGTTGTGTGCTTGTCCACAGGAATTGCAGTTCTGGATGGTAACTGGGGTCCTTTAGCTTTGGAATGTTGCGATTGGTTTGTATCAGGCTTTTTCTTCATTTGCAAAAGCTTGAAATTTGGTCTAGCAATTCGTGAAAAATCTTGAACATAGCTGCGATAGTAGCTGAGAAACCCCAACAATCGGTCACTGTACAGGGACAAACAATGACCAGACTGCCACAACAGTCCCAACCTGATAACTACAGAAGAGGTCACAGCATTTTATTCACATTCACATTGCATGCAATGTTGACTCATAAGGGTTAATTTTTTTACCTGGATCCTGTCTTCTTCCATAAACAATATATTTGTTATTGACGTATATCTTTGAGGAGGAAGATATGATGAAAGTAAAAGGCAGGGGTGCCTTTTTTTAACTACAGATGAAAGTGACAACAGTTACAAATTTGTGCCCTGCTTTAAAAAAAAAAAAAAACACAATTTCTTATACTAAAAATATTAAGGCATTTTGGAAATGCTTAATGGAATTGTTAAAACACATGTTTGTTTGGATGAGAACATGCCTTTGTGTTTTTTGCTATTAGATTTATACATTGTCAGCTTTACACTTGAAACTCTGCAAACGGCAACAGCTTTAGCAATGTGAGAGTGGGTGTGCTTGCATGGAAATCGGAGATGGGAATTCCAGTCTTTAGAAACGCTAAATCTGCTGTGGGTTGCCATGGGAAACTGGCATTCATTTTTAGGGAAGTCATCACCCATAGCAACGAATATTCATAAGTAGTTAAACATTTTATATTATATTATTTAAGAATATAAGTCCATTTGATCCTTTAGTGACTTGCTAACCTTCCTTGATTTGGACATATCATTTTTGCCCATTTAATTGCAGAGAACAAGTTGTTATTTCGCTGTCTTTTCTTTTGGGGAATTATTGACTTTCAGACTGTGTCATAAGCTCTTTACTATAATAAATCAGCACACAGCATTATAATAAAGCCAGCAAGGAAACAGTTCAGTCAGCAGGCAGGATAAAGCCAAACAGGATTTTCAGGAGAAGACATGAAATTCACATATAAAAGAGATGAAAGTAAGTGTAGGCAATGGCAAGTTGGATGTTTACATATAACATAGATCAGGAAAACAGAACCTGATTCTTAACCGGAATTGTTTACTGCACTGGAAAACAGGAATTTAATACCAAAGAGAAATGTCAAGTGTCTAGGCTACTGAACATTTAGAAGGTGGTTGACGTTTATACACGTTTATGGCAGTAAAGTCCTCATAGGGCCCTATAATTTATTCTTTGACCAGGAAGTAAGTACAAAGCTATTTCAGCAATTAGATCACATATCCAATCTCCATAAACCTTCTGTTAGGGGCAGATTTACTAAGGTTGATTGGTAAATTCAAAATTTCTAAAAAAAAAATATTTTGGTCGAAACTCACAAATTCGAGTTTAAAGTCGCCAACTGGCATTTGAATTTGAATGTGAGATTCATCACACCTCGACCCACGATATAGTTCCAATACAAATATTCTCCACCTGAAACCTGCCGAGTTCATGTAGAAGTCAAGGACGGAGGTCCCTTGAACTATTTGAAGATGTTAATAGTAGTGATGAGTCACATTTTTGCTTTGCTTCGAAAATGATGCACCATAAACTCAATGGAAGAAAAAAAAATGTTGCGCCTCAAAAAATAGCAAGGAGAGCGAGTGAGAAATAGAGGTGCTTAGATTTGAATGATTTTATACATTTTTGACAAGTTCCTTTATGGCTAGTTAAAAAATGATCTAAACTACTTAACGAAGGTTTCAATGTGACAACAAGTATTGCATGTTAAAAATAATTGTTATTACAGTGTCTGTTTCTGCAAAATTTAATACTGTATCATAAAGAGAGGGTTATGACCAGCAACAGCAGCACTGCACTGGCTGAATCATTCCCTAACTAAGACCACATATATTTACTGTAGCATATGTATATCCTCAGTGCCCTGCTCACTCTGCATTTACACGTATGAGAGCTTCTCAGCCCCCCACCCACAAATTTCTCAGCTAGACTACTTTTTTTTTAGAGAATATAAAGGCTAACATATGGACTGGGACTAAAAGAGGTAAAACAGTTTCAGAAAATTAAGCAGATAAAGTTAAATGAAAGTGGAAATCGAGTACAAATTGTTTCAGAGGCTACTGTGTTATGAAGCAGAAAATACAATCTCAGGGTGATATTACTGGCTTAATTAAGTTTTTAGGTTGAGACCTGCAGGAGACATGTTGGTAGATTGCTTCTAAATATCAGTCAGCCATGGATGTTTTTTTTGCATTGTCTAGGCAGCAATACTTGTTTTTAGTAAGCAGAAATAGTTACACAAATAAAGGACAGATTCAAGCATATCTAATCAGATTAAATATTATTTGCAAACCTTCTGTAGATCCCAGGCAGGCATAGCATAATAATAACAAATAAGGGAAAGTTGTGCTCACCACTAATTTTTAAAAACCATTAGGCGGGGGTGCAATGAGGGTGTGACCACAAAATACATATAGACAAATACAAGAGTCCTCTGCACTCAACCCATTATCAATATATTTAAGACAGAGACATTTTGTGCATACTGCTACTGAAAAATGCCTTACCCTTTAAACAAAACAGGGATTGTTTGTCCATATATTGCAATATATTTAAGCTGGCCAACTACCGTATATACTCAAGTATAAGCTGTCCCGAGTATAAGCCGAGGTACCTAATTTTACCTCCAAAAACTGGGAAAGCTTATTGACTCGAGTATAAGCCGAGGGTGAGAAATGCAGCAGCTTCTGGTAAGTTTCAATCTCGTTTTTGGATGACTATTCTTAGGCACCAGCTACTATTCTAAGCGCCAGCAAATATTCTAAGGCGCCGGCGAATATTCTTAGGCGCCGGCTACTATTCTAAGGCGCCGGCGAATATTCTTAGGTGCCGGCTAATATTCTAAGGCACCGGCGAATATTCTTAGGCGCCGGCGACCGTTTTTGCGCTTGACCCGAGTATAAGCCAAGGTAGAGTTTTCAGCATATTTTGGGGGCTGAAAAACTCGGCTTATACTCGAGTATATACGGTACGTCAAAGTCATCCCATATCTGGCCAGTCCTATGCTTAATTTTCATCTGATTCATTAAGAATTCTATTGCTTCATTATACATTTTACAAAAGGGACTAGTTTTACCTGCAACTTACTTTCAAAGTAAAAACCTGTTTTGTTTAAAGGGTAAGGCATTTTTCAGTAGCAGTATGCACAAAATGTCTCTGTCTTAAATATATTGATAATGGGTTGAGTGCAGAGGACTCTTGTATGTGTCTATAGCATAATAATAAACATAATGGTAGAAAGCAGCATTGTCATAACCTGTAGGCCTCACGCTATATAGGGCCAAGCTATAAGTGTAATTTAAAGGGTACGCTGATAAGTCTAATTATCTAGTGATAGACTCTCCTACTCATGCACAAAAACAGTGTGCTGTTCTTTATTAAACCGTGCAGCTCCGATGCTGTTTTGGTTTACTCTTCTAAAATCATAATACTCATGCTGCATTGAAAAGTAAATCAGAAGTAAATGTACTTACTGTACAACTGCGCAACACTGAGACTTAAAAATATGTATAATAAAAATCCTTTTCAAATTAAATATGTAGTCAAAATTATTTTTTTTAATTAAAATATTCAAACCTGTTTTAAACACATCTAAAAGTCTTAGCTGTCAATCATATATTGCCTGCCCCTCCTCTATGACTTAGGCTGGGCAGGCAATTACTTTCACTTTCAATTCTGTACTTCCTAGCTGTCACTGCTCTGGTTCTGACATTTCCCCTCCCTCCATCTAATTGTGTTGCCAGTGCATGGAAATGGAAATCAGGTTCTCCATTATGGCACATAAACAAGATTTTGAAATGATGCGGTGTCCACAAAATGGCTGCTGCCAGCTTGATGTGCTTTTGAATTTGAAATCTGGAAGAAACAAGATTTAAATTATGCATACCTCCCAACATTTTGGAAGTAAAAAGAGGGACAAAAAAAAATTGTTCCGCACGTAGCGCAGCATTTTTTTGACCACACCCCTTTCTGTGGCCACACCCCCTAATTACCATGTTTGTTTTACAAAATTTGGCAGGTTATGAAAGTTTGAAAATATTTCTCCTTATCTAAACTGTGTTTTTGTGTCTCAAAATTGTTACAAAGTATCTTATTTGCACCTGTTAGCTGTTCTGGGCTCTCTGCTAAAAGCCAATTAAGTGAGAAACTTTGTTTCTTTTTCTGGCTGTTCAGTGCAGAGAAAAGAGGGACTTTCCAGTACAAATAAGGGACTGCGGGTTGAGCTGTCAAAAGAGGGACTGTCCCTCCGAAAAAGGGACAGTTGGGAGGTATGAATAATGTATAAAGTGTAAGTAAAGTTTATTTTGCTTGACTAACATCATAAAAATAGGATTTGGAATTGTGACCCTTTGCTGGTACACTCACTTAAATAGCAAGTAACCCTCTGTATCCAGGGCCCTGAATTCCATTTGCATGAAATATACCCGGAACTGGGATTTACAACACCATGCCTCCACCTAGTAGATACTGAAGAATTGCACCTAAGGGGAATTCCACTACGAATATAAACCCCCTTTGGACTTAGTAGCCACTCCTACGTGGCAGGTAAACATGGAAGACCTGTCCTTACCCTGGGGAATTACACATGGCCAGGGCCGCCATCAGCAGGTACAGCTGTACCTGGCCCGGCAGTCTTAGAAGCGTGAAGGGGGGCCCGGAAGTTCTAAACTTCCTGGATTGCCGGGCCCCCCTAAATCGTGAATATTCAAAAGCCTCCACCGCAGCCGCCGCAAAGTCCCGAAGCCATCGGAAAGTTCAGAAACCACCGGAAGGACCCAAAGCTGTTGGAAGCACCCCTGAAGCCGTTGGAAAGACCCAAAGCCACCGGAAGGACCCGAAGCTGTCGGAAGGACCCGAAGCCATCGGAAGGATACGAAAGGACCCAAAGCTGACGAATCGAGCTGAACAAGAGGAGAATGAAGAAGACCTTTAAAGGTAAGTTCCATTGAACACCAATGATTTTTTTAAGCCCCTAACCACCAATGTTTTTTATGTTACTTTCATGGGGGACCCTGGTCACCAATTTTTTTTTTTTAACTTAAGGGGGCCCTGGCCACCAATGTTTTTTTTTTAAACTTAAGGGGGGCCCTGGCCACCAATGACTTATTTTAACTTGTGGGGGGTCAAGGCCACCAAGGTTTTGTTTTTGTGTGGAAGGGGGGTTGTGCCACCTCAGAGCCACCCTGAAGCCCCCACCCCAGACATGAGGTCCTGCACTGGTTCTGCCAACCCCCTCCATTCCCCGTTCATACCGTGTATTCTTTGTTGCAGTCAGGAGGTCATGGGGGAGTGTAGATTGTTGCAGGTGGGTCTTTGTTGTCAGTTCCCACAAGGCCCATGGCTCAGTGGGGTTTTCCCAGTGTCCCACTGGCCCAGGCCTACCCTGGGGCTCAGCCCTTTCCCCCTTTGTTTAGAATGGTGTTTGACTGCTCAAAACAGTTTAGCACATTCTGACAAATTGGCACAGATACCTTTAGTGTGTTATAAATAGAGAAAACTCCAAACTGGTTGGAATTCTTTATGATTCTGTAGTACTATAATCTTTCCTATAATGCATATTGTGTCCATCTCTGTTTATATCAGTTTCTACCTTCCACTTAATTGAGATACATGATAAAATGATCATTACATTGAAAACATTGACCAGGCTTTATTATATTTAAAAAAAAAAAACACCATTAAAAAAAACCCTAATATTGTTTCAGTTTCAAGGTTGCAATGGATTCCATCTTGTCTCTGAGCCGCTGCCTGCTATTCTTCTTCTTGGAACAATTTTTCTTAGCCAAGTCAACTGGGATTTGTCAGCATCATAGGAAAGAATTATTTGTTAATTATGGGAAAATCATAAATGGTGGTAATAGTGTTACATGGGGAACAAAGAAGGGCAGTCAAGAGAAAACAAAACACATTTATGTTTAATATCTCCCATATGCACTAATTGAAGAGAGAAATAACATTAAGGAAATTTAGCTGAACATGCCTATCTGCATAAGGCTATGTTCACAAGCTTTACATGATGCCTGAGTCAGTCTATTTCTCTAGACACTAAACATAATTAACTCTAAATACGGAGAGGATTGCAGTGTCAATATCTGTTTGTTCATTAGCCTGCATGTGACTCTACAATGAAAGGGGCTGGGAAAGCCAATTTTGATTTAATAATAACTTCATTAACTTTGGAAGGTCTTTTTTTTCAGCACTTAATAAACCCTGCTTTCATAGGATATTGGTAATGAAAATTTAAATGATTTATTATGCTTTTTTTTTTGTTTGCTAAGTCTTTCATTCCGTTGCACATAAACTATGACAGCAGATGTAGTAGATGGGAGCACCCAAGATGCATCTTTTTGGCTACAGTCTGTTAAAAGATTATTGATATAAACATATAGGATCCATTAGCTGGAAATCAGTTGTACAGGAATTATGGGAAGACAATCTTTCACAGACTCCATTTGAATCAAATAATTAAGATTTTTAAAAATGATTTCCTTTTTCTCTGCAATAATAAAACAGAACCTTGTTCTTCATCCCAACTAATTACTCCTTATAGGAGGAACACAATCCTATAGGGTTTAATTAATGTTTGTATGACATTTCAGTTGACTTAAGGTATGGAGATCCAAATTATGGAAAGACCCCTTATCTGGGAAACCCCAAATCCCGAGCATTCTGGATAACAGGTCCCATACCTGTATTGCTAAAATGTGTCATTCAGATACAGCAAGCGGTAACTACAATAAGAAGCTGTATGTAAAAATGAGGTTGAAAATTAGATTAAAATGGATATCTTAAAGTTCTTTACTTATACATAAGGAAAAAGAATGAAGGGAATTAGAACTACCCTATATTGTTCTAAAATATCCCCAAGATGTGGTAACCAAGGAGGATGTAGAAGGCTGTCTATCTTTCTGGAATATAAGTTGATATATTGTATTGTTGTTAATTTATAACCTAGTGATGTATCATTATAATAATCAAATATATTTTGTATTGAAGCCTTTTTATTGGTAAAATAAAGGTGGGGTATGTACTGTGAAGCAAATGAGTTTACTATCTGCTCTACTTGTAAAGTGATTTAAGCCAATATACAGTCAGAGCAAGGCTTAAAACCTTCTATTTATTTTTTGGTGGTTTGAGTGGAAGTTTTGGGAGAGGTTGAAATTGCAAGGTATATCATTATTCAGCAGAAACAAAGGAGTAGTACACTTGAAGATACTGTAGAACACCTGGGTCTTAGGAATGGCATTTCATTTGTCTCTAGGATCTGTTATAGTTTGATATGTTTTTTATAATAACATTTTATTTCAAGTTGACACAGCAGTTGTCAAGCAGGTAAATGTGTATTTCATTTAGATATCCATCACATAGAAGCATATAGGAATGAGGTAGTAAGGTAGTAATATAGTTGAACATTGTAAAAAAAAAAAGGAAAGAAAATTAGTAGAAATATCCATAAGAGTGAAAACATGGTAAGAGCATTATGGTATTCCACTCATGTTATTAGGTAATAGAGCTAGCCTAGCGGCTCTTGTGAGGTTGGAGTCGGGACCAAGGAGGAAGCAGTATACAGCAAGTCCAATTCGCAGTTTCTGAAGGGTTACGAAAGTTTGTAGTTGTATCCAGTCAAAAGGAATCAAGGAATCAGCCAATAAAGAATTATAGCGCAACCAGGAACACTCAAGAGTAAAACCTATATTCAGGCATTGAACCCCGTTCTCTCGCCAGACTATAATGAGCTAATGCTCCACTGCGCCAGGACATCATACAAGCAGGCACCGCGGATTGTGCCGGAGCACTCCTGACAAAGATACAAGTCAAAAGCACAATTGTCCATGGGAGTGATCCAGTTGATTAGGTCTTGATTGTCGCTGTGATTGGATGGGATTTGTTTGAAGATCCGGGATCAGAAAAGCCTCTATATTCTCATATAGCCCAAATCTCCTGGAATTGAAAAGTTTTGTTTTGGGTTGCAGTAATATCCACTTCAAAATAGTTATTGCTGTTAACTCTCTGGATGAGATAGATATCTCACCCCAACTGGGAAGCTAGAGGAACATATATGCTGCTCTTTATTCAAACCCATGAAGGGTTCCCTTTTGGCATCACAAGAGACAAAGATAATCAAGTTTTCATACAGAAATCTTATCTACCAGAAACAAACATTGTTTTTTCCAGAGACATGTTTAATTTAACAAACCCAACTGTTATTGTTAATAATGAATTTGTTATCTGGATGTCCACTAAGCTAAATGCGGGACTACTTTTTTCCTTTTTCTTTATAAAATATTTTGTGATATTTCTCGTAAATGTTAAGGACTGATTTAAAGCAAATCTGCTGTGACCTAAAATGAATACTCTACAGAAAAGTTTTCTAATAAGCTCTGTATATTTACAGAATAATATGAAAGTTATTTAATTTTTATACTTTCTTAAGCAAGCTTTCTTTGGTTAATATGCACACAGATGAACTGACATGGTTGGGAAGTGTGGCTTATCTTACTGCTTTACCATAACTACATTTATGGCCACTTTAAGGGTAGTTGGGTAGTTTACAGCCCTGAGACCATAGTGTACAGCAATAGAACTGTCCATGGAATATTCAGTCTGCTGCTGGTTCTGGCTACACACGCACGCACGCACGCACACACACACACCACCAGATCTGATTTGGAAAGTTCTGTTTAGTTCTGTTCATTTGGGCCATCTACTACAATATTATTTGGCTACAGAGATATAATACAAATTAATCAATTAATTAATATCGGGCCCTTGAAAAGAATGATCTGATAGTTATGAATTCTGTCCAGTATGTTTTCAGCCCCTCCTCTCTAATGGGCTGGACCATTTCCAGGTTCCAGCCAGCTAATTAAGGCCTCATACAGTTTTTCCTGTGCTCCCCTGCATTCAGTTTCAAAGAGTTCAGCCTCAGGGGAGCGCAGGAAGAAGTGCAATTTAAAAAGGGCCCGTATTCAGTCAGATGCATGTAAACACGGAAGCAGGTGGAACACAACATGCTGTGTTCAACCTGTGGTCAGAGCTTGCATGCTTTCATGTGAGTACAACCGGGCGGATGGTGGATTGTCCTTCTCCTCCCTGCGTTGGAACGCATTAAAACTGAATGCAGGGGAAACTATTCATCTGTACAAGCCCTAAGTCTCAGCCTCTGTCATATATATCCTGTATTCTTTGACTGTGTATTTGACCATTGTCCCTAATTTTTCAATTCATCTTCTGATTAGCCCCTTCTGTGCTACACTTTTGATTAAACTTTCAACTTTGGTCTTTTGTGTATGACCAGGGTAGGTCTGGGATGTGCAGGCCCAATGGGCTACTACCCCAGGGGCCCCCACAACCCCTCTAGGGGCCCTTCCTTCTGCTTGATCCCCCAGCCCCCCCATGTGTGCACCATTCTTATACTTACTTTTGCCATGACCAGGTGAGGGGGACAGGCGGGGATTGGGTCTTGGTCAGTAGATACCTGAGGGCTGGTGCCCATAGGTTTTTTTCCATTGTCCTGCCAGCCTAGTCTGACCAGGTCTGATCTTGAGATCCTGTGAGACAAGTAAGACACTATGTTAATTACTTACTCACCAGTTTTAAAGTAAGTAAAAATGCTGATATATATATTAATTAAAGTATGCATTTTGATTAATTCTTTTTAGAATCATCAGCAGAGCCATTGGATTTGATTGGATGCTACAGACGACATTATTTAAAATATTTTCTGTTACACATTAGCTTATTCAGCAGTGAAAACTTGTTGTAAGTGATTATCAATAAAGTCTTCACACATATTAGCCTGGACAAGCATGACTTGTTTGTCAGGTTAAGATACATAAAATATTCATTGTAGTCACTTTTAGTTGACAGTTTCAGAACCAAAGAACCCTAGCTGATCAATTCTTCTTAGTATTCTAGGTGAATGTATTGGTTTTCTGTGTAGCGGTTCATGGAAGCAGAAAACGTAAAAGTACTATGCAACAGAGCTGCAAAGCAGAAGTAATCAGACACAAAAAATGCGGTCACAGCTTATCAACCTGAACATAGCTGTAACGTTATACAATGTTTAAAAAAAAAAAAGGGGGATTATTCATGGGGGTATAAAACCCGGGGGGAAATGTCATTTTTAACTAAGACTTCATGGAACCTCCTTATCATGGCTGCCTGGCATAAAAAGTTGCGGCAACTGCCTTAGAAAGAGTAAATGCAATAGCATAAATGTAACGACCCTGAGGGTTAGATATAATATTCTCAGTTTCCCCTTAGTTTGGAGGCCTAAGTTGGTCCTCAGTAAGCCCTGGGTAATTATTTCAATGGTAAACGTAATGCAATAGCAGTTCAGTGTTTGTCTAGTATATTTAAGAATATAAAAGTCAGAGCACCCATGGGTCTTTCCTGGGACCTCATCTTGCTGGGGAGGTGGATACAGGAATACAAACGAAAACCCGGCTCAACGTGGCTCTGCGATCGGGATTAACCCTGCATGTTGTTTGCACTAATAAATAAGCAGGGTTAATCCCACTTGCAGAGACCCGTTGTGCCGGTTTGCCGGTTTTCATTTGTATTGCAGTCTATTGGAGGGTTCCAACCCCTCTCAAAACATTGAGCACCGGGCGAAAGAGCTTTTAAAAGGCCAGGGACCTGAGTAGTGAGTAGGACCAGGACCTGAGTAGTGAAAGGACTTGTTAGGCTTTAACTAGTGCGCAGTTCGTTTATCGTTATAGTCACTTTAGGAGCAAAAGGTAGGCTGGGTATCCCAACAGTGATCAAGCCAATAGTGTATGGGCAAGAGTGGACAAGCTCAGGACCAGGTAGGGTGCCTCTGGACAAGATACTATCATGGGGAAAGGATCATCAGGTATTATTGTGTAACTGAGTGACTTCCCATGTTTGAGGGTAATGGAAATCTGAGAGCATCTACAGGTTCTAAAGGTTACTTCATGTTTTACAGCTCAAGTGCGATACAGGCATGGGACCCATTATCTGTAGTGTCAAGAAAAACCACTACACACAGTTTAACAGTATAATATTCAATCTAGGCATTGATCAAATCCTCTCCAACTGAAGTCATGGATTTAGTGGAATCAAATTACATTTCATATTTCGTTATAATCAAATCAACTAGGGCAAATTTATCAAGGGTCGAATAATAAATTTAAATTAAAATTTTCGAGTTTCAAAATTCACACATTCAAATTTTAAACCACCTATTCGAATGTGAATTTCAATGTGAGATTTATCGCACCTCGACCATGGAAACAGACCTAATTCGAATATTCGCCACCTAAAACCTGCCGAGTTCATGTACAAGTCAATGGCAGAGGTCTGTTGAGCCATTTGGAGATGTTAATAGCCTTCCTGACATTCAAGTTTTTTTTTCGGGAGAAAAACTTGATTCGTACAAATCGAATATGAATCTAATACAATTCAAATTAGCGGGTCTGAAACAAACGATCGCATATTAGACATTCAAATTTTTACCCCGAGGATGGAAAAAGTCTGAATCCGAAAATCCGGCTTCTCAGACCTGCCACGGTTGCATATAAGTCAATGGGAAAAGTACCAAAGATTTTATGATGTGCTTTGGGTTTCGTGTAATAATCCGAAGTTTGCAGGGGCTTTCGGGCAAAACTCCAAAAAAATCTGAGTTTTTGCTGAAAATTCCGAAAAAATTGTAAAATTTGTATTTTTCACGATTTTTTCCCGCAAACAAAATTTTCAGGAAAGTGTATTAATAAATAAGCCAAAAAACCCAGTGCGGATTTGGTTGAAGTTTTTTTCAGAAAATATTGAGATAAATTAGGACTTAGATAAAATAACCCCCTTAACCTACAGTGACAAAATTGTGTCTTTGCTTCAGAATCTCTAATAGTATTTAAATAACTAAGCTTTTTATATAGCTTTTATATAACCGTGGGGGCAACCATTGAACTTCCAGGACCCACAGCAGTAACACCAACATTTGCCTTGCGCATAACTTATAAGTTTTGATGCATAATACAGATACAGTAACACAAATGTTAATCACATATACGATGCAAATCCATTTCATATAAAATATAATTTTTGCAGTAAATCAATATTTGTTTTTTACTTTTTGTATCTGCAAATAAAGTAGTTTAACAATATCAGGGATAATTTACAACTGCAAGTGCAATTTGAAAAGTAAAATTTTGATGCAAATCGCCATTTTTTTTAGCAACAATGCAGCATGTTTTGTTTTTCTTTTTGCAGTTGCATAAGCTTTCATTCATTTATTGGCCACAGGTAGTGTGTAGTTTTTCATAGTGTGGTTGACATCACTTCAGTGGTTAATATGCCATTAGTGTTCCATTCTATTACTCGCTTTCACCTATTGATGGTTTTGTTATACGGCTTTTAATTTAAATCAACATCGTTTCACTGCAGAGGGAAAATTCTGTGTTTGAGGCTGGCTGGCAATGGAAAAGGTCATAAAATTATTACACAGCAAATCAGTCGGCAGAAATACTTTACTAAAGGTCATTAGGTTTAGCCTTTTTAAATCCTTTCCTATTGATCTAGAAGCAAGAAAAAACTAAGAATGAACTATCTGAAAACATGACCTACCAAGGGTAATAATTCCCTAATAATTTAGAAGGCTCCTTTGATTAAAGGAGAAGGAAAGGTAATTTTTAATAGCTATTGTAAACTGTTATTTGCAAGCCCCCCTCCTGAAACGCCATACTTTAATTACCTAATTCACTAAGGATTTCTTGTACAGTCACATTGAAGTAAATCCCCGTTGTGGACTTTGTGGCCACCATCTTAGTGATGTACGCATCACATCCTCTATGTCTATGTGCCGAAAAGTGCACATGCGCAAAATTTATTCCTCCCCCAGGCCCCCTAGTGTCATGCTTTCAATGCCCCCAAACAATCCAATGCATATTCACTAAGCATCGCTTTGCTTTTCTGCATTTTTCCACGCTACAGTAAGTTTTGCATTCCATCAATGTTTTTAAACATTTCTTCCATTTCTACCAGCAGTGCTTTTAGCTTTAATCATTTATTAAACTCAATACACCTATTGATTTGTCAATTTTTAATGAAATTGATACTTCCATGTTTTTTACCATTATCTGCAGCAGTACAATTGTGCACATAGTATTAAATATCAATTTTAGTGTAAGAAACCTACCCTGGTGGTCTAGTGGGCAGCAGGGTCACGCCGCGTTCTTGGCGTGGAAGCTCGCTTCGCCGCCCCTGTCCTTCCTTTGCCAGCGCCACCTTGGATTCCTAGGACGTACGCGGCGCACCTGCGCGTCTCTTAAAGGCGCGCTGGCGTGATTGCGCCAGCGCACATTGGCACACGTTTTGGAGCAAATTGGGACCCTATTTAAGGCCCATTCAGACCTGTAGTCATTGCCTGTTATAGGATCATATCCTGTGGTTTCCTGAGCCTTGTGCTACCTGTTCCTGAATTTGCTATACTGACTGTTCTTCCCGTGTTTGACCCAGCCTGTTCCTGACTATTCTGACCTCTGTATCCTGATCCTGCCTGTTTATTGACTACCAAGCCTGCCTAATCCTGTTTATCTGATTACCTGGTTTTGACCCCTTCACTGCCTAACGATTCTGTTTTCTGCCTGTCCTGATCTGGTCTGTCCTGTTTCCGTTTCCACCAGACGCCTTGTCCTTGACCTTCTGCCCAAAGACTCTTGCTATCCGGTCGTGCCCCTTTGCCAGCCAGAACACCTCGTCTTGTACCCCTCGTTAAGTCCAGATGGCACCCAATTAAGCTGAGGGCTCCTCCCGAAGCCCAAAGGTGGCCACACTACTGGTGAAGCCGAGACCAGGGTCCTTGGCACTTGTTCTGGTATTGGGTGCCGGCCGTGACATTTAGGTTAAAAAAGAGTATTAAAACAAGGATTTATGTAAAATACAGACCTCAGACAGACTGAGCACTATCATTTTAACAAACAGTATCAGTGCCAAGATGCTACCCAAAGAAAGCAAGAAAAGAAAGCTTAGAAACGATTACATTGCTATGGCAACCCAACACAATCATTGCTATTGTGGCTTCAGTTTGAAAGGGAGAAGAAGGAGAGGCCAGAGATGACATTGGCTTTTACCACCTGACCAGAATATCACTGTTTGTACCATCGCTTTTTGAATACAGCTGAAGGGGAAATCATATAGAGGCAGCATTATTGTAAGTAGTTCACTTACGGGGCAGTAGATAGAACTGTACTTGTATGTTACCTTTCCTACTCCTTTAAACAATAAGCAAAACTACAAGTGCCTTTTTTTGCTAGCAAAGCATGAAACCCCATTTACACAAAACCCATCTCATCTAGGAATTTCAGTACCTGATTGTCCTTCATTTGCCCCTAAAGTAAAACAAAAAATCTTCTTGATGTTTTCCTGTCATCTGCACCATGCTAGGGATCAACATTCTGTACTTAGCAAACTAGCTCTTATTTATTGAAGAGAGCTCCAGTCTCATAATCAAATGTTTACTTTCAATAGTTTAACTGCTACCAGGAAAAGCAAATGTTATTAGTGTCTATAGATTAAAAGACAATTTACCTTTGTTGTTCCATAACATCTAACCCCTATATGTATTAAAATGGGGTTATTCAATAATTAAGAAGCTGTTAAAAAATGAACTTTGTTTTTTGTTAGTGGGGATCTGTGTAATTCTTTTAACCTTAGAAAAAAGGTTATAGGCTGGATTAATGTGAAAAGTGCAAACATATATACGACTTATTACAGTCCTCTTTATTGCTGCAAGTTTTTTCAGCACAACCTGCCAACATTTAGGATATTACAAGTTTTCACTAGCGTTACTTCAGCAGCACGAGAATTTCATAGCAAAGTTTCGCTAGTATTCATTTATGCCTAACGATACTTCGCTAGTACTCTTATGCTTTGGTCAATTTGAATAGGACGGGTACTTTAAAGTCATATGGACGTCTTTATTAGAGATGTTGGTGCAAATGCTTCAAGTGGACTTTTTTTTATTACAAATATCCAAGGAAACATAATGAAGACAGAATAAAGAGTAGTGATGGGCGAATAAATTTGGTAGGCGCACATTTGCAGTGAATTTCTGCATTTCGCCGCCAGAGAATAAATTCGTGAAACTGTAGAGAAAATTCACTAGTGAAAAATCCATAGTGTCAAAATAATTTGGGCGTGCGCCAGAATAGTTGCGCACATAACAATTGACGCGCCTCAAAATTATTCTGACGGCCATTGACTAATTCATTTTGACAAAACAGGCGGCAAAAAAAATTGTCTCAGGCGGCAAAATTGACGCATTTTTGACTGCAATGCGTTTTGCTAATTTTTCGCAACTAATTCGCTCATCACTACAGAAGAGATCCTCTAATGCCCTACACATGGGCCCACCCTAAAACAAATGTGCCATACCTCTCAAATGTATGGACAAAAAAATAGTTCGGACTTAAGAAGGCAATCCTGCTTTAAAGTCACCAGTTATTTACAACTTTAATGCATTTCTGCCATACAAGATATGATGTCACTGACATAAAATTGAGGAAGATGTAGCTTCCAGCTTTCAGATCAGTTCACCTGGTCTGAGGTGGTGAAGTAAACTCTGTCGAAAGAGGTAATGTTCAGTAAAATCTTAGTGAAAAATCGTAGTGAATTTGCGACCGTTCACCACAGTGAAAAGTGGTGATAGGGTGCCAACGAATGATATTGACGGTCTCATCCTCTACGCCTGTTAGTGAATTGACGATGTCCCCGTGGATGAGATTGCTGGTTCTAATGTATTTTATTTTGTTTCGTTTTACTTCTATGATCTTTGTTAGATCTTTATTACTCTTGGTTTGTTCTTGAAGAGCATTATTTGCTACGGTATCTTTGTGCTTTTACATAAATTTTTTTTGAAATTTTGTTTATGTACTGCTTCATTATTGACTTGTTTATGAATAATAATAAACACGTAAAAATGAGATTGCTTGCAAATTGTTGCTAGCGACAGCCACTTCGCTTTTAGGGAATCTGCCCCAAAGTCTAAACTGTCTGCATAGAGACATTACTAAATGGGGTTAACTTTAGTTCTGAAAATACTGTATCCTATTGCAATATTCTTGCCGAAGCACAAGTATCTCGCTGTGTTCCGGCAATAACTGGAGAAGGCTAAGCCTTCTTATTAAAGCTCTATGCTGACTGTGCTGAACAGCTGGAGAAAAGTGAAGTATTTTCCTATAAGTTCTAACAGCAGGTTTAACACAAAGGACACCTTTACCTTCATTTCCGTGGCACAAATAATCTGGTCAGGAACTTCTGGAACAAACAAAAATCTTCCAATTGCCAAAATGTTGCCAGAAAGTAATTACATTTTTTTTATTTCATTTTCCTTACTTATAATTATCAGGATGCTGGGAAACCAAATTGAGTTTATATCAGCAAAAGTCAGTGGACTCTGAATTCTTAAAATGTGAAGCTTCTCATTATTAATGCAAACAGAGCTGGTGTAGGAGCTTGTAGCTTCTGAAATTTCCCTGCATAAATAAATAAATAAATAAATAAATAAATAAATAAATAAAGGGGAATTTCTAGTATCATATTAAAATAAAATGTTTTTGGAACAGTTGTTAAGCTGGGATGCCAAATTATCATTAATATCATTTTATAATAAGTAAATGGGAAACAGAAAAAATAGTTTGCATGTGGAAACATTTATAATTTAATGACACAAATTTTACAGCAATGGAGACAGTACTGTATGCATTTTATGGAAGAAATGTAATAATCATAAATGGAAAATAATAATGCTCATAAATAAAATAGTAAATTCACATTTTGCAGTGTCATATTTTTCATCATACAGTTATTATACAAAGGAGGGTAAAGGTTTTGCCAACTTTTTATTCCTTTAGTCCCCTAGGAAGGTTGTGACCATTAGATTTGGGTCTCTATTAAAAGCAGGTCACATTTCAGTACTTGGCCATGGGGCGTCAGGACTCCCCAAGCTTATAAAAAGGGTAAACCACATATGCACTGACTCTTTTGGTCTCCCCACTTGCAGGAGATGGTGGTGTGTGTGCTAACAGGACCTGGAATGGAGTTCTCCAGTTTGCAATTGAAGCAATATGGGTGCTAGGGTTCAAATTATCCTAAGTTATGTTTTAAATGAGTGTATATACACGAGCTTGTGAACACGATTGGATGGGAGGGTGCAAATCTATGGGTCATCAGAAGCAAAAGGCAAGGCAAATCATAAAAAAATCGTAAAAAGAAAGACATTGAAATTTCAAGTCTATAATATAATAAAAACGAACTTAAAGGTGAACCACTCCTTTAATGTTTTGCACTTGCAGCTGTAAACACAAATTAGGCTTATTGTCTTAAATGTAAGACTTTAAGTATAGGTATATTCTTGCTTGCAACCATAATTTAGCTTAAATTGGACTTACTTTCCAAGTTACCTGGCTTTTATGATTTTTTCCATAGCCATGAATTTTCCATAGACTGTTCTATTATTATCAGTTTGTTAACTTCAGATAAGAATGAGCCTGAACCAAAGTGACATAACATCAGTCTACGTGTAAAACCAAAATAAAACATTCTGCTATAACTGCTTTCCAGCAGTCCCCCATTGTCCTGTCAAACATGGACTGAAACCTCTAAACATCTATTTGGCGTTGTATCAAATCTGCCCTCTTTGCAACTCTCACATGTACACATTGCCTAATCATGGGCCATGAAATTAATTCAATGATTTGCCAATAGTGACACTGTATTGTCAGAAGTTTTTATAATTTTTGATGGGTAAGCAATAAGAACAAAACTAGATTAGAGTAAATTTGATGGCATTCCCTCCCCAGAGGGAGACTTCATGAAATAAACGGTACCTAATCTGTGACTGAATGGAGTTTAGCACAGTCTGCAAAGTGCAAAGTCTTTAAAGGTGAATGCTAGCATTATATGAAATAATTATGAAGAATCAATTGGACCTGAGTGAATAAAAGTTACACACAAATAATGGATTATGGTGCTCACTTTGCAAAGGCCTAATGACTCTATCCTACCTATGCACTCTACTGAGAAGCACCTTTATAGCTGCTCTTTATCTCTAACTATAACTAACTATAAAACACTTATTTATTGGAGTCCAAGAAGTAGAGTGTGACTTTATTTTCAGTTTTAGATTGTATTCTGTTTAGTGCAACAAATAACCAAAACAATGGGTAATCCCTAGATAGAAAAAATAGGTCAGAAATTTCCAGCACCAACCCTATTCATTAAACTAATTGGAGAGTATAAAGGCCCTTTAAAATGTAAATCATTAATAATATAAAATAACAAAATCTGGAGGCAAGTTTAGTACTCAATAAAATGCTACACATTGGCTGTATTTTAAAATATAGACAAGTAGTACATATTTTGTAATATGTTCTTTTAGTGTGCTGTGCTTCTTTCTCCTAAATGAGAACGTTACATATGATCAAGATTCTATTCCCATAATCCGAGCTTTCATGAGTTTTTTCAGTATGGTAGGCTGTGTTTCATTTTTGTGTCAAACAAGAAAAATCAAACATGAATTTTTAATGTCCTGATTTGGCAAAGAGAAATGTAGAACATGCCAGTGTCAAAGAATGAAAGTAGGTTACAGACAGAATGACATGGATAAGATTGAGTCGGAATTTTCCTACTAAAGAATTCTTATAAAAAGAACACAGTAGCCACAGTACAGAGTCACAGTACCATGTCTAGAATTTAGCACATATTTGGAAAACAGTGCCTCTTCCTTGATAATGAAAGCAAAGTTTGTCATTACTTACACAGTGATCTCTGCAGTAGAATCTTAGTATGGGCCACATTTTTTTAAACAAAATCTACTGCTCAAATGCATTGATGCATATGCGGGTATCGGAGCTGGTGCATTGCCCATTTAAGGATGTCCAGGCCTATTGCTTGAGTTTTGTGACAGCATTCTTGTGGGTTCTCTTACTTAGGATCTTGTTTTTATGCTATATTGCTCACCCATATGTTCCTACCTTTACCTATTCTAGGTGATCACTCATTTTTCTGTTGTGACATGACCTTGCACTTCCTCTTGACTATTCTTTTGACACATGACTTGCCTCATGTCTACTGCCTGTCCAGTAATCAGTCTGTCTTTTATCTCTTTTCTTGCTGCTATTGAGTGAAGGAATAGAAGAAAAAAAACTTAGAATTTCGAAATTTTTTTTGGCTACTTCGACCATCAATGGGCTACTTCGACCTTTGACTATGACTACGACTTCAAATCAAACGATTCGGAATAAAAATCGTTTGACTATTCGACCATTCAATAGTCGAAGTACTGTCTCTTTAAAAAAAAAACTTCGACCCCCTAGTTCGCCACCGAAAACCTACCGAAGTCAATGTTAGCCTATGGGGAAGGTCCCCATAGGCTTTGCTAGCTTTTTTTGGTCGAAGAACGATTCGAAGGATTTAATCGTTCGATTGAATGATTTTACGTTCGATCACTACGTTCGATCATTCGTTCGAACGAATTGCGGTAAATCCTTCGACTTCGATATTCGAAGTCGAAGGATTTTAATTCGGCAGTCGAATATCGACGGTTAATTAATCCGCGATATTCGACCATAAGTAAATTTGCCCCTAATTGTGTGCCATCTTCTGGTCTGTTTGCCTATGCATTCTAGGACTCTCCTACTCTCTAACTATTGCAGTTTCTGATCATGGGCTTGGTTGTTGACTCACGCAATTAAAGAATGCATGAGCAAGGAGTTATCAGTCCTCCTTTTTATTTATAAATGACATTGTTTACACTGCAAATAATTCACTCTACCAAATAAAATGTTATTACTAAACCAACAAGTATATATATTTTTTACTTGTAATATTGGTGGGTAGGCACCAATCTCAGGTCATTTATATATATATATATATACTGTATATATATATATATATATATATATATATATATATATATATATATATATATATATATATATATGGGTATATGACACCTGTTTTTTCACAGAATGAATGACCTCACTAATTGAACTCCACACTGCTATTATTTGGAACAAGCTATTATTATTAAGAGCACTGCTATTATTTGGAACAAGCCGAAATGAATGATTCAATTACACAGAATCAGCAGCATGCAAGTCATGGCTGTTGGGTCTGTTGGTTTTCTATTACTCTACTACACCTACTAGTAAATTATTTGCCATGTAGAAATATAATTTCTACCACAACTGTGATTGATCAGGTTAGTTATGTCGCTATTATTTTGAACACAACTGTATGTATACCCTAAACTAAAAAATCCACATACCTCAAAGTTAAATATAATATACTCAGCCTCCTTTACCAATGGATTAGATGCTCATTCACTATTTGGGAAACATTAGGGAATATATGCCACACATGCAGCATTTGCCTAAAGTAGAGTGCTAAGTGATTGCCCCACCTTGCTCACATCCATACTATATGCATACATAAATGGGTGCAACTATTTGTTTTTTATTATGAAGTACAAAGAGTTATCCAGAATGCTAGTATCTTTCTGTAGTTTGGACGTTCATAGCGTAAGTCTACTAGAAAATCATGTAAACATTAAATAAACACAATAGGCTGGTATTACTTCCAATAAGGATTAATTGTATCTTATTTTGGATTATGTACAAAGTGCTGTTTTATTATTACAGAGAAAAAAGGGAATCATTTTTAAAAAAAAATATTATTTGGATAAAATGGAGTCTATTGGAGATGGCCTTTCCATGATTTGAAGCTTTCTGGATAACAGGTTTCCAGATAACTGATCCCATACCTTTACCTTTATGTGTCACGTGCTAACATTACAGAGTCATGGGGCAAAGATAAAATACCATGATGCTGTCTAGGGATTCACTAAATCTTTTTTGGTGGGTTTGGCCAAATACTGAATCTTTCACAAGGATTTAGGCAAATCCAAAACTGAACTAGTATTTGCATATGCAAATTAGTGAAGTCCTATGAAGGTACATTCTGCATGCCAAGTGCATTATAAAAAAAATCAGCATTTTCTGTTGCCACGTGGTTCAAAGCCATGTGATTTTTAGGGTTCAGATTGAGTATTATCTGGCACTCACATTCAGCCACATACAAATACTGCCAAGAAAGGCTCTGTTTCTGCCAAAACACAAATATAATCCAGAATTATGTTCATCCCTTGTGCTCTCTGCCTGTATACTGCACTTTTCACCTTGTCATTACAAAAAATCTTCCATTTTTTATGTATTTTCAACTGAAACATGCTTTCTTGTCTCGGTAAATTACAGCTTCAAAATTTTATGGAGCTATTCTAAATGATCTTACTGCTCCATTTGATAAAAAAGATGTCAAATGGCAATCAGTCTTGCCAACACTCGAGGAGGAGCATTGGACAGAAACAATTTGATCTCTAGGAGGGACAGACTCATTCAATTTAAAGCTGTGCTTCAAACCTATATTAATCCTCTTCTGCTAAATACTTGCTATTTGGTTCCTTCTTCAAACATTTAATTTGGTCTTGTCTTACACTGTACAGGCAGTTTCTAGATGTAGGTCATTTGTTAATTGTGTTTTCCAAGTGCTTTGCTCCTGAGATATGCCTGCTTGTCCTGAGAAATAAAATTCTTACTCTTAAAAACGAAATATAATTTAATGTATGAAACAGTTTGTTTAAGTCTAGAAAATGAGTACTTATGAAAAGCTTGAGTAATTAAATTCTTGCTCTTAGTGACTGAAAGAAACTGACTAATACAAACTTACTTCTAAAAGCAAAAGCTGTTCTACAAACTGCTAAGGCTTTTTCAAGTGGGTTTCCCTGCTGGCGATGGTGTCTCAGACCAGGTCTGTTTTGCTTGTTCCTTGGACCTAATTTTGCAGTTTATTACAATAGTCCAATTTAGTCAAATCCCTCTGCAAAGTGGCAGCATCCTGCATGGGACCTATAGTTCTGCATAATTTAGTATCATCTGCAAAAATAGAAACAGTACTTTCAATGCCCACCTCCAGGTCATTAATAAACAAGTTGAAAAGCAAAGGACCTAGTAGAGAGCCCTGTGGTACTCCACCAACAACACTGGCCCAATTACTAAATGCTCCGTTTACAACCACTGTTTGTAATCTATATTTTAGCCAGTTCTCTGTCCAAGTACAAATACTATGTTCCAGGCCAATATTCCTTAATTTAACCAGTAACTGTCTGTGTGGCACTGTATTAAATGCTTTTGCAAAGTCTAATAGATTATATCCACTGCCATCCCAGAATCTAGGTCCCTGCTCACCTTCTCATAAAAATAAATGAAATTAGTCTGGCTATAGATAGACTAATTTCTTACTAATTGCTTGTTTTATTTATCCTTACTACCTGCTGTACCTGCCTTATTATCTCTCTGTGCTCCAATAGAGTGTATTTCAGTTTTAGTCTAATAAATGAGATCACTATCTGTTTTAAATGTGTATTTTTTCTGTCCAAGCATATATACTTACATATGAACTATATTGAATGTTTAATTTAAGATTTGTGAGTCGATTGTATTGTCCAACTGAAAAACTATGTGTGTAATCAGGCAATCAATGCTGCTAATTGGCAATGGTTATTGCATGTGAAGTACTGTTCAATATGATTTTTATGACCTCTGCAAATGTCTGCTCTGAATATATCAATTCCTAGAAGAAAAACAAAAGTTGCAGTACCAGTAATTAATATTGTTTATTAAAAAAAAGGCAATGGGGAGATATAAAATTGCCATGAGCTGAATTAGAAATCAACTCAATGATTGCCTACTGTGTAGAAAATGTTGCCATTGGCTATTTGTGGCTTTTTATTTATTCCAGTACCAGTGCAGAACCTGGGGAACAACATGTAAAGTATTTGTGCATACTAACAACGTATATGTTGGCATTGATATTGAACTATATACACTCTGTGTGCTGCCTGTTAACAAGGATATTATTGAGTTATCACATTTACTTTCAAATGTCACCTTCTATCTAAATTATATTTACCATTAACATAACCTATTTTGCATGTATGATTGTATCATGGTTAAGTGCACTTTGTCCTTAATGAGCTACTGGGATTCTGTTTATGGTTGTATTCCTTGTCTGTGTTCTTCTGCTGATGCAGCTGAGAGATGGGATTTTAGCACTGACTTTTATAAAGCAGGAAATTGCTTTGTAGTTTAATCAGATGTGTGTCTCTTAAGTGTTGTTGATGCCTGAATATAATGTGTTGAACAAAATGTGTACAGCCACATAACAGCCTTAGGTTCATTAATCTGATGAAAATGCTTGCTTTATAAAAATGAATCCATGACTTTGTCCATCATGGAGTTTGACAAGTTGTTTAAAGAGCCAGGGCCATGCCTTTCTTCTATAGTTTCTTCTATAAATAAATAAATACATAAAATACATGAGGATTTACAGGAATAGAAATGTATGTTTCCAAAATAAAAGGAACATTAATGGTAATAACATGTTTTTTAATTCAAAGTACAAGATAGTGAATAAGTGACATTTAATTACTGAAATTCAAAAGTTGGCCAACTTTTAAAATTAAGAGAAAATGCTGAAAATAATATGAATTCATTGCAAAAGGAGTTAATTATCAAATACTTATGGTCTAACATATGAAGCTTATTTAGATTAAATAGAGAATACGGTAATCATTTATGAATGTTGCTAATAAAGGATTTTCTGGATCCATACATTATATCTGATTCCGCATTCACCATGGCTCATCTATCCCTTTATAAATGGGATATTAGTGTAAAAAAGTAGAATTGGAATCACCAAATATTACTGATTCCATGGAGACTGAATTAAATATTAAAATACGGGTTCAATAAAGTATCCAAATTGAATCATAAAATAATAATCTTAATGAAATGACTAATGCATAAATAGATCATAACCCTGAGAAAAATACATATACACTGTCCCAATATGCTGGGTCAGCCCAATATGCTACCAAACATACATGAAGTTAAAAAACAAACAAAAAACAAACAAACAAAAAATACTATGTTGTCACTAACAAAATATTATTTTCACCTACTACATGATAATGTTTTGAAACTCCATTAGAAAGCTAACATAAGTATTGGATCATGTCACTTATTAGGGAAGCACCTTATTTATGTTAGATGCCCACTCCACTGGACAAGTGTATGCCAAACCTCAATACATATTTATAAATAAACAAAAAAAAATAGTTTAAATAATTAAAATAAATAAAATTAAATACAAATAACTTGGGAATAACTCTATACCAATAGTCATTTAATAGTCAGTTGCAGTTAAAGGCAAAAAATATTATTTTAGGTTTAGTTTAGTAGAACAAACCTACCAGCACAAGGTGTGTATAAAGGCACATCAAAAAGCCAGGAGAAGGGAGGATAGCATTCACCATTCTCAATATAACTTCAGAATACAAGTTTCTATGTGCAAAATAAATGTTTTTTGTATATGAATCCATGATTTTGGGATTCTGCAGTATTTTGAATTCTTCATGAAAGCTTTGGCCAAATACTGAATTGAATTCAAGCCCTAATTTGCATATCCCAATTAGTAAAACAGTAGGGCCAAAAAGGGTTAAAGAGAAAAAACAGTTTTGCTTCTTTTGTTGTGTGACAAAAAGTCACATGATTTTAAGGATTTGGTTCAGCCATGAACTTGGTTTTGGCTGAATCCATGCTGTTAAAAAAGGATGTATCCTGGCCAAATCCTGAACCAAATCCTGGATTCGGTACATTCCTATCTTTTTGTAAATGTATCAGGATTAGTGTGTAGGAATCCATAAGTTTAATTTCCCCTATTGTCTGAAATCCTACATGGTGGGAAATCCCCTGTCTGTCCAACTATGAGTTGAACCTAGATTGAAGGGAGGGGGAGTGAGCCCTTGTCCCAGTGTAGTGTGTTCTGGCAGATACTGGAGGTTTCTAGAAGGTGTCGCTGCTGTACAACTGCTTCAAATACTTTTGCTACCATGTGCTCATAACCATTAATTTTCACAGAAGACAGAGTGGACAGAAACAGATGCAAGATGTAGGGACAACGCTGTGGAGCCCCTGGAAGGGCTGTGGTATGGGAACCCCAAGCCTGGGAGCATGACCAGGTGGGTCTAGAGCTCGACTTCAAAGGAGGACGTTTTGTGTTTGCTCTATGGAGAGTGCTGGAAGCTGTGCCAAGAGGAGTAAAGGGGGTTTGTTGGCTCACACTGCTGTTGGGAGCTGTACCCTGAAGATTCAAAGCAAGCTTTGTGTGATTGGCTGAATGGATTTCATTGCTGTGGATGCCTGTTCCAGCTCTGTGTGAGGCTACCCATCTGTGTGAGTTTCCAGGTGAGTTGTGACTGAGGAAGGGTAGTGAAAGGATCCAGCATGTGACCTGTATTGTTATAGTTCCTGCTATGTGGGAGCAACTACCTCTGTCCATCTGGAGAAGTATTTGGGCAGATAGTGCTACCTAGGAAAGTTTAAGAGCTCTTTGGGGAAAAGTGACTGAGACTTTTTGTCCACCAGGAGGGGAGTGTGGGACTTTGCATGGCAAGGAGGTTCCAGGATTGGACTGCTAAGGGTTCCCCGGGATTAGTAGGTAAGTAATATGTGACTGCATATTTACTTTGCACTTTACTCATATATAAAGTTATATTCATTATGCTGTAAATGTGTGTTTTTTGGAGCCACCAGCAGGTAAGTAGGTAAGGTAAGTAATGGTGTATAACCTATGGCACAGGGGGGTGGCCAAGAAGAGGTTACAAGTATTATAAGTGAAATATATAAAAAGTGCAGACTGGAAAGAGACCAACTTGAACTGCAAGAGTTAAATTAAAAAGACAAACACAAGACAAAGAGGAGATTAAAAAAAAAAAAATCATTAAATAACTGACAGCCTAATAAAACTGAGATAGTTAAACGGATAGTAACTGAACAAACAAAGGAGAATAAGGGGAAAAGTCTAATAAAGAAAAGAAATTATAAATTGACTACCACTATTACCAGTATGATTCAGTAAAACTTCACTTAGGTTTCAACAGAAGGCCTTCCCTATGTGTATTTTAATCATTTATAGTATTTTAAATATAAATTGAACAAATACCTGCTACCTGCACTTGTGAAACTATTGTAGCATTCTTGTGGTTGTGGTTGTAGAACATCCCTATGTTGGCACTGGTACTGTTATAGAGAACTTGTTGAAGGTTGTTCCATCTGCATTTATTTTGGTTGTTTTCTTCAAATGCTCTGTTAGTATAAAAAGTTGTAGCTAAAAAAGTTGATTGATAATACTATAAAGATTAAATGCACAATTTGCAACTGATGGATGGAGCTTTTTGTCCAAACAATAAACACCAGTCTAGCTTTATCGCTTTTATTTACTATGCCTTCACTGGTTGTACTTTTATAATATCTGTGAAGACATAAATATGCAGCACTTCAATTTAATGGAGTATCATCACCTACCAGGCAAATAATAGTTACACAAGCCAATGATATATACTGTGTATGAAACAAAACAATACAAGCTTGCATAAACAATCAAAGGAATAATCATTCGATCGATCGATTAAATCCTTCGAATCGAAGGATTCGAAGGATTTTAAGCCATCGATCGAAGGATTTTCCTTCGATCTGAAAAAACTTGGAAAGCCTATGGGGGGGTCGAAGTAATTTTTATAGAGACAGTACTTCGATTATCGAATGGTCGAATATTTAAACGATTTTTAGTTCGAATTGTTCGATTCGAAGTCGAAGGTCGTAGTAGCCAATTCGATGGTCGAAGTATCCAAAAAAAACATTCGAAAATCTAATTTTTTTCCCCTCTATTTTCCTCTGTTCCTTCACTCGAGCTTAGTGAATGGGCCCCTTGGTTCAATACATAACCATACAGGGCGCACAGACATCACCAAATTCATGGTGACCCGCGGGTTGACTGCCAGTTGGGAGGGTTCAGGTTGAAATTTCCATGTCTTGGAACAAAGAGATTTTCACAGAAGAAGCCTACAAAGTGAGAAGACATGGGTCAGGTGCAGGTCCTTCCATGGCAATATTTTGTGGTTTAGGGTTGGGTGTGGGTTGAGGTTTTGCAGGTTCGGTTTAAGTTTTTGCAAGTTCGGGTTAAGGTTACCCTGACCTGCACATCACTGACAGGCACCTAGAGCAAATGGATACCTGCTTCTTAACTGCTATAAAGTACAGGGTGTGCTATACCTACATGTGTTTCTCATGAACCTACAACGGTTTGTAGATTCATGATGTAAGAGAACAAGTATCATCCACAATGATGCAGCCTGCATGATGTCCACAACTTGCAATTTGTGTTATGACAAAATGTTTTTGAGGGTGGTGCAAAATGTATACAAATTTACATTAGAATTTCATAATGCATTTTGTTTGTTGAGAAAAAGTGTGAGAAAAAATATCCACTGACTCTAATATATTTGTTGTGGGAAATAATGTCCATTTACTCCAATTTCAGCAGGAATGAGGCAGCCTTGCTTATCATTAATCATCATGGAATAAATTGGGATCACACCATTTGCTGCATAACTAGGTATTGGCTCTCTTCTTGTTTGCTGGATTCACTACTGGCGTGTGGCTAGGACAATGCTTATACCTATCTCCTCACCTTGACAATGTTTGGGATTTCATTATTTAAAGAGACATATTTCTATTTTTTTTAAATGCCCATTTTTATTAAAATATTATATTATTATTATTATTATTATTAATAATAAACGTTTATCCAAGTGTATCACGTAATAATGAAGCACTAGATTACAATAAATATAGACATTCGAAAAATAAAATAACGCTCATCACATTTTTCATTTTAAGCATACTTTAATGACCTTAAGTAAATAGACCCTTTTGTGTTAATTATACCAGGTCAATTATAACTACAGTATAGTAGAAAAAAGCAACGAATTAGGCTCTTGCATTGTTTCATAAACTCAAAAGATTTGTCAGCAAAACTGACTTTTCAGCATATTTAGTATTTCTTTAATCTGGGCAAGGCCATTGTTGGGTAGATATGTAGGAAATATTTCAACACTGGAGACGATCACTTTGAAAAAGCTGTAATTCCATTCATGTTCTGCAAATTCATGTCATTGTTATGTTGTTTGATATTATTTTGCAGTTCTCCATGACTTTTCATGAGCATGAGTGCAGTAGTAAGTGTGTACTTAAATGACAGGGATCCTGTCATTGGAAAACATTTTTTTTTCAAAGCGCATCAGTTAATAGTGCTACTCCAGCAGAATTCTGCAGTGAAATCCATTTCTCAAAAGAGCAAACAGATTTTTTTTATATTCAATTTTGAAATCTGACATGGGGCTAGACATTTTGTCAATTTCCCAGCTGCCCCTGGTCATGTGACTTGTGTCTGCACTTTAGGAGAGAAATGCTTTCTGTCAGGCTGCTGTTTTTTCTTCTCAATGTAACTGAATGTGTTTCAGTGACACATGGGTTTTTACTATTGAGTGTTGTTCTTAGATCTACCAGGCAGCTATTATGTGTTAGGGAGCTGCTATCTGGTTACCTTCCCATTGTTCTTTTGTTTGGCTGCTGGGGGGGAGGGGGTAAAGGGAGGGGGTGATATCACTCCAACTTGCAGTACAGCAGTAAAGAGTGATTGAAGTTTATCAGAGCACAAGTCACATGACTTGGGGCAGCTGGGAAATTGACAATATGTCTAGCCCCATGTCAGATTTCAAAATTGAATATAAAAAAATCTGTTTGCTCTTTTGAGAAATTGATTCAGTGCAGAATTCTGCTGGAGCAGCACTATTTACTGATTCATTTTTTCCCCATGACACTATCCCTTTAAGTATTAAGGTTTGTTTACTTCATCAGAATAATTCCACTGGGCCCAATTTAGGCATACTAAATTTCTATTGAGCTTGGTCACAATTAGTTTCAAGAGGGTTGTGCAATAAACATACTGAAAAAAGAAATCTGCGCAACTTCCCAGTTAATGTCCTGCGACCTGAACATTCTGATCCTTGGAGTGAATTCACACGAAGCAGTTTGGATCTGCCTTAATGAATATGACCCCATTTATCTTCCTATGGGTTACTGCACTTAAGTTTGTTTTATTACCACTAATCCTGCTATTGACCATTGCAAAGATTTGAAAATCCAGTAGCGATGCACCATGGATTCATGTAATGTATCCCACACAGTTATATACCTTAATGTACACTGATGTCTAGGGATGCACAGCATTAGAAAAACACACTCTTAAATTACATTGTCACATATGGTATCCCAAACCCAGAACAAAGCCCAAGGTCCCTGCCGCGGCTCACACTTCCACCTATAGTAGCTGCCTTTGGCTTTGGGAGGACCCTCCGCTACTCAGATGCCACCTGGTCTTAAAGTGAGAAGACCAGGGGGAGAGTTCTGGGCAGGCAAGGTAACCGTAACGTATACATGAGGAACGGGCAACAGAGAGTAAAGTCTGTATCAACAAGACAATGCAGTACCAACAAGTGCAGCACAGAATCAGGAGCCAGGAATGTAGTCAGGATAAACAGGCCATGGTCAAAACCAATCGGTAACACGGTACAAAGTCAGGATCCAGAAGTGGTCACACAGGCATGGGTTGGTTCAGGCAACATAACAGCAAGGTCAAAAACAGACAAAGGTCAGGACCAGAAAATCAGATGAAAATTACACCCAGTAACTATCAGGAAATAGACCTATGTTGTGCCTTGAGTGTAGGGGGTTTCATAGCCAGATTGCACTTTGCAGTTACAAAGCATAGCTATAGTAGTGAACCAGGGCCTTAGTTGTCTGCTGACATAGATTAGTGTTAATGCAGACAACACATGAACATCAGGTCCTGGTTCAACTCCAGGCAGGTTGTTACACACATTTTGTTACCTACAGGTTATAAACAATTACTGAATGTGTCTTTATATTTTTGTTTTCAACTTTGTCTAACAAAAACATACAAATGATTTCCCTTGCAAAGCAATAGCAAAGCAAACCAACCTAAGATTTGGAAATGTTCATCTGTAAAATAATGGCAAATAAAAAAAAGAAAATCCCCAAAATGCAATGTTTTGGGGAGGGCAACTAAATATGCAGTTTTTGCCTATATTGCCATGGATTAGATAATCTTACTTTCCAAAGCCCATAGCAGATTCTGCTTTAGAAACATGAATAATCTGATGACGTGTTTTGCTTGAAAAAAGTCAGCTCACGGATGAAAGAGCCATGTTTGCAATTAAAATAAGAGGTTGTCACAGGAAATTGTTTCTCTGATTGCTGGCGCCAACTAAAGCTTTGCATAATGTCATTTAGAATTCCTTTACATTTTTAAAAGGTATGTCTATGTCATGGTACTTATTATGCTCTCTACAATTCAGTCCTATACAAATAGATTGTTTCACTTACCATGACAAGATACCTATTTAATATTTTCTGTGTCCTTAACTGGATTTATTACACAGTCCATTGAAGGTTCAATAGTAAAGGTGGCCATAGATGCAAAGATCCGCCGATCTTTCCCCGATATGCCACTAACGATCGAACGATCGATTTACGATGAGAGCCCAATGGGCTCCGGCGGGACAAAATCAAACCTGTCCGATCGACCAAACGTCCGCTCTATGCCGGACGAAAATGCCGGGACTCTCCACACATGGCCCGAAAATCGTACGAAACCTCGTCTGATTGCATTCAGCTATAGCTGTTATCTATTTACTTAACTCTCCATTGCATTACATCCCTGGTATTATTCTAAGGGCCAGATTCACTAACCGGTGAAAAGTTGCCAGCGACTGAAACACACCCATCGCTACACTTTGGCAGGCGAAAATTCGCTCAGACAACGCTAATCCACTAAGGTGCAGAGTTTTGGCGTGGGCCCTGAATGCTGGTGACTTTTCACTTTTCATTCTGCCTAGCACAAATTCGCTCAAGGTCTTGCACTAATTTGCATAAGGCAGGAAATTTAAAGTTGAATGGACGTCCTTATGTTATATGTTGAAGCAAATAAATAATATTTCCACTTTTACTTACACATGTCCAGGGAACATTAGTAAAGACAATAGAGTTATTATAATGCTGTACACATGAGCCCACTGTAAAATGAATGTTCCATATGTTAGAAAATGTACCGGGGAAACCGGTTACCCCCAAAAAAAGATTTTAGGACTTTTGCAGGCTATCATTCTGAAAAAAAAGAAAAAACGCCAGTGTTTTGTGAACTTTGATGCTTTTTCACAGTCACAGAATATGATGTGACAGAAGACTGAGTAAGATCTATGCACTCCAGAGCAGTTCGCCTGGTCTGAGCTGGTGATGGCAACTATGGAGAAAGAGGTAACGTTCAGTAGAATAGTAGTTAGTGAATTCGTAGAGTAACTCCTATTCACCAGGTGATAGAGTACGAATGAGCACTAGCGATGGTCCCGATCACTAGCCAATTGGCACCTGTTAGTGAATTGGCGATGTCCCTGCGGGTGGCAACTCTGGTGAAAAGTCGCTAATGTTAGCCACTTTGCCCTTGCCTAGTGAATCTACCCCTATTTTAATTATAAAATTTAATTTAAAGTTAATAAGGTATAAATCAATAGCAGTTTAAATGTGTATCTTCTATTACCCCTTTTACTTATTCTATGTGTTCTTTTACTTTAGTAATCATAAATAAATATGGTTTACCTTTCAAAACGCATTACTGCACATTACACAGCACAACCACTGTAAACATAGTTACATAGTTAGTTACATAGTTAAATTGGGTTGAAAAAAGACAAAGTCCATCAAGTTCAACCCCTCCAAATGAAAACCAGCATCCACACATTCTTATAGTAAAGAACAGTGCTAGACCAAGAGGTATTTGCTCCCAACGCAAGTACACATTGTGACAAATTGACACATTGATATGCTTTGAAAATCATGTCAATGCTTTAAACACTTTGCGAGAGTCAGGAAGGCGTTTAGTAACTGTACTAAAATTCTGGCAATGCCCCAGTTTGAATGTTGCAAATCTGCCCATGCCATGGAGGTTTAGATTTAATCCTTTGATTTTGTGTACTTTGCGTGAAGGCTCATAAGAAGGCAGCACATACAGATTGTCTATATGCTATGGTTTCAGGAGTAACTAGAGCAGCAGTGAACATTCTCTCACAACAACTGATCTTCATGTTTGGCCCTCATCCACAGCTACTGTAATTCCCCTCCCCAGGTGTCATCCCCACAGTTAATGATCTACTGAGTGTGGAATCAATATTACAACAGATACATTTTCCAGCAGTAGAGGCATTGAATGTTAACTCACAATATTCACACCAAACCGCATGTGTATATGGGGAGGGATGTGCATTTTGGCAGAAAATGTATTGAATGAAGATTATTCTGTGTTATTCTGACAAAGTGTATCCTACAATCTTTCTGTATTTCATGTGTTCACATTTATTCCTTATTTCCTATGATCAGTGTAAAATATTTCAGGTGCTTCTAACTGCTCCTATTACTTTTCTTTGGTAAAAACAAGTAAACTTCAGCTGATGTTCTTAAAGGTAATATAGGGGCTGGATAAGGTAATAGAGAGGTATGAGGCTGTGTTCTAATGCACATAACTGAATACTAATTGTTCTGGATACCCTCTTAATTGTGATATACAATACAGTGGGCCAGCATTATTCCTCTATTAAGTCAGAATCATTTGAATGACATCAACAGTTCCAGTAAATGTATATAAAATTCTAACTTTCTTTCTGTTGTGGTGGGGCGAAAAATCAATAATTTGTCCCCCTAAGCAAAAAATACACCTGGGAGCACTGGATTTTACTCTTCAAGGATTCAGGATTTTCTAGTAGAAATATTAGAAGATTCTGAAAATAAAAAATACCCTCACCCCAAAAACAAAAATATTTTTTTAAATAATTTCCATACAAGTGTCAACTAAAGATGCAATACCATAATAATTGCAAATCAGCCATAACATAACTTATAACATAACATAAATAAATCCACAGTAGCCCTTGGAATAATAACAGATTCTTCTACAAATGAACATATTAATATAGCACCTTAAAGGGCATGTAAAATCTACAATAGAATAAGGCTAGAAATGCTGTATTTTGTATACTAAACATAAACATGAACTTACTGCACCACAGGCCTAATCAAACAAATAATTTATGTTTTCAAAGTTGGCTACAGGGGGTCAACATCTTGTAACTTTGTTATACATCTTTGCAAGACTAAGACTGTGCACATGCTCAGTGTGGTCTGGGCTGCTTAGAAATCTTCATAAACAAAGCTGCTTGAGTTCTGCATGGCTAAGAAGTAAGGCGGGGGCTCCCCCTGCTGTTCATAAGTATGATTGTTTCCCTGCTCAGGACCATCTGACAATTCCTATCCACAGCAGTAAATGAAGGGAGAATTTCACTGCATACTGTCAGGTTTCTTATAAAAACGGTACACATTTTTTAATTAAGGTATATTGGAGATGTTTCTTTTTCATTAAAGAAAGTAAAAATGGGATTTTATTTTTTTGCCTTTAAAAAAAAAAGAGAACAAAGTATGATCTACTTGACAAAATTTACAAAAATCAACACTTTCAGAAATGTTAATTCTAATGTTAAGAATTTTCATTGTGCATCATACATCAGCATACTGCCATCTTCTCAGATACCGACCCAACTTTATGAAACATTTAAAATAAAATATTTCAAAGTAATATTCCTTAATTAATTCCTGCATCAATCTCATGCTGGGCAGATTTCTAAGAAGTAAATAATCTGCTTGAAGTTTTCTTGCATATTTTCTAGAACATCTGGTTCACACCTTCTCTCAGATCATACTATTCTATAATTTTTCTCTAATGTTAAACACAAGAAATCTATTTTTTTTTTTTTTTGCTATTTCTTGAGCTAAACAGGACAAACAAGGACACTGAAGCTACTCCATCTTTGATCCTTACAAGGTAGATAATTTAAATGCTAGTGCACAGGTAATCTTCCTGCATAATGGCCTTCCTTTTATGTGTGCACTTGTTATCTAATTTAGATTTATAAAATAAAAAAAATATATAAATCTCTCTGTTTGTCCTTTTTATCTTAAGAAGCAACAAAAGCCATGAAATTTCTTAACTGTTTTCCAACAAATGGTGAATTATGGGAAGGCTCAGGGCCGCCATCAGGGGGGGACAGGGGGGACAAGCGTACCGGGCCCGGGCATGAAGGGGGGCCCGGCAGCGCTGCATTTTTTAAAGATCCGGGCCCCCCTTACGAGCGCCCGAGCCGTACGTCTTGCTTCTGTGCTGCCGAATGCGGAAGTGCCGAAAAGCCGATGCGCCGAAAAGACCCGAAGTCACGGAAAAAGCCGAAGTAACGAAGCGCCGAAAAGACCCGAAGTCACGAAAACAGCCGAAGCCGAAGTCCTGAAGCAGTGAAAAGACCCGAAGTCACGAAAGGAGGTGAAGTTGAAGTACTGAAGCCGTGAGTTCAATTCTACTGAACACCAGTTTGTGTATTTTTTTTTTTTTAATCTCCTGGCCACCAATGTATTATTTTAATATTCTATAGGCCCCTGCAACCAATCTTTTTTTTTAAAACATGTTTTTTTGGGGCCCCAATTTTTTTTTAACTCGTAAGGGGCCCCTGACGCCAATGGTTTTTTTTTTTTTCGAAAAAAATTTTTTTTTTTTTTACATTTTTTTTTGGGGCCCCAATTTGTTTTTAACTTGTAAGGGGGCCCCTGCCGCCAATGTTTTTTTATTTTTTTTTCAAAAAAATTTTTTTTTTTTTTCAAATTTTTTTTTGGGGCCCCAATTTGTTTTTAACTTGTAAGGGGGCCCCTGCCGCCAATGTTTTTTTATTTTTTTTTCAAAAAAATTTTTTTTTTTTTTCAAATTTTTTTTTGGGGCCCCAATTTGTTTTTAACTTGTAAGGGGGCCCCTGCCGCCAATGTTTTTTTATTTTTTTTTCAAAAAAATTTTTTTTTTTTTAAATTTTTTTTTGGGGCCCCACTTTGTTTTTAACTTGTAAGGGGGCCCCTGCCGCCAATGTTTTTTTTTTTTTTTTCAAAAAATTTTTTTTTTTTTTTCAAATTTTTTTTTGGGGCCCCAATTTGTTTTTAACTTATAAGGGGGCCCCTGACGCCAATGTTTTTTTTTTTTTTTTTTTAATTTTTTTTTGGGGCCCCAATTTCTTTTTAACTTGTAAGGGGGCCCCTGTCGCCAATGTTTTTTTTTTTTTTCAAAACAATTTTTTTTTTTTTCAAATTTTTTTTTGGGGCCCCAATTTGTTTTTAACTTATAAGGGGGCCCCTGCCACCAATGTTTGTTTATTTTTTAGTTTTTTTTACATTTTTTTTGTTGGGGCCCCAAGTTTTTTTTAACTTATAAGGGGGCCCCTGTCACCAATGTTTTTTTAAAAAAAAATGTAATTTTTTTTTTTGGGGCCCCAATTTTTAATAAGGGGGCCCTGACCATCAATAGCTTTTTACAACTTGTGTGGGGGGGGGTTACTTTTTTAGCGCTGATGTCTGTGTGGTCTTTTAACTGCGATGTGGAGTGGGCGGGAAATGGGGTGGAGCTTGGTCGTCAGTGTGGGCGGGGCCCAGGGGGCCCCAAAAATTTTGTTGTACGGGGCCCCGTGATTTCTAATGGCGGCCCTGGGAAGGCTGTCTCCCATATACTCTATTTTAACAAATAATTAAAAATCTTTAAAATGATTTTCATTTTCTCTGTAATAATAATAATAATAATAATAATATAGGTATGGGACCCATTATCCAAAATGCTCAGGACCTGGGGCTTTCTGGATAAGCGATCTTTCTGTAAATCTACAGAAAAGTGTACTAGAAAATCATGCAAACATTAAATAAACTCAATAGGCTTATTTTGCTTTCAATAAGGATTAATTATATCTTAGTTTGGAAAAAGTTCAAGGCACTGTTTTATTAATACAGAGAAAATGGTAATAACTAAAAAAAAATATTTAGATAAAATGGAGTCTATGAGAAATGGCCTTTCCGTAATTTAGAACTTTCTGGATAATGGGCTTCTGGATAATGGATCCCATACCTAATAATACAGTACCCAGTACTTGAATCTAACTAATATTTAATGAATCCTTATTGGAGGCAAAACAATCCAATTATGTTTCTCTAATGTTTAGTCAATTTAAAATATCAAGACACATATCTATAAAAACCCCAGGTTCTGGATATTCTGGATAACAGGTCCCATACCTGAACTATTTGTTTTCTATAAAAGGATGTATTTTCAATTGTTAGAAACGTATATAATAAAAGGTGAATTATTTGTCCAAGCCTAGTAACCCTTAATAACCAATGAAATATTAATTTTCAAACAACTGGCCAATTTATGCTACAGATCGGGCCAGTCGCAAACTTTGCACTTTGCACTATTTATTTGCCCCATTTAGAGCTGTATAGGGTATAACAGAGTTTTCCATATGCAGCCGTCGCCAAGCCAGCTCTGTATTTTCTGTTCATATCATTATCTAGTTATATGGTAATGACCTTGACTTTATGGTGCTTTAATCAATAAAGCTTTTAAGAGCCATGTACATTAATAGATGTTAAAGTGTACATACAGCAAACAACAACAACAACAAACATTTTCAATGTAAAGAGTGTGCCTCTGTGGTTGCTTTTTCTGACTCGCTCTTGATGTTGATATGTAAATGAAGCACTCAGACTTTAAAAGCACATTGATTTGTTGTGTGTATGTATATTTTCCAAGTAAGCTTGTTTCTTTCTTCAGCATGTGGTGAAACACAACAAACATCTTTGAGCAGCTTTTAAAGCCTACTGTACTTCTCGTGGATCAATGCATCATTAGACAACCATTGCTGGTGTTAAGGGTCGGGTCACACGGGCAGATTCAGGGAGATTAGTCACCAGACAACAAATCTCCTCTTCTTTGGGGCGACTAATCTCCCCGGTCGGCCTTCCCCTGCCTTCCGCTAAAATGAAAATCGCCTGGGGGCAGGCACTCAGAGGGCTTCCTTTTCCTTAGTCGCCCGTAATTGCCTCACAAGAAAACTTCAGACGACTTCAGAAATCGAAGTGCTTCTAGTGCCTGCCCCCAAACGATTTTCATTTTAGCCGGCGGAAGACAAGGGAAGGCAGATTGGGGAGATTAGTCGCCCTTGAAGAAGAGGAGATTTGTCGCCTGGCGACTAATCTCCCCGAATCTGCTAATATATTCATAAATACACATATATATATATATACTGTTCCATGAGCAATTTAACTTGATTTCTCAAAAGATGAAGGTCCCCTTTCAGTTTAACAGTGCGATATATTCAAACTTAATTCAATGGCTAAACATAGCTTTGTCTAAACATAGATATTGGCTGTTGGCAAATTTACACATTTCATCTATATATGGGTGCCTAATTTTAACTGTCACTGCTTTACGTAAAGAACTAATTTTAAACCAAGTGTTTTATATTCAAAACAACATTATATATCCAGTAAAGTGCAGCACACTGGATTTAGGTAAACTTAGTCCATTGGATCTTATAAGAATACAATAAATTTATATCTATTGATTTTGTGCTAACATACTTGCAGCTAAGCTGCACTAAGTCAATGGGCTCTTTGCAAGAATTCAAACTATAAAGAAATAAGTTCTACTAGGAAAAGCATCAACTGGACTTTATAAATCCTAGTCAGGAAAACTGATTGGGGTCCATTTACTAACAACTGAATTATGAAAAATTAATGGTTTTCCTATTTATCTATAAAAATTCAAACAAACCACAAAAACCTCTAATGCCAAACTTCACCAAGTGAAAGTTGTCGAGGTCACTGGGAGCTGCGCTGATCTTATTGGACCACTTTTAATCAAGCTGATTTCTGATTTTTTCCCTAGGAATTGTCCTAGGTATTTGGAAGGGGTTTTAAATATTCGGAAGGGGTTTTTTACAGTGAGAGCTGTGAAGATGTGGAATTCTCTCCCTGAATCAGTTTTACAGGCTGATACATTAGATAGCTTTAAGAAGGGGTTGCATTGCTTTTTAGCAAGTGAGGGAATACAGGGTTATGGGAGATAGCTCATAGTCCAAGTTGATCCATGGACTAGTCAGGAAGGAATTTTTCCCCATCTGAGGCAAATTGGAGAGGCTTCAGATGGGATGTTTGCCTTCCTCTGGATCAACTGGCAGTTAGGCAGATAAAAAAAAAAAACTAAAAGGTTGAACTTGATGGACTTGTGTCTTTTTTCAACCTTACTTACTATGTTACTATGTTATTTTTTACCTTAGTGTTCAACACTTTTTTTTTCATACTCACTTTTTATAATGGGATCTTTTACTCAATTCAGTTGCAATCATAGTTTTGAAATTTGGGAGTTTGGTCATGGTTTTAAAAAGTATAAAACCATGAAAATTCTACCTCTTGAATATAAATAAGCCTCCACGTGTGATTTTGAGCTGCCAAGAAAAGTGGGGGAAGTCCTCCATGTCAGTGGCACAATAGCAACAAAGAGTAAGGGTGATCAAGTGTTGCAAGACAGTCGCAGATAGCAGCAGTTTTTTGTAACCTAAAAAAGCTAGCAGGACACATTAGACACATTTAATATAATTGTGGTTGTTGTGTGATCAGAAATGCTTATATAGTGAGTAGTGTAAATTGATAAGGTCATGGAGTTACATGACCACATAAAAGCATGATTCTGAAGGCTACGCACTTTTATACAAGTCATGGATCTCCTCAGTGACTTCTAATATCCTTTACAACAGGGGGTACATTATATTTTATATAATTATATATATATTTATTATAATACACATGTTTACATGAGTCATGTGACAGAAATGACATCACTGAGAACCAAGGATAACTGATGACATCACTAAGAGCAAGCACCCTTTACAAGGATGTAGTACAGGATATTGGTCTGTAGTGGTCTATGTGGTGTCATCAGGGAACTCAAAGATGATGTCACTTGCCTTGTAAATTTATTCACTATGAGGTAAAACAATAATTGATAGGGTGAAAAGTGATGTACAAACATGTCTTATATTTTTGTATCTTTCACATGAATGAATTACCTTGAGTTTTGTTTTTCAGTTTTTCTCTAAACTCGCATAATTCCTAATCTAATTGACAAAGTAGGATGAAGCTAAAAGGACATCTGGACTTTGTGTCTAGTTCTCCAAAAATAGAAAACAGAGTAGAAGACACAAACATTGGCGCCTCAACTTCAGTTCCCAGTTACAGAACAATGCCTTACGCCCAAGTGTACTTTGGGTCATCTTCCAAACTTGATGAAATAGATATTTTATATAAAGGAGTTCATCAACCAGGAGATCAGGCACATCAGTTAAAAAAAAAAAAAAGCAATGTAAAGCAAAGCAAAAATGAAAAAAATTCCGCTACTTAATATTTATTGCATGCTGTACAGGACAATAAACAGGCTGATTATTTGTGTTTTATGCAAGAAATTTGATATATGGCTTCCAGGATGCCACTCTAATTATGTGCATAATCTGCATTCCACCTGCCTGCCATCATATAGGCAGAATATATTGTAATGTAATTGTGAGCAGATCCTGTATTCCCCAGACCAGTCATCATAAAAACAGGACAGATATATACTGTACAGTAATAATATGAATGAGGGGCATAGTTATTAAGCTGTGTTAAAAACTGACATTGAAATACAACAAGTACAAATCCATTTTATTTTCAAGCAATGTTATAATTTTATTTATAGGAAGGTGCCTGCATTTAAATTCTATTGTAAAAAAGAGGTATTAGTTTAAAAAAAGCAACATAAAAACTGTTAATATGGTGTTGATATAGTGAGCTCAATATTTTTTATACCTTTTTGTGTAAACGATTTTCACACTTTTATAAACATGCCCCAAGGGTATAATTTGTATAGATTCCTAACCTATTATCCCCGTCCAGTGTTAATCTTACATTTCATAAATATTTAAATGTTTGTTGTGACAAATAAGGGGGTGGGGGATTAACTATCCATGATTCAATTTCTCTAAACATTACTGGTGGGGCATAGGGACAAACATAATCAATTTTAAAGTGTCTCTTTTTTTTCGATTTGGGATGGTCACCAGTTAACACAAAAGAACCTTTCCCAAATTGGTAATCAAATAAAGTAAGAACAGGTTAACGCTATATTTGCTAAATATCAAGTATAGTTTGGCATTTATTATGAAGTTGTCATAAAAGCCCAGCATTAAGCATATTTCATAAGTTTCCTTCTTTAACAACTTTGGCATGTGTTTATTGTTCTGATTATTCAAATTTTTGTTCTAAAAGTCAGGTGGTAACAAAAACAGATAAAGGCTGTTTTGCAGGTATCGCATTACGGAAACTGTGACCACGCTCCATAAACAACTGTAACCTGGGTTTCTACTTTCTCTTTATTTTTCTTGGTTTGGATGTGAGTAATGATGGGCGAATTTTCCCATTTTGCCTTAATGAAAAGCTTGCGAAATTTGCAAAACGACGAAAAAATTTGGACGTTCCCGCAATTATTTTGACACCTGCAACAATTTTGATGCCCGCGACAATTTGATGAGCACCTATTTTGTCCAAAAGTCAATGGGCGTCAGAATAATTTAGACGCACGTCAAAGTAGTCGTGGACGACAAAAAACTATTTACGCTGCGAATTGTCGCTGGCGAATTTTTGCTGCAGGTTCACAAATTTATTTGCTGGCGTTAAAACGCAGACATTCTCAGCAAATTTGCACCTGCTGAATTTATTCGCCCATCACTACATGTGAGGCATGACATATAAATGATCAAAGTAATTCAGGTTGCAGGTTGTGCAAATGACCAACTGCCCCCACTGGAGTTTACAATCTAAGGTTTCTATCATATTAACACAACATACTTTGGTCAAGTTTATGCCAATGAAGCTGCCTAAATATAATATATTTCTTCATATATATTAAGCTGCCTATACTTTATGTTCTTGAAGTGTGGTTGAAAACTCACGCAGACAAACAATGTACAAACCCCACATAAGTTTCTATTTTTCCAAATCTCTTTTTACGTTTTAATCCTTACAGTTGTGTGACATGGCCAACTAACTTGAAGTCATTCTGTTCATACATATAATTCGTTCTGGGAGGTGAAAAGTGATTGTGGAAATGACTTGGGCTGCACCTTTATATTTCTTGCCAATTTGGCCTCATGCTGAATAAGCAGACAAATGGAAAAAACACAGGTGTTTAGATCACTGACCTGTGTTGTGCCTAGATTCTAAATTGAATCTTAACCCCTTGACAGCAACAAAAATCTGTCATTGTCAGTGAAAAGAGCATCATGTATGCAATTCTTTTGATTATTTTTTTTTACAGGTGGGAACAGGAATAGCCACACATTTTGCCATGTTTAATATATTTTCCCCATGTTTTCTTTGTAATCATAGCAATGTTACTTGATTTACCAGTAGCCTGTATAATAGCAATTCCACATTCGGATGATCACACGCTACATAATATGTTCAAAGTTTCACTGTAACTGTATATATTTATATATATATATATATATATATATATATATATATATATATATATTATAATTAAGCCATTATAATCCATTATTATGCCTGTGTGCAGAATTATCAAATAATCTCCATTCACTCCGAAAGAGTACAGAACTGAAGACTGACGTTTCGGCCAAACCCAAGGCCTTTCTCAAAGTACCAATCTACTTTACTTATGAGGGGGTGTTAAACAGCGACTGTATCACAAGATGTCCTATAGTGCTTAGGTAGCAGCTTGGAGGGGTATTGTGCCTGTTATGAAACACTGGGTGGATGGGGGGGGTTGTGGAAAGGATGTGCCTGTGATTAAATGCTGGGGGTGTATCTGTCATGAAACAGTTGGGGGTGTTGTGGACATACTATGCCTGTCATGAAACATTGTAAATGCTATAAATGCAAGATTACTCAATGAGTACTACCTTTGACCTATAGCGTTAATGCTCCCCTGTGGCTTTAAATGTCTACACATCTGTGTTCTTTGGTTGCTGGGCATAAACCATGTATCTACTTTAGCTTATTAGCATTATGTGTACAGTGTATCATTGACCCAGAGGCTGATGACCAGTTCATGCCACACTTCAGTATAGTGCTGGGCTGAGGAGTGGATGGTAATGGGAACCTTGAGCTTAGGCTCCAGTAAAGGGAAGGCCCCAAGGGTAGTAATACAAGGTTGGTGATACAGGGACCCCAGGTATTTGGAGTCAGGACAGGGTAGTACTCTGCAACAACACTTTCTAGGAAAGTGAGACAGATAGAATTAATAAGCAAGAGCAGCCTGGCTCCAACTAGAAGGGATAGCAAGGGGGTAACTCTCCCCTCAGGCAAGACTAGTCTTTAGTCTGATAGGGATTTAGGTTTTGTGCTTTCCCTGATCCAAAACTTGGGGATCCTGGTCACAGTACAGAGATCTTGAGGGTGCATCTATCCATGCGGTACACTATCTTCACAGGTCACAAAGTCAAATGTCGCAAGTGCTGGCTCTGAATTGCTGTGATGTTACCTGACATCACATATACTAAACCTCAGAGGATTGTGAGTATGAAAAACCTGATTTGAGCTTTAAGAGAATAAAGCCTGTTGCTATTAGTTTTGTTCAAGAACCTTCTGGCATCTAATAGTTTTATTTAGTCACCCAGCACGGGTGAGCTGTAGTTGCACAACACTATTCCTTCGTGCTTTCATGTAGTAAAGACCCATCGCCTGGAGAGAGGGTCAAATGTAACCATTGCTCTGTCTGTTTTCTAGCCAGACAAAGTCTAGCCTAGCCTAGATGGGGTTACATACAGTATACATGTATACTGTATATATAATTCTACTTGCATTAATAGTGCAGTCATTTGGCTTTCCCTCTTCATATCTTTATCTTATTTAATTTGCTTTATACCTGACCTATTATTGTCTGTAAGTGGATATTTACACTTCTTTTGAAGCACTATCACCCGTCCCAAGTTATATAGCAGCAATGTTTCCATTTGAAATGAATCTGACAAAACGCCATTTATAGCAAATTGTATTCAGAACACTACATCAGAAAAAAACATAAAAATGTACATTTACATGAAGGTTCTTGTAAAATCTTACATAGATGGAAGCAGCTGTTACACACACAGTAATGTTAGCCTCTCAACATGTAAGTCATGTGGTTTAGGTTACAAATGTTTTCATAGATATGACATGAGCAGGTTAGTGTTCAAACAGGTACTAGCAGCTGCATAGAAGTTATCCCCTGATCTCTAACCAATCCCCTGACCTCTAACCCATCCCCTGACCCCTAACCCATCCCTAGAAAGAAAATTTGTGAACTTAGCAGCAGGATTGTGGTGTGCAATAAATTATGGTTCAACATTTGATCTGAACAACAAGCACCGGGTAAAATCTTACATTAACCTTTCTTTCCCTTCTTCATCGCTGCTTTATGATTAGTAATTTGACAATCATGTTTCGAGAACTGTAGCAAATCATCAAATAGCTTAGTAATGATTCAAATTCAGGTTAGAAAATTGATGATAATACTTATTAGAAAACGAAACATACATGGGTGCGCGGGGCAGGAGGTAAGCAGCGTTCACGCTCATTTACATTCAGCAAATTAAAAATCAAGTTATTCAATCTTCAAAAAGCTTACATGTTTAATTATGTTGTTAGTCCTTCAGAGAATGGAATTTAGAACAGTAATTGTCAATTTGTCCTCTGTAACCAAGGACAAACTTAGCAGTAAAACTGGAGTACTGAGATATTTTTTCTCTTTCTTTTGTTCAGCTGGATATTAATAGGAACGGTTTTGTCTAAGAACGTGGACCAAAGTACAGAGTTGCTATTGTTTTTCAAATGAACTTTCCAAGGTAAGATAATGTTGAGTCTACCAATGACAACCACTGCAAATAGCTTATACAGTATGTTTGATAAAAGTCAATGTAAGAAAATGGACGTCTTGATTCATTTGAATCCAGCTGGAAAAGAGCCCAGATGGACACAGCTAAATAAACAAAAAACTATTTCTTTTAAAATACTCTGGAACAACTTGACTAAAACACAAAGACAAGTGGGTGTGTATTTGTAATGTTGACTGCCCTTCAGCTTTTATGAAGAAAGGCAAAGCTAAATGCAATAGAACAAAGAAGCAAAGCGAAAATAAAAGTTATTTGGAAAAGCTTGGTGTAATCCTAATGTCAGAAAATGTCAGAAATAAATTTAGTCAGTAAAATGTGCAAGGGAGGGAGATTTTGAGCAGATAATTAAGCAATTTAAAGGAGAACTAACCCCATATTTTATATAATTAACTTATTGCACCAGCCTAAAGTTACAGCTTCTCAATAGCAGCAATGATCCAGGACTTCAAACTTGTCACAGGGGGTCACCATCTTGGAAAGTGTCTCACTCACATGCTCAGTGGGCTCTGAGCAGCTGTTGAGAAGCTAAACTTAGGGGTCATCACAAATTATCAAGCAGAAAACGAGGTTTGCATGTAATATAAACCAATTCTACAGGGCTGATTATTAAATTCTGATGCTAATTGCACTGGTTTCTGTGCTGCCATGTAATAATTATCTGAATTAATTAATAAGGTCTAATCCAATCGATTTTCTCGTCCAGTGATCCAAATACCTGCAGATGCAGGATTATTATGAGCAATTTGTATGGCATGCAGCTATCTATTGACGTAACTCTGTTTTGATAAATATTATAAAGATGCTTATTTTGCAGTACACAAATATGCATCTGTCACGGTCGGCACCCAACACCAGAACAGATGCCAAGCACCCTGGTCTCGGCTCGACTTCACCAGTTAAGTGACCGCCTTTGGCCTCGGGAGGAGCCCTCGGCTTACTCAGATGCCACTTGGACTTAACGAGAGGTGCAAGGCGTAAGTTCTGGCAGGCAAGGGGGCACGATTGTTTACAAGGATGCTGGAAGATTGGAAGCCACCAGGAACCGGCAGGCCGGGCCAGCACAAGCAGATAGAATAGTCAGACAGGCCAAAATCAGGATACAGATCGTAGACTAGACAGAGGACAGGCAAAGGTTTCAGGATTGGAGAGGTCAACGTAGTTTCAGACAGGCAAGGTCAGGATTGGAAAGGTCAGAGTAGTAGCAGGCAGGCAAGGGTCAAACACAGTAGATCAGGACAGGAATCATAGTAATAACACCCAGGAACAAGCTAATTGAACCTAACAATGGGCAAGGTCCTGTAATCTAAATGGGCTTTATATACCTTTGAATTTCGCGCCAATTGCGCGCTGGCGTGATGACGCCAGCGCGACTGCACCTTTAAATAACGAACGTGCGCGGCGTGCACCCTAGAGGAAGCTGGTACAGGAGAAGGAAGCAGCACGACGGGCGTCCACTCCCAGGACGCGGTGTGGACCCTGCTGCCGCTAGACCACCAGAGTAAGTTCCTTACAGCATCCCTATGTTATTCATTATTGTATATTGAATCATTGTTAGTTAATTGCTGGGGTTTTAATTCTTTAAAATAATTTATTATTAATCATGGTCTAAGGTATCAAGCCTTTAGTGAGTTACTGTCTAGATAAATGCAAGCACTTTGCTATTTAATGTTTAAGTTTTTAATGGACGATGAGTGGACAGATGAAGTGCCCATGTGTGCATAGTGATGGGCGAATATATTTGCCAGGCGCGAATATATTTGCCAGGTTTGTCACTGGCGAATAAATTAGAGAATTTGCTGTGAAAATTAGCCGCCGCCAATTAACCGCGAATTGTCGCCAGAGTCAAAATCGCAGTATTGTGAATTTTCGTGAATTCCGCAGAAAATTCTTGAAATTCAGGGAGAAGCAAAACGGGACAAATTCGCCCATCAATAGTTCTAAGCCTAGCAATCAACAATGTTATGTGTATTTAACCATAAATCAATCAATGTTTGCAAATTGCAAATTATTATGCTGCCAAAAGCAAATTTCATCTATAAGAAATTGGAGAGCCTAGAGCATTAAGGGGGACAGTAGCTCATTCAAAGAGCACTTCGGGTTAGCTCTGCCCTCTGTGCCATATAAAACTCCACCACAAGTTGAGAGCTAAGTGATACTTACCAAAATATGGCTTTCTAGCATCTTTCATGATGCTATAATGCTATGTTAACATAGCATTATTTTCATTATGTTATACAGTAATTATTTGAGGCGTTGGGCTGGAATTATTGATGAACATAACTATTTCATCAGGCAAACATTTTATTTCATTGATTATGTTTATTAGAGTTAAACTCAAAACAAAGCAAATTTACATTTGTTCAGAAAACTTTTTGGAGTAGGAAAACATGTAACAATGGGCAAGTTAGGTAGTTCTTCACATTAAAATAAATTATGATCTTTTGCTTTTTTTTATTTATGGACCTCGAACAAAAATTAAAATAAAATTATTCTCAACAAATATTCTTTAGTGTTGATAATTTAAAGCACTTTGTTCTTTTCTTACCAGCTTTCGGGCATTATCTGGACATGGGCAGACATGAGAATGTTTTATCCCTGAATACTCAACAACTATTTACTATAAAATCTTTTCTATTATAACAACTCTATTAAATGGTACAGTTTGATTTTCCAATCATTGTACAGTATACAGTTTTTTTATAGTCCAGCATCCCATCTAGAAGTAAGGCTAGTTAATATGGAAAATGAGATGACTTGCTGTTCTCACACTTTTGCTGGGGGGAATAATAAGCCTTATAGATTCTCACCTTTCCAAGTTCAATTTCAGTAGTTTGTCAAATCCTTATTGTGACTCTCAAAGTCAGTTATGCAGGTTAACAGCCTTTCTTAGCAGCCTAACTTAACATAGCAGCCATTTAAGTTAGCCTTTTTACACCACAAACCAACTTATTAACAAAAAAGCATACCAGATTGCATTCATCATCTTCCTCAGCCACAAGCTCTCTATTTACAGTATATCCTTCTGGAAACAGACCCACTAGCTGCTTGGCTCAACCTGATCCTTCTTAATTACATAATTAATCATATGACCTGCAATAAATGTCATTGTCACCATCTCTGCAAACTGCTAAGAATAAGAAATTGATACAACATAAAATCATAGGATTGTAGGCTAGAAATAGACACTTGGGAATGGGGGTTCTAAGAGATGTAGAGTTTTTACTACAATATCTTTTTAGATCTGTTGAGTTGAGTTACTGCTCCTGGGCAAATTCAGTGGCTTTTTATTTCATAACACCCTTAGTGCCTTTTATTACATATGTACTTGTGTTCTGATATAAGGTATGTGCACAATGTCTTTATGAGGTGAAGGGTTCTCCATTTGCTCATCCAAAAGCTGGACATGTTTTTTTTTTTATTAAGGAACATTGCACTTGTGACGCTTCATTTGTACCTGCTGGCTTGTCTCTGTGGGTTGGCCTATGCTGGGGAAACTAACCTACAAGGGTTAGGAACGTTTTGCCAGAATCAGTCAACAGTTAACACTAATGGTTCAACCGTGCATATGGCATAACCTTGTTTTGAAAAGGGTCATTACTGTAGAAAATCATCATATTCCTTCAACAAGACAAGAGACAATAGAATCCTCAGACGGGGTAAGGTTTAGTGGATTCATAGATTATTCATAATTAGTCCTGAATGATCTTTATCACTCTATTTGTGTGACTTATGCTTTTGTTTCTTGTGTATACGGTGCTTTATTAATGAATATACTCATATTAGAAACACTAAGGGGCACATTTACTAAGCTCGAGGGAAGGATACGAATGAAAAAACTTCTAATTTCAAATAAATTTTTTGGGTACTTCGACCATCGAATAGGCTACTACGACCTTCGACTACGACTTAGATTCGAACATTTCGAAGTAAAAATCGTTCGACTATTCAACCATTCGATAGTTGAAGTACTGTCTCTTTAAAAAAAACTTTGACTACACACTGCGGCAGTTTAAACCTACCGAGGTAGAATGTTAGCCTATGGGGACCTTCCCCATCACTTTTCTAATGTTTTTTTGATCGAAGGAAAATCCTTCAATCGATCGATTAAAATCCTTCGAATCGTTCGATTCGAAGGACTTCATTGTTCTATTGAACAATTTTTAAATTGAAAATGAAAATTAATTTGAAAATATAGTTTTTAAACCCTTATTCGTATTCATGATTTTTAACTCAAAAAATTAAAAATAGCAGAAAAAGCTATGACCATTGATAAATAACCCCTAAACTGTATTAAATATTTTTTATATTGTTCTTTCCAAATAAACCTATTTAATGTAGTTCCATGAGCTAAAGGCTTTAAAAAAAGTGGAAATGTTAGAATGTGTTAGATATCTTGCTTTAGAAAGAAATCCTGTTTTCTTTATTCATTGTACCTTGGGTTTTTCAAATCCCTTAGTACAGTGCGCCAAACAATTTGTTCTTTATATGTAAAATACTAAACAAGACAGTCTATAAATAAAGTGTTTGTAAAGTAGAATTTGCAACAAAAAATACTGTAATGCAGAATTAAAAGCTCAACAGAAAAGAACTCTAGAGAAACAGAAAGGCAATAGGTTTTTGTGTATAACAGAATGTTGCTATGCTCCACTGTATTGTTTTATAGCATTTAAATTGTACCTTTTATCCAAAATGTTTTTACAGGAAATAAAAATGAAATGAATGTTATTAAGGAATAACTATAATTACATTTCCCAACCCACAGAGCTCCCCCATGTTTTAAAGATTTTAACATTTTGCTTTCCTGATCTAATAGGTTATTCACGAAGACCTACAGTTCTTTAAATAGTTGTACTTGGGAGCAGAAACTTTGAGGAGAACTGGATATTTACAAAGACTTATTATATACAATAGAGATATTATTTCTACCCCACACTTAATATTTCTATGAGGGATGTGGCTGATTCTGTAACATGGTTTTGACATCCTGGAGAAACAATTTACTTTCAAAAAAACCACAGTATGGTGTAGTTGCACAGAACGTATAAATACATAGCATGTCAAATTAGTAGCTATTAGTATCTTTCTCAGGGAACATGATTATGAAATTAATATTGAGTTCACTGTACTAAATACGATATATATATATATATATATATATATATATATATATATATATATATATTGATGAATGTAGTCAAGTCTTTGTGTTTTATAGGAGAATATTTTTTTAGCAATAATTGGTGACATAACCTTGACAAGCAGACATGCATAAATATTAGGAAATTCTGAGAAAAAAAGCATTAAAACTAGTGCTAAGATGATACTTTTTTTTAATATTTAGGTTTAAAAATAAGCCTTAATATAAAGGTATTCTGTCATGGAAAACATTTTCCAGCATATTCCTTTGCTAAAATCCATTTTTTAAAAGAGCAAACAGATTTTTTTATATTTCATTTTGAAATCTGGCATGGGACTAGATATGTTGTCATTTTCATAGGTGCATCCAGTCTTGTGACCTCTGCTCTGATAAACTTCAGTCACTCTTTACTGCAAGTTGGAGTGAAATCACCTTTCCCTTTCCCCCTTGCCACCTATCAACAGAACAATGGGAAGGTAACACATTCAAATCTCCCTGACACCTGCATTGCTTAAAATGCTCCTATGCCCCACCTAGTGGTAGATATAAGATCAGCACCCAATAGTAAAAGTCTGGCTAATCAAAATTGCTAGTTCATTTGTTACATTGATTAGAAAAGACAATAGCTTATCTTAAAGCAGTTCCACTGTGAAGTGGTTCAAGTATAAAATTACATGCAATATACACAGCATAATTTAGTAATAAAAACTATACCATAAAATTCATGGGAGAGTTTCTTGATGCCTTGGTTAGGCGGAGATTAAGTTAAAATATCAACTCAATTAATTTCTGGCATCAGCAACATAATAGTCAGTCTTTCATGAATTCTCTAAATAAATTAGGAGCCATTGTAATATTATAAATTCATTTATTATATTTTTATATTATATATTTTTATTTCCCAATAATTTTCTTTGTGTAGGCAATATACTTTTATTTAGCATTGTAGATATTGTATTTTTATATATGAAATAGTTTAATTATACTTTTTAATTTGTGTTTTTATTGTTCTACAACCATTTTAGTTGAGGGCTAATTAGCATACTGTATATTTACATACTTTTATATATAGAAACTGGAATGAACTATTGTATCAATATTAAGCAATGAAATGTACAACGTGATTGTCTTGAGGGATTATACAAGTACACCTTGCAAGAACAGTTTAATGAAGATAAGCTCTACTAATTCAGCATTCAGTCAGAGAATGAACACTATAGCACTGGTCTTCAACAAATCACAATACACCAAGGGGATTAATAATCCAGCATCTGGGAAGATATCCATTGATGTACAATAAAACACGTTCTCTGTGCTGCTGTAAATTGTGTAATCTGATTTTATAATGCAGGAATCAGCAACAGGTTTCTGGAAGAAGATGTCATATTTACTGCTTGGGATATTCATCACTAACTATTTCAAACAAGGCAATATGAGCATAATTACTGCACAGTTATAGAGCCAATGATCTCTGAACATATTTTATAATGTTAAATCCAGTTTCACTCACTGTGAGGCATTTATGGGCTAAATTTGTTCTATGTACTGGAAATGCTAATGAATTTATTATTGGTCTTCCTTGTGCCTTCCTTGTACCCATTCTTTAGTTATTTGACTGTCTCAGTAGGAGTTTATAGTATGCTGTCCATCTCTACACTAGGTTTTAGTTGAGTCCTTAACTCCCCCATCAGTCTTGTCCATTGCAGTCTGAACGTTGTGTTAATTCCTAGTTCTCTCTACTTGTCACTGCACTTCATTCTAATCTTCATTAGGTTCATACTATAGGTATGACCTGTTATCCAGAATGCTTGGGACCTGTGGCTTTCTGGATAATGGATCTTTCCATAAATTTAGAACGTCATACCTTAAAGCAACAGTAACATCAAAAACTTTTTTAAAAAAATTCGTTAGTATACAACGAAAAAAAAAAACCCACCAAGACAGATTAAAATTTAAAATTGCAAAGCCTTTTACGAAAACTCCGGGCCCTCGTCAGCGTATCCAAGATGGTGCCGATTCCTCCCCTCCTAGCTCACCAGGCTTGCCGGACACTGCTGCACCCTTATCGCAGCCATCAGGTGAGCTTTTACAGCAAGCTGCTTCTTTGGCCACAGATCCCCAGGCTATAATGTCTGATACTGTTACGGTACAAGTGCTTACGCAGCAATTATCTGAGCTGCATGAGAAGCTGACAGGCCCTATTACTGACTCATACGTTTGGCCCTTACTGATATCAGAGCAGATATAAGTGACTTGGGGGAACAAACGGACCAGCTTGAAAATAATATGGATGAGCTCTGTTCCAGATATAATCAGCTTGAAGAAGATAATTCCACCCTGAGGGAGGAACTTTCTCTCTGGCAATCGCATACGGAGGATTTGGAGAATAGATCCAGGCGGCAAAATCTGAGAGTCCGTGGAGTTTCGGAGGATGTTCCTCCACAGGACATTCGAACATTTCTACATTCCCTCTTTTCTGCCATTAATCCGGATCTCCCCGTGGAAGCATGGCACTTCGACAGAGCCCATAGAGCGTTGGGTGCCCAACCACTTAATACAACCGCACCACACGACATTATGGTTTGCCTACACTATTTTGAAAGCAAAGATAGCATCATTGCCAAGACCAGGAACACTACGCACTTCGACCATCAAGGTCACAAGGTACAAATCTTTAATGATATTTCACCAATTACGTTGAGCAAGAGGAGGGATCTTCGCCCGGTAACCCAGAAGTTGAGGGAGCACAATATCACATACAGATGGGGGTTTCCATTTAAGCTGATTGCAACAAAGGGAAATCGTCAGTATCTTCTCCAGGATCCATCACAAGGTCCTAAATTGCTTCAGGATCTCGGTCTCCCACCCCTGGATCAGAGGAGCCCCCCCATAAGTCGGCGGAAACAGCTACCCAAGTTCTTGCCACCAATCTGGGAAAAGGTGAGATCTGGTGCCTCTAGATCGCCCCCTCCATCAGATACAACTTGACTGAATTTGTCTTGAGGCTCTGGGCATTGTCACATATCCCCTTTGGTTTGCGTGCTCGAGTAAGTATACGGCTGCTTACTTTTCTCCCCTCCGCTGTCACCTGGGACGCTCCCAACGCAGACATGGTTAGTCTGTAAAGCCCCTACCCCCTTATTACAGGGGCTAGGGTGTGATTTCTACTTCCTATCTCAGACTGGCGGTGTGCAATCTATTTTTTTTTTCAAGTTGGATTTTTCTACCAGTTTCTGCTTCCTTTTTGCAGCTTGACTTTTGTTTTTTGTTTTACCACTGCTAGTTTGGCCCTTGGGAGACTTTTCATTAATCTATGCATTCCATTTTCTGCAGTACAAACGAAATGCAAATGTTATGCCTGTAGTCTTTTTAATGTTTTACCTCTGTGCTTTCAAAGTCTTTGGGTACTTTGGTTGTCACTGGCAGCTTTCACTGTTATGTTGTCATCATGGTTAAAATATTAACGTTAAATGTGAACGGGTTGAATAGCGTAATGAAGAGGTATATGCTCATTAGGGAATTGCATCAATTCTGTCCTGATATTGCTATGTTACAGGAATCGCATTTTGTCTCCACAGACAATAATTCCCTTAACACCAAATTATACCCAAAAATTTATCAAGCTACCTCGATCTCTAAGAAAGCTGGGCTCATAACACTGATTCGCAGGGACTGTCCTCTGGAGGTTCAAACTGTACAGGCGGATTCTAAGGGCCGCTATTTAATCTTAGACTGTTTGTTGGAGGGTAAACCCATTCGATTGGCTAACATTTACTCCCCCAACAAACACCAGCTGCATTTTCTTAATTCCACCCTGCCTAAAATCAGAGGAGAGTACCAAAGCCCCCTAATCATTGGAGGTGATTATAATTTGGTGTTGTCAGAGAACAAAGATCGCTCTCATCCCACTATCTGTAAACAATATAAAAGTCAATGTCAGAGATTCAGGCAACTGCTCCATAAGATGGATCTTCGGGATTTATGGCGTGTACATCACCCGAATGAAAGAGCATATACCTTTTACTCCGCTTGTCACCAACTATATTCATGGTTAGATTTTTTCTTGGCCTCACGGGACCTTTTAGTTTATCCTGCCTCTTCAGATTTGTTCCCCATTTCGTGGTCAGATCATAATGCTGTTATCCTGGATATACATTTGTCTGCCCGAATAGGAAAACCTACCCATTGGCGCTTGAATGAAGGCCTTTTAAATGACTCCCAAACATGTGCTGACCTCTTTCAGACCATTGAGAATTATTTTGTGGAAAATGTCCAATCGGTGGAGAAGGTTTCTGTCTTATGGGAGGCCCATAAGGCAGTAGTAAGGGGCAAGGTTATAGCCTTCGCCGCCGCAAAAAAAAGGCACGGACACACACTAGATCAAGCCTCCAACATAAACTCAAGGCACTAGAACAGAAATCTCAACTCCTCCCAACTACTAGGTTACGCCAGGAAATCCTTAGGGTCCGTAGAGAACTCTACTTCTGTCTGGGGACATAGAAAAAGCCCTTAAGCGGTCTAGGCAGAAATTCTATGAATGGGGGGATAAACCTCATTCGTTACTAGCTAGGAAGCTTAGGGAACAATCAGCTCAATCTGCCATAGTCTCCATAACTAAAGACGATGGGAACAAAACCTTTTCCCCTCAGGGAATTGCGACTGCTTTTCAGGATTATTATACAAAGCTGTATAATTTATTGCCCATGCAACCCCAGTCATCGCAGGAGGATAACACTTCTAGGCGTGCCTTCCTTGCTGCTAACATACAAGCCTCCCTGTCACCACTTGACTTACAGTCACTCAACAAACCAATTTCTGAAACAGAACTTAAAGACACGATTGATTCCCTCCCGAATTCAAAGGCCCCAGGACCAGACGGCTACTCATATGCCTATTATATAAAGTTTTCTGCCCTCTTAATTCCGCATTTAACTAAACTGTTTAATTCCTTTATGGCGGATGAGCTGATTCCCTAATCTATGTTAGCCTCCTATATCACCCTTCTCCTTAAAGAGGGAAAGGACCCCAATTTATGTAGCAGCTATAGGCCAATAGCTCTTTTAAATTCGGATCTCAAAGTCTTTACTAAACTTCTGGCAAATAGGTTGGGACCCCTGATGCCCAAATTGGTGGATCTAGATATGGTAGGTTTTATATATGGTAGGCAGGCGGGAGACAACACCCGTAGAATAATCGATTTGATTGATTGACAGTTAACAAAACCAAGACTCCTATCCTGCTGCTTAGCTTGGATGCCGAGAAGGCATTTGATCACCTGAATTGGGATTATATGCTTGATTTGCTTAGACAGTTGGGCATTGGGTGTCCCTTTCTGAGAGCCATCCAAAGTCTATATTCTAATCCCTCTGCTACCCTGAAGTTACCGGAGACTTCTCAGAACCAGATCTATATACGCAACGGTACTAGACAGGGGTGCCCCTTGTCACCATTGCTTTATGCACTCAGCATTGAGCCCCTAGCATCTGCAATCCGCAACCATACTGATATTACTGGTCCTAAAATACAACAACAGGAGATTGTGGTTTCATTATTTGCGGAAGATATCCTCCTGACTTTGACGAATCCGGTTATATATCTCCCCAACTTACATATCCTCCTGACGCAGTATAGTAAGCACTCGGGCTATAAGATAAATGTCGATAAGACTGAAGCTTTACCCATTAATATACCTCAACACGTCAAGGAGGCACTGGTCTCTAAATTTCCCTATAAGTGGAGGACCCGCTCCCTTAAGTATCTTGGAATCCAATTAACTAAAACATACCATCAACTTTACCAGTCTAACTTTCCCCCCCTGATACAGAAAATAAAGCATCCCTGCTTAATTGGAGTTCTTATACAATCTCTTGGCTGGGACGCATCACGGTGCTCAAGATGACAGTCCTTCCCAAGATTCTGTATCTGTTTGAGACTCTTCCGGTGACAGTCCCTAGACTGGTCCTTCGGGATCTTCAGGCATCCTTCCTGAGGTTCGTGTGGGGCAAACGTAGACACAGGGTGGCGAGAACAGTTTCGTTGGCTAGCAAATCCCAGGGGGGATTGGCAGTCCCAGCTGTGCAAGCCTATTATGAGGCAGCTCACTTGAGACAGATACCAGGCTGGACTTCCTACAAGCCTACTAGCAAATGGGCTCTGCTTGAATCTCTCTGGAGCTCCCCTGCCCATTTGAGCTCACTGCTATGGAGTACCAAAGATGGGGGAACCTCTACAATCCTAGCGCCAATGGGCTTCACCTTGAAAATTTGGAAACAATGTAAATCCAAATATAGACTTGCTAATACGCATTTGCTGCTTACTCCATTTCTAGCCAACCCTAGTTTCACTCCAGGAATGACTGAAAGTTTCCAGAACCATTGGGGACCCTTAGGCTTGTTTAGGATACATGACCTGCTAAACCCACTGACGTTCAAACAATGGACTTTTACAGAGGTACTAAACAAGTTCCATGTCCTTCCTAAATGTTTTTTTGGATATTTGCAAATTTCCCACTTTGCCCTAATTTTTCTTATCAGAGACCCCAATATTCTTCCCCTTACACCATTTGAAAAACTCTGTGTTAGAGGCCTACCTCAAAAAGCCTTGATCTCCACGCTTTATAGCATTATAACAACTTTACCAGAAATTCCGTTTCCCAGACATTCCTACATGGTAAAATGGGAGGAAATCACTTTGACTTCTCTCCCAATGGAAGAATGGAGGGAGATCTGGGAGAATGCTAAAAAAAAGCGTTACATGTGTTCGACAGAAAGAGAGTATTTATAAATCCATGTTTTTCTGGTATGACACCCCGGTGAAATTAAGTCGTATTTTTCCAGGCACCTCCTCTGTGCTGGAGAAATTGTGGTTTTATGGGTACATGGCAACACATCTTGTGGGAGTGTCCCGTAATAACAACGTTATGGAAAGGGGTGAAAGATATGCTCTCATGGATACTACATAGGTATATTCACTTAGACATCTATACCACGTTGGTTGCTAAACCTATACCTGATAATTCTGCTTCTGAACAGAGGCTTATAAATTATATTCTTACTGCGACCAGACTAGCACTTACGTCACAATGGAAAGGTGTACTTTCCCCTGCACTATCTGATGTTATTCGGAGAGTTAAAGATATGAGGGACATGGAGTACATGACCGCCAATATTCGGGGACGCAGGGATAATTGGGAGAAAATATGGGCTGACTGGAACGTCTATATGACCTCCATTCAACAGGCTGGGAATACTACTCTCATATAGAGGCTCAGGCTCTCATTTTGTGTACAATTCAGATAAACTAAGATGGACTGCTTTGATTTTCCTCCCAAGGATAACTTTCTAATTTTTTCTTTTCCTATTTTCTTTTTTTTTTTCTTTTATTTCTTTTTCTTCTTTCTTCTTTTCTAGTTGTGCATGGGTTGAGTACAAATACTGTGCTATGGTCTTCAGTTGAACATTGTAGCAGTTCTCAGTGAAATTTACATTAATGGGCCTCAATTGTCCTCTTTTGTCAGTTTGCATATCTTGTAATTGCTTATGCTGAACTGTATTGCTTATTACTGGATGTTAAAGTGCTACATATGCCATAATGTTCATATTTTCTTGTACTTTGTCTATGTAACAACAAATGAATAAAAAACTTTAAGTCACAAAAAAAAAGAAATAACTTACAGAAACTCTGCTTCCTCTCCTCTTCAGAAATGGCGACATGGCGATCATCCATCCTGCGGCGCTTGATTTTTCCTCCCTGGCTAATCACAGCCCATCTCCTGCACCGTGTCTCCCACCTCAGCGTATCGGACCATGTTGAGTTGACTCTGCACATCGTGAGTGAGGATGGACAGGCCTTTGGTGCGGGCCATCACGGTGTCCCGACTAACAAAGCTACTTGTAGTCACTAACTCACCCAGACCATGCCGTCTCTTTCTGCGGCATTGTGCATTGCCTGTGATAGGGGGGAAGCTTTTGGGAGCAATCCGAGCAATAAATTGGACGCTAAATAACTTTATTCACAAATGTATGTCTTTTGATTCCAAGGCACCGGGTTTAGTAGCTGAAATATAATTCTTTGGTGCAGGCCTTTGGTGCGGGCAATCACGGTGCCCCGACAAGTCTCAAAAGCTTCTCTGAACTGAATTGAACTCTCCCGGCTGACAGGCCACAGCTAGCTGGACAGAAGAATAAGGTCAGCCACACCTCCACATTTTTGTTACCAGAGTTATATTTCAGCTACTAATCCCGGTGCCTTGGAATCCAAAGACATAAATTTGTGAAAAAAGCTATAACTACTACAGTTTGGATAATAAAAACAAATACTTGAGAAATTCAGCACCTGTGTTGATAAATCAGCCCCTGGGTATTTTGTCTGCTGTGTTCCTGTTAGGAAGAAGAGCAATGGCTAAACCAATCACCACTTGTGTGACGGCTTCCCACTAATTAGAATGGAATATGCACTGCCTATAATATATACTAGCACTGTCACAACTGGATAGAAATCATTAAAAAAAATTACATTATTCCAGGTATTACCACTTTCCACCTTATGGAGCCACACTACAATATACTGTATGTTTTAAAATGATCCAAATTAGGATGAGATCCCGTTATCACTAGTATTCAAAGATCTGATGTTCTAGAATATGACTTATTTGTATATATAAATTGCATCTAAAACTAATTATTTTCTCTAGTTAATGTAATAAATGGAACACTCAAAAGATGTCAAAGTACTAGCCACTTCTATAGAGTACAAAAAGTTACTCAATCTAATGTGCTGCTAATATGTTTGATGTATTCAATCACTAGCCAACAAAATAAATTACAATCTCCTTTAAATTGCCACGGTGAAGTCTTTTCAACTCCTTATTGTGTTTAACAGCTTTAATCAATCACAATAAAAGCTTGAATAGATTAAGGACTATATTGAACTCCACTTTTGCATTTTGAGATTTGATTTCATGCTTCAGCCTGGTTCCCCAAGTCTTCCAACAACTATATATCTCAATGATTTTACTGTCAAAGTCGTTTAATGGCTCTTCTCTGTTCTGTCACTAATTAAAGAAGCATGTTTTTTTTCATTGAAGCAATATAAAGCATTAAAGGTAATTTGGTAATCTCAGACTACTCTCATGGACACTACTGTCATTTGAGAAGTGACTTTATTTTTCAGCAATAGCCTAGAGGTTATCTTTTATGTCTTAATTAGAAGCATAGAACAGCAATATTTTATTAAAGAAAAAAACGTTATTATATCTATGCATAGAACAGACATTTTCCCCCTTTCAACATGACAATTGCTGATGAATTGAGAATACTCCATGCATTTATTTAAAATGAATTTTAAAAGAACAAGAGGTAAACTAAAGAATATTTATTTACGTAACCTCTTACACATTGTTTCCTGAGATTTACTTTTTACTTCCATAATTGTCCCTTAGCCTTACTTTTCAAGCCTTGCTTGCCTTGTTTTAACCATCTTATGGAGCTTTTCTTACCTTGTTTTAGTTTTGTTACTGCATCTTGCGTGCCTTTTTCTAGTCTTGGTCCTGCATGCCTACATACAGAATGTATAGAATGCCTAGATCCCCCCTTTTCAACCTGCCTTCACCTAATTTGTCTATCCTGTTTCTTTATCTAAAATCCAGAGATAGTTACCATTTAGTTGGATCTTCATACCTTACGTCTACTATAAAATGATGTAAACATTTAGGGGCCTGGTCGAGTTTTAAGGGAAAAAAATCTGAATTTTTAAAGGAAAGAAACACTTGTTGAGATTTATTATGCTCCTAAACATGTTTTTTTGTGCTGATTTAGTTTGATAATCTGATAAATTGATAAATGATAAAAAGCAAGATTCAAATTGATGCTCAATTTTGTTGTGACATTTTCTCACACTAATTTTATCGAGAATAATTAATGTTAATTGGATTTGGGAGTTTGGTGTAAAGTGAGAAAAAATTTAGTTTTATCAAATATGCCCCTAAATAAGCATGAAGCCTGAAGCATAATAGGATAGTTTTGCTTCCAATAAGGATTAATTATATCTTAATGTGGAGCAAGTACAAGGTACTGTTTTATTATTACAGAGAAAAAAGAAAATAATTAAAAAAAAATGCAGATTATTTGGATAAAATGGAGTGTATGGGATATGGCCTTTCCGCAATCTGGAGCTTCCCAGATAATCGGTTTCCCGATAATGGACCCCATACCTGTATATTATCCATCTTAGCACCAATTCCCAGGTTCATTCTAGCTGAGTGAATTTCTTCAACACTTTTGTCTATTCTGCTACCAGTTGCCTTCTGGAGGTTTTTCTCTAGGCTTTTCTTAGTTGTCTCTACTTATCCCTTCCCTATATATATTACATGTATACTTTTAGAAAATATTTTTTTAATTCTCTGCATCTAAGACATAAATTGACTTGAGGACTTGTTTACAGTATTGCTTACAATTAATAGATAGTATAATATAAAAAAAAAAGGTTTAATACTGTTATACATCTTATTGTACATGTATACTTTCTAGTTGTCCTAAGAAAACTGTAAGCAATTTCTATCCCTTAATTGCTAGAATTCACTGTGTATTTTGATTTGCCCAGAAAAACATGCTTTTTTCACATGAGAAAAAAGAGAAAAGTAACATCCATTGACATGAATTAATTTAGAGAAAAAAAACACTGTTGACTTCAAAGCATTTGATTTGAGAAAAACAATCTTTGACTCCCGTGCAGTCCACCATTTCTCAAATTTTCCCATGGATTTGTGAATTTTTCAGAGAAGCAAAACAGGAAATTTCTCTTATCAGAGTGGGTTTTTTTTTCTGGGAGAGGAACTTTTCTCTGTACATAACTATTATATGGCATGTAGGTGCTGCAAAGGGTATTTCATAGTACAGGTATGGGACCTGTTATCCAGAATGCTCGGGACCTGGGGTTTTCCAGATAACAGATCTTTCCGTAATTTTGTTCTTCATGCCTTATGTATACTAGAAATTAATTTAAACATTAAATAAACCCAATAGGCTGGTTTTGCTTCCAATAAGGATTAATTATATCTTAGTTTGGATCAAGTACAAGCTACTGTTTTATTATTACAGATAAAAAGGAAATAATTTGTTAAAATTTGGAGTATTTGGATAAAATGGAGTCTATGAGAGACTCCGTAATTCGGAGCTTTCTGGATATCGGGTTTCCGGATAAGGGATCCTATACCTGTAAAAAATTGATGCCCATTGACTTCAATGCCTTTTGCAAATTTTAAGCCTGTTTCGCACATTTTTTAGGCAAATTGGGACAGATTCGCTCATCATTAAACCTGAACCATTATATATTCAGAGGAATTCCTGCCTGTGATTTATCCACTACCTCTCTCTGAGTTGTAAGTTTCATTTATGACCAGAATTTAATTGCACTTTTTAACTGCATGTTTTCATGTTTCTTTTTCATGTTTTTAGTTTATTTGCCTAGACCGACCTACTCTGGGGTTTTCTTTGCAGGAAAAAATGCACTAGGATTGAGGGAAAGATAAGCTTGCAAGTTAACATTAAGGCTAATGCCGTATGGGACATTTTGACCTCTGCTGCTATCAGATAGAAAACAGCCTACTCCTCATGGGATGTGAAGATGCATTGATTTTATTGCATGGCATAACTTTAACTGATCTGTTAGCGAGTGGATGCAGTATGTTAGAATCAGTAGGCAAGTACCCTTCTTTGGTCTACAATTCCCCTGCCCTAATGTCATTAAACCACTGGACGCTGCATAGGAAGGGCTGGCTATGGTATTTGTGCAGTCTGGAAGACAAGAATGTGATTTATTTCTTATTTAAACAGGAAGAAAAGGTGTTTTACTTGGGGTGGCAAAATTTGCGAAACAGTGAAAAATGTAAATGTAAATGGTTAAAATCAGCGGCAGTGACAATTCCAACACCGAAGGCACTTTGACGTGCATTAAAAATTGTAACTGAAAGACACTGGATCCAATAGGAGGACCTGTAGTTATAATATCCCATAGGTAACATGTTAAAATTGTTAAAGTATTCATGGGGGATTATTTTCCTCCACAGAATAAAACAACAACATGTTTCACTCATTAGAGGCTAAGGGCATCATTTTTGTGGCGAAACTTGGTGAAAAATGTTGCTCAACTATACTTATGTTCTGTGATTAAAAGATTTGGGAGAAAGAGGGTTGTTAATCTTTGAGTTAACATATATGTAGAGAGTGATATTTGGAGACAATTTGCAAGTGGCTTTAATTTTTTTATTATTTAGCTTTTTATTTAGCAGTTTGCAATTTCAGCAATCTGGTTGCTATGGTCCAAATTATACTAGTAACCATGCATTGATTTCAATAATAGACTGGAATATGAAAACAAGAGGGACTTGGTAGAACAATAGAACAATTACATTTAGAAATTACAATAAGTTTGTAGCCTTAAAACATATTTGTTTTATAGATGGGGTCAGTGACCCCCATTAGAAAGTGGGAAAGAGTCAGAAGAAAAGGCAAATAATTCAATTAACATATAAAGTAGAAAAAAATGAAGGCCAACTGAAAATTTGCTGAGAATTATCCATTCTATAACTTACTAAAAGTTAACATAACCACACCTTTAAAGAAGCATTGTGAGAATTGGAATGTTGTAGACACCTGATTACTGCTACATTGTTTGAATGATCAATGCAGTCTGGACAAGCAGTATAAGGAATAGCAAGTTGAATACAGATACTGCTTTCAACATAGTAATTATATTTACTAAAAAATTTTAAATGTAATATGTATGCACATTTATTATTTATGTATACAGGAAATTTGCTTAGCAATACTCTCTTGGTTTTTGATAGACACCCCACCACAGGGCCTGAAGTTGAGTTGGCCATTGTACCCCTTCTATAAGCTATGGGTGTCCTTTCTAATAAAAAGTATAAGGGGATATTGTTTTTTGCAATATTTAATGAGCAGTAATATGAACATCTCTCTTTTTACAGACGTGAACAGTTCTCTTTGAAGCCTTTGTTCTATTGCACAATACCTGCCATTACCAAAAATGATAATGAAGATGAAGCACCACCATTGCATACCTTTTGGTTTCACATGAGATGGCCTATCAAAATTCTTCTGCTGCTCATTCTTTTCATACAATCCAAACACATTTCACAGACAAGCAGCTAATGCACCCATTAAAATGTTCCTGAAATGTGTAATGATATCATTATTCTTATGTGCTATCTTTATTATTATATTGTGAGGACTGACCTTCACTTGGGAATACAACGCAGAATAAATTTCTTTCTGGGATATTTACCAAATAGTCAGAATATGTGCTGTACAGGTATGGGATTCATTATCCAGAAACCCTTACAGGTCATCTCCCATTGACTCCATTAGAATTAAATAATCCAAAATCTTTAAAATGATTTCCTTTTTCTCTGTAATAATAAAACAGGACCTTGTACTTGATCCTAATTAAGATATAATTAATGCTTATTGGAAGCAAAATCAGCCTATTGGGTTTATTTAATGTTTACATGATTTTTTAGTAGACATGAAGATCCAAACTATAGAAAGGCCCCTTATCCAGAAACCCCCAGGTCCCGAGCATTCTGGATAAGAGACCCCATACCTGTACTATTTAAACACAGATTTTTCAGCAGGAGCAGGTATCCAACTTTTAGTGCAAGACAAATCAGGCTTTTTATTGAGAGGGTTCCTGATCCACAAGAGTACCCTTGGCAAGAATATCCTTGGTTGAAGTTCAAAGCAATGTTTTTACATTTTGTAATCACTTAAGGATTTGTTTACTGCTTTTGTTAAAGGGATACTGTCATGGGAAAAAAATTTTTTTTCAAAACACATCAGTTAATAGTGCTGATCCAGCAGAATTCTGCACTGAAATACATTTCTCAAAAGAGCAGACAGATTTTTTTATATTCAATTTTGAAATCTGACATGGGGCTAGACATTTTGTCAATTTCCCAGCTGCCCCTGGTCATGTGACTTGTGCCTGCACTTTAGGAGAGAAATGCTTTTTGGCAGGCTGCTGTTTTTCCTTCTCAATGTAACTGAATGTGTCTCAGTGGGACATGGGTTTTTACTATTGAGTGTTGTTCTTAGATCTACCAGGTAGCTGTTATCTTGTGTGAGGGAGCTGCTATCTCATTACCTTCCCATTGTTCTTTTGTTTGGCTGCTGGGGGGGGGAAGGGAGGGGGTGATATCACTGCAACTTGCAGTACAGCAGTAAAGAGTGATTGAAGTTTATCAGAGCATAAGTCACATGACTTGGGGCAGCTGGGAAATTGACAATATGTCTAGCCCCATGTCAGATTTCAAAATTGAAAATAAAAAAATCTGTTTGCTTTTTTGAGAAATGGATTTTAGTGCAGAATTCTGCTGGAGCAGCACTATTAACTGATTCATTTTGAGATTTTTTTTTTTCCAATGACAGTATCATTTTAAGGAAGCTCCACCTGCTGTCATCAGCTACAATTCATTGTAATACAGCCAGATAGATTCCATTTCATCCAAATAATCCACATTTAAAAAAAAAAAAAAAAATTCCTTTTTCTCTGTAATAATTAAAGAGTAGTGTCTGTCTACTTGATATAATTAATCCTTTTATTTAATGTTTACATGTTTTTCTAGTAGACTAAAGGTATGAAAAATATATAATATATAAAAAAATATGAAAAAAGATATGAAAAATTCATTATCCAGAAAACCCTAGGCCCCGAGCATTCTAGATAACAGGTCCAATAACTATGCATGGAATTTATTTATCCCATAAACAGTGGTCTCAGGAACAAACTGCATTTGCTTTGATACTGGGTTGCTGTACTGGAATTTTAGCTATCGAATTTAAGTTATAGAAAGCAATACATTCTTACTCTTTAATGATTACCTTTATTATTATTATTATTTACATTATATTTAAATTAATCTAAGCCCCTTTCATTTTTTGGTGTTACCGGTCAATTAAATTTTTTTTAAATGATGTCCTTCATCTTTGTAATAATAAAAACATAAGAAAATAGAGTGTTCCACAGGTCGCTGCACACGACAAGAATTGTACATAAAGTAGATTGAGAGGAAGGATGAAGGCAAAGAAGTAATTTATTTTTTAAGGAAACAGGAAAAAAGCAACACAGTTGAGGGTTTTGAGTAACACCACCAAATAAAGCACAAGGGGCACAAACACTATCATTTACCAGTGGAAGGAGAGCACAATATGCAAAAAACTGGTGCAAGTCAATTTCATTTTGTGTGGAAATATTAATTACAGCAGTCTATGGATGTAAGTTAATGATAATATTAAGATATACTGTAGGCTGTGTCCTATATTTTGTGGTTGCATATAAAGCAGCTGCATTACTATAGGAGGTGGAAACATTTCTTTTTCACCCATCTATGTAGACTGCTTCAGGCACACACACAGTTCTAGTACATATCCTCAGTGGGAAGCATCACCAGACCGTTTGTTATTTTGAGGAGTTTTGTACAGCAGGGGTCCCCAACCACCAGGCCGTAGACCAGTGGTGGGCCACGGGCTGTGCTGAACTGGGTCACCTCTAGTCCCTGTTGCACTCTATAATAGCTGCAAAAACTATGATAAAGGCTCTAATTACCTGCAATCCCTGCTCCCTGAGTCACCATTGCCATGACAGCAGCTGTGCGAAGCCCAGGAAGCTTTCTACTGATCGCGATAAGGACCAAAAACTGTTCTTTTCATAACCACCCACTCTTCTACCCTCCCCCCCCAGTCTTCTGAAAAAAATGTCTTGCTTGAAACTGGTCCGTGGTGCAAAAAAGATTGCATATCACCAGTAGAGTGTTGGATGAAGATAATCTCCTTTAAGTATCCAAACGTTATGTGACTATGGATGCAAGATAGTTGCCAATGCCTCAAGGAAAGTTGCAGCAATACATGTCCATAACCAAGAATAATCTTGTAACATCATGTTTTCATTGTGCAGATTGTGCCTATGGTTTATATTTACCGTAAGATAAAGTTTAAACATATTTTAAGATATTCCATTAATTCTGCAGTATAAGCATTATACTGTAATGCTACATTTGCAGTTGATATAAAAGCTTAATAGTACCATTTTAGGATCTTAGAATTCCTGATTGTTAAAATACTCAAAATAGTGTTTGTATTGCACATTGACCCCAATTAAAACCTTTACATCAACAGGAAAAAGATACTTTCATCTCAGCAATGGTTTTCTATCTCTTGACACAAGGACTGAAGATAATAATAGGTAATTTCAGACTCCCCTTTCACATTCATCAAAAGAGAAATGTTACAATGTTAACTTAATCTGGAAAAGAAAAATGATGGACAAGCTAGGACAGTCTTTTCTATAGCAGAGGTTGTGTAGATATATATATATATATATTGAACTAAACAAATTAACCCAGCACTATCATTATACAACTTTAAGGAACATTTGGATTAAAGAGAATTTATCTGAATTTGGCAAAAAGAGACACTTTTGGTTACATGATTTGTACAAAGCATGCATAAGCTGATGCGCCCCGCCAAGGCAGTGTCCATGCATCAGTCCTACCTAAGTGACTTGGGAGGAGAAAGACATACCTGCTTCTCTCTTTATTTGGCATGACCTCTTCCAAAGAAATATTCAGCATTATGGGCTTTTAAGTAATCTGTAGGACTGTGTTTAGAGGGGCGGGGGTTGGGAGAGCAAGCATTAAAGGGAAAGCCACTTAGTTCAATATATGATATAAGCCACACACCCATGCACCAGACTGATTTTAATTGCAACACATGGATGAGCTGCATTTTTTGTTTTGTATATATATATATATATATATATATATATATATATATATATAAATCAAGACAAGGAAGAATGTACTGACTGAGTAGAAGCAGTATATTTTAAATAATCTCAAGTGAAAAGGGTTGATATGGATATATAGTATATTTAATCAATATATCACACCTGTCTGTGATAATTTATAGAGAGAGTAATTGCATGGCTAAAGGGAAACTAGACTAATTTACCGAAAGACAAATTCCAATGGCACTGAACAAACCAATGTGTTATAAATTTAGCAGTTCATTGGGCTTTTAATGCAGACATTTCAGGGTAAATCCCCTTCCTCATATGCACTGATTGATTATCTCTCATCGAGCACATTGCTTTCATACTAAGACTCCTTAAGGAGTGTACATACTGAGCACCATATTGTACTTCTTTGTTACAATGTACATTATGCTGAACATACCATCAAAATGTTTTTTTTTAATTATTAACTTATTTATGGAAAATATAAATGCAAAGACATTAAAATGTCTCCTAGAAACGTAACATGATTTTTTTCATTAAAGGGACTTGGTCACCCTTATGTTTTAAACATCCTAGGTCTAGTAATAAATTATTAGCTACCTTGGGTTTGTGAGGTAAATAAATGAACCGCTAGGGAATGTGCAGGCAACTGTTCTCAAAATGATGGACATGCAGTCTTCTCTGCATTAAGAGGATTCATATGGGCACTATGAAGATACCTATTACCTTTTACCCAAGAATGTATCACTGCTAAGCTTGCAGAAAGTCCTAGACATCCTGAGGCTCAATTATAACAGCAGTGCACAACAGCTAACATCATAACATAGCAAGTTGGGCTGGAAAAATGGGAATCTACCAACTTCAAACTTTTCAAAAACGCTGACATTCCAATGAAAAGAAGTAAAGCCTTTTAAGTTTCCAATATTATCCAGTCTTTCTAGTGGCCACAATATGGATTAAATTATTAACAACATAGAAACATTTATTACTTGCTTTCCAATCTAGTTTTGAAATTCTTTAGAAAGTTAGTCCCCACCATATCTGCTAGCAGTCTATTGCATCTCTCTCTCACTTGAAATTTATATCAGATCTCTTTCTTTTCTTCTAAGCCAAATATGTTAATATTTATTCATAGTTTCGGACGTCCTCTTATTTAGATCCAGAGCCATCTTAGTTTCCCTGATCTATGTTTCATTTATTACTATAGAATCATTTTCTAAAAAGAATGTAGCATTTGAGATTTCAACATTCTGCCATCAGCCAGTCCTCTTCACATTTCTCCATAGTGTCTGATCGTGTAATGAGTAGATGGCAGCTTTGTTTCCCTGAGCTGGTATTACCTGGTGCCATGCTTGCCAAAATGCAATATGTTCCAGTAATAACAAATATATCTGATATCCTACAATCCTTCAGTAATTTTACTTTGGTGCAATCTTAATAAGTCATGTGAATCTATTGGGGTTCTGTGGAGTCAGAGAAATTTATTTTTTAGATGTCTGGGAAGTGTTCTAGAACTAGAACACTTAGGAAAACGTATATATCTTTATTTGGCCTTAAATATCACCTATATGCCAATGGCATATAGATATATTTAGAAACTCACGTACCACTGTCATTCAGACCCGGTTAGCAAACTGTGTCCTAGTTATCTCCTCCTGGAAGAACCAATGACACCTCAAACTCAACCTAGCTAAAACTGAGCTCATGATCTTCCCACTGAAGTCAAGCCTTTCTCTTCCTTTCACAATTACTATTGATGACATGACCATTAATTCAGCATGCTTCCTGTGAGTCATCTTTGTCCATTCCCTTTCCTTCTCTAACCATATTAATAATACTACCAAAACCTACAATATTTCTAAATTACACCTGTATTCTTTTACAATTAACGGCTGAAATACTAATACATGCCCTTATCCTATTCCATTGTGGCTATTGCAATCTCTTATTAAGTAGTCTTCCTTACTCCCACCTCTGTCCAATGCAATCAGCCTTAAACTCTGCTATTCTCTCACCTAAGAGGGAACCTGTTCAACCCCTACTACAGTCCCCAACATGGCTGCCTGTAAAGCAAAGGATAGCATGTAAAATCCTTCTGTTAACATTCAAAACCCTTTACTCCTCTGCACCTCACTACATTCATCACTTGTATATTCCTGCCCAACTCATCCACTACTCCCAGAACCACTGTTTTTTAACCCCATCCACTGCCACCTCTCATCTTAATCATTTCTATCTTGCTGCTCCTTACCTCTGTAATTCCATCCCTGAAATAATCTGTAAGGGGTGCTCTCTCAATCTCCTCAAGAAAAAATGTAGATTCTACCTTTTGGTGCACTAGAACATTAGTCTAGTCTTGGCACTTAAAGGAGAATTCAACTCGTAGTTTAAAAACCCCTCCCCCCACCCTGGGTAGACCTCCCCCAGCTTACCTGCCCCCCCCCGGCAAATGGCCCTAATTTCTTACTCACCCCTCACCCCAGACACATCAGAGTCATGGCAGCCATCTTCTTTCTTCGGCCTTTTACGGAAGATTCAGCGCATGCACAGTTGGAGTAAATTTCCAGTCCCAAACAACTGCGCATGCGCTGAAAGTCCCGAAAATTCCTGAAAAATTTGGTTCGGGACCAGAAATTTACTCTAACTGCGTATGCGCTGAAATCAGCTTCAGAGCATAATATATCTCGAAAAAATGTTGTTATTTTTTTCCCTTTAAAAACTCTACCAGAAAAATTTGAGTTTAAAAGAAAAAAATAGGCCCCTTAGACTGTAAGCTCTTCAGGGCAGGGACCACTTTCCTACTGTTTGGCAATAAAACCCTGTGTATTTATAGATATTTATTGTATTTATTTATTTAGTTACTTGTCCTCCCTGTGAATGCACAGCGAGCGTACCTATCTTTATAAATAAAGTTATATATAAACAAACAGTGTAAAAAGCTTTAAAGTAACACTTCAGCATGATTATAAACTGCCAAATTGTAATTGAAAGTTTGTATATTATTTAATAAAAATGATGGTTACTTTAGAACAATATTCACTAATTTATTCTTTTTTAAGCATATTATCTCTGCCCAGAATTTGCAGTGTTCATTCCTCTAATCTGAAATCTGTAGAAAAGTCCTGCTTTACCACTGCCATCAGTTGCCATCAGTAGATTACATCTAAGGGGTGCTGTCACGGACGGCACCCTAAATTTAAAACCAATGCTAAGCACCCTGTTCTCAGCTCTTGCTTCCACCTTTAACAGCTGCCTTTCACCTCGGGAGGAGCCCTCGGCTAATCGAATGCCGCCAGGTCTTATTAAGAGAGGTGCCAAGTGAGGGGTTCTGAATGAGCTAAGGGGCACGACGGTCATGGTACAAGGCATAGACAGAAAGCGTAGTCAGATCAGGCCGGTTGGGGCAGGCAGAGTACAAACGGAGGCAGGCAGGCAAGCAAGGGTAAAACCAGGAGATCAATCAGAAAGTAATACAGATACAGCAAAGTCGGTTATCAGGCAGGGGTCAGGATTCAGAAGTCAGGATCGTCAGTAGCAGGCAGGGGTCACAACATAGTATCAGATCACAGAATACAGAAGCTTAGACAGCATAGAGGCACCAGGAAACCTATAACGGGCAAAGTTCTGCAGCCCAAATGCCTGGCATAGAACTTGAGATACTTTCATTTTGTCCAGTGGTGAGGAGTAGGTCTTCCAGGAGGCAGACTGCTGGGTCCTTTTCTGTGGGCATGTCTTACTTTGCATTTAGGGTATCCATTACCTCAGATCAGAATTTGTTTATAGAGCACAAGACCAAACTACTGTATGTGGAAAAAAGTTGTCCCTTGGGCAATGGTCATCCTGTGTCCATTTTAGCTTGACGGATGTTATAGGGAATTGGTAGAGGAATTTGTACTGTATGTCTATCATCAAAGGGAAATAAGAAAGCTTGTATCCATGACCAACTCCCAGTGGTCTGGGGTCAGACTAGGTATGAGGAAAGTTAACAAATAGTAACAAATTCATCTCTAGTGGGTTCCCATACATCATAGACTGAAGGCCCTATGTTTTGAAGGGTTTCCTGAAGCTGTATATCATTTCACAATAGGCCTCTAGGTAATTTACAGAGATCACTTCATAATAGGCCTTTAGGCAACTTACAGAGATTGTGCAGCCACATGGAGAACATTTGAAATCCCCTACAAAAGTAAATTTTTATTATTCTATCCTATTTCAAACACATGAATTAGATAAAACAACTTTATTATTCTGTAATATAACACATTACCTTTGACTGAGGTTTAGCTTTTTCACTAGATCAAATCTTTTTGATTATAGCATTGTACAGTGATAACACGCTAATCCTTTGAACCCCTTGGAAAACTAGAGCCTTATGCCCATAAGCAAGTTTTCTATATTATTCAGTATATTACGAGTTTAGAATAAAGTATGTGCACAGAGTTTTCATGACGGTTTCTCTACAAATATTCTGTATAAAGCATTTATATAAGCAGGATTATATGCATAAGAAGCAAAATATGAAGTTTGCTCCTTGCTATTTAATATTCTGGTCAGCTCATATCGCAAGTGATCATCTGGGGGAGACTATCGGTCAGACTGCATTTGAACTGTGCTGGCCTGATAGGGGTTCTTAATAATGCAGAAGCAATTTAACAAAACTTTCAAATACACACTTTTCTGCCAGCAGAGTCAGCAGTGCGAGCAACTGGCATGTGAGGGAAATTAAAAGCTGCTCAAGAAAACACATATGCTTTTTTTGCTTCTCAGGAGACTATGGTTAATTTAGAGGTCAGAGAAAGATGCAGATTATCTATATTCATTAAATGCCAGTCTGACAAGAGCTCACATCTAACAAATCCTAAAACCGTTTTTGTTTCATTGATAAATTATGTACTTTGGAAATGGGGACTGGGGAGGTAAACCAAATATCCTTGCCTTTGCTTTGTTAGAGCAATACATACCCTGTGCACATAATTTAGTATAAAATGCATTCAATTGGTGAAATCTGAGTTAGTACTGATGTACTTACCATACATTGTATGGGGAAAATCCATAACATTCAGTTAATTGTATGCCCCATGGACTTTTCTTGATGTTCATCTCTTATTTCTAGAGCTCATGCTGTTTTTAAATCAACCTAAATAACATAATCACAGCCTATATGGAAGCAGTGGTGCAATAATCTTTTGGCAAGTCTTACTGGAAAGTATAATTTTTGCAGTGTTATTAGTGTCTAATACAGAGAATTTATATCAAAAGATATATGCCCCAAGGCTTTTCATTAGTTAAAACAAATCATTTATTTGAGTTACATTAAAAATACGATACATACTGACCCCACATGGTCCACCTTACGCGTTTCGTACCCTCCGGCACTTAGTCATAGGTGTCTTTTATTAGTGTCTAATGACTAGGTTGGATACCATATAGCAGACTATCCTGAATCATGTTTACTTGCTTTATGATTTTTCATTCTCATTTCAGATTTTCTCCAGAACTCAAGTTTTACTTTATTTTCACTTTCAAAATTTCATTTAATTTTGTTTTTGGGTGTATGCAAAAAAAAAAAAACCAACAACAAAACCTTTTGCATACAGATAAAGGTATGTGGATCTCCATAAACAATGTGTTTTCATACAATATACTTAATTAGCTCAATGCTTTTGTGTGTGTGTTTGCCTTAGAATCTACAAGCAGTCTCATTTAGTGGTTTTTTCTATTAAAAAATCTGAATATAAAAAGCACAAACACTGAACGATGCACTAAACAATAACATTTTTAGACAATTACTAGCGAAAAAAATCTGAAAATCTCCAAAAGTTGGAATTTATTAAAAATGATCCAATATGCACAGCTCCCATTGACTTATAGGATCTTAACAACTTTTATTTAGTACATTTTTGTATTATAGTTGTTGTGGTTCTTACACTTAATAAATCTCAAATTTTTATAGTTTTAGAAAAATAGAAACAAAATTTTTAGAGATTTGTGAAAAAAAATAGACATTAGAATGTTAGTAAATTGGCCTCTAAGAATCTATGCAACATGTGGTACACCAGGCTGTGGGTGAGTTTTGATCATTTCCCTTGTTTCTAGGGTAGCCTTAATGACTTAATTCCAGCATGCTAAAAAGTTTGCATTTTAGCCTAGAGTAGAACCCTGATTTCAAGTGAAATGCATTATTCAGCATTCTTTCTGTCCAACATCTCAAGTATCTTTTTTAGTTCCACCATGGAATTACCCCTGTACCGCACAAGATAACCAATAGAATAAAAAACATATGAAGGCAAGAGGTGTTGCATTTATGTGTGCTAACTACTTACAATCCAAGGGAAGAAGAACATTTTCTTGATATTGGTTATAATTCAGTCCCTGCTTCCTCCCTGTAACACAGGGTTTCCCAAACCCAGAACAAACCCCAAGGTTCCGGTCTAAGCCCACTCTTACGCCTGTAGCAGCCGCCTTTGGCTTCGGGTGGAACCCTCCACTACTCAGATGCCACCAGGTCTTATTGTGGTAGAACCAAGTGTAGTGTTGTAGAATGGGAAATAGGGAACGTATTCAATAGCCAGGCCGAGTCTGGAACAAACAGTCAATAAGGTACAGATGCAGGAGACGTAGGGATGGTCAGGGTCACAGGCTAGGTCAACACACCAGAATTGCAGTACAAAATCAGAATCCGAGTTGTCATAAATAATCAGTATAATCAGGGCAATAATCAGGACAGGCAGCAGACAGGATGAGAATATATAGGAATACACAGTAGAGCACACCCAGGAACTTTAAGAAAAGACCTTTTATGTTGGACAATAAAACTACACAAAGAACCCTTTAAATATTTGAATTTCACGCCATTAATGACGTCACGTTCGGCACTCTCTAGATGAAATCTGGAAGTATCGGAGCTCGCAACCTGGTAGAACATTCAGAGAGATGACATAGGAGGACTCAGATGAGGCAGGCGTCCCCGCAGAGGGTGCGATGGGGATCCCCCCACTAGACCACCAGGGTGAGTTATCACACTCCCCTATTAAGATTATTTTTTGAGAAAACATTATCTATTGTAAGGGTTGGGCCGTCTATACAATTCTTTCTGTTTTTAAAACGTTCAAATACAGATCAAATATTCTTTCACATTACAGGTGTGTGATCCGTTATCTGGTAACCTATTATTCAGAAAACTCCCAATCGCAGGAAGGCCATCTCCCATTTTAATCAAATAACTATATTATAATATAAGATATAATGAATCCTTATTGTAAGCAAAATAACCCATTGGGTTTTCGAATGTTTTAAGGAATTTTTAGCATACTATGGTAAGAATATCCAAAAACTCTTATCCAGAAACCCCAGGCCCAAAGCATCCTGTATAATAGCTCTCCCCATTCCCCCACAGTCTTGATGTGCTGTGACTTAGGTTACATAGCCTGAATATCAACTGGAGTGATAAGGTGTTGAGAAATGTTATCAGAGCTAGAACACTGGTATTTTGGCTGGAAAGGTAGCAGCCATGCTGAATAGACATTGATAAGAGATATGAACAAGCCGATCAGTATTTAGTTCATCATAAACATGGGCAGAATGTATTTGCATATGTATTTGCATATATGGGGTTGGTGAATATTGAAATTCTATGTACTATAGAATATTGCATTTTTTATAGTCATTCACAATGCCTAAACACTGCCTTGAAATTTTATCACTGCTATATTTAAATATATTCTACTGGATTAATTAAACCAAAACCTTTCTTGCATCCTATTCTTTTTTTGTTTGCATTTTTACACAAAGCTCAGTAGGTGTGATTGTACGCTATGGTTGTCATGGTGATCAATGTACTTCATGGATATTTGCATGAGCAGGAACATAATGTATTAGAATTTCTGAAAGCTGTAAAAAAAACCTGTAATGTTCTTACAAAAGACACACTGAAAAACTTTTAATAAATGAAGCAAATCAGCCTATAACGTTAGTTGCATAAATAAATGATGTCAGACAATAACCTACAAATAGAAATGTGAATAATATCTAAGGGACAAGAATGACATTAATCTGATGCTCACACTTCTAAAATAACTACAGGATTGGATTTATAATCCAAAAATACGAAATAGGGCAGTAAAGAGGGAGAACAAGGGGATGTTGCCCAGCCACAGTGGTTTTGTTATTGACTATTGTTTGTGATATGATGTTTAAATTGTTTACATTTTAGGACTCATCTACTAATGCAAGTGCAAAGTGCTAAGCACAGAAATACATACATAACATAATAACATACATAACATAATACATGAGGTTGATAAATACACATGTCCAGGATGTTCCAACCTGCTTAACTACTACCTGATTCAGAAAAAAGCTAAATAAATGGTTGTTTCAAAATTACTCTAGGGAGGTTGGGATTCAGGAATTCCTTCCTGACTCCCAAGAGGGTAACTGGACCAGTTACTGGATCAATTTTTGCACCAATTTAGGAGAAAAATTTGTGGGTTTTTTTAGTATAAAATCAGAATTTTTAGTGGAAAAAAAATCACAAATTTTTCAGAAATTATTATACCCTGAGATGGAAAGAGTCAGAATCTGAAAATCCGGCATCTCAGAACTGCTGAGGATCTACACTGGGCTTCATGCAATAATCCAAAGTTTTCAGAAAAAAATCTAAAAAAAATCTGAGTAATAGGGGCAAATGTATCAAGGGTCGAATATTGAGGGTTAATTAATTAATTCGACTGGGGAATTAAAATCCTTCGACTTCAAATATCGAAGTTGAAGGGGGGCATGGCTTGGAGCGGCATGTGAACAGACGTGAGTTAGTGCAGCTCCGGTGATTGCTCACATAATCCCTTATTTTATCCTGAATGAACAGCAGAATCACGGCAAGAGAGGCAACCCCTACCCCAGAGAACACTGATGGGGCAAAACCGGGCAGTAAAGAGAGCCTCGGAGGCTGCATCGAAGCTTGAAAAATATGCGTGAGAGAATCTCTCTGATCAAAATGGCGCTAGAGAGCAGTCTCCCGGGCCGGATGCGAGAGAAGGCCAAAGCCACGCAGATGGAAACTCGCAAGAACTGACCCTAGCAGACCTACTGGCTGAAATCAGAGCATCAAAGGAATCTAGCAACAGCCTTATCTGCTCCAAGAAGGAAGAAATCAAAGTTGACCTCTCTATTATTAAGCTTGATCTGCAAAAGGTGCGGGAAAGGACGGCGGCCTTGGAACAAAGGGTGAGCTCTGTGGAGGACTTATGTCATCCCCTGCCTGAACGTATACAGCATTTACAACAAGCGGTGGTCGCATGCACCTCCAAGTCGGATGACTTGGAAAACAGGTTGCGATGCAACAACCTTCGATTTATTGGCTTCCCTGAAAAGGCAGAAGGCAACTCTAGAACTTTCTAGAAGCCTGGCTTATAGATCAATTTGGGCAAAACAACTTCTCCACAATGTTTGCCATCGAGGTGTTTGGAGACTTCTCTGCGGAGGTCCAGCGCCAAAGAGCGAAGTTCCTTGATGGGAAGCAGAGACTACGCGACCTCAATCTGCAATATTCGATGTTATACCCCGCCAGGCTCTGAGTCATCGCAGAAGGCCAGACCCATTTTTTCACCTCGCCCACTGAGCTGAGTGCCTGGCTGGATACCCAGCAGAACCGGGCATGAAACACCCAGGCCTTGGAAGGAACAGGTCCACTCTACATCCTCCTGGCGTAATCCGGCACTTGGAGAGTGCACCGTGAGTACTGTTTTGGGGTGGGTGGGGGGAGATCTCCCTTCCACTTAGTTTGTTTTTTCTCATTATCTCCCAAGCAATCATTCTCCTAAATGCCCCACATCTTTCAGCGACTGTCTGGACTGTGCCATACCACCCTGAGTACCGGGTGCACCAGCAGGCCCACTGCAGCCCTTAAAATTCTATTTTACCATATATCACATGCTTGGACATTGAAGGGGACGGTAAGATCCTTTTGCCATAGGTGTTGCCTCGGAAATCCCATTTCGCAACACTAGTGCTGTTCACCTTTAGCGTCCGAGACTGAGATGTGTTAACTTTGGATTACACTTGACTGTCACCAATTTCTGGGTGAAGTGTATTTGCCAGTTCACGGCCTATATTGGCCCAGCATGAGTTCACGCTCCTAAGCAGTTATGCATGTTTGGGAAAAATTCTGCCACAAGTTGGGGGAATGGGCAGAAGGGGAGGGGAGGTTGGATTGGGAATGGTGTATGTTTTGTAGATCTGACTATCTCAGCTGCATAAGGTTCAGGTATGTCATCATGTTTGCTAGACTTGTGTTCTCTCAGGTATATAATATGTCAACTCGTACAAATGTCTTTGACGTGCATTAGCTGGAACGTGCGGGGCCTGAATGATAGCATTAAGCACAGGCTGGCTCTAGATTACATTAAAAAATCAGGCGCTAAGGTTATTTTCCTGCAAGAAACTCACCTGATAGGGGTAAAGACACAGGCCCTTAAGTGCCCCTGGGTTGGCTGGATGTATCATGCCCCTTATTCTACCCATTCCTCGGGGGTGGCGCTGCTAATCCACAAGTCAGTACCATTTCGATTTGAAACCATAAAAACTGACAAATTAGGCAGATTTTTGTTTGTACATGGCTTCCTCCAAGCTCAGGAAGTGGTTTTTGCATCCATATATATCTGACTATGAAGATTTTCATTCATCCAGGTCATAGTATATCTAGTATAGGTCAATCTAAAAACAACTGGACTTGCTGAGTAATCAATGAAGACATTTCACTACTCATCCGAGCAGCTTCTTCAGTTCAACTGACTGGTGTGGGAAGTTCTTGGCATATAAACTCTTCCACTAATCCACTTCCACTAGTCTGCTACATACAATGCTGTTCTAACATCTGTACCCCGGCGGATTCAGAACACACATCCATTCATGCAACTCTCACAAGTAACACCTGAATCTAGGAGTTGCATGACACATTGGATAATCCTATCACAACTACACAGAATCAACACCTCTGTGAGTTTCTTCAGTTGTCACCTCTTTGAAGAGTTACAATGTGCCATTGTAAATGGATTAGTGGAAGAGTTTATATGCCAAGAACTTCCCACACCAGTCAGTTGAACTGAAGAAGCTGCTCGGATGAGTAGTGAAAGGTCTTCATTGATTACTCAGCAAGTCCAGTTGTTTTTAGATTGACCTATACTAGATATCCATATATATCCCTCCCCCATTCTCTGATGACTGTGTGGTACAATTAATACAGTTTGTTGCTCAATTTCCACATGCCGCAGTAGTGGCTATGGGGGATTACAATGCTATTTTAGACCCCAAATTAGACAGGTTACGAAGGGATGGGAAACCTGGCACATCACCCTATCACAACTTATTAGCCATTATGGGAGGGGCGGGCTTGGAGGAGGCTTGGAGGCATTATCACCCAGGGGAAAGAAACTACTCCTGTTTCTCCACCTCACACCTGGCCCTGTCTCAGATTGACCATGCCTTCTTGAACCATAGGGCTCTCCCCCTGGTGAAAAGCATTAAATATCTCCCGAGAGGCATCTCAGACCATGCCCCCTTAGAACTAGTGATCAGAATGGAATCATTACTGACCTATTAGAGGCAATGGATGACCCCAATGCCCACCTTGTAGCCTGGGAGATAATGAAAGACCACCTCAGAAAATTCTTTAACTCAGAAATAAATGCCTATAAGGCCCAATTCCCATATAGGCAGCAACAGCTTGAAGGGGAAATATCTAGATTGGAACTTCTAGTAACCACGGCTCCTGATACTCAAGAGTTCAGGGACTTGCAATTGGCACAGGATGAACTTGCTAAGTACCTGACAGAAAAGGCCAAACACCAACACCTATTCTCAAAACTTAACATCATGGAGCATGGGGAAAGGGCCGGCAGACTTTTAGCACACCTGTCTAGGCAACATTCAACCCCCCCTGCTATCACGCTCCTAAAAGACACCACCGGTAAGCCAACCTCAGATCCGCTAGAAATACAAAATATCCTCAAGGGTTTTTACTCTAGGCTATATACCTCCACTTTGACACCAGCAGATTTCCCAGAAGTGGAATCTTTCCTTAGCTCACTAAGGCTGCCCCATCTTGAACCTCAATACAGCGAATATCTAGATTCTAATTTGACTTTAACTGAGGTACACAAAGCAATCGATTCCTTCCCTAACGGGAAAGCTGCGGGGGCTGATGGCCTCCCCATTGAACTCTACAAATGCCACTCCAAAACGCTAGCACCATTTCTACTTAAGGTGTATGAAACAGCTTTACAGGTGAAAGCACTGTCGCCGTCTATGTATGAAGCAGCAGTAATACTATTAGCTAAACAAGGTAAAGATCCAACCCTACAGGAATCATATAGGCCAATTTCCCTCCTAACAGCAGACGCAAAAATACTAGCTAAAATCATAGCTAATAGGTTAAAGAAAGTAATTCACCTCCTAATACCAGATGATCAATTGGGGTTTATGCCAGGCAAGACAACGGCCATGAACATCCACAGATTATTGGTTAACTTCACTATGGAGCACTCCAACAGAGGAGGACGTGCAGTGGCGGCATTAGATGTCGCCAAGGCATTTGACACTGTGGAGTGGGGGTATCTGTGGAACGTGTTAAGACTTATGGGATTTGGAGACCACTTCATAAACCTTATACAGCTGCTATATGCCAAACCAATAACTGCATTGCGGGTGGGTGCAGCATTGACTACTCGTTTTGCTTTGACTAGAGGCACTAGGCAGGGCTGTCCGCTATCCCTGCTCTTGTTTGCGATAGCCATCGAACCCTTTGCTGCGGAGGTCAGGCAAAACACACGTATGACCGGTTGGGTCATCAAGTGTGGGTGAAGATAAAATTCAGTTATATGCAGATGATACCCTGGTATACCTCGGGGACAGTGGACAGTCCTTAGATGAGCTTATTAACCTGACAGAGAGGTTTGGGAAAGTCTCAGGGTTGAGAGTAAATCCCTCAAAATCCATGCTATTCTTGATGGACCCCCCAACTGCTGATGAGGATCTAACTAATTGCCCCCTACAGGTATCAGATAAATTTACGTACCTAGGTGTGGAAATTGCACTACCGATATCTAGTTACTGCGACCTGAATGTCATCCCTCTTTTAGCCTGGGTGGACGTGAAGCTGAACGCATGGGAGGCCCTTCCTATAGGCCCAGTAGGCAGAATTCAACTGATCAAAATGTTTATACAACCTAAGCTAATGTATGCGCTGTGGCATGCTCCACTGCCTCTCCCCCTTAATATCTTCACTAAATTAGACATGAAAATGAGAAAATTCATTTGGGGGAACAGTAGGAGCCGGCTAAGTATGCTAACACTAAAAAGACCGGTTAAAGCGGGAGGGATGGCTCTGCCTGACTTTCAGGCCCTCTATCTTGCTCTGCAGATCTCACATCTGACAGCTCTCAAACCCAATGGCCCTTGCTCTGCCTTGTTCAAGGTATGGCATACTTTACTCCCCCCAGGTGTATCCCCCGTGCAAGCCCTCTTAGTGGCTCCCACAAGACTGAACAGGGCAAAACTCAACCCAGTACTGGGGAATGTCAAATGGATATTTGCCAGAATTAACCAAACTACAGGGTTTACTCAAATAGACCCATCCACCCCACTGTGGCACAACTCTAAACTGGGTGGGGTGGCTGATCTCGTACCCCCCCATTACTGGATAGATACAGGGATTTGTACCTTAGCAGATGTTTGGGGACTCAGGGGCCCTCTTACCTTTCTGGAACTAAGAACTAAGTGGAACGTACCGTCCTCACACTGGCTGTTTTACATGAGACTCAGGGGTAAGCTGATGGAGTGGCTTAAAGGCAAACCAACTGAACTAAATGCACATCCGCTCATTTCTTTGCTTGGTAAGCTCAAGCCCCAGGGTATGATGTCCAAGGTGTACAAACTCATGGTGGATTACAGATCTAAGGGCACCCAGTTAAAGTGCAGGGAACTCTGGGAGGGCGACCTCGGTGCTCTTACTGACACTCAGTGGGAAGCAGCCCTTAGAGCCCCCCAGGAAGGTCTCATTTATCCCTAGGCACCAATTGCTGCAGCTATACTTGATACACAGGGCCTACTACACAAGAAGCAGGTTAAGCAAAATGTACCCAAACACATCAGCTCATTGCCTCAGATGTGACCAGGCTGTAGGGGACTTAATGCATACCCTCTGGAGCTGCCCGGCTCTGCGTAACTACTGGGACAAGGCCCTTGAGATTCTAGGTGAACTGACAAGGTTTGAAACACTAAATGATCCAATAGTATGCATACTAAATATACAGATAGGGCTGGGAGTAGATTCCCACTCGACGGAATTCATTTACAAAGCTCTATTCCAAATGCGTAGACTGATCACCCTGAATTGGAAAAAGGCATCACCCCCTGGTGTGGACCAATGAGTGGCGGTAATGGCTAACCTAGCCAATACAGAATATCTTTTAGCTAAGCGGAAGGGCCGCCAGGACAAGTTCCATAAGATCTGGGACCCCTGGCTAGTGAAATTTCCCCCTCACCAATATTGGTGGTCTTGACACTGGTTGACGTTGTTTCCTAGAGGTACAGTAAAGACTTACAGAGGCACGATACAGGGTGTCACAAATGCTTTTATAACTTTTTCTGTTTTTTTTTATTTGTATTAAATGCCTGATTTGTTAACATGTGGATAATATGTATATGCATACCATGATGATGATCATAATGTTGTATAACCATGACAAATTCAATAAACTTACTTGAACAAAAAAAAAAAAATATCGAAGTTGAAGGATTTTGCGCAAATAGTTCAATCGAACGATCAAAGGAATAATCGTTCGATCGAACGATTCGAATGATTTTAATCCATCGATCGAAGGATTTTTCCTTCGACCAAAAAAAGATAACCAAGCCTATGGGGACCTTCCCCATAGGCTAGCATTGACTTCGGTAGCTTTTAGGTGATGAACTAGGGGGTCGAAGTTTTTTCTTAAAGAGACAGTACTTCGACTATCGAATGGTCGAATAGTCGAACGATTTTTAGTTCGAATCGTAGTCGAAGGTCGAAGTAGCCCATTCGATGGTCGAAGCAGCCAAAAAAACACTTCGAAATTCGAAGTATTTTTTCTTCTATTCCTTCACTCGAACTTAATGAATGGGCCCCTTAGGGTGGAAATTCGGAAAAATATGTACATTTTTTTCAGATTTTTTTACCCGCAAACAAAATTTTCTGGAAAGTGTATTAATAAATAAGACGAAAAAACCTGTATGGATTTGGTTGTAGTTTTTTTTTTTTTTTTTTTTTAAATATTGAGATAATTATTCGAGATAATTATATTGAGATAAATTCAGACTTTGATAAATAACCCCTTAGTGTTTTCCTACTTTCTAAAAAGGTATCCAATCCTCTTTTGAAACTATGTAATGTATCAACCAATATAACAGCCATCGAGGAGAGTTTCACAACGTCACAGATCCAACTGTAAAATATTTTTTTCCATAACTTTTAATCTCAGTGGATGCCCCTGTGTCTACTGGAAGGATCCACCAGAAAGTTTATTCTATTGTACCCATGTATTGTACAGTAGATTCCAACAAAGTAATCATATCCTCACCTTAAAGGAAAACTATACCCCCCAAACAATGTAGGTCTCTATTAAAAGATACTGAGTAAAACAGCTCATATGTAAAGCCCTGCTTCATGTAAATGAACCATTATCATAATAATATACGTTTTTTAGTAGTATGTGCCATTGGGTAATCATAAATAGAAAATTGCCATTTTAAAAAATAAGGGCCGCCCCCTGAGATCGTAAGATTCACTGTGCACACATACAAACCACATGTAAGGTCACATGAGCCAATTAACAGACAGAGTTCTGCCTTTTGCTTCCTCACTTCTTCCTGTTACAGTTAGTGTTGTAGTATTTCTGGTCAGGTGATCTCTGAGGCAGCACAGATTGAGTCATGAAATGGTGGTTCAAGGCAAGAGATGTAAAAGGGCAATATTTATGTAAATATATATTCCAGTTTGGTAAGATTCTTTAATATGTCATTCAATTTGATATAAACTATCTGTTGCTTAAGTATTCATTTTGGGGGTATAGTTTTCCTTTAAGTGCATCTTCTGCAATGTCAACAATCCCAACTTTTTCTTATTACTCAGACCTGTCGAGTTCATGTAGAAGATAATGGGAGAAGTGCCAAAGATATCCTGATCTGCCTTTCATACAATAATCATGTGGGTTTTGGGAGTCAAATCATCAATTTCATGATATTATCGAGTTTTTTCCTGAAAGGAATTTTTTGGAAAAATGGATTGATAAATTAGGGGAAAAAAATCAGAGCAGATTTGGTCGGACACCGGCAGAAAAAACGGACACCGGCGTCAAAAACGGGCGCCAGCGCCAAAAACGGGCGCCGGCGTCAAAAACGAGACCCCTGCGCCGTTTCGCAAATTTTTCTCAGTTTCGCGAATTTCACCAAAGCGAAACGGCGCAAATTCGCCCATCACTATTTGTGGCATCAGCAAACTCAGATACATTGCTTACACTGCCCTCCCTCAAGTCATTAAAGGAAAACTACACCCTAAACTTTGCACAACTCTATAAAAATATGGTACAAATCGCTCAAGAGGCACATTTACTGCATTTTGTGCTTCATCTGAACAGATTATAGGATTGCCTGTTCCAGTCCTGTTTTTTCATCTTTGGTGACCCTTGATGCTTTGCTCAAAGTCCCCTTTGATTCAAAATGTACCCACCCACACAGAAAGAAATGTAAGAGATTTCCATGGAAAGCTAATATTGAAAACTACAGTTTATCAGCAAATTAGCTCCTTGTTCCAATTTTGTTTATTGTTTTATTTTATGAAACAAAAAGCATCTCTATAGAAAGGTATATTGCATCTAATGAAAAAGCACAGAATAAATATGTATATTAGTTCAACCGTTTAGTTAATAATTCATGTAAATGTAATTACTATGCAGCAAAGATTTTTTCTATGCCTAATGCTTTTTCCCCTAAAGGAATCCAGATGTACTTGTTTTGGTGTTACAGAACTACATGTTCCAAGGAGACAAAGAGAATATTTACTATTTAGTCATGAATAAATGCTACCATTACCTGGCAATGCTGTGCATGGCCTTGTTTAATTTTTAAAAGTGTGTCTATTTTTACAGTCATTTCATGAGTAATTCTTACAGTTTTTTAGTTTATACATTCTTTTAGATCCAAAGTCTGTCTGGGTTCCAAGACAGAAAATAAAAGTTTCAAATACAGACAAATGGCATGACCCTGTGGGTCAAATTTAAAAGCAAGATTGCTTTGTTTCCCTGCAATGTGAGAATAAGCCATGCCGAATTTGAGTTTTTCAATTTGAAAAAAAGCTTCAAAATGCAAATTCAATAAAATTAATTTTTAATAAAATATATTTATCAAGGGTCAAATTTCAAATTGAAAAAACTTCAAATTCAAAAAGACAGATAGGTCTGTTTTCGATCAAATAGGTCCATATTTGGCCAAATTCAAATCGTATGACTTGAAGGAATTGCGCATTCGATCAAATTAAATTCCAAATTTCCCCCCCAAAAAACGTTGATTTTTCAAAGTCCACCAATTGACACCAAATAGGTTCTGTGAGGTCCTCCATAGGCTAAAACAGCTATTTGGCAGGTTTTAGATGGCAAATGGTCGAAGTTGAATTTTTAAAGAGACAGTACATAATAAAGGCCAATATTCGAATTTTTTAATTTTTTTCAAATTCTAATATCAAATTCTAATCGAATTTGGACTATTATCGAGTCATAGTACACAAAAAATAGCTTGATATTCATTTTTTTTTTAATCTGAAAATTCACCACGACCTTTTATAAATCTGTTGACATAGTTTCAACACTTCAGCAATTTTATTTTTTGACATTTTTAAAACAGTCAATTTTTTTACCCAGTCTTTGAAAAGGAAGAGAACAATGCATTCTGCAATAACTTTTTAAATTTCCATTGTGTTTGCAATGACATTATTTATTGTAATTGTCATTGACTTTCTAAAGAATCCAACTCGAAAAACTTCTGGTATTAAAAAACATAAACATAACATAAATAACAAAATCACATAGGTAAAATATAAAATTAATTTTTAGATACTTGATACTAAAATGCAAGCACTCCCTACGAGATAGGGTCTGTAGATTTGTTCTTAAAGGGGAACTCCGGCTTCCAAACCAAAATTTGATAAAGAGGCCCACATAACACAGAAACCCCTAATATATCCATTAAAGTTACGTGTTTCTTCAAAAAGTATGAATAAATTCCATTTTCTATGCTGGAATCCAGCTGTTTAACAGTTTTTCTCTTTCTGCATCATTTGAAATCCTGGGAGGGAAGGAAGTACTAAACACTGATGTTACAAATTATAACAACTTAACAGCTTTCAGACAGCATGCAGGAACTACATAACACACTATACATTGCACTGTGATGTTTTGTTCCTTATTGAAATCACGTGTATGGAACGCATTTTAGGACATCATCAGGGGAAATCATGAACTTCATGCGCTGTCCTAAGCCAGAGGAATGAATGCAACATGGCATGCTTTTTTACTCACCCATCCTCCGAGGCTGATGTCACACCTCGCTCCTCCTTCCTCAGCCGTCAGCTCTTGCTCCTCACTCCTCCCCCCTCAGCCATCCATCCTGGGTCCTTGCTCCTCACTCCTCCTCCTCAGCCATGCAGGCCCGGATTTGTGGCAAGGCCACATAGGCCCGGGCCTAGGGTGGCACATTTTTGGGGGCGGCATGCCGCCCAGCCGCCTGTGCTCCCCAGTGCTTTGGCGCTCGCCAGCGTGTGGTAGTGCGGGCGGGCGCTAGGACCGCGCCTAGCGCACGGCCTAGGGGCACCCGCCCAGCAAATCCGGCACTGCAGCCATGCGTCCTGGGTCCTCGCTCCTCACTCCTCTTCAACCATCCATCTTGGGTCTCCCTCCTCAGCTATCAGCTCTTGCCGTCAGTCGTCAGCCCTGCACCCTGATTATAGTTACTTGTTCTTGCTATTTCTTTTAGCCAATAGGCGTTTCATTTTTTTAACTGCACCAATCAAATTTGAGCTAGAGCTGACAGCTGAGGAGGGCGAAGCTAGGACACAGGACAGATGGCTGAGGAGGGAGGAGTGAGGACACAGGACGGATGGCTGAGGAGGGAGGAGTGAGGACCCAGGACAGATGGCTGAGGAGGGAGGACCCAGGTCAGATGGCTGAGGAGAGAGGAGTGAGGAGCAGGACCTGACAGCTGACGAAGGAGAAGCGAGATGTGACGTCTGCTTTGAGGAGAGGTGAATGGAAAAGCAGGCAACGTTGCATTCCTCTAGCATAGGAGATCGCACACAGGTCATGGATTTCCCCTGACAATGTCCTAAAATGCGTTCCATACATGTGTGCAGGGAATTGTGGGGTTTGGAGGATGCAGGCTAAGGACAGCTGGCTGTTTATACAAAGTAACGGTAGTCAGCCAGCTCAGCAAAGTAGTCAGCCAGCTCAGCAGGAGATCAGGGGGCTAGGCTTAGGGAACTGTCAGAAACCATTAAACATTATTCAATTATTAAACATTTTTTAATTGTTATATATTGCAAAGAGGCTTGAAATTATGTTTACTTTTCAAAAAGCTTAAGATATGTTTCTGTGTAGTTCCCCTTTAAGTTGAATTTGTATGAAGGTTGAAACATATGCAGTTACTTATTAAATGCAACAGAACAGATGTTTGTCTTAACATAGTATTTATTTTTACCTTTCTGTGCTCTGCAGTAAACAACACATGCCAGAGGGGATTGGGGCAGGTGGTTTATAAAAGCTAAATTCTAATCAAGGCACTGTAAATTACTGTAATAGTCTCTGTATGTAAGTCATGTGTATGTACTGTAACTCGGGGAATCCCTGTATATATTTGTTTCCTTGATGAAAGCCGATCACTAATCACATCCTATAGGTTGTGATTAGTGATTGGCTTTCATCAAGGAAACAAATATATACAGGGAGTCCTCGAGTTACATACACATGACTTACATACAACTCACACTTACATACATCCAATGCTGAAACTATTTGCACCACTGCACTTATTCATAGCGACCAATCAGAGCTTTCTTTTCAACTTTTAGCAGACAGCATAAGTAATTACTGATTGGATTATTTAGGCACCTGCTCTGGTGCAATTTAGCACCAATGTTATTAAATAAGACCCAGTGACTGAATACCAATGTAATATGAGAACTAAAAAAAAGACAACGACCAGGAAAGACTGGTAACTATATCAGTATTGTGAAAGTACTCATTAATGAGCCGTTGGAAGGAACATGTCTTGTTGGTGTTTCCCTAGAGCTAAATACAAATTAATTGTAATGGAACGTTATCCCTAACCAATGTGGTGTTCTAATGCAAGTTAAAGCTAAAGCTTAAAGTGGAAGCTAATGTATTTAATCGAGTATAGCAAGTTTTAAACTGCTTTATCTTTCTCTCTGGAAATATTCATTATTCATTAAGTAACTCGCCTGATTCGTCCTAGAGAATAAAATAAAACATAAAAGCCTATGTTTTTGGTATTGTATCTGCAATAAAACCACATAATAAACCACACTGGTGATCCAGGCAGGAGAATTGCTATTCAATGTGAATCATCATCTTTCAGAAAGCAGCAGCTTTAGAAACAATGACTTACAAGTGAATTCAGCACTCAGGCTGCTTAGTTATCTTCTATTGTGTCTATATTGGTATTCTGGATCTCTTTTAGATATCATGTTTATTAAATGGCTGACAAAATCTTTAACACATCCCTCATAGAATAACCAGACATTAATTAACCTGATCTGACTTGAAAGGATTTAATTAGGAATATGGTTTACGGTATCATTCTCAGGGTAATCATTCCTCTAATGTTGACCCATACAGCACCCATCTATTTTGATATGCCAGCTCCTATTCCAAGCTTAGCATGTGATCACGTTTCTGGCAGGGCCATATTTACTATATGGGAATCCGAGGACACGTGCCTAGGTTGACAGAGTTACATTTTTCCGAAAACACTTATGGGGCAGATTCACTTAGGGTCGAATTTCGAAGTTAAAAATACTTCGAAATTCGACCCTCGAATTGAAATCCTTCGACTTCGAATATCGAAGTCGAAGGATTTAGCGCTAATCCTGCGATCGAACGATCGAAGGATTTTTCGTTCGATCGAACGATTAAATCCTTCGAATCGAACGATTCGAAGGATTTTAATCAAACGATCGAAGGAAAATCCTTCGATCAAAAAAAGGTTAGCAAGCCTATGGGAACCTTCCCCATAGGCTAACATTGACTTCGGTAGGTTTTATCTGCCGAAGTAGGGGGTCGAAGTTTTTTTTAAAGGGCAAGTACTTCGACTATCGAATGGTCGAATAGTCGAACGATTTTTACTTCGAATCGTTCGATTTCGTTCGACTTCGATCGAATTTGAATGAATTTAACCAATTCGATGGTCGAAGTACCCAAAAAAAACTTCGAAATTCGAAGTTTTTTTCATTCGAACCCTTCACTCGAGCTGAGTGAATCGGCCCCTTATGACTAAATCAGATAGTGAGTACCCTTCTCTTAACAAAGTTGTCACTTCTCATTAAAATGTAAACAGTAAAAACAACAATTTAAATAAATAGAGTAAATAACATACTGTTACAGGTACCTAAATTTTGCATTTCTTTGAAATCTGAAACAGTTTGTATCTGATGCAGGGAACCCAAGTTTACCTTTGTTCTTTTTTATGTAGTTGGTTAGAAGAATATCTACATGGTAAAGCCCAGCAGGATGGGGTGACCAGGCTAAGTTAAACAGCTTTCTCTCATTATACTGATAAAGGCAACACGCAGTGTAAATTCTTTCAATATATGAAAATGTATAGGTATGTATATGTGGGCGTTACAACAGTTTAATCTAGCTAAACCAATGTTTTATGCCACTAAGAGCTCTTACTATCAGCAAAGAACAGTATTTGCACAATGCCATACATTGTTAATTTCTTATTAATAATACCGGAGCCAAAACCCAGTGAGTCATGGTCTGAGATTGCTCAGAAGGATCAGAGGAAGATAATTCATGAATAAAACTTGAGAGATGCTTACAAACGAACAGAAATAAACTGACTGAAGGATCATGTATAGAGAGTGATTGGATGAAGGAATGGTGCAGTTGAACTACAGCTTAAAAATGAGAATAAAGGATGCCAGGAGGTTCTTGCAACAACAAAACAAAACAAGTTTATTTGTCCAAGACCAATGAGCCACAGGGTTATACTCACAAAATCCACAGAGGCAACTGATGACAAGATGTTCAAATGCCAGGACAGTTAGGCGGAGATAGCAAAATGCGGCACCATGTGGAAGCAATTAGGGTAGTTGAAGGTACACCTCTAGGATTGAATGCCCAGGCTTGGTCTTGATCCCCATATAGTGAAATGATCAGGGAGAACAATCTAAGCCTGACACCCTACCACAATACTTGTAGGAGCACATGCTGCTCATGCTATTTAACCTCTCTATCTTACAATCCTAGTGATTAAGAAAGTATCGAACCTGTCACTAGCTGGCCTCATTCATGGGGTCCCTGTTCCCTGACTTATCACTAGAAGTACTGGTCCCTATAGGGCAGAGCAACTTTACTGAGCTTTGGTGTATCCATGCTCCCTGGAACAGATCCTGCTGGGTCAGCAACCAGAAGCCAAAGAGAAAGATCCACCCCTAACCAGGCACTATGTTAAAGTGTGGCAAGAAGTGGTCATAGGCCAGTAGGCAAATAACTGGAAAATGTAAATTAAGTAACTACATACATGGGCATCTGCCCAGCACCTAGGGAGATAAGGAAGTAGAGGGATTTAAAGCTATAGGGACTTAGTAAACGAATGGTCCCCCCCTTAAAGGGTCTAAGGAAATCCTCGATGAAGAAGAAACTAGCAGTACTGTTGGATAATTAACTTAATTGTACATAGTAAGAGCATACAGTGAACCCTGCACACAAAATTACATGTGATTGCAATGCTGTTGTAATGATAGGGAAAAAAGGATGTTTCTGGTTAAAAAGCTTCCCTTCTTCAGATGCTTGTTCACTAGTGATGGTCAGTTTGATTTAGGTCAAAAAACGGCCCAAGACTTTTGGTGTGAGACACAATTGTCCAGCTTCAGAACTTTTTATTTGTGTGCTGTAGCTGTGCTCCAATTAGCAAGTCCTTTTATAGATTATACAGCATTTCTCACTGGAATCATCTCTGTCAGCAAAGGATGTGTGTCAGGATCCAGTCTTTAAACCCTTTGTCAACCTCAGGCCAGGTCAATCAAGGTTTGAGAAGTTTCTGGTTAGATTGGGTGCAATCCTGCACATTATTATCATCCAATTGCTGAAAGGAACACAAAATGTTATCTTTTGGCCAATAAAGGTACTAAGTACCACTGAATTTACATACAGTATATATGTGGACACTAAAGGTAAAAAGGATATCAAGGATTCCGGTTGTCCGCTTCATCTGCCGGTATATCGTCTGTCTGTTCTCCCTCAGACTTAACGCAAGGATTCAGAGTTTCAAAGGAAAACCAGCGCTCACAGCACAAGGTCAGATTCACGGAAAATAGAGAAAAAGAATAAAAGAGAAAAGAGAGATTTCCGCCAATATGGTGTAGTATTTTCCAAATGTGTACACACACCTTTATGTGATTAGCATATACAATAAATAAATAAATAAGTAAAAGTGTCCCTTGTATCCACTCCAAAGTATTACCCAAGACTTTATCTCATACGGATTTGTATAGAGGGGTACTCACGAACGTTTAAGGGATACTGTGCAGTAAAGAGTTGTAGATATCAGCAGCGGATTTTACATGCGGCTCCAAAGCTTCATCCCACTATGGAAATTCACTGACATAGTGTAAAATTGTAAACATCTTTAATGAACAAATGTAAAAAAATGCACTCACAATGTTCCAGTAATAAAATAGCTTAAAATATTTTGTCTCCCACCATCACCGCTTCAGCGTCCCCAAGAGTCTGCAAACTGTTGATATTTAGGTGCGAAAAGTCGCCGGCGTCTTTTCCCACCGCGTGTAGAACTTCTGAAATAAACGTTTTTTTTTTTTTTGCCATATTTACATGCTGTGCATAGGGAGCATGGGCAGTTTTTTTTTCCATGCTCCCTATGCACAGCATGTAAATATGGCAAAAAAAGAAAAACGTTTATTTCAGAAGTGAAAAAAAGAGAGTTCAAAATTAAACAATGCATTAGATGCACAACTAAAGGCTAATACGCCATCACTAAGCGCCAGAAGTCTACACAAGGTGGGACAAGACGCTGCGCGAGATTCGGGATACAGCGAAACGCGCCCATTTTTTTATAGGGCGAATTTTCGCGGGCGTTTTGTGAATTTATTTGCTGGCGGCGAATTGCGCAAATTCACTGCAAATTCGGGCCTGGCGAATAAATTCGCCCATCACTAATATCTGGCACTTCGGAAAAAAATAGATACATTGCAAGTTTTCTAGATAGTACAGGAAATGTTGTTTTGGGTAATTCAGATGATTCTATAAAATAAGACAATGCTGGGAAATAATTTTAACCATAAAAAACATAAATATCAAATTCATTGCAAACAAAATCAACACTTTTGCGACAATGAAACCCTAAAACTGATGAAAACCCAATTTTATGCATAATCATGTTGTATTATTTGAATGTGGCTCTTTGCTATAAATGTCAGCATAGCTATGAATGTTTATGATGCTATTAAACTGGAATGAACACACATTCATCTTGCTGAAAGGGCTACATTACATATTTTAAAACCTAAATGGAACTTCAACATGAACTTTCAGTTTAATGTAACCTGCAAAATGCTCAGATACACAATTCTGCTTAGTCTTGTCTAGTATAGTAAAAGCACATTAATCAGAGCATGACATCAACACATTTTTTTGTCTTGTTGTTAGAGGAACATTTTGGTGAGAAGGTAAGCTTTAAAAAATCAGTTTCCCGGGTTAATGCAGCTAATAGTTAAGAAAACATATTGTTGTCATTACTTTGGGATTCTATTCACCAAATACATGGACAAAATACATAACCACAATTAATTACTATAGTAAACACTCATAAAGATCCAGACACCACTGTATCACTATACAAATATTGTCATGAGGAACATGGCCTAAGGACAAAAGCAGTAATTTAAGAGCAAAGATTATGCCATTAGTGTTTATTCAAGAAAAACGTATGTCAGTGGTCTGGTTGCACTCTGCTCATTGTGGTGGATGCAAAATCCAACATGGCATGCAATACACATGTACGAGTGGCTGCAGGTAAAACATTTAAATAGCTTTATTGAGCAAAAATGCAGATTCAGCAGATGTAACTCCCCAAGTAAATCTTTTGTGTTACTGTCTCTTTCTTTGTTGGGTATAGGCTCTACATAACAGGTTAGATTAAGAGAAGAATAACAGTTTTGTTTGTTATGTATAGAGCTCCATAATGCATTTTATCCATGATTAACAGCATTAATTATAGAGAATCTACACTAAATAGAGAGCATTATAAACAGTACATGAAAACTGATGTTACATATATTTTTTTTTATGGGATATTACCAATGCATGGCTTGAATAATGCTACAGAGAAACAATGAAACTTCCTCCAGAGAGCTTTTAATATTCTGTAAATCTGTTGTCTCAATTCTTTACATAGGATAACCTATTTAAATTGCTCTGAATGTTGAAAACATAACAAATAAAGTGCCATCTTACATCTAGGGGCCAATTCATTAACTTCGAGTGAAGGATTCGAAGTAAAAAAACGTTGAATTTCGAAAGTGTTTTTTGGGCTACTTCGACCATTGAATGGGCTACTTCAACCTTCGACTACGACTACAACTTCGAATCGAAGGATTCGAACTAAAAATCGTTCGACTATTTGACCATTCGATAGTCGAAGTACTGTCTCTTTAAGAAAAAACTTTGACCCCCTAGTTCGCCACCTAAAAGCTACCGAACCCAATGTTAGCCTATGGGGAAGGTCCCCATAGGCTTGGCTAAGTTTTTTTGGTCGAAGGATAATCCTTCGATCATTGGATTAAAATCCTTCGAATCGTTCAATTCGAAGGATTTAATTGTTCGATCGAAGGATTATTCCTTCGATCGTTCGATCAAACTTTTTTGCGCAAAATCCTTCGACTTCGATATTCGAAGTTGAAGGATTTTCATTCCCAGTCAAATATCGAGGGTTAATTAACCCTCGATATTCGACCTTTGATGCATCGGCCCCTTAATGTTGCAAAATGTAAACCTAAGTACCGTTTCAATCAGTTGTAATTATCTTTGTTTTTGGCAATACACATGTAAATTGGAATGTAATTAAGAAGTAAAATTGCCTCAAAAAAGAATGCATGTGTTGAATTAGCGAGATCTTGCATATGTAAGTGTGAAAAACATCAGCAGGGTCTTACGTATTTACATTTCTTGTATATTTGATTAAAAATAGCCTATGCCATGTGTTCATCTTTGTCTTCTGAGCAGAATACAATTTTCCTGTGAGTTTCTACACCACCTGCATTAGCAAATACCCCTTTCCCATGTCAAGCAATCTTGAAACAAGAAAATGTTAGCAAAGGGGCTGTTGAATTAACATCCAAGCTTTGTATGAACAAATGTTCAACCAATATTATGTAAAAATCCTTAGGTTTCACAAAGACTGGAACTCCTGGCTAAGCATTTGTCCAAAACATGGGTCACAAGAATAATTCACGTATCCTCTAACTTTATATAACCTTTATTCCTACTTAAATATGTATTAAAAAATATCTTATTCTGTGTCCTTCCTGACATACTGGGTGAGGATTGAGGATATTGAGTATATTATACATGGAATACCAGCTACTATTGTTATTTATTGATGATATCATTAAACTTCAATGTGGGTCTCCAAAAAGTGAAGTAGTTCTTCACCACATTAAGGAAGTGGCCCAGTTGTACTGCCCTGAGCCCTCAGCATGGGGAGCGCATGTGAGGTTTCTACAGCATTGTCCTCTCCTGATGTCTCGCCTTGGGATCTCCTTTGAAAAAACCTTCTTGTTCTGGGATATGGAGGAGGAGGTGGTCTCTGTCGTGTGTCATTTTTTGGATCTTTTCTTCTTGGCTCATCTTGAATAAAAACCTCCATGGCCTGCATCTCTCTAGATTGCTGTGTGAAAACAAAACAAAACTTGTAAAGCTAACATGTTTTTTCTTTTTTGTTTTAAGTATGGAATGTTTGGGGGTGCTACTGTAGTTGTACCTATTAAATGTTGACCAACCATAAAATTTATTTTTATCATAATCATCTTTGTCTCTGTTGAACTTTTTGGTCTTTACATCTATAATGTCCAATTATAATTGTTTAATTTTTTTTCTCCCATCTGTTTGTTTAGGGAGGCATGCTCAGCGTGTTCACTAAAGGTGCCTAACTCTTTTTCTATGGAATCTTGTTCCTTCTTTATTTCCACATGTATGTTACTTTTTTCTCCACTATCGGGCCCATAAATCTTAGTGAACAATCTGATAGCATAGTGTTCCATTAAGACACAAATTACTCATCCTCACTCAAGGAGTAGGAAATTATTTGATCCTTAAGCCTCTAGGAATCATATTAAGTGATATGTATTTTTGGAAAGTGGCCAACTCCCACCAAAGTTTCAGCTCCTTTTTGATAGACTTTTGTATCTATAAAAAAGTCATGAAGACTAGAGGAGTTATTAGCATGTGTAGATATTGAAAAAACTAAATTTCTAGTTCTATGCGAGAGTACAGAATAAATTATGAAGAAAAGAAAAAAAAGAAAACCAATTAAAATACTTCTATGCACACACATACCTAAAACATGACTTCAAGGTTTACAGTATCCAGATTATAAAAAGTATAGGATACAAATACAATATAAGTTCAGTAAATATAGCAGAGTTTTGATTATGCACATTTATACCATCACACAACTCAGGAAATTAATTCCTTATATTACTAGTGTTCAAAAAGAATAATATAAGTGTACTAGTAAAAATCATATGATTATTTAAACAACTCACATTAAAACAATGCAAAAAAAATGAATAAACATCTTTAAATGCCAAAGGGCCTATTATCTGATAAGCAAACATATTTATGAAATAAACAAATACCACAAAATTAATCCAAGGGGAAATTACACTGAAAAAAAGAACTAAAGGTATGTCCTTAGCATATAAAACAAAGTGCATTTCCTGGGACTCACATATGATTCAGTAATTGTGTATAAAACATCCCTTCTTTGTTTATTGCTTGTCTAAGAAATATGTTTCATTTAGGGGTTTGGTAATTTCTGTACATATTAGAATACACCCTACTTTGAGAGGACATTTTCAACATGCTTACGTATATACTGTACAGCATTAATTGAATACAATACAGTAAGATTTTCCCGTGGAGGTGCCAAGAGAAATATAAGGAATATAAATAAATTAAAGCATTTTCTACATAATACTAATAATACTAGTATGTTTTTTTGAACTTTTAACAGTATATATCAGTAATAGATATAAAGAGACCCTGAATGGAGCCAAAAATGAATAAATATTTAAGGGATAAGGATTACTATTAAACCTGTTTTGCACAATAGGAGATCTACCAATGGTTTGGTAAGTAAGTCTCTTAAAGGAATTGTTCAGTGTAAAAATAAAAACTGGGTAGATAGACAGGCTGTGCAAAATAAAAAATGTTTCATATATAGTTAGTTAGCCAAATATGTAATGTAAAAAGGCTGGAGTCATTTGATGTATAACATGTCAGTCAGAATACTACTTCCTGCTTTTCAGCTCTCTTGGTTTACACTGACTGGTTACCCTGGCTACCAGACAGTAACCAATCAGAGACTTGAGGGGGGACCACATGGGTCATATCTGTTGCTTTTGAATCTGAGCTGAATGCTGAGGATCAATTGCAAACTCACAGAACAGAAATGTACCATGTGGCCCCCCTTCAAGTCGCTGACTAACTCAGAGTTAGAGAGCTGAAAATCAGGAAGTTGGATTCTGGCTGTTTTATTAGACATCTGTTCACTCCAGCCTTTATATATTACATTTTTGGCTAACTAACTATATTAGAAACATTTTTTATTTTGCACAGCCTATCTATTTACACAGTTTTTATTTTGGGTCGAATTTCGAATTCATGGAAGTTATTTAAAACAACCATGAACTCGAAATTTGACCAACTGCAGTTTATATATTATATTTTTATTATAATATTAGAATTTTTGAAACTCGGGTGAATGGGATCAACCCGCAAACTCAAAATAAATTCAATTCGAATCAAATTTGATTCGAGTTTCTCCTCTGAAAAAAACTAGATTTTCAGGAAGGCAGAAGACAACTTAAATTTGATCCCAGCACATCCCCCATAGGCTAAAACAGCAATTTGGCAGGTTTAAGGTGGCAAATCGTCGAATTCTTAAATGGCCAGTGTATGATACATTTTGAAAATCGAATTTTAACTATTACCTAGTCGAATTTGACTAAAAAAACTCAAAAATGTGAATTTAAAAATTTAAAATTTGAATTCAAAATTCGAATTTTCACTTCGATCCTTGATAAATCTGCCCCTTAATGTATAAAGTGTGCAGTGACTTGAGGGGGGCCACATGGGCCATAACTGTTGCTTTTGAATCTGAGCTGCATGCTGAGGATCAATCGCAAACTCACGGAACAGTTATGTCCAATGTGGTCCCCCTTTAGAGTTAAAGAGCTGAAAAGCAGGAAGTTGGATTCTAGATATTATATTAGACATCCAGTCACTTCAGCCTTTATAGATAACATTTTTGCCTAACTAACTACAGTATATTAGAAACATTTCTTTTATTTTGCACAGCCTATTTATCCAGTTTTTATTTTCACACTGAACTGTTCCTTTAAAGAAGACCTGTCACCCTAAGAAATAATTCCAAATTTGTTTATATCATGTTAGTCAAGCAAAATAAACTTTATTTACACTATATTTATTATTTACATTTTGTTTCCTTCAGTCTTGGAATTATAGCAAGCAGGCAGTAGCCATTTGGTGGACACTGCCATTAAGAACAATTGTGTATCACACCTAAATCTTGTGTCTACACCAGAATGGGGAACGTAATGCCTATGTGCAGTGCCCTACATAATTATAGAGCCTGAGAAGGGATGGGGCAATGTGAGAAGTGCAGTGATATGTAAGAACTGCTGAATGGAAAGTGAAAGTAATTGACTGTCCTAACTGATATATTTATCAAAGAGTGAAGTTAATAGTGAATTTCCGCCACTAGAGTGAAATTCCGCCACTTCCCATTCATTTCTATGGGGTTTTTAAAGGCGTATTTATCAAAGGGTGAAATTTCACTTTCACTTTCACCCATTGATAAATACGCCTTTCAAAATCCCAAAGAAATGAATGGAGAGCTGCGGAATTTCACTCTAGTGGCGGAACTTCACTCTTTGATAAATTTACCCCTATGCCTCAAGCATAAGGTGAGGCATAGAAAGGTCTACTTTAAAGGTTGCAATGTGCTATTAAGATTTGCAATGCGATAAAAAGTGTAATAACGAATATTACATTGTGACATGCACATTTTTATTCTTATTTGCTCTCAAATTTGTTCTCTTTACAAATTGTGTTACATTTCCCCCATGACTGCAGATGCGCTTGATTCCTCAATAACAACTATTTTGTCCTCCCCATATAGTAGGGAACTTTTTTTTTTGTTTACCAAGATTCCACTAATTAAACACAAAAGTTGCTAAAGTTACAATGACATGTGAAAGTAGAAGCCAAACTGAGAACTCAATGAGGAGAAAGAAAATTGAAGAATTTTCAGAGAGAACATTCATTTGAGGAAGCCATCATTTTGACTCTGAATAAGCCGGTACCTCTTAAATCTACACAAGTTTGTGTTTGCCTTTTCTCATACATATCATTCAATGTATTTAACATTATATTGGCTATAAACAAATTAATGAGAACATTCACTGTAAAAAAAACATTTTCACAAAGCTGCTGGAGGTGGTAACATAGTGGGTAGGAAACCAACATACAACCTCTTGATGTTTCCAAGCATATTAAGTCTTTTTCCTTTAAAGATTTATACTTATGGTCCCAATGAAGTTAACTTATTCAAAAGTAGTAGATCTATTGCAAACAGTTGGTTATGTTAGTACTGTTTGCAAGCCCAAATATGCTTTTTATCTGGTTGGCAGAAATGTGTGGAGATAGATTTTGTACAATAAGCATAAATCCTTATTTTTAAATATGATTTACAGAATTTTACTTATGCAGAATGGCAAATACTTATGGGGTTAAAACTAAAACAAAATAAATGCTATGAGGAATCGGTTTCTTTAATGAAGGCATCTGTTGTGGATTGCCATTTGATACAAGTACTTAATAAACTGAGCTAAATGTGAAGTCCCTGAAATTCACTCTCATGCACAAAAAATGCATTGAATGCCTTACTTATTTTTCCCACTACTCTAATCGAAATCTAAAAATGTTTCTGGCTACATTTTTAATTCTTTTTTTAAACACATAGGGGGGAACGTAATTAAAGTCGAAAAGAGAAAATCAATTTGCGCCAATAAGAATAAAAATCCACATCTCTCAATGTAATATTGTTCCTTAAACTGTTATTACATTCCAAATTTAATTGGGCACTCTTAAGAAATGCTTGAAGGTGTTGTAATCTTTTGGAGCAAACATAATGACTTTATCAGTAGTGATGGGCGAATTTGCGCTGAAAAATTCACGAAACGTCGTTGGCGTCCGTTTTTTTACGAAGAATTTTCGCGGGCGTTTCACGTATTATTAGCTGGCAGCGAATCGGGCAAACTTGCCTCGAATTCGCGCCTGGCAAATAAATTCACCCATCACTATTTATCAGTAACAAGTTTTATTATATTTACTGCGCATTGGCAAAAACTATGAAATTCGAAAACGGTCTTTCACTGTAAAAAGTGGTTGCTAAACAGTTTCCGGGTTCACAAAAGCTATATTAAACATGCACAAAGCAAAATTTGTTCGTGGAAAGGTATAACTTTTCACATTGCGAATAGTTTTTCCATTACCAACTTTTATTACAATTACAAATTGCCAAACCTGAATCCCCTTTATTAATAATTTTACTTGAAAAATTAAATGCAAAAAACATTGTGGCAAAATTGAGAGTCAATTTGAATCATATGACTTTTTTGAATTGACCACCCTGAAAACTCAACTTTTTCCAGTTGTTGCCCTAAAAACTCAAATCATTCAGATTATCGATATCAATAGCCAAAAATGTTCACGACCCATAAAGGCTAAAACATGTTCCAAAGGTAAAAATAACCATCTGCCACTGACTTCTACATGATTTAGACAGGTTTTAACTGGAGTATTTACAGATTCAAATTGTAGCAGCTTCGGGGTATAATAAATATCTAAAAATTCTAGCTTTTTTTTCTAAATTTTTTTGTTTTTTTGTTTTTTTTCCCCTTTAAAACTCAACTAGAATAATTACAGTTTTAGTAGATAACCCCCATAATTTTTGGGATTGGGTTTCTAACTCCAGAGGTACAGAACCAACCTGAGTGCAGCTTTTTTTATGCTTACCTCTATACGAGTTGCTGGGATGAGCCCCTTTTGTGACCAGATCATGTAATAGATACAGTATATTGACAGACTGCTGTTTGAATGAAAGTCTGGACCTTTGTCTACACTTAGCCTCTTAAATTTTGTTAATGGCATTGTCAGGAACTCCCTGATCTAGAACCAGCAACCTGCTATACATTTATTGGATGCTGCTCCACCTTCTTGAGCCACAGGAGGCAGTGCAATTTGAAAAAGGCTCATTAAATCAATGACTCGTCCTTCATGTCTGCGTTTTTTGGCCCACAGCCCTTGCAGCTCCAGGCAATAGCCCAACATAGTTCCTGTTTTTGATCTGATCCTGAGTTTCTGTCCTGTTCCTGTAAACTTTGTCCCTGCCATGCCCTTGTTCCTTCTGATCTGACTTCCCAATTTTACCTCAGCCTGTAATCTGACTTTGAATGGTTTCGTGCTATTATATGGACTTTAACCAAATTTGGTCTGAAACTGGATTCAATTCTGTCTGCTCCTATCTTCTGTAGAGGACTGTGTGTGTGTTTTTAAATTAAATCTTTGTTTAGTTACACAGCACATTTCCGTATAGGGCATCCATAATGCAATAAATAAAACCATATTGCAAAAAAAAAATTCTGAGGGGGTCATTTGTGCAATAGCTCTAAAGAGTGCTTATTAAGGGTTATGTTTTGCAACTAGCTGCAGATTAGTCAGACTTTAGTGTCAGAATGTATGTTAGTAGTCGTGAGGGGCTGGTATTGGTGAGAAAACCAACAGCTGTTTTATTCCTCTGTAATGGATTGTGATTAAAGCAGTAGGTTCTCTGTATGTGATTTTTTTCTCATTTGAGAGTTCCTCTGTTCTAAACAGTGATGGGTGAATTTCTCCCGTTTCACTGAAAAATTCACGAATTTCCTGCAAAATTCACAAAATGGCAAAAAATTTGTGAATAATCGTGAAATCGGAAAGTTCACAAAAAATCTGGTAATTCTAACATTTTCACGAAAATTTTTTGAAATTCGGATGTTTTCACAAAAATATCATGAAATTTGAGGGTTTTCACAAAAAAATCATGAAATTTGAAGGATTTCACACAAAAATCGTGAAATTTGAAGGTTTCCACAAAAAAATCGTGAAAATCTGACATTTTCACGGAAAAAACGTGAAAATCGGAAATTGACACAGGCGAAAGATTTTATATGAATTTATTCGCCCATCACTAGTTCTAAAACTTTGCTAAACTGTTCAGTGCACCCCCTCTTTTCTTTTATAAGAGGCATGCTATGCCCAGCCGAGCTATCTGCAAGAAGGGCACCTTCCCTTCCCTTAACTGTGTTTGTTGTACATCAATAATTAAAGGAGCAAGTATAAATAATCCAACACAAGGAACAAAACTTAACGGTAATGATTGTGCCACATACAAGGTGATTTATTTGCTTAAGTGTCCATGTGGTCTGGTATATGCAGGCCAAACTATAAGAAAGGTGAAAACTAGGATTAAAGAACATAAAAGCAATATAAAGAATTTTAAACAAGGAACTCAGACAGACACCAGGATAGCCAGACCCTTTAACATTGCAAAACATTCTCATTGGCAACTTGGGTAGTCCTAGAGGTAGTCCAGCCCTTAGGTAGAGGTGGTAACTTTAAATAGAAGATGTTGCAACGTGTTGATATATTATGTTGATAAGATTGTTGTATGAATATGCTAAAATATTAGTCCTTTATAGGTAAAGAGTTGTGGTGAGACAAAACCTAACATGTTTCTTTGGTAAACAGGACAGGTAGACCCTAAAATGGGTAGTACGTTCCACCTTTCATGGATATTTTCTTGTTTATTCCAGAAAAGAGAGAAAATAATTTACTATTGGACTTTTGGACTTTTGACAAGAAATTTTATCTGTGGGACTCTGGTGTATATGAATAAGCACTAATATCGTAGTGGTTGCATTGACCAATGGCATGAAACTGGACACTAATGTTACCTTTTGCAATGTGATTGGATTACTAGGTGATTGGACATGTGGTTGGGGGTGGAACACTGTGTGGCAAGGGGTTCAAAAGATGTATACTGAACAGTTGTTATTCCCACTTGAGAAACAGCCTATGTGATCCAAAACATGTTGTGGAATAAAAAGTAGCAGCACAGTTCTGCAGTTTTTGTTGCTTACTTCGTATTATATGATTGATACATTTCTGGCCTTCACGGTGTGACCTGAGGAGGTGAGCCCACTGGATTATCAACTAAAGGGATGTGCTGAGGAGATGTAACAAGTTTGTTCTAAACCTGTTCCTTAGCAAGCATCTTTTCATTTCTTTTTCTTGATAATTTTCTGAAAACACTTTAATAGGAGTCAATGGATTATATTTCATTTAACCAATGATAGATTGCTCCCTTCAAATACAAATATAAAGTGATAGAAAACTCGATATGCAAAATAACATTTTACGTGTTAATATTTGTTAAGAATATACTGAAAAATAAACCGTACTAATTGGTAGTGAAAAAAATGAAAATCAAACTATTTTCTTTCAGATTTTCCAGAGCCAATAATTGCTTCATAGTGTGGGATAAAAATAAGGTTCCATCTCTCTTCATCCCCCTGCTGTTAGGATAATCACTAACTTGTAGGCCTCCCGGCATGAATGACTTTCAAGGTAATTGGTGGATATACAATAATTCTACCCATGGTTTCAGCTTCAAGTCTACTGAGCAGTACAGTACAGTTGAATCACTTATAGCTAACTCTAACTGAACTGTGATGGATATGTAAAGTTTATCCCACATCCATATTTAAAGAGTGAGGAGGAGGTGTGGAACAAACAGCCACTCCCCTTCCCATGACATCATGAAAAAAGTTATCGTGTTAACCTTTGCTAAACCTGTGCAAGCGAATTGTTCATAAAAAATCAGTTGTGTTCATTGTGTTTGAAGCGTCCATAATAGGACATGTTACAAATCACCTGTTGTAATAAGTGAAAAAGTGAAAAAGTTGATAACATAAAAATATAAAAATTAAAAATGAGGACCAATTGGAAGAAAAATTTTTTTTAAAGAATTTTGAAAAAATTTTTTAGAAAATTTCTTGAGAAACATTAAAAGGAAAATCCTACGATATTTGGCACAAATTTACTCCAATAGAAAAGTCATTGCTTCATGCAAAAGTTCACATACTCGATATTGCTCGACGCGTTTTGTAGATAACCGCAGCTCATTTTGAAAACCAATATTACTTGACATATTTTGTAAAATATTTGCGGTATATTTCAAAAATTCTATAATATTTCTTACCCTAGGCACTCACATGACTTATTCCGCATACCGCACTCAGCACATTTTCCCTGAAATATTGTTTTACATGGATGTAATGCTATGGGAGCACCTTTGTCATTGTGGGTGACAATAATCAAGGCACATGGTACACTAATAGCATCTTGCATTCACCAAATATAATTCAAGAACTCACTTTTTTTTGGTTCCAGTGAAAGGCAATACACCTTGTGGAGTAGTATAATTATTATTTTCTTACATCAAATTGAACATTCTACCTCATCTACAGCATCAGTTACGTTGCAGACACCAAATGGTAGAAAACAGCACTCTGGCGTGACAGTAAATTTAACTGGGGTTAGATGTGATAGTTTACAGGATCAGTTCCTATTTTGCTTAAAATGAACTGTTTTTGTATGCCACACTCTTCACTTGGATCACATGTCTGGTACATACCTGGTACTTTTTAGACAAGCATGAGTATACAAAATAACTAGCATCCCCACCCTCCAACTGATCTCTAACAGAACCCTGGAAGTTGAGTGGTATATTCATAATACTACTCTTCTTCATGTGTTTCGGCTAAAGCTCATTTCATGTCCATAATCTATAGAAGAAGGAACTGAAGATCCCTCCCCAAGGAACAATGTGTAGACAGGGATGAAAAAGGAAAATTCCTATCCTACTGTAATTTTCTTTTTCCAGCTATCATCCATGGCAGCACACATACAGTATGGGTATTTCCCCACACACCAATGGGACAGAAGGATCCACCCCTAATTAATTTAAGGACTCCACCTACCCTCACTCTTATATATAGCAATATCACTGACCCAAACTTAAAAGGGAGGGAATTCTATGCTGTGATGGATGATAGCTGGGAAAAGAAAATTACAATAAGTATGATAGGAATTTTCCTTCTTCCCCAGCTATCCCCATGGAAGCACACATATGGGATTTATCCTAGCAAACACTCAGGGATAGTGATGGGTGAATATCTCACATTTCGCTCCGCCAAAATATTTGCGAATTTTCCGCAAAATTTGTGAAACTGCGAAAAATTTGCAAAAATTGTGAAATCTGAAAGTTCACAAAAAAATCGTAAAATTCTAAAGTTTTTACAAAAAAATCGTGAAATTCTAAAGTTTTCACGAAAAAATCGTGAAATTCGAATGACAAAAAAAATCTTGAAATTTATCATATAATAATAAGAATACTCCCTGAATAACAAGCATTAGCAGACATTCCACATCAGCAGGAATGCCAAATGATTCCATTTCACTGTTTAAAAAGCCCTCTGAATGCATCTATTCTTGATGTTGTCATTTGCCCACAACCAAGATGGCCACCATGCTTCCTGCTTACAGTTGCCCAAAACAAAGATGGGCTTGCCCTGCAGATACAAGCCTTGTGTGCCGGTGTGTTCTTTTGTTCCAAAACAAAGATGGCCACAAGCGTGACATCACTGCCATACTACCTACCCTGAACCATGCACTCCAAACTGATTCCCCAATCAGGCCAGCCCTGGTAGAGGCAGGAGGAGACAACTTCTTTGGCTAGACCAGCCATGGCCCAGTAAGGCTGAAAAGAAAAAAAATATAACTCCTAAAATGTGTTCCCTCTGTCCCTGGTCAGCAGAAATAAATAAAGACAGTAAGTGAGGGGAGGTGGAGTCCTTAAATGAATTAGTGGGTGGATCATCCATTCTGTCCCATTGGTGATTGGGGAACTACCCATAAGTGCTGCCATGGGGATAGCTTGGGAAAAATTGACATATCACAGAAGACCTGTCTCAAAAGTGCCAAAAGCTAAACTTTCTATCACTTGCTATGGTTCAGACACTTTTCCAGTTCCATACTCTTACCACCTGACATAAGAGGGTTCATTAATAAACACACTGTCAACTGTGGGTGGCAATATGGGGACTACATATTAATGCAATTCAGAAAGGTACTGTATTTGCATCTAAATATGCTCCTGTGCTTATATATGGGTGCAAATTGCATCCATTCTCAATCTGATGAATGATACGCAATGCTGCGTTTATAAATATAGAACCTTGGAGCTACTACCAGTCTGGAACTGGAACATGTTCTAAAACCTCTAAAACCACTAAAATGAGAATGTTGATAAGTAAGGAAAACATAATGCCAACACATTACTGAACATAGTTTTATAGTTAATTTGGGTTGTAAAGAAAAAAGACATATGACCATCAACTTCAACCTTTCCAAACGAACCCCAGTACATATAGTAAATATTAACAAACCTATACAGACCTATCTATACAGATACTTAAAGAACTAAAGAAGTAGGCTAGACATGTTGTACATTATGTTTTGGGCTTCTGTACCAGCCCAAGACCACCACAGGCCTTTAGCAGGGATATATTAGATTCTGAAGAAGTATCAGGAGACCATGAATCCTAATCTAATAAGATGGATGAGTGCTCACCCTTCTAAACATTGACTTTAGCTGTAATGATGCCCCAGTAGCTCCCCATCTTCTTTTTTGCTGATTCACTGCACATGCTCTGTGCTGCTGTCACTTACTGAGCTTAGGGACCCACTCACAATATACATAGAATATAAATGTCACAATATAAGGCTAATTAATAAGTAATACATATACTGGCAGCACAGAAACCAGTGCAACCAGCATCATTGCTACTATTAGGAAGCTGAACTTTAGGCTGGTGCAATAAGATCAGTATGTAAAATATGACATTTGTAGCCATATTCATTTTTAGGGTTCAAACCTAATAAAGATTAATGATGAGCGAAATGCATTGAAGTTAATAGCCATTCTTGTTTTCCAACAGTTTTTTGCAAAATACATTGGAGTCAGCAGGCATTTTTTGTGGCAAAATAAATTGAAATTAATGGGCTTATCTGCTCAAAGTACATTGCAATCAATGTTTTTTTTTTTTTTTGCTGTGACCTTTTTTCCTGCAAACTGTATTGGAGTGAATGGCCATATTGTATTTTTTCCACAAATCAATGCCTGGTGAAAAATCTTGTTCATGACTAATAACAATATCTAAACTAAACTAACTGTACATTTTAGCATTACAATGGGTGCGTATTTAATGCTTGGTCAAAAACTCATCCAAGCCACTTTTAGTGGGTTATTTATTAAATTCTGATTTTATTTATGGTTGGAATTTTAAAGGGGAAAAACACAATTTTTTGTAGAAAAAAACTAGAATTTTTCGAGATTTGTTAAACTCCATTGGTGTTAAAATTCTGAATAAAAAATTACTCCAACTCAGACCTGCTGAGTTCATGTAGAAGTCAAAGGCAGATGTCCCTTTAATGTCTTAACCTAAACTGGGTTTCGTTCTATAATCCAAAGATTTTGTGGTTTACGCACTTCATATCTGAAAAAAGTCCCAGGTTTCGAGTGTCAAATCCGAAAAAGTTGCAGTTTTCGGCGACAAATCCGAAAACTTTGTATGTTTCAGATTCTTTTTCACGATTTTATCAGGTTTTTTCCACACAAGAAATTTTTGAAAAAATGTATTGATAAATAGGGGGGAAAGTACATGTGGATTTGGTCAGAGTAGTTCTCAGAAAATAGTGAGAACTTTTTTGTATATTGATAAATAACCCCCTAAAAGTTACTAATAACTCTCCAAATAGAGTTAGATGATTTTTTTTTGCTTTCAATACTTTCCAAGGATATATGATTAAAGGAAAACTATACCCCCCAAGCAATGTAGGTCTCTTTTAAAAGATACTGAGTAAAACAGCTCATGTGTAAAACCCTGCTTCATGTAAATGAACCATTATTATAATAATATACTTTTTTAGTAGTATGTGCCATTGGGTAATCATAAATAGAAAATTGCCATTTTAAAAAAAAAGGGCCGCCCCCTGAGATCGTACGATTCACTGTGCACACATACAAACCACATGTAAGGTCACATGAGCCAATTAACAGACAGAGTTCAGCCTTTTGCTTCCTCACTTCTTCCTGTTACAGTTAGTATTGTAGTATTTCTGGTCAGGTGATCTCTGAGGCAGCACAGATAGAGTCACGAAATGGTGGTTCAAGGCAAGAGATGTAAAAGGGCAATATTTATGTAAATATATATACCAGTTTGGTAAGATTATTTAATATGTCATTCAATTCGATATAAACTATCTGTTGCAAAAGTATTCATTTTAGGGGTATAGTTTTCCTTTAAACCATATAAAGCATCTAAGGTCACTACAAGGTATCTTCAAGGAATTAGTCACAGCATGCAAAAGCCCACCAGCCGTCAACCTTGCTGAAATAGCTGACTTCCTTCCTCCCCTGTCTTCAAACTCCTGCTGCTTCTCAGAACAGCACATAATAGAAGTTCACAAGACCAAGCAAAACAGACAACCCTGGACACTTAAAGCTAAGGGGCTTAGTCCAAACGTAAAGGTTATTTTTAGATGAATTTCGAAAGGGGGGAAGATGCTATAGTGAAACATTTATCTTCCTCTTTCTGTAATAATCAGTGCTTTTAAATGGAATTCTCAGGGCCGGATTTACATAGCGGACGCCCCTAGGCCCACTGCCATTTGTCGCCCCTGTCCCCTCCCCTTTATTCGTGCAAATTTTCAAGGAGATTGTATCTCCTGTGCATCCCCAGTGTTTTTGAACCAATGTGGGTGTGGTTGGGCAGCATGCCGCCCCCCTAAAATCCTGCCACCCTAGGCCCGGGCCTAGATGGCCTTCCCACAAATCCGGGCCTGGGAATTCTACATTTAAATATTATACACAATTCACAAACTTAGGACAATCTAATCAGGAGCCAATTAACCTGCCTGTGTGTTTCTGGATTCAGGGAGAAAATCTATGCAAATGCAGGAAGGACATACAGTATAAACTCCTTGGAGAGATTGTCCAGGTTAGAATCTGCAGCACAAACACCTAAATCATTGTATAATGGATCTTATGATTTGGGCTTCGTTTGTTATCTGCACTTTGCTTGAACCCAATAAGGCCTATATAACTATAGTGCATACAATTTGTTATGGCTGACACTTACGTTATTGCAATAATAACAAACTGCCTCTGTTTTATGTATGGTAGAAGCCCCTAAAAGTTAGTTGCTGCAAGAAAATATAGAATGCTGGAAAGTACACACTCTGTCAGATTTAAAATGAGTAAAAAACGATCAAACTATCAAATTGAAAGTAAGTGTTTCTTAGTAAAATTTCTGAAAACACCTCAACGCTTGCACTTTGCAGTATCGTTTCTACCACATCCCAAGGTACAAAAAATAAACATCATAAATATAAATTCCAGTGGTCTTCAGAACAGTTTGGCAACCCTGTATATATTAGGCACCAAAGTATTCAAGATATAAACCTTATATCAATGCGTATAATGTCTATGGCTATTGCAAACACTATTCATTTCATGGGTTGTTAAAATCCCTAATACAGTAGTAAATGAACCCCAGAAATGGTTTCTAAGTTCATACAACATTTATCAGTGTGGTGTCTACTATTAGGTTAATAAAAATTAAATTATGTGCTGGGGGTTGGGAAAGAGGAAACATCCAAAAATATTGCAAACTGGAAAAGAATAATGTGAATAAAAAGCATTCTTTGTAATTAATTAATCGTTGGTCAGTTTTTTTTTACAGTCCTTTAGTGTCCTTTGTAGTTAATATAGTAATTTAATGCATGCTTTCTAACGTCTCCTTTTTGTCTCCTTAGTCTATTCAGTCAAGGGCTAATTTATTCACATTCAAATTTGTGTTTTTACCATTTTGTTACCTAAAACTCCCAATTTTGAATTAAAGTTTTGGAAACGTGATTTCTTGAGGTTTATTAAGTGCAAAAAAACTTAATAAACTCGAACGAAGCAAGTTTGTATTCTACTCATCATTTCCAATGACTCTACAAACTTTTTTTTTTCTACTCATGAAAAAAAGATTGAAAAATTCTTAAATATTTCCTAGGACAACTTCCATTGTTTTGATCACCAGATTTTAGATGCTGAATTGTTCCATTCAAGCTTATTTGAGCTTAAAAAAAATCTTTAAAATCTGAGTTTTGAAAACTCTAATTTGAAATAAGTTTTAGCTAAAACAAAATCTTGAACTGAGGTAATCGTAGCTGTAGATGCAATTTCCTTTAGCAACTTCCTGCCAATGAAATGCATATTGCATTTCACTTTATTAGAATGACAACTTCATAATCTCTTACATATGCAATAAGCAATATTATTTACTGTACATAATAATCCACAATTCATATTGATGTTCGGTGAAAGAAAAATAACATGTACAGGTGTGGGACCTGTTATCCAGAATGCTTGGGACCTGGGGTAATCCAGATTACAGATCTTTCCATAATTTGGATCTTCAAACCTTACGCCTACTAGAAAATCATATAAACATTAAATAAACCCAATAGGCTGGTTTTGCTTCCAATAAGGATTAATTATATCTTAGTTTGGATCAAGTACTAGGTACTGTTTTATTATAACAGAGAAAACAGATATAATTTTCAAATATTGCATTATTTGGATAAAATGGATTTTATGGGAGATGTCCTTTCCATAATTTGGAGTTTTCTGGATATCGTGTTTCCGGATAACGGATCCAAATCTGTACTAGATAATATAAATAATAGAAAATCAAAATCAAATGAAGGTCCCCTGATAGGGAATCTGGTTATGGAGAAAGCAGCAGGCACTCACAGATCCCACAACAGGCAAAGTCAGGCAATGAGTGAACAAACCTTGCCTTACGTGTTTCATGCGCACAGGCACTTAATTAATGTGCCTACCTGCTACTTTCTCCATGGTCAAATACCTCCACCTTGAGCTGTAGTAATGGGGCATGTGCGTTCAGACCCCACTTATTGACAGGTGAGATTATATACTTTGGCTCAGAATCAGGAATATTCTTTTTTAAACTCAGGACACTTAGGGGCAGATTTACTATGGGTCGAATATTGAGGGTTAATTAACCCTCGATATTCGACTAGGAAAATTAGATCGATCGATCAAAGGATTATTCATTCGATCGAACGATTAAATCCTTCGAATCGAACGATTCAAAGGATTTTAATCCAACGATCGAATGAATATCCTTCGATCAAAAAAACTTGGGCAAGCCTATGGGGACCTTCCCCATAGGCTAACATTGTGTTCGGTAGCTTTTATCTGCCGAACTAGGGGGTCGAAGTTTTTTTTTAAAGAGACAGTACTTCGACTATCGAATGGTCGAATAGTCGAACGATTTTTAGTTCGAATCGTTCGATAGTCGTAGTCGAAGGTCGAAGTAGCCCATTCGATGGTCGAAGTAGCCCAAAAAACACTTCGAAATTCGAAGTTTTTTTCATTCGAATCCTTCACTCGAATTTAGTAAATCTGCCCCTCAAACAGCCCCTAAGAGGGAACCCTAAATCAGCCTTAGGCAAAGCAGTTGATATAACATTTCCTCACATACAGCAGTTTTCCTGTCTTGACAGCATTAATATTATAATAAATGTGTTTTTTCTCTATATTTATGCAAAATGAAAAGTCAGAAGACAAAAGAAAGGCTGGTCCATCCTCCAAAGCTTCATGTAATTGTCCCATGATTATGTAGATGGAAATTTTGAATGAAGTTTAATGTGAAAGTGGAACATGCAGACCAACAGATAGCAATTGGTAACTCTGTACAGTTAATTCCACCATTTAGAAAGTGCAACACTGCCAATAATAACATAATTAAATGGGATGTTGTGCTTTCTGTTTTTGCCCAGCAATTTGCAGCTTTATTGTGTGTAGATGCTATAATTCTATATGTAATTATGCTGTGCCAGATATTAGCTAAAACTTAATGGCAAATTGCTGAAGTGAAACGCCTAGTACATATAAAATGATTAAGACTGTACAAAAATGCTTTGGGTAAATGACAAGGTACAATAAAGGCTGAAACCAGCAAATACTACATTCGTTTTCAGCCTTGTTCTTTTAACAAAAGCAGAAGGTTTCAAAAAGCAAAAAACAAACAAAAAAAAAAAGAAAACAATTACTGGCCTGTAGCAAATATCTTTTTTCAAATTATAATGATTTCTAACTAAAAGTGAAATACTGTCATGGGTATTATCATTTATTATCTGATTTTCCGCTTGCATTACTAGCATTGCACATTTTAATACTCTTATGTCTTTTGAAGAAAACATGCAATTCTTTTTACCTATAGTATTGGGCTTGTCCCAGGAATGTGTCTACTTGGTTTTTAATACTATAATACTTTTTAATACTATATGCTTGTAAGGAAATCTTAAGGCAAAGACCAGATATTTGACCAAAACAGAACAAGGGATGAGGTTGAAAAATCAGGAACTAGACTGGATGGAATGGGTATAAAGACAGGACAGGGAGGAACAGTATGGAGCAGGCATGGAGACTGATCTTTTTTCCCAGAATGACATATACAAACCCTGGGGTTATCATTGTGTAACACGTTTCTGGGCTATATAAGCCAATGGGGTTAACGACCAGCTAGCAACCCCATGAGTCCCTACAATTGAAATGTAGATACGATAGAGATTTGCTTGCTTTTGTATAACAAGTTATGGGCAGCCAAACAATTCCTATTAACCCTTTATGCTTTAAAAAAACTATAAGCACAATGCTCTTTGGTTTAGCAACTTTCTACCTTTAACATTGTTTTTATATGGTTTAATGTTTGTCTTAATGTTTTTTTCTGAGTGTGTTGGAGGTCATATATTTTTAGCAGCAACAAACAGTGCTTGTATGTTAGTGGCTATGCCAGTTACACCAAACCTTAGTGCTTAGATATTCTGAAAATGAGTTTTTGTATTTTTACACCTAAGCCTTGGCTTAGATTTGGCTTATTTCTATAAGACAACAGGAGGAAAAATTAACCCATGCCACCTGCAACATACACCTATAGTAGGTGGTTCTTCACAGTGAGGACAGTGAGGTTGTGGAATGCACTGCCGGGTGATGTTGTGATGCTGATTCAGTTAATGACTTTAAGAATGGCTTGGAAGATTTTTTGGACAGACATAATATCAATGGCTATTGTGATCCTAAACTGTATAGTAAGTATAGATATGGGTATATTTAATTTATGTGAAAGTAGGGAGGGTGTGTGTATGGATGCTGGGTTTTCATTTGGAGGGGTTGAACTTGATGGACTTTGTATTTTTTCAACCTGATTTAACTATGTAAATATAAGTATGGGCATACAACTATGAAACCTGCTTGAAATGTTCAAGTCTAAGGGGAAGATGTCAATGTGTGACATTGGGGATTGCCCTGGTAAAATTCTACCACTCTTTTTTTTCATTCCTGTTTAATTTTTAGAAGGAGGAACTTTTACTTTCATCCATTGATAAATATACCTCTAAAAATCCTAAAGGAATAAATAGTGTCAGAGCTAAAAAAACAAAAGTCGCCATAAGAAAAAATGCCTATTGACAATTTTTTTTGCAGTTTTGAGAATTTTTCTGTGAAACTAGTGGTGAGGTCTAATTTCATGCTTTAATATATCAGCACCTTAGTCCCTTTCTTCAGATTTATAGCAGGTTTCTTAGTAGCCATGAACTGTGTGACCCCATCAAAAATCACTGTGGTCCACCTTGGGTCACCCAAACCAGTGTTTATTAAACAACTGAATTCTTATAGCAAAATACCAGTCAACTTTTTCATCTGTTAAAATAATGAAAATAAATAGTGTGTGTTGAATGTTCACTGAGAAATGACGGCCTTTGAAAGATCCTTAATGTACAGTCACAGTCTTGCTCATTATTTATGTGTGTGTTTTAATGGCACACTAACCTTTAGTTTAACAGTCTCCTAAATTACAAGTAGTACATCTATAACAGCCCCCATTCCTTAGCTTGGCAACATACATTGTCATTAAAATGGTATGAACCCATTTTGGGTTGGCAGATTCTATAAAAGCAATGCTCTTTTCAAAGCTATATTTTAAATATGGAAATCAGTGATTTAATGTCTGTGTTCATGTACAGAAAGCCATTGCTAAAGCAAAGCTATTGCTGACAACAAATTCTCAAACTTGCCCTTTTAATTTGGCTGGTGTATCCATCAGTTTAGTCAATAGTTAACATGATTACTTTTTTATTGAACCACATTTCTCAGGGCCACTGTGTTATAAACCGGACAATAAAAATAATTTGTTAGCAGACAGCTGGTAAAACCAGCATATTATAGAGAGTTAATTCAACATAGACACTCCAACCTTAATTTTCTAGCAAGTGAACAATCTAAAGCTTTCAAAGGCTCAATAAATGGCTATTACAGTTAGCACCTGACATAATTTATTTAATTTCTGAGTAGACTGAAAAATAATATGCCTGTGATCTTTGTGCATTTTGCAAACTACTATACAATGTTTTGAAAGCTTTCTCATGATTAAACAAAATGATGCAAGTTTTATTGCTCTTAATACAATTAGAAACAAGATTTAGTTGAGTTTTTATCATGTTGCTTAATCCATGTCATCATATTTGCAGGAGACCTAAAATATAGATGACATTTCATTATGTAACCCTATTCTAACCCCTTCATTTATTATAGGCTGTACATCATCAATATCTTACCATACACAGGTCCAGAATGCCCTTTAGTAAATTTAAGTGTACTGGGAATTTCTCTCAATGGCAATGCCTAGTGATGGGCAAATTTACACCATTTTGCTTCGCTGAAAAATTTGCGAATTTCCCGAATAAATTCACCCATCACTAGCAATGCCTTCAGCTAGTGGGATCTGGGAATAACCTATGGATGGCCCCACTAGGAAACAATAATTAAACACACCAATGCTGCAAACAAAATATAACTTTAATATAGAAATAAAGAATGGATATTCTTTGAATATTAACCTTGCCCAGGGGTACCCATGTGGTAAGCCCAGCCCGGGCACAGTCTTTCCCAAGGAAAAGTCCACTCCTGGTGGACACACAGTCATAGTCCCAAGAGCTATTTACCCCAGGTACCACTCACTGCCCAAATACCTCTCCTGATGGACAAGATTGTTGCTCCCACATAACAGGTACACAGATAAGACATGTCCTCACATAGGGACATATGCTGGAATCCTTTAATACCCTTTCCTCAGGTTAAAACTCACATAGAACTGGTACAGATATCCACAGCAACTCAGGCCGACTCCAATATTCCACACCAGAGTTCTCTCAAGCCTCTTTCACTGGGATACACCACTATGCATCTCTCTCTGGGCAATTTCTCTCATGATTATCACACTCCTGTTATCCCAAGGCCACCAAAGGCATTGCCACCCATGTGTTTTTTCTCCATTGTCTGGGGCCTGTTATTGCCAGAGCCCCAGCTGGAACAAATCAATCCATTCTGAATTGAAAGTAAAAGTAGACTGCCCCATAGCATATGACAGCTCAGCTATATGAAGAAATTACTCAACAGTGACACCTTCTTGCCAAATCAGGAATCTGCCAGGGCACACTGCATTAGGGACAAAGGACTCACTTCCCCTCCCTTATCCAATTAAGGCCCAACACTTAGCTGGCCACAGAAAGGGATTTCCAGCTATGTGGAGATTTTCAGTCCATAGGGGTACTTAACTCTATGGGTCCCTACAATTACTTATAGAAATATAAGGGGTAGTTCACGTATAACTTAACTTTAATTATGTTATAAGCCTGTTGTTGCCAGAGCCCCAGCTGAAACAAATCAAACCAAATCCAAAAATTTGTCTGAATTTTCGCCAGCATCAGCATTGTTGTGGCATCAATGTATTTATTCACTAGCACGAATTTGCGCCTGGCGAATAATTTCACCCATTACTAAAAATATTTAAAGGCTCCGCTCACAATTTATCAATGCCCAATGTAAGTCTATTCTGAGATATTTCCTGAGTGTGCTCGTTGTCTGGTTTACTGTACTTGACCTTGGTTTGTCCTTGACCACTGCTGAGATGCTGCCTGATTACTGAATACCCTTATGGATTTTGATTCTGTACTGTGCTGCCTGATTGGTTATTGACCCCTGGCCTGTTCCACAACTTAAGTGTACTCTCTCCCCATTCCTCCTGTCACACGTTCTGGTTCTCTTGCCTGTCCAGAACCATCTCCTTGGTTCTCTCACTTTAAGACCTGGCAGCATCCAAGTAGCGAAGTGCTCCTCCTGATGTGAAAGGCGGCTGTTATAGACAGAAGCACAAGCTGTCACTGGAACATTGGCGTTTGTTCTGAGTTTTAGGATACCGAGCGTGACAGCTGGAGAAGATTGGTGTATTTAATGTGCAAACATCATAGTAAGCACTAATTTGAAGGTTCACTACCCCTTAAAAATGTAAATTTGCCAGCACCAATTATCAATTTTTTTTTCTTATATAGATCTGTACACAAATGATATTATACTGCCATTTTTCTGAATTTATCTGTTAGAAAACAAGCAAGTGAACTTAAGCTGTAAGGTGTCAAACAATGGGAAGAGTTATCAGAATTACAATCATCCTCTAGCCACTAATAAGTCTACATCTTAGAGCATATAATCAGTATATCCATATTTAGGGATAGGGTAGGTAGGTCATCAAAAAGGAGTGGAATGTGCATTTTATTACACTTAAGGGGTCATGTATGACAATTAAATTGAGTTCTTGTGTCAAAAGGTGTTCCATGCACTTCCATTTCTTCCTAGAACTACTGTACCAGCAAATTCTCTAGCCTTTGTTGCCAGGTGACAAAGTGTTACTGTATGTTTGTATAGTTGCTTCTTCCATGCAGGGAAACCTCAATTTATTTTCCAGCATTTTATCTTGTTTTTTGTGGTCCTACTGATTTATAATGCATTTTAATAGGTGCTTTCCCCTGATTGTACATAATGCTTTCCTGAATTTTACATAAAAAATTGTCCTAATGTTCCTCAGAATTGATGTTTAACCTCTATGAATATTATTAGTGAAATGAAAAGTTTAAAAAAAAACTAACAAGATGCATGTTTTGTCATTGTTCTGCTTGTAAATAGTCAATTTCAGTTATTCTGCACTTCATACGGTCATCTTATTGCTTTGGTTAGTGTATGTGACCTAGTGTATGTGACTACGGAGAGGCCTTGCACCCCTCCGTAGTGCACTAATTAACCCTTGGTATTAACACAGTAAATGTTGTATTTCAAAGTAAAATTTACTACTGTACATTTATACTTTGAGTACTTAAAGAATAAGTTGTTTTAATACATCTCCCTGATTTTACATGTTACTGGAGATTACATAATCTTTTCCTGGTCCCCTAAAGAATATAAAATGGGGGTTCTATTGTACATTCAAAGGCAACAGCATAACATTGTTTTTAGAGCCCAGTTTGAACAGAAATACTCTACTGGGACTAAAGTAAGCATTGCCATCATGCAAATTGTTTATATAATGTTCTTCAATCCACTTGAAAAAGATATTAGCAATGCATCACTGCTGAGCATATTTGTAAAGAGCTTTTTCGTGCTTTACAGTATTTGAAGATGAAAAGTGCATCTATTCGAGGCATATTAGCAATCACAGATTCCAGCGTACGTCATGGCTCAGACGAAGTGCTTTAAGTGGGGATGCTAGATTGACCTACTCATATTGAGTGAAGACCCCTGCATTAAGTATAATACCCTTTGCAAAAGAAATTAACATGGAACTAAACTCAATGACTCTTGAGAACAAAAATAATATAAAATGATTTCCTGTCCAAAGTTACTGTACATCTACCTGCTAGCCATCTCAGATCCTCAGAGTTTTCATTATTTATATACTGTGACAACTAGACCTGTAGGGGTACCTGGGTCAGTGTCTTGGGGCCGCTTTCCACAGTCTTTTAGGGTAAAAACAGTCACAGTAGTCGCTCCTCTTAAAGGCAAGTACCTGCAGTTTATTCCGTTACACAGTCTTTAGTAACAAGCAAAACAAAACAAGGAAAAATAAACCCTTGCACCAGAGAGCTGGCTAAACACAGTTGGCAGCCTAACTACAGTTGGGTGGCTTGCCCAACACCAACTTAAAACAAAAGAATCAAAATATAACACAAAAGTTTGGTAATCAGTACCTTCCTTGTGCAGTGCAGGTTCTGCTCTCTCTCTCACTCTTAGGTGGGAGGGGTTCCTCCTCCCAAGGTCAGTCAGGTACTTTAGCTGCAGCAATTACCTTGCAGCTTTGGTCTGTATTAATTAATCCATGTTCCAGGGTGTTGTATTATATAACACCCTGGGAGAAACATATTGCCCATCAATAACTAACCCAGCTGCTTTGTTACAATACCCTATCATCAAAAAGCCATGTTGAGATTTTTAAATGAGCTTTCAACAGCAATAAATGCTTTAATAAAAAAATAGAAATTGGATTTCATGTTTTATTTGAAAAGGACTTTTATTATACAGCTGTTTGTATATATATAATACACAGCCATGTATATCTTGTAAAGGGCATTCCACAACCTCACTGTCCTCACTGTGAAGAACCACCTACACTACTTCAAAAGAAAGTTTGGTTTCTCTAATCTTAAGGGATGTCCTCTGGTGGGCAGATCCTTTTTATAATGCCCTCTAATGTACTTGTAACGAGACATTATGTCCCCTTGAAAACATATTTTTCCCCAGAGCAAACAACCTTAACCTTGACCTCATGAGTCTGCCCTCATTGTTTATATCTTCCATCCCATTTACCAGTTTAGTTGCATGTCTCTGCACTCTCTCTAGCTGATTTATATCCTTATTAAGGACTGGAGCCCAAAACAGCACTATATACTCAATGTGAGGCCTTACAAGGGCCTTTTAAAGAGAATAAATTATGTTTTCATCCCTTGAGTTAATGCCCTTTTAATGCAAGACAATACTTCATTAGCTTTAGTAGCCACTGAATGGTACTGCCTGGAATTGTTATCCACAAAAATCCCCAAGTTCTTCTCAGTTAAGGATATCTCCTACACACTACCATTTAATGAATAACTCACATGCAATTTCTATTTTTATTTCTACCTTGCACTTATCAACAATGAACAGTTTTCCAATCAATACAACAATATTATTTTGGTTACAATCAATCTTTTTTTTGAATATGCTGGCGATCACGGGTTTCTCAAACTTGAAAAATTATAAACAAATGTGAGCAATGCTGTGTTTCAAAAATGTAAGAAGAGAAGAGAAAACTGTATATGTCCATGCAAAATGAACTTCATCTTTAGATCCATCGAACGGTCAAACACATAGCTCAAAGTTGCACTGAAAATGCCATGAAAATGTTATACTAAAGTGTAAATTTACCAGTCACTTTGAAAACTGGACCAAGGAAGAAATGACTACATGCACTGATACATAGTCGTATTTAGTTTCTGTCTGTACAAAACACTTTCTGCCCACTTAATGTATTTGTAATAAGGTGTTGATGCCACTGGTATTTTTTAGTACTACATCCTAAATTCAAAGATGTCTGAACTAAATCTGTGTTTATCTAAGTGATTTTGGATAACTTGCTTTGTAAACTTTGTTTAATTGCTTTTTTCTACAAATTTGATTAAAATCCTTTGTCATTTTGTCCAGATATTTATGCATTCAGTGCAATTACTGCCTCTCTATTTTGGTTTACTACATATTGGGGTCTATTTATCAAGGAAACTCAATTAAGGTATGTGACAGTTTGTGATTTATTGTTCTGTCTCTTATTGTCTATGTGAAATACAAGAAATGGATTAATGCATTTTGCTAACATCAGGCACATACATATGCTTTACTTAAAAAGGCATTGAGCCAAAGGCATTTCTAAATAATGTTGTTTTGGCTGATCTATCTGAAAAAATCTGAGGATATCTGGTCTATAAAAATGAAGCAGTCAGATTGTAAAATAAACATGTTAAAGTGGATCACATTCATGCCTGGGGTTTGCAAATTTAAGTAGAGGTAAAATAAAAAAAACTTTTGTTGACTTAATCTTATCAATTCTTAAATTAATTAGGCAATTAAGTAAACCTTAAAGGACATGTCAACCATTTTTCCAGTTTTGGCATGCCTGTATACATTACCTTAACCCAACCCAAACCGCATTAGTTTCGCACCGAAATTCCCCTCCTGCTCCCTGCACCACTGCGTTCTTTCTCGGTAGATTCAAGCATTTACCCGGCGGCCATTTTTTCCGGGTTGAGAGCTTCCTGATTGTATTGCACATGCGCCAATTGTTCCTCCCGCCTGATCTCTACATTATGGTTACTATGTTATTATGGATATTATGGAAAAGGCAGTGTAATAGTTAAAGTCTCCGATTCTCAGCTCGCTGCAGTCAGCAGAAGAAATATGTGCTTGGAGGAGGGGGGGGGGGAGAGGAGAGTTAAGATCTACAAGTCTGTATAGCAACCGGCAATGCTATTTGTTGATTGGCGGATCAAATGGATAGGTGTGTTTTGAGAGGTCACTAATGATGCGGCTGAAAGTTTTAGTCAAAGCCGATTTCCCTCTACTGCGCATGAAAGATTGTTTGTTAGAAAGTGCGCATTAGGGATGTAGCGAACGTCGGAAAAAAAGTTCGCGAACATATTCGCGAACTTGCGCAAAAATGCGAGCGGTTCGCGAACGGTTCGCGAACCCCATAGACTTCAATGGGAAGGCGAACTTTAACATCTAAAAAAGACATTTCTGTCCAGAAAAATGATTTTAAAGTTGTTTAAAGGGTGCACGACCTGGACAGTGGCATGCCAGAGGGGGATCAAGGGCAAAAATGTATCTGAAAAATCTGCCTGTGTGTGCTTGGAAGAGATAGTGTAGGGGGAGAGCTGTTAGTGATTTCAGGGACAGATGATAGTAAGTTTGCTGGCTAGTAATCTGCTTGATACTGCTCTGTATTGGAGGGACAGAAGTCTGCAGGGATTTGAGGGACATTTTAGCTTAGGTAGCTTTGCTGGCTAGTAATCTACTGTTCTCTTTAAACAACTGCCATACGTTGACCTTGTAGGCATTGTTTGCCCAGTTTTTTTGGACGCAGCCACTGAAGCACAGTTGCCAGAAAAAATATGCCATATAAATGCTGAAAATAGTCATTTTTCGCCATACGTTGACCTTGTAGACATTGTTTGCCCAGTTTTTTTGGACGCAGCCACTGAAGCACAGTTGCCAGAAAAAATATGCCATATAAATGCTGAAAATAGTAATTTTTCGCCATACGTTGACCTTGTAGACATTGTTTGCCCAGTTTTTTTGGACGCAGCCACTGAAGCACAGTTGCCAGAAAAAATATGCCATATAAATGCTGAAAATAGTCATTTTTTGCCATACGTTGACCTTGTAGGCATTGTTTGCCCAGTTTTTTTGGTCGCAGCCACTGAAGCACAGTTGCCAGAAAAAATATGCCATATAAATGCTGAAAATAGTCATTTTTTGCCATACGTTGACCTTGTAGGCATTGTTTGCCCAGTTTTTTTGGCCGCAGCCACTGAAGCACAGAGGCCAGAAAAAATATGCCATATAAATGCTGAAAATAGTCATTTTTTTGGTCGCAGCCACTGAAGCACAGTTGCCAGAAAAATTATGCCATATAAATGCTGAAAATATAAATTTTTTTGGTTGCAGCCACTGAAGCACAGAGGCCAGAAAAATTATGCCATATAAATGCAGAAAATATGCATTTTTTTGGTCGCAGCCACTGAAGCACAGTTGCCAGAAAAATTATGCCATATAAATGCTGAAAATATAAATTTTTTTGGTTGCAGCCACTGAAGCACAGAGGCCAGAAAAATTATGCCATATGAATGCAGAAAATATGCATTTTTTTGGTCGCAGCCACTGAAGCACAGTTGCCAGAAAAATTATGCCATATAAATGCTGAAAATATAAATTTTTTTGGTTGCAGCCACTGAAGCACAGAGGCCAGAAAAATTATGCCATATAAATGCAGAAAATATGCATTTTTTTGGTCGCAGCCACTGAAGCACAGAGGCCAGAAAAATTATGCCATATAAATGCAGAAAATATGCATTTTTTTGGACGCAGCCACTGAAGCACAGTTGCCAGAAAAAATATGCCATATAAATGCTGAAAATAGTCATTTTTTGCCATACGTTGACCTTGTAGACATTGTTTGCCCAGTTTTTTTGGTTGCAGCCACTGAAGCACAGAGGCCAGAAAAAATTAAACCAGTAGGGTTTGCACCCTAGTTTGTAACGGTGGCGGAGGGAGGAGGACCCTAAAGGACAGCTGTGTGTGGAGTCATGAGGCTTGAAGAGAAGGACAGCTGCATAGAAGTCAGAACAAGTCTTCCGGCGTGCAGTAACCCTCCGAGATCCACCCCTCATTCATTTTAATAAAGGTCAGGTAATCTACACTTTTGTGACCTAGGCGAGTTCTCTTCTCAGTTACAATCCCTCCTGCTGCACTGAAGGTCCTTTCTGAGAGCACACTTGAGGCTGGGCAAGACAAGAGGTTCATGGCAAATTGTGACAGCTCTGGCCACAGATCAAGCCTGCGCACCCAGTAGTCCAGGGGTTTATCGCTCCTCAGAGTGTCGATATCTGCAGTTAATGCCAGGTAGTCCGCTACCTGCCGGTCGAGGCGTTCTTTGAGGGTGGATCCAGAAGGGTTGTGGCGCTGCCTTGGACAGAAAAACATTTGCATGTCTGACGTTACAGACCGGCCAAAGGGCTTTGTCCTTGCAGGTGTGCTCGTGGCAGGATTACTGGCACCTCTGCCCCTGGAATGTTGATGAGTTCCTGAAGTGACATCACCCTTAAAAGTATTGTACAACATGTTTTGCAGGCTGGTTTGTAAATGCCGCATCTTTTCGGACTTGTGGTATGTTGGTAACATTTCTGACACTTTATGCTTGTACCGAGGGTCTAGTAGCATTGCGACCCAGTACAGGTCCTTCTCCTTAAGCCTCTTGATACGGGGGTCCTTCAACAGGCATGACAGCATGAAAGACCCCATTCTCACAAGGTTGGATGCAGAGCTATCCATCTCCGCTTCCTCATTATCAAGGACTGCATCATCCACGGTCTCCTCCCCCCAGCCACGTACAAGACCAGGGGTCCCCAAAAGGTCACCACTAGCCCCCTGGGAAGCCTGCTCCTGTTGGTCCTCCTCCTCCTCCTCCACAAAGCCACCTTCCTCCTCTGACTCCACTTCTGGCACCTCTCCCTGCGTTGCAGCAGGTGCCTGGGTTCGTTCTGGTGATTCCGACCAGAAATCGTGCGCTTCCAGCTCCTCGTCACGCTGGTCTACAGCCTCATCTGTCACTCGTCGCACGGCACGCTCCAGGAAGAAAGCGAAGGGTATTAGGTCGCTGATGGTGCCTTCGGTGCGACTGACCATATTTGTCACCTCTTCAAAAGGTCGCATGAGCCTGCAGGCATCGCGCATAAGCACCCAGTAACGGGGGAAAAAAATCCCCAGCTCTGCAGATCCAGTCCTACCACCCAGTTCAAAAAGGTACTCGTTGACGGCCCTTTGTTGTTGCAGCAGACGTTCCAACATAAGGAGCGTTGAATTCCAGCGAGTCTGGCTGTCAGAAATCAAACGCCTGACTGGCATGTTGTAGCGCTGCTGAATGTCAGCAAGGCGTGCCATGGCTGTGTAGGAACGTCTGAAATGGGCCGACACCTTTCTGGACTGGGTGAGAACGTCCTGGAATCCTGGGTACTTGGAGACAAAACGTTGGACTATTAAATTTAACACATGTGCCATGCAGGGCACATGTGTTAAATTGCCCAGTCTCAACGCTGCCAACAGATTGCTTCCATTGTCACACACCACTTTTCCGATCTGCAGTTGGTGTGGGGTCAGCCACCGATCGGCCTGTGACTGCAGAGATGACAGGAGTACAGATCCGGTATGGTTTTTGCTTTCCAGGCACGTCATCCCCAAGACAGCGTGACAACGGCGTACCTGGCACGTCGAATAGCCTAGGGGGAGCTGGGGGTGCACAGGTGTGGAGGAGGAGAAGGAGGACCCAGCAGCAGAGTAAGAAGAAGAAGAGGAAGAAGACGAGGTAGAGAGCGATGGAGGAGTAGAGGTGGTGGCAGAACCGCGTGCAATCCGTGGCGGTGACACCAACTCCACTGTTGTTGTTGTTGAGCTACCCATTCCCTGCTTCCCAGCCATTACCAAGTTCACCCAGTGGGCAGTGTAGGTGACATACCTGCCCTGACCATGCTTGGAGGACCATGCGTCAGTAGTCATATGGACCTTTGGCCCAACACTAAGTGACAGAGATGCGGTAACTTGGCTCTGCACATGTTGGTACAGGTGTGGTATTCCCTTTTTAGAAAAAAAATTGCGGCTGGGTACCTTCCACTGCGGTGTCCCAATTGCTACAAATTTGCGGAAGGCCTCAGAGTCCACCAGCTGGTATGGTAAAAGCTGGCGGGCTAAGAGTGCAGACAAGCCAGCTGTCAGACGCCGGGCAAGGGGGTGACAGTCAGACATTGGCTTCTTACGCTCAAACATGGCCTTCACAGAAACTTGGCTGGTGGCAGATGACTGGGAATGGGAACAGGTGGTCAAGGTGGAAGGCGGAGTGGAGGGTGGTTCAGACGGGTCAAGGAGAGCAGAGGTAGAGCAGTAAGATGCTGGACCAGAAGGAGTGTGGCTTTTAGTTTGCCTGTTGCCTTTGAGGTGTTGCTCCCAAAGTGCTTTGTGCTTGCCGCTCATGTGCCTTCGCATAGAAGTTGTACCTATGTGGCTGTTGGGCTTACCAAGGCTCAGTTTCTGACTGCACTCATTGCAAATTACAATGCTTTTGTCAGAGGCACACACATTAAAAAAATCCCACACTGCTGACTTTTTGGAAGTGTGCGATCTGGCGGTAACAGTAGAAGTTGGCGGCATTGGCGGGTGCGTTGGCCGGCTGAACACAGGTGCCGATACATGTTGTTGCCCTACTGATCCCTGCGGGCTGTCCTCCCTGCTTCTTCTAAGTCTTATTCTCCTAGTGCCTCTCTGACTCTCCGTCTCTCCATCTGAACTACCCTCCTCTTGCTCTCTTCTACTAGGCACCCACAAAACATCAATCTCCTCATCATCATTCTCCTCAGATGCATCAATTTCTTCTGACACATCACAGAAGGAAGCAGCAGCGGGGACCTCCTCCTCATCACTCATCATTATGTCCATCTCTGTCGTGTTCTCTGACAGAATTAAATCTGGTGTAACGTCCTCATCTCCTTCATCTTCTTCTGGCAATAATGGTTGCGCATTACTCAGTTCAAGAAACTCATGGGAAAATAACTCCTCTGACTCCAGTGAAGAAGGGGCACCGGTGGTGGAGGAAGTGTTACGTGGGGTGGCCATAGCAGTGGAGGATGAGGAGGATGTTGTGGTAAAGTTAGAAACGGTAGAGGATGGGGTGTGCTGTGTAAGCCAGTCAACTACCTCTTCAGCATTTTGGGAGTTCAGGGTCATTGGCTTTTTAAAACTGGGCAATTTGCTAGGGCCACAGGATTGCATAGCAGCACGGCCCCTAGCACGGCCTCTGCGTGGCGGCCTGCCTTTGCCTGGCATTATTTTTAAAAAAACAACAACAACAAAAACTCAGTTGGTTTTTCTGGAAACGATAATACACACAGCTAGATGGCAGTTTGAAGAAAACAGTGTGCAAATAATGCCTACAAGGTCAACGTATACACAGCGGTGGATACGGATTACGTAAAATATATGAATGCTGCTTGAAAAAAAGTAACTCAAGTGGTTTTTCTAGAGACGATAATATTATCAATATTTAGACAAAATGTGAACAAGCTCACACAGCTAGATGGCGGTTTGAAGAAAACACTGTGCAAATAATGCCTACAAGGTCAACGTATACACAGCGGTGGATACGGATTACGTAAAATATATGAATGCTGCTTGAAAAAAAGTAACTCAAGTGGTTTTTCTAGAGACGATAATATTATCAATATTTAGACAAAATGTGAACAAGCTCACACAGCTAGATGGCGGTTTGAAGAAAACAGTGTGCAAATAATGCCTACAAGGTCAACGTATACACAGCGGTGGATACGGATTACGTAAAATATATGAATGCTGCTTGAAAAAAAGTAACTCAAGTGGTTTTTCTAGAGACGATAATATTATCAATATTTAGACAAAATGTGAACAAGCTCACACAGCTAGATGGCGGTTTGAAGAAAACACTGTGCAAATACTGCCCACAAGATCAACGTATACACTACTACAGCGGTGGATACGGATCTCGTAAAATTTATTATGGCTGCTTGAAAAAAGTCACTCCGGTGTTTTTTCTGGAGACGGTAATATTATGGATATTTAGACAGAATGTGAACAAGGTCACACAGCTAGATGGCAGTTGGTTGAATAACACACTGGGCAAAAAATGCCTACAGGGCAAATAATGCCTAAAAGGTCAACTTATACACTACTACAGCGATGGATACAGATTACGTAAAATATGTTATGGCTGCTTGAAAAAAGTCACTCCGGTGTTTTTTCTGGAGACGGTAATATTATGGATATTTAGACAGAATGTGAACAAGGTCACACAGCTAGATGGCAGTTGGTTGAATAACACACTGGGCAAAAAATGCCTACAGGGCAAATAATGCCTAAAATGTCAACTTATACACTACTACAGCGATGGATACAGATTACATAAAATATGTTATGGCTGCTTGAAAAAAGTCACTCCGGTGTTTTTTCTGGAGACGGTAATATTATGGATATTTAGACAGAATGTGAACAAGGTCACACAGCTAGATGGCAGTTGGTTGAATAACACACTGGGCAAAAAATGCCTACAGGGCAAATAATGCCTAAAAGGTCAACTTATACACTACTACAGCGGTAGTAAAATAAAAAAAAGTAAAATAAAAAAAAAATGAATATTAAAAAAAAAAAATTAAAGTTGGTGCTGCTGAACTACTAGGAGCAGCAGATTAGCACACCAGTCCCACTCCCCAACACTGCTAGACTAATAGCACTGGGCTCTTATAGTAGTAGTAGTAGTAGTAGTAGTAGTAGTAGTAAAACAACAAAAAAATAAATAAAAGCAGTCCTTACAAGGACTACTGTTATTGCAGCAGTCAGCAGATGAGATCAGAAGCAGGACAGCTGCCCACTGCAGCTACATACAGAGCACTGCAGTAGAAGGTAGATTACTAGCCAGCAAAGCTACCTAAGCTTAAATGTCCCTCAAACCCCTGCAGACTTCTGTCCCTCCAATAACAGAGCAGTATCAAAACGATTACTAGCCAGCAAACTTTCAACTGTCCCTGAAATCACTAACAGGCAGCAGCTCTCTCCCTACACTATCTCTTCAGCACACACAGGCAGAGTGAAAAAACGCTGCAGGGCTTCGGTTTTTATAGGGAAGGGGAGTGGTCCAGGGGAGAGCTTCCTGATTGGCTGCCATGTACCTGCTGGTCTGGGGTGAGAGGGCAAAAAAAAGCGCCAACAATGGCGAACCCAAAATGGCGAACGTCGCGCGACGTTCGCGAACTTCCGGCGAGCGCGAACACCCGATGTTCGCGCGAACAAGTTCGCCGGCAAACAGTTCGCGCCATCCCTAGTGCGCATGTGCAAATCGCCAAACGCCAGCGCTTCTTCTGAAGGGAGGGGGGAGAGAGGCACATCGTGGAGGAAAGAAGCTGGAAGCTGAAATCAACCAAGCTGCTTAGCGGATTGCTTTTCAAGGACTGGAGTAATCGGTATATGAAGAATGTAGTGAGGCTTTTTACTGATTAAATTATTGCTGTGGGGGTTGACATGTCCTTTAACTTCTACCATAATGTATACATAATGTCACACCTAGATTATAATATTTTATATAGTGAGGTGCTATTCATCATCTCAAGCAGCCCAAAGTATTGTTCCATATAATTCACACTCTAAAACAAAACTGAATTTATATATAATATAATGTATCACCTTGACATTTCATCAGGGTATCACCACAGGCTTGACATGAGTGTCCTGAAAAAGGTCTGGTGGATATGGAACAATTTTGTTGAGTTTTTCCCTTAGGCATCAAACATTTGTAGATAGGGATCAAGATGATCAATACAAATGCATGAACAGCAATAAGAATGATTATATAGGCACAAAATTCATTATTAACAGAAGTAGAAAAGCCAAGTGATATTGGATCACCACTGTTCATCACTTATAGAAGCATTAAAATAGTGTTTGTTATATCATTAGTAAGTGAATTGCTTAAATAACCAAGTGTGAAATTGGGAGAAAACTAATTGCACTAAAAGACCAAGTTTTCTACTGCAAAATGTATTCTATTCACAAAAAAATTACAGTAGAAAACTGCCGACGTTGCTCTCCCCAATACATTTAGCACTAATGGTTTACAGTTAGCTAGAAGTTGGGGGAATATACTACAGGCTTGGGACTAGGGGTTACGGTTAACAGATCTTTCCGTAATTTGGATATTCATACCTTAAGTTTGCTAGAAAATCATGTAAACATTAAGCAACCCCAATAGACTGTTTTTGTTTCCAAACAAATATATTGTAAGAAACATACCTGGTGGTCTAGTGGGGGGGCGGCAGGGACGCCTGGCGCCCCTTGGCGGGGGCGCCCGCCGCGTCGTGCGGTTCCTGCTAGGCCACAGGCCACAGATCCCTTGGGCGCGCATTAGGCCGCAGGCGCCCAATCTCTAGGACTAATGACACCTGCGCACAATGGCGTGAATCCAGCATAGTATAAATTGCCCATTCTGTCCACAGCACCTTGCCTGTGATAGAACTTGTTTCTAGTGGTTTCCTGTGCCTTGTGCATCCGATCTGTTCTGTATCTTGTCTGTCTGATTACCCGTGTTTGACCCAGCCTGTTCCTGACTATTCTGCATTCTGTATCCTGACCCTTGCCTGCCTACGACAACTCTTCCTGCTTAACCCCTTGATTGACAACCCGGTTTGACCCTAGCCTGCCTGACGATTCTTGATATCTGCCTGCCTCGACCCTGCCTGTCTGACGATTCTCTTGCCTGCTCCATTTATACTGTGACCTTCGGCCCAAAAGACTCTGCTAACAGCCGTGCCCCTTTGCCAGCCAGAACATCTCGCCTTGCACCTCTTGTTAAGTCCAGGTAGCACCCAAGTAAGCTGAGGGCTCCTCCCAAAGCCCAACGGTGGTCACACTACTGATGAAGCCAAGACTAAACCAGGGTGCTTGGCACTTGTTCTGGTATTGGGTGCCGGTCGTGACATATATATTCTGGCCTTTGAACATGCATTCTTTTACATGTAAATAGCTGTTGAACATTGACATGCAGTATTTGAACAATCCCTCTGTACTGTACCAGATGTACCCCAAATTCATAGCTATGGTTGGCCATGCACAACCCAATATGGTACACTAGTTTGGCTGAAGTCTCGATCCATACTTATTGTTGGGGTCATTATCAGGTGGTCTTAACAGACCTTTAGTTACTACTTGGTGCAACAGTTTGCATCAATGAAAATCATATCAGCTGACGGGTGCATGTAGGGAGCATAATTATTGTTGGCTGAATTAGCACAGAGAATCTGCTTAAATGGCTACTTTGTGCTTCTTATCCTTAGCCTGCACCATGACATGGTATTACATGCATCATGATGTGGTGCTGCTTGTGTTATGGCTCTGCATAGATCTTGACCCTATGGATCCACCTTCTGGCCTGTTTAGATACTCAAATTTATTTAATTATCAAGTAGTTCCCTTCTGGTATCCTTACTATCTCTTGCTTTGTTTCTGTCTGGTTCTGATTTTGCCTGAATTGACTCCTAGATTGCTGCCTGTCCTCGGCCTGACTCAGATCAAACCAGACCAGCCTGCACTGGCCTCTCTTGGCCAGGTTCAGGGTTACTTAGATCAGCAGCCTTTGGATCCACCAAGGAGTGTAAGTAGGAGTTAGAGCCCTTGATTGTTGCCTAGAAAGAGAACCAGTGTGTAGCTTATAGGAACTAGTTAGTTCCCCACCTGAGTTCTACTAAAAGAGGAGTCCCCTGAGGGAGAATGGAAACAGAAGTAGAAGGCCCGTATATGTGGCAAGGCATGCCACCCAGCCACATCTTCTCCCTAAAGCACTGATTCTCAGTTACTTACCTGCACACATACAGTACTCAGTGCCAATGGGGACAGGGAAAGTGTGTGAGCGTGTCCACCTGGGATGAGCGGGGGGATGGACATACAGCATTGGCCTAGGGACACCAGAAATAGAAATCCGGCTCTGCATACTCTATTTAAGGGAATGCTCTGCTCATAGCCCTGCATGTGAGTATGTAAGGAGGCAAAATGTAAATTGTTAAATAGTTAATGTATAATTAGTTTGGCCACTATGTGGCAGTGCATCCTAAGTTGAACTGTGAAGTATAAAGTTGTTGGTACTGAAAGTGAATAAAGAAAACAGGAACAGGACATACAGTGGCCATTCTGGCAGTGGAAGAGGAAAGGACAGCAGACTATGTTAGATAAAGGTGAGGTGAAAGGATTGTGCCACAATTTGACCTGGCTTGGCACTGGACTCGCTGGAGGGTGATGCTCGCAAGGCAGTGCTGCAGCTACCAGTGGTGGAAAGAGGTTCCCTAAATGAGATAGTGGCCCACTTGGAGGGGCTCTATAGAGAAGTTGTAGTAGCCACAGATCTATTCACCGGGTTATTTACGCAAGTACAGAGAGAAGAAGAGATGCTCCTTCAGTTTGCAGTAGTAGTAGTGGCAAGTAAACTACAACCAGCCTACACCAGCAAGGGGCCGGCAAAAACAGAGTGGGAAAAGGCTCCTGCGATGTCGGCACTCTGGGGAACTGGGACATTTTGTCCAAACTTTCCCCCTATCACGAAGGGGGCCTGCCTTAGAGGACAAACATTTAAACTAATGGAGCCTGCAGTCAAGGGGGTGACTGCAGAGGAAGCTGTTGTGTGCCCTGTGGAGCAGGAAGAAGTACTCATTGGTGCTAGGCCCTTCATGATAGCAGAGCTGGGAGGGAGACAAGTTTGTTGCCTGCTGGAGATAACTACCATGACCCTGGCCTTCTTTGAACAAGGAGGGTTTCAGTACATGGAGAGACAGTTATCAGGTTCTCCCTGTGGGCTGTGAACAACACATCCATTGAAGTGGTGGGCATTACCTGGATGGACTTTACTTTGTTCAGGCAAAGCGTGCCTTGTAAAGTGGTCATGGTGGTCAAACAGACCCTGACTAGTGATGGGTCGAATTTATTTGACAGGCACGAATTCACAGCAAATTCCCGCGTTTCACCGCCGGCATAAAAAAAAAACCCGGATGCCTGCGTCCGTTTTTTTGGAAGCCGGTGCGATTTCGCCAAAAACGGATGCCCGCGTACAAAAAAAACGGATGTTTCGTGAATTTTTTGCCATTTCGCAAATTTTGCTGGAAATTCACTAATTTCTTGACGAAATGCCCCAAATTCGCCATCACTAACCCTGACCCAAAGCTCCCCTTTTATCATTGGTATGAATGTCCTGCAAGAACTGGATGGACTACTCTTGGCCAGTGTGAGACCCGCCGACTACTATGGCAAGTGGACTGGAGGTGTAAAAAGCAAGTGCTGCAGGGGCTACCTGGCCATGTGGGGATTGTACGTACCCCAGTTTAACAGTCACTTCACCCTACAGGTGGGCATGAAGTGGTGGTGCCCATGCAGGTCAGCACTCAGTTTTCAATGCAAGGAGCTACTGTGCTGTGCTACTGTGTTGAACCATGTGTTGACAATGGCGGCGGGGAGGAGAATGGGCAGTTGCTTGCTCTGTGACAAATGCCCCCAGAACAGACTAATGGAACAGTGCCTGGGAGACATGAACTATGAAGGTGCTCATACAGTATATCTAGATGATATTGTTGTGGCCCAGGGTCTGGGTTTGGCAATGCCCCCTTTCACAGGGTCCAATTTTGGCCACACCCCTCCCCCAGCAGGGTATAAATTTACCTTGCGCATTGGGGGGAGTTGCGCAGTTATTTAAGATCCTCTTCTTTTTCGGTCCTGCCTCCTGTGGTTCCTCCCTCTTCTGCCTTGGTTTCTCCTTCTCACTGCTGGCTCAGGTTTCCCATCTTCATGCCCCTCCCCTCTGCTCTTGCTGACTGCCTGCTCTTGCTTCTCTGGCTCCTGTTAACTCCTCAGCTCCTGGCTGGATCTTCTTCCCTGTTTTCCTTGGATTACAATTCTGCATCTGTGGCTCCTGTTAACTTCTCAACTCCTGGCTGCATCTAATTGCCAGTTTCCTTGGATTACAGTTCTGTATATCTGGCTCATGTTAACCCCTTGAGTACTGGCTAGATATTCTTGCTTGTTCCTTTGGATTATAAATCTGCAGCTCCAGTTCATGTTAACCTCTGTGACTTCTGGTTTTGAACCTGACCTAAAGGTAAGTCTCAATAACCTTGTCTTTCCTACCACTAACAACTATATCTGACTGCCCTACAGTCCCTTTGAAGTACTTACCCTGAAGATGCACTTCGCTGCGGGCCTTTGTCACCTGTTACTCGCAAAGAAAGACTCCATTATTATTCCTTGTCTCCATCCAGCCCAAAAGGAACTGTGAGACTCACCACTGGTTTGTGGAAGGTCACCATCCTCTCTATGTACTGTAGTTGTTTGTGTTCCTCTCCATAGTCTGTAAATAAAAGAACTGTTATTCATCCTACACTGGCTCCAGTATTACAGACCAGGTACTTGGCAGCCCCGTTGACCAAGCTACTGGAGGGGCAGGTCACAGAAAAAGGAAATAAATGCCAGGTGACCCAGTGGGTTTGGGGTTCCGAGCAGCAGAGAGCCTTTGAGCAGTTAAAAACCGCTCTGGTGTTGGCATATGTGAATTGTAACCTGCCATTCCACTATCTATATACAGACGCCAGCCAGCAGGAAATAGGGGCTGTGCTGCCCAAGTCCAAGAGGGGAAAGAGAGGGTGATAGCTTATGTCAATTGAAACCTGCGACCTTGCCTCTGAAACCCGGCAAATTACAATTCGTTCAAATTGAAGCTACTGGCTATTCGCTATTAGAAGTTTGCTGAATATTTAGTGGGGCTTCATGTGGACATTTACACAGACAATAACCCATTGGCCTACCTGGGCTCCACAAGACTAGGTGCCTTGGAGCAGCGTTGGGTGACCTGGCTGGCCCAGTTTGACTTTATTCACCAGAAACCTGGAAAGTCTCCCCAAAATGCAGATGCCATAACCCCACAGATGTACCTGTTGGGCAGTGGGATGAGGGGGTTGAAATTCCCCCACTGCAAGTAAGGGCTTGAGAGAGGCAGAAGGCCTTCAATACACAGGTAGCCAGGGTGTAAGGCACCATGCAAGAGATCTACACTGTGGACGAGTGGAGTGAGGCCCAAAAGAAGAATCAGGTACTCAATTGGATGAGGAGGGGGCAGCGGCTCCCTGGCCATGTGAGGGTCCAGATGACTCCAGTGGCTAGGGTGCTGCTGCAGCATTGAGAAAGGTTGCGGGTGCACCATGGGCTGCTATACTGCCGAAGTGAATGGGAGAAGGCGCAGCAGAGGACCTGGCAGTTGATGGTCCATGATGTGTTTTAATCATGATAGGTGGCCAGAGGTTCTGCAGGATGTAGCATGAGCTTACAAAAACACAGTGTGTGCCATTTCTTCTTGCTTTTTGGCAGATCAGGCTAGGCTGCCACTAGACCTAATATTGCCGGCAGGGGAGGATTCCGCAGAACGCAGCCCAGAACAGTGGATCCAGGTGCTTGCTAGGCAGTTGCAGGAAGCACAGAACTTAGTACTGAAGGATGCTCACAAGGAGGTGTGGCGAGTCGAGCCAGCACCATTAAAACCAGGGGACAGAGTTTTGATACAGAACTTGAAAGCACCACAAGGTTCCAAGTTGTGTCTGAGGTGGAAACCTGATCCTTGTATAGTGGTATTTAAGCCACACCATAATTTTCCAGTCTATCTGGTAAAACTTGAGCAAGAGAGAGGAAAGTATAAATGAGTACACAAAGGTCTGCTCAAACTGTGTGCAGTTCACTCCACCCAGTGGAAAGACTGGCCAAGCTGGGAGGGAAGTTTAAAAAGGTCTCTGCCTAAGCACCTGTGAAGCTCCCACTTATTTGGTGGGTATTACCAACCAGGGGAGACTGGTTCAGGGGAAGAGATCATGCCTCCCAGGAGTGGGATTCCCTGGACAGAGTTGAAGGGACTAAGGACCATTCTGATGGGCATTCTGACCCACAATCAGCTGTCCACCAGGTTTACAGATTACAAACTGTAAGAGTGTTTAGAAATGTAAGCTGACCACAGCAAGCCATTATAGTGGAGTGAACCAGCTGCTCACTCAGAAGCAGATGTTCAAATATCACTGTAATATGATATGTTGAGAGTTACTAATGCTAAAAATGTTTACGTTAACTAAGTATGCGCTGGAGGTTAATGGATGATGCTCAGTGTGAATATGGATAATGCTATGAATGAAACGTACTAGGTACAAAGTATTGCAGAAAGTTGTGAAATGTTTTGATTATAGCTCATGCAAAGTTATAGTGTTAGGATGTTATAAACTGATATTCTTTTGTAGTAGCCATTGTGCCATGCCAGGTCTCAGGAGAGACTGCTAAAGATTTTGTGAACCATATTGATGCATTAATGATGTGCTATATAAGAATAGGAGAAGACATGCCTGAGAGTTACTAGTGATGAGATCTGGTGAAAATGTGGTATGTAAGTGGTGTGATTGGCAACTTATCTGATTTTAGAAAGGGAGGAGTGTGAGGAGGCAAAATGTAAATTGTTAATGTATAATTAGTCTGGCCACTAGGTGGCATTGCTTACTAAGTTGAACTGTGAAGTATAACGTTGTTGGTACTGAAAAGTGAACGAAGAAAAGCGGAACAGGAAATACCATGGCCATTCTGGCAGTGATAGAGAAAGGGAAAACAGTCTATGTTAGGAAAATGTGAGATGAAAGGATTGTGGCGTCATTTACCTGTTATGACAAGGTCACAGCAATAAACTAGAAATCTTTATGAGAAAGTCTTCCATACATCGTGTCCTAGTTTACAAGTATGTACTGACTAGTCAATGATTGTGTCCTGTATTATCTCATTCACCTTCTTTCACCTCTGTTCTGGTTATTATTATTAGAATAGCTGGCACCCATTCTGTTGGAGATATTAGAGACTACAGTTGCCTCCACACTGCCCACATTTGAGAATAATAGTTTTCATCCAGAGCAAACCTAGTGGTAAAGCTGATATTTTGAGTAAAGATGCCATTCCAGTTACTATACAGTAGCCTTACATAATCATTGGTAAATCATTGGTTATGTCTAGTTTATGTTCTCATGCTTGACTATCTCCTTTCTTCAATAACATTTACATTTCATCCCAATAAAGCAGAAGCTGATATGATAAAATATAAGATAACAAAATGGCAATAGCTTTAGAATTATAACAACTGTTCCTCAGATCTCTCTTATCAACATCCATGTATTTTGTCATAGCTGACCATTACTTGAACAGCTTCTTGTTTTTGGCAACATTCTACAACTGAGAATCCTGATATTTATTATGATATAAACGTTACTTTCCATTAAACCTCTGGCCTTATGTAAGTCATGCACATTATTCACCTAATGCAAGGCCTCTTTAGATACAAAATTGTAATATATTAATTTTATTTAATAATTAACAAAAAATGTAGATTTATTTTTAACTGAATACATACTTATTTTATTGCTTACTACTTTTTGAGTGACCAACATAAAAATATTTTCTTTAATAAAATATTACTTTAGCATCTTTTTCCAAAATAAATTATACATTTTACAGAGTGAGCTAAATCCTTTCTGAAAAGTATGGCGTTTGTATGAAAGCCGTAGATCAGCTCTTGAATAACAAAACACAATCAGACAGAGAAATCAATAGAAACAGCAATAATTGTGTGACTAAAAGATTTCACCCACATAATATAAATTTCAAAGCATTCGTTATTATGTTGTTGTTTAATGTCCTTCCCAAGGAAGGTATTAAAAGCTTGGGGGGAAAAAGAAATATAATTGCAGGTAATTTTCAAACCCTCTTGAGGTTCTTCTTTCTAGAATATTGCAAACTTTTACTGACAAATAAACATTCTTGTTTCAATAATTTGTGCAGGAGATTGGATTTTGACCAATTTAACTTGTAATAGTTTGCCATAATGAGAGCTGCAGAAATTGAGCATTGAAATAGAAATAAGCTTCAATAGGTCAATATATCATATTTATTATTTAGAACAAATTAAAAAAAGACATGCAGTTACATTAATGCAACAGAGCTTATACGGTTGGATTTACAGTTATGGACTATAATATCCTTTATATGAAGAGGCAAAGGAATGAAGAGGCTCTCTTCTGTATTTTTTTTTTACATTATATTATAATTTTCTTTATACACAATTATATCCACCATTCTCATTTGCAGCTACTGGATTCACTTTTTTACTCTGTCCTTTGAATCTACACATTTATGGGTAGGCTCCTGATAAGTGCAAAGTCTTTTTAGCAATCTAAAACCACAGAACAGAAAGAAGACACATTACTTTAAATGCATGTGTTCAAACAGAATTGTGTGAGATTCATCACAACAGGTGCAAGTTGTAGAGAGTATGTATAGGAGCAGTGTCCAGTCAAACACTATCTTGTTCCCATTTTAGTCTGTTGCACTTGCTCTTGAATTCTATAATGAGTCATCTGTATTGTAATTCAAAAGAAGATATCTGAGACAAATTCTTTATAGTATTTTTCCCAACATTTTTTATAGTGAATATTCTGCTTGCAGGGTAAAATGAATTCCCTTGATTTATATAACTTTTTATATCTCCCTATGATTGATTGTCTTACCACAAAATTACCAGTCACGTGAGGGTGGGATGCACTATAATGGGGAAAAATTATAAATTGCACCCTAATCCTGCCCAAAATTCTCTAGATTTCTCCATGTAGAAAATGTACTAAGAGGCTATCAAACTTTACTCAAATATTGCTACAAAGGTTAAAATAGGCTCAGTTAAGCAGATGCATGTTGTGAAATAAATGGTCCTGTTGTTTGCCTATTTATACAGAAAGACCTTATATCTTATTTGGGTTAGTATCTTTTTAAGAAATTTGATCAATATTGTTCAACTTGAAGCCCTCAGTCTGTAGTTGAACAACAAATCCAAGCACTGGGTGACAGCAAATGGTTGTCTAAGGTTATCTAATTATTCTTGGAGATGTAGAGCACAAATGCAGTTGTGTCCCATTTCTGTCCCTAAAGGAGTTTAGTTGGTGTATTATGGCTGTTCTACTAAGGAGGAAGTTAAAATGAAACACAAATAATCAGATAAAAAAAAAAAATTAAAAGATCAATGATCAAAATTAGATGGTGCTAGAAAATGCCAGCCTCTACAGATATATTTCAGACCTAAAACCCTTCTAAAAATTTAATTAATTAATACCACTGTGAAAAAATATTAAGTAACAGTTAAAAGATATATAAGAATAATTTATGACACAAAATCCAGCCCTAAATTGAACAGATTAATAAAAATACATATTACACACATAAAAAATTCCTTTTGACAGTTAAATTAGTTGAGAGATGAAAGCACTTACAGTATACATACCATCTAAATGAAATACTCCTGATCGAATGGTTTTTTAGACATAAATCTCTGCTCTATGGAGGAAATTAGTGTAATTTTGTAACAACCTACCCTGGTGGTCTAGTGGGAGGGGGTCGGCAGGGACGCCTGCCGCCCCCTCGGTGGGGACGCCCGCCGCGAGCTGCATCCTCTTCCTCTGTATGCGCCGACTTCTAGGGTGCGTGCGTCGCTTCTCTTTGGTATTTATTGGGGCATGCACGCTGGCGTGATGATGCCAGCACGCAATGGCGCGAACTTTGAAAATATTTAACGGGCCATTATACATGTTCTCATTACCCGTTGTAGGATTTGTTCCTGGTGCTGTTAGCTTTGCTATTCTGTTATTGATCTTGATTCTGACTACCTGTTGTGACCCCTGCCTGTTCCTGACGATTCTGACCTCTGTATCCTGATCCATTGCCTGAAATCCGACTATCTCTTCTGCCTTATCCATCTATTGATCTTGCGGTTTTGACCCTTGCCTGCCTAATCACGCTTTGAACTCTGCCTGCCCAGACCTGGCCTGATTTGTTTATGCTCACTTTCTGCCTGTTCCGACTACGATTCTGTCTTAACACATTGTACCACGACCTTCTTTGCTTACAGTTGTGCCCCTTCGCTTGTTTGTTTTTATAATTTATAAATTGCAAACCTCTTTTAAACACTTGATGTGTCTGCCATTCTGAAAATAAAGCAAACAGATGTACTTGATGCTAATTAAAAAACAAAACATTGCACTTACTAACAAAGGGAAAAAATGGAAAACGTATTCTACTTTGTTGAAATATCAATAATGCAACTGCAAAATGCAAACTGTGTCTCTTAAGTGCTATGAATAAAGCTAATATAAAAATGTTGTTATATGTAGGGACCCATAGGTTTACTATGTCGCTATGGCTTTAAATCCCTACACTTCCTTATCTTCCTAGTTGCTGGCCAGATGCCCATATATCTAGTTACCTAATGTACATATTTGTATTATTGGCCTACTGGCTTATGTCCACTTCCTCCCACACTTAAACATAGTGCCTGGTTAGGGGTGACATTTTCTCTTTGGCTTCTGGTTACTGACACAGTTGGATCTGTTCCAGGGAGCCTGGCTGCACCAAGGTCCAGTAAAGCCATTCTGCCTTAGAGGGACCAGTACCTTTAGTGATAAGTTGGGGAGTAGGAACCCCGTGAATGAGGCCAGACAGTGACAAGTTTACTATTTAATAGTACTCTCTGAGAGAGTAAGTCTACTTTTATGCACAGTAGCCTGTGAGTTAAACTACACCATTAATTTATAACTTCCACTTAGAAAAGCCCCCATCTGTTATGTTAGAGTCCAATGTAACTCATGCTCTATTGCTATAGCTGGACAAATACTCATTTTGGTCTAATATAGCACAAAACAGTGTTACATATACTTATACATTCCTCTAAACTAGCAGTTGTGTCTGACTTGCTCACCTTTGAGTTAACTTTAGTTTGATGTAGAGAGTGATATTTTGAGACAATTTTCCACTGGCTTTCATTTTTTATTACTATATTTATGGTTATTTAGCTTTTTATTCAGCAGCTCTCCAATTTCAGCAATCTAGTTGCTAAGGTCCAAATTGAAATAAGAGACTGAAAAATAGTTTATAGTAGAGGACCTGAATAGAAATCAAGTAGTAATAACAATTCATTTCTTGCTTTACAGAGCCTTTGGTTTTTTGTTTTTTTTTGATGGGGTTAGAAGAGTTAGAAGAAGGCAAATTATTAAAAAAACTACAAAAAATAAGACCAACTGAAAAGTTAACTTAAAGGTGAACCACCCCTTTAACACCTGCCCTTGTTTTACTTACATGGCTCTGATTGCGTATAGTACCAATATGACACATGAATATCATTTTACAGGAAATGTGGACGTGTGAAAGGTGGACACTAATTTGCATTAAATGAAGAATCACTCACAAGTTGCAGCTTTGTTCTTACATGGACACAAATGTTGAATGCACTTTTGCCATTCTTTGAAGTTATTTGCATATAAACATGCTCCTTGTACTTCTGTTTGAGCAAAGCACCAATGCACTTGCCCAGTCTGTGTTGAAGGAGCAAATGAGCCTATTGACACTAAAGAACCCTCGAGCTGCCTTCACTTTGCACAGGGTGAAACTGTAGTAATTTCAGGGTTCCCACAGCTGGGATTGAACCAATAACCTCAAAATACTTGTGCCAAAAGAATCACACACTACAGCAGTTTTAAAGCCACAGGGTGGAAGTAATGCAATCCCCACTGTTAAAATGTTAGCCAGAACTTGCATCTGAAGAACATGCACTGGCAATTGCATTAATTTTGATGCATTAAGTGTAATTGAGGTGGCCAAAACTCAGCACTAACTGTGAAAAATAAAAACTGCGAAAAATAATGTATTTTAGGGAAGAAAACATGGCAGCTGTCAGCCGCAAATTGTACTTTAACTTAGCATTTATTTCACATAAATAAGGCTTTATATTTAATTTAGGTGTCCTAATAGTACCATAAAGTAGATGTAAAACTGCATTTAATGTTTGTTCTGTGTGAATTTCATTTGCTGAAAAAATTATTTCAATAAATATTTGGTTCTGACTTCACATTTGCTGTGAACAAATTCAGCTTGATTGGCAATAATTTGTTTTCAGCAAAATTATTCAATAAGTGATGGTAAAAATGAGAAAAACAATAATTTCAGAGAAATCATACAGAGTATGAGCCACTGCAGCTTTTTGATAGTATTTTCACTCAAAATGAAAAGTCATTTCTTGTTTACACCTCACTGTTTTAGAAACAAATCAATGCCACACCAAGTTATTTGCTTTTATAAGACATATCATATAGAGTCCTCACCATTCTGGTAGTAAATAAATCATTTATTCAGTTTTCATCTTGGTTTTACACCTCCAAATTGGACTATATTTTTACAATTACATACAAACAACATCTTAATTGAACAATGTATGGGATGTGATATGCCACCTTGACCTCCATTATTGCCTATTGCCAAAGCATACTTGCTGAAGTATTTGTGGGTATAGAAAACAAGGTGTTTTGATTAGCAGCATTAGCACTTGTTTAGTGAAATCAAAATAATAAAAGGAAACATTTGAACATCTGATGTGATTTGCAAGACTATATAACTTCTTTGTGAATTACTGATGATGCTATAATGATGTTTTATGGCTCAAAATGTTGCAGAACAACACTGTTCAGCATAGTAGTAAAGGATAGTAAGAATTGTTTACTATGACTGGGGTCTGGCTGCATTCTGCAGAGTGACTAAGTGTAGAACAAAAGCTGGCTCTCGCACACCCAGTGTAGAAATGCGAAGTCTGGTGCTCAGTGGTAGAGGTTCGGCCACCTCACAATAGAATCAATAGAAAATAAATCCACGGCACACAGGCTGCTGCAAGCAAGGAACCCCTTGCACGTTTAATGCAGAAGCGAGCTCACTTCCGCATTAAACGTGCAAGGGGTTCCTTGCTTGCAGCAGCCTGTGTGCCGTGGATTTCTTTTCTATGCATTCTGCAGAGCACAGAGCCAGAGGGCACAAGGTATTTCTCTCCTCACTGCTTGTCAGAGGACAGGTTGCAAATACAGTGCTCCATTGGTGTCTGCACTGGAGAAATGGCTGGAGGGGTATCCATCCTTGCAGTGGCATAACTAGTCTGTGCTGCCCCTTCCCCTGCAAAAAAATCTTCTAAGTGCACAATGATATTTACCCAAACCAGATCCTCTGCATCCCCTGCTCCCAACCACCGGTAGGAGAGTGTCTGGGGAGAGAGGATTTCTTGACAACTATAGAGGAAGCAGACCCTGTGGACTGGGCCCCGGGCCCCTCTGTGTCTGTGGGATCTGCTTCCTTTACAGCTTTGACAGTGTCTTCTTGCCTCCCTCCACCCCTCTTAAATAAATTTCTGCTAAATGCAGGCAAAGGTGTATTCATAGGGCAAATGCAAGGCTCTGTGTTCCATTTTGGAGTACAGAGTCCTACAGCAATTCATAAAAGAATAGCGCTGGGTGCAAATCTGCAAAGAAGCAAGGGGGTTTCTGCCTATTTACTTCATTAACCCAAAAGCATCATGAAAGTTGACTCCACGTGAAGGTGCAGAGTATTGCTTGCAGATAAGCAATAAAACTGTATTTTTAGTGCTATGACAGTGAATGACTTCCATCATTTTAGAATACTCGGGTATTTTAAATGACATTATAATTAATTTCACATTTCTTTGTCAATAACTTATGGTTGGAAAATATTAGGCTAAAAATGCTGCCTCTTTTTACTACCAAAGGCATATGGCTAGTGGTCAACCATTAAGCTTTATTAAAGCATGTTGCTGGGCAAAGCTCTCTTACTGTATTCTAACCATAAACCAACTTGAATATGAGTTGAATATATTTGAGAAGTTAGCAAACTATTGCAAACTATGGCAAAATATTGGACCCTTGACCCATCTAATTCACAACACTGAATCCCTACTAGTGATGGGCGAATTTGGGGCGTTTCGCCGACAAAATTCGCGGATTTCCTGTGAAATTCGTGAAACAGTGAAAAAATGCCATCATCCATTTTTGACGCCGGCGTACAATTTTTTGACACCAGCGCAAATTCGCTGGGGAAAAAAACGGACACCAGCGTCCTTTTTTTTGACGAGGCCGGATTTTTGCTGTGGTTTCGTGAATTTATTTGCTGGAGAATTCGCCGTGAATTTGCACCTGGTGAATAAATTCGCCCATCACTAATCCCTACGTAAGAACAGCCACCCTCTAAAATTTATTGGGGAGGATGCACTAAATGCATATGTAACATTACCTGTTTCCCCTATACTGTACAGTAGTCAACCCTGTTGAACTTATTCCTAAACTACCATCTGTATGATATCTGCTTGGTTCAGTATAGAATTTATACTGTTGATTAAGCACATCCAACAGCCGCATATTCTTCATGAGAGTTATGTTTATTGTGTAACAGTATTTTCCATGCCAGAAAAGAGGATTACTCCCCCTCTGTGATTTCTCCCTCTCTAAGGAAACAATGGACAAACAAAAACCAAACGCAATAAATAAAATACTACATCCGAAGCACAATGAAATAGCATTAATCCTTTCTTAGATCAATTCTAATGCAAGTTAACTAGACTTTAGTCTATTATCTTTCAACTATTTCCATACAATGCTACAATGCTGTCTTACAGCATTACAGAAAATATGATAAGGTTTTCAACAGAAAATAACATAAAAGTGGAAAAGCTTTATGGCTAAGAATACAAATGAGCTTTTTTTCACCTGAAAATCTAGCTGCTTGGGAGAACCCTGAAGTGCATTTGCTTATAACATATATCCCTATTCCTGCTGTTTTTACTCATTCACAACCTATTGCGCATTACACCTTTTAGAATAAGATCTTTCATGCATGATGGAATAATAAACGACCCCTGTTATGTTTGATCAATGTTTAAAGTGAATCTTTGAAACTAATTCCAGAAACAATTGGAAACCAATATCTAGCAGAACTTTTTAATGCCCTTATAAAAAAAACAAAGACAGGTAGCTTGTTCTGGAAACAAAAGTGAAAAGAAAAAAAGAAAAACCTGGTTTGTCATGCCCAAACTATAGCAAATCCAACAAATCTGGATCCTAGGAAGTAAGACAAGAATGAAGACATGGATAGAAACTTACAGCCCTACCCCTATGAGCCTGAGACCAAGATACTGGAAGTGATGAAGGCTACACATAAAATATTGTATAAAGAATATCTTCAAAATGAAACTGAAGTATAACAAATTATAGCTTTAGAAATTATGTACATTATACATAGACTTTCCATCTATGTTTTCTTGGAAAGTGCTCTTTTAAAAACATACTTCATATAAATTGAACTTTTTTATAATTACTAATTTAGTTCCAAGTTTTGCGGCATGTTAGATAACGTACAAAATCAACTTACATGTTCGTATCCCGTGTTCACCCTCAAACTGGGCACACCTCCCACTGCAGTAGGCACCTCCATGTACTGGTTTCCAATCCAGTCAACGCTTGCTCCAGATAACAGGGAACAAGAAAAACAGCGAAGAATTATTGCTCCAATACTGAGATTTCTTAAAAAGTTTTTAGAGTATTTAGAGGTAGTCTTATTTTTTTCAGATAGTTCAGCTCTTCGTACTTTTTATATTTGTATCTTTTAATAAATTCCATGACATTCGTGGTTTTAAAGAAAGTAAGTTTAGTTGTGATTTCACAAATACCTAAAACCACCAAAATAAGATTTTTAGTAAATAATCGTCCACTAGTTTTCTGATATCATTTGGTTGATTGTAGAAGTGCAGCAGATTTGCACCTTCTTGCCAAACTGCATGTGAAAGAGATATGATATATACAGTAGTAGTGAGAGTAAGGGGGCTATCTACTAAAACTTGATTTTTTTTTTTTTCAACATTTTAATAGTAAAAATTTGACCATACTTCCACCCACAATCTGTCTTTATTTATAAACAATTAGGATTGAAAATTGTCTGTAAGGGAAAAGTCTAGACAAAATCGTGGGACAATTTAAATTGTTCAACTTTTTTGAATAGTCACCCAAAAAACTAAAATTTCGAGCAAAAAACTTACGACAATCATGAAGGCAAAAAATATTTTCTGGGTATTAAAGGGACCATCTGCCATTGACTTTTATGACTAATTTATAGCAGCTTTGTAGTATAATAAATTTTGAAAAATTAGAGTTTTTGTTTTCCTCTAAAAATTCTGATGATTCTTTTTCCCGTTAAAACTCGACAAGAAAAATTTAAGGCTTCATAAATAGGCCCTTAATGATGAGCAATGTTTTTCATCAGACATGGATTTGTCGTGAAATCCTGTATTTTGCGATCAGCAATTTTTTTCATAAAAATTACAGCAAAATGTTGGCACAAAAATGTTTCCCTGGACACTCCATGTCATAAACGCAAGATAGCCCCAGTGCTCCCATCAGAAGGACACTCCTCAAAGTTTTAAAAGTTCAACCCCACCTCCAGTGTAGTTTGGTCCTTCTGCTCCAGTTTACTTTTTTTGCTCCCATTGGAAACAGTCTGCTCATAGCTTGTCTGATGGCAAGTGCTTTATCCCTCCCATTTGGGTGCCTTACTGGGCTTGTCTGAAAAAGCGTCCGGCGGCAGTGGTTTGTATGGCCCATGCACCCCTTAGGATTTTTGCGGATGGGAGAGGGAGGTGGCAGTTAGCTAAGGTGTCTGTTATTTTCAGAGGTTTTTGCTGGCCCAACCCATTGAGGTGATAGGGACTCACTCCTGCTGGAGTCCCAGGGTTGCCCTGGTGGATTGGGGTTAGCAGAGATTTCTGGAGGTTGGTACAGTATGTTAAGTTAGAAGCCTGACCCTTAAAGACTCCTTCTCCGTTCCAGTGCCCCTGTGGCATGTTTAATCTATACAGACATTCAAATCAAATTAAAAGCGTGGATTACTTTTGAGAATATTCTGCGTGTGTATTGTATGCTTGCTTATGGCTGCAGCTTAGATTTGCTAAAATGCAAGAGCAAAGTCAGATATATATACATATGTTTAAATGAAACAGATATGCTGCGGTGAAAATTGCACTTGGTTAAATACAGTAGCCAATACTGGCTTCAGGACAAAACCAAGTAGTATGTATTGAAGATGGTAGCTGTTCTACAGGTAGGTCTTTGTTCTACAGGTAGGTCTTATATGAATGGAGCGGCTGAGGCCAATCCTAACTTTTATACGAAGGCTGAGCATTATATAAGTATTATACATTGTTTAATATGCAAAGAGATGCCTTCTGGAATCAGAAGCTATTCACTTGTCTCATGCCATACACACAGCACTGCCTAGATACCAAAAATGAGAGTTTTGATTCTCCCATTATGGGTGGAGACATGCAAATCACTCCTTTGTGTCCCTTTGGCCAACTATGCATCCAGAACTGCTGGTTTATAGCACAGATACAGCCTAATGTTTAATACAGAGGCCAATACAAGTAGCCAGGGTGCGTATATGTAGTATACACTGGTCAGAGAGTTGTTGCCAATTCTAGGTTAAATGCATACAGTTATACTATACATTTGCATAAATACAGCAGTCAAGCTGCTGATAGGTATTAAACAGTTGCTGTATTATAGCAGCTGAGACCGACTTATATACCACAGCTATTTGGTATATAGGTGGTGTATACTTCTCACATTCAGAACTATAGGCTTGCTGAGATGCAGTTATCAGCCATAGGAATTCATTAATTATATTCAGGACTGTATGACCTGACTGTGTGCCCATTTATTTAAGTTGCATAGAGAATCCTGGGTGGATATATACGGCAGGGATAAGGATTCCACAAAGGCTCTAAATGTTGTCATGGCTGGAGGCTAAGAGATACCCTTATTATCATTCTCCAGGAACAGCTGTGTTTGCAGATAAAAACAGGGCTTATCCAGATGGAAGGTCATTAAAATAGACCCTGATTGTTTTATGCTGGTGTCCGCTCAAAAACTCAATAAATTTGCAGTATTTGAGGGGTTTAAGCCTATGAACTCAAAAAATTCAAGATGTTAGTAAAATGTCAATGTTTTCAAGTATTTTTCTATATGATTTTTTATTCGAATTCACTTATTAGTAAATTAGCCAAATTTGTGGCTTAAATTTCTTTAAGCATCGGAGTGCCAAATGCGCTCCTCCGCAAACGAGTTTTAGTAAAATAACCCCCCAAAATTTTGATTTGATTTCCAGTGTACCCTTTAAACTAAAGGGCCCATTTGCTAAAAATCTAATTTGATTTCATTTTCCACAAATCTCGAAAAATGTATGGTTTTTCTACATTTCTTAAAAGCTCTAAAAAATTAAATGTATTAAATGAAAAAAGCATGAAACTTTTAATACCAAACTTTGCTAAGTAAAAGCTGTCAAGGTGCTGTAGAAGTCAATGGAAGATGCACGGATCTTATTAGATGCTTTTAATTAAATTAGACTTTTAGAGGTTTTTGGATTTTATTTTCAATAGGAAGTGTCCGAAAACCTCACATTTTTAGAGGTTTTCAAAGTATTCATATTTTAAGCACAACGTTCAGCTCTTTTTTTAGTTTACACTTTTTTCTTATAATTTAATTATAAATTCAATGACAGTCATGGTTTTAGAGTTTGTTTAGTTGTGTCTTCCAAAACCACTAAAATTCAACCTCCACGTGTATTCTTTGAAACTTCTTTGCTCATGGGGTATAAAAAATGTTAAACATTTAAGTATTTGAGATAAAGCAAAATCATTTGTCTTAGCTATATACGTGAACCCAGGGTTTATTAGTTACTTTCAAGTCAGCTCATATTATTGCAATGAGATAGTGGAATAATTCCAGTTTTCTGTGTTTATGTCAGAATGATGTAAATGTTTAATATAATGAAGCAAAGCACAAGAATACCATTGGAACTGTAAATCTAAAACGAATTGTTTTACATTAAAAGTGTTCGAGCCTTGTTTCACTACACTTTGATTTTTCACCCAATCTAACGAGGTGGGCCTTGTTAGTTCTCATGTGACATAGTGAGAGGAGAAGGTAATTAATCAAAATAGACTCCCCAGTTAAATATTTCTTCTTTCCTTCCAGTTTTAGACACAGTTACTTCATAATAGATTAATTGTGGGATGTTACACCTTGATTGGATTGTACCTTCACCAATGTGATTTAGCAATTTCATTAGGGGCAAGGACACTATAAACACAAGCATGCAAAACAACTTAAATAAGCAACTTAATAGAACAATTACATCAAAAAAGTGTTAAAGCAATTACAATATAATGTACTGTTGCCCTGCACTGGTACAACTACTATGTTGGCGCCAGAAACACTACTCTAGTTTATATAAATAAGCTGCTGTGTAGCTATTGGGGTAGTTATTTAAGCTGAACTAGGGCTAAATGGCACTGATTAAATTTCAGATAGCAAATCATTTCTTTATAATACCTTGGGGCAAATCACTAACCTCCGAAAATTCGCCAGTGATGGCTTTGCTCACAGTGCAACGCTGCACCAGGCGTAGATTCGCCAGGATAATGCTAATTCACTAAAATCCGAAGTTGCATCCAGGCTGCTGAACGATGGCAAAGTTGCGCTAGCGTTACTGCACCAAGTGAATTGAAGTTGCACTAGCGTTGCCTAATTTGCATACGGGAAGTTAAAGTTCAATGGACGTATATGTTGCAGCAAATATATTACACTACACAAGCTTGTGAAACCTAAGAGGTAACGTTCAGTAAAATCCGCATCTTAGTGAACTTGCATAGTTACGTCCATTCGTCAGAGCGCAAATTCGCCAGGTGTTAGGGAGCGAAGTAACGCTAGAGCCTAACTCCTTGGCTAGCGAAGTTATGCCAGCGACCGTTAGTAAATCGCCCGTGTTAGTCACTTCTCCTTTTAGTAAATTTTAGTTCTTACACGGCTAAGAACCCATTGTATCCTATAGAGTTTATCTGCTATGTAACCTGTGCCTTTTCTCCTTTTTCATGATTGATTCATAGTTGCCCCCATGACTACTTAGCAGCTAATTTTTAACTATAGTAACATTCTATTTTAATTACTTTAAAGGGATTCTGTCATGGGATTTTGTTTTTTTCCAAAACACATTATTAACTATTAACACAGTTAATAGTGCTGATCCAGCAGAATTCTGCATTGAAATCCATTTCTCAAAACAGCAAAAAGAGTTTTTTATATTTAATTTTGAAAACATGGGGCTAGACATATTGCCAGTTTCCCAACTTCCCTCAGTCATGTGACTTGTGCTCTGATAAACTTCAGTCACTCTTTACTGCTGCACTGCAAGTTGGAGTGATATCACCCCCCTCCCTTCCCCCAGCAGCCCATCAGCAGAATAATGGGTAAGTAACAGCTCCCTGGTAGATATAAGAACAGCACTTAATAGTAAAATCCAAGTCCAACTATGATGCACTCTCTTACATTGAGTAGGAGAAACAATGTAAAATTCTTCATTGGGCTTTTTTTCTTATTTATTGTTTTTCATAAATGCATACAGAAATAAAACTTTAATAAAGACAACATATAAACAGTGGTTTGTAATTTATTGGTAGGTAACACTATGGGGCAGACTTATCAAAGGTCAAAGTGAAAATTCAAATTTAAAAGAATTTGAGTTTCTAGCTAATTTTGTGTACTTCGACTAGGGAATAGTCCAAATTCGAATTCAAAAAATTTGAAAATTCAACTTTGAGCATTCGCCATCTAAAACCTGCTGAATTGCTGTTTTAGCCTATGGCGGACCTCCCTAGAAAATATTTGGAGTCAATTGGAGGACTTTTGGAAAAACTTTGAATTGTATATACAATCAAATGCTCTATTACTTTGATTCGTACAATTTGAATTCGATCGAAAACGGACCTATTTGATCAAAAACTGGCCTATTCGGCCAAAAAAAACCCTTTGATTTAATTTCAGTTGGTCTTTTTGAATTCAAATTTCAAAGTATTAAAATGTACATGTTAAAAAACTGAAAAGAGATCGGAAATCTCATAACATAACCAGAATGACAAAATTACAAATAAACTTGATCTGTTTTTTGCCCTCATGATTTCTGGGTCTTTTGGGGTGTTTGATACTGGTTTTCACTTGAAAATGTGTCAAACTCGTAAAAATTTGAATGTTGCACGACAATCGAAAAAGTTGCACAATTCAATTTGACCCTCAATTTTTATTTTTGGTTATATCAACCTGATTTTTTTTAGTAAATTAGCCAAATTTCTGGATGGAAGCAAGTTTGAGTTTGTTCTATTCAAATTATGGGAAAGCTGAGTTTTAGTAAATAACCCCCTTCATGTCAAATACCTCATTCAAGCCTTGTGGTTTTTGAGTACTTTATGGGAATGAAAAAATCTTTAAGGGGCAGATTCACTAAGGGTCGAATTTCGAAGTTAAAAATACTTCGAAATTCGACCCTCGAATTGAAATCCTTCGACTTCGAATATCGAAGTCGAAGGATTTAGCGCTAAACGTTCGATCGAACGATCGAAGGATTTTTCGTTCGATCGAGCGATTAAATCCTTTGAATCTAACGATTCGAAGGATTTTAATCAAACGATCGAATGAATATCCTTCGATCAAAAAAAGCTTAGCAAGCCTATGGGGACCTTCCCCATAGACTAACATTGACTTCGGTAGGTTTTATCTGCTGAAGTAGGGGGTCAAATTTTTTTTTAAAGGGAAAGTACTTCGACTATCGAATGGTCGAATAGTCGAACGATTTTTACTTCGAATCGTTCGATTTCGTTCGATTTCGATCGAATTCGAACAAATTTAACCAATTCGATGGTCGAAGTACCCAAAAAAAACTTCGAAATTCGACGTTTTTTTCATTCGAATCCTTCACTCGGAGTTAGTGAATCTGCCCCTTAGTTTCAATTGTTTAACAGGTCTAGAGTTACGCCACCTCTACTATTCTCCTTTACATGATTAATAACTAAATCTTGTACAGGTATGGGATCTGTTATACAGAATGCTCGGGACCTGGGGTTTTCCGGATAACAGATCTTATGTCTACTAGAAATTCATTTAAACATTAAATAAACCGAATAGGCTGGTTTTGCTTCCAATAAGGATTAAATTTATCTTAGTTGGGATCAAGTACAACCTACTGTTTTATTATTACAGAGAAAAATGAAATCATTTTTAAAAATTTGGATTATTTGGATAAAATGGAGTCTATGGGAGACAGCCATTCCGTAATGCGGAGCTTTCTGGATATTGGGTTTCCGGATAAGGGATCCTATACCTGTACTATGCTGGGAATTTCATTAAAGTAACAATCACTAGTAATTTACCATTTTAGTGCTGTGAGTGCTGATCCTTTTGGAATGGATACATATATAACATGATGGCAAAACTTGCATTTTTGTTTCTTTCTGCATAATGTGTGTCCTAGTAACCTCATCCATTCCTTCCCGGTATACTATATGTCATTTTTATATCAAAGATGATCCTCTTAACTGATCATTTAGGATTTGTGGTCCTCAATTTCCAGTCAAATCCAAACTAAAGACATAAATCTTGCTTATCAGTTAGCTATTATATGTTACCCAAATATTACTGTCCCATTTTATTAAGAAAACAATACTGTCCAAAAGAAAAGTCAATTGTTATTGAGCAAATTTTGGTGGTGTTTACAAAAGGTAACTTAATAGTTTAAATTTGATGTGATATGTTTTAGGAACCAGCAGGAATAAGCCCAAAAGAATAAACATTATAAAACCTGGCCTGATTTACTATGGACTGACAGCTATATTTCTGTTATCTAAAAGCTAGTCCCATAGTACTTATATGAAATATGATTTTGGAAGGATATCCGTGCTTGATAAATCTTGACAAATATTTTTGAGATAGAATTTTGAGAATAAAATGATTTGTACTCTCTCTTATTGGTGCAACAGATTTAAAAGTTCCCAAAACCTCTTTCGAATGACTTTTTACTAATCATTTGACTCTTTTAGCTCTTTTGACTCTTTCACAAGCACTTGGCATGTGAAAAAGATTTAACTGAATTAAATGTTTTAGTAATGAGAGGTTTGTTGTAAGGAAAATCTGTATTCTTGTGCTCATTATTTACTTATTTATATAGCACCAATCAGAGTTTTTAAATGATAAATAAGGGTAAATGGATTCTAGTTTGGTTGGATTTTTTTTATCCCACAAACACCACAGTGATACCTTATTTTGCATACTGATAAAGTATATGGCTGGTGCGGGTACATAGCTGAAACAAGAATAAGAAAATCCCTGGTTTCCAAAAGGAGACTAATGATGTTCTCATACTTCTGAGTTCCTGTTTAACATAAGGGCCATAACAGTGATACAGACTGCTAGCTCCATTCATCAATAGCTTCTGTTTGACAAATATTTTTTTTGAAGATAGCTTAGACATCAGGTTCTGGGGATTGCAGGTTCACCATACTTATACAATTGTTTCTTTTTTTCTTTATTTACTGCACAATACCCATATTATAAAAAAATCTTGCTTCTCTAAAGCGTTAAAGCTTAATCCTAAATTTTATTCTTCAATGAACCTTCTCATCAGACCCAGATTTGTGGTGAGGCCACAAAGGCCCAGGCCTAGGGCAGAGATATTTTAGGGGCAGCATGCTGCACAGCTGGATCAATTGGAGCACTGGGGACTTAATGTTCCCCAGTGCTTCTGTGCCAGAGAGTGTGGCTGCCGATGCTAGGACCCTGCGGCGGCGGCGCGAGAGGAAGCGCCAGCGCAGGGACCATGCGGCCTTGGGGCACCGCTTTATCAAATCCAGCCCTCCTTCTCATGAAATAAGATAACTTCTAGAAACATTGATCCAAATTCACTAAGCGCCGAAGCGCCTAACGCTAGCGTCAATTCGCTAGCGTTGGGCATTTTCGTTACTTCTTAAATTCACTAACGAACGTTGGCGTAAATTCGCTAGTGTTACTTCGCACCCTTACGCCTGGCGAATTTTCACTACGGACGTAACTACGCAAATTCACTAACGCGCGCAGTGTACTGAATGCTACCTTTTACGCTAGACTTCCTTTGCCACCTCAGACCAGGCGAAGCGCAATAGAGTAGATAGGGATTGCTTCAAAAAAAGGTCAAATTTTTTCTAAGTCCCAAAAAACGCTAGCGTTTTTTCTATATTATGGGTGATAGGCTGAAAAAGATCAAAATTTTTTTTGGGGCTCCCCTCCTTCCCCCCTACATTTCCTAACTCATGGCAACTTAACTATACAGTGGGCACATGTGTAGGGCAAAAAAAAAATAATTATTTGATGTTTTGAAGGTTTCTCAGGCATTTGTAGTGATTCTACGTATTCCTCCATCGAAATTTGAATTTGGCGCCGTATGCAAATTAACCATTGCTAGAGTAACTTTGCTTCGCTTAGCGAATCAACGCTAGCACAACTTCGCAACCTTATGCTACCCCTGTGCGCAACTTCGGATTTAAGTGAATTTGCAGAGCGATGGCGAAACTACTCCTGGCGAAGTGTGGCGAAGTGAGGCGAAGTTGCGCCTGACGCAACTACGATTCTTAGTGAATTTGCCTCATTGACTCATGTAGGATAAAGTGAAATTGCAGGAAGTTCTATTTTGATTTTTAAAAACTATAGGCACTATCTGTGCTTCTTTGAGAGTGAGAAATATATTTCTAGTAATTAATCAGCTTTGTCTCTTTCATTGCAAAACAATATTTATGGCTAAGATTGGGAAGCCGCTAGAGTCATAAAATAAAGATTGGGAAGCCGCTAGAGTCATAAAATAAAGAGTCATTATCAATGGCACTTGCAGGTTGCGATACAATGGACACAAATGGTTCATGTATTGATGCCATTCATAAAGGCACTTATGTCCATACTCTAGATGCCATTATGCTTTCTGATTAAACACATGCAAGTGAGGCTATAAACTATAGACAAGCCAGAAGCTGCTACCATTCTTCAACATAGCAGTAGTTCCAGGCTTCCATCAGTGTGTGGCATCAATTGGTGCTCCAGACTTGCACCAAAAGAATCACATGCTAATTGAGTTTTAATGGAAAGCCCTGACAATGATGCAGTCCCCACTCTGAAAGCCCAGTCTGCTAAAACTAGTTCTTAAAAATTGCAAAGGGTGCAACATCCCAAGTGGCCAACCTTGGAATTCAGTGAACAAATGCTGTGTTGTATGTAAACAAAAATTTTGAATTGTACCCAAAAATTGCAGTTTACACACAGCACCTGATAGGTAAAGGCACCTTAATATGTATACTTATTTAAACATGCAATAATTAAATAGAAGAGACAATATGATTAAGTATTGAAGTTATAAGCATGAAGAATTGCCTTGGTATACCATTATTTAATATGTAATAACCGGCATACACAGCTGTCATTATTTGTATTATATTTGCTAAACTATGCATAATGTAAGAGACTGGAATATGCTTCATCAAGCAATTAGGTAAATTATATTAAAGCAGATCTAGGAATTGGTATGAACTAACATAGTTACACAGAAGCTTGTTGCAAAATCTGTGCACTCTAGATAAGATAGATTCTACATTTCTTAAATTCCAACATAAAATAACTTATTTACTATTAGCATTATGGATGCACCAAATCCACCATTTTAAAATCAACAGAATGCCAAATGATTCAGCCGAATACTGAACTAAATCCGAATCATAATTTGCATATGCAAATAACCAAACCAATAAGGAGCAGCAGAATTTTTTTTTGTGTTGGATTAGGTTTGGCCAGGTACTTGGATTCAGCCAATTTTTCTTTTTTGTTATATGAGTCAAGTTTCTCTCTGCCAAGTTGAGTGGTAATAGCCAGCATCATAAGTTTGGTGCTAGGCACATCCGGATTTCGTCTGTGATCCAGCTGGATGTGGTGGCTAACACCTCTTAAGAGACAAATCCAAATCCTGCTGAAAAAAAGCCAAATCCTGGCTGAATTGTGAACCAAATTCTGGATGTTGTGCATCCCAAATTAGCATGGTAGAATTGCGGGACCACTAAGGTTGACACAATTGTACCTTTTATTGCCCCATGCCCTAAAATGGTCATTTACAAAGGCAGCTGCAAATGTTGCATTGAAGCTATACATTAAAAGTACTTGTGCCCAAACATGTTACTTGCATTCCCATAATTATGTGCTAAGTGCCATTGAACAGTGGCGTAACTACCAGGGGAGGTCGGAGGGGGATGGGGGGGGCCTGGCTGCACGTGGGGGGGGGGCAACTGCATGTCCCACACCAGGACCCGTCCCCCTTTAGTTATGTTACTGTCATTGCATTTGTACTACTTTTTTGTTGAATCACATGCAAATGCACTTATTGATTCTGTGGAACCCTGGAACTGCAGCCAGCCTGAACGTTGTGTTAACTCCAGGGTTACCACAGTGGGTTGCATCAAGAGGCTAGGAGGCTTGCACCAAGGAATTATCAGTCATTATATGTCAGTTTAACGGTGAGCATCAGAAGTGACACAATCCTGACTTTAAGATTGTTAACTTGAACTTGCACCCAGTCCATCTCAACTTTGCTTTTGGCTGCAGTTTCTTTGGAATTATGGGAAAAATGCATTCCAAATAATAAAATGGCAATATTTGCCAAAACTGCACTTTTCACACTACACTTGAGGATGTACATAATTACCTTTACCCAGTGCAAACTGATCTTCAGTGTGGCACAAAGAACACAGCTGTGCACTCACAAAGGAAAGGGATTCCTATAATGCCCTTTGTAGGCATTAATTATAAAGTTTCTAATTTCTTCAAATCTACTTGTAGCGCTATAGTAAATTGAGTGGCACCATCTCTATAAGAGCTTATTCTAATATATATTTGTGCTCCAGATTAGACCTTTCTCTCAGGGGTGAAGCCCTCTCAATGGTGAAGAGGCAGGGTGTAGTGGATCTGTAAGAAAAGATGCACAATAATTGGGCGCCAGTGGTTCTTTATGCTTAACCAGAGAACATAGTTTATTCAACAACTTCATCCACATAGGAGTGCATAGGAATCAATAGGAACATACAGCAACAGAGGATAGCATATTACACCCAGCAATGAAAAGCTCAGTCCCTGCAGGCAAGGGAACATATACAGCAGCAATTGAAGGTACACCCAGTTTTCAGCATTTTCTCTAAGTGGAACACAGGGGAATCTCTACATCCCTGTAGAATTAGGGGCAGATTTATCAAGGATGGAATTTAGAAGTAATGGGAGTTTTTTTTGCTGGGGAATAGGTTGTATTTGATCATTCGAATCGAAGGAAGGTCTAATTCATCTATTGGTCACTTAAGAACTTTAAAGTCATAGCTTAAGGCAGAATAAGTAATTAGGTCCTCCATTAGGACCCATTTAGGCATCTATAACACTGGAAATTTGCCTGTGAATATTATTAAGAGTGGTTAATTTACCAGTCCCCTACACACTCATTACTGCTACTTCATAATTCAAATGGAAGAAGACACCCCAGTACTTCTGCCACCCCTTCTGTAAGTTGCTATAGTAGATAGAAGCAGCATGATATACAAAGACAGAAGAAACTCTTAGAATTCTTTTCAGGCAGGCACACATTTTGAGGGGCATTTGCATTTGTTTAAGCAATTGGCACCTTGCCTTCTATGATTAATGAGCCCTCGCATCTTTAAGCCATGGATGTTAATATATGTCACTTATATATATATATATATATATATATATATATATATAACATGCTTGAGCATTAGGAATGATTGATAATGTTTTCAAAGTATATACACATAGATTAGGTAACATTTTATGGAGCAGTAAATTGATAACTGTGGGCATACAACAAACTGTTCCAAATGTCTTTTTGCAATTTCTTATTAATGTGTGTAATGATTAATGCATAATGAAGTTTGCTTCTTACAAGATATAAGGGCGCATTTAGAAACATCAGATGCTTCATCCCTCAGGCAATATGGCAGTCAGCATTAAAAAGGACTACACCAAGTCAGCATTAGCAACAGCTGTTCAAGGACCTTACGGCAACAGAGGTGGATTACATTATCCCTGAAGGGATATTTTGAGAAGTGGCATTATGCCCACAAGGAAATAGTTTAATATCACCTTGAGGAATTTTCCAACCAAAGATGTTTGCTCTTTTTATGCAAGCCAAGTATATTGTGTGTGTGCTGATTTTGCAGTAGATTTTCAGCACAAGAATTACATATAGATAAACAGAGAGCTACATTTTGGAAATACACCAAGGTTATTCTTTTCTACACAAAAAAATGTAGCACAGCTATTCAAAGAAGGATACCCGCAAACCTTAATGCAAGAGGTACTTTACGAGGTGGTAGTTAAAGAATATGACCCATGCTTATGGCTGGATGAAAATAAGTAAAATACACTGTGCTGATAGACATGCCATTGTGCAGCATTACATAATTTAATCTAGCACAAGTAGGAGAAACAAGATGGTTCTCACATGTCATTTCCATTTTACAATGCAAAGGAAAAATTTGAGTAAATATATGGCTTGGCAGTGTTTAGGCAATTTCCCAATGTTGTAACAAATGGCATATCACTGAACCATTTAATTCCTTAAGGGATTCTGTCATGATTTTATGATGTTGTTTTCATTTTTAAATTACACTGTTTGCACTGCAAATAATTTACTCTACGATATAAAATGTCATTCCTGAACCAGCAAGTGTATTTTTTTAGTTGTCATATTGGTGTTTAGGCAGCCATCTCAGGTTATTTTGCCTGGTCATGTGCTTTCAGAAAGAGCCAGCACTTTAGGGTGGAACTGCTTTCTGGCAGGCTGTTGTTTCTCCTACTTAATGTAACTGAATGTGTTACAGTGGAACCTGGATTTTACTATTGAGTCTAGCCCCATGTCAGATTTCAAAATTAAATATAAAAAATGGGTTTGCTCTTTTGAGAAACAAGGGAAAGTTGTGCTCACCACTAATTTTTAAAACCAATAGGTGGGGGTGCAATGAGGCTGTGACCACAAAATACATATAGACAATTACAAGAGTCCTCAGCACTCAACCCATTATCAATATATTTAAGACAGAGACATTTTGTGCATACTGCTACTGAAAAATGCCTTACCCTTTAAACAAAACAGGGATTGTTTGTCCATATATTGCAATATATTTAAGCTGACCAACTACGTCTAAGTCATCCCATATCTGGCCAGTCCTACGCTCAATTTTCATCTGATTAAGAATTCTATTGCTTCATTATACATTTTACAAAGGGACTAAGTTTTACCTGCAACTTACTAGCTGCTTTCAAAGATGTTTCACATCTTTTGAGAAACAGATTTCAATGCAGAAGTCTACCGGAGCAGCACTATTAATTGATGCTTTTTGAAAAAAACATTTTATCTCATGACGGTATCCCTTTCAGTAACAAAAAAAGAAAATCTTGACTGAAGTTATGATACATAGGTTTTTATCTTTTTTTGGTGGTGTAGAAGTAATCAGATCTATCGTCACAGGCATGCAGGCAGTAATCTTCTAGAGACTTTCTCACCCCCCCCTAAGGGTTAGTCCAGAAAAGCAGATTCTGGACGACAATCTCCACGAACTGCCTTTGCGTGTCTTCCCGTCGGCTATAATGAAAAGTCGCCTGCGCTAAAGCACACGCGGAGCTTCATTTTCCGAAGTCACCCAAAGTTTCCTTGTGAGACAACTTGGGGCGACTTTGGAAAATATCCCATGGTTTATTCAGTTCTGCAGACTGGACCAAGTCTCCTAGCCTCTGCATATCAATGTTAAACAATTCCCCTATCATTTCTTCAAATCAAATTTCATCAGGGAAGTTTGTTTTTTGTTGAAGGTTTGGCCTTTGGACCTATAATGTATTTTATGCCTTTGGCTTAAATACTCCATATCCCAAGGTTGGAGGTGAGTATAAATTCATTTAAAGCCACTTTAACACTCATATGGAGTCCATAATCTAATAATGAAGGTGGAACATTGTGAACATTGTGTATAAACCAAGTCTATACATATCTGTACAGAGAATGTTGCATGTTGGACTATCACCAGTGTGACCTCTGGGCTTTTGTTTATGACAGAATTTTGTAGGGCTAGGTTTATGTTGAATCTTTAAGAACATCATGCATGACACTGGCAACTGGAACATGGTGACATTGCAAACTCTTTCTCTAGATGTGAAATGTTCTGAATTTCTGGAATTTCTGGAAATTCTGTTACACCTAAGATAGTGTGGTAAACTTCTGCTTCACAAATGAACAAGAAGTTGCAGCTTACAGGCTGCAGCAGAGTTGCATCCACTTCATATGTGTCCCTCATTATGAAATAGTGTAATAGACAAACTGGTGAAGTCTAATGATAATGCATTGGCAGTAAAGGCCTAAATCACTAACCACACTTACATTGACAATTTCAATAAAATTACCCACAAACATTTTGGAAGAAATGATGCATCATTCATATTGACAAAGTACCTTAGACTTAGACCACTAACTATATGACAGGCAATATTTGTAAAGGTTTTTTTTAAAGGGACACCTTTAGAGAATACCCTCTGCAGCAGAAATGTTTCTGAGACACAACAATACCATTCAACACCATTGTTCTTAAGTCCTTGTCTCAGCATATGTTGTGAATCTATTAAAGATACAAAAACTATTTGACTTGATGGGTCTGTCTTTGAGATCTGTATCCTATTAGAATAAGACACATGAGAGATCCTTAGCTGAGATTTTTGTATAGTGTTACCATGGAGCTAGCCCCCCCCCCATATGCTCACGAAGACCATTTCAAACTGGAGTTCTGTGGCCACTAAAAACTATTTGTTAATATCAAAAAGTTATGTATGATTATTTATATAAGATACTTTAACATTTATCTGCATTGGAAAAAGAACAGAAACTAATTCTGTTTCAAACAATACTAATGCAGTACAAAACAACACATTTAAGAGCAGTTTTGACCAGAAATAGACCGTCAATCCTGAAACGCAAAAGTAAGTTTGAATTAGTGGCTAATGTTTTCTATATATCAACAGCATGCTGTGACTGCACTCAGCCAAAATGTCAAATGACAAATCAAAGACACGGGAGTTATATGTAACCCAAATTAGAAAGGATGATAAAGTGTTCTGAGAACAAATACAGTAACACAAACTGGTGTCTAAAGATTTTTGTGCTTCTTTTTTACCCTACAGTTATAATTAAGCTACAATGTTGGAAACGCAACGTGGCATTTGAATGTATAAATGGCATGTTTTATGTGGCTTTAGCCTGGTATTTTATAAATGTCAAAATATTTTGTGATAGGAACCTAACACCCAGTACTTATACATATTCATGCCTAGAAATTGCACCACATTCCAAAATGTATGACATTTACACTATAAACATACACTTTATGGTGACACAACAGGCAAAAGTGAAAGCACCATATGCAAAGCTTAGCTTATAGTTATTACATCTTTAGCAGACACAGGTTAGATATACACTGTGGCTCACTGGATTAGCACTGCTGCCTTGCAGCACTAGGGTTCTGAGTTTAATTTCAACTAGGGCCCAGGGTCTGTTTTGCTGGGAGAAAGAAGTAGCTGTTCCACCAGAAAAATAGCAGATGTCATTATTATCTGCCCCTTGCCTTCCACATAAACCATTGGGATAGGGTAATTTCTCATCTATCAAAGGAGCTGTCCAGGCATGGAAGAAATCGACAACATGGGAGCCTTTGTTTCTATGAAGAACATAGTGGAAAGGAGCTTATCTAAAGAGGTAGGTCACTGCACAGTATATGATATTGCCTTTATCAAGATATAATTTCACTTTACCACTGACTCTATGGGGCCGATTCACTAAATTCGAGTGAAGGATTCGAAGTAAAAAAACTTCGAATTTCGAAGTATTTTTTGGGCTACTTCGACCATTGAATGGGCTACTTTGACCTTCGACTACGACTTCGAATCGAAGGATTCGAACTAAAAATCGTTCGACTATTCGACCATTCGATAGTCGAAATACTGTCTCTTTAAAAAAAACTTCGACCCCCTACTTCGGCAGCTAAAAGCTACCAAAGTCAATGTTAGCCTATGGGGAAGGTCCCCATAGGCTTTCCTAAGTTTTTTTGATCAAAGGATATTACTTCGATCGTTGGATTAAAATCCTTTGAATCGTTTCATTCGAAGAATTTAATCGTTCGATCGAAGGAATAATCCTTCGATCGTAGGATCACAGTATTTGCGCTAAATCCTTCGACTTCGATATTCGAAGTCGAAGGATTTTAATTCCTAGTCGAATATCAAGGGTCAATTAACCCTCGATATTCGACCCTTAGTGAATCAGCCCCTTTGGGTTATATTTATCAAAGAGTGAAGTTAATAGCGAAGTTCCGCCACTAGAGTGAAATTCCGCCACTCTCCATCCATTTCTATTGGATTTTTATAGGCGTATTTATCAAAGGGTGAACTTTCACTTTCGCACATTGATAAATACGCCATTCAAAATCCCATAGAAATGAATTGAGAGCTGCGGAATTTCACTCTAGTGGCGGAACTTCACTCTTTGATAAATTTACCCCTAAGGCATTTTGATGAAATGTCCTGGTTTTGCATATTGGCTACTAGTAGCCTGTATTAGAACAGTAACTCTGCTTTGAAAGCTGGGTTCATCTATCTGCACTGGTATGGCTTTTAAAAAGTGGTGACTAGAATGCACTAGTGAGAGGGACCTGCCAACCAATATTAAAAGGACCAAATTACATACCATAAAAAGATACTTTAAAATATAGCATTGATACAGATTTCCCAGTAGGCCATAGTATGTGCTCCTTGTAAACAGACACCCAATTTAGAATGCTTACACTAATGAAATTGAATTGAATTTCAACATATTGAAATGTGACTTGTGTACTAAAATATAGTTGACCCTTATGCCACCACTGAACAGCCATTAATATATTGTACACTGCTCTAAAAATACTTTTTTTACTCATTAGACAAGGTTATTTGAAAGACAGACATTCATAAAATGGGCCATACAATTCATAACAGGGCCAAGTTTTAAAACTCCGGAATCTAGCCGAATCCTTGATGAAAGATTTGGCCGATTACCGAACCAAATCCGAATCCTAATTTGCATATGCAAATTAGGGTCAGGAAAGGAAAAAGTGGAAAAAAATCTTCATATGTGGCGAAAAATCACATGGTTCCCCTACCTGCCCCTAATTTACATATGCGGATTCAGTTCGGCCAGGCAGAAGGATTCGTCCGAATTCGAATCCTGCTGAAAACGGCCCAATCCCAAACCGAATCCTTGATTCAGTGCATCCCTAGAACATGGGAAAGAAAAATCAGAGTGACATTTGATAGATAGGTAAGACATTCAAGCTTAGGGATACTGTCATGGGAAAACATGTTGTTTTCAAAATTCATCAGTTAATAGTGCTGCTCTAGCAGAATTCTGCACTGAAATTCAATTCTCAAAAGCAAACAATTTTTTTATATTCAATTTTGAAATTTGACATGAGGCTAGACATATTGTCAGTTTCCCAGCTGCCTCCAGCCATGTGACTTGTGCCTGCACTTTAGGATGGAACTACTTTCTGGCAGGCTGTTATTTCTCCTACTTAGGGGCTGATTCAATAACTTCGAGTGAAGGATTCGAAGCAAAAAAATGTCGAATTTCGAAGGTTTTGTTGGGCTACTTCGACCATCGAATGGGCTACTTCGACCTTCGACTACGACTACGACTTTGAATCGAAGGATTCAAAGTAAAAATCGTTCGACTATTCGACCATTCGATAGTCGAAAAGTACTGTCTCTTTAAAAAAAACTTCGACCCCCTAGTTCGGCAGATAAAAGCTACCGAAGTCAATGTTAGCCTATGGGGAAGGTCCCCATAGGCTTGCCTAACTTTTTTTTGATCGAAGGATATTCCTTCGATCATTGGATTAAAATCCTTTGAATCGTTCGATTCGAAGGATTTAATCGCTCGATCGAAGAAATTATCGAATTTTCTGCGCTAAATCCTTCGACTTCGATATTCAAAGTCGAAGGATTTTAATTCCTAGTCGAATATTGAGGGTTAATTAACCCTCAATATTCTACCCATAGTGAATCAGACCCCTAATGTAACTGAATCAGTCTCAGTGGGACTTGGCTTTTACTAATGAGTGTTGTTCTTAGATCTCCCAGTGAGCTGTTATCTTGTGTTAGGGATCTGCTATCTGGTTACCTTCCCATTGTTCTTTTGTTAGGCTGCTGGGAGGGAAGGGATGGGTGATATCACTCCACCTTGTAGTACAGCAGTAAAGAGTTACTGAAGTTTATCATAGCACAAGTCACATGACTCGGGCCAGCTGGGAAACTGACAATAAGTATAGCCCCATGTCAGATTTCAAAACTGAATATAAAAAAAAATTGTTTGCTCTTTTGAAAAATGGATTTCAGTGCAGAATTCTGCTGGAACAGCACTATTAACTGATGCAATTTGAAAAAAAAAACATGTTTTCCCATGACAGTATCCCTTTAATCTGGGATAGCTTTAGTCTGACAAATCAAGGAAAGATTTTTTTATATAAGTAATTTATTCAAAGACCTACATATATGAAATATCTTATGAACTTCACATTTTTTCATCTGTATCAATTCTCACTGGCGTTAAGTTTTCCAGTACTTTATAACTAATGTATTTCAAAGAAATCTCAGCACATTAGAATGATGGATTTGCAGCAATATTTTATTTTACAGCTTCTAGAAGGTTTCTATTTAATAATACACTAAAATACAAAAATCAATTTCTGAAATACAAATGTTATCAGAAAAATATTTACCAATAGCAAGTCTGTATTTTATAAAGGGCCTTTTATAAAAGGGACTGGGTCTTGCTAAAAAGGACTACCAGTTCTGCAGATCCGAGGTCATCTAAAATTTAAATTTAGTATAATGTATGCAATACATATTTCTATTTGTTTATTGAATTTATAGGTATATTTCATTTTATATAAGACAGGAATAAATGTGAAATTTCTGTGTGCATGTAGGTCTGTATTAATACTTTTTTCCATGCCATATACGTTGGTAGTCATGCCTAATGCAGCACCTCCAGAATTTACTCACTACATCATAAAAAGCAAGTTCATTTGTTTGAAATGTGCTTAAAGGAAAACTATACCCCCAAACAATGTAGGTCTCTATAGAAAGATATTGCATAAAACAGCTCATATGTAAAATCCTGCTTCATGTAAATAAACCATTTTCATAATAATATACTTTTCTAGTAGTATGTGCCATTGGGTAATCATAAATAGAAAATTGCCATTTTAAAAAATAAGGGCCGCCCCCTGAGATTGTAGGATTCACTGTACTCACAAACATACCAACAAACTATACATGTTAGGTCACATGAGCCAATTAACAGACAGAGTTGTGTCTTTTGCTTCCACACTTCTTCCTGTTACAGTTAGAGTTGAAGTATTTCTGGTCAGGTGATCTCTGAGACAGCACACAGACCATCACGAAATGGTGGCTCAAGGCAAGAGATGTAAAAGGGAAATATTTACTTAAATATATATTCCAGTTTGGTAAGATTCTTTAATATGCCACTTAATATGATATGAACTATCTGTTGCTTAAGTGTTCATTTTGGGGGTATCGTTTTCCTTTAAATGATCCCTATTCTGATGACATTTTTACAATATTCAATCTCCTAATAACTTATGATCATCTTCCCATTACACATGTCGAACTTTCTATAATTACTGCATTGCAATCCTTAAATGCTCGTTTAGTACAGGTATTGGATCCCTTATCCGGAAACCCGATATCCAGAAAGCTCCGAATTATGGAATGGCTGTCTCCCATAGACTCCATTTTATCAAAATAATCCAATTTTTAAAAAATGATTTCCTTTTTCTCTGTAATAATAAAACAGTAGCTTGTACTTGATCCCAACTAAGATATAATTAATCATTATTGGAAGCAAAACCAGCCTATTGGGTTTATTTAATGTTTAAATGAATTTCTAGTAGACTTAAGGCATGAAGTCCCAAATTATAGAAAGATTCGTTATCTGGAAAACACCAGGTCCCGATCATTCTGGATAACAGGTCCCATACCTGTATTGCAATTGCATCAGCTTTCTTTTAACCCATAGGAACAATGCCATACAAGATAAAGTCGGAAAATTCGATATATGTGATTGGATAAAACTCAACTTATCTTTAAGTATGTATGAATCAGGCTTCATTTCAAATAAAGGAGAATTAAACCCTAAAAATGATTGTTGCTAATAATGGCATATTTTATATACTGAACTTACTGCACCAGCCCAACATTTCAGCTTCTCAATAGCAGCAATGATCCAGGACTTCAAACTCATTTAATGAATGTATTTTGCAAAGTTGCTTAGATTTATGTTTTCTTTTATTAGGCAACATTTTATTTTTGGCTTGACTTGCCCTTTAAGTACAGATTACAATATCTCTCTCACTCTCTCTCTAACTACCAGCTCAGTACATTATTTAATTTGGTTCTGTATTAATATATCATGTATCTGGGGGGAAAACTAAATAAAAGTAGCATGAGCATTATAACAAGGAATTAGCTGCATTAAATTCATGTAAGCTGTCACAGGCAAAGTGAAATTGAAGGAATTATTTTAAAGTACAGGCATAGTGAAGGAAGTATTTGTTCATTGCCTTTTACTGTGAGGATTTACAAGAGTACAGAACAAATGATGTTGTATTTTTATAACATCACTCTGGGTCCTATGTCCTCACAAATTATTACTGCAACTATATTGCCCTTATTGTCCCAACTAATTTGTTTTGCAATATTTTTATATGCCGAACTCTACATTCTGGATGCATATAATGTGAGCCACAGAACACAGTGACATTTACAAGACATTCATCAAAACTTAATGATTTGCTTCCAGAAATTCAAAAAGCATTTCAATAAACGGCTGACAAATATATTACAGTCTTCAGAATAGGGAACTTACTCTGTCCAAGTGATGCTGCCTTTCCTTAAGGAGAAATAAATAACAGTTGTAATTTTAAAGTTCAGTTATTTAATCTTTATAGCAAACATTTTTAAATAAATATAGAGTTTACTGCCATTGCAAATGCAAATATTATAATGTATAGAATTGTATGACCTTTCAAAATGGCTTGAGGAACCCCTAGGGCTCAGAATTTGTAGGTTCAGTTCCCTATGCAGTAAATATTTTAGCAGGTCCTTCTTAGATTTTAACAAGGTCACACATAAAAGACACTATCCAACCCTTTCAGACTCTAACAAACAGTAAGAAATCATTCACTCTCAGGGGTTTATTTACTAACAATCACATTTTTGTTAAATCTCCAAAAAAATTGTGGTTTTCATATATTTCTAAAAATTTTAGATTCTTTAAGTGTAAAAACCACAAGAACCTCAAATTCAAAACTTTGCCAAGTAAAGGTTGTAGAGGTCCAATAGAGGTCAATTAGAGCTGTGCTGATATTATTGGACTGCTTGGAATCAATTTGGGCTTTTAGAGGTTTTCGGATTTTTTTCGATAGAAAATGTCGAAAAACCTTGAATTTTAATAGGTATTCAGATTTTTTTTAGCACATCGTTCAGTAATTTTTTTCTTTGTTACTTTTCCTATTCAAATCTGTTAATAAATTCAATGAAAATCGTAGTTTTAGAGTTTGTGAGTTTAGTCGTGGTTTCAGAAACCTCTAAAACCACTAAAAGCTGACTTTTAATAAATAAAACTAATCTGGACTCCTTATCCACTACTATATGTTCCACTAGAGGGAGTAGTAACATAGTTTGATAACTACGTCTCTTGGTCAAATGGGGCTCTTACTATGTACAAAGTAAGTGCCATGGTTCTCCCCAGGCCCTGGCCAGGTTGGTGGAAAATGTAGTATGCTTTTGGGTGATAATCAGTGGAATCAAATGTAGCAGGTTTCTTCCCAAGTTAGCAGGGCTTAATATCCTATAGGCATAGTAGGGAAAGGTATCTACAGTATTTTTTTTCATCAATGGGAAATTACCAAATAAACACCAAATAGTATTTCGTGTACTGAAGGAAGGGCAGAATGAGGAAGTGCTGTAAGAGAGAAGCAGCAGAGCGAAAGCAAGATGCTGCAAGATCCCAGATATTTCTGTGTGGAAAAAGTCAGTAGGGAAACCCAGCGGCAGAAAAGTGCACTCTATTTAGGGTACAGAAGGAAAGGGGGTCTTTGTCAGGGTTCTGAAGAGCAATGTATGGCATGGAAAGGCAAAGGGAGTCCTTCCCTGGACCCTGAAGCAACTGCCACATACGTGGGGATTCTCAGCAGCTCAGAGATCACCATCTGCATTTTCCTGTGTTGTTGCTCCTAGCTAGTAGGCTGCATGTATTACTGTAATTCAAAGGTACAATGTCCTGCCAATAAATCAATCAATCAACCTTTCCTGTGTGTATGTGTGATTGTGGATCAGGGAAGTTCCCAGGGAGCGGTATTATAGCCCAGTCTGTTCTGACCCTTGTTGGAGGTGTGCCAAATCATAGTGTACCTGCTCTACTCGGGAGCAGAGACACAGGACTCCGTAGCACCAGAAAGAAGGTAATCAGTGCTAGATGTCTTGCAGTAGCAGAATAGGGTTACATACTGAATTATATGCTATGGAGATTAACTGTAATGCCAGTTTTGGCAGTATTTCTGGATAGGGCAATTATGATTTTTATCGATATGAAGCCCAATACAGTACCAACTAATAGCTTGACAATACCAGCTGCAACTATTAAAACAATAATGGAGAGTGACGGAGGGGAGCAGAGAATAATGGAGGGGAGAACGCTGGAGGGGAGTGTCTCAGGAGGGAAGGAAGAGTAGTAAAATTGAGAGGTGCGGAATAGGGGTTGGCAGAAGTCAATTTTAGAGGTAGCTGCCCAGCACACCCCCCCCCATTATTGTGCCCTAGGCAGCTGCCTCTTCTGCTTACCCTTAGTTCCGGCCTGTGAGCTGTATCACACACAGGCTGAGGTCAGCCCAATTACACAGGTTGAAAACGGCCATTGACAACAGCCTGTGTGTCTGAGCAGCAATACTGTTTAGGTTACTAGAGTAAAAAAATAATTTGTCTACCCAGTATAAAGATGTGAAGCAGTTGGTAGCCTTTTATAGCATTAATAATCTCTGAAGAATCACAGGCCTACATTTCAGCATTTTACAGCACATTGTTTGAAGTAATGTTTTGACATTAAAGCCTGGCGTTTTTAGCTGTTTTTTTTATCTCTGCATTCTTTCTCTTTATGGAAATTGACACAATCTTTTTAATACAACTACCAATACTGTATGCCCCAAATCTTTTTAAAGAAAATTATCTATTAACTTGAAAGGTGGCTAGCGTATGTAATGGACCCCCCATATCATAGCTTACATTATAAATGTTTAGTTGCAACCCTCATAGCAACTTCAACATACAAAACACTCACAAATGAACTTATACATTATGTATTATTCATTGTTAGTTACAGCAACTAGTTACTTAGTTAAAAGGGCACCAATAATAATTAAAATCATTTACTAAGTAAATACACTATGTGAAAGTTCAAGTAAACAATTTTTAAAATGTAAATCATCAGCTCACTATGGGGCAAATTCACGAAAGCGCGAATAGCTTAACGCTAGTGCAAATTTGCCAGCGTGAAGTAATTTTGTTACTTCGCCAATTTACTAACGGGCATATATTCGCTGGTGAGGTAGACCTACTCTAGAGCTACTTCGCACCCTTATGCCAGATGAAGTTGCTCTATGGCGAAGGGACGTAACTACGCTAATTCACTAACTTGCGCATTTTACTGAACGTTACCTCTTGCGCCAGACTTGCCTTCGCCACCTCAGACCAGGCGAAGTGCAATAGAGTAGATAGGGATTGCTTCAAAAAAAGTTGAAAGAAAAAAATCTGAAAACACTGGCATCTTTTCCTTTTTTAAGGGTGATAGGCTGAAAAAGATTGTAAATTGTTTTTGGGTGTACTCTCCTTCCCCCCTACATTTCCTAACATTTGGCAACTCAACTATACAGTGGGCACATGTATTAGCAACCTCGGATCTTAGTGAATTTGCCTCTACAGATGAAGCCACTTGGATTTGTGAGTTAAATGCGTCATGACTCAGGGGTAATTGAAGAAACTGTGTTATCTTAAGTCATCTTAACTCATTTAATGCATTTAACCTTTTCATTAGCATACCAAAGCTCCATTGTTCACAATGGTGAATGCTTTAATTAGATGGGATGTTGTGACGCAGTTTTCTGTGTTAAATGAGATAAATGGGATATCTGTGTTTAGTTATTCTGTGTCAAACAGACAAACCAAAGTGGCTTCATCTGTATACCTTCTGCAAAATCTCCCCTATCTCCACTTCAGTTCTAGTTGAGGCAGGCATCTTGGATTTCACTGGCTCCTCCTACCTATATCTTCACAGCCAACTGCAGTTCTGAAATCTCGCACATGCTCATTCGAAATTTCTTGGTTGCCTAGCAACCCTTCTAAGCTATTTTCAAATCAGCCAAACGTCTGTATTAGCTGCTGTTCAGTAGTGCTGCCACCTGTCTAGAAGTTCTGTGCCCTTTATTTGCATAATGACATCACCAGCAGGGGACAAAATGGGAAAATCTTGTGATACTTCTAGTAGAGGAGTTTACTAAAGCTAGGTGTTCTGGGTTTGATTTTGGCTGTGATAGATGCCCTTTAAGTTGGGTTGAAAAAATACCAAAGTCCATCAAGTTCAACCCCTCCAAATGAAACCCAGCACACATACATACACACACTCACACTGACCGCTCCATAAAGTACCAATATCTATATTAATTGTAGATTTTAGTATCACTATAGCCTTGGTCATTATCCTTGTTCACAAAATCATCAAAACCACTGGAGCCCAAAACTACACTGCATATTCCAGGTGAGGCCTTACCAGAGGCTTAAAATGATGTTTTCATCCCTTGAGTTAATGTCCTTCTTATACATGACATTACTTTATTTGCTTTCGTAGCCACATTATGACACTGCCAAGAATTAAGTTGGCCATAGATGTTGAGATTTTTAAAAGATCCGATCCTCATCGTGAGACCACAATTTTCTCGAACGATCGTACGATCATACGAATTGACCATCGAATAAAAAGACCAATTTGCCAGGAAAACAAAGGGGAGCTCCCTGCTTGGCCCTGCAAACATAGATAGATTGCACTGGGACCGACAAAGATTTTTTGACCTGCCCGATCAATTTCCTGACAGATGTCGGCCGAAAAATCGTAAGATGTACGATCGTTCGAATCCCACTAACCGCACGATAATTTAGAAGGATTGGTCGGACTTCTCAAAAATTGGTCGTTCGGCAAGAAGAATCGTCGTGTCTATGGAGAGCTTTAGACAACTTGTTATCTACACCCCCCAGGAAACCCCAACACACTGCCATTTATTGTATATCTCACATTTATATTATTTTTTATCAAAGTGCATAACCTTGAACTTATCACTATTGAACCTCATTTTCCAGTTTGTTTCCCAGTTTTCCAATTTAGACAAATCACCCTGCAAAGTGGCAGCATTCTGCAATGAACTTATAGTTCTGCACGATTTAGTATAATCAGCAAAAATAGAGACAATACTTTCAATGCCACCTCCAGGTTGTTAATAAACAAGTTAAAAAGCAAAGGACCAAGTGCAGAACCCTGCAGCACCCTACTCAGCACACCACTCATTGTAATCTATCTTTCAGTATCTACAGTATTGTTATGGACAGAAGTATGTCCTGAGAGTATCTGACCCTTCCAAATTATATGATAAGTAAGTCCAACTGGCTGGCAGAAAGAAAATGACACTGACACGACTGTTCAGTATGCAAATGTTTCTCACTCTGTCTTTATTGCAAAGTACAAAAGGTTATAAAGGCAAGTGGAGGTTGTGACACCCCCTTAAGCTTGCGGTTAAGCTATATAGCTTCAAATGGAAAAATTGCAAACTACGAAAGTCTAAGTCATATATCTTCAAATGGAAAGCAATAAGGTATAAAGTCTCTTATGTGGTTTAATTCAGCAGTCGTCTTCAGGAAACAGGTGCAGAGTGGCATAACCACAAACGTATGTGACCTTCTTAGCACGAGTCTGTTTCTATGAAGAGGTTCCTCTTGGTTACGGCCTAGCAGGATATCTGGGTTATAGAGACATCTGAGCAAGTAAATATGTTTTGCAAAATAGCTTGTGCAAGGAAATATAGCAGACACACACACAGTAAAACAGTAAAATAGACTTTTTAAATGATAGTACACAGAATAAACTGACCAGTCCACCACAGTATGTTCCAGGCCACTATTCCGTAATTTAATTTTTAACCTTCTATGTGGTACTGTATCACATGTTTTAGCAAAGACTAAGTAGATTCTATCCACTGCCATTCCAGAGTCAAGGTTCCTGCTCACCTTCTCATAAAAAGCAATTTCTCAGATACACAATATACTTTATCATCTTGATCTGCATTCCATTATTTTCAGAAGTGCATAAAAGTGATAAAAGCAAAAATATAGCAAACAAAAAATAATAAAATAACTTTTTTTAAAAATTTTTATTAACCTTCAATTATAAATGCAGTACACTATGCACAGTGAAATTTTGTAAATAACATTTTTTTACCCATAATACTGCTTTATAATTCCTTATAAATCATTATTCACACAAATTATATATATATTTTGGTAGGCCACACAGATTGCAGCACACCCTATTCATATTCATAATATGAATAATATCACTACTGTAATAAATGGTATCCAAAAACTCAGAATAAAACCCAAGGTTTCAGTCTTGGCTCATGCTTCTGCCTCTAAAAAACACCTTTTGCTTCAGGAGGAGCCATCTGCTACTCAGATGCTGCCAGGTCTTAAAGTGAAAGGACCAAATGGGAAGTTCTGGGCAGGCAAGGCAACAGTAACGTAGAAAGAAAGGACGGGGAACAGAGAATGCTGACATGGAACAGGCAGAGACAGTACAGTACAGAATCAGGAGCCTGGATGTAGTCAGGATAAACAGGCAGGAGTCAAAACCAATCAGTAACACGTTGCAAAGCCAGAAGAGTGGTCAAACAGGCAAGGGTTGGTTCAGGCAGTGATACAGCAAGGTTAAAAACAGGCAAAGGTCAGAAACAGAAAATCAGAGAAGAATCACACCCAGGAACTATGGAACATAGACCTACATTGGGCAACGAGTCAGTGTAGTGTAGGGGTTTTATAGGCAGCTTAATGGCTTTCAAAGATGACTTGTGGCCAGATTGACAACAGGTGAAACAAACAAAGCCTACTTGCAATTATATGGAAAGCAATAGGAGTGAACCGGAGTCTTAGCTGTCTGCTCACATACAGTAGCATAGTGGTAATGCAGCCAACACAGAAACACCAGATCCCTGGTTCAACTCCAAGCAGGTTGTTACTACTTCTGCCACTTAACTTCCAAATATTATCAGGGAGCTTGTTATGATATACTTAAGATACAATATCACATATTGGTAGGGCATTGGACACAACTTCATTTACCTCCTCCTACCTAAATTCAAAGAGGTTGCAATACTAAGTTAAAACTAAACTCCCTACAATATTATTACAACTAATAGAATTAATTATGAGAACATTTCGTATATATGACATTTTTTATCCAATCACTCTCCTCTGTAAAAAAATCTAAAGGCAAGATCAGCAAGAAAGGTCCTTTTGCCAGGATTATTAACTGTTCCTGGTGTTTCTTCAAAAAGGAGGTCTGCTGAGTTTGTGGTGCTGTCTAGCTTCAAGGTTTATCAGACCAAATTGAATATCTTGACTATTCCTGCCCAGTCAGAGGCCCCTAACTTGCTCAGAAATTCCATAGACTTTACTATATGACATCAACATTGTATTGCCAGTTTAGTTCAATGTTCTGTATATGTTTGCTAATATTGTGCAAACATAGAAGTGGCCACTGTCCCTGTATAAATTATAACAAAGGGGAAAGTTGTGTTCACAATGAAACAGAAAACCATTTCAACCAGGCAGAGGTGCATTGAGGTTGTGACTAAAAAAATAATACATCTGAAGACAAAACAAAATGATACATTTATTAATATGGGCTAGTGCTGATAATTGGTTTACCCCAACCCACCAATAAGGACGCTGGAGAGGGATGTGGCTAAACCTGAGACCCAGCAGAAAAGCAAATGAGACTAAAATTGTACCTTTACAGTTTTTTTGCACTTTTTTTTTTTGTATATGATTGACATACACAATTTTCATTTAATGCAAAAATGTAATTATATAATCTCCAGTGATGAAATACTTCTATACCTGTACCTCTTATATCCAATTCAGTCCATGGAGAGTATTGTACTATTAGCAATTTTGTTCTTGCTTTCTTATTTTGGAGTTACATTGTCACTGTCACTTCAGATTTATATGATTTTTTTGATGCTCATAAATGCACTACTGATACATTAGAAATGGGTTCTTGACATTATGAACAGCTTATTTGCATGATTGTTAAGGTTTATTAAGGTTGTTAATTTTACTTGAAAACCATAAAAATGCTAAATATTTTTACATTATCCTTTCTTCTCAGCAGGAAATAAGTGATTATGTAATGGATGACATACTTATTCATTTGCCCAGTAGCATTAAAAATCTGATTCAACTAATTTAAAGGTAATTCAGATAAAGATAATTCAGCAGAACTGTGGTCAACTTTTTTCTTTAAAGGAGACTTATTTATAAATAGTGATGACTGATGAGTAATGATCACAAAATTTGATGCGGAAGGCAAGGGATGCATAATAATGGTGTATGCAATTTGTTCTGGACAAAACTTTTTTTCTGGGAGAAGAGGAAAGCATAGAGAAATTGGATTCACAAAAATTTTAATTGCTGACGAATTATGCTAATAAAATGTTCTGAGTAACAAAGTTCACACTTCCCTATTTATATACTTAAAAAACAAAGAGTGATAACAAAGGTAAGATGGCATACAGAATAAGTCACAAAAAGACAATAATTTGGTGCAACTAGTACAGAACAGCACATGTACCACTCACTTGACTGCACGTAGCTCGACCTCTTTCTACATCCTTATATTTTATGAAATTTAGGCTAGCAGGATATTCTTCAGTAAGTTCACTTTAATACAGAGAACACTTTAATGGCAATGTTTTAACGATTAGATGATTATTTGGAGTCATGCTGTTCATCAATATTTAATCCTAAATTTAACAAAAGACAGGTCTCTGGTGAATAAACATAATAAAATGTTAGTAAACCAACAACTTCCAGTAACCCCAAGGAAATCTTCCAAATCAAGTGAATATGAATTGTGACAGCATATATTCTTGGAAATTGAGCTCCAGATTGTCTACCCATTCTTCTAAGTAACAGGTATATACATCTGGTGGATTCATTTGAAATAAATCAGCCTTCGTCTTGATGAAAGACGGAGGTAATAAAATATGTGTCTTGTAGTCAAGTATACATTTACATTTTTCTAAGTATTTTCCATACACTATTTCCTAATTCTCACTTAAGGTTTGCTTTGTTACATTCTCACTTAAGGTTTGCTTTGTTACACTCAAGTGTGGTGTACACAATTCAATTTTAGACACAAATCATTGTTTTTTATCCATAACAGCATGTGGTAGCAAATCAGATGCAAGTTATAGCTAACATTTTTTAGGGTTGGAATTGTGTAACTCTGAGATCTCAGAATTACAATGACATTTGTGTGTGACTCTTTGGGTCAATCTGTCCAGCAAATGTATTCAACCTGCTGTGAGAACACTGGTTTTATTGCTAAGTTCAGGGTTATGGTCGCTACAGGGTTTCCTCTGTGTCACTTGTGCAAGATTCAGAAGAAGAGGAAGGATGAACACAATGGTCGTGCTTGATGCAACTGTATGAAAGGAACATATTTAGACGCAAGAACCTTTTAACAATTGCCTTCTTTTTAACACATTTTCACACTTACTAGTACATTGGTACATTACCACTACAGTATATACTCGAGTATAAGCCGAGTTTTTCAGCATCCAAAATGTGCTGAAAAAGTCTACCTTGGCTTATACTCGGGTCAGCGGCAGTATCTGAGATTGCAGTCACTTTTAATCATTCCTATACCAACAGTTCACTTGGGGAGAGACTGCAATATCCCACAATGCCCTCTGTTGGTTATATGAAAGAATAACAGTGCGCCCTCTGTTGGTTATATGCAAGAATAACAGTGACTGCAATATCACACAGCGCCATCTGTTGGTTATATGAAAGAATAACAGTGCGCCCTCTGTTGGTTATATGAAAGAATAACAGTGACTGCAATATCACACAGCGCCCTCTGTTGGTTATATGAAAGAATAACAGCGACTGCAATATCACACAGCGCCATCTGTTGGTTATATGAAAGAATATCAGTAACTGCAATATCACACAGCACCCTCTGTTGGTTATATGAAAGAATAACAGTGACTGCAAGATCACACAGTGCCCTCTGTTGGTTATATGAAAGAATAACAGTGCGCCCTCTGTTGGTTATATGAAAGAATAACAGTGACTGCAATATCACACAGCACCCTCTGTTGGTTATATGAAAGAATAACAGTGACTGCAATATCACAGAGCACCCTCTGTTGGTTATATGAAATAATAACAGTGTGCCCTCTGTTGGTTATATGAAAGAATAACAGTGACTGCAATATCACACAGTGCCCTCTGTTGGTTATATGAAAGTATAACAGTGACTGCAATATCACACAGCGCCCTCTGTTGGTTATATGAAGGATTAACAGTGATGGCAATATCACACAGCACCCTCTGTTGGTTATACGAAAGATTAACAGTGATGGCAATATCACACAGCACCCTCTGCACATGGTAGACAGTGGGACAATGCACACAATAATCCGTTTGGCAATTCTCTGTCACCATCATCAGCAAAGAAGTCTGGTTGATCACTGGGGGGTCTGGCAGAATGTGCGCTGCTGGGAGACAGGGCTGTAGTTGTGTCTAGGCTTATACTAGAGTCAATAAGTTTTCCCAGTTTTTGTAGGTAAAATTAGGTACATCGGCTTATACTCGAGTATATACAGTATTTTATTTGACTATGCTTGATGACCTTATAATCTGCAGTGGCGACATAATCCCATAGTTATATTTTTATGAAAAATTTAGAAAATTACTGTAAAGTACTAAATATGAAATGTAAAAATCCAACATAAAAGTAAAAAAACAATGAAAGACAAATCCAGTAAATTATTTTTTCATTTTAATAACAGCAATTGCTAGTATAGCAGATGTGACTGCCATTCATTTTATCACAGAAAATGAAACTTGTATAATTAGATTGTATACCTCACAATGTATTTCAAAACTCAAGAAACATGTCCATAGAAGGAAAGAGAACTTGGAAATTGAATATCTGAGCTTCAAATAATCATTTTTTCCAGTTATTTATCCCTTTTGTGTTTTCCAGTGTTTAGTTTTTCAATTCAAATTTATTTTCTTATCACATCCAGTAATTAGCTCTATCTGGTGATTTTGAATGAATGATTAAACAATTTTATGACTAGAGTGAGCTAAATTTGAAAAATATAGACAATTTAGACTTGGGTTATATCTATTTCAGCTGATATTAGACATGTATTTATATACAACATTGCAATATTACCCCAGTTCTACTGGCTAGAACACATATTGCTACTGAGTTTTAATAAACTGTTGCTAGCTATAAAAATAGTTTTTAGGTAATTTTGTTATCCAGCTCTCTCATTTAAAATGTAACTGCTTTTTGTTTGCTAGGGTCAGCTGCTTTCTAATCATTGCCACAAATTTGAATTCATGAGCTTTAGTGCAAAATTTAATTTGCGGTAAAAATTTGAATATGAACATTGATAAATCAACTCCAAATAATGGTTCCCAAACCTCTATTTTAAGTTTTACCTTGTACAAAAGGTTGTTTTGTATATGTAATTCACGAATGGAGAAAATATCTATACTTTTTACTAGTTGGATGGTCCTTGGGGGCCTATTTATTATGCCTCAATTTTTAAAAAAGTTTTTTAAAAAAACTAAAATTTTTTTAAATGTATTATGCTCCAAAGCTGCTTAAAATTTGAATTTGAAAATACTTCAGGTAAAACCTGTCAAAGTCATGTAAAAGTCAATGGCAGATGTCCCCACTTACAATTGGAAGATGGTTTTGCCTTTATGATGTTCTAGGTTTTCAGGCTATTTGATGTTGGTGTTTATGCTAAAACTCTAAATATTTGAGTTTTCTGGCGACAATTAAAAATGTTGCATGATTTGAATTAGCATACAATTTTATCTAGACTTTTCCTACACATACAATTTTTGTGTGGATTGTTTAGTACATCAAGCCAAATTGTGTTTGGGAGTTAGGTAGAATTTTTAATATAATTAGAAAAAATTGACTTTTAATAAATACTTCCCAAGTATAAATGGTATTCTTTGGTGTGTTCAGTTACACACTGATGTAAAAATAAAATATTCAAAAAACTTTTAAGAGACAATTATTCTACTGAGTGGCCTCCCCTATTAACAGCTTCATTTGTCAAATACATTGTACATGTAATACAAGTCTGATATACTTTTAAAGGGCATGTAAAGTATAAAATAGAATAAGGCTAGAAATGCTGTATTTTGTATACTAAATATAAACATGAATTTACTGTACCACAAACCTAATCTAACAAATGATTTATGCTTTCAAAGTTGACTACAGGAGGTCACCATCTTGTAACTTTGTTAAACATCTTTGCAAGACTAAGACTGTGCACATGCTCAGTGTGGTCTGGGCTGCTTAGGGATCATCATTAGGGATGTAGCGAACGGCGGAAAAAATGTTCGCGAACATATTCGCGAACTTGCGTCCAAAAATGCGAACGGTTCGCGAACGTCGCGAACCCCATAGACTTCAATGGGAAGGCAAATTTTAAAAGCTAGAAAAGACATTTCTGGCCAGAAAAATTATTTTAAAGTTGTTTAAAGGGTGCAACGACCTGGACAGTGGCATGCCAGAGGGGGATCAAGGGCAAAAATGTATCTGAAAAATACATTGTTGACACAGCGCTGCGTTTTGTGCTGTAAAGGGCAGAAATCACACTACGTCACTCAGGTGATGTTTCTGGACACGGAATGTGAAAAAGCTCACACAGCTAGGTGGCACTTGGTTAAATACTGGGCAAACAATGCCTGCAAGGGCAACGTATACAGTAGTGGATACGGAATATATTATTGCTGCGGTAAAAACATCACTCAGGTGATGTTTACGGACACGGAATTATTATTGTTATTTAGACAGAATGTGAAAAAGCTCACACAGCTAGGTGGCACTTGCATACCCCCCAACTGTCCCTCTTTTGACCACTCAACCCCCGTCCCTCTTTTGTACTGGAAAGTCCCTCTTTTCTCTGCACTGAACAGCCAGAAAAAAAAACAGTTTCTAACTTAATTGGCTTTTGGCAGAGAGCTCAGAACAGCTAACAGGTGCAAATAAGATACTTTGTAACAATTTTGACTCTGGTTGGTGCTGGCAGTGGTGAACTACTAGGAGGAGCAGCACACCAGTCCCTCTTTTCTCTGCACTGAACGTCGCGAACCCCATAGACTTCAATGGGAAGGCAAATTTTAAAAGCTAGAAAAGACATTTCTGGCCAGAAAAATTATTTTAAAGTTGTTTAAAGGGTGCAACGACCTGGACAGTGGCATGCCAGAGGGGGATCAAGGGCAAAAATGTATCTGAAAAATACATTGTTGACACAGCGCTACGTTTTGTGCTGTAAAGTGCAGAAATCACACTACGTCACTCAGGTGATGTTTCTGGACACGGAATGTGAAAAAGCTCACACAGCTAGGTGGCACTTGGTTAAATACTGGGCAAACAATGCCTGCAAGGGCAACGTATACAGTAGTGGATACGGAATATATTATTGCTGCTGTAAAAACATCACTCCGGTGATGTTTACGGACACGGAATTTTTATTGTTATTTAGACAGAATGTGAAAAAGCTCACACAGCTAGGTGGCACTTGCATACCCCCCAACTGTCCCTCTTTTGACCACTCAACCCCCGTCCCTCTTTTGTACTGGAAAGTCCCTCTTTTCTCTGCACTGAACAGCCAGAAAAAAAATCAGTTTCTAACTTAATTGGCTTTTGGCAGAGAGCTCAGAACAGCTAACAGGTGCAAATAAGATACTTTGTAACAATTTTGACTCTGGTTGGTGCTGGCAGTGGTGAACTACTAGGAGGAGCAGCACACCAGTCCCTCTTTTCTCTGCACTGAACAGCCAGAAAAAAAAACAGTTTCTAACTTAATTAGCTTTTGGCAGAGAGCTCAGAACAGCTAACAGGTGCAAATAAGATACTTTGTAACAATTTTGACTCTGGTTGGTGCTGATAGTGGTGAACTACTAGGAGGAGCAGCACACCAGTCCCACTCCCCAACACAGCTAGACTAATAGCACTGGGCTCTTATAGTAGCAAAGTAAAAAAACAAAAAAGAAAATAAAAACAGTCCTTACAAGGACTATTGGGTTATTACAGCAGTCAGCAGATGAGATCAGAAGCAGTGCCCACAGCAGCTACATACAGAGCACTGCAGTAGAAGGTAGATTACTAGTCAGCAAAGCTAACTAACCTAAACTCACTGTCCCTCAAATCCCTGCAGACTTCTGTCCCTACAATAAAGAGCAGTATCAAGTAGATTACTAGCCAGTCCCTCAAATCACTAAACAGCTCTCTCCCTACACTAGCTCTTCCAAGCACACACAGGCAGAATGAAAAAACGCTGCAGGGCTTCAGTTTATATATGGAAGGGGAGTGGTCCAGGGGGTGTGGGGTGGTCCAGGAGGGAGAGCTTCCTGATTGGCTGCCATGTATCTGCTGGTCTGGGGTGAGAGGTAAAAAATAAGCTCTAGCTAAGGCGAACCCAAATTGGCGAACGTTGCGCAACGTTCGCGAACATTCGGCGGACGCGAACAGCCGATGTTCGCGCGAATTAGTTCGCGGGCGAACAGTCCGCGACATCCCTAATCATCATAAACAAAGCTGCTTGAGTTCTGCATGGCTGGGAAGGCAGGGGCTCCCCCTGCTGTTCATAAGTATGATTGTTTCCCTGCTCAGCGGGTATGGACCATCTGACAATTCCTATCCACATCAGTGATGTTCACTGCATACAGTCAGGTTTCTTATAAAAACAGTATACATTTTTTAATGAAAGTAGATTGGAGATTCTACTTTTCTTTTTCATTAAAGAAAGCAAAAATTGGATTTTATTTTTTTGCCTTTACATGCCCTTTAATTGTCCATAGTGAATTCTAAGATCTTAAAAATTATGAATTGGCACTTTCCAATGTAACATACACATGTCAGATGCAAAGAATATGAGGATGTTGCGTACAAACATGATATTCAACAACTAATTTTTTAATATCTACTTTTCCAAGCTGTCACTTTAGAAATAACAAAGACACCTGCATAAAGATGAAGAGAGTGAATAACTAGATAATGACTGAGTTGTCCAAAACTTCCCTTTCTCAATCACCGTTCATGTTTGCAAATTAAATTTCATCTTCTACTGTTCCTCAAATTAATTTTTTTCTTCCCTATTACATTCTTCCCTCCCTCAAACTGAACCTTTGACTCAGTTTTATATACATATACAGGTATAGGATCCCTTATCCGGAAACCCAATATCCAGAAAGCTCCGAATTACGGAATGGCTGTCTCCCATAGACTCCATTTTATCCAAATAATCCAAATTTTTAAAAATGATTCACTTTTTCTCTTTAATAATAAAACAGTAGCTTGTACTTGATCCCAACTAAGAAATAATTAATCCTCACTGGAAGCAAAACCAGCCTATTGGGTTTATTTAATGTTTAAATTAATTTCTAGTACACATAAGGCATGAAGACCCAAATTACGGAAAGATCCATTATCCGGAAAACCCCAGGTCCCGAGCATTCTGGATAACAGGTCCCATACCTGTACAAGTAAATGAGCCTCACTTAAAATCTAGTAAAAGGACAGGGCAGAGTATGTTAATTTAACAATATTTTCAAATTCCATAAATCAATTGGGAAATAAAAAACTTGAAGCTAAATTTAATTTACAAACAGAGGAGGTAATGAATTTATTTGGGTGGAGCCATAATATAGTATAGTATAATAATAATAATAATAATAAAGTGATCACAGTGAGCTCTGTCGTTTCCAATTACTCATCATCTGTTAGGGCTTCCCACCTATGCATATTACAAGTATGTTGATGCTATTCACAAAAGATATTTGTACATATGCACACTCCCTGTATTTGTGAGTACTTACGGGGCTCATCAACGCACCTCTCCAAACTAATGATGAATAGTGAACAAGTGCACGCATTGACACTAGAGAACCCTGGAATGTAGCAGTAGATTCAGGGTTCTCCTAGTGAGTTCAATCAATAGCTGCAACTGACTTGTGGAATGTGAATAGCATGATAATACCATTATTAAGACATAACATATGCAATGGTTTTGTATCCTCTCTGCACACCAGAGTGTTATCTGGTCTGCATGCAGAGATTTATAATGAACATTTCAGAGCATAAACTCATGAATTCTGAGAAACCTATAATGTGAAAATTGACTAATTGTTGTTTTGATACAAATGAATCTGAATATGATGAGAGCAGAGATGGATGACTTTGCCATATTCTCCTTCCTTTTATTCTATTTATGGTATTCCTAATCATGTAAAATAGCATGTAATAAAGAAGTGGGCGGTGCTCATTATTCAGTGGTCCCTTATCACACCTTGGATTAGAGTGGGGCTGATCTTCTCTTGGCCTTTATACATCACACACAGGATAATTCTAAAAATGACAAATGTAAAATTATACACAACAAGGTACCATTTTACAAACCAATTTAGGATAAGCTGAAGCCAGAGGCGTAACTACAGAGAAAGCAGACCTGGTGGTTGCAGGGGGGCCCAGGAGGTATAGGGGCCCCATTAGGCCCTAATTCATATTTAAGTTATAAATATATATTGGTAAAACAGGTCAGCCTCTAGACATTTTGGGGGCCTGAAAAATTGCAGTGGGGCCTATTAATAACAAGGTACACCACTGGCTGAAGCCATTCAGTATTAACCGAAGACCTATTTTCTTGCTTACACAGTAATGTAATTTCCAATACAAGAGTCAAAGGTTTACAAAAGTCACCATTCTGAAAAGTTAAAAAGGGGCTGACCAGCAACATTCTCCATTAAAAGAAAAATCCATTTCTCTGCTGTTGGAGGATAAGTTCTATTTTTTCTCATTATGGATTGTATACTATTTCCTTTTGTATCCCAGAGAGCACTGTTATTTCAATTTAGCGAATCTGAGAAAAGCAGGGAATGTAATAACAGGCCTGAAAAAGCACCATGTAATGTCAGAATGACAGATGCTCCAATTAGTGAGACAGGGCTACTTTCCCCAAAATAGATAACTATTAGGGATTGCCAGCCAGGCATGCAACGGTTAATGATCATTTGGTCTAGCAGCCAATCCTAGTGCACGGGAGGTTTTTTAAGGTCTCTGATCACCTGACCCTTTAGCCTGAACAATAGCCTTTTGTAAGAGTTGGTTGTTACTGAGCGGAGCTCTGTAGAACATAAATCTTTCTGTTATCTGATAAGCCGAGCGGCTAAAATCTAAGTTCATTTTCAGCGTGTTGCTGCCTTTAAGTTTTCCGGGAGATACTTTGTTGCAGGAACCTTGTTACAAGTACAAGGTCTGACTGAATACTTTGTTGGGCGGGTTGTTTGTAGCAAGCCGTACAGGCATTTTCTAGTGCAGCCACTTCCTTCTGTACAGAGCGGTGATTAGGAGGGAAGCCATAAATCTTACCGGACTTGTATTCGAGCGGTGCTCCGTCACAGAGTTCTGTTCAGCTGCCTTAACAGCTTCTCTCCTCAGCGTGCTCCCTGCCATCGGGTCCTAGTAAACAAGGGTAGAACCTACCGAGCCGTAACAGTTTGTTCAGGCTCAATTATGGATCCCGCGGGAGCAGAGCAAGCATTTGCCGGCCTTTCACAGCAGGTCTCGGCGTTTGCGCAAGTGCTGCAGGATCTACAAGCTCAGGTCGTACATTTGCAGGCCTCGCAGGTACCGCTACCCCAGCAGGAGGCTCCTGTGAGGGGCGCCTCCTCTGATATTAAGATGCCTCTGCCGGAAAAATTTTCAGGGGACAGAGCTAAGTTCCGGGGGTTTATTAATCAATGTAAACTCCTATTCATGTTACAGCCACAACGTTTCCAGCAGGACACACTTAAAGTGGGTTGGGTTCTAACATTGCTCTCGGGAGAAGCATTAGCGTGGGCCTCACCCTTAATGGAGCGACAGAGCCCACTCCTGTCTAATTTTGAGGAGTTCTTGGCTGCAATGGCCATAATATTTGATGACCCTAATAAGGCCTCTACTGCAGAAACTACTTTATTAAACCTCACCCAAGGAGGTAATTCAGTGGCAGAATATGCAGCTGTGTTTAGGAGGGTGGTTTTAGACACATCCTGGAATGAAGCTGCTCAGCGGTTCCATTTCCGTAAAGGCCTGTCAGAGGCTGTGAAAGATGAGTTAGCTCGTGTGGATACCCCAGAAAGTTTCAGTTCATTTATTCAGCTCTGCATCAAGATTGATTCTAGATTGACGGAAAGGCATAAGGAAAGATGTGGGAGCAGAGGTCATGATTTTGCTAATACAGGGTCCTCACGAGAAGTAGCCTTCCCCGCTGCCCAAGCTTCGGCAGATGAGCCTATGCAATTAGGTTTTGTTCAAGGGCCCATTTCCAGGGAAGAGCGTCAGAGACGCAGAACACTGCAATTATGTCTGTATTGTGGTGGAAAGGGGCATTTTGTTGCAGTATGCCCTAAAAAATTGAGGAAGTCCGATAATCCAGGTATTAAATTAGGAGGGGAGGGGGTGTCACTTAATCAAATCCTTCCTAAAAATAATACAAGGTATTTAACCCTTCCCATTCTGTTACAGGAAAAGGGCCGTAGTGTGGAAACGATTGCCCTCATTGACTCAGGTGCTGGTGGAAATTTTGTGTCGGCCGGATTGGTTAGACGGGCTGGATTTATTTCTGTTCCTAAGCAACGACCAGTTGTCGTCGAGGTTGTGGATGGATCTGCATTACAGTCTGGTCCTATTTTGCAAGAACTAAAGAATGTTCAAATTATTTTCAATAAAAATTATGTTGATAGCATCTCATTTGACGTTCTCCCAGCACTTTCTTTCGAGGTTATTTTGGGGTACCCATGGTTACTTCACTGTAACCCTACTATTAATTGGGTTTCTCACTCCATTACCTTTCCTTTTTGTGACAACGCAAAATCCATGACACCTGGAGTTTGTAAATTTCCTAGCATTCAAGGATGTCATGTTTATGAAAATAACTCTGGCATCCCTAGACAATATATGGAGTTTAGGGATGTATTTGATAAGAGGGAGGCTGAGAAGTTACCCCCCCACCGGGCATATGACTGTCCAATTGAATTACTCCCTGGGGCGCGAATTCCCTATGGTAGAATATTTAGTTTATCTGAGCCAGAGCTCAAGGAACTGAAAACCTATATTAGGGAAAATCTGGAGAAGGGATTTATCCGTCCTTCTTCTTCCCCTGCTGGAGCCCCAATATTTTTTGTTAAAAAGAAGGATGGAACCCTTCGACCATGTATAGACTACCGGGATTTAAATAGCATAACGGTTAAGAACCGCTATCCTCTTCCCTTGGTTTCCCAATTACTGGATCGGTTAAAATCAGCAAGCATATTCACCAAACTTGATTTGAGGGGGGCTTACAATTTAATTCGAATTAAACAGGGAGATGAGTGGAAGACCGCGTTTCGGACACATTACGGTCATTATGAATACCTCGTGATGCCATTTGGATTATGTAACGCCCCCGCCACGTTTCAATTTTTTGTAAATGAAATTTTCCAGGATTTGCTGGATCAGTTTATTATAGTTTACTTGGATGACATTCTGATTTTTTTCTGAAGATTTAGAACAGCACCGGGAACATGTAAAGGTGGTCTTACAGCGTCTTCGGGCCCATCAGTTATATGCGAAGTTAGAAAAGTGTTCATTTGAAGTGTCACATATCAATTTCCTGGGGTTCTCCATCTCTCCAGAAGGAATTCAGATGGATTCCGACAAAGTGAAAGTAATATTGGAGTGGCCAATACCCAAAACTGTTAAAGATATTCAAAGATTTATTGGGTTTGGCAACTTTTACAGACGCTTTATTAGGAATTTTTCGTCCGTAATAGCCCCTATCACTTGCCTAACTCGTAAGGGGGTGCCTTTTATTTGGTCTCAGGCTGCTCAATCAGCCTTTGACAAATTAAAAAGGTTATTTACTTCAGCACCAATCTTGCGCCACCCAGACCCTACCTTACCCTTCATAGTTGAAGTGGACGCTTCGGATGTAGCAGTAGGGGCCATCCTTTCCCAACGTCATGGACCAAAGGGATTATTACACCCTTGTGCTTTCCTATCCCAAAAACTCACAGAGGCAGAGCAACACTATGATATTGGTAATAAAGAGTTGCTAGCTATTAAAGTAGCTTTTCAACACTGGAGACATTTCTTAGAGGGGGCTAAATATCCACTTACAGTGTTGACAGATCACAAGAACTTAGAATTTCTGAAAACTGCACGGAGACTCAATACTCGACAGGCCAGATGGGCATTATTTTTCACACGATTTAATTTCAATGTCACATATCGGCCTGCCAGTAAGAATGGTAAAGCAGATGCTTTATCAAGACCCCCTGGTCTCGACGCTCTCCGCCCTAAAACAGACATGACAATCCTAGACAAGAAACATTTCTTACTCCTACAGCCCTATCCTGAAATCTGGCAACGGATTAAGAATACAAGTCATACAGATAAGGAAGCTCTAGGTCTGTTGTCATCCGGCACTTTAAAGATTGTAAATAATTTTTATTTTCATGAAGGTCAAATTTTTGTTCCGGTAACATTAAGAGAGCAGGTGTTACAACAGAGTCATAATTCCCTTTCAGCTGGGCATCCGGGAATTAGGAAGACTCTGGATCTTGTACAAAGAACCTTTTGGTGGCCTGAGCTACGTACAGATGTTATTAATTTTGTACGTTCTTGTCCTACATGTGCTAGATGTAAGGTTCCGCGTACCTCACCGGTAGGGTTTTTACAGGCATTACCGCCACCTACCAGACCCTGGGGATCAGTGGCTCTTGATTTCATTGTCGAACTACCTAAGTCTCAAGGGTTTAACACGATATTGGTGGTAATCGATCGAATGACTAAGTTAGCCCACTTCATCCCAGTTAAGGGGCTTCCTTCCGCGGCAGGTACAGCGGAACTCATGTTGCGTGAGGTGTTCAGACTGCATGGTACACCCGACTCTATTATTTCCGATAGAGGTACTCAATTCACGTCACGATTTTGGCAAGAGTTCTGTAGACTTCTGGGCATTCGAGTTCATCTGTCTTCAGCTTTTCACCCACAGACAAATGGGCAGACGGAACGTACAAATCAGACACTTGAACAATACCTCCGTTGTTTCGTCACCTTTTTGCAGGACGATTGGTATGGTGTACTGGCTACGGCGGAATTTGCATATAATAACTCGATTCATTCTGCCATTAAACAGACCCCCTTTTTTGCAAACTTTGGATTTCATCCATCAATGATTCCCGATACCCCCTTTGACTCCTTCCTCCCTGCTGTGACGGACCGTTTGGTAGACCTGAGAGATTTACAATCTAAATTAGCTAAACTATTAACTGAAGCTCATTTGAAATCAAAAAGATTTGCAGACGCTAAACGGAGTCAAGAACCCACGTTGCAGATTGGAGATAAAGTGTGGTTATCCACCAGAAATATTAATCTCCATGTGCCTTCTATTAAGCTTGGTCAAAAATTTATCGGACCCTTCCATATTAAGGATAAAATTAATTCCGTTACTTATCGTCTGGAGTTACCACCAACTATGAAGATACATCCAGTATTCCATGTATCTTTGTTGAAACCATTTATCAAATCGAGATTTCATGCTAGGACTTCTCCCCCACCTCCCATTCTCATTGATGGGGAAGAAGAGTTTGTGGTAGCTGACATTCTTGATTCGCGCCTCCGCAGAGGTCATCTTCAGTACCTAATTCAGTGGGAGGGGTATGGGCCTGAAGACAGGTCTTGGGAGCCGGCGCAGAACATCCATGCAAAGGGGTTGACAGCACGATTTCATAGACAACATCCCACTAAACCGGGACCGCAAGCGCCCGGTGGTCGCTCGTTGAGGGGGGAGTGATATTAGGGATTGCCAGCCAGGCATGCAACGGTTAATGATCATTTGGTCTAGCAGCCAATCCTAGTGCACGGGAGGTTTTTTAAGGTCTCTGATCACCTGACCCTTTAGCCTGAACAATAGCCTTTTGTAAGAGTTGGTTGTTACTGAGCGGAGCTCTGTAGAACATAAATCTTTCTGTTATCTGATAAGCCGAGCGGCTAAAATCTAAGTTCATTTTCAGCGTGTTGCTGCCTTTAAGTTTTCCGGGAGATACTTTGTTGCAGGAACCTTGTTACAAGTACAAGGTCTGACTGAATACTTTGTTGGGCGGGTTGTTTGTAGCAAGCCGTACAGGCATTTTCTAGTGCAGCCACTTCCTTCTGTACAGAGCGGTGATTAGGAGGGAAGCCATAAATCTTACCGGACTTGTATTCGAGCGGTGCTCCGTCACAGAGTTCTGTTCAGCTGCCTTAACAGCTTCTCTCCTCAGCGTGCTCCCTGCCATCGGGTCCTAGTAAACAAGGGTAGAACCTACCGAGCCGTAACAGATAACAATGAAATTTTTATGAGATTGGACTATTTGTGTGTATAATAATTTACTTTTATGGTTATTTATTAGGAAATGAAGAACAAGCTACTCATTTAGGAGTCACTAAATACCCATGTTCTTTATAAATAATATGTTTTTTGCTTTACAATTAAAAGATAAGGAAAGGGAAAGGGAAAGTGATAATCTAGTATATCCCAAAAAATCCCCAAATGCCTCAAAGAAATTTGAAAGCATTTTAACAAGCAGTGAAATGCATGCAAAAAAGACTATTTAAACACAGAAATGACAGTAGACAGAGGTTTGACAATAACGTTTAACTAAACTATACAGATGAAGCCACTTGGATTTGTGAGTTAAATGCGTCATGACTCAGGGGTAATTGAAGAAACTGTGTTATCTTAAGTCATCTTAACTCATTTAATGCATTTAACCTTTTCATTAGCATACCAAAGCTCCATTGTTCACAATGGTGAATGCTTTAATTAGATGGGATGTTGTGACGCAGTTTTCTGTGTTAAATGAGATAAATGGGATATCTGTGTTTAGTTATTCTGTGTCAAACAGACAAACCAAAGTGGCTGCATCTGTATACATAATTAATGCACATGCTTCAATCTGAAAGAAAATCTGAAAGGGATGCACCGAATGCAGGATTCAGTTCGGGTACGGCCAGGATTCGGCCCTTTTCAGCAGGATTCGGCCCGAATCCTTCTGCCCAGCCGAACCGAATCCTAATTTGCATATGCAAATTACGGGCGGGAGGGAAATTGCATGACTTTTTGTCACAAAACAAGGAAGTAAAAAATGTTTTCCCTTTCCTACCCGTAATTTGCATATGCAAATTAAGGTTTGGATTCGGTTCGGTATTCGGCCAAATCTTTCACGAAGGATTCGGGAGTTCGGCCAAATACAAAAAAGTGGATTCAGTGCATCCCTAGTTTAGAACTTAATATAATTCATAATTCATGCTAAGGTCTCCACTGAATGTTTAATGCTAACTGTAGCGAGTAGTTATTCCTTCCATCAAACTATAAATAGATACAGGACAACCGGGGCTCAACAAAGTAGCACAAAAATGTTAAATGAAAGACATTTTTATATTCAGACCATCTCATCTAGAATGATAGTTTCTACTGCATCCATCTGCTTATATTGTAAGCTTAAAGACCCTTATGTAATTCTGGGCTGCATCCAGGGAAGTCGTTACTGTATATACAACCAGTCAGAGGGATTATACTGTATATGTGTACAGAAAGAAGGGCAGCAATGTCCAGATTGGATCCAATAAATATGTATTTATTGACATGCATTAAATATAGAAATGATGAATGGACAGCATCATCGCTCACCTGATGCATTTCAAGCTTCCATGTGCTTAAAGAAAACTATTCCCCCAAAATGAATATTTAACCAATAGTTCATATCATATTAAGTGGCATATTACAGAATTTTACTAAACTGGAATATATATTTAAGTAAATATTGCCCTTTTACATCTTTTACCTTGAGCCCCCAATTCTTAAAACAGGCCCTTAGTTCTTAAAACAGCTATTTTCTATTTAGGATTACCCAATGGCACATACTACTAAACAAGTATATTATTATGAAAACGATTTATTTATATAAAGCTAGGTTTTACATACAGTATGAGCTGTTTTATGCAATACATTTTTATAGAGACCTACATTGTTTGTGGGTACAATTTTAGCATTTTATTTATACGTACTTCTTTATATGGTACAGTCTAAAGGGGTCATTTTAAAAAGCTGCAGATGCAAATGCTAAAGGGGCACAAAAACACCTAGAGACATAATTATCAAAATCTGAATTTGTGAATATTTTTTTTTTCATTAAACCCAAATGTGCACTTATTTATTTAAAATCACTTGAATCTTGACCACTCGATCTTGAAAAACATGGAAAAAAATATGCAACTAAATTGCATTCTACTTAACTTGAAAACAAAATTGAAAAAATCAAAAACTGCTAACTGAAAACGTTGCTTGAATTTTGCCTAGGACAATCCCGTAGACTTCCACATGAACATGTCAGCTTTTTAGATGCACAAAATTGCTGTAAAAATTGAATGTGAACATCGATAAATCTGCCCCTAAGAGTCAAATTCATTTCTAAATGTTTTTGAAAATTAGTTTGCAGAAAAAACACAATTAAACTAGATCAAGTTTTTTTCTGGGATCATTATTTTCTAGCATGTTAACAAAAAAAACTAGAAGGGCTAAACTCCATTCATTTTTACAAATATGTTTTAGTTGAAGGAATCTGGCAAACACACCCACAGCAAACACCAGAATTATCTACGACTATATGGATTTATTATGGTATCCCTGTAACCTCACCACATTTACTCAGAATAATATTATAGGAGATATAATAATATCATTAAAATATAGGACATTAATGGGGATAAATACACAACTCTAGATAACATAATAATAATAATTTGTATCATTTGTTATATTGCCTGAGGTGAAGATTTTCCTCTTATGGATAAAGCATATAGAAATTAAACCGGCTATATTATTTTTAAAATGCAGATTCGTGCCTTTCAAAGGACAGGGATTTTCAGCATTTTGCTCTTGATGTGATTAGCATGCTCAATAAAGCTCATGATTTTTATATCCCAGAGAATCACTTCCTCAGTCTGATGTATTTAAACTGATGTTATGTCAATACAGTTGTTTCATGTAGTGATTCATGTAGTGATTCATGTAGTGATGGCCCCAAGTCTCTATGTTAAAATTGTATTCGTTTTAGTCCTGTCCTAAAGAAAAATAAAACAAAATTATATTGTAAATTGTATGTAAATATATATACATAAATTAAAGCCATGAATATCTTGTAAATTATATCCTTATAAACGAGTTCTGATGTCATCAATTATAAACGGTGAGTTCTGATATCGTTTCTGTCACATGACTCACTAAAACGTGTGTATTATAATAAATAAAGTACTCCCAGTTGCAAAATATGAGGATATTAGAAGTTACCTCGGAGTTCGATGAGGCCTTGAAGCTCCTCGGTAACTTATAATATCCTTATATTTTACAAGAAGGGGTACTTTGTTCACTATATATATATATATATATATATAATACACAAAAGCCATGAATATCCTGTAAATTATATCCTTATAAACGGTGAGTAGTGATGTCATCAGTTATAAACGGTGAGTAGTGATGTCATTTCTGTCACATGACTCACTAAAATTTGTGTATTATAATAAATAAAGTACCCCCAGTTGTAAAATATGAGGATATTAGAAGTTACCTCGGAGTTCCATGACCTGTATAAAAACACTCGGCCTTCGGCCTCGTGTTTTTATATGGTCATGAAACTCCTCGGTAACTAATAATATCCTTATATTTTACAAAAGGGGGTACTTTATTCACTATATATATATATATACATGCATATATAGTCTTGAGCATTCTGGACTACAGGTCCCATCTTTATTCTGCTGACAAAAATTTAAATATTGAACAAATTAAATAGTATTGTTTTGCTAGCATCAAGTACATGGTACTGTTTGTTATTATTATTATTATTATTATTATTATTATTATTATTATTATTATTATTATTAAGAAAAACAAATAATTCTTCAGAATTAACTTTATTAGCTGAAAATGAACTCAATGGGAGACAGGATTTCTATAATTCTGAGCTTTCAGGATAATTGGTTTCCAGATAAGAGATCCCTGTACTTATTATGCACTGCACTGCTGTACTTTTTTGCACTGCTGTACTTTTTTGCTTATTTCGTCTAATGCAACTTTTAATGTTTTCCTTCATATCTACAACAAGCTGCCTTTAAAATGTTACAAATTAAGTTTGTGACGTCCGTTTTTATTTATAGACACATGTTTGGAGTGCATGTGCAACTGTTTTTAAAGTATACTTCCTCATTATGTGACACATGAATATTCATTCTACAAAATAGAAAAAAACTTTGGTATAAATCAGTTTAATGATTTTAAAGAAAGCAAACATTAAAGTAGAAAGCCAGTGCAATAAATAATTTCATGAGTCTGGGGGTGAAGATAATAGGAAAGTTTCTGAAAAGAACAGATGGCTGAAAAAGCCCATTAAAAACAAATAAACAAACAAATACATTTACAGAAAATATACTTGTTTACCTGTCAATAAAATGACATTGTATGCTTTGGGCAGTATGTAGCGATCTATCCCTGTAATAAGTTTAGCAACTGTTAAAATAAATAAAAATGTTAAACTAGCAATGAAATATGACAGATAATCGGAATATGACTTCAAAGTCTTCTTTCAGCCATCACTTCCCAGGACCTAATTTACAGGGTCTTTTTCTTTTTTTTAAAGAAAAGAACATGTTTTTATTAGTTATGAGCAAAAGTTTTCGCTAGTTTTCACTGCAAAATAGATGCCCATAAAAAAAAATTGGCACATAGACTTCAATGAATTTAGCAAATTTGTCACCATTTCACCACTTTTCAGGGGAAGCAAAACAGGTCATATTTGCCCATCACTAGTTGTTATATATGTAATGTATACATGGTGTATCACAGCTTCAGTAATTTTGCCCATTTGTTATGACTGATGAGTTCATGCTTTAACAAGTTTGCCCAGTTTTCAAATTCTCTGCAATGTCAAGGTGTTTATTACTAGCATAGCAGAAAGAAATTACTCATTACTCATATTCATTAGAACTTAACCACAAAGACAGCCTACTTGTACTAGTTTACATTGGTACATTGGAAACTTTGAACCAAACACTTTTCTCTAAAATCTTTGAACATACTGTATTTACATGCGTAAAAAATATAATACAGACGTGGTATATATTTCTGGTGGTTGAAACAATTAAGCTGGGAGTATCAATACACATCAGCAATAAAATATACTTGATTTATTTACTTGTAGGTTCCAGGAAGCTTTTTGGTGCTGAGGTCCACCTATCACCACTCTGTATTCATCAGACAGAATGCGTCACATTTAATATTAGTGTTACACACAGTTTCCCAAACCCAGAACAAGGTCACAGGTTCTGGGCAGGCAAGGGAAGAGAATGTAAAAAGACAGAACAGGGTAGAAGCAGAACATCATCAGGGATAGGCTGGGGTCAGAACTGAGAGAATAGCAAGGTACCAAAACAGAACAGGGTAGAAGCAGAACATCATCATGGAATCAATACAAAGTCACACCCAGGAGTTATCAAAAATGAGACGTCTGCACCGTTTCGTGAATTTCGCGGGAAATTTGCAAATTTTTCGGTGAAGCAAAACACCCCAAATTCGCCCATCACTAATTGCAACTATTATAAACAGAAACTTGTTTTAAACTCTGATAGATAACAATTCAACATACTGCATTTCTAAAGGATTAAGGAAGTAATAAAAAAGCATGGGAAGAAATATGATGCAACATACAAAAATTTTTAATTTTTAAATGAAATGCTTATTTTGGTCTGTTACTTCAGAATAGATATTGGAAGTTAGAAAAAATATATATGAGGTTTAGCTGACTCTTAATTCATTATTCTGCCTAATCTTTGATACAATGATTGATGATTGGCCTATGTAAACACAATACACAACATTGTACAAAAGAAAGAAAAATATAGGATCTTTGCTTTTGCAAAGTCTTATTAAAGTTGACAAGCAGAAGTACATAGATATTAAATACTTTTCAGAAATCATTTTGCAGAAATTTTACAGATTTTCAATCCATTAAGACCACCATATAAATCATTTTCTCGAACATAAATCTAGAATAATATTGCCCTGGAAATTATTCATTTTGTTCCACTATATAAAGGTTTGCATCGGGGGGTCAAATTAGATGAAGATCCATCATATGTATTTCATAGCTTCCCTCAAATGGTTGAAAAATTAAGACAGGCATTATGACATTGCAAGAGAATTTGCTCTATATACAGTAAGTAACCTACTTTAGATAAGGGATGCTTGAAAATGTCACTATCTCTAAATTTCTATGTATCTCAATAGTGTAATGGACTTGATTTATCAATAAAGATGTGGTATGTACTTAAGATATATTGTAGTAGAATGTCACAAGGATACAGGTTTTCCCGTTACTAGATGTGCTTTACTGTTGTTATAAATAATACATGCAGGAAGTGACTGGAGATCAATACAACACACACACATATAAGTGCTCAGGAATAATGAAGGGAGGCTGCTTAATACATTATTGCTGCTTATTATCACAGTGATGTGCATTTGCCAAAATAATCCCTACAAAGAGAAATTTTGTTGATAGATTCTTGTAAAGAGGTTATCTAGTAACGACTGGACTTGGATGCAAAAGATTAGAATACTGGGCATTACTGTATTAGTGAAATGAGCATTATTATTTAATGTAATGTTAGCAACACAAATGTGCACCCTAAGGACAATCATATGGAGTAAGGATTTGTGCCCACAGTGTTATTTAGCAACCTAAAGATACAATTATTAACTGTCCATAAATGCCTGAAAGGAAATTTTTATAACACTGACAATGCAACAGGGATCATTTACTTAACGCATATGCGTTGTTTTTCTTAGCGCACTTCCAAGTGCAATTGTCATATTTTTTACCCACAATGTTGTTTTTCCCAGAATTTCAGCTTTGTTTTGGTCACCAGGTGGAGTTGTGCCTGACACAATTGCAGCCTATGCTGAAAAAAATGAGAGGGATTCTTTTGGAGTATCTGTGCTGCAACTATTCATGCAGGCCACTGTTGGAATCCTGGAGCTACCATCTGGGTTGGAGGTAGGCCCGGACTGGCAATCTGTGGGTTCTGGCCAGAGGGGCTGCTATAAGGTGCCATAGAAAGTCAGTATTTAGTGGGCTGGTTGGGGCTGTAACTTCCTTTTCCTCTGTGGGCTGATTGGGCATCTGTTTACCTGAAATGGCATGGCCTATTTTAATCCTCTGTCCGGACCTGGTTGGAAGTGATGGTAAGTCCAGTGTACTTCTGCATCAATAGGCAGTGCTCAGTTCAGCAGCAGTGTCAAGCACAGTTATACTGTAGTTCAAGGAATTCAAGACACAATATCCATTAATTAATGGGACTTTTCACACAACTGACTGTAGGACATGCAACTATGGCGCAGTCAGTAAATAGATTATACTTTACAGAGAAATGCCCCATTTACTATGGTATAAGTGGTATTCACCTATATTATGCACCAGATAGATAGTGTTGGGTCCTATACCTCAGTAAAGGTGTTTCCTAATGATTCAGCCCTTGTCAAAGTTTCAATGAGAGAAGGACATTTAAAAATAAATAAATAAAATAAAATTTGTAAAAAATTAAGATCACATTTTTGCCATAATTTTCTCTAATGGGCCCAAAAAGTTGAAGTTGAATTGTTTTTCTAGCCTTTTATAACCCTTCCAAACACCTGTCTTTCTTTTAGAGTGGCTATTGAAATAGACAGATACTGTCTGAGGTTTTTCTTTAACGTGCATATAATACCTGCAAATGAAAATGAAAGTTTGGTGTTTTTTTGTCTCTCTTGATTTCAGAGTCTTAGAACAGCATCAAATGTTTACAGGCAAGAACAATGAAAGTATACTTTCTAGTTCTTCATAACCTTTAGATTCTAGCAGAGTTTAGAATTGTGTCTTGTTCTTCATGAATTGATAAAGCATGTCACTTTCTGCCAAAAAGAATAAGAGAATCAATTGACAAAAAAGGACATTTACTAATGATCTCTATGGGACACTAGTGATGCTACTGAGAATCTTGAGTTTAACCTGCAGAGTACTGTCAGCCTTGCAGCTGGCACCAGCTTGGATGTCTCTCCATATATTCTAGAGCCAAAACAACATGTTTTCATACATCATTGTGCAAATGCTATTTGATTTCTGCAGGGTATTAGAAGCATATAAATATAATTTCAACTGCTAAATATTGCTTTGATGAGATAGTAAAGACTTTTGTGGATGTGGTTTATTGGAGTAAGCACTCATTTACATTCCAATATATGTATTCATCTTAAAATCAGTGGTGATAGATCACATCTAATCTAAACATATGGATTTTATTTTCTACGCCGAATTTTACATATTTCTCCCTACTTGCAGTTTCTCTTTTGTAAATATTAAACTCCTGATGAGCTTGGTGCTACCATTCATCACGATGGGGAGTGCTAGTTGCTACAAATGGACTTTACATAGACTGATGGACATATAACACACCCCTTTGTTCGTGGTCTCCTTCACATCACTTCCTGAAATTGAGTATAAATGCATTTGGATCATTTTGAGAGCTGACATCTCTCCACATGCACAGTCACATCAATTGATTAAGTAAGTAGAGGACCTCTGAAATTCATCAACATAGCAGTATAAATGTAGAGAGTTAATAGAATCAAAAAGGTGCAAATGTCAACTATAAAAGAGCAATTCTGTACATAATATATTAATTGTAAGATAGGGTATGCATACAGTTTTAGCCTATTTAACCTTCTGTGGGTGATTATTTTGATTCTTTCAGTCATATGATTATGTTCCTCTTTTAATAATAGTTATTAGTAGTTATGCAGAATTAACAATAGTATATAAGAATAATATTACATATAAAAAATCAGCAAAACCAATCTTATTGGATGTATTCAATGTTTAAATTATTTTTTAGTAGACTTAAGGTACTGTATGAAGATCCAAATAATGAAATACAGTATGGCTACTATGGCTTCTATGTTTACTAAAGCAAATAAAGTAGTATCTTGAATAAAAAAGGGCATAAACTCAAGGGATGAAAACCTAATTTTGCCTCTTTATAGGTCCGTGGTGAGGCCTCATCTGGAGTATGCAGTGCAGTTTTGGACTCCAGCCCTTAAGAGGGATATTAATGAGCTGGAGAGACTGACGAGATGTGCAAATAAACTGGTTAAGGATATGGCAGTTTTAAATTATGAAGATAAATTAAAAAAAAAGTTGCAGTTGGTCTCCCTGGAAAAAAAGATTCTTGAGAGAGGATATGAATACTCTTTACTAGTACATTAGAGGGCATTATAGATAGATAGTGGATCAATGCACCAGAGGCCACCCTTTAGATTAGAGGAAAATAACTTTCATTTGAAGCAATTTAAGTGGTTCTTTACAGTGAGGACAGTGAGGTTGTGGAATGTCCTGGAAGATGTTGTGATGGCTTATTCTGTTATTGCATTTAAGAGGGACTAAAATATCTAATGTTATTGTGATACTAAAATCTACAATTAATATAGATATTGGTATATATGTATCCCAGGTATATATGTGAGTGTGTGGAGGGCTAAGTGAGAGTCTATGTATGTATGGACACTGGGATTCATTTGGAGGGGTTTAAATTCATGGACTTTGGTATTTTTTTAACTCAACTTAAAAATGTAACTATGGAAAGATTTGTTATATGAAAAACCCCAGGTCCTGAGTATTCTGAATAACTGGTTCCATACCTGTAGTACTCTGCCTTCATGATATATTCAGGAGAGTCCTTCAAAATATAAACACTATTTTATATTTGCTAGAACTCTACAGTTGACTTCATCTGAAGTAAAGGAGCTAAACTACACTAGTAGCTTCTGTCTCTAGTTTCCTTTTAAGAAAACATTGTTTGTGACAACCAGCATGAATCCAGTGCCACGTTACATTGCTTAGATGTGCAGTCACTCTTTGCTCAGTGAAGTACTAGGCATTGATGCTGGTGAAATTCTACAGCACTCTAAAGCAGTAAAGTTACAGAGAGTAATTTGATGCTGTTTTTGATATTGTTGATGTACAGTTCCAAAACAGCAGACATCAAATTCACTGCAAAAGGCCAATAAAACCCCAACTACTCTCCGGTTCAATCTCACAAGTGGAAAATAGATTCCTTCCTGGCTTCAAAATAGCTATATAGTTCTCAAAAATAAATTGCTGAAATGGGATGTCATAATTATAAATACACCTTTACTTTCTTAGTTAAAAGTTATCCAATGCAATGAATCTTCTAGACTAAACAGAGCCTCTTTTCTGTACCACTACGAATACAAAGAGAGCATGAAATGAATAATGTCTATGTCCTGTTATTTCAGGAAATTCATAGGTTCTCTCTTAATGCAGTATACTGTGGATGTAAGCAGAAGAAATAGTTCTTTAAAATAACTTGACTGTGATGAAAGCAAACTAGTGCGACATTTTATAACTGAAATTAATATTAAATACCTCACTGTGTCTGGAACTGTAACAGGCTTTGTGGAAAAAAAACTTTGTTATAGTTGTCCTGTCCCCGTCACTATGAGAAGTGAATCAACAGGCAGTTTACTCGCCCTTCAATCAACACACTGTATAAGTTCTGGAACTTGTTTAATGCTGATGATCAAAAGAAGGTAGAACTGTAGATACAAACAATATAGAGGTATCAGAATACATTCTGGATACATGAGATACAGATGAAATGCAATAAAACATATATAAACATCTATTACGTGTTATACAGTCCTAATGAGGCCTAACACAGGTTACTGCTGAGAGGGAAACACTGGGTTAAAAACTACAACCAGGATGCACATAGCAGTAAAATACACATAGTATAATGAACAGGCATTAAGGCAAAATGCAAGCTTACCAATGATGCTTGGATAGGCCTGCTTGGAAACAAGGATGGGTGAGGATTTTACAGAGTGTAGTGAATTGTGGCTGTTACTACAGAAATGACAGCTTCCTCTCTGCACCAGGAAGTGATGTCATCAAATGTGACAGGGAGAATTTCAGAATGGATAATAAACATCTGCCAGGCCGCAGTGCTAGAAACAACCAGCAGGGGGTACCCTAGATGCTCAATACACATATTTATAAGAAATCGTTACATATGAAGAATTTGACAGCACTTAAAGAATAATTATACATGGAATATAGACAGAACTACTGCTGTGGCATCACAATAGTCCAAATTAAGGCCCCAGAGCTAGTTCAAATAAACAAAAAATAATTTCCATTACAAAGCCCACTTTATTTTATGTAAGAGGATCAAGAAGAAATGCACCTTCCCATAACTAATCGGTTTCATTATATTTACAAATAATGAAGACAATAATTTAATAATAAATGGATATGACAACAGACAGTTGTATAGCCCTTTTTAAAAAAAAATGTTCCCATTATCATTAGGATAAAAGTTTGAAATACAGTAAATGAAAGTAACTAATGGAACATTTTTGTATAAATCAATTCAAGTTTTATTCTGCTGGTCTTTTGGAACAATATTCTATTTTCTTTTGTATTAAAATAAACACATAAAGGACAGATATATATGTGTATAGTTATATATATTTCTACACGTGGTGATTTGAAAACTTAGAAATACCATTGTCCTTGCCTTCCAGTTTTGCCAATATGTAGAGCATTCATTAAGTGAAGGTTAAATTTAAAATAATAGACAACACTCTGTACAGCACAATAACACATATAAAGCATAAAAGGCATGATGTATTTATAATAAAAACATAATGTCCATTATACAATGTGATTTATAATATTTAAATATTGAATTACTACGAAAGTAAAATGTCCCATTTATTCTAAAGACCTGATCCTAAGCAGGTTATATATTATAGTCCTTTCTGGTTGGAGTTTTAATGGAGAGAATACCATTTTTTCATAGAAAAAAACACTCAATTATTTTGTGATTCATTAAAACCAGAGCCTGTTAAAAGTCAGAATAAAAAAGTACTCCATCTCAAACCTGCCAAGGTCATGTTGAAGTCAATGGCAGATGTCCCATTTACAATTGGAAGATATTACAATCTGCGCTGCGTTTTGTACAATAATCCGAATAATTTGTATCTTCTTCTATATCTATCTACTGTATGCTGTTTATTCATTTGGCTTTTATATTTCTTTTGAGTTCATTTTACAGATGATAAGATGGATCTTAGGAGTAAATGACAAATGCACTTGGTCTTCAGCCACAAGTGAGCAAAAGCTGTACTCCATTGCTGTTGCAATTCCTATTTACTATTGTATAGTCCATGGGCTCCTGCTATGAATTTCTTTTCTGTCTCTGTAGAGCAGAAAAGCCAATTACAGTGGGGCAACACTGACCAATAACTGATAGCAGGTTGTTCTTAGTTGGAGCCTCACATTTTTTTTTTCACGAATCTCTAAAAATGTGTGGTTTTTCTACATTTTTTTTAAAGGAGAACTATACCCTAAAAATTAATAGGGCTAAAATGCCATTATATACTGAACTTATTGCACCAGCCTGAAGTTTCAGCTTGTCAATAGCAGCAATGATCCAGGACTTCAAACTTGTCACAGGGGGTCACCATCTTGGGAAGTGTCTGTGACACTCACATGCTCAGTGGGCTCTGAGCAGCTGTTGAGAAGCTAAGCTTAGGGGTTCCTGCAAATTATCAAGCAGAAAATGAGGTCTGTAAAAAAAGCTGATGCTATTAAATGTGGATGCTAGTTGCACTGGTTTCTGTGCTGTCGTAGTAATTATCTGTATTAATTACTAATCAGCCTTAAACTGTGACATTTCTATTCTATGGGGCACATTTACTTAGGGTTGAACATCAAGGGCTAATTAACCCTCGATATTCGACTGTCGAAGTTAAATCCTTCGACTTCAAATATTGAAGTCGAAGGATTTACCACAATTCATTCGATCAAACGATCGAAGGAAAAATTGTTTCATTGAACGATTAAATACTTCGAATCGAACAATTCGAAGGATTTTATCCATCGATCGAACGATTTTCCTTCAACCAAAAATTTGTTAGGGAGCCTATGGGGACCTTCCCCATAGGCTAACATTGCACCTCAGTTGGTTTTACTTGGCGAAGTAGGGGGTCGAAGTTTTTTTTAAAGAGACAGTACTTCGACTATCCAATGGTCGAATAGTCGAACAATTTTTAGTTCGAATCGTTGGATTCGAAGTCGAAGTCGTAGTCGAAGGTTGAAGTAGCCAATTCGATGGTCGAAGTAGCCCAAAAAAACGTTTGAAATTCGAAATATTTTTTCTTCTATTCCTTCACTCGAGCTAAGTAAATGTGCCCCTATGTGTACTGTATATTATGAGTGGGTCCCTAAGCTCAGTAAGTGACAGCAGCACAGAGCATGTGCAGTGAATCATCAGAAAAGAATATGGGAAGCTACTGGGGCATCTGTGAAGACAGATCTTTACTGCTAAAGGGCTGTGGTTGCCTTGGGCTAGTACAGAAGCACAAAACATAATGTACAACATTTCTACCCTACTTCTTTTGTTTAACTTGCCTTGTCCTTTAAACACGAAATAAATGAGATTTAGTAAATGTAAAAACCACACAAAACTCTAATGCAAAAATTAGCCAGGTAAAAAAGTCAGTAGGAGCTCCATTGATCATATTGGACCATTTTAATCAATTCAGACATTAAAAGGTTTTCTGATTTTTTTTGCTAGTAATTATCCAAAAAACTCAAATTTTTAGAGGTTAAGAGGAATTTGTAATTTGTAGCACATCCTTAATTTTTTTTTTTCGTTTGTGCTTTTTATATTCAGGTCGTTTAATAATTTTCATGGCATTTGTGGCCTTAGAGAGAATTATTTTAATCGTGGTTTCAAAGACCATCTCATAGTATAGTATGTGTTATCAAAGGTTGCCTGTATTATTTGCACTGCTTAATATAATTGGTGCTTTGGTTTTATTCTATATATAAGGCTGGGACTGTGACTTCATACAACAATTACCTAGGGGCAGATTTACATAGGGTCAAATATCGAGGGTTAATTAATTAACCCTCAATATTCGACTGCCGAATGTAAATCCTTCGACTTCGAATATCGAAGTCAAAGGATTTACCGCATATAGTTAGATCGAACGATAGAATGAAAAATCGTTAGATCGAACTATTAAATCCTTCGAATCGTTTGATTTGAAGGATTTTAATCCATCGATCAACTGATTTTTCTTCGAATGGTCAAATCGTTCGATTCAAAGTCGAAGTCGTAGTTGAAGGTCGAAGTAGCCAATTCAATTCGAATTCCAGATATCTGATTTCTAGATAACAAATCCCTTACCGGTGCCATCATAGCAATTGATCATTTACATCACAGGATGCTACTACAACGTAAAAACTGCTTGTTGTCAATATTCCAAATTCATGTGGGTGCACAAAAATCCTGAATAGGGGTGAGAAAACTTTTTAGCTTGGCACAGTTTTTACAGTTAAATAGTACCATATGTTCTGTTTCGCCAGAGAAAAAAAATATAGTCTTTTGCGATGAAAAAACCTGATTAAATTATTATTTGCCCCTAACTTTCTACATCAACCAATGGGAACCTTACCCTTCTTTGAAAGAAATTAGAAACATTTATTCATTTCACTATGAAGAACAGTTGTAGTGATGTCATTGTAGCTTCCCATTAACAAAGCATTTTGACCAGTTTCGCTCATCATTAATCCTGAAGCTTTTAATGTGTATTGAAAAGGGACCTCATGGAAAGGGACCTACTAGTTGAAATACCTTCTCTGGATGGATAAGGCAGATGTTCTTTTTGTTAATCCTATATTATTATTATTATGAGTAATAATAAATATTCAGCCATATACTGTATTATAACATTTTACTATTAAATGGCATAATATTTTCAAGTTTTCTATGCTCAGTAAAGAAAATCTCAAGTTATGCAGTCATTCAGAAAATGTGGTATTTTGAAAAACATACATGTATTTGTAGCTCTAAAAAAATCTGTTTTAGCATACAAAAACTTTATTATTACTTGTCATGTGTAAGTTGTGTTTTGTTATAGCACCATTAATTACCATGATTGCCATTAAAGCTTTTAATCAGATTCTTAAAATTAACTTGTTGGCTCTTGGCTTAATTGTTTGTTTAATAAATGATACTGTAAGGAAGAGGTACATTATCAAACAAGATAAACAGATCTTTGAATAAATGATTGTGATATGCAATAAATACAAATCACTCTTTCTAATTTATTAATAAAATGGGCTAAACATTATGTGACCATTATGTCAATTAGATCTAACAAGCCGGTCTGCACTGGGAATTATTTTAATATATGATTCATTATTGTGAACATCCTTACTGATTTCAAATAAAAAGATACCAAGAAAAATGTTCCAGTTGGCACTTTCAGGCTGACATTTGATCACCTACACATAAAAAGGAGTCAGTTAGATTTTCAAATTTAATGATGAAATGCAAAGCCGTTGCACCTGATTTTGATTTTTGACAATTTTGCTTAACCCTACATAGAGATTATATTGGCCAATATGTTACAAAGGTTTAACCACCATCTTTTAGGTAATGACAACAAGGGTGGGCCACATCAGGCTCTTTCAGTCTTTTGCTATCATGGAGGAAGAAGACACAACTTAAGAGAATTTTTGAATATATATATATATATATATATATATATATATATATATATATATATATATATATATAATTTTACCAGACGACACACAATACCTTTTCAGCAAACGGTTGCAGACTGAAATGTGACATCTAGAAGCATTTGACAGCCCTACTCACACTGCTCACCAGTAATAATGCTGTGATGGGTCTATTTTATTTTTATCCTCCAGCTGTATTAGATATATTCAACAGATGTGTTCCAGTGCTAGCACATGAAAAATAAATATAAGAATGTTCTTTGGATAATAAAAATAACATATTAACAAAAACATTCTGGTCTAGATGTTACTGAGGTGTAGGGCAGGGGTGGCCAAAAGGTAGATCAGGATCTACCAGTAGACCTTTAGCTGGTGATCAGTAGATCTCAAGTCACTGTCAACAAACAGATTATCTAAATCACCCTCCTATTCATGTTCTAATAATCAGAAAGCTTTGTTTTATGTATATTAGCAGTAAAAACCAAAGATAAACTTCATGATTTTGTATATACTGATAGAAGTCTTAAGCTTTTGATGATCTCTGTGAATTGTAGCGGTGAAGCTAATTGAAAGGAAAAATAAATGCAATGTTCATCAAACTATTTAACAGCTGTGAAATCTAATGAACTTCTCAACTTCTGTTTTTTAAGAACTCTGTAATTGGCACAGTCGTCATAGAATGAACTTTCTTTGTTTGCAAATGTTGTAGTGTATATGAAATTGGAAAAGGGTACAACAACTGTACATTGTGGTTGCTAGATTATTTGCTAGGTTATTTGCTATGGTTGCTGCTCCGAAAAACATAATGCTTAACTCCCCAATCATTTTCTATTCAATTTTAATGATACAGTACATCTAGAGATATTACAATGTTCTTCACTTCTCATCTATAAAGGTCTGCATTACTTGTACATATATACAAGGGGAAAATACTGTAAGTATTGAACACATTTGGGCAAATTTACTTAAGGTCGAATATCAAGGGTTAATTACATGTAATTCCTCTGAACTGGCTGATGCAAGTTGTGCAGTGCATATAGGCTCATATACCTCTGTAAATATTTTTATAGTTCCCCTAATTGTGGGTATTGCATTTTCAAATAAGCATTATAATATAGGATGAAATACTTTTTGCTCCTGTGTTATGGGAACTACTCTTCCAGAAGAAAACCGTCTTGAGGAATGAAGAATTCTGCTTTGCACAGTGCATTTCAGACCTTGCCTTATCATCATGGAATAGGGAAGCATAATAAGTAAACAGTGCTTGTATCACAGGTTGCAAATAGTTCTGAAATATGGCCTATTATACCTTTGTAGTATGTAGCCATGAAAAACAGTTATCAGACCTAATGGTGCTACCATTATGGATACATGAATAAGCTTTATTATTTACAACAGAGTTAGGGGATTACATAATAAAAGGCACTAGGTTTGCTCAGGAGCTATAACCCATAGCAACCAATAGGATGTTTGCTTTTAAACAGGTGACCAGTAAATGCTTCCTTATGATTGGTTGATATGGGTTACTGCTCCTGGGCAAATTTAGTGCCTTTTATTGCCTTACCCCTTTAATGGCTTAAAAGCATTTTTTGGCTTTCTCTGGGCTGTGAAAAAAGTCAGAAGCCCAGCAATTTCAGTTTGTGAACCTCACAGTATAATTCCTAATTTTGGAGTTACATTTTTAGGTTTACGTTTTGCTGAATGTTTTTTAAATTTTGGGTAAAAAAAATTGAGCTAGCTGGGTTATGATGCAATAACATAATTATTATGGATGCACTGAATCAGGATTCGGTTCAGGATTCGCCAGGATTCGGCCTTTTTCAGCAGGATTCGGCCAAATCCTTCTGCCCGGCCAAACCAAATCTGAATACTAATTTGCATATGCAAATTATGGATGGGACGGGAAATCACATGGCTTTTTGTCACAAAACAAAAGTAAAAGATGTTTTCCCTTCCCACCCTTAATTTGCATATGCAAATTAGGATTAGGATTCGGTTCTGTATTCACCTGAATCTTTCGCAAAGGATTCTGGGGTTTGGCCGATTTCAAAATAGTGGATTCGGTGCATCCCTAATAATAATAATACAGGTATGGGATCTGTTATCCAGAAACCCATTATCCAGAAAGCTCCACATTATGGAAAATCAGTCTCCCATAGACTATTTTTATCCAAAACCAACCTAGTGGGTTTATTTCATGTTTACATGATTTTCTAGAAGACATAAGGTATGAAGATCCAAATTATGGAAAGATTTATTATCTGTAAAGCCCCAGGTCCCAAGCATTCTGGATAACAGGTCCCATACCTGAACTCTTTAGACGGTATAGACGCTATCTTGCTTCACTTGTTGAAAACGTAGAACATTTGCACTGTCTGTGCATTTGCAAACTAACAAGCTTTCTTTCTTTGTGTTCCCCACTTTACTGGACATGATAATAATCTATCTGGGCAACAGAATCAGGTTTACAGTCACATTTCTCTTCTAACAGGTAATTTGCAAATTGAAATTGCATTCAAAATTGCATGACTTTTTGTATCATCAGATTTCATGTAACTGATAAAGTGATTGTTCTCACAAATGAAAATAATCAAAATTGGATCCTATAATTTGCTTCGAGCACCAGTCTGGAATAGATTTTCAAAGTGCTTTAAAATTGTGGTGGGACCGAACTGCTGCTGATATTCTCCTTAATTAACATTGGACCCTATTGCTATAAATAGTGATCATAGGTTTATTTCTAGACACATATAATACCTTGCTCAAATATATAGTTGTATAATAAGACCTTTAGCGAAACAGGATGTAATTATGTAAAAGGGAAAGGCGGATATTGCATAATGTATGCAGCTATATATGTGCTTAGCCTCAAACACAACAAGCTTTTTTAATTTTAAACATATTAAGCATTATCCAGCAGTAAAAGTTTGGAAAGATATGTAATGCCCATACAACACTGAAGTTTAGCTTTATAGGAAATAATGGCATGAAATAAATTTCCCTGTTTAGCTTTATTGACTACATGTTGAGTTAAAAATTATCCCTGAATGTAGGAGTTACTCAGTTATGGAACAAAGTAACGATCTTGGCTACAGTTCCAGTTGGCTGATTAGTATCTGGCTGACATTCACATTGCACATGAATACCTATATTTTACATCCCCTTGGCTTATTAATTTGTTCCAGATGTAAATTTCAGCTGCGGCACGCTTGTTATAAAGCAGGTGCAACACTCTTTCTATTTTCAGGAATGCATAAATAACAATGCTCTTGAGCTGAAGTTTTATGTTCTATTTTCATCTAAGGTGGAGTAGTGGTGTAGTTTAAGATAAAGAATATGTGACTGTCAGGTGATCTGGCTGCTTATGTTTTTTTTTTTATACTGCAGACCAAAAGCTTTATTGTGACACACATGACCTGACAGATTAATTAATTAGAATAATAATCCATGTACTAATTATATATTTATATAATTTACATCAAAGGAGTATTACTATCAAAAGTGAGCCAATGAAAGCACTTCATGCAAATGAGTAGGGTGTTTTAATTGCTTCTTATGCAATTTCTACTTGGGTGGGAAAATAAAGGAACTAATGGCATGAATCCAATAACAAGGACTGTAATTACAGTCTGTGGAAACAACATCACATTTTAAAATAGGGAGGCCAGTTTTTTCAATTTGTAAGTTTTCAATTGCTTGGAATTTTACAAAACTGAAATGTTTGCTTATTTGCTTGATCGAATAAACCATGAAAAAAAACTTGACTGCATCAAATTTATCATTTTTAATGGTCTCTACAAACATTTGTGTTTTTGAAAATATAATTTTAATTTGTGAGTTTAATCATGGAAAATGGATATAATGGCAGAAAGTGAAAGAATATTGAAAAATCAGACCCCAAATGTTGTTTTGTATAAATATTTTCAATATTTGATGTTACTTGGCCCGAGCAGCCATTGGGTTTGTGTGACTATTGTTACCACATGCCTTCAAATATTCACAAATATAATGTCTTAGTATTAATTACTGTACAGTAATGGAACTTAAAATAATTAGGCTGAGGGAGTTTCCAGGAGAGTGGTGACTGGCAATGATTCCAGATCTAATTAAAACACTATTTTGAAAATATTTGACAATTTGTGAATTGTAAATGAAGGCAGCCAGGCTTAAAGACCATAATAATAAACATAATCTTTCACTTTTGTTTATTTATGCTTTGGAAAATTCAATGTAGATAAAGTTGTGCTCCTATGGGGCTCCTGATTTAATACACCGTCCATATCAACTATTGTGACATTGGAGTATAAATATACTAACATTGGAGATAAATCGCTGGAAAGATTTCTGGAGATTTTGTCCATGGCAAGTAATAAGCAATTCATTTTAAACAGCCACCTATAATTTAAAAAACAAAAGCAAAGATCTGATTGGTTGCTATGGGCAACATCTCAGGAAAATCTCTCCAGATATGTATCTCCAATGTTAGTAAACATTTCCCATTGTGTCCCTAAGCAACTTGAATTCAAGGTCGGGAAGTTCAAGTGCTCTGCCATCTTGGCTGGCCCTGAGTTAGTTAGCTTCTTAATTTAACATCATATTGTTAGCCTATTGTATGATAAAAAGGAGCCTGAGAAAGCTTCATCTGAAAATTACTTTTGGAATAGCAATGTCTGGTGGAAGACCTAAACGAATGAAATCTATTCACTAAGGCTTTAAATAATTTAGAAAAATTTGCCAATATCGATAAAGAATGTCACCTATATAACACAGACCACAAATATGAGCAGTATGACCTCAAGATGGGAACAGGAAAGAGCTGTTACCGTACAATATTTTCTGCGCTGAATCCAGTGGCGCACGAGTTGCCGGGGGGCCCTGAGGGTTGCGGGCCCTGACTCAATCGCACCCCCTGCTCCCCTGGTAGTTACGCCATGGATTACCTAAAGCTGGTGCTGGTTAAACATATAATAAAGAATTTCCTGCTTGAGTTAGGAGCCGAAAGTCGTAATAAATCACATTTGTTTGCACTAAACTAAGCTCTGAGAGTGAGAGTGTGGTTCTTTTTGAATATATATATATATATATATATATATCTATATATATATATATCTATATATATATATATATATATATATATATATATATATATATATATATTGTACAGGACTCCAGGGGTGAGTCCTGGATGACAAGTATATTTCGCTTGTATTCAGGTAACTGGATGTTGCACAGCAGGGCTAATTACTGCAGCAGTGCAGAAGTTAAGAGAGCCCTGAGAGTTCAGGAAGGGGTTTGGGAGACACATGTGAGGTCTGCATCAGAGAAGTGTGTTTCGAAACTGCTCTCCTGACTGGGAATGAAAAGCTTTGCAAGGCTAGGTGAGCCTGATCCCTGAATGGGAATATGAACTGTTTTCTTTCAATTCTGCTGTGCAAGAAAGTGACTGTTACTTTATGCTGAAGACTCTATTTAAGTTGACTTATTTTACCTGCTGAGGATAAAGCTTGTTTAAGTTGTTATTGTTACCTGCTGAAGATACAGCTCGTTTGTTTGAATAAGGAATAAAAGGACATTTATTCTACTACTGTGTTGTGGCCGCAGTGCATGAGCAATCCCACTCCCCCTGAACTTTACAATATATATGTATATGAACAGTATATCTTTTATATTAGATCCCCAATGTTTTGCAGCATATGTGAGATAGAAACAGTTACAGTGTTCCTTGATATTGCTTATAACTTCCTTAGAAAGAAGATAAATGTCTCTAATATAGTTCAGAGTTCTTGCTAACTTCAAAAGAATCGCGTTAAGTGTGTTTGATGTCTTTGCTGATATTGAAAGCACTGTATCAGAAAGGCTCCCGCCTACTGACATAATCCCACCGAGGTTTGCTCCTTTTTATGAAGACCTTCTTATTTGCCATGCACTGGAAGGAAGGGAGCAGCAATCAATACTCTAAACTTGGATAGATCTGTTGCCATAAATTATACCAGCGATCCAACAATGTAAACCCTATTAGTTCCTATATGTAATTAAAAATAAACGAGCATCGCTAAATTGATAAATTATTTCCACACAAAGAGCTGTGTAATAATGACAACATTAAATGCTGCAATCTTTTGAAATGATTAACTCGTTACAAGTAATGCTGACACTATTCAAACCAAATCTTATTGCTTAGTACTTACTGTGTCAGTAATAGTTGAAATACATTATTTGCACATGATTTGAGAATTATCCATTGGCAGAGATTTCTAGAAAGGCAAACACAATAATGGCCAGTTTGCATATAATACTCCAGCGCATTAAATTAAAATGATTAATCATATGACACCATATGCTTTAAAACTAATGATTAGTAAAGGATTAAAGATTTACCTGTGCATCATATGGAGATGTTCTAGACTGTTCCAAAATCCTTATTTTATTTGCGTATTTTATTTCTTAGTGGGCAAAAAAGTTAAAAATATATTCCGCAGTACAAATAAATAAATCATTATTATGCTATGCATCTTCCTGAAGCATATTGGCAGGGTGTTGAGTACTAATGCAGATACTAAATGGAGTAAAAATGATTTAATCCCAGAAGGCTCATATACACTATTCAGAAATGTAGTTGCCTCCATACATGCTCATTTGCAACATGCAGCAAGCACCAATGTCTGTCGTCAGGTTGCTCTGGTGAATTACACACTAGTGCATACATTGAAATAAGGGAATCCTAGAATTACTATTAAGCGAACTCAACACATTTCAGATCTGCTTATTTTGTGAGATCACCAAACAAGTGGTTTTCTGCCTAGTTTTCCACCCATATTCTGGGCTAATTTGGACTGATCCAATCATTGGCTTTGAGGCCGACCAACAATGGGCTTACGAGATCCTTCTGGGGACTGCATTGGTGAGAAGATGTGGTCATCATCCAACAGATCTCAGAAATCTATACAGATATCATTCAGTCAAGGCACTGGGAGGACCCATATGTGGGTCAATAAACTGCCAATTCACTCTAGAGGGGCTTGTGTGTATGTATTGCATTTTTCATTCTATTTTAAATACATAAATAAAGTTTATGTTTTAATAATGATAACGTGTAACACTTTAATTAGACGCATTTTCTAAAATACATGGCCTTAATTTTAGAACTGACCTCTTATTACCAATAATTTTGCTTCAACCAGCAGATGCAGATAAAAACATCAAAATATATTTTAATAAAACTGAATACTACCATCGAATTTGCGAAGAAAGATGAGTTGAGCTGCCAACTATAACCATAGCACAAAGATAAATATTGTCCTTCTTCTTCTGATTTAATAATACTATGCATGCTGATTTCAAACCCTAATGCAAAAATATTTGTATGTTATAAATTAACAACTTTGCATGTGTTTACTGCATATGTCAGTTGAAACCACTGAAAAACTATAAATGTAGAATTATCAAAATACTGCCAAAAATATGACTGCAAGTATGGAAATTTGAAATAAATTGCAAGTATGGCAATTTTTCAATAAAAGTACTTTCAAATAATTGCACTTATTACTTACTGTATATAATCAACCACATTGCTTTGATGAATAGTGCAATAATGCACCTAGTAATTCTAGAAACCATCAAATTATTGCCAACCCTGTATGTGAAGGTTATTCCAGGATTCCCACAGTCAGTGTCAATAGCCACAACAGACTTACACCAAGCAGCAATTAATGCCAACAACAATTTCACCACTTTGCCAGAAATGATGCCAGAATGGGGACCCTTATTTAAAAAAAATGCACATGCACAATGCCGTGTGTTTTGATACATTGTATATCTACTGGTGTACTTGTATAGCATTAACAAAAGTATTTTTTAAATGAGGAAGGAAAGTAATTTTAACTTGGGGTTGCCAAAAGAAGACACCCCCAAGTGGTTAAATCTACTTATCTGTAGTGATGGGCGAATTTATTCGCCAGGCGCGAATACATTGCAAATTTGCGTGATTTACCACAGGCAAATAAATTCACAAAACGGCTGCGAAATTTCGTTGGCGTCAAAAAAATGGATGCTGGTGTCTGTTTTTTGGTGTTTTCAAAACGAGATGCCGGCACAGTTTCACGCATTTTCTGTATTTTGGGAATTTCGCAGGAAATTTGCAAATTTTTTGGTGAAGCAAAATGGCGCAAATTCACCCATCACTACCCATCAGCAGAAAACTGAATTGATGCGGGGTTCTGCTCGCGAGCACCACAGAGTGATTATATTCTGCTGTTCTTCGTTCTTCAAATTTCTTGGGGCAGATACATGCGCAGTAGAATGAAATAAGACGTCTTTTTAGTTAAAGTTTAGTTAAAGCTTTTCTCTCTACTGCACAGGTGCAAGAAGACTATGGCTCAATTGAAAAACCCCAAGCAGGTGCAGTTTTCTGCTGACAGGAGCACAGGCCCAAGGTGTCAGGTAAGTAAACACTACCACTTGGGGGTACTTAATATTGATGAGTGAAATTTTTGGGCAGGTATTGCCATAAAAAACATGCCCATAGACTTCAATGGGTGAAAAAAAAAGCTGTGTGTCGAAAAAATATTGTTTCCCATAGACTTCGATGCATTTGGCAAAATTTTCACTGTTTCACAGATTTACCCATCACTAGTGCCTAACTTTTGGCACCCCTAAGCAATAAAGACTTTAAAGGTTAGTTCTACTCTAAAATCAAAATTCAGTAAATCTTTTGGTCACAAGAAACAAACTGCAAAACCAATGGCTCTCTAAATGACACATATCTTAAAGAATAGATGTGCCAATTAGAACACAGAATTACCTTCTATATTTACTGAGCCCAAATCCTAAACCAATAGAAGCACAACAATTCTTTAAAAAAAAAAAAAAAAAAGCTTTAAAAAGTGTGAGGTATAACCTGTGTGTGAACCAGTCAAAAAGACAAACCCTTAACAACAGCTAAAAGACAAATTATCTAAACAGCTACTAAAATGCGGCACTACATTAGCTGTCCTTTATTCTCTTTAGTTTATATTTTAACTAAAATGTGTCAGTTTAATTGCATGCCCCTTTGAAAATTATGAACAATAATGTTTAACAGCAGTGTCTCTTCTTTCCAGAACAGCAAACAAAACTGTGTTGTTGACCTGGAAATCAGAAGCAGAAAGCATTTGACTATACTCTCCTTTAGCATCACAAGGCACATTCAATGACTGGCAAAATCACTAAAGTATAATTTTCAGATTGTTATCACATTTAACAAGCAAAATAATCATCAATGTTAAATCGCTCCCTGTCATATGAGGAGGTTTTTGTAGAGTATGAGGAATTCAGGAGACATAATTGGAACAGTGGAAAAAATACATATATACATTATCACTGGAGTAATATTACGCCTACAAATACAGTTATTGGATTTATAATCCAAAATATCATTACACGGATGCTCTGAAAAATGTCGTATTTATTCTTGCCTGATTAACTGTGTATAAATAAGACTACTCATGTGAATTAAGACTGGATAAAATTACGCTGATGGCATAATAATACTTTATTTTAACATTTAAATATGTTTATTAGGTTTTAGATTTTTAAGGACTCCAACACAAACACATGCCGAGCATGAAAACCCTGATATAGTGCATTTAAACAGATTTTTTAACGCAACTAAAAGCATTTTTTTCATTCTGAATGTGACCCTGTCATCTATTGAAAGCTGAACACGTGTCAAGTGCAAGAAAATGCAGCATTCTGCATCTAGACAAACGCACTGAAATACAAATAGAATAAAACACAACCTAGAACACTCATGAGTACGGCCAGGTGGAATATAATGGCAAAATAATGAGCAGATGCAGTTATTTGCTCTCTATCCTGTGTTAAATCGCACGTTAAACGGAAAAAATGCCCATGTATAAGAACCCATACTCCAAAATATAGAAACCCATTTTTTGTTGCAAATTATTAGCATTTCTAGATAACATATTCAATACTTTCTTTAATTTGGAATGAACCTACCTGGATTGACATCAATTACAAATAGGGATGTAGCGAACTGTTCGCCGGCGAACTAGTTCGCGCGAACTTCGACTGTTCGCGTCCGCCGCAAGTTCGCGAACATCGCGCGACGTTCGCCAATAGGCGTTCGCGTCAAAATCGCTCGACCATTCGACCATTCGATCGCTAAAATCGAACGATTTTCGTTCGAATCGAACGATCGAAGCCATTGGATTGAATGAAATCATTCGATCCAATGGCTTCGATTGTTTGATTCGAACGGAAATCGTTCGATCGAACGATTAAAATCCTTTGATCGTTCGAATCGAACGATTTTCGGATGTTCGAAGTTCGCGAACTGTTTGCGAACTGTTCGCATTTTTTGCCGGTGTTCGCGAACGGCGTTCGCGAACACATTGTCGGCGGTTCGCTACATCCCTAATTACAAACACACATTTGCCAGGTCTATTGCTGTGAAATGTATCTGCACATTGTAATATGGAGCTGAATAGTTAATAAAAAAAAAAGGTTAAGAAATGGAACAAGACACACCAAAAAAACAAAAACAAAAGTTTTCCCTCATTTTCAGACAGCACTGAAAGCTAATGTCTATGGTAGAAACTAAAAATAGTAGGGAAAGTGATTATTTGCTGTACAGGAAGCCAGGGATCACTACTGCAATCAAATTACACTTGTCTGATTCAGTATCAGCACCAAAGTTTGTGATTTATAAAATAAGCACTAAAGTACAATGGAAAAATGTAAAAGGAAGAATTTACATCCCGTCATCAAAGCCACAATGATCGGTTAGCATTTTACTTCTGTAATTATGTAGTTGTAAGTTACTACAAAATATTACAATTCTAAACTGAAGAATTATTAAGATCTTAGTTTACAGTGGGTAATAACATACCAAATATTCAAGAATAACAATGCAGTAATACATAATATAGTTAGACTGCTTGTTGTAGTGTAACAACCACAAAAAACTCTAAAACAAACATTTGGGGGCCGATTCACTCAGCTCGGGTGAAGGGTTCAAATGAAAAATACTTCGAATTTCGAAGTATTTTTTGGGTACTTCGACCATCGAATGGGCTACTTCGACCTTCGAAGTCGACCTTCGACTTCGATTCGAACGATTCGAAGTAAAAATCGTTCGACTATTCGACTATTCGATAGTCGAAGTACTTGCCCTTTAAAAAAAACTTCGACCCCCTACTTCGGCAGATAAAACCTACCGAAGTCAATGTTAGCCTATGGGGAAGGTCCCCATAGGCTTGCTAACCTTTTTTTGATCGAAGGATTTTCCTTCGATCGTTTGATTAAAATCCTTCGAATCGTTCGATTCGAAGGATTTAATCGTTCGATCGAACGAAAAATCCTTCGATCGTTCGATCGCAGGATTAGCGCTAAATCCTTCGACTTCGATATTCGAAGTCGAAGGATTTCAATTCGAGGGTCGAATTTCGAAGTATTTTTAACTTCGAAATTCGACCCTTCGTGAATCGGCCCCTTGGCATTGAGACATAGGGGTGAATTTATCAAAGAGTGAAGTTCTGCCACTAGAGTGAAATTCCGCAGCTCTCCATTCATTTCTATGGGATTTTGAAAGGCGTATTTATCAATGGGTGAAATTTCACCCTTTGATAAATACGCCTATAAAAATCCCATAGAAATGAATGGAGAGTGGCGGAATTTCACTCTAGTGGCGGAACTTCACTATTAACTTCACTCTTTGATAAATATACCCCCTTGTGCCTTGAGCTACTAAAAAATGCCTTTCCCTTTAAACAAAACAGGCATTGTTTGTTCATATATTGAAATATATTTAATCTGGCCAACTATGTCAAAATCATCCTTGGTAAGGCCAGTCCTACACTCAACTTGCATCTGATTCATTAACAATTATATTGCTTCAGTATACATTTTAAACAGGTACTAAGTTTTACTTGCAACTTACTAGCTGCTTTCAAGGTTAAAACTCCCAAACATGGTTGCTCTTTTATTAGCCACCAGTGGGATCAACTAACTATAGCTGGAAAGGGTGGGAGCTACAACATGGAGCTGGCCGCTGCTCCTGTATAAACTGATCCCAGTGGTGGCCAATAAAAAAAGGGCAACCAGGTTTGGGAGTTTTAACCTGACATCTGGTCTAAAAAATACAAATATCTTGAAAACCTTTTAAAAAAATTTAAATTTTTTTTTTTTATTGCTGACAATTCCTAGCTATAAAAAAACCCTGAACACCTCTAAAAGTCTGTATTGATTATAAGTGGTCCAATAGGATCAGCTCCCATTGACTTCTATAGGACCTTGAAACTTTTACTCGGCAAAGTTTTGCAATAGAAATGTTCTTGTTTTTTATACTTAATAAATCTTGAATTTTAGATTTTTTAAGAAATATAGGAAAACTAAAAATTTTAGAATCGTTGATAAACATCACAATTCAATTGTTAGTAAATTGACCCCTTAAGGTATGGAGATTCACATAAAAGAAAGATCCCCCAGGTCCCTAGCATTCTGGATAATAGATCCAATACCTGAATACAATACCTGTGTGTTTTGTATATCCATATGATGGGAATGTTGCTGCAGTCAACTCATAAATGGGCCTTTGTTAAATTTTTTTAAACTGGAACAACATTTCACTCGTAAGTATGGGATCTGTTATCCGGAAACCCGTTATCCAGAAAGCTCCGAATTACGGAAAGGCTGTCTCCCATAGACTCCATTTTATACAAATAATCCAAATTTTTTTAGTGACTTTTTTCTCTGTAATAGTAAAACAGTACCTTGTATATAATTCAAACTAAGATATAATTAATCCTTGCTGGAAGCAAAATCAGCCTATTGGGTGTATTTAATATTTACATGATTTTCTAGTAGACTACGGGGCAGATTCACTTAGGGTCGAATTTCGAAGTTAAAAATACTTCGAAATTCGACCCTCGAATTGAAATCCTTCGACTTCGAATATCGAAGTCGAAGGATTTAGCGCAAATCCTGCGATCGAACGATCGAAGGATTTTTCGTTCGATCGAACGATTAAATCCTTCGAATCGAACGATTCGAAGGATTTTAATCAAACGATCGAAGGAAAATCCTTCGATCAAAAAAAGGTTAGCAAGCCTATGGGGACCTTCCCCATAGGCTAACATTGACTTCGGTAGGTTTTATCTGCCGAAGTAGGGGGTCGAAGTTTTTTTTAAAGGGCAAGTACTTCGACTATCGAATGGTCGAATAGGCGAACGATTTTTACTTCGAATCGTTCGAATCGAAGTCGAAGGTCGTAGTCGAAGGTCGAAGTAGCCCATTCGATGGTCGAAGTACCCAAAAAATACTTCGAAATTCGAAGTATTTTTCATTCGAACCCTTCACTCGAGCTGAGTGAATCGGCCCCTTAAGGTATGAAGATCCAAATTATGGAAAGATCTGTTATCCGTAAATTCTCAGGTCCTGAGCATTCTGGATAACAGGTCTCACAGCTGTACTATCCTTAAAACCTTATGCCAACTGTAGACATGTTCATCCATCTGTTCCTGACATTATTGTTTTCCAATAGCTTGGGAAACAATCTGGATCTTTCTCTTCTTTTTCCCTCTCAATATTAACCTTTCTTAGTTTAGTAGATTATGAACAAATATTTGCTCATAATGTCAAAAATGCTTATACTGGAATTGTATCCAATTCACTCGAATAGCTGCTAGAAATAGATTAGATAGTGCTCACATATAGTTTGAGGCACTGAAAGACATTATCATTCATTGCTAATCCTTAGAATAAATTACATGCCATACTCTACAGTCTAAAAGTGCTTCACGTATTTAAGAAAATATGCAGTTTTCATATGTATGTAATAGTCTGTGCCAGGTAACATACAGGATATAAAGTGCAACATTTCCTTGGAAACATGAGCTTTGATGAAAGAGCAATTTCAGCAATCACTGCCTTCTATTTGTATACAGCATGTCACTAAGAAGAATATGTATTCAGAAATTACCCTCTGTGTTAATGGTGCATTTTATGATGCCAAAGGATCCATGCATTTTATTTTATTATGTAAAAAACATAAAGGAAAGGATGTGACTCATTTTTAACAAAGGCATTTCCATAAAATATTTACTAACATAATGGCACACAGCACATATTTTATGGCACATTTTTTTCCGGTGGATCTTTTTCAATGTCATACACATTTTTGCACTTACAACTTCATTCACGTTTTCTATAGTCTCACTGTATATTCCAATTTTGGTGATTATTTCTGATGAAGGCTGTTAAGCAAACTATTATATACAGTGTGTGTGTGTATATATATATGTATATATGTATATATGTATATATGTATGGACCCTGAGGCGTAAGTTCCCCTTTGGTTTGGAGCCTCATTGTGTACATGGTGTCACTGCTGTGCTATATAAAAGATTGCCATGTGCTCGCAGCCATTTCAGAGGATTCCTACTTTCACTTTCATGTAGGAAGGTGAACAGAACTCATGCAAAGATGTAAGGGGCTAAAAGGGAGTTTCGTAGCCCTGTGGGCTAATGCAGGGTACTCCAAAAACCTGGAAAGCTCAACCATGCTGGTTTGGAGTTTGCTGGACATCTTTTGTGCTCACGCTATCTCCCAATCTCCCAATGACAATAGATGCTTGTTAGGGTGCAAACCCAAAGCGGCGGTGAGTTAATCCGCCCAAATACATATAAAAATCCAACTGCGTTGCACACCTTCAGAAAATAAGCTCCAATTTTAAAACATAGCCTTTATTCGCTCCTTAAAAGAGTATGAAATACACCGCACAGTTCACTGAATAAGCAACTTATCTGTATGAGTCCATATCATAACGCAGCATTGTGGCACTCACGCGATGTTTCGGGAATACTCCTTTCCCTTTCTCAAGCATATCACACGTGCACTGGCGTTTCAAGACTCCATGTTGCAACTCGCTCCCTCGTGCGGCGGAAGTGGTGTATCAGATCAGCGCGATGATGCGCTTCAAAAATAGGAAGCGGACCAGCGCGTAAGGAGACACTCCACTCCGCCCATTGGTTACTACATAGTCACCATAGTTACCACATAAGTTTACATATACATACAGTAAGTTTAGCCAAAAGGCCATATTCTCATAACAGACAATGAACATGTTTGTAATTAACAATGCAAATAACATGGTGACACCATATAATACAGGCATCTCTATAAAAATAAATGAAGATCAAAGTCTTTATTCAATCCACCTGGAGATAAGGTCCCTAATCTACCAATCCACTTCACCTCTGCCCTCTTTAAATCTAAAATACGATTACCTCCTCTTTTTTGTGATGGAATATGTTGTATAACCTTAAATCTTAAATCATTTGATGTATGACCTAACTCAAGGCAGTGTCTGGAAACTGGTAATGTTCTATTTCCCGTATTTATAGTTGACCTATGTTGTGAAAACCTATCCTTAACTTTTTGGATGGTTTCACCCACATAGATTAAGTTACAGGGACAGATCAACATATAGACAACATAATTTGTCTCACAAGTATTGTAACCTCTGATTTTAAATTTTTGTTTCGTGTGTGGATTTTCAAAGTCTGTACCCACCTGTACAAAACGACATTGGGCACAGCCTTTGCATTTGTACATGCCCTCTTTTTTGGGTCCCCAAAAAGCAACTTTTTTAGGGGATGCACTGACTTCTGCCCGTACTAACTTACTTCCAATCGTCGCACCTCTACGAAATTACATCATTGGGCCTTGTTGGAAAGTAGGAATGGATGGATACGCTTCACGTAATAGATGCCAATGTTTATCTAGCATTGTTTTAATACCTGAACTGGCTGAGCTATATTGCGTGACAAATGCTAATCTTTCTTCCTTGGTTGTACTTTTTCTAAGCCTTCCTTCGTTTTCTCTATCCCTCACCTTTTGCTTATTTTTCTGAATGACATCATTCGGGTATCCCCTATTTCGTAATTTCATGCTCATAGTCTCATGATCCTATTCACAGGCCAAACTATCACTGGTAATCCTGCTAACCCTTGTAAATTGACTAGTGGGAATAGATTTTTTGACTGCAGGTGGGTGAAATCTATATATATATATCTATATATATCTATATATATCTATATATCTATATATATATATGTGTATGTATATATATGTACTGTATATATATATATATATATATGTGTATGTATATATATGTAAATGTATATGTGTATATGTATGTATATGTATATATATATGTATATGTGTATATATATATATATATATATATATATATATATATATAATTGTGTGTGTATATATATATACACACACACAGGTACGGGATCTTTTATCCAGAATGATCGGGACCTGGAGTTTTCCAGTTATCTGACTTTGCTTCATTATAACTTCATTTGGATTAAGTACAAGATACTATTTTATACTTGCAGAGAAAAAGGAAATTCATTTCTGGATAATGGGTTTCCGGATAATGGATCCCATACCTGTATATATTTACAGTATTTAATTACATACACAAAAAACAGTCGCCATCTTCTCCCACGCGCGTCTTCTTCCTGCTCTGACCGGCGTTTTCTGGCACATGCGCAGTATGGAACAGTTACCGGTACGGCTCTACTGCGCATGCGCGAATGTCACAAAGTTTTTCGATTTCACTTCGTGACATTCGGCGCATGCGCAGTAGAGCCGTACCGGTAACTGTTCCTACTGCGCATGCGCCAGAAAACGCCGGTCATCGCAGGAAGAAGACGCGCGTGGAAGAAGATGGTGACTGTGAACTCCATGGACAGGACCTGCGCAGAGGGGTGAGTAACAAGTTAGGGGCATTTGCCCAGGGGGACAGGTAGGCCAGGGGGGAGGAGGGAGGGGGGGCAACATAGGGGAGGGGGGGAGGGGATTTGCGCCCTGGGGGTTTCCTTCTTCTTTAAGGGCATCAAAAGAATTTTTCAAATGTATCAAAAGAACAGGGCATTTTTTTTACATCTCACTACTCGCTAAACCAACAGCATTGCTTCCATTCCTGAAGTCTACAGGAGAGGTTTCTTGTCAATTCTTATCTCTGTGAAAACATAGCCTCCACTATGGGGCAGATTTATTACGGTTTGAATGGTAAATTTGAATTCTTTTATCCCTTTGGGGGTCAAAACTCACAAATTAGAATTTTAAATCACCAACCGAATTTGAATTTGAATGTGAGATTTATCACACCTCGACCCTGGAAACAGTTCTGATTTGAATATTCACCACCTAAAACCTCCCGAGTTTATGTACAAGTCAATGGCAGAGGTCTGTTAAACCATTGGAAGATATTAATTGCCTTCCTGACATTCAAGTTTTTTCGGAGGAAAACTCGATTTGAATTTTATTCTAATTTTCAGGTCGTTCGCATTCAATCGAATAGGCATTTTAAATAGATAAACAACCATTCAAGTTGTGAGTACATTGAATATATTTAAAAAAAAATCATATAACTTTGAAGTTTGACCTTTGATAAATATGCCCTTGTTTCAATAATAATGTCTTTGACCATATTTATAAAGAGAAAACAATTGCAACTTTTCTCATAGTTTAGTTGTTCTCCATTTTAGGCGCAGGTCTCTTCGCTTTTTTCAGCTCACTGGTCGCTTTCCTAATCATGGGCACCCCAAAACTTCTTTGCATATGCAAGGTGAGGCCTTACAGTGGATCTATAAAGGGGCAACATTCAGGTTTCATGCCCTTTTTAATATAACAGCGTACATAATTCACTTTAGTAACCACTGACACTGTCTGAAGTCTTGCCGCTGCCCACAATTATTAGGTAATAGTGTAACCCCAGTTCTCCCACAATTATTAGGTAATAGTGTAACCCCAGTTCTCAGGGTTCCCCTTTGGTTCCGACTGGTAACTCCCGTTTCTTCTCGGGTAAAAATTTCACATATCAAAGTCTGCTTGAGTCAGCGCTAAAACAATAACTAGTGTTTATGTTCGTTTGTTTCCAAGTGCATCACAATATAGTTATCAATGTTGATATCAGCGGCCCACTTCTCCAGCAAAGGTCACGTTGATCCTGAGCGTGCATCTATCCATTTTTGTACATTATCTACAGAAGGATGTCACAAAGTGCTCTCTTTGAAATGCTGTGATGTTACCTGACGTGATAAACCTCAAAAGAGTATGAAAACCCTGATTTGCACTTTAAGGGTAAGGGCATACCTGGAGATTCGGGAAATTTAGTTGCCCGGTGACTAATCACCTATTCTTTTGGGCGACTAATCTCCCTGAACTGCTTCCCCGTGTCTTCCACCTGCTTCAATGAAATAACGCCTGCGCCAATGCACTTGCGGCGCTTCGATTTCCAAAGTTGCCCGAAGTTTACTCTAAGAGAATAACTCCTGTTGCTATTTGTTTTGTTCAAGAACCTTCTGGCATCGAATTCTTTTATTTAGTCGCCCAGCAGAAGTGAGGTGTAGTTTCACAACACCATTCCTTCACCCTTCCACATAGCAAAGGCCCATTCTGTGTAGAGAGGGTCAAATGTAACCGGTGCTCTGCCTGTTTCCTAGCCGGACAAGGTCTAGCCTAGCCTAGATAGGGTTACTTTAACATTATGTTCTGCCTAATATATGATTGGCACATATACATAGGTGTTGTATTTCTGAAACTCATTGCAATTTGAGTATTGGCATCACTATTGATGCGTTCATTAAAGAAATACGAGATTATTGAAAGCCAACTTTTTAAGATGAAACACTGTCCACTTGCTCTTGTTAGAGATTAATCTACTACATTGGTGAACCCTGTCCAAATGTCTAGAATGATCTAATGTCAAAAATGTAATAGAATTGTAGCATTTCCCATCAACTTATTTATTACAATGCACAGAAGATACAGAATTTCTGATTCAGTTTCGATAAAGTTCAGCATTTTGGAATTCCAAGAATATATGGCTATCCGAAATATTCTGGAAACAAAATCTGTGAACAGTAATGTATGATAGGAAATGGAAAGCATTCTCGTTATTCAACATTTCATGTTACCATCATAATGCTGACAGTTTTGCAGTAATGGAAGAACTTTAACCTAAATTATTCCTATTTTTAAATGAAAAAGAAGTTGATAAGAAAAGCATAATTCGCTCATGTACAGGACCTTGTTCAGTTCAAATCAGGTTTAGAACTAAAGTTTCAGCTGTTGCCCTTACAGGAATCCTATCATACTTTTTTAAAACTATTAAATCAGATATCCTAGTCCAACAGTGTAAAACACAACTAAAGGACTAGTTCTTTTAAAAAAAATATACAAAACCTTTTTGACAGTGCAGTGAGTTATAGTTCAACACCATATAAAGTATACGTACCCCGACACCTAGGGGCACATTTACTTAGCTTGAGTGAAGGAATAGAATAAAAAATGCTTCCAATTTCGAATGTTTTTTTTGGCTACTTCAACCATCGAATTACGACTTTGACTTCGAATTGAACGATTTGAACTAAATTCGATATTCAAAGTACTGTCTCTTTAAAAAAAAAACTTTGACCAACTACTTCGCCACCTAAAACCGGCCGAGCATCAATGTTATGGGGAAGGTCCCCATAGGCTTTCTAACAAATTTCTGATTGAAGGAAAATCGTTTGAACGATGGATTAAAATCCTTCGATCGAACGATGTTTACTACGATCGTTCGTCGAATGAATGAATAGCGGTAAATCCTTCGACTTCGATATTCGAAGTAGAAGGGTTTTTCTTTCTACAGTCGAATATCGAGGGTTAATTAACCCTCGATATTCAACCATTAGTAAATGTGCCCCCTAATTTTGTTAAAAACCTAATTTTAAACAAATTTGTAAGTTGACAGTGCAGTGAGTTAAAGTTCAGCACCAAAGTTGTATCAATTACGTTACGATGCAAGTGCAAACTATCTATAAATAAAGTGAATTCATACCAATCTAAAAACATAATTTTATCACTAATTAGCAAATATTATGCACCAGCATTAATTTTGTTGAAAAGCTACAGCATGAGTTGACTGTGAATGTTTTTTATTGTTGTAAAATCTGTACCACTGAAATCACCAATTTATAATCACAAATTTTCAATATTTGCAAATTAATGATAAAATTCGGTATGTTTATTGACCAATTCCGTGTACTTCTTATTTAATGTAACTATGGTGTTGAACTATAACACACTGCACTGTCAAAAAGTTTTTTTTTAAAAGAAAACATTTTTATTCATATTAATAACCATACTCTAGTACTTGGCTGGTATAATGACTGATATTTTTGCACATAATATAGCTTTGCACAGAAATAGATCCGTAAATAAAACAAAGGGACACATTAAAGAGTTAATCATACTCAGTAAACAGTTAACAAAAATAAACTTTATTCTTTACATAACCAGAGGGAAGATCAGGCAGAACAATCCTAAGCATTACAAAATGTATTATAAATTCAGAAAGGGCTGTTTAGCTAGTTTAGCTACAATGGATTAGCAGTATCAGAGAAGTCTTCCAGCTCTTCCTCCCAGTGCTGCTGTGATCTGGAATAAACCAGAACGAGCAGGGAGTGGCACATGAGGAGAAAAAAAAAAAAGCTGCTCATGCACACTCTGGCCCCTCCGTCCTCCCTGCTATGTCACAGCATACAAATGATCTCTCCGACTAGTCAGAGAGATCAGGACGGCTCAGTAAGCTAAGGGGCAGGGCTTCACTCTGCACCAGGAAGAAGGGGAAACAAGCTGCTGATAACACAGGAACCAGAGCAGACTGGAAGAAGGGACTAAGGTACATTTATCTGGGGGGCTGTTTAGCGTAAGTTTATAGATATAGAAAAAAAATGTTTACTTCTCCTTTAAATTAAGTAATACGTAGGTCTGATATACTGATTCCCATAAACAGTAACCACAGAGAAATTTGTTTTGCTACCACCCCCCATCTCCAGCTCAGTGGACAGGCAGCAAAATGTTTGTGATTGCTCCTCAATAGACCTAATGTTAATGATAGTCTCTGACTTTGGAGATAATCAGGTAATAATTACTACAAAATGCTAACTGCTAAAAAGATTGTGGCCAGCAGCCAAACATTGTCAAGTTAAAGCCTCTCCACTCACCCTCCATAGACATGTGTATCCCAGGAGCCTGGTCTCGTCCTACCGATAAGACCATATGTGTAAGAAGTAGCAGTACAGTGCAAAAATTGCAGGTGGATTTACAGTGGTTCTGTGTGTCCTTATTTTAATGTCAATGATGGGCACTGCTGTAGGTATCTGAGATCTATGGAATTTCTTTGCTCACATGAAATCCTAGCCAATTTTAACGCATGAAATAAAAGCTGAGAAATTTACTTTAAGTTTAAATTTGCTCATCACTTCTGTTGAAATGTGTATTCAAGTTGCCACTATCCCATACGTTTTCACATAACTTTTCAGAGGTTTATTAGCAACACATCATTATCCATACATTCAAAGTAGAACTTCAATTAATAATTGTACCACCAATATTATTATCTCCAATAGCAAGCAATACGATTACTGTACAAAAGGCACAAAAAGGTTTACACACATACACATGCCATACCCCAAGCTGGTTGCTAGAGGGGATCATGAAAATACAGGAAAAGAAGCTAGAAGCTACAGAAAAAAGGAAGAGGTAAACTGTTACCGTATAATTCATTCACCTTGTAACATTTACATCTAACAATCTTAACATAGTAAGGTAGGTTAAAAGCAGACACAAGTCCAGCAAGTTTAACCTTTTAAGTCTAAATATTGGCTGCTTAACTGCTAATTGATCCAGAGGAAGGCAAAAAAAAACCTTCTTAATTCTCAGAGGGGGGAAAGATGGCCAGTCCTGGACCAGTCCCTGGATCAACTTGTACTATGTTCTATCTTCCATAACCCTGTATTCCCTCACTTGCTAAAAAGCCACCCAACCCCTTCTTAAAGCTATTTAATGTATCAGCCTGTACAACTGATTCAGGGAGAGAATTCCACATCTTCACAGCTCTAACTGTAAAAAAAAACCTTTTGAATATTTAGCCAGAACCTCATTTTTTCTAATTAGAATGGATGCCCATGTGTCCACTGGTGTATAAAGCATTAGAGAGATTATTATATGACCCCCTTGTACATAGTAAGCATCCCCAACTTGGCCAGTCTTTCCTCATAGCTAAGATGTTCCATACCTTTTTACCAGCTTTGTTGCCCTTCTCTAGACCCTCTCTAATACAAAAATGTCCTGTTTGAGTGATGGAGACCAAAACTGTATGGCATAGTCTACATGGGGCCTTACCAGTGCTCTATACAGTGGAAGTATAACCCATCCTCGTTCATAATGATGAAGTAATGATAAATGCAAATTATTCTGGTATGTACTGTATGTCTGCAGTGCAAATGAATGCTATAATATTATTCTTTACCATAAAAGAGACCATTCTAAATTGATCATATTGTATTAATTTGCATTTTTTAGATGTTTCCCTTCAATACACACCTTGAATGAATATCATTAGATTCCATGGTCATGAAAATGTTATGTTTCCTTTTATGCACAACATACTGTTATATGTATAAATCGATGGCCTAATCAGTTAGTCTGTCTTTGCAACTTGCTATTTCTGTCTTTTTTAAATGAAGTGACAGAATTTTTATTTATATTATTTATTTTTTACTTTAGTCTAATTATGATTTTACAATTTAGACGTAAAGCCTACTAATCAGCCAGAATGATAATAAACAGTTCTGCTTGTAGTTTTAAGTTTTTATGGACTTGTCTATTTCACAGTATCTATAAATTGTTCCTTTATCTACTCCGTTTATTTGTTCACATAAGTCTTGTTAAGTGTATACTTAAGGTAAAGCAAGCCTTAGGTTTTAATTCTGTCAGTAGGTTGTGTGAATCAGCATAGTATAGCAAATGAAAACTAAAACAATTCTATAGGATTCTCCAAAAAATATATACAAGTATGGGGCCTGTTATCCAGAATGCTCGGGACCTGGGGTTTTCCAGATAATGAATATTTTAGTAATTTGGAACTTCATACCTTAAGTCTACTAGAAATTCATGTAAAGATTAAATAAACCCAATAAGATGGTTTTGCTTCCAATAAGGATTAAGTTTATCTTAGTTTGGATCAAGTACAAGCTTCTGTTTTATTATTACAGAGAAAAGGAAACCATTTAAAAAAAAATGTGGATTATTTGGATAAAATTTAGTCTATGGGAGAGGCCTTTCTGTAATTTGGAGCTTTCTGGATAATGGGTTTGTGGATTACAGATCCCATACCTGTATTTCTTTACCTGATATGATTACTATAACATTACCTGTTGTCACATATTTAAAGGCGTGGATCTGAAGGTCATATAAAAGTGGCGTATGTTTTGTGGAAATGCTATATGCGGTACATATGATTACAGATTAATAAAAGAATAAAAAATGTGAACAGTTGAACTGATTTCATAAAGGCGCATTCACTTAGAATATCTAATTCACTTGAAGTTAAGCCATGTTCATTTCAGGATTTGCTAGGCTTATTCTGTTCATTTGGACTCTGTTCATGTTTATGTCATTTGTGATTACTCTGCCTGATAAACTTTTTTGTTTTATATATTCTAAAACCCAAATACAAATAGGTACCAAGGTGTCTCAAATTGTTATCGAATTCAACGTGGTATTGTCATCTCTCCCAGAATGTGTTATTATTAGTGATGGGGAAAATTAGTGAAACAGCGAACATTCACCAAAATGCATTAAAGTCTATGGGAGACAAAACATTTTTTGACATGAGACAAATTTTTGAAGCGTGATAAATGTTTTCACCCATTAGAGTCTATGCACGTCGTTTTCTCACCAATCATCATCACTAGTTATTATATTTGATTAAAGCTTGATACACTATAATTAAACAGTTTATTAAAAAATATGGGCATGTTTTATGTAAAAACTGCACCTGACAGACCTTTCACATGTTCAATACGACACGCAATACGAAATTCACTTCTTAAATTCCTTTCAGTCTCTCAGGGATAAAGGTTGAAGTTTAGAATCATCTGGCTGGTCTGCTTCAGTAATAAGTTTTAGGTCATCTATTATATGTACTATTGTATGTATATTTGTATGCTTCGTAAAATCTCTGTCCAGAATATTTTTCTCAAACCTTTTACATCTGGATATAAGACTTTTTTGTGTGTGTTGTTTGTTTCTGATCATAGCCTAGGTATTTTGAAATGATGGAGGTTGCTCAATCAAAGCTAAAGGCCTTTAGTGTTAGTGGGAAAGCTGAGGTTCTTTGCTTTATACAGTAGAAGTGTTGAATTCATTGTTCTGGTTTTTGTCTTTGACATATACAGGGGAATGTAATAAAAGTCGCAAAGAGCAAAACAATTCACACCAATAAGATTAAAAATCCACATCTCGCAATGTAATATTGTTCCTTAAACTGTTGCGAATTTTAATTGTGCACTCATAAGAAGTGTTTTAAGGTGTCGTAATCTTTTAAAGCAAACATAACAACTTTTTCAGTAAAAAGTTTTATTACTGCGCATTGGCGCAAACTATAAAATTCGCAAACGGTCTTTCACTGTCGGAAGTGGTCGCTAAACAGTTTCCGGGCTTGCAAAAGCTATATTAAATTCGCACAAAGCAAAATTTGTTCACGCAAAGGCATAACTTTTCGCATTGCGAATAGTTTTTCCGTTAGCGATTTTTATTACATTCCCCCGATAGTATGTTTTATATTCATTTGAATATGAAAATAATTAAATACTGTTTTTACTAATACTTGCTTAGAGTGTTTTGTATTAAATTAAGTATCCTACTCCAAAGTTGTAGGGTAAGTGATCGATTACCTATGATGCAGTTTGTTATTTTGACATATAGAAAACTTGAGAGTATATGAATAAATAAGTATGTATGTATATTTTTATTTGTATAGCACTGTACAGCAGAACAATAAATTAGTATAAGGAACAGGGGGGGTCATTACAATAATAAGTACAAATAAGTATAAAAATTCAATGTACATAAATGTAAAGTAACAATACATATTAAATGCTTATTGCCAAAGATGGAGGTCCTTGCCCCGTAGAGCTTGCAGTCTAAATGGGAGGGTAACATACAGACGCAAATCGGAGGGATATTAAGTGCTGTAGGTTACAGTGGGTGACACTACCATATAAGTGCCAGTTCCCAGTTCAGGTGTTATGCAAGTGCTCCAAGAGGCAGTCTTTGAGTTTAGATCTGAAGGCATTGAGGGAGGATTCTCTTCGGAGAAATTTAGGAATGGCATTCCAAATATACATTGCAGCAAGACAGAAGAGTTTGAATCAGGAAACCGCAGTAGTAGTGGGGGGTGCAACCAACAGTTTGCTATAAAAGGAGGCGGGATTTGGCCAGGAGCATATAGAGAGAGACAAGAGATGAGATGTACAGTAATTAGGTGCAGAGGAGTGAAGGGCTTTGAAGGTTATGAGGAGTATAAGTTGTTTAGCTGTGTTGCTAAATAAGACATTTTACAATATATACCTTTTAGCTATACATTTCATGACTCTGTTTTTATAAAAAGGATATTAAAAAAAAAGACCTCTCATGATGATGACGAGCATGGGCACCATGCTCCCAAAATGTAAAAAGGTGCAAGCTAAAACCTAAACTGAAAGACTGATTGTACAGTAGCTTTCATCGCAGAGAATAACTAGGGAGTTTCCGCTACCATGGAAAGTGCCCTTGTTTGGTTAACAAGACCCTCACTGATGTTACCTTATCCTCCAGAGCATCAAGCAATGTGCCCATCTGGCTTCTTGTAATGGGACTCTAATCACAGGATCCCTGAGAGAGGTAATAAGTAGTGATGGGCGAATTTGTCCCGTTTCGCTTTGCCACGGATTTCGGGCCAAAAATTTGCAAAACGCTGATTATGATGCCAGCAACAATTCGCCGGCGTCAAAATGGGCGCTGGTGTCCAATTTACGCAAGTTTACGTCAAATTCACAAAACGTGGAAATTCGCAGCATATTTGCATGTGGTGAATAAATTAGCCCATCACTAGTAATAAGAATCATAAGGTTAGCCTTCAATCACTCAAAGCGGAAGACTAATCTGCAAACTAAGCCTGCAATAGAGAATCCTAGAAATCTTTGATATCAGAAAAGCATTATTCTGTAAATGCTTTATGAACAAATAATGTATTCAAAACCTTTAAAAACACCCAATATAAATGAAACAAATAATTTATTGCTAGACTAAGAATGAAATAACTGAAAGATTGTCATACTGTGCCAGAAACAAGGAAATGAAAGTGAACACAAATAAAGCAGAAAAATAACAGATTTGGGTTTGACTAGTAACTTAATAAAGCAAGCTGATGGAAAACAGAGCAGGAACAAAGATAGTGGAAAGGATAACAATTTGGACATTTATGAAGTTGCAGAAAAGGTACATAGAGGACTTAGAACATTGGGTTCATATATGAGAAAGAACATTGGGTTCATACTGTATATGAGAAAACTAGAGCATGTAAAATATGAATTCCTTTGTGCCTTGTGTTTATGAACCCTGTGTTTATTAGCAATAAATTAAATGCATCTTTTTATTAGATCTTTCCAAATGTGATGCTTAGTCCGGTAAATAGTCTGTTTTCTGGATACAGAAAATAATTTCACATCTAATTACACTTGAAATGAATATTATCTAATTATACATTCAGGATTTCAGCTTTTGATTGTTAGCTTTTTAGTTCTTTTATTTTCTTAATAAAACTGGGTTACAGAAATCCATTATCCAGAAACCCGGTATCCAGAAAGCTCTGAATTAGGAAAGGCTGACTCCCATAGACTCCATTTCATCCAAAGAATCCAAATCTTTAATAATGATTTCCTTTTTGCTATATAATAATGTATTTGTCTATGTAATAATAAACCAGTACCTTGTACATGATTCAAATTTATATATCCAAAGATAGAGTTCATCCTTATTTGAAGCAATTTTGAGTCGGTCAATTGGGTTTATTTAATGTTTACATGATTTTCTAGTACACTTAAGGCATGAAGATTGGAAAGCCCCCAGCATTCAGGATAACAGATCCCATACCTGTACTATTAAGGGAATGTAAAAAAAAAAAAAAAGAGCCAAACTACAGTATATGAAGTTATATGAAGGTTTTTTTTTTTTTTATTTAGCATTTTTTTTTCGATTTCTTGCAATTTTCAGTCTGTGTGGGACTGGCCTGGTGGAATACCATGTTTTCCAGGTGGGCCTTTGCCTTTTCTCTAGCAAAGAACATTAACTCTTTTCCACTTTTTCCAGGTTCTGTTAATTTTTATTGATTGATTTCCAGCAATGAGAAAGAAAGGAAATAGTTGAATTAGAACTCTGTGATGGGGTGAGGAACAGGAGAATCCAAGGAAGAATTTGCACAGGGATAGAGAGGTCCAGTCTGCACCCTGTCTGTCAGTGCTATCCTATGCAGTCTGTCTCTATCCACATGTTGCTCTGGGTTCTTACCCAACTTTTATTAGCAAGAACACGGCAAAGTCACCATAGAGGGGAAGCACAACGGCCCACATAAAATTAGTCCCGGATGTGTCTTATTGAAGCTGTCATACTGGTTGCAGTGTATCAAATATTTCCCTTAGACTTCAGTGAAGTGGCATCTAGTGGGCAATTGTCTTGAAAAACAGTACCTTGGCTATATGAATATGTTACACTTGAATACTGAATCTCTCAAACATGGGGATAACAGTATGTCCTGTATCAGTGTTATTAATCCAACGGTTCTGGGTGCATAGTTGACCACAGGGACATTAAGGACTCATATGTATGTCTCCTCCAATAAATCCTTAGGTGAAGGTGAAAACCTCTCAATTTTGGTTTGAAGGCAGTGCTATGTGTAAAGCACAAAGCACACAAATACATTCTGTTTTAAGGAGGCTCTCAGTGCTTATCTTGCATTTGAGAATGACTCTTGGGCCCAGCACATGGCATATCAAATAATTAAAGCATCACTTACAAATGCAAGAAAAAAAGTCGCAAATGTTCCATGTATTGACAACATTCATTAATGTGGTTATCAAAATCCAAAAATATCTCAGTTTTCTGAAAACTATTTTGACCAAATCTGCATGGATTCTTTCCCTTTATTTATCAATACATTTCCCAAAAAATTCTGGTTCGGATAAAAACTCGATAACATTGTTAAAAAATCCGAACACCACAACTTTTTCAGATTTGTCGCAGAAACTGTGACTTTTTCAGATTTGATGTCCGAAAACCACAAAATCTTCAGCACAGTTGAGCATATCTTCATCAATGTGTCAATAGCCAATCAGACTAATGCCAATAGATTTGCAAATGAATGCATTGGTTTGCAGCAAGAAATGCATCCCTATGCTAAAAATGTTAGTTGCAAATTGCACCCGATTTGCAAAAATATTACCGATTAATCAATCTTGATGAGATACAGCATTTGGAGCAATAAAAATTTATAGAAAAAACAGTCACTGACACAAATGTATTCAGCATAATTTAATAATTTTGCAAATTTTTCTGTGATAGACATTTTTCAGTGAACTGAAACAGGACAGATTCACTCATCATTACATTTAATTTCTTCTGAATTATACAGACTATTGGTAAATGCCCCTTTTAGAGGTCTTTTAATCAACAATCTCATTTTTGCGACCAAACTCTCTTTCTTTAAAACCATGTCCTGAAATTTATTTAAAAATCTGAACTGAAAAAGCAAGAACAGGAAAAGTCGCAGAAAAGTCATGAAAACTGCAACTGTTTTTTTGACTTGTCACACAATAACTGCCAAAAACACCCAAAAACCATGAATCAAAGAAGGATCTTGAAGAAGAAAAAAACAGATGTTTGCCATTGACTTTTACATGTTTTAGCTGCAGTATTAGGAATTGTAGTTTTGTCGTGTAATAAATCCTGAAAGTTTTTTTTTTAACCTGAGTTTTTTGGAATTTTGGCATCAAAATCCGAACAAATTTAGGTTTAATAAGTCAGCCCCATAGTGTGAGTAGTACAATCATACCTCATTAATAGACTGAATTCCCATTCCATTGGATGTATTAAATAATTTGAAAGAAGGACTGAACATTTTGATTGAATAATTAATGGGGAAATACTTTATATTATACAGTAAACTCCTATCAATATGCAATTTTTGTGATACAACCATGGGCTAATTTGTAGGTAATATATATCTGTTTTTCTATCTTTTCAGGAAACATAATAAAAAAAGGTCTTATTCTTAAATTCTTAATCTGACTAGTACTAATTGTAAATTGCCCTCAAAACCACCAGAATGAGGACAGGGTGTTAAAGGATTTACTGTATACTGTATAAAGAGCAACAATTAGCAACACAAATAGTCAAATTAGTTAAAAAATAAAACTAGCATTATTTTCCATGAGCATGCATGTCACAATGTATTGTCTCCTTGCAATACTACAGTACTGTACATAGAAAGCGAACGGTACAATTAAAATAAATGCACTGCTATGATATTAATGTTGGAATTTTCTATGATCATGTCGATTACTGTTACATGACTGGGAGTTAAAACATAACTCGAAAATCTGTAGTTTCATGATTACACTGTTATTTACATTCAATTCATAAGAGATGTTTTTATTGAACTTTATTGACATGGATGGCACAACAAAATGGCATATGGCATTTCGTAAACACAATGACTATATAATCATAATAACCAGTATGGCACTAAGAACAGCAGATGTTTGTTGAGGTCTCCTGACCTCCCATGTAATTGAACACATACCACTGCCAGAAGTTCCTGGTGGAACCCAATTTATACTGAGCTACTTAATTATGTGTGGTGGTTCCTGGCTCGCTAGTTTCTTAGAGTCTTATTAGGTTTCCGCCTGCTAATTCTTCTGCCATTTACTAAGTACATAATGGGAAATGTTTTTTAATGGAAAGCCATCTGTCAAGAGTCTGGGTCCCTGCATACAGAGAATTTCGAAATATGTTATCCAGATTTGATGCTCACCCTTCTGATGTACACCCAATATGGGTGTCAGGTGCTTGATCTGGATGACCTTCTCCTAGCCAACAGGCCCTGTATGCAATGTAAAAATTAACCAGCAGCACACTGATTTGAAGTGAATTTCTTGTTTATTTAGCCCATGTACATACAAAATAAGCATTTCTTGACCCTACTTTTTTTAAATAAAAAAGTCATACCAAACTAGAATCCACAATTTGCCCTAACTTGAAAAAATTTGATGATGTGAAAATTGATTCTCATTAAAAATGCACTATGATGAGTCCCCGCTGAGCATTTGTCCATTTCAGCAAATAATGGAACAGTATAATTAGTATGGAAGCCAGATAACAGGAACACTTCTTTCAGATCATTATAGGTTCAACTGAGAAAAGGGGGACATTTTTTTTTTCTTTGTACTTTTATTGTTATACTGGCACTCTAGTTTCACTAGATCAAATGATGTACTTAAGGTTTGAAGTAGATGCCGAAACACGTTGGAGAGATCTTCTCACCACAACTAAAACGCTTATTATTGAAACTACTGAGGCGCAACATTCCTCTGTAATGTGATAAAATTACAAGGTTATGTCAACCATGTCACTATATGTTATATTTCAATTATTTTCAGTACAACAGTTCGGTTAAAATATTATTCCTTGCTCAGCATTTCAAGCATAAATCCATAAAGCTGTACATATATGCTGTATATATCAGAGACTGAGCTGGGCCCAATAGAATCCCAAGATGACTGGAAGCAAGTTCACCAGAATAACCAATGAATTGCCAGCAGATTTATTAAAATGTTGTTTCTTATTATGATACAGGTTCATTTTACTTCTTTGTAAAAAGTATATACATTAATTGATTGTTGACCCTTATTTTTGAACCTTCCCATATATATTGACTTCTAATTTTTCCATATTTAAAGATAGAGTAGATTATATCCTGTGCTAACCATCTCAGTGGTGCATGTAATAAAAAATTACATAATTAAGCACCTTTTAGAAGGATACATTTTTTTTCTCTATTTCTTTTTCCAAGCAAAAAGATACACTCATTAGGCAGTCAATTATACCATAAACATAAAATAGTAATAGTCTGATTCTATTTTCTAAATCCATTGTATTGAAATTAAGAGAATAGCATACAGGCAAGCAGAATGACAATGATTATTAAATTTATAGCAAATATTCAGAAATGGAATGTTCTTTAAGTTTTTGCATTTTTTAATGCATAAACATTTTACATTGAGTTTTTAGCTCACTTGCACTATACTATATGATCAAAAGTGTGGACACACCTAAGTATGACACATGTTATCCTGAATGCTCAGGACCTGCGGTTTTCATAATAAGGGATTTCTCTGTAAATTGGATTTCCATACCTTAAAGGGCATGTAAAGGCAAAAAAATAAAATCCCATTTTTACTTTCTTTAATGAAAAAGAAACCTATCTCCAAAATACTTTAATTAAAAAATGTGTACCTTTTTTATAAGAAACCTGACTGTATGCAGTGAAATTCTCCCTTCATTTACTGCTGTGGATAGGAATTGTCAGACGGTCCCTAACTGCTGAGCAGGAAAACAATCATACTTATGAACAGCAGGGGGAGCCCCAACCTTACTTCCCAGCCATGCAGAACTCGAGCAGCTTTGTTTATGACAATCCCTAAGCAGCCCAAACCAAACTGAGCATGTGCACAATCTTAGTCTTGCAAAGATGTTTAACGAAGTTACAAGATGGTGACCCCTGTAGCCAACTTTAAAAGCATAAATTATTTGTTTGATTAGGCTTGTGGTGCAGTAAGTAAATGTTTATATTTAGTCTACAAAATACAGCATTTCTAGCATAATTCTATTTTAGACTTTACATGCCCTTTAAGTCTTCTTATTTAAAATTATTAAATAAATCCAAAAGGATTGTATTGCCTCCAGTAAGGATGAATTGTAACTTGGTTGGGATCAAGTACAAGATACTGTTTTATTATTACAGAGAAAAAGTAAATATGTTTTAAAAACATGAGCTATTTGATTGTGAATCTATGGGAGATGGCCTTTCTGTAATTTGGAGCTTTCTGGATAATGGGTTTTCAGATAACAGATCCAATACTTGCATTACAATTAGCTATAAAAGTCATTGCAGACACAGATTCCACTACACACATTACTATGCTTCTTATTCTGTGCAGTTTTGAAAAAAAAGTCCTTTCTTGTTTCAGCATGACAATAAATCTTCAAAAATGAAGGTTAGTGATGAGCAAATTTGTCCCATTTCATGTCGGCAAAAAATTTGCAAAACTGCAAAAAAAATTGTGAAATGGAAAAAAATGTACGAAACGTATTAAAGTCAATTGGCGTGACTTTTTGGAAAAAAAATTTCATATGGCAAAATGTGGAATTTTGCTGCAAATCCATGGCTGGCAAAAAAAATTCGCTCATCATTATTTAAGACCCATACAGAATTAGTTTGTTGAGATGCAAGTAGGAGAGTTTAAGTGGCCTGCAGAGAGCCCTTTTCTCAACCCATCTGGACCCCGGCCCTGTGGGATGATTTGGAATAGCAATGTGAGACAAGCCTGATCAACTTAAGTACCCTACCTCTTATGTATTAAGCAAATAGAGATGCACCAAATCCACTATCTTGGATTTGGCCGAACCCCTGAATCCTTCGCAAAATTCTGAATACCGAACCAAATCCGAATCCAAATTTGCATATGCAAAATAAGGATGGGAATAGGAAAACATTTTTTACTTCCTTGTTTTGTGACATAAAGTCATACGATTTCCCTCCCTGTCCCTAATTTGCAAATGCAAATTAGGATTCAGATTCGGTTCAGACGGGCAAAAGGCAGAATCCTGGCCGAATCCCGAACTGAATCCTGGATTCGGTACATCCCTAGAAGCAAATCCCACTGACTTTATTCCAACATCTAGTGAAATGCCTTCAACAAGAGTAAAGGCTAAAGGGTTTATATTAATACCCTTGGTTTTGGAGTAATGGAAAGGTCATTGCAATAAAACCAATAATTTATAATAATAAATAACAAGATTGAGTTTTCATACTTACCAGAATTCCCGTTACCCTCTATTTTGAAAAATACTTTTTCATAATGTAAGATCAGGGTTAGCACAATGGCAGACCAATAGAATGCTCAGTGTGCGGAAAGGCTTCTTCCAGGACATTAAAGGAAAACTATACCCCCCAAACAATGTAGGTCTCTATTAAAAGATACTGAGTAAAACAGCTCATGTGTAAAATCCTGCTTCATGTAAATTAACCATTATCATAATAATATACTTTTTTAGTAGTATGTGCCATTGGGTAATCATAAATAGAAAATTGCCATTTTAAAAAATAAGGGCCGCCCCCTGGGATCGTAGGATTCACTGTGCACACATACAAACCACATGTAAGGTCACATGAGCCAATTAACAGAGTTCTGCCTTTTGCTTCCTCACTTCTTCCTGTTACAGTTAGTGTTGTAGTATTTCTGGTCAGGTGATCTCTGAGGCAGCACAGATAGAGTCATGAAATGGTGGTTCAAGGCAAAAGATGTAAAAGGGCAATATTTATGTAAATATATATTCCAGTTTGGTAAGATTCTTTAATATGTCAATCAATTTGATATAATCTGTTGCTTAAGTATTCATTTTGCGGGTATAGTTTTCCTTTAAAACCTTGTCTTATGGTCCTGCATTACTGAAACTATTACATATAAATATAAACATAAATTGTGATTCCATTAACCGTCTCCTTTAAAATGAATGGTACTGCAGTGCTTGGGTCCTGAGTTTGATGCTGATGTCTTACGTCTTACGAGTTTGTATGTTCTTCTCTTGTCATGAGTTTCTTTCCAGGGCTGAGGTTTCTTCTCACACTTCAATAACATATAGGCAGGTTAAATGGCTCCTGTTGAAACTGAAGATAGTGGATTGTGTGAGTGTGATTGGGACTGTGATGGGGAAAAAAAAAACAAGCCAGTTTTAACTTTAAATTTGCAAAGTCTTTAAGAAATTATTTACCAATTCGCTCCTCTTCAGAAATGGTGTCAGGGCGATGAGCCATCATGTGGCACTCGATTTCTCCTCCCTGGCTATCTCCTATAGAAGGCAGGGAGGAGAAATCGAGCACCGCAGGATGGACCATCGCCGTTTTTGAAGAGGAGCGCAAGCAGAGAATCGGTAAGTAATTTATTAATAAAGACTTTGGGAATTTTAAGTTAAAACTGCCTTGGTGGGGTTTTTTTTCCGTAAAATAGAAACAATTTTTTTTTATGTTACTAGTCGTTCAAGTGTCCTTGAGAGGCATTCCTTTTTTTTTTTCACAACCTTTTAAATTGGTGATGGCTCATGGCTTACCAAGATCAAATATTGAGAGCTACAAGGGTTGAAAGTACAGACAAGCTAGTTGTTTATTAGTATTATTACAACTTGTCTGTTTTGTACTGTACCAAGCTAAACGAAAAAAATGTAAATTGTCTTTATTGAAAAAATACCAATGTTAATAACATTACCAAACAAAAGTTATGCAAAATGTCTTGCAATTTAAGCCAGTGTAATGTTTTCTTTAAACAAAATTACTTACACAAATTAAATTATACAAATTAACTTGCCATTCTTTTTTTGATGTTGGTAGAATTTAAAGTAACCTTTACCACACACATATGCTTTTTTTAAGAAATTAAAGCAGAACCTGTCTTTGAGCAATATGAATGATTGCCTATCCACAGATAGCCTGTAATTATCATTAAAGTCCCATTGTGCTATCAGTGATTACATATAGCCTTCCTGTGTCAAGCTTTTTTAAGAATGGTGTTTATGTTTACTAATTACAGTTGAAGAGGGAAATGTGAGTTTCAGTTAACTGCAATACATGGATGCATAGTTATATTGATTGATTATACAGTAAGTTTTGTTTTATTAGTAGCTTAAAATTGTTCATGGATAATGTTTAGCTTTAAATGGCTGGGTTAGAAAGTGTAAATTTTTCTTCAAATAATCCAGACCGATTTGATTTTTATGATGAAACCCTCTACCCATTCATTTTTTTTGTGTATACACACAGCTATTAGTCTTAAAGGGGAATTATCGCTAGAATGAAAATTTAAGTTTTCTAATTATAATCAATTAAAAATTCTGTACTGTTTCTGAAATAATCAATATTATCTTCACTATTCCTCTCTCAGTATCTGTTTCTCTTCATTCTGTCTTCATGCAAGAGTTGGGTGTCAGATATTCATTGACTGTTGGATCCAATGTGTCTTATAGGGGGGCTCATTTGCCTAGAAGATGTATTAGAGCTCACTCAATTAAAATAACCAGATATCATGTCTCTCTACATGCAGGATTTGTGCAAAAGGCAATCTTGTTAGATTTTTTGGTACTGGAATCAGTTATTTGAGTTAGTTCAAATTCATCTGCTAGGAAAGGAAGCTCCACCTATCAGATACAGTATATTGGATCCAACTGGTAATATATTACCTAGGCGGTGGGGATGCCCGCCGCTTGCCTCTGCTTCCTTGTGATGCGCGCCGATACTTCACAAGTCACTCTGCAGTTCCTGTCTTTTTTTGACGCCTTTGCGCCTAAAGTCATTGTGTTGGATTGAAATTCAAATATTTAAGGGCGCAGGCATCATTTGTACCCTGCCCAACATAAAGGTCTATTATTTGTTCCTGGGTGCTGTACATCGGGTATTCCTGATCTTTTCAGGAATTGACCCTGCCTGTTTCTGACATTGCCGCTGCCTATCCTGACCCTAGCCTGTATATCGACTTCTCTCTTGGATCCTGCTTTGTACTTTGTATTTGGTGTTTGACTTTGCCTGTGACCTCGACTACCCTAAGATCTTTGAATCTATATTGTCTGCTCCCGTTTGTTATTCAACCCTGCCTGCCCTTCACCACACTTCTTGTTCTCCGTTCCTATATCACGAGCGGTTCCCTTGCCTGCCCAGAACTCTCTCCCTGGTCCTCTCACAATAAGAACTGGTTGCACCCGAGTAGTGGAGGGCTCCTCCCATAGCGAAAGGTGGATGTTATAGACTAAAGATTGAGCCGTGACTGGGACCTTGGAGATTTTTCTGGGTTTGTGATACCAATTTATCAAGGCCCAAATTTATCTCAATATCGGCTGCTACAAACTCCGATCTAACTCGCTCGGGTTTTGTAACGCGTATTTATTATTACATTTTCCCGAAATTTTGCTTTACGGGAAAAACTAAGATTTTCACAATTTTTTTCATGAATTTTCCCCGAAATCTCAGAATTTTTCGGAGTTTTCACCCAAAAGCTCAGAAAACATCGTGAAATTGCACGAAACCCCTGACAAAACCAAAAATCAATGGAACTGTTCCCATTGACTTTTATGCAACCTCAACAGGTTTGAGATGCCGTGTTTTTATATTAGGGCTTTTTAGCCCTCTGGGTTTAATAAATTCTGAAGAATTTGTGATTTTCGTCAGATTTTATAAGAAAAAAATCACAAATATTTCGGGGAATTTCGGGTATTCAGAGCTAAGTAAATAACCCCCTAACTGTCAATGAATATCTGACTCCCAACTGCTGCAAGAAGACAGAATGCTGAGAAACAGATGCTGAGAGAGGGATAGTGAAGATAAACTTTATTATTTCAGAAACTGTACATAATATTTAATTGAATGTATTAAGAGAGTTTCTTATTTCAGTTTGATGAAGCTTATATTAAATTTTCATTTTTGCGATAGTTCCCTGCACATGTACTATGTACTATGACTCTTGGATCCTCTACTTATTGGTTACCTGTGAGTTTTCTAAGTTCAACAACAGACCACCACTGTATCAGAACTCTTATTAATCATTCTACAAATATGTTGGCACCAAAATAAGGCATTATTTTATATCATTACTTAATAGTGATGAATACAATTTTACGCAATTCTCACTGTAACATTTGCATTTCACACAATTTTTTCACAAAAAGGAAAAAAGCACCAAGAAAGGCAGCTAAAAATACCCATTAACTTCAGCGTATTTTGCAGGAAAATATGCCAAAGAAAAATCATCCATTGACTACAATGCATTTTGTGTGAAAAAAGCTGAGATAAAACACTCTTTGAGAACTCTGATAAAAAATGTTCATTTACTTCCATGTGTTCCGCAAAATATTCTGTGGTTTTGCAGATTTTTCTGGGAAATGGGACTGATCCATATCACTATTATTTAATACCACTGCGGATTTGGTGACATCCTTTGAAATAAATAGGATTAAAGTAATAGAAAACAGAAATGTTTCAAAACCCTCAAGAAAAATGCAGGCAATGCTGCTTCATTTGAACACAAGTATTTTTTGATGGCTGCAACAAAGTTTGTAATATGGCTCTGCTGAGTTACCAGACACAAGATTGAGCAGAACTTAGTTTCATAACAGAGCTTCTTTTAACATGTGCTTTCCTATGTGGGCATTAGTGATGGGTGCATTTTGCAAAACGGCGAAAAATTAATGGAAAAAAAGTGAAATGGGAAAGTTTCATGAAAAAAATGTGAAATTGGGGCATTTTCATGAAAATTTTTTGAAATTCAGGCATTTTCATGAAAAAATCATGAAAATCGGCACCCGCGTCCAAGCTAACACTGGTGTTAAAGTCAATGCGCGTGCAATGATGCAAGCAACTTTTCGGACACGCGTCCAAAAAATTTTGAATTTTCACAGGAGATTTGCAAATTTATTCGCCGGTGGTGTATGTGAGTATGTGACCTATGTATTTGGTTTCATTTGTTCTGATTTTACATTTACTTCTGTTCAATTTTAAATTTCATGTTCTTGCTCTCTCCAGGATTTTTAATCTGGCATCATGCTTTTTAATCTTTTCAATCTCGCCAGACTACTAAATCATCAGTTATGTTAACAACACCATCTAGAACTTCTATCATCTGTGCTATAGCTTTTTGAAAAAGCGTCTGATGCCGATGAAATACCAAAGAGCTATCTCAGAAAATGAAATCTTCTTATTGGTGTGTGGAAAGTACATAGCTTGGGACTCTGCTCAGACAGCTTTATTTTGCAGAAACCTTGATTGGCATCTAACACTGACAAGTATTTGGCATGTGTAACACAACTTCTTCCACAGTTAACAGTGGATTCTTATTTTCCATGCTATTGATCCATTCAGTTGATTCAGATTGTCTGGCTGTAACTTTCATTTCTTTCATTCTGTGTTACTCTTCAATCACTTTACCTCTGAGGGCTACATGAATTTTCCTGGGAGCATGTACCACAGGCTTGATCGTGTGATTTATATACGGTGCTATTCTGGTAAGCAGCCAAGACCATTTAATAGATCATTGTAATCCTTTAGAATGTCTTCTTGCAGAATGATTTTAAAGCTGATATTATGCTTTTGCTTTTTGTATTTACACAGCAGTGATGTGTTGCCTAATGGTGATATGTGGTGGCCAGAGTAACAAACAAACTTAAATGTTGAAGGTTTGTGCATTACTTTTTATGTTAAGTGCTTTAAATGTTTTTTCTGACATCACTTTGAATTCTGCTACTTTGTCAAGTTTCTCTTGCTTTTTATTGATATTTTAATGTTCAGACACATTTCCTTTAGTACTCTGCTTTGTACTTTCAATAGTATTGCCACATTTCTTACTTTTGGTTTGAATCGTCCCAATAAACATACTGTATCTGAGCCTTTTTCAGCTTCTTTTTCAAGCATTTTTTTACCAGGATTGTTTTGCTTTTGTGATATGCACATCTTTGCAAAGTGATTCAGTTTATGACACAATTTCCATGTTTGTCCTACTGCTAGGCATTTCTTATATTCATGTTTCTGCTCACACCTGTAACAGATCTTTTCTGTCTGCTCAGTATGTGTAGAGTTAATCTTTACTGTAGGATTTACTTTTTTCTCAACTGTTCTAAATGTGTACACTTCCATTTCTTCATTTAATGCTTTGACTTGGCCAGATGTCATTTCACTTGTTCTGCATGCTGTATATCATTGCTTTCTCCAACGTCGAGGGGCCCATTTACTTAGTTCGAGTGAAGGAATAGAGGAAAAATAGTTTGAATTTCGAATGGTCGAATATGGCTACTTGGACCATCGAATGGGCTACTTCGACCTTCGACTACGACCTTCGACTTTGAATCGAACGATTCGAACTAAAAATCGTTTGACTATTCGACCATTCAATAGATGAAGTACTGTCTCTTTCTTCGCCACCTAAAACCTACCGAGGCCAATGTTAGCCTATGGGGAAGGTCCCCATAGGCTTCCGAACAACAAGGGAAATGTTTTTCTAGTTCCATTTTTAAGTAGAAAGTGCCTGAGGAAGCTCAAAATTGAGGGAAACGTGTAGCATAAATGATCATAAATAAGTAAAGTTTTGAATATTTGTATAGCTGCAATTATAAGTGCTTGTGTGCTCCATGGTGAAACACGCACTAAAAATAAAGGAGAGTTTGAAGGAGGAAAGGAGGCTGTTACCTGCAGATAAAAGCATGGAGCGGAGGAACCCAAATCAAAGATAGCCAAGTTAATTTCCCTGCTCGTCACTCCTCACTTTGATTCCCCAATGTATTTCGCCATACAAATTAATAGAAGTAATAGGGAAAGACATTAGGAGGAAACCCCAACTGCTATTCCTCATAATACCCCTTTAGAGTTAGTACCCAAACAGCCCCTAGGCCTTCAAAGGAACCCATGCAATTGGATTCTACCCATTGATGAAAAGGTTGTAGACATGCTAATGAGTTGTGCCTATATTGTTGGGATAAATGGTATTTCTATGACACTTGTCCCAAGAGCAAAACCTAAAAAGGTCTGGGGAGTTATGTTTGGGCCAATTAGGAAAGTTTAGTGATAGTGAGATTAGTTATAGTCACTCCTTGAGTGAGAGACAGGCAGGATTCAGCTAGTTGAGCATCTCAAGGCTCCAACAAGTAGGATAGTGTGGCTAGTACCCATTGTGATCAGACTGCCATTATAAGCATCCAGCTGGTTGTGTTTCAGAGACAAAGTGAGTGAGATTCTTGGAGCAAGGGACAATGGTGGGAACAGACTACATGGGGGACTGGCACTAAGGCTGGCAATACCACCTCCACAAAGGACAAATCACGAGTGTAGTCTAATTGTGAATATATATGTTGTATTTCTGTGCTGTATTTGTGTGCTACTTGTATTACCAGAAGTAATATCCCTGGGATAAATAAAGAGATGTATTAGTTTTAAAAACATCTCCATATAAACATCAACTTATTTGCCTAATCTGTCTGTGGTCCAGAGGTTATACACCAGAGTGAGAAGAACCACATGTTATACATAGTTTGGAGTTGTTGGTAGACAAACATTAGTCAATATTAGTCAAGATTAATGCATCTGGTCATGGTATTAACCAACAGAAATGAATAATTTACTTCTATAAATGTAACTGCACTAAATCAATAAAATGATATTGTTTATTGCCTATATCCACTCCAATATTTATATAACCTACTCTAATATTTCGTTTATTTTACCAGCTGCTACATTGTACACAGATTGGATGCAATTGATGTATTTTAGCTCTGATAGTGTGCATTGCATATGTTTTCTGTTGGTGAATGTATTGGTTTTGGTATATTATGCTGATGTGTTTGGTCTACTAAATTATAATAGCAGTATGAATCATCATAGCAATAACATTGTATTTCAGGAACTTGTTGGAAGTACAGTACATTTACATTCATCACACACAATAAAAGGCACTGTAGCTAAAGTTAAAATTTTTTTTTAAAGCTAGGTTTGCTGCATACTGTGATAATAATTCTACTTTTTTAATATTGCAGACACTGTCTATTCATTATGTACTGGGCCATAAATTGCTTAACTGCCTGCCTTGATTTCACATACAATATACAGAAGGTGGGAGAATGCTAAGTTGTAGAGATTCATAACATTTTAGACATTTTCCCCCAAACATTAATCTAATTGCCTTGTGATTCTATTGTTTACAAATTCTTGGTAGCTTTTATTGTTAGAAATGTGCATGTATAATTTAATTCAAATACAATGCATAAAGTTATTTTATCAAACAAGTATTGTAGGCTCAGCTAAAAGTATAAACATCAACAAATCTGAGAATGTTGGTATTCTTGATGAATTGTTTTGCATTTTAAATTAGACCTGTAGAATTTTTAAACTTGTTATTAAAGGAAAACTATACCCCTAGAATGAATGCTTAACAAATAGATTTATATATAGTTTATGTCATATTAGGTGGACTATTAAAAAACTTTCGAAACTGGGGTATAGATATCAGTAAATGTTGATATTTATTCGTTTCCTGAAGCCATCATTATATAATATTCTCTGTGCTCCCTCAGAGATCCCCTGACCAAAATAATTCAGTTCTAACTGTAACTGGAAGAAGGGAAGTCAAAGACAAAACTTTGTCCCTTGACCTAACATGTATGACCTAACATGTATGTCTGTCCTTGGTTTAACTGTGTGTACTGTGAATTGTATGGCCACAGGGGGAGGCTCTTAATACTTAAATTGAAAATGTTCTGTTAAGAATTAACTAATGGCACATACTACTAAAAAATAATATCTTTATGAGAATAGTTATTTAGATGAAGCAGGGTTTTACATATGAGCTATTTCATGCAATCTATTTTTATAGAGACACACTTATAGTGTATACTTTTCCTTTAAACCAGCCTTATTCTTGGGTCACAATCCATCAGGTTAATTGAGGGGGTATTGGGTCATTCATACCAGTCCCATCTCCAACCTCTGACACCATGGATGTGTAACAGTTCATTGCATAGCATAGTATCTGAGTGGAAAATCTGAAAAATATATTTAAAAAAAATATATTTAAAACAGACTTTTTTTAGTGACATATTAGGCAATGTTTGCCCTTGATATGGTTTCATTTTTTGTTCCAAAATCTTCATTCACTTGACATATATAAAAAGGCTAGGAAACCATTATTATTATTATTATTATTTTTTTAGGTTGACACCATAATGATACTCATTCTGGCTGGTTAAAATGCACACCCTGGCGCCAAGAGTTAAAGACTTGATTTTTCATTGCGCCACGCTACTGGACTCATTTAAGAGGGGAATTATAATTTCTGGCATGTTTTTGTAGCATTTCCCCATAATTCCAGTGTACTGTAATTGTGGCCACAAGGTAGTCCATTCGATTCAAATTTGAAAAAAAAAATTAGAAAATTAAAATTTCAAAATTTATCATGTACTTTAGCGGGTTGTGATTTTACTGTCTCATTAAAAATTCAACTTAGACCATTTGCCATCTAAAACCTGGCAAATTGCCGTTTTAGCCTATGGGGGACCTCCTAGAACTTATTTGGAGTCACTTGGTGGAAAAATCTAAGGTTTTTTCTAGCAATTCAAATGCGATATTACTTTGATTCGTATGATTCGAATTTGATCGAAAACTGACATATTTGGTTGAAAACTGACCTATTCAGCTAAAAAAACCTTAGACTCGGGGGGGCGTGGCCGAATGCCGAAGTAACTGGTCGCACAGCGGTGAGCTCCGTGGGCACATTGATCCTGATTCTACCCTGACCGAAAAACTTTTTGGGACTCTATACCCCTTTGACACTGTGCCTTACCTGGTGATCATGGGTGGCTCTAAGGGTCCGAAAAAACCTGCTGATACGTCGCAAAAGATGGATCAATACGTGAGACGACCCGCCCAAGATGGCGCCGACGGTCCTTCTCCACCTGAGTCGTCAGAGGGGCCTGGGCCTGATACAACCATGGCTCCTGTTTTGGCCGCCATTGCAACCTGTCAAGCTACTTTAACTGCCCGAATTGACGAGGTGAAGGTTGATTTGTCTCTCATTAAGGTCGACCTACAGACTATAAGGGAACGCACAGCGGAGGTTGAGGCTAGAGTGAGCAATCTCGAAGACTCCTATCGGCCACTCCCAGAGCGGTTGGATGACCTGCGCCATCAGCTCAAGCTACAGGCTGCGCAACTAGATGATTATGAAAACCGTCAGCGGCGGAACAATGTCCGCGTGGTGGGTCTCCCAGAGGGCTCGGAAGGTGAGCATGCGGTGGACTTTGCCGAATCATGGCTTCAGACCCTATTGCCACAGGCCACTTTCACAGCGCACTTCACAGTGGAGAGGGCACACCGCGTCCCAGGGAGGCCCAGACCACCAGGAGCCCCACCACGCCCGTTCCTTATCCGACTTTTGCACTTCAGAGACAGAGACACTGCTTTGACCGCAGCTCGGTTGATGGGGAAGCTTGAGTTTAACGGCGCCACGATCTCCTTGTACCCGGATTATTCCACGCACCTGCAGAAATTACGCAGCACTTTTACTGAAGTCAAGAAAAGATTGCGGGATCGTAATCTTATTTACTCCATGCTGTACCCCGCGCGACTCAAAGTCGTGGAGGGCAACAAGGCTCATTTCTTTTCCGTTCCGGAAGACGCCCTGGAGTGGCTAGAAGCGAGGCCTAGACGAAGCCCTAGGCCATGACCCACAGTGTCGCTTCAGGAACCCTCCCTAACCTGGACTCGTATGGGGCTCCCCTGGCTCCTCCACTAATTGGGTGCGGCCGCTCACACTTGACCTGGCTCCTGTGGGCCTACAGGTACTTACTTGTTGTATCGTTTACGGGCTACTAAGCCGTTACTGTATTTTTTTTGTACACGGACACTATGCAGTTACACAGATTTTGGGCGTGTGGCTTGTCCTCTATGTTGAGTTACCCTTTCTGGTTTACGAATGACTATAGTTGGACTCCGCTATGTGCCTTGATTGCCTCCCTCTGTGTGGGAGCTTCCTCACTTTGCATGGCTGAGCGTGGCTCTGTGCCCTGTATTGACCCGGCTTATGGCTACCCTGCTCCAGAGTCTGAAGATACCCCTATCTCCACGCCTGATCGGCATGGCAGTTGCCTTATTCCTGTCCGTTCCAGCCTCCCATGCACGCCTTATACAACTTACCAAGTGGCTAACTCCTCTTCACAGGCTCTGACCACCCTTCGGCCAAGAGTAATGCTTGGTTTGGGACCCTCTCAAGATCCGTGTCTGCACAGTGGAAACGTGTTTGCCAGGTTCAGATGTCCTACAATTTTTTGTCCATCAGCTGTTTTTTTGGTCCTGCTGATTTCCAGCCCACGGCTCGCTTTCACAGATCTCTCAGCTGGCAGCGACTGAGCTATGGGCAACCACTTTCTCCAGTTCCATGACGTTTGGGATATTAAGCCCGCTGTATTTTCAGGACTGGGCAGGGTGGGGGGTGTTTTTGGGGTATGTATGGGTTTGTGTTGTGTTCTTTCTCCCTCTCTTCTCTCTGTCCTTCTGTCTTTTTAGTTTTTTTTTTGGTTTTGGCTGGAATATCTGTTCTCAACTTACCTTGTTGATCGAGGTGTCGCCTGGGTGCCATGGAGTCGAATTTGGGACTGTGAGTATATATTGTCTCTGTGGGTTATCATGTCTGTAGTAACTATTGTATCTTGAAATGTGAGGGGTTTGAACGATAAGGTTAAACGTGCATTGGTTTTTAACTATCTCAAAACGTACAACCCTCACATTCTTTTGCTCCAAGAAACGCATTTGACAGGGAATAGGGTCCTGGCTCTGCGCAAACCCTGGGCGTCCCATACGTATCATACCACGTTCTCTTCTTATGCTAGAGGTACATCTCTCATTATCCGTAAGGGCCTCCCTTTAGACTTTCTTGATATTCGCTCTGATAGGTTAGGCCGTTACCAGATATTGGCATGTACCATAGCTGGAAACCCTCTTTTACTGGTGAATGTATACATTCCCCCCCCTTTCACTGATGTGGTGCTTAGGGAAATATATCAGGGTATAGTACAACTCCCCCCGGCCCCCCTTTGCATTATGGGAGATTTTAATACCTGCTTCAATCCTGCTATGGACAGACTTTCTACTACGGCCCCCACCACCTCGAAACTTGCAGAATGGGCAATGGCTTATGGCTTGACTGATGTTTGGAGGTGGAAGTTCCCTGAGAGACAAGAGTTCTCCTGCTATTCGGCCACTTACCACTCTCTTTCTAGAATAGACTTGGCTCTGCTCTCCCCCGATCTCTTGCCTAAAGTACGTGAGATCCGATACCTACCCAGAGCAATTTCCGACCATGCTCCCTTACTCCTCTCGCTAGCCTTGATTCCAGACCCTACCTCCAGGCAGTGGAGACTTAGCCCCTTCTGGTTAAAGAATGAGACTGTGGTAACCAACTCCACGACCGCCATTACACATTATTGGCAGGATAACCAACTATCTGCTTCCCCCCAAATTACGTGGGATGCCCTCAAGGCTGTTCTGAGAGGTAACTTAATAGCATCTATAGCTGCGGTGAGGGCACATGGTAAGGATGCTTTGGAGACTTTGGAACTGGCTGTGAGGGAATCCGAATCTGCTTACATACTTGACCCATCATTGGTCAATCATGCAGAATTTGCGTCGGCTCTTAGACGCCTAAATCTGTACAGGTTAGAACTAACTAAGAAAAAAATGCTCCATGCCACTAGCACAATGTTTGCCCTGGGGGACAAAAATGGAAAACCTCTGGCGTTTCTAGCCAAAGTAGCGAATTACTTTACCTAATTTCCCCAGAGTCTCTCCTGATAATCGGTGCCTGGTGTTTGGCTGGAGGGGTCGGCACCTCTCCCAATCTATCTCAACAGAAAAGTAGCCGAACAACACAGGCTGGTGTAGCGGGGATCTTCCCTGCACGTTTATTAAGTCAAGTGATGTAACGTTTCGGGGGCGTGAAGGGGCACGCCCCCGAAACGTTACATCACTTGACTTAATAAACAGGCAGGGAAGATCCCCGCTACACCAGCCTGTGTTGTTCGGCTACTTTTCTGTTGTTTCTAGCCAAAGCACAGGAGACCTCCACTGCCATTCTCCTAAGGATATTTCCTTGGCGTTTAGTGAGTTTTATAAAGCTTTGTACGCTTCTACCGCCCACTACTCTGCAGCAGAACTGCACGACTATCTTGACACCATACCCATTCCAAAACTCTCTCAGGCCCAGGCTACATTTATAGATGCCCCCATTTCCCAATTTGAGCTGGCTGAAGCCATTTTATCCTTTCCCTCAGGGAAGGCCCCCGGACCGGACGGTTTTCCTATAGACTGGTACAAGATTCATGTCAAGGAACTTGTCCCCATTCTCCATGAAACACTATCCTCTGCCTTTCGGGACTTCTCCTTTCCAAAATCATTTGCTGAAGCGACTATTGTCCTTATTCCGAAACCTGGGAAGGATGAACTACTATGCTCCTCCTATCGCCCAATCTCCCTTCTGAATATGGAGGTTAAAATCCTTGCCAAGGTGTTGGCTAATCGATTGTACAAGGTGGTGTCGACTTTGGTGGAACCTGACCAATCTGGATTCATGCCTGCCAAATCAACCTCATTTAACCTTAGAAGGCTATTTCTTAATTTACAATTGCCTCATGAGAATGTAGGATCCAGATTGGTGGTTTCCCTCGATACGGCCAAGGCTTTCGATTCCATTGAGTGGCCTTACCTCTGGGAAGTCTTGTTTAGAATGGGATTCGGCCCTGCTTTCATAAAATGGGTCCAATTGCTGTACAAGGAGCCCCAAGCAGCCATCAGGGTTAATGGGATACTTTCACCTGCCTTTAGCTTATCCCGGGGCACCCGACAGGGCTGCCCTCTCTCTCCCCTCCTCTTTGCCCTGGCCATCGAGCCTATGGCCATTGAGATTCGGCAATCCCCCCTAGTCAGAGGCCTTCTCTATAAAACAGTTGAGGAAAAGATTTCAATGTACGCAGACGACACACTACTTTATCTTGCTGATCACCACATCTCTCTGCAGTCCTCCTTGGGTATTGTCAAGCGTTTTGGGAACTTCTCAGGCCTCCAAATAAATTGGGATAAGTCTATGATTTTTCCTTTAGACAATCTGTCCCCAGATATGCTGGACCCTCAATGTGAACTGCAAATAGTCCACTCTTTCAAATACTTAGGTTTATACATTCATAGGCATCCATCCACGTTTCTATTGCACAATCTCCAGCCACTTTTACACAAATTCAAATTGACCCTGGACCACTGGGCAAACCTACCCCTTACTCTTATTGGCAGAATCAACATCTGCAAGATGGTTTTCCTGCCGAAATTTTTGTATGTTCTGGGTAACACACCGTGTCATATCCCGAAAAAATCTCTACAGGAGATTGATCGTATCCAGTCCGCATTCATCTGGGGGAATAAGACCCCGACACTCTCCCGCGCAACTCTGAATGCCTTGCCTGAACATCTAGGCCTCGCATCCCCTAATTATGAGTTGTATTATTTAGCTTCACAGAGTACTCACATAGCTAATTGGCGATGCTTTGATACTGAAAATCCTGCATCGACCTTGGAAGCCCTTTTCTTTACCTCTATAGAAAGCCTTAAGAATGCCTTGTATAGGTGCAGGAAGGATATCAGCCCCTTACCACCAGTGCTTGATGCTACTAAAAGGGCTTGGGATGTCATGCTACACCTAACGGACAAGACAGGGAGTATTTCTCCCGAAACGCCCCTGTGGGGCAATAGTAATTTAGTGCACTTTTCTACTTTTATGGAGGCGGGGACGTGGGCTAGACTTGGAGTTAAACATATCAAACACCTGTACACTGACAATGTTTTGCACACCTTTCCCCTCCTGCAACAGGCCACCTCCCATCCTAACCTTTCTGAGTTCAGATACCTGCAGATTGCTCACTTGTGCACTGCCCAGTTCCCCGTGCCCCCACTTGTGCAGTCTCCTGACATTGAGGACCTGATCTCCCGCCCACTTAAGGTGAAGCTCCTTTCTAAGTCCTACAAGCTGCTCCTATCTCGGAAATACGATCCACGCCCTAGAGTTAAATATAAGTGGGAAGCCAGTGGGATTCAGTTAGCCCAAGATGACTGGGACGAAATTATTGGTTCTTTGTACAAACCCCTTGTTAGCACTAGGGACAAACTTGTTCAGTTTAAAATTGTGCATCAGACCTATCTTACCCCTCAAAAATTGCATGCTATGGGTAAACGTGATCTACCTAAGTGTCCGAGGTGTAGTGAACAGCTAGCCGATTTTCTTCATATGCTGTGGCATTGCCCTGCTGTGAACAGGTTTTGGCACCAGGTCACTCAATTTATGGGAACAGAACTAGCCCTACCCCAGGTACTTAACCCTGCCACTTGTTTGTTGGGATTAGTAGACTCCATGGTACCCAGAGCCCGAACTAGAACCCTAATGAGACTGCTTTTGTTCTACGGTAAAAAGACCATTGCACTTCACTGGATGGGACCATCACCCCCGACTTTGCAGCACTGGATCGCCCTTGTCAACTCTCAATTGGAACTTTACAATCTTACATATGTGGCGAGAGGGTGTCCAGGGAAATTTGAAGATGTCTGGTCCCCATGGACTGAATCACTAGCGACCTCACTGTAACTGTCATTTGTGCCTCCAGCCAAATTATTGCTTTTTATTATTTTTTTTTTTTTTCTCTTCTCTTTTCTTTCTTCGCTCTTTCCTACCCTCTTCCCCCCCCTAATTTTTTATGTGTTGTTAAAATCCAATAAAAAGCATTCTTTAAAAAAAAAAAAAAAAAAAAAAACCTTAGACTCAATTTCTGTTGGTCTTTTTAAATTCGAATTTCGAAGTCTTTCAAATTCAAAATTCGACCCTTGATAAATCTGCCCCTAAATATTAAAAATCACAACCCGCTAAATTACAAATTAAATAGCTCTTATACAAGATGACAGCCAGGTGTAAAACATAGTAGGTTATATTGGTTTAATAGAAAGGTTTACAACACCTGAGAGGGAGAATGAAAGAGAAAGTGGACAAAGTTGAGAAATTGGTCAATTAAAGCCACCCCTACCACAATGACCACATTGTTGGATTGGTAGAGGCAGAGAATTAAAGCCATCCATACATAATGAACACAGATTGGTGCGGGCAGTGAAAGCCACATTCTAAATTGCCCACAATACAGAATAGAACATCTCTCCAAAAATATGTCAGCTTCTATCTCCTCAAATACATTGTATGAAAGTGAGATACCTTTTTTTGTGTATATTAATGTTTTTAACAGGACATACTTTTTACACTATTATCTATTTACACAAATAACACTCTTTACTAGACATGTTTATTGGCACTCCACTCTTTCAGACATCAAGATGTGTTACCAGATGTGTTCCATATGGAAGTGTTCAAAATAAGAGTTGTCCAATTCAGTTGTTTTAAATTCAGCTGACAGAATTTTTAAAAATAACTGCTGCTTCTGAAAGCATAATCTGCACTACATGGTTTTATAAGAAGATATTGTAGTGATTACACTGCAGTATAGATTACGTACCAAACAACATATGATGCTATGGTGCTAATGGACAAACATATTTAAACATATGTATTTCAAACACGAGCTTTGGTAGAACAGCCCTTTCTTGGGTGCAACAATGAATTTCGAGAAAATAGAGGCCAGAAATAGCCAGAAAACCTCATCTTCCAAGGCACAAGAGCAAGTATTTTATAAATACACGTGCTGCATGATCATGTGTTTTCAACCTTCAGTCAATACATCGTCAACAGATAACAGCATAGTATCTATTACTCTATGATGATCCTCGTTCTCATTGATTTTATTCAATTCAGAAGACTTTCTTAAATGGTTGGAAAAGTGTATGTTATTACACACATCAAAAACACAAGAGGTGAATTAGATTAAGAAAGCTTTCTAAACATGAGACCATTTTATACAGTGATGATTCACCCATTACCCCAGCTGTTGATGAAATATAGTACACAGAAGAAAAGTTTAATTCTTCTAGAGCTATAGAGTGAATGGTTAAAGATTTGGTTCATTACATGTAGTCAGTGTTAAATGTGTAGGTAAGTGACACTATTGCATGCCATTTTGCAGTAGGGTATTTTTCCTCTGCTACTGCAACATTTATAGAGAAGCCCTACCTTTTGATATCTTGGTCTCAGGACCAGACAAGAGTTTTAATGTTTGGATTGATGCTCCCTGCATTGTAGGTTCCAGGGCAACTCCTTAAGCACTAAGCCAAAGTATGATCATCATTCAAAAGCATACATTTTCAATCAGAAATGGACATGAAATGATAGCTTCAAAGCTGAACCGATTGTCAGGATGTCTAACATTACCAACTGGTAAACTTTGGGTGACCGGAAAACTAAGCGCTCCAAATGCCATCCCGCCGGTGATTTACATTCTAGCCGGCAGGAAGGCAGGGGAAAGCAGGTCGGGGAGATTAGTCACCTGAAGAAGAGGAGATTAGTCACCTGGCGATCTGACCATTTGTCTCTGCCTAAAACTGTGCTATATAGCCTTTTGTATAATATTCACCATTGCTACAGAGCAGCTTATTTACATGAACTATCACCATGTTTCTGAAGCAAACAGAATTTTACCAGTGCAGGGCAACAGTACACAATATTTACATTACTTGAAACACTTTCATTTTTTGGTTTTACTGTTCCTTTAAGGCACTAAAATTACCTTTTCTGAAATTTAAGGTTTTTGTTGCCCCAGTGTATGTTTGTTTTTTGCACCAGACATTAAATGACATCACATTATGGTCACTATAACCCAGGGGTTCAATTGCTTGCACATTTGCTATATGTTCTGGGTCATTAGATCCAGTATAGCATTTTTTTCTGGTTGACTCCTCAACAACTTGTGGCATGAAATTGTCAAACAACAAGTTTATAAACTTCCCATTAACTGTCCTGGCAGTACTTTAGCTCCAGTCAAGATCTGTGTAATTAAAATCCCCCATTATCATTACTTTCCCCAAACTAGCAGCCTCCTTCTCCTCACTTATATTAGGGGGTCTATAGCACCTTTTTGGTCTTTACAAGCTTTACAAGCTCCACCCATAAGATTGCAGCCCCCTCATTTTATATCACCTCCTCCTTCTAAATCCTGCATAATAAACAAACATTTTCAATTGCCTTTGTCCCTCCGAAACAAAGTATAGCTGCTGATATTAACTGTCCAGTCATGTGACTTATTCAGCCTTGTTTTGGCCACACTGATCACATCATATTTTCCCTCCAGTGCCAGCACCTCCAGCTCTCCTTGCATTTGCAAACAAACAATTAATACTGGTACCATATTGTGTATATACTGTATCATGAGGTCCTCCCTGCCTCCAGCCCTCTAGCCATCTTCTCACCCAAATCATCACTGAGGTGTAGTCCATCCCTGGCAAAGAGCCTTTAGCAGATTGAGAAATCGGCTCAGTTATCCAAAATTCCAAAATCCTCCCCATAACACCAATCTCTTAGCCACAAATTAATCTCCCTAAGCTCCCATAGTCTTCTTAAAGTTGCTCGTAGCACAGGGAATATCTCTGAGAAAATTACCTTAGAAGTGCTCACCCTCAACTTTACATCTTTTTTCTTAAAAATGATTCTTGAGGACGTCACCACCTCCGCTAACTTTGTCAAGCGTATCTGTGTACCAACACTGCCAGGTCTTCCCCAGCCCCTCCAAACAACCTGCCCACTCATTCCACCACATGCCGAACCCTAGCACCAGGCAAGTAGCATACTGTTCTGCATGGTCCATACAATTACCCTATCCCCCTTTTTAATACTTGAATCTCATACTGTATAACTAAAACCTGCACATTCTTCTTTGCACTTCAGCCAAAATGGCAAATCTGTTGCATTGGACAATCTGTGGACCAGCCCCCCTACCCTTCCATCCCCTGCTTCCTCTCTTGACTGTTACAAACCTGTCTCCTTCATTAGCCTCCACTGTCTCTTCTCCACCCCACACTACAGTGGCCCCTGCCAGTGGTTGCTCTGTGAGCCTCCTTTCCTCCCCCACATTTGCCAAATAACAAAAAGATCAATATCTGGAAAACCCCAGGTCCCATTTGGAAACAAGTACCTTTATCAAAAATGGTTTTAGGTATAAGTGAGCCCGTCTGTTTGTTTTTCTTTTCTCCTACAACCCTAGGCACTTCACCTCTAATTTCTTACATTGTTCTTAAATTCATAGTGCGACTGACAAATGCATTAAAGTCAGTGGGGGTCAATATTATTTTAACGTGCGTCAATTTTTACATGTGCAACTTTTTTGTCCCAGCAATTTTTTTCGGCGGGAAATTTTTGCAGCAGTTTCTCAAAAAAATTTGCCCCTCACTAGACAGAGGTTAATAAAATCCTAAAATATAAAAGGATAGAAATGAAAACAAATTGCAGCGAAATACAAGATTAAGGGGCAAATTCATCAAGGGTCGAATATCGAGGGTTAATTAACCCTCGATATTCGACTGGAGAATGTAAATCCTTCGACTTCGAATATCGAAGTCGAAGGATTGTGCGCAAATAGTTAGATCGAACGATCAAAGGTTTTTAATCCAACGATCGAAGGATTATCCTTTGACCATAGGCTAACATTGAGCTCGGTAGCTTTTAGGTGGCGAACTAGGAGGCGAAGTTTTTTCTTAAAGATACAGTACTTCGACTATCGAATGGTCGAATAGTCAAACGATTTTTAGTTTGAATCCTTCGAGTCAAAGTCAAAGTGGTAGTCGAAGGTCGAAGTAGCCCATTCGATGGTCGAAGTAGCCAAAAAAACACTTCGAAATTTGAAGTATTTTTTCTTCTATCTTTTTCTTCCTTCACGCGAAGTTAATGAATTGGCCCCTAAGTGTTTAGTGTTAAAGAGATAAGAGGAAGGAAATTCATGCTCCATAGAGCTTACTTGATCTGTTATTGATATTAAAATTAAAGTTTCATCATTATTTCATGTAACTGGACGATACTCAACACATAGACAACTGGAATTTAAAGGACTTTTTTTCCAAGCAGTTTCGGAGCAGACATTTATTCTTTTATATATAAAGTACATGAAGTATATAATTTATTTATGGATCTCCTTCAGGCTGTCTTGTATAAGGAATAATGTGACATACTGTACATTTATTTTCATGGAATAAAAGAGATCTTGTTTTTTTATCAACTCATATTATTGTGTTATTATATGCCATGACATTCATAAAGCATTTTTTATCATCTGTTTTTTTATTCTACAAATTTGAGTGGTTCTGTTTTCTTTTATAGCATGAATATAACATATTGAGTGTTTCACTATTACCCTACACATCTTTACAGGAAACAATTCTCACTTATTTTGCAGAGAGGCAGAATTTTCATGGACTTCAGCCAATGAGAACTTTTACATCCCATAAAGTATTAGTAAGCTAATTCAAACTTCCAAAGATCTGCAGAATTTTTTTAGCCACTGCTCTCAGACTGTTTTAGAGGAGTGGTAAATATATAGAAATACAGTAAAGAACACTTACTATACATTTTCTCCATCATGACCGCTATCTGGTAGATACAATTTGCTATTTTCTACTCCAGTATTTCTCATCATTTCAGTTCACTCCCTGTGGTCTCTTATTAAACTTTCAGCTGCTGTACTCCAGATAAAGTTGCACATTCTCCTTTCCATACACTCTTCTTTTTATCTCTAGAGTAGCAAAAATTAACCCAACCTTCTGCTGCTTCCAAAAGCAGAGTCTGTTATGTTTCCAAAAATCAGTAGCAAACCATCCCATGAAACAATTTCCATCAAATTTTGTTTATTGTGTACCTTGAAGTCCTACAGAAGGAAAGGTACATCTCTAGCAACGTGGACTCCAATAGAAAACAAGGAATACAATTACATGCTCTGCAAGCATCACTGTAGTATCCCCAGCCATTCTAAATAAAGTTTTTGGGAATGTAAAAAGTTAGGGATACAAAGATTATCAGTATCTATTGTGTTCCATCTGTTATTAAAAAAAACAAATTTGACAAAACACAGCTGGACTAATATAACTAAACAACATTCTTAGAGAACAGCAGAATGTTAAAATGTAGAATACTCACATTACAGCATTTGTAAAATTCAGCTGTGATAATAGAATTCATTTCATGATAACGCCTATTATTAAATGGACTTAATAATACTTTCATAAAGTGATGCACATATTTCCTACAGCAGTGTTTTGATTCACAAAAGGAATGTAAATCATGGATATTGTTCACATTGTTATATTCCTGCTACATTTTTAAAGTTTCAGTATGTTCTGAAAAGTTAAGTGTCTCCTGTTGTTTTACCAACTCGTATCTGCATTTACTATATTTGGACTAGGAAGTGGAAATATTTTGACAACAACACAGACAATATTACTGTATATCTTTCAATGATTATTATGATTGCAGTTAGTCTGTTCCAGGTCTAAGTATAGCTGACTTTAAATATTCCATTTTACTTTACAAAAGCCAGTTTGCTGCTTCTGCACAACAGGTTTGGAAGATAAATGGAGTATTAGCAAAAGGAAAGTACTGAACTGCTCGCATTCGAATGCCATTATTTTTACTTTGCCTCTTTTTTCAATGCACTGAAACTTTTATAAAGCGAACCATGCACAGTAATCCTAATAGTAACATAGTAATTGCTTGTTTGTGACTTTATCAACTGGATCAACTTGTACTATGTTCTATCTTCCATAACCCTGTATTCCCTCACTTGCTAAAAAGCCATCCAACCCCTTCTTAAAGTTATCTAATGTATCAGCCAGCCAACTGATGCAGGGAGAGACGGTATATGTGGCTTGGATATTTTTACATCCCCCCACTGTCCAGCATCTTACTTACCTCATCATAAAAAGCAATCAAACTCGTCTCACGTGACCTATCCTTCATAAAGCCATGCTGATTGCTGCTCATAATGTCATTCACTAGGACAAAGTTTTGAATGTGATCCCTCAAAAAGCCTTCAAATAATTTATTCAAATAATTTTTAATCTTAGAACCTGGGGGTGTATGCCATCAGGCCCTGGAGCCTTGTTTACATTAATTTTCATTAAAGCTTTATGGATCATACCCTGAGTCAGCTACTGACTAGATTGAGCTGAGCCACCAGTGCAGTTATGAAGTAAGCCTGGGAACTCAGACTCCTCTATTGTATACACTGAAGAAAGTAAACACACAGTTTTTTCAAAGGTGCTATGATTCAGTCTTCAATCCCTAAATTCACAATCCTGCCCATATAATCAATGAGACTGCATGTTACAAACTGTAGCCTGTAGACTGCCCGTATTAACCTCTTAGGTGAAGCAGGAGAGCCCAGCCAACCCCAGTTTTCCCTGATGCCCTTTTGGGGCCCCTGAACTTTCTGATGCTGAGGTGACAGGGACCCGACTCAAGGTTAGTCCAAATACACAATACAAAAGTATCAGTTAAAGGCAAGGTCAGAGGCAGACAGTGACGATTCAAAGGGGTATATTTATCAAAGAGTGAAGTTAGCCACAGTCCGCTAGAGTGAAATTCGGCCACTCTCCATTCATTTCTATAGGATTGCTAAAAGAGTATTTATCAATGGGTGAAGTTAGCCACAGTCCGCTAGAGGGAAATTCGGCCACTCTCCATTCATTTCTATGGGATTGTTAAAAGAGTATTTATCAATGGGTGAAAGTGAAAGTTCATCCTTTGATAAATACGCCTTTTAAAATCCCATAGAAATGAATGGAGAGCGGCAAACGCTAACTTCACGCTTTGTTAAAAATACCCCCAAGTCAGGAACAGGCAATAAGAAAAAAAACATTAATATAATCAGAAGTACGGCTTAAGCAAGGTTGGGGTAACTGTGAGACAGTTTGGGCATTGGATCACAGCAAGAAAGACTATTTATTTTTAATTATCATGCCAAACTGACGTCAGCTCATTGATTGACTGTTCAATGCAATGATAAAATCATTGTGCATGCACACAACCAGATGCGTGCTGTGATAGTACACACCTGCATTGAAGAGACCAAGGACCAGTGCACTTAGGGGTAGGAATGCAAACTGTTCTCCCGGAAATCATCACACTGCAGCATTCCATAGTAATGTAGGACTACTTAGCAACTGATTGTGGCCAAGATATGTACTTAGGGTGTAACAATGTCGTTATCGGGAACCTTGCTTAGGGATGGGTACATTCGAATGAACAGGGTAGCCCTGCGGATTCCGGTGTTCACCGACGCCCTTTTGGGGCCCCGGGCTTTCTGCTGTGGAAAACACAACGAAGAGTGCGTGACTAGATCAAGTCCATAAACGAGGTACCGGCAAGGATGAAGAGAAGGCGTAGTCAAGAATCAGGCAAGAAGTTCAAGGCGGGCGGCGATGATCGGAAACAAAAGTCAGGCCGGAGTCAAAAATCAGGAATTCAGAAATGCTTTGGCAGGAACAATGAAACTGCAACCAGCTTGGGCATGTCAAAATGGTGGAGGAGCCTTTTAAAGATGATTTGGCGCCAAGAATTAAAAACTGGCACTCCACAATGACGTCAAGATGTCCAGGGTCATGACACAGGCATCAAGATGCTCTGCACCGAACTGCTGGAGAGACGTGTCGGGAGGTAAGGGGAGCCAGTAATCTCCCGGATCGTCTTATATAGGGGTTTTCAAAGGTCCTAAGGTCTATCATCCATGTTCTCCAAAAGCACACACCTGCCTATCTTACCAATGAAATAACTCAATTTTAAAAAAAATGGTGAATAACTTAACAGCAAATTGTTGCAGTGGTAGAGGCCTGTCTACTAATTTGATCAATGACATTGAGGCAAATTAGCAATAGAAATTGTTAAACTGTTGATATCATAGGAAACCACAAAGGCATTATCTATACCCCTCTAGATCTAAGACTTCCAATTGCATTTGTCTTCCTAAAGTTAGCAAGTAGTCACTAACTGATTGAACCATATGAATTTTTACCTTTGCATTACTAACTCAGACACAAATGTTTAAATATAAATATCCTTATTACTGCATGCTTGTGAAAGCAAATATTTATTTTAAATATGTCACTTTTATTGCTTTACTGATTTCCAAGACAATATCCACTTTATTTTATGCCTCTTCTATTTAAAAGTAATCCATAATGGGTAGTCTCTCTCATTTTTTTTCCTCAGATGAGTTTATCTGGAAGGGAACTATTTTATGGTCATCTCTATGTAACCAACTTTAACCAAGTTAGTAGTCCTGCTTTAGAATGTTAGTAAGGCTAAACCAGCGTGTAGGCAATCAAACCATTAATCCTTAGAATTTAGGTTAAATGGGGCAACTGCAGTAATAACAGTAATAAAATATTTATAAAACCTGAGTTTATATTAAAGAGAAACCCCTGACGTGTACTTTTTAGTGATCTGTCCCATTTTGCTTAGCCAAAAAATTAGCGAAACTCTGAAAAAATCCAAGAAATGGCGAAAAAAATTGCAAAACGCGTTGAAGCCAATGGGTGTCGAATTTTTTTTATGCACAAATGCATAATGCATGGAAGCTGTATTTGACGCCGGCGTCCGTTTTTTTCCGATGCCAGCAAAATTTTTTTATTCACTGGCGGCGAATCGCGCAAATTCTCCGTGTAATCATGCCTGCCGAATAAATTCGCCCATCACTAATTATGACTTTTTTTAAATACAGGATATTATGTCACTAACATAGAAATGCTGAGGATGTAGCTTCATCTTAACAATTCGCCAGGTAGAACCAGGCAAAGCAGATTTTGGCAAAAAAGGATAAAGTATTGGAAAGTTTCAAAGAACACTTTGATACATTTGTAGATTAATGATTGTTTACCTTAGAAAAATTCACCTGGAGAAACAGTGCAAAAGTTCTCTAGCACTAAGGTTTTTCGATAGGGAATTTTCCATTTAGTAAATAGCCAATGTTGTGGCAAATTGTTTTTTTTTTGGCAAATTTTCGCTAAACATCCACAATCTGCCCTTTAGTAAATGTGCCCCAAGATGTCACAATACAGTTACATACATGAGCATCCTACATCCAAACACAAAGTTGAGACAGACTGAAGAGCTGTTTAGTTCAGTTCTGTGGTCCCATATCTAATTTTTGGCTAAAAAATGAATTAATCATTAATAAATAGAGCACACATTTTAATAGCCTGTACTTTCATGAACAAGTAAGTTGAGCAGTTAGGATAATAGATTGAATCTGATTGCAACGCCAGCAAAACACAGGCTCATTATTCCTGCTTAGATTGAGTATTTTAAACAAGGCCAATATTTCTTTGTGACAAGGATCTTATAAAAACAAATCAGCAGAGCAGATTGGCAGAATTCAAAGCAGAAGCTGTATATGCTTCGTATGTCTTTAACTATGGGAATTTCTTTCAGTCCTGTAGACTTCATTTTAATATTTCATCTATTACTGAGCACTTGTTCATTTCATATCCATCTGCCACTCTTCCATTCCCTTCTTTTTTGTTATTTCTATAATTTCAGAAAGCTTCTGTTATAGGGATGTAATAAAACACAAACCTCAAATGTAATTTAATGTTACTCATGTTTTATCCATGTGCATCTGTGCATTCTTATATGCATCAATATAAAACAAATCTGTTTAGTGCCAAAATATTACATGTGTACACAAATATGCTTTTGGACTGTCGTTCTATTAGTTATGTGGTATTCGGTTTGCAATTTAAATGTGTCTGATGTTATTCAATGTAGAGCTGTTTATTGTAGGAACAAGGGGCAATATTGCCAGACTGCAAGGTGAAGCCCTTTCCACATATAGGAGGATCTGAGGTCCTGCTTCAGTTGCTAAATAACAAAGTGAACATGTGATAGTAGTTGGATGCTCTCTTGTTGCTTTTGCAAATGTTATCTATTGAGAACTGAAGATTTTTTTTAACCAGTAGTGATGGGCGAATTTGCGCCGTTTTGCTTCGCCGAAAAATTCGCGAATTTCTCGCGAAAATCGCCAAACTGCGAAAAATTCGCGAAACGGCGCCGGCGTCTGGATTTTTACAGTCCATATATTTGGCTCAAGTGTCATGTTGCAGGGGCACAAATATTGGAAGAGCAAAGTTTTGGAAGGTGCAGTGGAATTCTGTAATTACATACAGGGCTCCCTTGCAGCTTCTATCCCTTGCCTTGTGTGTGTCCAGAGGGGAATCAGTGGTTATCTACATCTAGCCCATCCTAAGCCTGTCTGGTATGACTGGGCTGCCAGGAGCAGGCAATGCCCATAGTATGGGAGGCACAATTGTTTGCATTCCACTCTGGGTGATCCAGCAAATTATTGGAAGCAAAGGGGACAGAGTGCAAAAACATTAGTACATAATTAGGAAAGTGCACTTATAAATATATAAAACCTTTAAGGCTAAACCAATCCACAGCAGCATTCCAGATCTCTTACTAGGCAATCCAGTGCAAACACTGAACCTAACTCCTCCATGAATATATACTGTTCTCTGCAAGACTCAAGTTATACCTGCCCCCTTGCTCCACCTTTTTTTCTCTCTTACTCTTTGCATTTGACTAGCGTTGGGCGAATGAATTCACCAGGCGTAAATTTGGGGTGAATTTCTGAGTTTTGCCGCTGGCAAATAAATTTACGAAAAGTTAATGGCAGCACGTCATTAACGTTAATGCATTTGGACAAAATAGGCATGCATCAAATTGCCACAGGCATCAAAATTAATGCAGACGTCAAAATTTTCGTTTAGGGAATTTTTAGTCGTTTCTATGAATTTTGCAGGAAAAATTTGCCAATCACTACAATAGACTATTTAAGAAGTTTTTATTCCAAATGGCCATTTACGTAGTTTCACTATTCCCATATTTATATCTATATCCCATATTTTTTCTACTTCTTAATTAACTATGATTCTTGCTACTTGGTACTGGTGCTTGCCATTACATTGGTCTAGTGGCTGTTTGAGCTTCACATTGTCACGCTTGCATTCCTAACCACAAAAAAAAAAATGTTTCTTGTTTTCTGCTTATTGTATGCTTGTGTTGTGAGTTGAAATAAAAATAAAGGGCTCATTTACACTAATGAGTACTCATATTCACTCACAAGTACAGTGAGTAAAGAGCAATTTTGAGTGCAATAGCCATGTTTTTTCTCTACAAAGCAGGGATTTTTTCCAGAATTCCAGCATCAAAAAAAAAAAAAAAAAAAAAAACAAAAACTGGAAAAGTCACCAGAAAAAAAATGGCAAGCTAGTTCCACAAAAATCAATGTGATTAGTCTCTTTATTTATATTTTCAGTTTATTAAACATTTTAGATTTTCAGCCCATTGAAAGTGTATGAAACAATGTGAATTTTTTTTATCATTTATCATTTTTCTTTAAAAAATCTTGCCTCTATGCTTCCACAATGTTCTGTTTCTTTTTTGTTCTTTTGGAAGAACACGTTGAAGACAAACAAAAAACAAAATAGAGAAATGTAAAACGAGCACAACTGAAATTGTAGAGCCAGTAAAAATGTTTAGGGAACAAGGAGTCCACCTGAGCCCAGTTAGCAAGCAGGCCTATAAATAAAGCTGAAATCAAAGACTTGGACATTCTGATGTAAAAAAGCCTAAAAAAACTACTTTGTGCTTTTCATAATTAAAATGACTAAAATCAAAGTAAAGTTTGTATAAACCACACTCCATAAAATGACAAAACTGTGTATGTCCGTGGCTTGTCTAGTCCATCCAATGCGTAATCATTTATCTTTATCTAGGAATAACTCTCTTTTGGACCTTGTAATAACTAATAATACTGAACTCATCTTTAGCATTTGTGTAGGTGAGCATTTAGGGAATAGTGATCATGCCATGGTCTCCTTTGAGATTCTGTTGCAGAAGCAATTCTAAACTTCTAAACACTAAGGGGCAAATTCATCAAGCGTTGAATATCGAGGGTTAATTAACCCTCGATATTCGACTGGGGAATGAAAATCCTTTGACTTCGAATATCGAAGTCGAAGGATTTTGCGCAAATAGTTCGATCGAACGATTTGAAGGATTTTAATCCAACGATCGAAGGATTATCCTTCGACCAAAAAAAGTTAGGCAAGCCTATGGGGACCTTCCTAGGTGGCGAACTAGGGGTCAAAGTTTTTTCTTAAAGAGACAGTACTTCGACTATCGAATGATCGAATAGTCGAACGATTTTTAGTTCCAATCCTTCGATTGGAAGTCGAAGTCGTAGTCGAAGGTCGAAGTAGCCCATTCGATGGTCGAAGTAGCCAAAAAACACTTCAAAATTTTCTTCTCTTCCTTCACTCGAAGTTAATGAATTGGCCCCTAAATTTCAGGTGTGCAAACTTTAAGAGTATAAGGGCATCTCTGCAACATATTAAGAGGGAAATGCTTTTCACAGGGTTAAACAGAACAAAAATGGGAAGTCTTTAAAATGCTGCTTAATAAATATACATGTCAGTATATTCCCCTTGTAAGCAAGGAATGTCAATAGAAGTTCAATAGAAGTGTTGGAGTTGAGGTGGATTAGAAAAGATGTGCTTTTAAGGCTTTTAAGTTAGCTGGGACAAACAAATCATAAATTTGCGAAACCGCCGTGAAAATTTGCCATTGTAAAAAAATGGACGTCGGTGTCTGTTTTTTTGGACACCCGCGCTGGAGTCAAAAACGGATGCCGGTGTAAAAAAAAAAAACGGATGCCGGTGTCAAAAACAGACATTGGCGCCATTTCACGTATTTCACGGGAAATTTTCGGATTTTCTGATGAAGCCCCAAATTCGCCCATCGCTAATAATAATAGCAATGGTCTCTTTCAGCTCTCAACTTTGCATTGAATATACTTTTAAATATGATGCACTAAAATAAAAACACCATTCTTTGTATATGTTTTCATTTCAGATTTGGAGGAGACTGCTTTATGAAGAATAAGAAATAATTAGACTTGGAAATGAACAGAAGAATTAAAAAAATATAGAACTGCTGTGGGTTGTTATTGGCAACCACAGAAAAGAATAATACATAACTACAGGCTGCTTGTTGAGTGGTAGAACTATAAATGGTCTTGACTTCTCTCTCCTATAAAAGCTAATGGCGGGGGAGGACTAAATCCTCTGACTGAAGCCAATGCCTAGGTCAGAAGACACTTATCCCAAGAAATGCTACCATGCAGGGAGCCAGTCTTTGAATAATTTGACTTGAGGTAAATAGGATTTTTTCTCCACAAGTTTGGTTAAATTGTCATAAAAAGGGGGGGGGGGAATAACTACCACTTCCGTTTGGAAAAGTAACAGTTTTTTCAATAAACTGTAGGTTCATTTCATTTATTCGCCAGGCATGAATTTCCCGCAATTCACTGCCAGCGAATAAATTCGGGAAACCGCCATAAAAAAAATGGACGCCGGTGTCCGCTTCTTTGGACGTTGGCCGTTTTGAGAATTTCGCTGGAAATTCGAAAATTTTTCAGCAAAGCGAAACGCCCCAAATTCGCTCATCACTATATCTAAGCTAATACAATATAACACAAAGACCCAGCTATAGAGAAACATGGGAAAAAGAACTAAAGCTATCCCTAACAGAAGAAAACTAGACAGCAATATATGTCAATTCAAGACTTTAATAGCATCCAAAAGACAAGAAATGAACTACAAGTTAATATCTAGGTTATATTATACACCAGAGAAACTTAAGACACTATTTCAAAACACATCCAAACAATGCTGGAGATGCCTATCTGAGGAAGGTACCTATAAACACATTTGGTACACCTGCAAAAAAGTACTGGGCAGATATCCAAGATAAAATAGAAGTTATTATACATAAAAAAAAATTAGTTCACAAGTTTTGCCAATTTGCTAATTAATTCTTCAATATGACATAGAGACAAATAAAGTATTTAAGAAAAGATTACTAATTCATATGCTTCAGGCGGCAAAAAACTATTGGAAGACATGGAATCCGTGGATAAAACACTTTCAATTAATTTTAAAATAAGTTAGGTCAGTATACAATTGATAGGACAAGCTGTTTCTCACAAACTGAAGGTAATAAAAGTAATCAAGATGTGACTATATTGCTCTCTTTTTTTCTCCAGCTTTAATAATTGATGATTATAATCAATATATAAGTAAGAGAAGATCTAATATGTACATACAAACTATGTACCCCCATTCCTATGAAAATGCAATTTAATACAGATTTATAAAAAAAAACAGATCTGTACCTGTATTGTGACATAGAGCTGATAAAATATCTAAACTACTGATTTAACAATCATTCACAGTATGATACACAGCATTCTATTGGACTAATTTATAGGCAAAAGCTTGTTTACTGGCAAGAATCATGTATAACTGAACTGTTCTTCTGCATCATGTGTCTACGCGCAATGTCTCCTAACCCGACAGCATATACAGGTATGGGATCCGCTATCTGGAAACTCATCAAGAAAGCTCTAAGTTATGGAAAGGCTGTCTTCCATTTTCTAGTAGACTTAAGGTATGAAGTTCCAAATTATGGAAAGATCCATTATCCAGAAAACCCCAGATCCCAAGTATTCTGCATAACAGGTTCCATACCTGTACTAGATCGAAAGGTCTAATTTCCACCATGTTTTTCACGTTCTAAACATTTTTAAATGTTTACCGTTTTATGTGAACGTTTGACATATTTATCTCTATCATTTGTTTATCCAAAAACAGACCTGAAGAAATGTGTGTTTTCCTTAAAAAAATGTTTTACTAACTATACTATTTTAAATACATTTATTGGTTATCATTATAGTAGGGCCTGTAGGGGAGAGAAAGTTCTATATACATTTAATATACTAGTTAATCATTTTAATATTATATTATTGGTTTTATGGATATTTTATCCAGAGATTTGAACTACTTATTTTAGGATATCTATTTGTTTAATGTTCTATATACAGTTAATATAGTAGTTAATCATTTTAATATTATATTATTGGTTTTATGGATATTTTATCCAGAGATTTGAACTACTTATTTTAGGATATCTATTTGTTTAATGCTATGCTTGGAAAGCAGAAGCCCAACTTTTCCTTATCTATGTTAGTTCTATTATCATGACATAATGCAAGAACATATGGACTCACACTTAACTCTGCTATCACAACAGGTACAAAAATATGGACTGACACTATCTCAGATTGAAATGTGACAGCCAATGTACTTACTCACCTATCTGTAGTTCCCATTGCATGTTGCAGCCTTAATCAGCGGCAACAAACATTGTGAAAGGCGGATAGGGGTCAGCAAGTGTTTATTTCTCACATAAGTCTGTATTTGATGCTGTCAGTTGAATACCCTTTATTCTCAAAGATACTGATTCAGAAGGCAACATGTCACTCCACTATCTGTTAGGCTCTGTTAACTGATAAGGATGATGGCTGCGTGTCATGCAGCTGAAAAAAAATCACCTACCAGGTTATTGTTATTTACCATTTGTTGACCGTATGTTCCAGTAATAGAAATATAATAGGTTTGTTCAAATCAATATTGACCGCACAACACCAGAGTAGGCACACAAGCAATTGTTAGATAAGGCAGAAATGAAAGCAGCTGCATACAAAACTCATCAGTTATTTATTGTAGCAGTTTGGGGGCTATAGGGCAACAAATCAAGTAGACTCACTCAGCTTTAAATAAGAAATTTAAAGCTAATAGAAGCCAAAGTATTTGTTCCCTATGTATTTATAGAAGGTCTCAAGATACAGTACTGTAGATCCTTCCCTACTAAAATGGGGATCAATCTGAAAAAGAAGAGAAACATAACAATCTGAATATTTGCTTTCTTTATGGCAGCTGCTGTAGGTAGCAATTTTAAGCAAACCCACATGGGTTTTATAACTCAAGTTGGGTTTTGAGCTGAAACAGCACAGCAATCGTCTTAATTTTATCCAAACTGACCATTTTGAGGAATAAAAACTTTGGCACCTTCTTCAGGCTCAGACTTGTGAGAAGGCAACAAAGGCCAGGCCTAATGATGGGTGAATTTATTCGCCAGGTGCAAAATCGCTGCCAATTTCTGCATTTTGCCGCCGGCGAATACATTTGCAAATTTGCCACGAAGATTCGCAGATGAAAATTTGACGGCGTCAAAAGCGACGGAATCGACACTGGTCAATTCAGAAGCAGGTGATGCTTAACAGATGCCCATTGACTTTAATGGGTGCTCAGCCCATTTTGACAGCGTCAAAATCGGCTTTTCACAAGTTTTTCACCTGTTTTGCGAATTTTGCAGGAAAAAGCTAAACGGGACAAATTTGCCAGGCCTAGCAGCAGGAATTCAGGGGCTATGTGCCACTTCTAATTTTTTCCCAAAGCCTACAAAATCAACCAGTGCAAAACTGTCTGGTTTTGACCAAGACAGCCCAGGTTTTAGAAGAGCTTTCCGGGTTAAAACTGCCTGCCTTGCAGGATTCCCCTAGACTGACATCATCACCCTGCCCCGCAATGGCATAGCCATTCCCCCATGACATCAGCTCCTGACCCCCTGTCCAGAAAGGGAGACAGGAAAAGGTGGCAACCCTAGGGCACATGTAGGGACCTATAGAATCTATTTGAGTTAATCCCCTACCTTTCTTTCAGTTCTCTTATTCTTTGTTATTGGGCCCAGCCCTTTATACTGGTTAAGTGTAACATCTTCACCTATTGGACAAAGAGTGTAATGACACTCCCCTGCCACACTGCTATATAGTGCTGTGTAGGGAGTGGCCTCTTCCTCTTTGGCTCCTGGTGTCTGTGCTGCTGGGTGTTTCCCATTGAGCCTGGGATCACCAAGGCCCCAGTAAGCCATTTACCCCAAAGGGACCTGTACCTTTGGTGCTGAAGTCGGGAACCAGGCAATCCCATGAATGAGGATTAGCTATCATTAGGGAAGATTCTGTAATAGTCTCTCTAGGAGAGAGAGATAGCCAGATTTAGGTAGTATGAGCAGTTGTGTGCTCCATCAAGGAGAATAGCAGATGGTCTTTGAGAGTGAGATATTCTGCCTACTATTTGACTATGGGAGTGACATCTGTACATGCTGCATCATCATCATGCTATCCTTCCTCCTCTGTGATATGCTAAGTCCTGCTACAGCTCCTGCGTGAATAAACCTGTGGTCAATTGCCTTTGCATATTTGTGTGCCAATAAACCATCTCACTTGTTTCACTATTTAAGAACCTCCTTGCATCCAATTTATCTATCTTTAACACTAATTTGCCTGTGGGTTGTAGTTTACACCATCTTAAAGGGGAAGCTTCCATTTAGCGAAGGCTCCGCCCTGAGTGTAGTTTCACAGTGTAACCCATGCTCCTACACTAGCTGGACAGCTTAACTCCTCATTGGCAGGATAGCCCAAAAAAGCGTTTCACACACATTCTATAAATCTGGGCCTGAGCTACATGCCAATGGTTTTCTCTGTCCCAACAGTCCGTCAAATACAATTATTCAACTTGCCAAGCTTTTTTCTCACAAAACCAAGCAAAAGTTAAGAAAGTCATGTAACACCTATTTGGGCTGCATAGCACACAAATAGTTAAACTGTCCAGCTAGCAGTAGAAGCATGGGTTACATGCGACTTCACACAACAGGGTCAGGGCCTTCGCCAAGTGGAAGTGTTCCCTCTATGGTGTAGTGCAACTACATCCCCCAGGCTACTGTGCATACAACAAACAAGTTGGGCGCCAGGAGGTTCTTGCAGTAAAACAGAAACGGTTTATTAAACTATGCACAAGGCAAGTGACCACAGGTTTAGTACTCACGCAGGAGCTGAGGCAATAGCACATTTCTCACACAGAGCTGCAGGCATTAGGCATTTCTCGCAGAGGAAAGATCTCCATTAGGCATGTGCAGTATTACACACATTCCCTCCTGGAAGTTGTCAGGCAAGCAGCTTCTACCCTACAGTCCCTCTTCACTGAGGTCCCTGACTGGAGGCAACACACAAAGCCTCTGGGAAGCTACTCCCTTACTGCAAATCCTCGTTGGAGCTTCAACTGCTCTTTCTCTCTCACCTCTCTGCCTTTCTCCTAGAGAGACTATGACAAGTATGCCCTAGTGTAACTATTCCTCATTCACGGGGTTACCTGGTCCCCGACTTCTTCTCCAAAGCACATGGGCCTTTCTGGGCCTAGCTGTACCCAGGCTCCCCTGAGCACACCCAGCTGGATCACCATCCACAGGCCAAAGAGGAAGTGACCACTCCCTACACACACTATATAGCAGTGTAGCAGGGGAGTGTCATTCTCTCCTGGCAGATCACTCTAAGAAAAAGGTGGGGGCCTTAAAGCTGCAGGGCAGATTAACCCATACCCATAGGGGCCCCTACAGTCACATGGACTTTTCTTCAAGATTGCTCATACAGAAAGGCACAAGTACAGTAATACCTTTGAAGTGTGATGTTTCCAATTTTTAATGTTCAGGACACAAAACATGATCGTATGTTTCAGGACAATAGAATAGTATGCTCTTCCCCAAGCGTTAACCCACCATTGAAATTAGAGATGCACAGAATCCACTATTTTGGATTTGTCCGAACCCCCGAATCCTTCGTGAAGCATCCCTAATTGAAATCCCAGGTGCATTATTACCAACACATTGCCATGTTCCTTAAAGAAACTAATCCAATGACCATAATCAGTCATAAAGCCTGATACTCCAATAGTCCAGAGTGCAATTCATGTTATATTGTAATGCATGTTATAGTCTATTGTGTACAGCAAACAAAGTTTGCGGAGTCCATGTATATATTGTCATTTTAGTGGTATTATAGGTTTTTGGAATATGTCATAAAATTTATTAAAAGATCCGAATATAAAAAATCATGAACGAAATAAAGCGCTTAACAATCCGAAGAAAATTCCCAACAACTCAACACTTAAGGGCTTATTTATTAAAGGTTGGATTTTAAAGGTTTCAAAGGTTTTAGACTAAACTCACAAACTCTAAAACCACGATTGTCTCTGAATTTATTAAGAGATCTGCAAAAAAAAATTTTAAACAGAATTTGGAGTTTTTCATTAAATTTTTACTGAAAAAAAATGTGAAAAGTCCGAATTCTATAGGACCTCAACAACTTTATAAAATTTTTTGAGTTTTTAAGAAATATAGAAAAAACACAAATTTATCGACATTCGTCGAAAAGTTAGTAAATCGGCACCTAAGTCTATTAGAAATTCATTAAAAAATTAAATAAACCCAAATACGTTTTTTTGCCAACAAGATTTTTTTTGCCACGAAGTCAGAATAAAGTGCAAGGTACTATTTTAATAATACAGGGACAAAGAAAATCATTTAAAATTAAAATGAATTATTTGATTAAAATGGAGTCTATGGTCTTCCCAGTAATTTAGAGCTTTCTGGATAACGGGTAAAGGAATCCCATACTTGTACACATGTTTAAAAGGAACAAGTATACCAAATTAACACTAAGGGGCAGATTTATCAAGGGTAGAATTTTGAATTTAAAAAACTTCTACATTCGATCAACCTGAATTTATTAAAATTTGTTAAAAAATTTTTTTTTTTGCGGGATTAATGGTCCCAAATTAGGCCTAATTTTAATCATATGAATCGAAGTATTAGCGCATTCGCATCATATGCTTCGAAGTTTTTCCAAAAAAATAACTTAGATTTTTCAAAGTCCACCAATTGACTCCAAATAGTTTCTAGGAGGTCCCCCATAGGCTAAAACAGCAATTCAGCATTTTAAAGAGACAGTACATGATACATTTTGATATTCAAATTTTAAATTTTTTTTCATATTTGAAATTCGAAATCTGCCCATAATTTGTCACTAAATGAATCCTTTAAGTGTCAATAGCATTGGTTGGTATAAGAACCTAATTTTTAAAATTGTATGCACCCATCATTATGTAACAATGAATAGCCAATTTGATTGATTGTAAGATGCTGTCTGGGTAAAGGGCAGAGTTCATGCTGAAAAGCAGCATGTATTTTGCAACTTTCCCCACCATGGTTAATGATTCCTAATATCAACAGATCTACAGTTCAATTTATTTAAAAATGAAATAAGAATATATTGTACATTACTAATTTAGTCACTGCACTACTTAAAACAGTGTTTTGAGGGAATTTAAAATCCTTCTTAATTAAATGTAAAATACAAATGGATTATTCTCCTTTTTAGAAGTAACTTGTTTAAATTGATGGCAATTTTATCCAAATCCTGGTGCTTACGAGATTAATGTTGCTGTTTAAAGGTCAAGTGCTGTATTTGCATACAACCAAGCTGGTCTCTTCTTGCTGTGTGTAGTTATTTTTATCTGTTACATTATCTAGGAAGCAAGTATGTGATCAGCATTTTAGTGTTTTTAAGATGTCTACATCCTTCAGCACAAATTAGTTTTGATGAGCTGCACCTTTTTTTATTTCTGGGTCAAATCCTTTAATTGTAACTCTAGTATCTCCAACTTTACAATTAGCCATTTGCCTGTGATATGTTAATAGCTATTAGGATGAGGCACTGAGCTTTACACTAGAAACAATAATACTCCATTAGAGCTTCTATTGTGTATATTTTGATGATTATATATTTATTATCCACATTAATGCTTCTAGAGTAGTACTGGGAAAATAGAAAACAACAGAGTTAATAACGGCCCTTCCAAGGCTGTAAAGTATGAACAATAGATATTTTTTCTATTTCTCCAAACACTTAACAATGGAATGTGTTGTATGCAAAGGTCAAATGTTTGAACTTATTTTGTATTATATGTCTAGGTCTTGTAATCCACATGTTCTGCCTAAATAATATATAAGAAATATACTGTACATTTAATGAAATGTACATATACAGGTATGGGATTCATTATCTGGAAAACCATTATCCAGAAAGCTCGAAATTATGGAAAGGTGATCTCCCATAGACTCCATTTTATCCAAATAATACACATTTTTTAAAAGTATTTCCTTTTTCTGTGTAATGCTAAAATAGTATCTTTTACTTGGTCCAAATGATGATATAATTAATCCTTACTGAAAGCAACAGCAGCCTATTGGGTTTATTTAATGTTTACATAACTGTCTAGCAGACTTAAGGTAGGAAGACCCAAATTAGGGAAAGATCTGTTGTCTTGAATACTCCAAGCCTCTAGCGTTCTTGATAACAGGTCCCATACCTGTATTTAAACGAATTGTTGGTAGAAAATGAAGGTAGAATAGATAGGATTACACGCAACCATTGGCACCTGAATACCAAATATTACTCTTACATAAGTTTATAGACTGACCCCAAAAATCAGCCTAATGTGTTTCAGAATTACACAGCACTCAATTAGAGGCACCACCTCTAATTAGCCATGGGGGCAGCCATTCAAAGCTGAAAAATGAATGGTGGTCCTATGCTTTTAAAAATGGCCATTATTTTGGGCAATCTCTCTCTCTTAAAGGAACAGTAACGTCAAAAAATAAGTGTTTTAAACTAATGAAAATATAATGCAGTGTTGCCCTGCACTGGTAAAACTGATGTGTTTGCGTCAGAAACTCTACTATTGTTTATATAAATAAGCTGCTGTGTAGCAATGGGGGCAGCCATTCAAAGGAGAAAAGGCTAAAGTTACACAGCAGATGGCAGATAAGCTCTGTCTGTCTAATGGTGTTATCTGTTATCCATTAGTTAACCTGTGCCATATAGCTGTTTTTCAATTTCCGCCATTGCTCCACAGCAGCTTGTTTATATGAACTATAGTAGTGTTTCTGAAGCAAACACATCAGTTTTACCAGTGCAGGGCAACAGTACATGATATTTTCATTACTTTAAAACACTTACATTTTTTGGTGTTACTGTTCTTAATAGCTGCATGGCGGGGGAGGATCTAGCATACAGACTGAAACCAAGGTTCAGGTCACAGTGATTATAAGGAATGCTACTATGCAAAGAAGTAAAAGACGTTTTATACTGTGACCAGAGGTAAACAAGTTAGGGACCACCGTATGGGGTTTACCTTGACGTGGTACAGTGGCTTTTCAACTTTATGATCATAACTTTATAACTAAAACTGCCTGTCTTTTAAACATATGCATTTGCAATTATACTGAATTACTTATTAGACAGGGGCCCAGGGAATGTGCATTGAAAAATAGCACTTCCATTATACTGATATATACTTTAACTTAGCCTTTGAGTGCTTCCACTTCCCCTCCCCTTTTCCCTTAGTGAATATTGTAAAGTAGAAATGGCACAGGATACACAGCACACAACATATAAGCTCTGTAGTATACAATGGAATCCTTCAGAACGTATCTGTTATCTACTGTTTATCCTGTGCTTGAATGGCTGCCCCCATGGCTACACAGCAGCTTGATTAAATACAGTATAACTATAGTAGACTTTCTGAAGCAAATACACCAGCTTTACCAGTGCACTGCAACACTACATTATATTGTCATACCTTTAAAACAGATTCATTGTTTGGTGTTACTGTTCCATTAATGGGTAGCTAGTATGTGACTACATGTTTGATGAAATTACATAGCTTTTGACTTTTGACTAAATATGTCTTTGTTGTTTTAGTTATGTTGCTTGATATCCTATCTGTCCAACCAACCTTATATTTACTTTGCTATTTTAATTTTTCAAACATTTTATTGAAGATTTACAAGAAAACATACAAAATTTCAGTGACAAATTATTTAGATGCAGAAGAATAATTTTTTAACTAATGGTAAAATAAAGCTTTCTCAGAGGCAGTCATCAATAAAAACATGTTGTTCATTGTCTGGGTTAAAGAACGTGACATATGGCTTGAGAATAACACATCATTATCAACATGCAATAAAGCAAAACTAGGGATAGATTTACATATTTTTTTTTAAAATAGAGTTAAAAATATAGAAATCTTGAAACTTCACTCCGAAAAAGACTTACCTTAGGACAGGACCAGAGATAATGGAACATGCTCACATATAGGGCAATAAGAGTAAGATTTAGAGGACTTACAGCACTTTCAAACCCTTTGTAAAGTAATTATAAATAAATTATAAATAAATCTTGTTACTGACCTTGCGGCAGTGTCTACTTGGATATAGTCTACACAATCAAGTTATTTCTTTATCACCCATTGCGTCAATGTCCTTCCCTTAAAATACAATGTTGCTCAGCCTCTGTCATCATCACTTACTCTGTTCCCCCAGTAGCATCAGAGGAAGCCTATGGGACTTTGGCACCTGTGGTTGCATCCGTGTAGCAGTCTATTAACCATTAGCCCTAAAACTGCTCAAGAAAAACCCTTCTTAGTGTAACAGCAGACCCCTGCCAACACCAGTCTTCACCAAGGCCCTTTTGTAGCCCCAGAACTTTCGGCTTTGGACAGAGAAACACACACAGGCACAACAGAGAGGATTCCAATAGTGTAGTGTCAAGGGATTAGGCAGAGATGAAGTTAAACTATACAATAGGTCAGGGCAAGCAGAGAGAAACACAGATACAAGACTTAAGCATGAAACTGTAACACAGAGCCAGGTTGAGAAAGTTTGGGAAATAAAAAAAAGGGCTTTTATTTTTAAATTTTAGAGGAAAATTTGGAGCAGCGCCAAACGTCAGAACAAAGTAAAGTATGGAGGTTCAATATTTAATCAGAACATTAATGAAACCACTGCTTCTTTTCTGATATAAAACAAAGTTATGTGAAGAGTAGTAATGGGCAAATCTGTCCGAATAAATTAATTGAAGTCAATGGGTGTCAATGTGCAAAAATTTGGACGTGAGTGGCAATTTTTATAAGCCCAACTCTTTTGTCCAAATGCATTAAATTCAATGGGAGTCCTAATAATTTTGAGGTGCATCAATTTTTATGCACGCAACAATTTTGACATGCGGAAAAATTTTTTTTTGTTGCAGTGAATTTTTCCACACTGAATTTTCGCAGCAGTTTCACAATAACATTCTCGGGTGGCAAAATAATGTAAAATGAAAGGTTTGAAGCGATTTGCAAGGCAAGCAAGGATCACAAAACCCAAATATTATAAAATCCATATTTTCTGTAATGATTTTAAGCAAATGTTTACATTTAGGTAAGGGAAGCTAAAAGTGCCTCTTTAAATTGTATACAAAGTCACGTACAGTAATTTAGCCCTTTACATGTCGAAGCATATCCAGTTTGCTTTTTGACCTGCTATATGTTCCATTATGTGTTTACTGCCAATATGCTCTGTGCATCAATCAAAAGTGAAAGGGTTTATAACAATGAAAACAACGACAGTGACAACACAATTCAACGATGGCAGAAAAAAGGTTATATAACATATCACATTCTATTTTAAGTACAAAAAGTCAGTAAACCAGGGGTTTGTTTTGTTAGTGTGTTATCTAAGTATAAATACAAAAAGTATGGAACATAATTACATTGTCATGTATTACTTTTAGATTAGCAGTTCAAATAACTATTGATGCAATTTAAATATTATGTACTGTGCAATATGCATTTTCTGAAATTGACAAGAAGAAATGGAAAGAGCTGAAGAAACAATGTGATGCTGAAAGCTTCTGCTAATAGAGGGTTATAGCTTCTTTCTTGCATACTTATAGATCTTGTCAAATAAACACTTTGTTTTAGGCTATCTGCTTCATCATTTCTGGAATTTTCTTTAGGGTATTATAAAAGTTGTTAGAATAATGTGTTGGCAGTTTGTGTTGTTTCTAAGCTAATAGTATGTACAGTATATCTGCAGAATAAAATATTCCTCCATAATCTTTGCATCCATGTTCACAGTGAATTAACAAAGTGCGAGCAACAAGATTTCTGCATTTATATAGTAAATAAGATTGAAAAACAAAATACCCAGAGAAGGCAACAACTTATTTCTTCTTTCATTAACATGTCTTGAACTTGTCTGCCCTTCCAGTAAATAAACTATGCCGATAAGGCCAGTTTTCATCCTTTGTCAGTGTCTCCTTGTCCCTGAACCATTCTAGGTAAGACAATTAATTGCAATGCTTGCATATATTTTTATATGATTATTGTTTTTCTGATCAGCATAAAAGGGTTCTGCCATAATTGTGTTCATGCAAAAATGGACTCGATCGTTGCTAGTATTGACTTCATACTGTACATTAATTGTTCTTGCCCCTAAACATGCTCTCGCTTTTACTGCACTTGGTCAGGATTCACCATGGGCAAATGTTGAGAAGCAAAATGTAGGAGAGAATCCTCCCTCAGTGCTTTCAAATCTAAACTCAAAGGGGGAAAATTCACAAAAGTAGAGAGAGCCCATTTCTGGAGTAAAAGTGGTGGTAAACTGGTGTAAAAAACTTTCTCCATATTCACAAACAGAAATCCGCCTAAATTCCGACTAAACTGCCACTTTTCATATTTTAGTGAAAGAAAGACTTGTCTTTCAAACTACAAAAAAACTACATTTTAAATTACATTTTCTCCCGACATTTTAAAAATGGAGTAAAGCTCAGTATAACTCTTCCCCATGTCAGATCAATTCTAAGATAAACTTTTCTGCTTTGGTTCACCCAATCTTCATTTCACACTTCTTGTAGGTGCCCCATTGGGGAATTATTATCATATTAATAGGGATTAGCATTTTATAGTCAGGGAACAAGTTTCTGTTTAACCCTATAGGTGTAAAACTTTCATTAACAAAACAAGTAAAACATTGATTAAACAAAAAGGGGCCCATTTAGTTAGCTTGAGTGAAGCAATAGAAGAAAAAAAACTTTGAATTTCAAAATTTTTTTTTGGCTACTTCGACCATCGAATGGGCTACTTCGACCTTCGACTACGACTTTGACTCGAACGTTTCGAAGAAAAATCGTTCGACTATTCAACCATTCGATAGTCGAAGTACTATCTCTTTAAAAAAAAAACTTTGACCCCCTAGTTCGCCACCTAAAACCTACCGAAGTCAATGCTAGCCTATGGGGAAGGTCCCCATAGGCTTTGCTAGCTTTTTTAGGTCGAAGAAAAATCGTTCGATGGATGGATTAAAATTATAATTTTCCTAGGTAAATTAAACCGCCTTCCCCTAAAAAATCCAATTTGATGGCTGACTGACAGGTGTAATAAGCGCCAAAGAAAAATTCAGAAATTCAGTCTGTTTAACACACAAATTCACAAAAGTGGAGATAGAGGTTTGTGAATTTGGTGGGCAATCCAACACTTTTATCTTTACTTTTATTTTGTCTCAATATCAAAGACTACCTCTTGGAGAACGTGCATAACACCTTAACTGGGAACTGGCACTTATATGGCAGTGTCACCCACTGAACAGTGGACACTTAATACAGCTCTGATTTGTGTCTGTATGTTACCCTCCCATTAAGACTGTAAGCTCTATGGGGCAGGGACCTCCATCCTTTTGTCTCCTTGACCATATGCAGTTAATATGTATTGTAACTATACTTTATATTTATGTGTATTTTTATACTTATTTGTACTCATTATTGATAAATATACCCCTAAGTCGGAGGTTTTTTTGTTGAATAGGTCTGTTTTCGATCAAATAGTTCTGTATTCAGCTGAATTAGAATCGTACGAAATTCAAATTTTCTTCATTCGAAAATTCGCCTTGACCTTTGATAAATCTGCCCCTTCATGTCCTGTGGGCTAGATGCCCCCCCCCAAAAAAATAGGTACCTACAATGCTTTTTGACATTTTAACACATGTTCTCTTTAAGTAGCTTATGTACACCAAACTTACAATTACCCATAAATACTTCACTGTCATTGCTCTACATTTGGATTATTTCTATGTGTAAAATTGTGTATTTTTTAAGTAAATACTCACAAATGGGGAAACGTACTGGGTTTTACACGCACTCTAAAGAGGAGGAAAAAATGTCTGCATCACAAGAAAAATCATCCTGTATACCAGAGGCATAGTTGAAATTAGTTTATCACTAAATCTTGCAAACCTATTGCTGGTCTAGGAATAATTATAGGGGCTTGTGCTGCATTGTATGTGCCTTGGAGCTGTACTAAGACTCTAGATATGCCTCAGAGACTCAGCGATGAGCATTTGTTAGATACGGACTGATTTTTCTATATGTAATATATCACTTCTCAACACATCCCAGAATGTGCCCCCAAGTCTTGTACTGAGATCTGAAAACCTACACAGCTTAATTTATCTTTCACATGTTAGCTTTTCTTTGCTTACATTTTATATATTTTGTAAAGAATGTTTTTTCTTTGCTTTATAGAATTTCCAGCCTATGATGTAAGTGCACTAGCATAATGATACTATGGGGAGTTTATGTAAATATATCAGCATTAAAACTATATATCTCTATGACACCACATAAAGAATAATGTTCCTAAAAGCATAGACATAAATTAGTAGATATGGAATTTCAAGAAAAAGAAAATTGGAAGTTCTCTGGTGTAAACTGGATTGCATTGTCAGTTTGTTCTGGGCAAGGTATACTCAAACATCAATTAAAAAGAATAGACAAGATCTCCACAGAGAATATAAAGGAACAGATTTGGTGACAAGGAGCTTTTTTATCAGACAGTCCCTGAACATCTTGGGTTGATAAAAGTATGCCTTAAATAAAGCATATTATTGCTACTCTAAACCTGGGACTGATCTTGAAGAATGAGCTTTCACAGATGTTTTTCTTAGGTGTGCAATTTTATCTTTTTTGTGCCAAAAATTTGGTCTGCACCTAATATAATCATAACATTTCTTAAAATTGTAAAAAAAAGTTTGGGTTCCATTAATTATTTCTGAAAATCATTTTCTAATAATTTGAAAAAAACTATTTGAAATGTCCTACATTTTTTCCAATATATTAACTTCAAGCTTTTCTCTGATGAATTTTGCTTATTAAATATAAGATTGCTATAATGTATATTTAATTAATATGTATACATATGTATGCATGAACACATTCATATTATTTATTTATTTTGGAGGATGACTCATGGTGAGATTTTACTTATATAAAAAGTACAAATATATTCTGTGAGTTTCATTACTCAAAGGTAAAGCACAAACACTTGCAGTTTCTGAAGTGTAGCAAATCTAATGAGAAAATAGCTTTAAAACATATTTAACTTAGCACTCCTGTTTTTCTGTATCTATTTAAGCCTTGTTAATTTAATATCTTACATGTGTGAGTCTGATGTTTTATAAAACACTTTTTGTTCTTTACCGTTAGTAAGTCTGTCTACAACTGGCATGCTAGAAAGACATTTCTGATGAATGATCATTTAATGAACTATATCATCTTGGTGGGGAGTTTTTCTAAAAATCTTATTGATTGATGGGTTGATTTTTTGGCAACAGAATCAAATTTCACCTAGAAACTGGAATCTTCTAGGAAACTTGCTACTGCAACAATTTATATAGTTTTGTAAAGTTGTTTTGAAGAAAACATGATTTTTATGTTACGCTGTTCCTACTATTTGCCTTATGATGTACAATCTCTATAAGCATACAATCCCATTCACTCTATTTATGTGTGTGCTGTTCCAATCGCTTCCACTTGCACATCATGATAGTAGAAATCTATTCAACAAAGGTCCTATAACCCTAATTACTCTCTCTTTAAATAGCAATTAACCTTAGGTAATCCAGGGGCCCTCAGTCCCTTTTGTGTATGAAAAGTACCGGGAACTGGAATTTTACAGTGCAGTGCTGGCAACTAGGAAACACTGAGGAGCACAACTCAGGGAATTTCCACTAAGAAAAATAAAACACACAGTTTACAAATGAAATAGATATACTGTAAACTGTATATAAAACAGAAGTGAACTTGTGCAATCTAATACACAATGCACTCCTGCATTGGGGACTTGTGGGACCTACCTATCTCACTATTAGGTACCTGACTTTCTCCAACATAGTTCTTTTTATTATCAAAGTCCCAATCCTCTGGAAGGGGTTAATGACCAAATCGTTTAGTTCAATTGAAATGTCCCTTCCCAAGCACTCTTATACCCCAGGTAGCACTACCTTTCCCAAAAGTACCTCTCTCTTTGGAACTTAGCAGTTGCTTCCACATAGCAGGTAAATGCACAAGACCTGGCTCCACATTTTTATCTTTGCCAGTATCCTCCCTTGGGTGGCTCACTCACCAGGGTGCTTTCAGAGACAGTCACACTGGAGATTACAGGCAGCTCTGCAGCAGGATCAATCTCACCAGTTGAACCTTTCTCCTCCTGAGTCTCTAGCAGTTTGGCAGGGAACAGGATGGGCTCTCTCTGTACTTCTACAGATGCAGCAGCTTCTCTGCACTCTTGGATAGTCTCCCAAAAACTGGTCCTGGTTGGATGATGCAGCATAGAACACCATTGCACCATTGGATGGCTCTCCAGCCTGTAACTGGGCTGGATGATGTCACAGACAGAAAAACATGGGAAGGATTTGTCTGATCCCCTATAGTCCTTATTCAAGAAGTTTAACAGCAAGTTTCAATACTTGCTGTACAAGGAGCCTTTTTTTTCTTGAGAAGAAACAATTTACCAATAAATACAGTCATTACAGATGTTTAATTGTTCCTTGGTTGCAACAGATCCATTTAACCTAGGGAAAATGAATAGGCATCTATAGCAAGCAACTGGATTCTCCTTTGCACTATTTGATATTTTTTTTGTTTACTGACCCTTTGCTTCTTGGGTTGAAGAGATGGTCTTTTATTTACTAACAATGCCTTTTTATTGAGAGACATTATCACTATAGATCAAATACAATACAGCATATAGAAGCATATTGTATTTGTTCTATTGTATGCTTGTGGAACTCCTAGAAGATACATACCAAACTTCAACGCCCATTAGCCATAACAACACAGTTTCTCAATTTTTTCAAACAGTAGTTTCAACAGTATATTAATATCAAGTCAACTTCAACCTTCAGACCTTTGATGCAGCTGTGCCACCAAAACAGCAGTTTATTGATAGAAAATGATTTGTATAACAATTTGAAGGTGTTCATGGGATGACTTTGATATGTAAATTTAAATCATGCTGTTTCCTGCTGTATATTTTTTTACTTATGTTATGTCTACTATAATCTGTTATGCCAGAGGCAAAATGCCTGGTATTTAAAAGTGCAACATTGTGCAGATTAAATGATTTTAGAGTAATACATGTGCTAAAAGTGTTAAACTCTTTTCCAGTGTCTAGTTTATCAGCCTTGTGAATCTCAAATAGTATTGGAAAGCTTGAATTCATCATAATTTTTATAGGATAAAGAAAATAATAGCAAGTAAAATAAATAGCCAGGAAATATGCTTCTATATGCTGTATTGTATTTGTTCTATAGTGATAATGTCTCTCAATGAAAAGGCATTGTTGGTTTTAGATTAACCAGAGTTGTATATAGCTGGAGTCTCTTTCTTATATTTAACATTTCATTTTAAGGAAAAAATTCTGTCATTTGTATTTAAAATATTTTGTATTGAAAATCTTTTCTATAATAAATGTTTTAAAATGGTCATTCTCATGCTTTGGTATGTAAATTTAGTTTGCTAAATATTTCATTCTCTCATGTACAGAAATTAAACCTCCTGTATTTACAAGAGATGGAAATTTGAAAGCTAAATATAATAGAAGTGTGTTAGCTAGGGAGTTTAATTTTCTGGCTTGCCATAAAAGGGTTTAATCTTGGAATGGTTTAGAAGTTATTTTAATAATACTGCCAGAATAATGCAGGATTTGCATTAGAAATGATTCTTGCAATGCTGGATTAGAAATGTCTATGATTCGTGAAGCTCTAAAAGTATTTTTTGCTTTACATTTAATTGTCTCAATAATTTTGCTTCTAGTAATCCTTGCAGCAAGCCTAGTTTGGACTTTTTTGTAATTTTGAATAAAAGCTAAATATTTTTCTTGCACGTATAGATATTTACATTATCATTTCATAGACCTATAGTATATAATATATGATTGAATAATACATTTAAAAGGAATGTAGATTAATTAGACATTGACAAAAATCTTCAACTTACTAAAACAGATGAATTTATTATTGTTAAACAGGTATGGAAACTGTTATCCAGAATGCTCAGAACCTGAGTTTAATAATAATATAATGGGTCTTTATATTATTTGGATCACCATTCTTTGTTTACTAAAACATAATTTAATGTTATAGGTTGCATTACAGTTGTCTCAGCATCCTGCTTACATTGAATCCATATATAACTTACTGTGTCATCAGAGCTGTTTAATGGTGATCACTGGAAAAATCTTGCAATAAGAAAATCATGGAACGTTTCTAAGGTTATCATAGAGTACAGATATGGGATCTGTTATCTGGAAAACCTCAGGTCTCAAGCATTTCAGATAATAGACCCCATACCTATATGAGTAAATGAGCACATATTCAATACAGGAACCAGTTGGATGCATTGTAAACACAATACAAAATACTGTGCTTTTATACAAAAGTAGTGTTCAAAGCATGTGACAGGAGGTTCCCAGCTTGACTCCCAGCAAAGCCTAACATAATCCTAGTTTACTTTTAATTCTCCTAGTTTCAACTTCTTAGAAGCAAATAGCTTGCATATTACATTACCATATTAAGCATAAGTGAACTGCTTCACTTTGCACAGTTCCACAGCAAAAAAGTGCATTTTGCAAGCAGTACATTTTTTTTGGCAAATCCCTACTAGAATTTCACTATGCAGTCTGGTGAGCTGGAAGAAAATCATGGTCTGTTGTGTGGGTAAAAAAACCCACCCTTTGCCTTCCACATCAACGAATAGGATTGGAGCCTGATTTGGAGACTATATATGGGCAGTTGCCACCATGTTCAAAAGAAATTGGCAACATGGGAGTCTTGTTTTTCTATGCTGTTTTAGCATAGTGGAAAGGAGCTTCTCTGAGGTAGGTCAATATATATATATATATGTATATATGTGTATATATATATATATATATATATATATATATATGTATATATGTATGTATGTATGTATATATATATGTATGTATGTATATATATATATATGTATGTATATATATATGTATGTATATATATATATATATATATATATATACATATATATATATATATATATATATATATATACATATATATATATATATATATATATATATATACTATTGCCAAGACACTAACACATTAACTGGTAACTAATGTCACCTTCCCGAGTTTACACACATTCCAGTGAAGTGATGTGCTCAGTTTTAAAAAATGTGACAAATTACTCTACCCATATTTTGTTGGATATTCTGGAAAGATTCTGTTTGTTATGCTGAAAAGCAATGGCAAGTCTTAGAAACCCTGTGTTTGCCATCAAACCCAGTTAAAAGCAGTGGAGTAATCTGATTGCCTGGAAGCCTCAGAGGACATCTGGAAAAAGAGGAGAATCCAGGAAGCGCCTGTGTTTGGAGTCAAATCCACAGAGTAGACTGGCAGAGGTTATAAAGGAGCCCCTGCTGCAGCATCCAGCCATAACCAGTGTGGAGCTCGGCCAAGGACAGGTTTGAAGCTCCAGAGACAGCAAAGAGACAAAGCCAGCAGACAGATAGTCAGCAATGAAAGTAAAGGAGTTGCCTAACAGCACTGCCAAGATTTGAAGGGGTTGTGTGTGCTCATCTAGGGAAACTTAGAGCTCTGGTCATATAAAGAGACAGTTCTGTGTATTCACTGTGGATGCCTTTAACAACTGTGTTAGTCCCCAGTGAGTGATCTGCCTGGGGGAAGTTATTGGAAGGCTCCAGCGTGAGTTCCCTGTGTGAGTACAGCTATTGATTGTGAGCCTGTTATGTGGGAGCAACTGCCTTGTTCAAAAGAAAGGTACTTTGGGGCAGGTAGCACTACCTGCAATATGGAATTGCCATCTGGAGTGGAGCGTGGGACTTTGGCAGTTGATTGACTGTGCAAGGATTTGATAGAACACACAGTTTCACAAGTGCAGGGTTTATATTGTTGTTATCATATATATATTGCTTTTCATTCTTATATAAAGTTATATTTGTTTGCTGCAAAACTGTTGTGTTTTATTTTTCCTGGTGGAATTCCCCTGATGTGTATTTCCTGAGTGTCCACTAGTGCAGTGGCTGCACTATGCTGTAAATCCCATTTCCCAGAATCTTTCACATATATACAAATTGAAGTTAGGGCTGCTGGATTATTAATAGTTAAAGGCTATTTAAGAGTGTGATAAGAGCGGGTTACACAAAAAAATAATAAAGATAAACAATGTGTTACGGTTGCCATACATTTTTAAAGCTGCCTGATAAACATCTGGATGATTTTCAGCCACATATTGGTCAGGGAGGCCCTCAGAGGGCCCCATAAACAGACCAATAAGCTGACGCCTGTCAGCAGCTTTTATCAGCCCATGTATGGCCTCCTTTAGGATGCATTTTAAATAGAGCACACACACTTCCCAAGCATTCTTAAGATAAACCATTCTCCCAGGAGCACTATGGTAGGTACACATTTTCCAAAACATGCCTGATGTCAAATTCACCAGCTGAAGTATTCCCAGTAGTAGACCAAGAACTGGAATGTTAAGGCAGGCACAGATATAGCTTCAATATTTAGTTTTTTTTTTTTTTAATGAAAACTCTTTTTTTTTTTCTCATATTTTACCAAAAACAAACTTGACCTAACTCCCATCCACACATTTGGCTTATTTACTAATATTTCAGGTATAAAAAATTGAGTTTCAATAAATAACCCCCTAAATGATTAATATATTGCAAAGAACAGGAGACGTGTTTATGTTTAACATCCCTATAACACAAAATCAAGTGCAGAAGGATCTTTACACCTGAAGCAGCATAGCATTCAACTGCAATGCAAAAAATCATTGATACAAAATGGTTTGGTTTTCCCCCCACATATTGTGCCAGTTGTAATCCCTTTTCTTATTCATAGGCACCAGGAACTATATATGTGATAAAAGGGGTCCAAATCCAAATTATGGAAAAATCTGTTGTATGGAAACCCCAGGTCTCAAGCATTCTGTGTGACAGGTCCCATACCTATACTTGGTTTGAAGTTATAACTTGAGTTCTAGCTCAAAAAAAAAATTTGAACGTGGATAAACCAGCTCCTTAGTTTGCTACTGTTATTCTTTAATGGCTGCTTTACCTTACCAAATACCGTATATAGAACCCTGCAAGCATGGATACCTCTCATATTGATGAATCATTAACCAGGACTTTAGATCTACTTTATGCCATTAAAGCTAAATCACACGCCTTCAATTTTTTGGGACAAAACTTTCAATAAAAAGTAAATGTCACAAACCGCACTCTAAATCCAGAACCCAAACTAAGATCCCTGGTCTTGACTCTCACTTCTGCCTATAACCACCACCTTTCACCTCGGAGGAGCTCTTGGCTAATTGGATGCCGCCAGGTCTTATTTGAGAGAGGAGCAAAGCTAACGGTTCTGGACGAGCAAGGGGGCATGATCGTCTCACCAAGATACTGGAAGGAAGAACACCACATTATAAACAGGCCGGGCCAGCACAAGCAGAGAATCATCAGACAGGCTGTAATCAGGATTAGTGGACAGGCGAAGGTGGGATTGGAGAGGTCTGAATAGTCACAGGCAGGCAGGATCAGGATTGGAGAGGTCAGAGTAGTCAAGCAGGTAGGCAAGGGTCAATACACAGAAGATCAATTGGAATTCACTAAGAATAACACACCCAGGAACAAGCTAATTAAACCTAACAACGGGCAATGAGTTAAACTACAAAGCCCTTTTAAATAGTTTGAATTTTGCACCGTTGCGCAATGACGTCATCAGGCCGCCGCATAACCATGGGAGCGTGCGGCCACACGCACCATAGAGAAACCGGCGCTGCATGAGGAAAGACACATGCAGCAGGCAATCCCGTCGGAGACATGACCCCGCCGCCCACTAGGCCACCACGGTAAGGTTTTTTTATAAAATCCGACTTTTTAAATTTTTTTAAAATTTGTTAAAACCAAGGATGGAAAAGTCCGAATCTGAAAATCCGGCATCTCAGACCTGTCGAAGTCCGTGGGAGGAATACCAATGATTTTTTGATGTGAGCTGGGTTTCGTGCAATACCCCGAAGTTTTCAGAGTTTTCGGGCAAAAATCCAAATTTTCGGGTGAAACATCTGGAAAAAAATGTGAAAATCAGATTTAAAAAAAAAACACATGAACATTTTCGGGAAAATGTAATCATTTGAATTAAATTTTAAAAAAATTAGAATATTGAAAATTAAAAAAAATGCCGAATTGCTCTTTTAACCAATGGGGGGACCTCCTAGAACTTATTTGGAGTAAATTGGTGGACTTTTAAAACATTTTTTTGGCAAAAACTTTGAATCAAATTTGGTCGAATGCGCTATTCCTTTGATTCGTATCATTCCGATTTGGCCGAATACGGACCTTTTCGATCAAAAACTGACCTAGTCGACCAGTTTTTTCAATTCAAAATTTGACCCTTGATAAATATGCTTTCACAAAATTAGAGACTGGAGCACTCTAACCACCCGCCGTATCATTCAAATTGCACATTGGAACGCTCTTCTACTTAGCGGTCTACTATTACATTTAATCCAAGTTCGCTCACCGCTGTCTGAAATTGGCTCGGGTGCATATGCCCCGGGCCCTCCGCTTCAAATATCCCAATGTAATAAAATTGTGGGTCACTCACCGCTCCTGTTTGGTGGTCCGGGTGCTGCGCCCCGAACCCTCAGCATAGGGGAGACATCAAGGTACAAATCAGCAGTTAGGCACGCACTCCACAGGACTCCAGGTAACGGTAAAAAGATTTTTACTTTATTGCACAAACAAATATCATCCTAACGCGTTTCGTATGTTGCCACACGTAATCATAGGAATTAATGACAATTACAATCACATGGTTTAAAAAGCATTGGAAGCCTACGTCACTTAGGACGTACTTCCTCCTTAAAAATTTCTTAACTCTTTCACAGCTGTTGATTGTGTTCTAAAGTTTTAGTTTTCGATTACAAAAAATTTCTTACAAGCTATTTTCTATTCAGTCTATATTTATTATATTTTTCTCAACTTCACCAACATTGTGTCATATAGTTTAATGTATCTCTTATATATTTTTCTCTTTAAGATTAAGTTGTTTCAATCAATTCATTTACTTTGTTTCAATTATTAGTTTTTCACTTTACTATCTTATGTAACTTTAAATTTATAAGATCCAGACCTATTTGGTGGTTTTGAAACTTTTTTATAGGGCGGAGGGTTATTATTTTCGCGTTAATATTTCTTTTACATTTTCTTAAAACTAATGAAAATCATTCTCTATTTTTTCTTTTTTCTTTATTTATTCAGATTATATGTATATCACTGGTTTATGATTATTTATCTTTTTGCTGTATTGATCTATTCCTTCTGTTTCTTTTCTATTATATATATTTACGTATGACAGCTTACATCCCATCTTACATTTAACCCCTTGGGTTCTCGTGTGTCCAATAGAAGAATCCATTTAACTTCTAATTCCAAAAGTTTTTTTTGTTTGTTTCCCCCTCTACTTCGATTTCTCACTTTGTCTATTCCCTGAATTCGTAAGTAGGTAACATTTCCTTGATTACATTGGGAAAAATGTCTAGATACTGTGGTAGCACTACTTTCTGCCCCTATCTGACTTATATGTTCTCGCATTCTATTTTTTAGGGGGCGAGTGGTACATCCTACATACTGGATGCCACAGTGTGTACATGTTAACAGATACACCACATGGCTTGTATTACAGTTAATAAAACAATTAATGTTGTATTCTTTTTGTGATGTTGTACTTACAAATGTTTTTGACTTGTGCATCTGTACACATGTAATACATCTTGATGCTCCGCAGCAATACGTGCCCTTCACTTCTAGCCAATTCCTTCTATTTTCTTTTCTTTTAAATTCACTTGGAGATAGAATTTGTCCCAATGTTGGTGCTTTTCTACTTACAAAATTATACCCCTGTATTAGTACCTCTCTCAATTTATTATCATTATAAAGCATTGGTATATGTTTATTAATAATATGCTTTATCTGAGTAAATTGCCTACTATATGAGGTGATGAATAGTGGTTTTTCCATTCTTTGATGTTTATTGAAATTTTTCGTTTTTAACAGGTCCTCTCTGGTTTTTGAAATAGCTGTTTTAAATGCTTTTTCTAATTCTTGCATTTGATAGCCCCTTTGTAGGAATTGATCTCTTAAGTTACAAGCTTTACTTAAAAATTCTGCTTCTGTGCTACAGTTTCTCTTAAGCCTACAGAATTGTCCTATTGGTACCCCTCGAAATACATGTCTCGGATGACATGAGTCTGCATGCAATAACGAGTTTCCTGCACATTTTTTGCGATATACTGTAGTTTGTACCTCACAATTTTCATGGGACAATTCTAAGTCTAAAAACTGTATATTTGTGCTATTGAATGTGCCCGTTAGTTTTAAATTCAGATCATTGTCATTTAGTGTTTCCAAATATTTTAAATATGTTTTCCCATCCCCTTTCCATACAAAAATCAAATCATCTATATAGCGTTTATAGATAATAATTGCACCCGTGTCCTTTATGTTACCTTCATATATGTGTTTCTCTTCCCACCAACCCATGTATAGGTTGGCGTATGTGGGCGCAAATTTCGCACCCATTGAGGTCCCACATATCTCAAGGTAATGTGTTTGGTCAAATTTAAAAAAGTTGTGTTTTAATAAATATTCAATAGCTTCTAGAATAAATTCCTTAGTGTCTGTGTCATAATTACTGTATCTTTCTAAGTGGTATCGAATTGCATGCAGACCTTTTTCATGGGGTATACAGGAGTAAAGACTTGTTACATCGGCAGTTGCCCAAGTATATTCTGATTTCCATTGAAAATTTTCAAAAATTTGTAATACCTGCTTTGTGTCCCTTAGGTACGGAGTGAGTCTTTTCACTAGAGGTTGTAAATATAAATCAATTAACTCTGAAAGTTTTTCGTTTAATGAGTTAATCCCTGACACTATAGGTCTCCCTTTGGGCGGAAATATTCCTTTATGGACTTTGGGGAGATGATAAAATATTGGTAGTATTGGATTATCTGGTACTAGCAGGGATTTAATATCCTGCCCAAATATTGCTAAATTTTGGCCCTTTTCTACAATCCTTACCAATTCTCTTTTGAACAGTATTGTAGGATCTCCCTTCAGTACCTGGTAGGATGTGTTGTCACTTAGTTGTCGTTCAGCCTCTTTCACATAATCCACTGTATTTAATACTACTACTAATCCCCCTTTGTCTGCTTTTTTAATAGTTATAGTCTCATCTTTTTTTAGAGATTGTAATGCCTTTAGTTCTATTTTATTTAAATTCGATGTCTTTATATTATTAGTATTATTAACTTCATTTGATAGTTTCGTGAGTTCTAGTTCTACTACTTCCTGAAAGGTTTCAACTGCACTTCCTCTGAAATGTACTGGATAAAATTCAGATTTCTTTTTTGATGTCTCCCCTATGCTGAGGGTTCGGGGCGCAGCACCCGGACCACCAAACAGGAGCGGTGAGTGACCCACAATTTTATTACATTGGGATATTTGAAGCGGAGGGCCCGGGGCATATGCACCCGAGCCAATTTCAGACAGCGGTGAGCGAACTTGGATTAAATGTAATAGTAGACCGCTAAGTAGAAGAGCGTTCCAATGTGCAATTTGAATGATACGGCGGGTGGTTAGAGTGCTCCAGTCTCTAATTTTGTGAAAGTATATTGTAATTTCAGCATATAGGAGCGCTCACCTGTAGCCAAATACAACATGCAGTCAGAAGGCGAAGAGTTAATGGAGGAAATGAATAGGGATCTAATTAATATATCCCCAATCATATATGCAAATAATACAGAACGCCTAAAAAGACTGCATGATGTGTTTGTGGGTCACGACATGTCTATTTCTCAACAACCATTGCAAAGAACTTTTCAAACACTGGAAAAGTTGCTAATTAAGGAAACTCGACTCTGGTGGGACATAGCAACCTTGGAGAAGTATATGGAATTAAAAATCCTACCAAGAGGTTTAAGAATAAAAAAATTTCCAACATTTCCAGTAGAGGATGAAAACTTCACATTGCAATGGAATGAAACTTTGAGTAATTGTTCATTTAAATTAATTGACATGCTTATTGATTATAAGAAAGCTCAATTATTTGAAGTAAAAAAGGAAGTGAGCGAACAACAAGATAAAATTGAACAATCTAAAGGAGCGGAAGGGTTCGCGAAATTAGAGGAACTTTTAAAATTAAAACTGAAAAAAGAGGAGGATGAAACAGTGAATAGAAAATCAAGGAAATTTAGTAGAGATAAAATGGATTATGAAGTAGGAAAAGTTTACGTGAAAACACCAGTTAGATCGAAGTTTAATCAACGCCCATTTAGAAGGAGTACACCAAAATCCATTCTAAAACCACCCCTTAGTCCGAAGAAAGTCAGCTTTTCAAGTTTTGAAAATAATTCTTTTAGTGAGAATGACAATGCTTCCGGAGGTTCTGCTTCTTTTTCTGCTTCCTTACAGCAAGAACGTGAGACACATATGATGGAAATATTTACTAGTGACAAACGAGATAAAGGACACAAAGAAGAAAAAAGGAGAAAAGAGGAAGAAAAACATTATCAACATTAACAACAACAACAAAAGAAATGGATACAGAAAGAAAAAGTACCACAGAATGAGAGAGACAATTTTTTACAGAAAGGACAACCCCAGAGGGAACGAGCAGAAGAAAGAGGAGACCGAGGAGACGCAAGAGAAGTAGATCAACGCAACTATCAGTTGCGCAAAAAACGGGGAACTGGGAGGATTATGTACTGAATTTGTCTGATAAAAATTTGTCAATTGGGGAAATGCAACTTCTAGCTAGAGGTCTAAATTTTAGTCCAACAACTAACTTTAATCTACTGGAAACATTATTCGATGTAAATCGTTTTGTAAGAAAATTAGTTTTGAAAAAATTCTTTTTAGATAAAGAAAAAGACATAGCAGTAGAGGTTGCATCTCCCGAAATTTTGGAAGTTGATAAAGATGATAATGTACAACATGTAATATGGAGTTTCAGGGAAGAGGTAACCATATCACACTTAGAGTCCCTAGCGAATGAAACAGAAGGACACTCAATTATTAAAAAGGGCATAAACAAACAAGATCTGGAAAAACTAAAAAAGAAATCTGAATTTTATCCAGTACATTTCAGAGGAAGTGCAGTTGAAACCTTTCAGGAAGTAGTAGAACTAGAACTCACAAAACTATCAAATGAAGTTAATAATACTAATAATATAAAGACATCGAATTTAAATAAAATAGAACTAAAGGCATTACAATCTCTAAAAAAAGATGAGACTATAACTATTAAAAAAGCAGACAAAGGGGGATTAGTAGTAGTATTAAATACAGTGGATTATGTGAAAGAGGCTGAACGACAACTAAGTGACAACACATCCTACCAGGTACTGAAGGGAGATCCTACAATACTGTTCAAAAGAGAATTGGTAAGGATTGTAGAAAAGGGCCAAAATTTAGCAATATTTGGGCAGGATATTAAATCCCTGCTAGTACCAGATAATCCAATACTACCAATATTTTATCATCTCCCCAAAGTCCATAAAGGAATATTTCCGCCCAAAGGGAGACCTATAGTGTCAGGGATTAACTCATTAAACGAAAAACTTTCAGAGTTAATTGATTTATATTTACAACCTCTAGTGAAAAGACTCACTTCGTACCTAAGGGACACAAAGCAGGTATTACAAATTTTTGAAAATTTTCAATGGAAATCAGAATATACTTGGGCAACTGCCGATGTAACAAGTCTTTACTCCTGTATACCCCATGAAAAAGGTCTGCATGCAATTCGATACCACTTAGAAAGATACAGTAATTATGACACAGACACTAAGGAATTTATTCTAGAAGCTATTGAATATTTATTAAAACACAACTTTTTTAAATTTGACCAAACACATTACCTTCAGATATGTGGGACCTCAATGGGTGCGAAATTTGCGCCCACATACGCCAACCTATACATGGGTTGGTGGGAAGAGAAACACATATATGAAGGTAACATAAAGGACACGGGTGCAATTATTATCTATAAACGCTATATAGATGATTTGATTTTTGTATGGAAAGGGGATGGGAAAACATATTTAAAATATTTGGAAACACTAAATGACAATGATCTGAATTTAAAACTAACGGGCACATTCAATAGCACAAATATACAGTTTTTAGACTTAGAATTGTCCCATGAAAATTGTGAGGTACAAACTACAGTATATCGCAAAAAATGTGCAGGAAACTCGTTATTGCATGCAGACTCATGTCATCCGAGACATGTATTTCGAGGGGTACCAATAGGACAATTCTGTAGGCTTAAGAGAAACTGTAGCACAGAAGCAGAATTTTTAAGTAAAGCTTGTAACTTAAGAGATCAATTCCTACAAAGGGGCTATCAAATGCAAGAATTAGAAAAAGCATTTAAAACAGCTATTTCAAAAACCAGAGAGGACCTGTTAAAAACGAAAAATTTCAATAAACATCAAAGAATGGAAAAACCACTATTCATCACCTCATATAGTAGGCAATTTACTCAGATAAAGCATATTATTAATAAACATATACCAATGCTTTATAATGATAATAAATTGAGAGAGGTACTAATACAGGGGTATAATTTTGTAAGTAGAAAAGCACCAACATTGGGACAAATTCTATCTCCAAGTGAATTTAAAAGAAAAGAAAATAGAAGGAATTGGCTAGAAGTGAAGGGCACGTATTGCTGCGGAGCATCAAGATGTATTACATGTGTACAGATGCACAAGTCAAAAACATTTGTAAGTACAACATCACAAAAAGAATACAACATTAATTGTTTTATTAACTGTAATACAAGCCATGTGGTGTATCTGTTAACATGTACACACTGTGGCATCCAGTATGTAGGATGTACCACTCGCCCCCTAAAAAATAGAATGCGAGAACATATAAGTCAGATAGGGGCAGAAAGTAGTGCTACCACAGTATCTAGACATTTTTCCCAATGTAATCAAGGAAATGTTACCTACTTACGAATTCAGGGAATAGACAAAGTGAGAAATCGAAGTAGAGGGGGAAACAAACAAAAAAAACTTTTGGAATTAGAAGTTAAATGGATTTTTCTATTGGACACACGAGAACCCAAGGGGTTAAATGTAAGATGGGATGTAAGCTGTCATACGTAAATATATATAATAGAAAAGAAACAGAAGGAATAGATCAATACAGCAAAAAGATAAATAATCATAAACCAGTGATATACATATAATCTGAATAAATAAAGAAAAAAGAAAAAATAGAGAATGATTTTCATTAGTTTTAAGAAAATGTAAAAGAAATATTAACGCGAAAATAATAACCCTCCGCCCTATAAAAAAGTTTCAAAACCACCAAATAGGTCTGGATCTTATAAATTTAAAGTTACATAAGATAGTAAAGTGAAAAACTAATAATTGAAACAAAGTAAATGAATTGATTGAAACAACTTAATCTTAAAGAGAAAAATATATAAGAGATACATTAAACTATATGACACAATGTTGGTGAAGTTGAGAAAAATATAATAAATATAGACTGAATAGAAAATAGCTTGTAAGAAATTTTTTGTAATCGAAAACTAAAACTTTAGAACACAATCAACAGCTGTGAAAGAGTTAAGAAATTTTTAAGGAGGAAGTACGTCCTAAGTGACGTAGGCTTCCAATGCTTTTTAAACCATGTGATTGTAATTGTCATTAATTCCTATGATTACGTGTGGCAACATACGAAACGCGTTAGGATGATATTTGTTTGTGCAATAAAGTAAAAATCTTTTTACCGTTACCTGGAGTCCTGTGGAGTGCGTGCCTAACTGCTGATTTGTACCTTGATAAATATGCCCCTAAATAATTTTTTTGGGGGCAAAAAATGGGCACTGCTAATACTGTTCTTGTGAGCACATTGATAACATTATGTCAATTACATTATGAAACTAGCCAAATGGAAATATCTAACGAAATAACTCATAAGTTATAATGAATCTGTTAGGATTGTTTTTTTAATGAGCTAAGGGAAACCAAGGTTATATTTTAAAACAGAAAAAAGATAAAAGTCAAAGATTTCATCTAAAGTGTTCTTTGTTAAAGAAAATAACATCTTTGAATTCTACTACTGAACTGTAAAAGAAGATCTGTTAGCCAATTTGTCAGTTTAAATGAGAAGTATATGAGAAACCACCTAATAAATGATCTCCAATACCAGAATCCACCAAACCTTTGCCCTTAATCTATTATTCCTTGTTTTCAGCACACAATGAAGAGAATGTTATTTAGGACAATATTTAGAAAAAATAATCACAAACAGCCACAATCAACAATAAAGTTTCACTGTATTTTTTCAAAAGGATATTTCTAGATATAGAGTTGAAAAATTGCCTTTTATCCATTGGAGAGGCAAAGATTATTACTCCATATTATTTTCTACTAAGAATAAACAAGGTCCTATGTGAACCCTTATTATTTAGGAAGCAGAGTAAAAAATGTTTCTAGAGCCAAAAGGAAGAAAAGTTTAAAATATCTCAAACTGCTATCAGAGTTTCAGTCTTAATGCATTAATGAAAAATGTCTAATTGACTGGGACTTGTATCTCAATTAGCTTTTCTGCCTTTCATTTTTATGTGTGGATTTGAAGTACCCCACATCTCTTCTAAATCCTGCTAATCATCTACACTGCTAATCGTATACACTCCAAAATTGCTTGTGCAAACACACTGACAAATCTTCAAGGAAAATCCACAGTTTCCATAGTATCTGCAAAAGAATCATATTGATGTGTGGTGACATTGACATTGAAAATATTTGACTGTCAAAAAAGTTATGCAATAAGGCCAACTTTTTGAACATTGGCTACAAAGATGCTCTGATACAAAGCATTTATCCTTTATCTCTTTTATACCATTTAAACTTAATTCTTACATTTTCCCCAAGGGATGTTGAACTTTTATCATTGCCTAATAGTGTGGGAAAAAAGTTTCATTCTCCATTCAGTAATTCTGTCTTGCATCAAAAAATGAGATTTTTAAAGATTCTGATATTTTTGTAAATTTTCCAGTTTAATTCTCTTGTATTCTCTTGTATTAATGTAACACTGCTTTTTTTCTAAGGTAAAAACATTTCCCAAGTCTTCATTGCTGCTCTTCAGAGAAATGAAGCCTTCTGATGCTGATAAATATTGTTTCAGATGGAATTTAAGTGACAGAGTGCAATAAAGGGAAATAAGTAAAAAAAAAGGTTGCTTTACTTTTGAAATCTGATGTTATCAAGACATTCATCAATGCGACAAGACCACAAAAGTCTTACCTAGTGTTCTCTTGACAAATCATGGAGAGTAAAGTATGTTCTGTGTTTTATATTGTTATATTTTTGATAAGTTTATTTTCAATTACAAAAAAAGTGTAGAAATTACATTATACATTGTTATCACAAACAAAAATATAGTTCACTTGTAATTAATGTTCACTCACTTGTATTACCCAATTTCAGGCTGTGTAGAGGTATATAAACCAGAATAGGGATACTAAAAACAAGAGAAAGCAGTAAAACCCAACACTACCTTACTAAAATGAATTGAGATCTAATAAGCACTTATTAGATCTCAATTCATTTTAGTAAGGTAGTGTGGGGGTTTACTGCTTTCTCTTGTTGTTAGTATTATACATTGTTATATCAATTATTAGAAAAGGCTTACCAGTATAGCATTAGAACATGAAGGCACTGCTTGTTAAATGTCTTCTTTCATTATAAATAATGTCTATGTCTGATATTAACCTTCACATGTCTTTTCTACCTGTCATTGGGTTCTTCAACCATATACAAATTAAATGTAGAAGAAAACTGAATGAAAGTGTGACTTGGTATTGTATTTCAAATGGATGAGATGTATGTTCAGAAAAGGGAAAAAGTCAGGGAAATGGATATACTGATATGAGGCCTATGACTATGAAGATTTTCATTCATCCAGGTCATAGTATATCTAGTATAGGTCAATCTAAAAACAACTGGACTTGCTGAGTAATCAATGAAGACGTTTCACTACTCATCCGAGCAGCTTCTTCAGTTCAACTGACTGGTGTGGGAAGTTCTCGGCATATAAACTCTTCCACTAATCCATTTACAATGGCACATTGTAACTCTTCAAAGAGGTGACATCTGAAGAAACTCACAGAGGTGTTGATTCTGTGTAGTTGTGATAGGATTATCCAATGTGTCATGCAACTCCTAGATACAGGTGTTACTTGTGAGAGTTGCATGAATGGATGTGTGAAGTGTTCTGAATCCGCCGGGGTACAGATGTTAGAATGCTGTTCTAACATCTGTACCCCGGTGGATTCAGAACACTTCACACATCCATTCATGCAACTCTCACAAGTAACACCTGTATTTAGGAGTTGCATGACACATTGGATAATCCTATCACAACTACACAGAATCAACACCTCTGTGAGTTTCTTCAGATGTCACCTCTTTGAAGAGTTACAATGTGCCATTGTAAATGGATTAGTGGAAGATTTTATATGCCGAGAACTTCCCACACCAGTCAGTTGAACTGAAGAAGCTGCTCGGATGAGTAGTGAAACGTCTTCATTGATTACTCAGCAAGTCCAGTTGTTTTTAGATTGACCTATACTAGAGATATGAGGCCTAGTTTACATTAAAGGGGTTGTTAGCCTTTAAATGAACATTCAGTATGATATAGAGAGTGATATTCTGAGACAATTTGCAGTTGATAGTATTTGTGTTTTTTGAGTTATTTTGGTTTTTATTCAGCAGATATCTATTTTGAAATTTCAGCAATCGTTAGGGTCCAAATTACCCTAGCAACCATGCACTGGTTTAAATAATAGACTGGAATATGAATAGGAGAGGAGGCTGAATAATTTTATACACAAGAGAAATCATTCAAAACCTAGAAAAAAGAAGGACAAATGAAAAGTTGCTTAGAATGAGGCATTCTTTAGCATACTAAGGGGGTTATTTACTAAACTCCAAATGCAAAAAGTTTTCGATGATTTTGGGCAAAAAACAAAAGTTTTGGGGTGAAAAATCTGAAAAAATCATGAAAATCAGATTTTTTTTACGCAAAGCAAATTTTCGGGAAAATGTAAATAAGCGCAAAAAACCCAAGCAGATTTGATCGGAGTTTGAAGCAGAAAATATTGACATAAATTTGCACTTATAGGTCAACCACCCCTTTAATTCTATTTGTATTTAATGCATTTGAATCATATGAAAACCCTAAGTACTCATAGTTTCCCATATTCACAGATAAAAAATGAATCAATACAACATATGTTTGAAAAATTATAAAACTGTCTAATTTTGGTGTTGTGTGTATAGTTTTTGCCTAAAGCGTTGTCATCACATTATAAAGTGGAACATCTTTTGCTGCATGTTCTTACTGAACTAGCCTAGATCATATTTTTCACTGCTTTGAGAATCATCCTAATATTTATAATTAACCCCTATGATTTTTCTTTTATAAATAAATTGTATATCTGGTCAGCATAAGTATAGGTTGCACAGAAAAAAAATCCTTGTAAAATACAACCCTGGCCAGTAATTCTGCAGGAATGAGAAAAGCTTAAAGAGTCTACTAACATCAAAGTTTGAGTTACATAATGATTACATCTTGAATATTGTATATGCAGATAAGTTCTCATTAGAAACACCATGACAAGCGGAACGTTATTAGAGAGGGACTTGATTCTTTTTATGTAATGGTTATTGTGTACTCATCTTTCTGTAACAAGAGTGAGAAAGACATTTTTAGATTTTGAACCTCAAACAATTAGGGTCAATGCAGTTGAACAAATAAATCTTTAGGTTCACCTGTTGAAGCTCATGATAGAAAGATATATAAATGAAGTACAGCCAAAATATTTATTGCACCAGAAAGGTTTAATCATGATTACAGCTTGTTTTTTTTAATAATATAATTATGGTAAGGCAATTGTTTGAATATAGAGCTTTTCTGGAGTGGAATTTAAAACATGTTACAGAGAGAATGGCAGCCAGTTATAGGAAAGCTAAGTATGCTCGGACATGAGGAGATAAAGTGACTTGTCGAGGGTCCTACGTTGAATTTAACCAGGGTCTCTTAGCAGGAAACCCTCCCCCCCAAAGACTATCACTTAACCTCTAAGTGATCTAAAGGAAGAGAATAAGGACATACTGGGATCAAAATCCATTTTTTATATTTGTTTATTATCAAAAATAGGGATTCACATAAAAAAATATAAAATTGAAAAAACGTGAAAATAGAATTTATGTATAATGTATTTGCCATTTTTTGAAGTGGTGAAAAAAATAAGCTATCTGAAGTTATGTTACCCAAATCATCTTTGTAAGTGTTATATTTACAAAAGTAAAAATGTCACCAAGCATTACTATCCCTGACTAATACAATGACTGAAATTATAGGAAAAAATGCAGCATTCTGGGTAAAAGATTTGTGGCCAAAATTGCACTTTGCATGCTGCACCAGTGCTGGTAAAAAAAAGCCTTATATCTTTCCTAGATAAGCTAAAAATCCCCCAGGAAATGCACAAAATGAACTGCAAGATAAATGTGAAACCTTTCTGACAGTGAAAAGGTTAACAAAAATGAAATATGTTTTCATGCTAAAAATCGCACCACTTTTGATATATGAATAATGAATTTTAAACTGTTGAAGTAGTAGTGTAACTGCCCTCTGCCTGTTGGGTTAAACCTTACATTTCAGCTTGTGCAACTACATACAACAAATGTGCTTCTGCTGAATGGAGAAGGGGAAATGTAGTATACAAAACAGGCTCAGAGAAGTTGATTTGATTTCTTTTCTTAGAATGTAGTGGCATCTTCCTTTGAGAAAACTGGAGCATCTCTTAGCAAAACTTAAATTTCCAATACTGTCGATGTGAAAATTCAATACACTTTTTGGACTACAGTATATTAAGCAATTATAATGGTTCTGTAGTAATCCATTTATAGCAATAAAGAATCTACATCAATAACTAATTATCATCTAAATAATTAGTTATAATCTACAATAATAATCTACAATAGGAAAACAATTGGAAATTTACAGTAAGAGAAAAAGAGTAATTGCATGTAACTAAACATTTTAAAGGAAATCATTACTATGTCACAATGGGTTTGATGTAACCATATGGTTATTCCAATAACATTTATTTTGTTTAGTCATGTGGATCAGTTTGCCCTTCTAGGTATGATTAACACGTGTAAGTGAACGAATGAAATGCTTAGGATAAAATCTGTAGCATATAATAATATGGATTGATAGTAAATATAACCCCAAAATAAGAGAAGAACATAGGAAGCATTGATCTACTGTGATTGCATCTAATGACTGATAAATAAATTGAAGATGGTGTAACCAACTGCTCATGTAGTTATTTATTGAATATGTGTTTTTTTTTTTTCATAACAGTTGATTCAGGGAGTGAAAAAATCTATTATTTTTCATATACCATGCATAGGCCTACAAAATGATGCTCAAAAGCTAAAGGCAAATGGAAGAGTCACTTTGCAGAATGAAGCACATCTATGAAAAACTAAATGAACACACATTATTTTTTAACTTTGCTTTAGAATTGTGTAAAAAAGAATGTGCCACGTTTAAAATTGCATAATAAATGGCAACAAAGATAAAATAGGTAATTATTTTAATAAACAGTGTTTTTTGGAAAGAAATTATTTTCTTCATGAATACAAAGCATACAAAGGAACATATAAAAGAACAAAATAGAGGCTTTATAATTACAACTGCACCATTTTGTTTACAATAATTTGCACTAATTCAGAGCTTGTTGGACAAATTGCAATCTATAAATTTTGGCTGGTCTTTTGTTTCTACATTTTTCCTTTGTTTCTACATTATTGGTTATCTATGCTCCAAATCGCTCTCAATTACCAGATGCTTCCCTTCACAACAAAATCTTCCCTGGTGCAAGAGAGTAATTTATCTAATAGATGACAGCTAGATTTGCTGTAAATAAACATCATTTCACTCATTTACACATGTTTAACATGTTCTGTTTTGGGAATTGCCACTGTATACACTTAGAGGCAGATTTATCAAAGGTCGAATTTCGAGCTTCGACGTTGTTTCGAAATTTGAAGGTCTCTTTAAAACTTCCACTTCGACCATTCGCCACCTAAATGCTGCCGAAGTGCTGTTTTAGCCTATGGGGGCATCCTACAACCTGTATGGAGGCAATTGGGGGAGTTTGGGAGTTTGAAGGTTGAAGTTAAAAAAAACTTAGAATCGAAGAACGATTGAAGTACGATTGTATGATTCGAAGTACGATCATACGATTACGGCTCACTTCGACCCCAAAAAGACTTCGACCTCCATTTGATTGGTCTTTTTGAATTCGAAGTTTGACAGTTTTTTAACTTCGACCTTCGACCTTTGATAAATAAAAACAATAAATAAAATGCATTTATCATGCCATTGGTTGTTCAATGGCAACTGTTGCTGCTTCCAGTTCAGCCTTTCTCAGTTCACATCCCCAATCCAGCTAAGGGCAATTACTCATTTGAGGGCTACTTAAACCTTTTTGTTATTAAATACTTTTCAAATTATTCAGCACATTGGCTCCTTTGTGTAAATCATTACAGGGAGGGGGCTTGTTGGTCTGTTAAAAGAACTAGTTAGAACCTTCATTAAGAATCTGATGGGTAAAGACCTGAAGCATTTTGTCTATTGTGCCCGTCTGCTTGGAGAAAGAACAGATTTGTTAAAGCTCATAGAAGATTTGGCTCCTGAGGAGTGCATGTGGATTTGTGGGCTGGTTAGGATATGAGAAATAGTGATGAGCAAAACTGCCCCGTTTCATTTTGCAAAAAAATAAAATAAAATTTCTGAAAAGTTAATGAAATGATACATTTCAGGTGAAATGTCACCAAATGCACTGGAGTCAATGGGTGTTTTTGTAACAAATTATATATCATACCAAATGCATTGGAGTCAATGGACGCTGTTTCTTGTGTTTTTTCTCACACCAAAGGCATTGAAATCAAAGGGAGTTCTTTTTTTTAAGATTTTTTCTCACACCCAGTGCATTGAGGTTAGTGGGGTTTTTTTTGTTTTTTTCTGGTATTTTTTCCCACTTGAAAGCAATTGCAAAAACACAGATTTTTGCCATAAATCTATATCTGGTGAAAAAGATTGCCACACAGAGCACTATTCTGCTGTAGAAAAAACATAATCTATTTGTGATCATGTTGCTAACGTAACTGTTGCATGATATTCAGTGACTGTGCTTGAATTTGATGTGGCAGTCTAATAGCAATTGTAAAATCCAACCAACTCCTCAAAGTTTCCTTCTGGGTATGAGAATAAGAGCCAGTAAAGGGGAAGCTTTAGTTATCACTATAGTTGACTACACATATTTACTGCAGCCAGAATAACCAACTGGAAAAAACCCACTCTCTTAGAAAGTCACTGATTGTAATGATAAATTGGGTAAGAGCAATGGACAAAATAGTTACCAGTTAATAGGGCTTATGTAGGCAAACATTTCCCTGGGCACAATATTTGAGCAATAATGAAACATTACAGTTAGCAATACACCTCCTACCCATCCTATCACTTCCACCTTCTTCATGTGCTTATTTACAATACAGAAAACATACTATTTAAGTACTAAAGCAACACATTTCTTTTGATGAGATAATCTTAATTATGCATCATGCAATTTAATACAATTTTAAATTAATTAATTATTTTGGTTGTTTGTTAATTGTTTGGTACAAAGAGGTATTTCTTATGTTGAGTTTTTTAAATATTTTATTTCTGTATAATATTTCACTATTTTAATAACTTGCTTATTTTAGATGTAAAGAAGTTGCAAACATTCAAACATATTTCAATAAATATAGTGCAGTGTTTTTCAAAACATGTTTGTTAGGATCAGTTGTTATAAGTATAGCAAATAGTATCTTTTTAATTGAGTTTCATTAATCCACTCTTAAAAAGGAAATTCCCAAATTTCAACATGTTATGTTATAGTAATACAACATTAAATTCATACATAATGCATTATTATATTAATTTGGTTTATAGTATTAGGAATATATAACGCATTTTGCATGAGACCAAATATGAATATTCTGTTGCCAAGAACAAGCAGTAAGGCAGTAAGGTGAATATGTGTGGATTAAGCTTGATGCAGCATGCAGCATTTGTTAATTCCTAGAAATAGTACTCATAGTAATCATAGTAAGTTAGGTTAAAAATAAGACACACATCCATCAAGTTCAATCTTTTAAGTCTATATATAACCTGCCTAACTGATAGTCTTACAGTACATATACCCTGCCAATTATAGTTTACCCTACATAAAAAGTATGTAGGGTACTTATGAGAACTATTTAAAACTCTTGATGTAACATCATGGTGGAAACAAAGTTCAAACGCAATTTATTAAGACTTTGGGGGCACCCTGAACACATTTTTTTCTAGTGAAAAGAATAATGTTGTGGCATGTAGGCTAGTTCAAAAACTAAAATATGTTCCATCTAGAAATGTGCACAGTGCTTAGTAAACAACTATTAGAATTGTATTCTTCAAACTGCCTTTATTATGTAGTACTACTTCTAATGCTGACTCTGTTTTTTTTCCCATACTTCCTCTGAAATATTCAAAATACAGTGAATCAAAGGATGCGGGTGTAACGGTTGGCACCCTGAATCTAGAACCAATGCCAAGCACCCTGGTCCCGGCTCGTGCTTCTTCCTGTAGCAGCTGCCTTTGGCCTTGGGAGGAGCCCTCAGCTACTCAGATGCTGCCAGGTCTTAAAACGAGAGGTGCAAGTCGAAATGTTCTAAACAAGCGAAGAGGCACAACTGTAGGTAAAGTCTTTGGGCAGAAGGTCGTGGTACAAGACGTTAGGCAATAGAGTAGTCAGATCAGGCCGGGACGGGGCAGGCAGAGAATAAACGTAGTCAAGCAGGCAAGGGTCAATCCAGGAAGTCAATCAGAGGGGTTAAGCAGAAGAGGTAGTCAGTATTCAGGCAAGGGTCAGGATCCAGAGGTCAGAATAGTCAAAAGCCAGGCAGGGGTCACAACAGGAATCAAACAGGTTCAAAACAGATTAGCAAAAGCTCAAATAGCACCAGGAACAAACTGCTATAACGGGCAAGCTCTGGAAGCCCTATTAGGCTATTTATACTTTTTGAATTTCACGCCCTTGCACACTGACGTCATCACGCCAGCACCTTTAAATGAGTCAGCAGCACGCCGTGCCCCCTAGTGAGCAGGCACCTGCGGCCTACTGGCAGAGACGTGGCGTGGCAGGCATCCCTGCCGTCCCCCCACTAGACCACCAGGTAAGATCACTACAGCGGGTTTGATAAATGTGCCCAACATAAGGCAGTGAGTAGTGCTTTTTAATGAGCACAATTTGACAGATAAAATTTAAATCACAGTTGACCTGTACAGTATGTCACTTAACATTTCATTCTGAATGGCATATACTGCACAGTATAAACATATGAGAAATGTCCAAATATTAAGTCAACAGCATCTACTGCACATGGTCTATAGTAATATATATTCATATATATATTATAAATAGTTGCCTGAAATTATTTTATGTAAAAGACAGTGATTATAGATTAGACCATTGCCTTTGATAACTTAAAAAGGCAACATTAGGAACATGCATCATCTGCCATATTTTCTTTCAATATTTGCTACTATTCTCTAGAACTCTTTGCTCTCACCATTCGCCTAAGTACCAGATATAGTTTCCAGTTATGAGAGAAAGGATCAATAGCTTTAGCAGCGATATTTCCGATGCCGTCAACAAGTAAACAGACACTCATTGACTTTAATGTGCGTCAGTTGTTGCCGGTGTTGAAATTGTCACACGCAAATTAACGCCGACGTCAAAATTCGCATTTTGCAAATTGACGTTGGTGTCAAAATTCACGTTATGTGAATTTTTCACCTGTTTCAAACAAATTTGCCCATCACAAGTTGAATGATATGTATATATAATGCTCTCATTGCCTAATTAAGTGCCTAATTTCTGTATCCCTTTATTATATCCAAAATTCATAAAATTGATCAGTATAACTTGCAGATTCCCACTATTTCAATAATTTTAGATATTTTAGATGGGGGCCTTAACAGGGATTTGTAAATGGAAAGAATAAGTTTCTCCTCCTACAAATTGGTACCACTTTTAATACAGGACAATATTGTGCTAACCCTTGCTAATGCTTACTATCATTGCTTGCTACAGTTTACATTATTTTCAAAGGTACTCTTAAGTGACCATAGATACACCATAGATATATTGTTTTAAATGCCTCTCAGCATGCCAATAATATTATTAGGAAACAATAGGGAAATATTTTATTTTCAATATCCTTAATAAATAAGGTAACATTGCTATTATTTAAAAATGTGAGGTTATTTAAAGTATAACCTGTAACCCACATCATTTTGCTACTCATATTACTTTATAATATATCTATATCTATATATATATATATATATATATCTATATATATATATATATATATATATATATATATATATATATATATATATATATATAGAGTCTGTACAGTGAACGCACTCCTCCCGGTTCAAATTATGTTGATGGTGGTGCGTTGGTCAAAATTCCATATTACAATTCAGTGAATGGACCCGCACTCATTCATAAAGGTGAATTAAATGTGCTTTTATTCACAGGTTCATTTCCAACGTTTCGGTCCTCTCTGGGAAAAATATATATATAGATAATTACAAGAATCCTCAGCACTCAACCCATTATCAATATCAATATATATATATATATGGTTATAGTTCTACAGGAGCAGTGACCAGCTCCATGTTGTAGCTCCCACCCTCTCCAACTATAGTCAGGTGATCCCACTGGTGTCTAATAAAAGGGCAGCCAAGTTTGGGAGTTTTACTTTGAAAGCAGCTAGTAAGTTGCAGGTAAAACGTTTTCGTCCCTTTTATAAAATGTATAATGAAACTATAGAATTCTCATAGTAAATGTGCCCCTACATGTAGACCCTTCTTCACCACCACCATAGGCAATATATATATAAAGGATTTATTTAAAACTCTCCTTGTATTAAACTATCCTGATGGGTACTCACAAGCAGATTATGTTCAAATGCATGTATATAAATCTCCTCACCGAAAAAGGACCGATCAAGGTTCACACTCCCTTTTTGCTGCTCCAGTCGGGTGCTCTGTCCGCAGCGTCCCCACTGCTGAAATCAAATTAAACACCAAGAAAAAGGACTGAACTCCGGTACAAAGGAATATAGATTTATTCCATACTCCTGTCAGGATCCAACGCCCTACACGTTTCGGGAATCACTCCCTTAATCATAGGCATAGATCCTGAGCTACACACACAGGTTATATACAAAATGTAGATAGTGACCCCTACTGGGCACAACATTGTAAAACGTTTAAAATTCACATACCTTATTGTCACTATAAAAACACTCTATCCTACATCTACTGAAGGTAAAAACTTCATTTTGTATATTAAAACCATACTGTTGTCAAACAATAATGATCCTTATATAAATGTGTGTATCTCTCTAATCCCTGGAGAAGGGAATAGTTAATAATTAATAGTTAACTATCTGGGGGTAAATCTATATGGTCAAAAAGTGTGTAAATAGATATATAAATATATAAATATATAAATATGTAAGTAGAAAAATGTAAATAGAAAAATGTAAATAGAAAAATGTAAATAGACAAAGAGGGGGGAGAGGGGGAGAAGATTAAACCCCGCACAGATCCATTGACTCGTCAGTACTAGTATAGCTATGATAAATCGTGTCTGGTGTTCAAACCATTGGGTATCCTAGTCTCCAATTTTAGGATCCAGAACGATTCTCTCAAATTTAGTGAACGCACCAGATCTCCCCAATAAATCTCCTCAAACTCAAAGCACGCCTCCCAGTGTGGGATGGCATTCACAATTTAAATGCATATCTATGTGTTGTCCTGTTGAGAACCGTCCCCCAGTAAAATGTGCGCACAGAGTCTTTTGGCCAGATTGCTCAAAGTGTCTTTGGAACTCCTAGCAGCGTTCTTTTCCTCGTGTTAACCAATGGCACGCTCTCCAGCGACATCACCAGCCTTACACGTTTCGTCTACGACTTCCTCAGAAGATGGAGAATTTGATTTGGAGATACTGTATGTGTCAAAAACAACACCCAAATACATACAACACCTGCCCTATTAAGGCTCATTTAGGGCTAGAAGGTGCAAAACATTGCCATTGCTAATATGAAGCTTGAAGTCTTGGAAAAACACAGCATTGTGGTTAAAACATGACAAACTTCACTAATTGTTTTGCTCTTTGCCAATAGGGAGTAATAGGGAGTAGCTGCTCACCTGAAAGTTTCTGATTTGCAGATACTTAGCACTTCATGTCTTAACAAATGAAAGACTTTACACTTTACAGCCAAACTTGGATCACATTATGTAGTTCAAGATATAGCAACTGAACATGATATTCTTACAGCCATTGGTGCTCTCCATTGATAACTGGAGTTGAACTGCCAAAATGTGCATTTAATGCAGTAAATGCAAATATTTGCAAACTATTTAAACAACTGAACTTCATTCAATATATATCACACCCTTTCAAAACTTATTACAGATGTTGATCAATATTATTATATGTAAAAACATCAGAAGATGTCTTAAGGGGAAATCATACATACTTGGAGAATACATTGATTTTGTACAATGAAAAATCCAGGTTTAACTGCATCAATCAATGGTTCTCATTGATTCTTACATGACAGTGGGTTATGTGATATTAATGAAAGAAAGACTGTTTACACAATACTGTATAAAAGATTGCTAAATAATTGCTGTTCATTTTAATTTGTAGTAACATCCTATCCAATTATCTGAAGCAAAGTACCAGTTTTATGAAATATCTAAATGAAAACAATACACAGTAACTGGTTAGTTTTGACACCTCAAAAAACATTAATTTATTAAGTCATAAATTAATTAATATGATCTCCATTCTACATGATGGAGGTGTGTAAGTTGACTACGTTAAGACTGACCATGGTCATGTGATACATAGATAGGCTCAGAAAAGGTTCATCTTATGGACCTCCAACTGGTTTCTTGTAGATAAGAGGTATAATACGATAGCTTGGTCCAAAACAAATATTTTTATGAATAATTTTGATGATATATATGTTTATACAAAATGTACTGTTGTGTACCTGTTGTACAGTATGCAGTGTGCTGCTGTACAGATGACAGATGCTTTATAGATGACATGTTCAAATTAATTCTGCATTGTTGTGTGGTAATTTTACAATACATGCATATTTTGATATGGTTGCTTTCCTTGATACTGTAATCGGCAAAAACATGGTAGGCTCATTCTTCTCTACAAAAGTACTGTATTACATTTTGATTCATTTCATCCTATTCAAATAAAAATATTTGACATAATCCCAGTTTGTCAAGATAAAGCATCTGCAAAGCAACATATTTCTGAGATGATACACTCCAAGAAAGAATGGTAGACATGCAATGCAAATTTTGGACCTCATCTATGGTGAAAGAAAATATACAGGAATACAAAAAAAAAATTGATCATGCAGCGCAAAAAAAAATGGCTTTTATTTCAGCCTACAGCAATCTGGTTGAAAAAAAATGCAGCTTTCTTCCAAAAAGCAATTTTAACAACAAAAATAGCTTTCAGCAGCAATAACAGTTCACCAAAAACAGAATCGTAGCAATTTAACAGATCTCTGAGCAGGTAATCACGTGTGCCTGTATGCATAGACTTCAAAACGTCAAAATCCCAGTTTCTAATTTTATAAAACGAATGAGAAAAAAAAGGAATTTTAAAATGTAAATCAATATTTTGTGCAAATTAATTAAACAAGTGGGGAAAATGTATTGAACGCCATCCAAAATTACAAATGATTTAACAATTATTGTCTAAAAGTAATCCTTCAATTCCACAGCATACATTTGTCATACCCACAGCATTCCACTGCTTTTAGGATGATAGTTTACCCATGTTGGATGACACTGTACAGCTCATCTCATTGTTTTGTGTTGTCTCCTTACTTGTGTAATAGTCAAAATAAAGATGAGTTAAATACTACTTTTTCATGTTGGGTCCATATTGGTTAATTAAACACAAAACAGACCTTGTGCAATAACAAAATGTTTTGGTGTTATAAGAAAAAATAACAGATAATAAATCGCATTGTTCCTTTCCTTGCAAGTTAAACTGCTAAAGATTTTCCAAAAATTGCGGAATTATAATTATATTGAAACATTTATGTTACATACAGTATGGACAAACAATTCCTGTTTTGTTTAAAGGGTAAGGCATTTTTTAGTAGCAGTATGCACAAAATGTCTCTGTTTTAAATATATTGATAATGGGTTGAGTGCTGAGGACTCTTGTAATTGTCTATATGTATTTTGTGGTCACAGCCTTGCTGCACCCCCGCCTAATGGTTTTAAAAACTAGTGGTGAGCACAACTTTCCCTTATATATATATATATATATATATATATATATAGGTCACTATCCCTGAACTGTTTTCTGTGAAAAGGAACCGTTTTTTTGGAACATTGTTTTTCAGGTTTTTCCCATTTATGCATGATATTTATTCAACTCACCATTGTCGGATGAGATCTGAAGTAAAGTACAGAATAGTAGTGCTGTTGTACATTGGAGTTAAGGGAATATAATATAGCATAATTGAAAAAGACGTTGTAATTATGACCTGCAATTTGTTTTTAACCAATAGGTGATAAGTAAGATTTTTGAGGATCTATAGAAACGTGTAAAAGAATTCCTTTAGTATGTTTAGACAAACCGTTAGTGAGCACAACGGAATTAGGTTCATGTTCACATCACATCAATAAGATGGGGTTATTAATAGTCATCATGAATAACTTATTATCACTATTTGTATGTTTTAACCTTTTACCTTTTTAACGGTTTTATATTTAAAACAGCACAAATTCACTTCATGCTCTAATGAGCATTAGTTAACCAATAGCACATGTCACCTTAATAGTATCATTATGCTAATTACACATGCTAATTACACATGTTGATGATGCCACTACTCACGGATTGGTTCACTTAAAGTATATAGATGTGATTGTAACACAGACATGGTTGCCTTGAGAAAGGTTCCCGATGGGACCGAAACGTCACGTCGGCTGTACATGCACTTTTTAATATAGCTGTCTTGAAAAGTAAATCTGGTGTTGCTGGTCTGATTTATTGCATATAGAATGACTTTTCCTTGCACCCGGAGATATACACAAAGAAGGTGTGTGCTGCCCTATTGAAAGAAAGATATATAGATAGATAGATAGATAGATAGATAGATAGATAGACCGTAACTATATCCAATAAGGCACTGTTTTATTATTTCAGAGAAAAGGCAAATGTTTTTGTAAAATTTGAATTATTTGCATAAAGGGGTGGTTTACCTTCAGAACTTTCAGAAATTTGAATAGCCCCAGTCAGTAAAATAATAAAGGCAAAAACCATCTTCCAATTGAAAAAGGAACATCTGCCACTGATTTTTTCATGACTTCGACAGGTTTTAGGTGGAGTATTTTTCAGATTTGGATTTTTAGCAGCTTTGGAGTATATTAAATCTCAAAAAATTCAAGTTTTGTTCTGCTAAAAATTCAGACTTTTCTTCTTAATCTGAGGCTTAATAAATAAGCTATTTGAGGTTTTACAAAACACTTGTGTGAATCTTGCATTTGCATTTCTTCACTGCATTTTTTTCTCAAATAAAGAAAAACTCTATCTTTGATCAATGACCCCTTTAGTGTTCAGTATGACGTATAGCTAAACTATGTCTTCATATTCTAAGTGATGTAAATTATAGTTTATTGTTGCCTTGTACCAATATAGATGGCATATCTATGTATTGGTTTAATCTGAAATGTATACAGTCTTAAGAGCTCTGTGACTCATTTGCCGTTGAGTGAATGACTGGATGTTAAATAAGCATCTATTTGTTATATAGTTAAATGGTTAAGCTCTTGCATTTTACTCCCTAAAACAGCTGCACTGGAACATTTGTAGATAGTGTAATTATTATTGCTAAATTATGATAATGCAGTATTCTTAAAACAATTGCTTTTGGAATATTACTTTGATGTTGTAATGGATTTGTACTGGATTTGTGAAGATAGTGTATGGAAATGCCTCCAAATTGTGTTTTATGTTAGCAAATCATGAAAAAGAGCATATGTGTAACATGTAGGGGGTTATTTATTAAACTCTGAATGCTAAAAACCCGAGAGATTTGTGTTGTTTTACTTTCAAATCCAAAATTTTAGTTGAAAAAAAAAAATACCCCGAGAATGGAAAAAGTCAGAATCTGAAAATCCGGCATCTCAAACCTGCCGAGGTTGCATATAAATCAATGGGAGAAGTCCTGAAGATATCTTAATCTGTTTTAAGTTTCGTGGAATAATCCAAAGATTCTGTGGTTTTCAGGCAAAGTTTTTGGGTGGAAAATCCAAATCCAGCAGTAAGTATTTTGACTACAACATAACATTTCAGTAGGGAGATCCATTAATTTTTGGCAATTCTGGCTAGTATTTAGGGATGTCGCGGACTGTTCACCGGCGAACTTGTTCGCGCGAACATCAACTGTTCGCGCTCGCCGAATGGTCGCGAACGTCGCGCGACGTTCGCCATTTTGGGTTCGCCTTACCTGACGCTTTTTTTTGACCTCTCACCCCAGACCAGCAAATACATGGCAGCCAATCAGGAAGCTCTCCCTCCTGGACCACCCCCACACCCCCTGGACCACTCCCCTTCCATATATAAACTGAAGCCCTGCAACGTTTTTTCATTCCGCCTGTGTGTGCTTGGAAGAGCTAGTGTAGGGAGAGAGCTGTTAGTGATTTCACTGATTTCTTTGAGGGACAGTTGATAGTAAGTTTGCTGGCTAGTAATCTACTTGATACTGCTCTGTATTGGAGGGACAGAACTCTGCAGGGATTTGAGGGACATTTTAGGTTAGGTAGCTTTGCTGGCTAGTAATCTACCTTCTACTGCAGTGCTCTGTATGTAGCTGCCTGCTGTGGGCACTGATCTCTTCTGATCTCATCTGCTGACTGCTGTAATAACCCAATAGTCCTTGTAAGGACTGCTTTTATTTTCTTTTTTGTTGTTTTACTTTGCTACTATAACAGCCCAGTGCTATTAGTCTAGCAGTGTTGGAGAGTGGGACTGGGGTGCTACTGTGCTGCTCCTAGTAGTTCAGCAGCAGCAACCTGAGAATTTTTTTTTTTTAATATACATATATTTTTTTTTTTCTTTTACTTACCTTACTCTTCTTTAACGTGTACAGTGCTGTTGCTGTTCTTCATAGTAGTGCACCAATAGTAGTGCACTTGCAGGCATTATTTGCCCAGTGTGTTCTTCAAACAACTGCCATCTAGCTGTGTGAGCTTGTTCACATTCTGTCTAAATATCAATAATAATACCGTCTCCAGAAACACCACCCGAGTGACGTTTTTCAGGCAGCAATAATATATTCCGTATCCACTGCTGTAGTAGTGTATACGTTGACCTTGCAGGCATTGTTTCAATTTGTTTGCCCAGTGTGTTCTTCATTTTCAAACAACTGCCATCTAGCTGTGTGAGCTTGTTCATATTCTGTCTAAATATCAATAATAATACCGTCTCCAGAAACACCACCCGAGTGACGTTTTTCAGGCAGCAATAATATATTCCGTATCCACTGCTGTAGTAGTGTATACGTTGACCTTGTAGGCATTGTTTGCCCAGTGTGTTCTTCAAACAACTGCCATCTAGCTGTGTGAGCATGTTCACATTCTGTCTAAATATCAATAATAATACCGTCTCCAGAAACACCACCCGAGTGACGTTTTTCAGGCAGCAATAATATATTCCGTATCCACTGCTGTAGTAGTGTATACGTTGACCTTGTAGGCATTGTTTGCCCAGTGTGTTCTTCAAACAACTGCCATCTAGCTGTGTGAGCTTGTTCACATTCTGTCTAAATATCAATAATAATACCGTCTCCAGAACCACCACCCGAGTGACGTTTTTCAGGCAGCAATAATATATTCCATATCCACTGCTGTAGTAGTGTATACGTTGACCTTGTAGGCATTGTTTGCCCAGTGTGTTCTTCAAACAACTGCCATCTAGCTGTGTGAGCTTGTTCACATTCTGTCTAAATATCAATAATAATACCGTCTCCAGAACCACCACCTGAGTGACGTTTTTCAAGCAGCAATAATATATTCCGTATCCACTGCTGTAGTAGTGTATATGTTGACCTTGTAGGCATTGTTTGCCCAGTGTGTTCTTCATTTTCAAACAACTGCCATCTAGCTGTGTGAGCTTGTTCACATTCTGTCTAAATATCAATAATAATACCGTCTCCAGAACCACCACCTGAGTGACGTTTTTCAAGCAGCAATAATATATTCCGTATCCACTGCTGTAGTAGTGTATACGTTGACCTTGTAGGCATTGTTTGCCCAGTGTGTTCTTCATTTTCAAACAACTGCCATCTAGATGTGTGAGCTTGTTCACATTCTGTCTAAATATCAATAATAATACCGTCTCCAGAAACACCACCTGAGTGACGTTTTTCAAGCAGCAATAATATATTCCGTATCCACTGCTGTAGTAGTGTATACGTTGACCTTGTAGGCATTATTTGCCCAGTGTGTTCTTCAAACAACTGCCATCTAGCTGTGTGAGCTTGTTCACATTCTGTCTAAATATCAATAATAATACCGTCTCCAGAAACACCACCCGAGTGACGTTTTTCAGGCAGCAATAATATATTCCGTATCCACTGCTGTAGTAGTGTATACGTTGACCTTGCAGGCATTGTTTCAATTTGTTTGCCCAGTGTGTTCTTCATTTTCAAACAACTGCCATCTAGCTGTGTGAGCTTGTTCATATTCTGTCTAAATATCAATAATAATACCGTCTCCAGAAACACCACCCGAGTGACGTTTTTCAGGCAGCAATAATATATTCCGTATCCACTGCTGTAGTAGTGTATACGTTGACCTTGTAGGCATTGTTTGCCCAGTGTGTTCTTCAAACAACTGCCATCTAGCTGTGTGAGCATGTTCACATTCTGTCTAAATATCAATAATAATACCGTCTCCAGAAACACCACCCGAGTGACGTTTTTCAGGCAGCAATAATATATTCCGTATCCACTGCTGTAGTAGTGTATACGTTGACCTTGTAGGCATTGTTTGCCCAGTGTGTTCTTCAAACAACTGCCATCTAGCTGTGTGAGCTTGTTCACATTCTGTCTAAATATCAATAATAATACCGTCTCCAGAACCACCACCCGAGTGACGTTTTTCAGGCAGCAATAATATATTCCGTATCCACTGCTGTAGTAGTGTATACGTTGACCTTGTAGGCATTGTTTGCCCAGTGTGTTCTTCAAACAACTGCCATCTAGCTGTGTGAGCTTGTTCATATTCTGTCTAAATATCAATAATAATACCGTCTCCAGAAACACCACCCGAGTGACGTTTTTCAGGCAGCAATAATATATTCCGTATCCACTGCTGTAGTAGTGTATACGTTGACCTTGTAGGCATTGTTTGCCCAGTGTGTTCTTCAAACAACTGCCATCTAGCTGTGTGAGCATGTTCACATTCTGTCTAAATATCAATAATAATACCGTCTCCAGAAACACCACCCGAGTGACGTTTTTCAGGCAGCAATAATATATTCCGTATCCACTGCTGTAGTAGTGTATACGTTGACCTTGTAGGCATTGTTTGCCCAGTGTGTTCTTCAAACAACTGCCATCTAGCTGTGTGAGCTTGTTCACATTCTGTCTAAATATCAATAATAATACCGTCTCCAGAACCACCACCCGAGTGACGTTTTTCAGGCAGCAATAATATATTCCATATCCACTGCTGTAGTAGTGTATACGTTGACCTTGTAGGCATTGTTTGCCCAGTGTGTTCTTCAAACAACTGCCATCTAGCTGTGTGAGCTTGTTCACATTCTGTCTAAATATCAATAATAATACCGTCTCCAGAACCACCACCTGAGTGACGTTTTTCAAGCAGCAATAATATATTCCGTATCCACTGCTGTAGTAGTGTATATGTTGACCTTGTAGGCATTGTTTGCCCAGTGTGTTCTTCATTTTCAAACAACTGCCATCTAGCTGTGTGAGCTTGTTCACATTCTGTCTAAATATCAATAATAATACCGTCTCCAGAACCACCACCTGAGTGACGTTTTTCAAGCAGCAATAATATATTCCGTATCCACTGCTGTAGTAGTGTATACGTTGACCTTGTAGGCATTGTTTGCCCAGTGTGTTCTTCATTTTCAAACAACTGCCATCTAGATGTGTGAGCTTGTTCACATTCTGTCTAAATATCAATAATAATACCGTCTCCAGAAACACCACCTGAGTGACGTTTTTCAAGCAGCAATAATATATTCCGTATCCACTGCTGTAGTAGTGTATACGTTGACCTTGTAGGCATTATTTGCCCAGTGTGTTCTTCAAACAACTGCCATCTAGCTGTGTGAGCTTGTTCACATTCTGTCTAAATATCAATAATAATACCGTCTCCAGAAACACCACCCGAGTGACGTTTTTCAGGCAGCAATAATATATTCCGTATCCACTGCTGTAGTAGTGTATACGTTGACCTTGCAGGCATTGTTTCAATTTGTTTGCCCAGTGTGTTCTTCATTTTCAAACAACTGCCATCTAGCTGTGTGAGCTTGTTCATATTCTGTCTAAATATCAATAATAATACCGTCTCCAGAAACACCACCCGAGTGACGTTTTTCAGGCAGCAATAATATATTCCGTATCCACTGCTGTAGTAGTGTATACGTTGACCTTGTAGGCATTGTTTGCCCAGTGTGTTCTTCAAACAACTGCCATCTAGCTGTGTGAGCATGTTCACATTCTGTCTAAATATCAATAATAATACCGTCTCCAGAAACACCACCCGAGTGACGTTTTTCAGGCAGCAATAATATATTCCGTATCCACTGCTGTAGTAGTGTATACGTTGACCTTGTAGGCATTGTTTGCCCAGTGTGTTCTTCAAACAACTGCCATCTAGCTGTGTGAGCTTGTTCACATTCTGTCTAAATATCAATAATAATACCGTCTCCAGAACCACCACCCGAGTGACGTTTTTCAGGCAGCAATAATATATTCCGTATCCACTGCTGTAGTAGTGTATACGTTGACCTTGTAGGCATTGTTTGCCCAGTGTGTTCTTCAAACAACTGCCATCTAGCTGTGTGAGCTTGTTCATATTCTGTCTAAATATCAATAATAATACCGTCTCCAGAAACACCACCCGAGTGACGTTTTTCAGGCAGCAATAATATATTCCGTATCCACTGCTGTAGTAGTGTATACGTTGACCTTGTAGGCATTGTTTGCCCAGTGTGTTCTTCAAACAACTGCCATCTAGCTGTGTGAGCATGTTCACATTCTGTCTAAATATCAATAATAATACCGTCTCCAGAAACACCACCCGAGTGACGTTTTTCAGGCAGCAATAATATATTCCGTATCCACTGCTGTAGTAGTGTATACGTTGACCTTGTAGGCATTGTTTGCCCAGTGTGTTCTTCAAACAACTGCCATCTAGCTGTGTGAGCTTGTTCACATTCTGTCTAAATATCAATAATAATACCGTCTCCAGAACCACCACCCGAGTGACGTTTTTCAGGCAGCAATAATATATTCCATATCCACTGCTGTAGTAGTGTATACGTTGACCTTGTAGGCATTGTTTGCCCAGTGTGTTCTTCAAACAACTGCCATCTAGCTGTGTGAGCTTGTTCACATTCTGTCTAAATATCAATAATAATACCGTCTCCAGAACCACCACCTGAGTGACGTTTTTCAAGCAGCAATAATATATTCCGTATCCACTGCTGTAGTAGTGTATATGTTGACCTTGTAGGCATTGTTTGCCCAGTGTGTTCTTCATTTTCAAACAACTGCCATCTAGCTGTGTGAGCTTGTTCACATTCTGTCTAAATATCAATAATAATACCGTCTCCAGAACCACCACCTGAGTGACGTTTTTCAAGCAGCAATAATATATTCCGTATCCACTGCTGTAGTAGTGTATACGTTGACCTTGTAGGCATTGTTTGCCCAGTGTGTTCTTCATTTTCAAACAACTGCCATCTAGATGTGTGAGCTTGTTCACATTCTGTCTAAATATCAATAATAATACCGTCTCCAGAAACACCACCTGAGTGACGTTTTTCAAGCAGCAATAATATATTCCGTATCCACTGCTGTAGTAGTGTATACGTTGACCTTGTAGGCATTATTTGCCCAGTGTGTTCTTCAAACAACTGCCATCTAGCTGTGTGAGCTTGTTCACATTCTGTCTAAATATCAATAATAATACCGTCTCCAGAAACACCACCCGAGTGACGTTTTTCAGACAGCAATAATATATTCCGTATCCACTGCTGTAGTAGTGTATACGTTGACCTTGCAGGCATTGTTTCAATTTGTTTGCCCAGTGTGTTCTTCATTTTCAAACAACTGCCATCTAGCTGTGTGAGCTTGTTCATATTCTGTCTAAATATCAATAATAATACCGTCTCCAGAAACACCACCCGAGTGACGTTTTTCAAGCAGCAATAATATATTCCGTATCCACTGCTGTAGTAGTGTATACGTTGACCTTGTAGGCATTGTTTGCCCAGTGTGTTCTTCATTTTCAAACAACTGCCATCTATATGTGTGAGCTTGTTCACATTCTGTCTAAATATCAATAATAATACCGTCTCCAGAAACACCACCCGAGTGACGTTTTTTAAGCAGCAATAATATATTCCGTATCCACTGCTGTAGTAGTGTATACGTTGACCTTGTAGGCATTGTTTGCCCAGTGTGTTCTTCAAACAACTGCCATCTAGCTGTGTGAGCTTGTTCACATTCTGTCTAAATATCAATAATAATACCGTCTCCAGAACCACCACCTGAGTGACGTTTTTCAAGCAGCAATAATATATTCCGTATCCACTGCTGTAGTAGTGTATACGTTGACCTTGTAGGCATTGTTTGCCCAGTGTGTTCTTCATTTTCAAACAACTGCCATCTAGCTGTGTGAGCTTGTTCACATTCTGTCTAAATATCAATAATAATACCGTCTCCAGAAACACCACCTGAGTGATGTTTTTCAAGCAGCAATAATATATTCCATATCCACTGCTGTAGTAGTGTATACATTGACCTTGTAGGCATTGTTTGCCCAGTGTGTTCTTCATTTTCAAACAACTGCCATCTAGATGTGTGAGCTTGTTCACATTCTGTCTAAATATCAATAATAATACCGTCTCCAGAAACACCACCTGAGTGACGTTTTTCAGGCAGCAATAATATATTCCGTATCCACTGCTGTAGTAGTGTATACGTTGACCTTGTAGGCATTGTTTGCCCAGTGTGTTCTTCAAACAACTGCCACCTAGCTGTGTGAGCTTGTTCACATTCTGTCTAAATATCAATAATAATACCGTCTCCAGAAACACCACCTGAGTTGTTGTTGTTGTTTTAAAAATAATTCCAGGCAAAGGCAGGCCGCCACGCAGAGGCACTAGGGGCCGTGCTGCTATGCTATCCTGTGGCCCTAGGAAATTGCCCAGTTTGAAAAAGGCAATGACCCTGAACTCCCAAAATGCTAAAGAGGTAGTTGACTGGCTTACACAGCACACCCCATCCTCTACCATTTCTAATTTTACCACAACATTCTCATCCTCCACTGCTATGGGCACCCCACGTAACACTTCCTCCACCACCGGCGCCCCTTCTTCACTGGAGTCAGAGGAGTTATTTTCACATGAGTTTCTTGAACTGAGTGATGCGCAACCATTATTGGCAGAAGAAGATGAAGGAGATGAGGATGTTACACCAGATTTAATTCTGGCAGAGAACACAACAGAGATGGACATAATGAGTGATGAGGAGGTCCCCGCTGCTGCTTCCTTCTGTGAGCTGTCAGAAGAAATTGATGCATCTGAGGAGAATGATGATGAGGAGATTGATGTTTTGTGGGTGCCCAGTAGAAGAGAGCAAGAGGAGGATAGTTCAGATGGAGAGACGGAGAGTCAGAGAGGCAGGAGGAGAATAAGACTTAGAAGAAGCAGGGAGGACAGCTCGCAGGGAACAGTAGGGCAACAACATGTATCGGCACCTGTGGTCAGCTGGCCAATGCACCCGCCATTGCCGCCAACGCCGCCAACTTCTACTGTTACCGCCAGATTGCCAGCTTCAAAAAGGTCAGCAGTGTGGGATTTTTTTAATGTGTGTGCCTCTGACAAAAGCGTTGTAATTTGCAATGAGTGCAGTCAGAAACTGAGTCTTGGGAAGCCCAACAGCCACATAGGTACAACTTCTATGCGAAGGCACATGAACGGCAAGCACAAAGCACTTTGGGAGCAACACCTCAAAGGCAACAGGCAAACTAAAAGCCACCCTCCTTCTGGTCCAGCATCTTACTGCTCTACCTCTGCTGTCCTTGACCCATCTGAACCACCCTCCACTCCGCCTTCCACCTTGACCACCAGTTCCCATTCCCAGTCATCTGCCCCCAGCCAAGTTTCTGTGAGGGCCATGTTTGAGCGTAAGAAGCCAATGTCTGCGAGTCACCCCCTTGCCCGGCGTCTGACAGCTGGCTTGTCTGCACTCTTAGCCCGCCAGCTTTTACCATACCAGCTGGTGGACTCTGAGGCCTTCCGCAAATTTGAAGCAATTGGGACACCGCAGTGGAAGGTACCCAGCCGCAATTTTTTTTTCAAAAAAGGGAATACCACACATGTACCACCATGTGCAGAGCCAAGTCACCACATCTCTGTCACTTAGTGTTGGGCCAAAGGTCCATATGACTACTGACGCATGGTCTGGGCAGGTATGTCACCTACACTGCCCACTGGGTGAACTTGGTAATGGCTGGGAAGCAGGGAATGTGTGGCTCAACAACGACAGTGGAGTTGGTGTCACCGCCACGGATTGCACGCGGTTCTGCCACCACCTCTACTCCTCCTTCGCTCTCTACCTTGTCTTCTTCCTCTTCTTCCTCCTCTGCTGCTGGGTCCTCCTCCTCCACACCTGTGCACCCCCAGCTCCCCCTAGGCTATTCGACGTGCCAGGTACGCCGTTGTCATGCTGTCTTGGGGATGACGTGCCTGGAAAGCAGAAACCATACCGGATCTGTACTCCTGTCATCTCTGCAGTCACAGGCCGATCGGTGGCTGACCCCACACCAACTGAAGATCGGAAAAGTGGTGTGTGACAATGGAAGCAATCTGTTGGCAGCACTGAGACTGGGCAATTTAACACATGTGCCCTGCATGGGACATGTTCTGAATTTAATAGTCCAACGTTTTGTCTCGAAGTACCCAGGATTCCAGGACGTTCTCAGGCAGTCCAGGAAGGTGTCGGCCCATTTCAGACGTTCCTACACAGCCATGGCACGCCTTGCTGACATTCAGCAGCGGTACAACATGCCAGTCAGGCGTTTGATTTGCGACAGCCAGACTCGCTGGAATTCAACGCTCCTCATGTTGGAACATCTGCTGCAACAACAAAGAGCCGTCAATGAATACCTGTTTGAACTGGGTGGTAGGACTGGATCTGCAGAGCTGGGGATTTTTTTCCCCCGTTACTGGGTGCTTATGCGCAATGCCTGCAGGCTCATGCGCCCTTTTGAGGAGGTTCCAAATATGGTCAGTCGCACCGAAGGCTCGATCAGCGACCTAATACCCTTTGCTTTCTTCCTGGAGCGTGCCGTGCGACGAGTGACAGATGAGGCTGTAGACCAGCGTGACGAGGAGCAGGAAGCGCACGATTTCTGGTCGGAATCACCAGAACGAACCCAGGCACCTGCTGCAACGCAGGGAGAGGTGTCAGAAGTGGAGTCAGAGGAGGAAAGTGGCTTTGTGGAGGAGGAGGACCAACAGGAGCAGGCTTCCCAGGGGGCTAGTGGTGACCTTTTGGGGACCCCTGGTCTTGTACGTGGCTGGGGGGAGGAGACCGTGGATGATGCAGTCCTTGATAACGAGGAAGCGGAGATGGATACCTCTGCATCCAACCTTGTGAGAATGGGGTCTTTCATGCTGTCATGCCTGTTGAAGGACCCCCGTATCAAGAGGCTTAAGGAGAAGGACCTGTACTGGGTCGCAACGCTACTAGACCCTCGGTACAAGCATAAAGTGGCAGAAATGTTACCAACGTACCACAAGTCCGAAAAGATGCTGCATTTACAAACCAGCCTGCAAAACATGTTGTACAATGCTTTTAAGGGTGATGTCACTTCAGGAACTCATCAACATTCCAGGGGCAGAGGTGCCAGTAATCCTGCCACGAGCGCACCTGCAAGGACAAAGCACTTTGGCCACTCTGTAACGTCAGACATGCAAATGTTTTTCAGTCCAAGGCAGCGCCAGAACCCTTCTGGATCCACCCTCAAAGAATGCCTCGACCGGCAGGTAGCGGACTACCTGGCATTAACTGCAGATATCGACACTCTGAGGAGCGATGAACCCCTGGACTACTGGGTGCGCAGGCTTGATCTGTGGCCAGAGCTGTCACAATTTGCCATGAACCTCTTGTCTTGCCCCGCCTCAAGTGTCCTCTCAGAAAGGACCTTCAGTGCAGCAGGAGGGATTGTAACTGAGAAGAGAACTCGCCTAGGTCACAAAAGTGTGGATTACCTGACCTTTATTAAAATGAATGAGGGGTGGATCTCGGAGGGTTACTGCACGCCGGAAGACTTGTTCTGAGTTTCTGACTCCCCATGCAGCTGTCCTTCTCTGCACACCTCATGACTCCACACACAGCTGTCCTTTAGCGTCCTCCTCCCTCCACCACCGTTACAAACTAGGGTGCAAACCCTACTGGTTTAATTTGAATCCAGGTAAATCCTGAGTTTTTCTGGCCTCTGTGCTTCAGTGGCTGCGACAAAAAAAATGAATATTTTCAGCATTTATATGGCATATTTTTTCTGGCCTCTGTGCTTCAGTGGCTGTGACAAAAAAAAAATGAATATTTTCAGCATTTATATGGCATATTTTTTCTGGCCTCTGTGCTTCAGTGGCTGTGACAAAAAAAATGAATATTTTCAGCATTTATATGGCATATTGTTTCTGGCCTCTGTGCTTCAGTGGCTGCGACAAAAAACAAATGAATATTTTCAACATTTATATGGCATATGTTTTCTGGCCTCTGTGCTTCAGTGGCTGTGACAAAAAAAAATGAATATTTTCAGCATTTATATGGCATATTTTTTCTGGCCTCTGTGCTTTAGTGGCTGTGACAAAAAAAAAATGAATATTTTCAGCATTTATATGGCATATGTTTTCTGGCCTCTGTGCTTCAGTGGCTGTGACAAATTTTTTTTATATTTTCAGCATTTATATGGCATATTTTTTCTGGCCTCTGTGCTGCAGTGGCTGCGACAAAAAAAAAAGAATATTTTCAGCATTTATATGGCATATTTTTCCTGGCCTCTGTGCTTCAGTGTCTGCGACAAAAAAAATTTATATTGTTAGCATTTATATGGCATATTTTTCCTGGCCTCTGTGCTTCAGTGGCTGCGACAAAAAAAATTTATATTGTTAGCATTTATATGGCATATTTTTTCTGGCCTCTGTGCTTCAGTGGCTGCGACAAAAAAAAATTATATTGTTAGCATTTATATGGCATATTTTTTCTGGCCTCTGTGCTGCAGTGGCTGCGACAAAAAAAAATTAATATTTTCAGCATTTATATGGCATATTTTTTCTGGCCTCTGTGCTTCAGTGGCTGCGACCAAAAAAATTTATATTGTTAGCATTTATATGGCATATTGTTTCTGGCCTCTGTGCTTCAGTGGCTGCAACAAAAAAAACATAATTTTTCAGGAAAGTACACATGCCTAATTTTTCAGGGTTCTGCAAGAGTGGCAAAATCGCATCTTTTATGGTGACCGCAGGTGATCAATAAAGTAGACCAAAACTGGGCCCACACTGCAGAATCGGTGTGTTTTGGTTCGCTTCACTGTACATTGAATTGCCTCTGCCTGACCGTGCACGTGCGCACAAGCACGGTGACTGCTAAACACACCACTACAGAAATATTGCCACCAACAGGACGAACATCCTGGAGGTGACAAGCTCAACTAGTAATTAACAACTATTATTTGCTCACTTGACGGTATCATTCATTAAAGCTCTTTGCGTTTTTTTGCGTTGCAGTAAGCGCCGCGTTTCGTCTTTGCATGTGAACAGGCTGTAACCTTTACACGACTTGATTGGCATGTAGACGCCGGACGTTTTAAAGCATTTTATTACACAGGTTTAGAAATGTAGTGTGATTTCTGCCCTTTACAGCACAAAACGCAGCCCTGTGTCAACAATGTATTTTTCAGATACATTTTTGCCCTTGATCCCCCTCTGGCATGCCACTGTCCAGGTCGTTGCACCCTTTAAACAACTTTAAAATCATTTTTCTGGCCAGAAATGTCTTTTTTAGCTTTTAAAATTCGCCTTCCCATTGAAGTCTATGGGGTTCGCGACGTTCGCGAACCATTCGCATTTTTGACGCAAGTTCGCGAATATGTTCGCGAACTTTTTTTCTGACGTTCGCTACATCCCTACTAGTATTTAATGGTTTATGGCACCTTCAGGCAGATTAACAACATATAAGGTGATGCCAACATACCCAACAGAGGAGAAACAGAAATATTGCCTTTATATCTCTTTTCTTGAACCACCATTTCATGATGGTCTGTGTGCTACCTCAGAGATCGTCTAACCAGAAACACAACAACTCTAACTGTAATAGGAAGAAGTGTGGAAGCAAGACAGAATTGGCTCATGTGACCTAACATGGTTTGTTTGGTTTGTTTGTGTGCACTGTGAATCATATGATCCCAGGGGTGGCCCTTATTTTTAAAATGTAAATTTTCTATTTATGATTACCCAATGGCACATACTACTTAGAAAGTATATTATTATGAAAATGGTTTATTTACATGAAGCAGGATTTTACATATGAGCTGTTTTATGCAATATCTTTTTATAGAGACCTACATTGTTTGGGGGGTATAGTTTTCCTTTAAGTGTAAATGTGGTGGCTTAATGGCTTACTGCTGGGCAACAGTCTGTCTACAAACAGTTGGGGTGGCTCTCAAGTCAAAATACCAGGCTTATTTTCTGTATGCATTTTGTGGTACGGTAGTTTGTCTGTCTATGTAGTTTTACAAAAGGTGTGATTTAACTCTAGTAACAGTGTTTGTTTTCCAAGTAACAAAGATAACCAATGTTGAAAAACAATTATTGTCATTTTATCTCTTTAAATTTTAAAAGGCTGACTTTTAACCAATAGAAATGTAGTGTACTTATTTTTTTAATAACCCTGCTCCTTTTTAATTTACAAGTACAAACATTTTGCCAGGCAATCTGGTTTGACACCAAAGCAATTTCATTTTAGCTGAAATATCATCTTTTACTTACAAAAGCAGTTCCCAACTGAAAAGGTATAATTGCTGGTTTTTGTTTGAAAATGAAAACAACACATCAAGGGTACTTTAGCAACATTATCATAAAGTGCAAATATCAAATATCTTAAGAATAAGACATCAGCTTTTAAAATTGGATCACATAAAGTCTGAATTGTGTTTAAGAAATTAGAGAATAATATTTTAAGGGCATTCATGATATGCTATTGTTAAATTAAATTAAAATTCCTTGTTCATTTCTTGTTCCTTTGTAAAGCCCTCTGTAACAGTCTCCTGAATAGACACAGTAATAAAAATGTAACTTTAATAGCTAAGTTGATATGGAAGGCAGTTTTTTAGATCTATTACCATTGCATTCTTTGTTCTCCAAAGATGCAAGCTATTATGTATTTTAATTCTGCATTATAAAGTAAATGGAAAACACACTGATGTTTCTTGGAATTTACATGAATAGCAGCACACAGATGGAGACTAGGGATGTAGCGAACGTCGGAAAAAAAGTTCGCGAACATATTCGCGAACTTGCGCAAAAATGCGAGCGGTTCGCGAACGGTTCGCGAACCCCATAGACTTCAATGGGAAGGCGAACTTTAACATCTAAAAAAGACATTTCTGGCCAGAAAAATGATTTTAAAGTTGTTTAAAGGGTGCAACGACCTGGACAGTGGCATGCCAGAGGGGGATCAAGGGCAAAAATGTATCTGAAAAATCTGCCTGTGTGTGCTTGGAAGAGATAGTGTAGGGGGAGAGCTGTTAGTGATTTCAGGGACAGATGATAGTAAGTTTGCTGGCTAGTAATCTGCTTGATACTGCTCTGTATTGGAACAAAAAAATAAATAAAAGCAGTCCTTACAAGGACTACTGTTATTGCAGCAGTCAGCAGATGAGATCAGAAGCAGGACAGCTGCCCACTGCAGCTACATACAGAGCACTGCAGTAGAAGGTAGATTACTAGCCAGCAAAGCTACCTAAGCTTAAATGTCCCTCAAACCCCTGCAGACTTCTGTCCCTCCAATAACAGAGCAGTATCAAAACGATTACTAGCCAGCAAACTTTCAACTGTCCCTGAAATCACTAACAGGCAGCAGCTCTCTCCCTACACTATCTCTTCAGCACACACAGGCAGAGTGAAAAAAACGCTGCAGGGCTTCGGTTTTTATAGGGAAGGGGAGTGGTCCAGGGGAGAGTTTCTGATTGGCTGCCATGTACCTGCTGGTCTGGGGTGAGAGGGCAAAAAAAAGCGCCAACAATGGCGAACCCAAAATGGCGAACGTCGCGCGACGTTCGCGAACTTCCGGCGAGCGCGAACACCCGATGTTCGCGCGAACAAGTTCGCCGGCGAACAGTTCGCGCCATCTCTAATGGAGACTCTAATGGTGCATTTGATGATAAAAGTGGTACACTTGACAACGCATGGCACACATGACAATGCTTAATTAAGATGGACTGCAGTGCACCATTAAAGTATAAGACAAGCTAAAACACCACCCCGTCCCAAATAAATGGCCTGGAATACTTATGCCTGATGCATTAAGTTTTTCCTGACCTCCCCACCAGCAGAATGATAATGAGTCCTTAATGTGACCGGTATTATAGTACTGTATATAGGTTGCATTCTCCACCACTGTGCTGATGCCCCCCCAACTCTACTCATGAATGGAGTATTCTATGCCACTGGACTAATCATGGCTATTATGTTTACATATATCATTGCTCCCCGGGCCATCTCCTGAATGGCATTTTCCCTATCTCTATTGTAACCACATATCTTCCAGAAAGTGGCATGAGATTCAGGGGAAGATAAGCATTGTTTTAGTGGAAATATAAGGTTCAAGAAGGGACCAATGTGTTTCTTTACCATTGCTTGCCCTTTAAAACTGAAGAGGAAGAACACCATTCACATTATGAACAATGTTATATCCTTAATGAAAACATTTCAGTAATTAACCTCTCTTTGGGGCAAATTCACTAAGATGCGAAGTTGCGCCAGGCGCAACTTCGCCGCACTTCACCAGGCGTAGTTTCGCCAGCGCTCTGCAAATTCACTAAAATCCGAAGTTGCGCACAGGGGTAGCATAAGGTTGCGAAGTTGCGCTAGCGTTGATTCACTATGTAAAGCGAAGTTACGCTAGCGAAGGCTAATTTGCATACGGCGCGAAATTCAAATTTCAATGGAGGAACACGTATTAGCACTACAAATGCCTAGAAAACCTTCAAATCAGCAAATAAAAATTTTATTTTGCCCTACACATGTGCCCACTGTCTAGGTAAGTTGCCATGAGTCAGGAAATGTAGGGGGGAAGGAGGGGAGCCCCAAAAATATTTTCGATCTTTTTCAGTCTATCACCCATCATGTAGAAAACACACCAGCGTTTTTTGGGTAAATTTGCGTAGTTACGTCGCTAACGAAAATTCGCCTGGCGAAACTACGCCAGCGTTCGTTAGTGAATTTGCGCAGTAATGAAAAATGCCAAATGCTAGCGAATTGATGCTAGCGTTCAGCGCTTCGGCGCTTAGTGAATTTGCGCCAATTTCGCTAGTGTTACTTCGCACCCTTATGCCAGGCGAATTTTCGCTAGCGACGTAACTACGCAAATTCACTAACTTGCGCAGTGTACTGAACGCTACCTTTTATGCTAGACTTCCTTCACCACCTCAGACCTGGCGAAGCGCAATAGAGTAGATAGGGATTGTTTCAAAAAAAGTCAAAATTTTTTCTGAGTCCCAAAAAACGCTGGCGTGTTTTCTACATGATGGGTGATAGGCTGAAAAAGATCAAAAATATTTTTGGGCCTCCCCTCCTTCCCCCCTACATTTCCTGACTCATGGCAACTTACCTAGACAGTGGGCACATGTGTAGGGCAAAATAAATTTTTTATTTGCTAATTTGAAGGTTTTCTAGGCATTTGAAGTGGTGATACGTATTCCTCCATTGAAATTTGAATTTGGCGCCGTATGCAAATGAACCATCGCTAGCGAAACTTCGCTTCGCCTGGCGAATTAACGCTAGCGCAACTTCAAAAACTTACGCTACTCCTGTGCGCAACTTCGGATTTTAGTGAATTTGTGGAGCGCTGGCGAAAATACGCCTGGCGAAGTGTGGCGAAGTGCGGCGAATTTGGGCCTTTGTCTCTAGTGGGGTGCTGTTGTGTTTGCTGGTGACACAAAACTATGTAGTCCAATTATTTCCATCCAGAATGTGGCATCCTTTCAAGGGGATTGGAATAAATTGGTTGACTGGGTATTTAAATGGCAGATTCAGTGTCAAGTTATGCATTTGAGATACAAAAATATGCAAGCTTAGCCTATATCCTAAATGGGATTATACTAAACACTTCATTGTTGGGGGGTGCCGTGGAATGCTCTTCCCTAGGCTGCTGTATTGGCAGATTCTTTACTACCAAGTATCAACTGTATCTAAAAAAAATTGTATCATTCAGGCTAGGATTCTGAGACATTTAAAAAAGAGACTATAAAACAAAGGGCATAGTGAAAAATATGGGGAAGTAGTTCAATAATTTCAAGTGAAAACTAATACCAGATCAATACAGGTCCTGCTAACTTAATTATTTATTGTGATCTTCTTCACTACTTGGTCATTTAATATTTCAAAAATTATCATGGTAAGAGTTCCATACAAATAAAATTCTGGGCATAGAAAAAGTAATGGGGAAATGAAGGGGAGGAGACTTGGCAAAAATGAATTAGCAGCATGAGAGCAGGATATTGAGCAGGATATTGATCTTATGACTTTTTTTGTAAAAAAAAGTACATTATAATGGTATTACTGCATAATGTACAGCCATCTGCAGATTAAAATAAACATTAATAAATAGCAGTGCATCAGTAAAGCATATGAAATAATGTAAAAAGTATAAGCATCAATGAAAATAGAATTTGGCAGGCGGTAAGAACTGGGCACCAAAGAAGGTTGCACCTCCTGCTGCTAAATACCCTATGCCTCTGAATGACATGCAAGGTGTGGGCTGGGTAAGGGGCAGGCAGTTTCCTGCTCTGAAAGCGAATGCAGAGTCCTGTGTCTAGTTATACAACTATTGGGTTTAGCTAGACCTATAAGCTATATTTTAAATTTTTCTACCAATAAATGTATCTTTTAACTGAATATCTCTGGTCTTGTGGATCCGTCTGAGTGCCGGTCAGCCCTGCTTCTTTATCTTTAGCTAGATCTATTGGCATGCACCTAAATGCAAACACGTCGTATCTGACTTCAGCCCAATGTTTAGCAACAGGTTGTTGTGCAATATCTTGCTGCTTTTTACCATTAACTGTCTCTATCTTTCTATCCTGATTAAGGGCTGCAGGTTTACTGCCCCTATGCATGTTAATCCTTTCTTTAAGCTGTCTAATTGTTTTGCCACAGTATACTAATCCACACGGACATTTAATGATATCTACCACCATTGATGTTTTACGTGTCATTTATATTTGATTGTGTACTTCTTACCAGTGTGCGGGTGTGTGAAGTGCACACCTAATATTAGGCTACCACACATCACACAACCCATATACTCCTGGTCTTGGGCTTAAAAAATGTCCTTGGATTATCTTTATGTACTTATCAACTGGGTCCAATGGACTTAATTGTTCTGTAAGGCTGTTTGCTCGTGAGTAGCTAAATTTCGGTCTCTTGGGAACTTTTGGTGACAGCTGCTCATCAGTACTTATTATTTCCCAATGATCCAAAACAGTCTGCTTTACTTTTTCACAATTAGGGCTATATTGGCTCACATAATATACATTCTGATTACTTTTATGTATATTTTCTCCATTTTTGATCACTTTTCCTTTCAATACTTGTTCCCGATCAAATTGGATTGAAAGGAAAAGTCCAAATTGATTAAAAAGGGGTTCAATGGGTTTAGCACAATTCCACTGACTTCTATAGAACCTCAACAACTTTTAATTGCCAAAGTTTTGTATTAGGGTTTTTTTTTGTGGTTTTTACACTAAGGGGCAGATTTACTAAGCTCGAGTGAATTTTCGAAGTTAAAAAAATTTGAATTTCTAAGTAATTTTTTGGTTACTTTGACCATCGAATAGGATACTACGACTTCAAATTTACTTCGACTTCAATTCGAAGTAAAAATCGTTCGAATATTCGACCATTCGATAGTCGAAGTACTGTCTCTATAAAAAAAACTTTGACTTCAATACTTCACCAACTTAAACCTGCTGAAGTGCTATGTTAGCCTATGGGGACCTGCCAGAGCAATTTTCTTTTTTAGGTATCGAAGGAAAATCGTACAATTGTACAATAAAATCGTTCGAATCGAATGATTCGAAGTACAACCAGAGTACGATCGTACGATGAATAAAATCCTCCGACTGTCGGAAGATTCTATTCGATGGTCGAATTTCAAAGTATTTTGCACTTCGAAATTCGACCCTTGATAAATGTGCCCCTTAATAAATCTCAAATTTTAACGTTTTAGAGAAATAAAAAAACCCACTCATTTTTTGAGATTCATAAAAGATGTTTGTTACTACATAGGTCCATAAAGCTTACAGAACCAAAAGCCCTACTTTTTTGTTACTCTTTGGTATTCCTTTTTTCTCTAATGACATGGATTTTAAAATCCTTAAATCATCCCTAAACATTTTGAATGCATTCAGTAAACATCTATTAAATAAGAATTAGTATAACCAAACATGGATGATATGCAGTACATCAGTAGTTATCCCCATCGTGTTGGCCATTATTGTGTATCGACCACAAAAAAAAAATATGATGCTGGTACACACTTGCTTTATCTGAAGAGTTGCCTGAAGTCTTTGCCTTCTATGTAGTCCAAACACACTTTGTGATTCAGAATTTCTGCTCGTAAGGAAGTCAATATATCAATTGAAAATATGAGCAGTCATACATTTTACAAAGACATTGTTCACATATAAACAACAATTCCTACCAAGGTAAATCCTAATTGTCATAACAATGTAAAATTTAGTGATAAGCTGAAAGCTAAACTTTATATTGAATTGAATTTGATACTTCTGGTTAAACTGTGCTGCAAAAAATAGGAATAATTGTCATTATTACATGGAAATGTGTCCTCTTTGAGAACAATAAAAAGTAAACTACATTTTTTTATATTTACTTGCATTCTGTATAGCATTTAATTACTTCTTAATATAAAAGAAGAAAGAGTTTGTTTTTGTTTTATTTGATAAAGAGCTTAGGTCTCAAACAATAAATTAACACTGTCAATTTGGGTACTGTAGGACCCATTATTACTTGTATGATTATTATAGCATTGTAGTGACTTGTTTTATTAACATCCATTGAAAATAATATTTCTTCTTTATGTGTATTAATGCCCATTCATGGACATAGGTTGTGTTTTTTTAATAGGCAAATAATTAAAAATGAGTCCAATGTTTCAATCACATGTATGTTATCTTCTTCGGGGAAAACAAATTTAAATGATATCTTGTGGCATAGCACATGGGTTACCGTAAAGGGAGGGTATATCTCTCCCAGAATGCTTAAGGAACAAAGCAAATGTGGAAAATAACAGGGACAGTATTCACTGAGGCATGCACAACCAATACTGGTGTTGGTACTAATAAGTCATTATCTGTGGGGAAAAAAGGGGGAATGCAAGTGAGAAAAAAGCAGAAATGAGTAAGCTGGTGAGAGAGCGGTAGTGAAGAGATAAAAGCTATTAGTTACGTTTTGGTAATTTTCCTGAATCCTTTTGCCCTAATTCTAATCAGAATTCAGAATTCAGTATGACAGATAAATAAGTTAACAAACTGTATTACACTCAGAATGAGAAAGTTAAAGGTTATTCTTCCCATAATCTATAAAGCAGGAAATCCATAGAGTTCAATAAGCACAGAAGACATGGACATACTCATACATATATTTTTTTAGAAGACACAAGAGCTTCTTCAGTGAATTTAAGTTAAAGAATTACGTGTATAAAGAGATGAAGTCCCTGTCCTCTCAATTATGTCTCTCTGTCTGAATGTATGAACCTCTTCAAACCCTACACATAATAAAAATCCCTCATTTCCTTTATAGAAAGTATTGCACACATCATTATGTTATTCTAAAATGTAACTCATCAAATGTATATCATAATTCTTATTAGTAGTGTCCAAGGGTCCATAGGGTAACTTTCCATATGTTCTGAAACCCCCTGCTTTGGCCAGCTAAGAGCTGGACATAATTTATGATGGGAGGAGATGTTGTTTCCTTTCCCAGGATAGACTGTCCCATTGGCAGGTCCAGATTTGGCCAGTTGTTCTTATAGGAGAGGCACTATGTGTTCTTCCTTTTTGGCTGCCACATGGTGAGCAAGGTGGATGTCTGCTGAGAGCCTGAGCATGGGCCCACTAAGTAAAGGGAGGTAAAACAGGGCCCCACGTGAATGAGGTATGAGATATTTGGTGGTTGGTCATAGTACACTCTAGGAGTGAAAACCAGATCAGGTTAAACATAGGAGGATATCTCTCCCAGGTGACACTACCTGTTAATGTAGGGATCATGATAAATAGGTAATCGGATTAGAAGATTTCCCTCAAGGTTCTACTAGGTGTGTTCCAAGTTCATTAAAGAGTGTCAAGGGTGTGAAGTAGGATTCCTGACTAGTCTGTCTCCAAAGGGGTGCCAGTGTGAGATATACTCTGTTATTGAATGTGCCTTGGCCACTTTCCCTTAGAGAAGCCTGTACTGTGTGAGTACCTGTGATTGTTAATAAATTAAGAATTTGGTGAAGATCTCTTGGCATCCAGAAGTCTTGTGTTAAGCAGCTGAGAGGTATAGTTCTACAATGCCTTCTAATAGATGGCACAAGCAGAGATTACCCCCCTTTAAAAGGTATTAGCAATCAGCAACATCTTTCAACTATTAGGAGCTCTTTGTTTCTCTTCAAATATTTACTTTTAACAAATTACAGTGAACCTAAGCACTGACTACTAGAGTTGTGCAGAATACATGCCCATTGCCCAAGGGTTCAGGGCGTGGAGAAGGTGGGCTGCATTCATAGAAACCCAAGGGTAAGTCCTATAATGTGGCCATATGCCCAAACTACAACTCATATAATGTTAAAGGGATACTGTCATGGGAAAATAAATTTTACACGACTTGGGGCAGCTGGGAAATTGACAATATGTCTAGCCACATGTAAGATTTCAAAATTTAATATAAAAAAATCTGTTTGCTCTTTTGAGAAATGGATTTCAGTGCAGAATTCTGCTGGAGCAGCACTATTAACTGATTCATTTTGAAAAAATTTTTTTCCCATGACAGTATCCCTTTAACTTTTATTTGGAATATAGTTACAATTGAAATAAACAGAACCCACCATCTACAATACTGCAGCTTCTACAATACTGCAGGTTGCAACACTCACAAAAATCTTTATTGAGTATACTGCTGCAATACATTCAGACATCTGAAACAATGTTTTTCTCATATTGAACACACCTGATTGTTTTCTATGTAAAAAATAATTTTTATTATTTTTTTGTCTGTCCTTTATTGTTTGTTCTTTTTCTCTCTTTTTATAGTGAAAGAAAAATATTATTTTAATCCTAAATGCAATGCAAATATATACTGTGTAAACCATATACTGTATATTCCAGAGAAACAGACAAAAAACATTTCCAATCGTCATTCAGGTACGAATCACTTTGAGGGCATTTTTTTGTATGGAAAATCATGTATTTAATGCTCTTTTTAACCACATTTTCTGAATTTGAAACTCAACAAGTAACTTGGGTATGCAATTCCACTTTTAATTTATCATACATTAACAATATATCCCAACTTTTACGCAGAAACTAGCTCCAAATTTTAGCATCTTGTTTCAAGCGTTATACCTAATCATTTTTGTAACAGTCAAATTCAACCCCACAGCCATTTATAAGTTGCATTGTTAATGCTCAGTTATTCTACATTAGGTGACCTTGTTCCAAAACCTCTCTTTTGTGCTGCATCCTATTAAATCACTATAGTGTAAAACAGCTACAGTTGAAACAATTTACTGCTTAAATAATTTATCTAGATTCTGTACAGAAAGTCTTTGAACAGATTCATCAGCTAATAAAGGAAATTGATTTCAGAAGACAAAGTCAATAAGAAGTTAGTGAGACATTGCACTCCACCTTGGGAAGCACTACTTACATGTTTTGTCTTAAAATGAAACAAAAACAAAAGGACAAATACAACGGTCATAATGTAATCCTGTTCTAATATAATAATATATTTTAATGATATATTATATATTATATATTATATTTTGTCTCTGGAACATGTCTATGTGCTCCAATTTCAGGAAAGGTTTATTTGATAATAAACTACAGTGAGCAAGATACTTTAGGTACTTTCAAACTAGTTCCCTGCATATTGAAAAGTGCTATCTAAACTTTCAAAATTAAAATATATAAATATATTTTTAAACAGACAAAACTGATTTCACGATTGAAAGGAAAACATGATAGTCAATTGCTGACCCATTGGTAGCATTTTCCAACACGCTAGTCATTTGATTCCTCCCTTACTTTTTCCATTGTAAAGTGATCGGTTATAGGTCTTGATGTCCCACTGTCATCCATGGTGGGTGGTGCACAGATTCTCTGTAAAGCAGTGGGGCTTCAAACCCCAGAATCCTTCACTCCACAATGGAAAAAAGGATTATATAATAGATTGTATGAATGAATCAGAGAAAAGCTATCGTAGTTTCCTTTCAATGTGTGGAATCAGGAATGACTGTGTTAAATGAATACATTTATATTTATTTTTGGACGTTTGGATGGAAATGCATGCCCTATAGGTAAACTGTATATATTTCTGTAGGGACCCATATAGTTAACAATGCCTCTATGGGGCAAATTCACTAAAGTGCAAAGCGCCTAACGTTAGCGCAAATTCGTCAGCATGACGTCATTTTGTTACTTCGCCGATTTACTAACGGGTGCTGGAGTAAATTCATTGTGGACCTACTCTAGCGCTACATCGCACCCTTACGCCAGGTGAAGTTGCGCTATGGTGAAGGGATGTAACTACGCAAATTCACTAACTTGCACATTTTACTGAACGTTACCTCTTGCGGCAGACTTGCCTTCACCACCTCAGACCAGGCGAAGTGCAACAGAGTAGATAGGGATTGCTTCAAAAAAACGCTGCGTCTTTTCCTTTTTTAAGGGTGATAGGCTGAAAAAGATCATACATTTTTTTGGGGGTACCCTCCTTCCCCCCTACATTTCCTAACATATGGCACCTAAACTATACAGTGGGCACATGCGTAGGGCAAAATAACAACTCTATTTTATCTTATGAAGCTTTCCCAGGCTTGTGTAGTGTAATGTATTTGCTGCTACATATATGTCCATTGTACTTTAACTTGGCGCCATATGCAAATTAGGCATCGCTAGAGTAACTTCGCTTTCCTTAAGGAATTAACGCTGGCGCAACTTTGCTACCGTTTGCCTCCCTGAGCACAACTTCAGATTTTAGTGAATTATCAGCTCCCTGACGAAACTTCACCTGGCGAAGTGTGGCAAGGCCTGCGCTAGCGCAACTCCGCAGGTTAGTGAATTTGCCCCTATGGCTCTAAGTCCCTAACTTCCTTTTCCCTAGTTACTGGGGAAAAACTCATGTATCTAATTTTTAGTTTAAGTATTTGCATATCCAATGCTATGGGCCAGGAGGCACTGTGACCACATCCTGGTCACACTCTGGTATAGTGAGTGAGAAGGGGGGGATCTTCCTCCTTTGGCGGCTGGATGCTGATCCAGCTGGGTGTGCACAGGGGAGCATGGGTGCAGCAAGGCCCAGAAAAGCCATGTGCTCTTGAGAGATAAGTCGGGGAGCAGGGACCCCGTGAATGAGGCTAGTGAGTGGCAGGAATATAAATGTTATAGACTCTTTAGGAGAGTAAGGCAGAGAGGTAAGAGAGAAAGAGCAGCTTTGTGCTCCAACAAGGAGGTGTAGGAGGGAGTAGCTTGCCAGGCCATAACATTGCCTACAATGAAGGGACACAGTGGATAGGGTGTCAGGCTTTAGGTTCTCCTCCCTGACCACTCCACTGGGTGGGATCCAGACCACGTGTGAGGTATTTTTGCCTGGAGGTATACTGTACTGCCTTGACTACAGCCTCAGGAAAATACACCTGCCTCTACCTCTGAAGCTCTTTGTGAGTTATGTGCCTCTCTATATTCTGCCTCCAACTATGAGCCCTTTATGAGCCTGCCAGTTCTGTGTGAGCTGTGTAATGTGTGTGCCTATATACTGCCAAATACCTCTGTACCACTGCAAGTAAAACCTGTGGGTCATTTTTCTCTGACAAATAAAAGTTATTTTGTTATACTTCAAGAACCTCCTGGCACCCATTTTTATTATTGTTGTTGCATATTAGCCTGAGAGTTGTAGTTACACTACATCGTAACTGAAATCTTCCATTTAGCGAAGGCCCTAGCCTGGGGTTGTTTGCTTAGCCAAATTAGCGTTACATTTCCTTTAATTCTAAAGAGTTCATTGATTTTAATACCATGCTGTTACACAACTATAACTATTTTGCAGGTGCAACAGTGTCTTATATCATTTTTGTTGGTCTTCCATCTCCTGCATCTTTAAAGTTCATTACCTCACATCAACCTGACACACACATAACAACACATTTGCTTTCCTCCCCATCTTAAACATTCTTAGGAGTCAACTTAATGCAGTGCTATTAAACAGGAGGCTCATGACTTGACTTAGTGGTTTCTTTCAGTCTTCTATATGATAACCTTTATCTTGAATATGAGTTAAACCTGACTGCAAGGTACTATGTAAATGTATGCAAGTTGCAAAGTTGAAATTACCACTGAATAAATTTGTGTTTCTGTTGTCTCATTTACTTTTGAATATTGCCATAGAAACAGAAAGCAGATACAGTTTGCCAGTTCACCTGTTCCAAATTCATTGTGATGTTATAAAAGTAACTCTACAAATAAAAATTAAATTTCCTTCATATTTCATTTGTCTATACAGTTTATGGGACAAAAATATACACGCCTTGGAGCTTTAGGTTTGCACCGAGAATGCAATGGAAGGAATAAAGCAGATTTTAACAAATACACAAATAAAGTTATAACAATGAAAATGATAATTTGCGATGCATAAATAGCACAATGTCATATTTTTATCACTTTTCACCTAGTAAGAAGCTTAATACATGCTGTGTAGACTCATAAGCTTTTTTTAGTGGATGGCACTGGGGACGGCGTGGATATGCTGAATGACAACTTTTTATTTCAGCTTGTTCATGTACCGACTAGGAATGAATCTCTTTTAGACCTAATAACTAATAATACTGAACTCATCTCTAGCATTTGTGTGGTTGAGCATTTAAGGAATAATGATTAGTGATGGGCGAATTTGCGTGGTTTTGCTTCACAGAAAAATTTGCGAAATTTGCGAAACAGTGGAAAATTAGCAAAACGCAGCCGGCGTCAAAAATGCAAATGTTTTTTTGATGCCGGCGTCCGTTTTTTTGGCGAAAATGCGCCGGTGTCCAAAAAACGGATGCGCAAATTCACCCCGAATTTCAGTCTCAAAACTATAGGCCACTTATTTTAACATTATTGGTATGAAAGATTTTGGAAGGGGTATTAAGGGATAATTTACTTGGCTTCATTTCATATGCACAACAGATCTTGCCAGACTAATTTAATTGCCTTTTATGAGGAGATGAGCAGGAAACCTCAACTTTGCAATGGCAGTGGATGTAATCTACTTGGACTTTGCTAAAGCTTTTAAGACAGTACCACACGGAAGGTTAATGGTTAAATTAAGGAATATTGGCCTGGAACTTAGTAGCTGTACTTGCATAGAGAACTAGCTGAAAGATAGATTACAGAAAGTGGTGGTAAATGGCACGTTTTCTAGATCAGTGTTGTTAGTGGAGTACCGCAGGGGTCTGTCCTTGGTCCTTTTTCAACTTGTTTTTAAATGACCTGGAGGTGGGAATTAAAAGCAATATTTTTTTTTTTGCTGATGATGAGAAATTGTGCAGAATGCGGACACTTTGCAGAGTGATCTGACTAAATTGGAAAACTGGTCCACAAACTGGAAAATGAAGTTCAGTTTCGACAATTGCAAGGTTATTCACTTTGGCAGTAATAATATAAATACAAATGATATCTTAAATGGCAGTGTGTTAGGAGTTTCTAATTCCAGGCAGAGTCATTCTGTGGTTACTAAAGAAAATAAATTACTTTCTTGCATAAAAAAGGGCAATAACTCAAGGGCTGAAAACACAATTCTGACTCTTTATAGGGTCCTGATAAGGCCTCACCTTGACTATGCAGTGTAGTTTTGGGCTCCAGTCTTTAAGACGTATATTAAAGAGCTGGAGAGAGTGCAGAGGCGTGCAACTAAACTGATTAAAGGGATGAAATATTTACATTATGAGGGTGGACTGTCAAGGTTGGGGTTGTTCTCTCTGAAAAAAAAACATGATTACTCTTTATAAGTTCACTGGACAGCATTATAGACAGATAGTAGAAGATATTTTTTCCCTTCAAATGGATCACTGCACCAGAGGCTACCCCTTTAGACTAAAGGAACAGAACTTTCAATTAAAGCAGCATGGTGGTTCTTCACAATGAGGACAGAGAGGTAGTGGAATGCCCTGCCGGATGATGTTGTGATGGCTGATTCTGTTAATGCCTTTATAAGGAGCTTGGATGATTTCTCAGACAAGAATAATATTGAGATGCTAAAATCTACAATTAATATAGATATGGGTATATATAGTTTATATGAGTGTATGGAGGGGTCGGTTTGAGTGTGTGTATGGATGTGAGCTGGGTTTCATTTAGAGGGGGTTGAACTTGATGGACTTTGGTCTTCTTTTTTTTCAAGCCAAATTTACTATCTAACTATGTAACACTAAGCTGGTACCAAACATCATTTCCGTTTTGTAAAACAACATTAATATAGTGCTACTTTTATTAAGTAATCTCTTGCACGTGGAAGGCAAGTAATTTCATTTGTAAAAGAGTGTAACTTTAACTAACTGTAAAAAGTCTATTTCATTTGTATATAGGCTTTCAAGCTACATAAGAAATACAGATACTGGTGAGGTGTAATCAACATCTTGGGCAGAAAAAAAAATTGATAAAGTAGACTTTTAATGAAATTTCCTTTTTGTTTACCTTGGTGTGTATAAATGTCAGTTTGTTCTTCCTTTAAACAAAAAAATATTGACCCTCAGAGTATAAAAATACATAAATCCAGCTTTATACTTGCTGTCATTCCTATGTTTTCAAATTGACTTGCCAAGCAGTGTTCTATGAGATTCCACAAAATTAGAGAGAGAATTGTCTTTAAATCCATAATACAAAAAACACCAAATACCCTTTGGGTCTAGAATTATATTGTGATCACTGCAAAGACATCTATTGAATAAAACTGTATTTGAATTGAACTGAAAGAATGATCTACACTCCACTGCTATTTTCAAGTAAAAGTTCAGTTGAGGTATGTTACCTTGATATTGGGGCTTAAGCTACTTTCTGTAGAAGTGTTCTCAGAATTACTTTGTCTCTGATGTAGAGGGATTTCTACAAAGTTCTATGTGTTTGACTCAACAAGGGATTTGAAAATCAAACAATGTGAATATAAAAATATATTTAAGAAAAAAGAACTGTATTCTGCCCTTTTATTTTTCAGCTATGACCAAGACATCAGAACTTACTTCACCGCTTAATAAAAGATGGCCATTTCCCACACCATCTACACACTGGACTGGATCCAAAATGTATTTATGCTTTATTTTAAAAAATTTAATTGATTTTATTGGACTTAAGGCAAACATTAGTTCATTTAAAGTTTCAAAAAATCGCTGTGTACCTCAAGAATAAATTTGAGGGGGAAAAAACGGAAAAATAATATAGTGTGGTCTTTTTAATAACACCACCATATAAGCGTTTAATTACTAATTACGTGGGTCCTATAAAATTATTAAAGTGAATAGTGGGTTAAAAACAACAAACAAGTAATCCGTTGTTGGTGAGGTGGGGTCTACCCACAAAACAATCCTAATGTTTCTGGTGGTCTATCATACTCACAAAAAGTAAAACAAAGCATATCACAGCATGGATTCCGTTCCCCGAGTTTAGTCTTCCTTTCCCCTTTCTCCTTTATGGGCAATAAGAAGGCAGCATGTGTAGAAGCGTAGTTGAATTTTAATAATAAATAAAAGTTGCACTCACAAGCATAGAAATTCCATTTCCCCAGCTCCACAGTCTGTATGCTTCTGCACCTGCTACGTCACCGCTGACGCGTTTCACTGTTCAGGCTTCTTCCAAGAGTGGTGATGTTTCCTCTGGAGTGTCTCCTTATGTTGCCCATATGTTTGAAGTCTTGTAACTTTATTCAATATGTTACAATGTATATAAGTCCAATAACAGTCCATTGAAACACAGTATTTAAACGATCTACCTAATCAGCTTGTCATCCAAAAAATAAAAAGTATTAGTTTAAAATTGATTTTAAAACAGTCCAACACAGTTTAAAACAGATCAAGTTAGAAAAGCCCTCAAAATGAAATCTACATTCAGACCAGAGTGAGATGGTGATTTTAAGCTATGAATCCACTAGCTCTTCCTTTGTAATGTGCTGGTTACTAAATCTCCTCCCCTCCAGTGTTCCATAACCCTCTCAATCCCAAACCATCTTAAACCCAATGGACATGTATTATGTTTTTCACAGAAATGTCTTGAAATGTTTTAGATTTCCTTTAATTATATAATTCGCCTGAACAGCGAAACACGTCAGTGGTGACGTAGCAGGTGCAGAAGCATACAGACTGTGGAGCTGGTGCAATGTATGATATACCACCAGAAACATTAGTATTGTTTTGTGGGTAGACCCCACCTCATCAACAATGGATCACTTATTTGTTGTATTTAACCCACTGTTCACTTTAACAATTTTATGGGACACACGTAATTAGTAATTAAACACTTATATGGTGGTGTTATAATTAAAATACTACACTATATTATTTTTCTGTTTTTCCCCCCATAAATTTATTTTTGATGTACACAGTGATTTTTTGAAAGTTTAAATTTTTGAGGTGGAAGAGAGTCTGGTGATCACTGGATTGGGAACACACTGCGTTTGGGAGTCGTTTTATATTTATTAGTAAACATTAGTTCATACAATATGACTATGAAGATTTTCATTCATCCAGGTCATAGTATATCTAGTATAGGTCAATCTAAAAACAACTGGACTTGCTGAGTAATCAATGAAGACGTTTCACTACTCATCCGAGCAGCTTCTTCAGTTCAACTGACTGGTGTGGGAAGTTCTCGGCATATAAACTCTTCCACTAATCCATGCATGACACATTGGATAATCCTATCACAACTACACAGAATCAACACCTGTGTGAGTTTCTTCAGATGTCACCTCTTTGAAGAGTTACAATGTGCCATTGTAAATGGATTAGTGGAAGAGTTTATATGACGAGAATTTCCCACACCAGTCAGTTGAACTGAAGAAGCTGCTCGGATGAGTAGTGAAACGTCTTCATTGATTACTCAGCAAGTCCAGTTGTTTTTAGATTGACCTATACTAGATATTAGTTCATACATATAAAACCTGTTCTCTTCTCTTTGCCAGCTTTGTACCTATTACTAGGGCTGTGCATATTGAGTGTTTCTATTTACTAGCCATACATCAGATGTAATGAACTACAACAATGACAAGGCATTTCCTTTTGTCATTGTCATGGTACAGTACCTTAACATACACTGGCAGAAATTATTTTTATTCCTTTAAAACATATGACGAAAAAAAACATACTGCATTCAAATAAGTAAAAAAATAATTGCATTGACTTTTTGGGCTAATGCAACATGATCATATTCCCTATTGAGAAAAGTGCCCAGAATATTCTATTTCACTTGCGTATAGCTGATCATTTATTTTTCCCAGTTGCAAACAATGACTCAATAACTTTCTACATTTCATATGGGGTCACCTGCAGAGTAGCTGAAGCGATTGAAGACGTCAATTGAGCTACCAGCTGCTCTTACCTTCCTGTATTGAATTTATGTGCTGTCAAGAGGCACTACATAAGATTAAATTGTTTCTCCTAAGACATTACATTCTTAATTGCACAGGAAATCCGTCATCCAGTAGTATTCAGTGTATCATTGACCCTTCTGATATCAAAGGACCTCAAGAAATTGATGAAAACGGAACAAAACCACCTTGAAATGGAAGATCACACATTGAATCCCAATGAATTAATTCTGCATAATTATGAACAGATATAACATAAATATTCAATTATGAACAGATATTACATATCTATTCAATATATTAACACAAAATATTAACATTAAAATAAAAATGGTTTTATTTTAAATAAAATAAAACTTGATACATAGAAACCCAAGCTTGTTTTTACATCTGACAGCTTCTTGCATTATGCTCATAGCCCCTGTGTTCCTTCTTATTGATTGCCTCTGTTTATGTTTGAATCTGCTTTGCCCTTGAGTGTTTCTTGTCCATTGCCCATAACACACATTAGTATACTCCATACTTTTTTTTAATTGCAAAAATGGCACAATATACAGGTTTTTTTTTATTTTTGCACCTTGTCCCATGCTCTGCACCTAGGACACAGCGTGCTTGTATTGCACAATGGAGAAAGCACTGGCAAGTGGAAGGCACAAAAGAACCCGGGCCTGAACACCTAATGTATGACCAGGAGGTTTTCTGATCTGGAGGGACCAAAAACTGTACTGATCACAAATGATGATGATCAGTGTAATACATAGGGTTGCTATATTTTCCTGAAAGAACATTTTTACATTTCTCTGAAGCACACTTATCATGACCTTATACAATTAAATCACAAAAAAACACAGCAAGGTTATAGACAAGATGGCCTTGACGTTTGCTCTACGTGAGTTTTGCCTTCATTTATAAATAATGTCTAGGTCAGATTTGTAGCAGGACACCAAGTCCCAGACCACATTAGGGAATTTTGTAGTCTTCTATACATCATAAAACAGTAGAAATGTCCAGCGTTACTCTATCACTTGACATGGAGAAGGATTCACATGTTCTATAAGGAGCACACTACTTAATTTCAACTAGGCTCAAAATGTATTAAAGCGGTATTGCCACTCTATTCTTATCCTACAGAAAAGGTGAATGCATCTGGGGTCCTGTTGAAAAACCTTCCATATCACAAATGTTAAAAGACAGGGGCACCTATTAACTCTTTCAGGTAAAGGGAAATTATACCACTCTTTTTGATATAAGATCATACAGTTGGGCTTATGTAAAAAGGTGCATAAATACTATGTAAACTTCCAAAAATAACTATATAAATGCATTTCTCCTCCCCTATGATTAACATTGCAAACTTTCAGGCCATGGCCAATTATTGACTGTAAGAAGAAGAAAGTAAATTTTCCAGATGATTGTTGTGTCATATTGGTACATATTAATATTTATTTGTACAAATTGTTCATTTGTAGAATGCAGATTTATATAAATATAGTCTAATAGCAAATAGTTGTAAATATAACATAATCTTTATGGAAATAACATCATCAGCCCATACAGTGCTGTGTTTTACCCTTAGGAGTCCAACATACTTGAAAAAAGTCACATGGCTTTAAAAAAATGCCCGTTGAACTCAATGCATTTAGCAAATTTTCACAAATGTTGGGCAAAACAAGACAGATTTGCCCATCACTAAAAATTACATCTAAAGTAACTTACTGTAGTTGAGTTAAAGTTGAGACATGTAAGTATACTGTTTATGTAGGACAAGGTAATACTTTATAATAAATGATTAGAGGTGTTCACAAGAGGTATTCACAATGTTATTCCATAAAAATTCTTAATCATTCTGTATATTTGGTGTATGAGAGTCTCATGTATACTAACTAGAAAAATAGTTAGCTGTTCCTTCCTGCACTATTATTTTAATCAAAGGAAATCAAGGATACCTTTGAAATCGTATCTCACGCATTGTCCATAAATCTTTAGTGTACCATAAAAAGATTTTACCCAAGTCCTGGGGCAATTACTTATGTGTTGTGTAGACACACACTGTTATTAGTGTTCATTATTTGGTTAATTACAATAATCATAAATGCATAATTAATCCTTACTAAAAAGCAAAACCACCCTATTGGGTTTATTTAACATCTACAGGGTTTTCTAGTAAACATGTGAAGATCCAAATTACAGAAAGCTCCATTATCCTGAAAGTCCCAGGTCCCGAGCATTCTGGATAACAGGTTCCATACCTGTATCTACGTGGAATGCCAAATGCAATTTTGATATTTGGTTGGCACTTTTTCATGTCTTTTTTGTCTAGCACAAATCTTTCCACAATATCCTTCAAGAAAAGTAACAAAATTAAGTTGTTAAAGGGAAAAGTGTGCAGAGACTTATAAAAGATATTTCAACATACATCTTTCTGAAAAGAAATGCCATAAGGACGTAGACTATGCGATCTAGCATCATTTAGCAAATAAACGTTATATTGGTATTATCCTGACTAGTGATGGGCGAATCGCGAAGAGCATTGAAGTCAATGGGCATCCGAATTATTTTGACGTACACCAATTTTTATGGGCTTGTGTACACTTGATAAAGGGCTCAGCCCAAAACTTGTAGTGTGTAACTACTGCTTTAATAAACCCACTTTGCAGTTTGAAATTATTGCCATATGCTGTCTGATAATTCTCTTTATTGCCCAGAAATACAGCCTTAGCAACTGCACTGAAAGGGAAGCTTATGAGGTGTCAGTAAAAAATAATGTGGCATCAGAGAGATAAAATCATCAGCAGGCAAGATGAAATTATCTCAGTCATCATGCACCACACATTATTAGGCACCCTTGTCCTTTGCCTACAACTCAATTGCTTACACCTCCCAGTGCAGCAGGGAAGAAAAATCCAAACTTAACACAAGTACACTAGCACAAGTACAATATAAATTTTGCAAAGCTGGATACCAATTCTTCTAAATCAAATCAGTACACAAAACAATTTATTTTAATAGTGTAGTTGCACACAGTATATTTCAAAACATGGTTGGAAACATAACACAGGGTTGTGAGGGCACTTTGGGCAATAGTACTGTGTATCTCATCTGATACCCCTTTTGCAGCACACTTTGCAACTTTTTTTTGCAAATTGCTGATAAATCATGATATAACTGGTGTACCCCGAGCTGCTTTCGCAGAGGTTATAAAATTTGATCCCATAGCGGGCACATTTGCTTGGGATGTATTGCCTGAATTGTATGCACTCTTTGAAGATGAGAAATGGTTCATTTATACAAATGTTTTGGGAGGGAGTGTACACTCTGACAGACATCTATAGGGGGCCTCAATTTATACAGCCTGTTATGTTCTGAGTCATTAGGTGGTAGAGCCATGGCAAAGAAACTGGAGCAGTAGCTGATACCAGTTTCTAGGCATTGTGGCAGAAAAAAACAGGGACAAACAACACTGTAGTGGTATCCCAGTAGGACTCCAAATAATTTGTTTTTACAAGACCCATTGCTAAAGTGAGGCCCACAAAACTCTTCATTTTGTTAATATCTGTGGGATGCCACACGTGCTCGAGCATATCTGGGTAGGGGGTTTTGGGCCAGATACAAATTCATATAAAGGACCATATCTTGTAGGATGGCACCAGTCAAAAATAATTGGAAATAATCAGTTGGGTCAAAATTCCTGGTGTGCACCTTTACACCTGAGACTGCAGTAAATGGGGGGATTTTAAAGGGAACACTACCAGGAGGCCCCTACGCAGGTGCTCAGCAGGGGCTGCAGCATCAGCCTTATTGCCCTTTTCCTGATCTGCAGCATCACCCCTATCACTTGTTTGCTCATCAACCACATCCTCCTCTAACTCCATTGACTCCGCTAGATCAGTAACAGTGCTGCTACTAGCACCCCATGACTCATCAGTAGATGAGTCACTATCTGATGCAGGGGTACGTACTCAGCATCGGAGTCGCTAAACTCATCTGAGCTAGATGTCATGCACAGAGCAGCTGCCTCTTCAACGGAATAATACCTTTTGGCCATGCAAACAAAAAAAGTAATAAGCAAATTTCATTGTAAGCAGTAGTTAGAAAAAGTGGATAACTATGCAAACACTGAGTACAGCAACACAAGCAAGCAAGGCAGAGACTAGAGAAAACAATGAATATAAACCACTATAGTAAATAAATACCAAAAAAAAACTTCTATCAACCAACAATCACTACCAAATAAAACTCCTATTAATAAACTCCTTTTAATAAATCAGTATTGCTTGAACAACAGATTGAACTGTGATTATTTAGTGTGATTTGTGTTCCGAGTATCTGATCACTAGTCACACTATGCAAAGTAATTAACGGTAATAGCAAACTCAAGATGCAATGAAAGCACAAAACCACTAAAATAAATCTTGTCAAACAACAACTGATCAGGTACAATGATTAGTGGTCCAAATATCTGATAACTAATCACACTATGATATGAATTCTTTACAAACAATGAATGTAATGAACAGCAACACTCAATACATTTTTGAAACTCGGGTGAATAGGATCGACCCGTAAACTTGAATCAAATTTGAATCTAATTCGAAACAGATTTGATTTGATTTTCTCCGAAAAAAACTTGAATGGCAGGAAGTCTGCAAACAACTCCAAAGTGATCCCAGGACTTCTTCCATAGGCTAAAACAGCAATTCGGCTGGTTTAAGGTGGCAAATTCGAGTTCTTGAAGGGCCAGTGTATGATAAATCTCGAAAATTTAATTAGAATTAAATTGAATTGAAGTCAAATCAGGGAGCCAATTCATTAATTTCGAGTAAAGGAATAGAAGAAAAAAAAAGTCGAATTTCAAAGTGTTTTTTTGGGTACTTCGACCATCAAATGGGCTACTTCGACCTTCGACTACGACTTCGACTCGAACGATTCAAACTAAAAATCGTTCGACTATTCGACCATTCGATAGTCGAAGTACTGTCTCTTTAAGAAAAAACTTCGACCCCCTAGTTCGCCACCTAAAAGCTACCGAACCCAATGTTAGCCTATGGGGAAGGTCCCCATAGGCTTGGCTATGTTTTTTTGGTCGAAGGATAATCCTTCGAACGTTGGTATAAATTCCTTCGAATCGTTCCTTCGATCGTATGTACGAACGAACTATTTGCGCAAAATCCTCATTCCCAGTCGAATATCGAGGGTTAATTAACCCTCGATATTCGAACCTTGATGAATTTGCCCCCAAATGTTATTAATTCCCTAGTCAAATTTCACAGTTTTGGCCATAAAAAACTTGAAAATTTGAATTCAAAATCGAATTTTCACTTAGAACCTTGATAAATCTGCCCCTAAGTGTACAAAAAGCTTGTAAAATAAGTGTGTACCTGGCGTAGACAAGGCAGACCTCACTGGCACAGATACTGGAGGACCACAGCTGACAGCAGGCAGGTTCCACGACCAGCCACAACCACGAGGGACTTAGGGGGCTGCACACTTCTGCTTGAATTTGAATACTCCTTGCAGCTGATGTCTCTTGGTGACGTGTCCTGCAGGTGATCGGTGAGGAGGAAGCGGCTCTGTCACTGGTAAGCTTGTTGCCTAGGGGGATCTGCTGCTGTTCACTGCTCTCTGCTCTTAGGTTTTTACGGAAGTGCAGAGAGGGAGTGCTATTAGTAAAGAATGTGGTGCTTATGTTCTTGGCACTTACAGCTTAATTCTGTCAGAACATAGGAGCTAATAAGTTTATCAGTTGCAAAACCGCAAAAAAATTGCACTCAAGTCAATGGCCATTTTTTAATATGGTGTTAATTTTGTCTTTGCAACTTTTTCGTCACTGTGAATTTTTTTCACAGGGAATTTTTACTGCAGTTTCTATGCTGGCATAGAGGCAAGACTAGGCAGAGCAGGACAAAGCAGGGCAGGACATGCGGATGTAGGAACAGGAGAGGAACAGGACAGGGCTGGAGCAGGATAGAAACTAGACGAGGCAAGGCAAGGTGCAGACAGGCACAAGGCAACAAGAGCCAGGGACAGTGCCACGCCAATGCGCAGACACTAGTGGTGAGGAGGGCTGGCCTTATATACTGTAGGACAGGGTCAGCAATGATTGGCTGACCCCAACCCACCAATAGGGATGCTGGGGTGACATGGCTAAACCTGAGACCCAGCAGAAGAGCACACGAGAATGTGTTGGCTGCTCTCCAGGGCCGGTGGTTAGGACGAACAGTCTGTAACCAGAAGGTCCCAGGAACAAATCCCAGCAGAGCCTGACATAGGTATCTTTTAACATTCCAGTAATTGGAAACCAATAACCTAGGCCAGGGATTGAAGTATGCTGTGTGTCCCATTCAAGCTACCACCTTCTGTCCTCTGCCACACTCCATTTCTAATCAAGTTATTCATAAGCACATCGAAATAACACTGTTTTTGGAATTTAATTAATATAAACTTTTTTTTAAATAACATCCCACCATCTTTACATTTCTGGCAGATATCTTTGAAAGGCAACTTAAGCTTGTGGGTTTTGTGGTCACCACTAAAAAAAGCGCAGATTAAGAATATGGAGAACAGAACCTAAGGACAAGTAAAATAATTGCATTACCATTACAAGAGCACCACTGAAAAATGTAGCCCTTGTACCATAAAATAAATCCAAGTTCTAAAGAGATTTCTAATAATGATTAAATAACCATATTTATTTTAAGATTTCTTTTTAATTGTAAAATGATTATTTTACATATGAATTAGGTATACAATGCCATGTCTCATGTTTCATTTTAGAAACAATATTTGTCATATTGCCAGGAAGCCCATCTACTGTATGAAAACTGTCAGTAATAATATATTGCCAAATTCAAAGAGATTCTAATGATTTCCTATCAGCTACAGTAAGTAACATTCACTTTGCTTTATGTGTAATTCTTTGTATATTGAATCTATTACATTTGTCATAGTTATAAATAATTATGATTAAAACCGAAAAACCAAGTAAAAGATGACAAAGACATCATTTTTAATGCTTCTCGGGAACAGTATAGTATCTTATAATGCAATGGCTTCCTGAACAAGAACAGAACATTCAGTAATACAGTAAGTGCTGATGTTTTAAAGTAAAGAATAGTCACTAGTCTAAAAGCATTCCACAACACACTTTCAATTCTGTATGTGAAATACATTTGTGTATAATGTGTGTTCATTATTATGGTTTCTTAATCAGCATTTAAAATGTATCAATCGGATTTCTTTTAACCCTTACTTTCCTTAAAGGAGAAATCAACATATGGGGGAAAAAACGCTTACCCCCACACCAGGTAGACCTCCCTTCCTCCTCCCCCAGGCTAACTGCCCCCCCACCGGGAAATGCCCCATACTCCACACTTACCCCTAAGTGCAGATTCTTCCAACGAAGTTCCATGCATCTATCTTCTGCGTCCTAGGTAAGCTGACTGGGAGATTGGCAATTTCCATGAAATTCGGCACATGCGCAGTTGTCGCAAACCGGCTAACTGCTCCAACTGCGTGTGTGCAGAAATACAGACTCTCAGTCAGGTTACAGATGACGCAGAAGATGGATGCGTGGAACTTCGCTGGAAGAATCTGCCCATATTGGAAAGTATGGAGTATGGGGCATTTTCCAGGGGGGGTATTTAGCCTGGGGGGGAGGAGGGAGAGAGGTCTACCTGGGGTGGGGAGTACGGTTTTTTTTTCCCCACAGGTTGATTTCTCCTTTAAGAAAGTAATTAAGTACTTAAACTACAAGGACACACTGAAATACTAAAAATAAAAATTGTAATAGTTATATTGAACTGTATTTATAGGTACAAAGTCCTATATGATTTATCAGACCATTAAAACCCATTCCCACCAGACCTTTACAATAGAAAAGATTGTATTGAATACTGACCAAGTGATGCTCGGTCAAATGACTAGTTAAAGACTGCTTTATCTGGGCGTTTTTGATGTCTCCATAAACCACAGGTGTTGAACTTTTTGGTAGGGGTATATATGTGCTGTGTAAGCCTGGTGATGTACTGTATGTTAGTGGCTTCATAAAACTGGAAGGCCATGTTTTGGTGAAAGCAAAATGATTTAACGAATGAGCAAGTAAACAAAACAGATTATGTGCAAAGTGCAATAAGTGAGACAAGTCCATATAACAGAGTCAGGATCAGAGCAGGCAGCAAGTTGAGATGCAGATACGTAGTCAGGCTGAATGTCAGGGCATATGGCAGGCAACATGAAGTCCATGTAATCAGGCAATATGTGTCAAACTAAGAGATCAGAGTTTGGAAAATAAGGTGTAAAGAGGGGCAAACTCATGCAGGAACTTAGAAACAAGGGAGCTTCATGGGGGGGGGTTATAAAAGCTCTGCCATGTTCCTTACCTCTGCTAGGTGTCCATCACATTTAGACTTCACAGGTGAGAGCCAAAGTCTGGGAACACCTGGTAAATGTCTGAAACATGGTGTTATGGTGTTACTCTACTCTTTGCTCCCAAGCCAGTAATGTTTTCCTAAGAAAACAACCCTGGCAAAGGCACCTTCTAGTGAAATTTGGTTTTCCTTGTCCTTTTAAATTGTGCCTCACAGACATCAAAATGTAATAACAGAAAGACTGAATTGAAATTAGTTATTTAAACACTGCTGCTAACTGTTGTTTGCTACTGGCATTACATTTTGCCAGAATTGTGATTAGCACCTTTAAAATATGTGTCACATTTCATAGTGTTAAAACTTCTTTGCCCAGGTGTCAGAAGGCTTTTTGTGAACAAACATCACCTGATTTAGCTGTAAATTAGTGACATGGATTAAAATGTAGTTAATAGTTTAATGAAACAGCTTGTTTTGAAAATGAATTAATTTTACTTTGGAATCATTCAGGTTAATTCTAGTTGAAAATACATTTACAAAACAACGTAATTGTGTTTTATTTGCTAATAAGATTATATATATATATATATATATATATATATATATATATATATATATATATAATTAGACCTTATTCAAATTTACAAGTAACCATTTTTGCTTGATATGAAATATTTACTGTACAAGCATCAAGTAACAGTGAAAACAACTGCATGACCAAAGAATATCTCTGATCTCTGAATGCCTATAAATTGTGGGAAATTATTTGCAGCTGTTATCTTTAACTTTTTACCCAGTAGTCCAATTCTGAATATACACCTCACCAAATTATAATATAACTACAGCATCAGAATTATAAATCAGACACATTGTTTTTCTTTCTTACAACATTATTGTTATTGCATTGTTCACCCTTGAGAAGAACAACTATTTTGGTTTGTGATTAGGTGGCCTTCTATATATTGTCAACAAAAATTGTTTTTTTTATACATAGATTTACAGAAACATTTCAGTAAAATTTTAGGAATTTGGACAACATTTTTCCAAAGTCTAGAGCAGTTTTTTCATTCTTACTTTTTGTTTTCAGGTAATTATTTTTGATAACTTTCATTGCATTTGTGGTTTTAGAGAAATAGAGTTTAATTGTGATTCCAAAGTTTAATGGTGGTTTCTAAAACCACTAAAATTCGCCCTTCATAAATAGGCCGCTAAGATTTGCCAACAAAAGATAAATCAGGCCTTCCATTTTCTGCATTTATTGGTATTGGTCTTTGAAGGTAAGCACATAAAAAAAAAAACTTACAGGTTTTAGTAGCTTTTTATTTTTTTTAAAAACCTGCTTGGAGGAGAAAACCCAAGTTATTTGAATCAAGAACCCATGCAAGAGTTTAGAGAAACTCTCCATTGGTTTTAGTATCCAAATGCTTGAGCCTAAAGGCTTGAACATACTTAAATTAGCCCCTCTTATTAAAGAAAAACTATACCCCCAAAATGAACACTCAAGCAACAGCTCGTTTACATCATATTAAGTGGCATATTAAAGAATCTTACCAAACTGGAATATATATTGAAGTAAATATTGCCCTTTTACATCTCTTGCCTTGAGCCACCATTTCTTAATGGTCTGTGTGCTGCCTCAGGGATCACCTAACCAGAAATACTACAACACTAAGGGGCAGATTTACCTAGGGTCGAATATCGAGGGTTAATTAACCCTCGATATTCGACTGCCGAATTGAAATCCTTCGACTTCGAATATTGAAGTCGAAGGATTTAGCGATATTCCTACGATCGAAGGAATAATCGTTCAATCGAAAGATTAAATCCTTCGAATCTAACGATTTGAAGGATTTTAATCCATCGATTGAAGGATTTTCCTTTGATCAGAAAATTGTTAGGAAGCCTATGGAGACCTTCCCTAACATTGGCCTCAGAAGTTTTAGGTGGCGAACTAGGGGGTCGAAGGTTTTTTTTAAAGAGACAGTACTTCGACTATCTAATGGTCGAATAGTCAAACGATTTTTACTTTGAATCATTAGAGTCGTAGTTGAAGGTCGAAGTAGCCTATTCGATGGTCGAAGTAGCCAAAAAAACCATTCGAAATTCGAAGTTTTTTTCCCTCTATTTTCCTCTATTTCTTCACTCGAGCTAAGTTAATGGGCCCCTTACTGTAACAGGAAGAAGTGTTGAAGCAAAAGACAGAACTGTGTCTGTTAATTGGCTCATGTGACCTAACAAGTATGGTTTGTTGGTATGTTTGTGTGCACCGTGAATCTTACGATCCCAGGGGGCTGCCCTTATTTTTTAAAATGCCAATTTTCTATTTATATAACACTTTGATGAAGGGCTGTTAGCCCGAAACATGTCGTGGAAATAAAACACTTTTGCAGCTCTGCTTATGGCTTTTTCCTAGTAAGCCTTTGGATAATATGCAATTATAACTGTGCATCTATTCTGGCAAATATTTATATATGTAAACGGTTTTGTTTTGTATTTTTACCTTTACTCTGTAAAGCTCAGATTGAGTTGCATTCCATAGCTGAAATTTAGATAATTAGAGGTTAGTAGTTAGAGGTTAGTTAGTAATTAATAACCTCAGCAATGAGTGATTTATCAAATAGAAAGCTCCTTTTTGCAAACAGAATTAAATCATTCAATTAACAAAATGTTCAATATGCCACATATATTATAATATAATTAGAAACAGCAAAAGAAAATATACCTATTGGAAGGCAGTGCAGTCACTGTGTGGCATGTACCATGAATTTGGAAGCCAAAAATTTAAATGTTCCCAGACACAAGAGCACAAATGAATGTCTAAGCACTGCGTATCTTGACAGCGCTATATAAATAAATGATGATGATGATGATGTCTAAACTACACATAACACTCTGGGAGTGCAAAGAGCTGTATCATCAGATACAATTTGCGGGACAGGGTGCAAAGCACAAACTACATGGAGCTTTGCATCTGTCGTTTGCATTTTGGTCCATGCACCATGCTTTGTAAATGCAATGAATTACATGTTCTCAACTTTTTCGCTAGGCACAAACGAACGCTAGCACATCTTCACTATTAAATGGTCTCACTGCCAAAGTAACATTAGCGAAAAGTTGTCAGCATTAGTTGTCCAAGGTGCAACTTCACATATTAGTGAATTAGCATAGTGGTAGCAAATTTGTGCCTGTCGAAGTGGTGCGATGTGTGCAAACTGGTCCCTGGTAACAATTTGCCCTTTAGTGACTAATTCATTGGTTGGAAAGATGCGAGGCAGTGTAATGAATCCCTGCATTCCCAAGGGTTTTCTATTAAAAAGGAACAACACTTTTCTTGGCAGCATAACTCAAGATAAACTCCCAATATTCATTATTTTGCAATTCATCTCTAATTGACAGCAAATGTGAAATCACACAGTAAGAAATATATAACTAACAGTCAATATTCATTTTATCTATAGAAATGAGGGTATATTTATAAAAACTGAATTTTTGTTTAACGAACTGTTTATGAATTATCTGCATTTTAATCATACAGTATATACACTTGCGCTGTGTATGAAATTGCATTATGTGTAAATATTTTTTAAAAAATGATGGACCATTATTGCATACAATATAAGCAATATTTAAAATTAATCATCAATCAGTTAAACCATGATTATTCTCTCAATTATTTTAGGACAGTTATGGGGAATGTAAGAAAAGTTGGTAAAGGAAAATAGCTCAAATTTAATATTGCTTTTTGCGAACCCGGAACCCTGTACTTCGACTATTGAATGCTCGAATAGTCAAACTATTTTTAGTTCGATTCAAAGTTGTAGTCGAAGGTCAAAGTAGCCAATTCGATGGTCGAAGTAGCCAAAAAAACATTTGAAATTAGAAGTATTTTTTCTTCTATTCCTTCACTCGAGCTAAGTAAATGTGCCCCTAGTGTTAGTACAGGTTTGGGATTCATTATCCGGAAACCCATTATCCAGAAACCTCTGAATTAAGGACAAGCTGTCTTTAATAGACATTTTATCCAAATAATCCAATTTTTAAATAATTACTTCCTTTGTCTCTATAATAATAAAACAGTACCTTGTACTTACAGAGATATCAGTTATCTGGAAAACCCCAGGTCCCAAGCATTCTGGAAAACAGATCCCATACCTGTACCACACTTTGGCCAAAATATGTAAGCTCACGTGCCATGTCATGACCCCTCATTGTACATGAGTACTACACTATCCATTAGCTTTCTAAGTTTGTAGTGCATTTAAAATGAAGTCCCCCAGTAACCAATGTGAGTAGTAATGTGATATAATGTGAGTAGTAAGATGAGTGCACTTACCCTTCACTCAAGAGCTCTAGCAAGAAATCAGGGTTTTTTAAGCCCCATCCAATAAACATACATCTGTAAATAATTCCCTTTCAACACTATCTATTAGCATTCTAAGTTTGCAGTGCATTCAAAATCAAGTCCCCCAGCAAACAATGTAAGTGAGTAATAAGACCATGGTATACTTATCCATAACTCAGGAGCTATAGTGAAAAAGCAGGGAGCCTTTTTATTAATTGGTTGGGTCTCTCACTAGAGCTCCTGAGTGAAGGATCACACAATCATCTTATTACTCAGTCACATTGGTTGCTGGGGGACATGGGCGGATTTTAATGAAGGCTTGGGGAGGCTAAGCCAGTTCCCCGTCATCTTTGTTTATTCACTGCACATGCACAATTAGCATCATAATTTATTCATCAGCTTCGTAATATCAGCTAACAGGCTTACCTATTTTCTGATTTGTGAAAACTCCTAAGCTTAGCTTCTAAACAGCTGCTCAAAGCTCACTGAGCATGTGCGTGTAAAAGACTCTTAACAAAATCCAAGATAGGGAGTTCCTGTGACAAGTTTGAAGTCCTGGATTATTACTGCTATAGAGATGCTGAACCTTAAGGCTGGTTCAATAAGTTCAGCATATAAAATATGGCATTTTTATCCATATTTTGTGTTAAGGTTCAGTTCTCTTTTACAAAAATACCCCTATCAAGCACTGTGGCTTTGTTCACTGGGAGGGACCTCCTGGTATGGAAGGCCTCATTGGGGCACACACATTTTCTTAATGAGGTGACTATATCACTCTATAGGGGACTTTTCTTAAAAAAATGCTATTGTTTCCCCCATCTGCTCTGAAGGCCTGCACCTCCGGTAGGTGAAAATTTTTTTGGTGATCTTTGATTAGCCTTCCCAAACTCAAAAGTCACCCTCCGCCTATGCTGGGGGATTTAATTTTAAATGCACTACAAACTTAGAAAGCTAATGGATAGTGTCGTACTCATGTACAATGAGGGGTCATGACATGGCACATAGGCTTACATATTTTGGTCAAAGTGTGATACTAACATGTCATTTTTTGTAATAATTATTTTTAAAGGCAAACCATGTGCTGGCAATCTTTTTATTTTTGTGTACAAATATTGGCTTTTTATCATTTATCGCAGCTGGTCAGATTGTGGATTAGACCGAGCACTGGCACAAGGGTGTTTCTAGCAGCTAATCAACACCACAGCATGGGTTAAAGTGAGCACTTGGGATTATTTTCTGTGTTTCATGTAATGAAAAGGCTATGTTTTCTCCAAAAAAAATATGACACCTTCAAGCACTTGTTGTGCAATCAAATTTTGCAAGGCAATAACAGTTTAAGGAAGAATATTGCATTGCAAAATGCTAATTTTTATCTGTATTCTATTTTTCTCTTTGTGACTTTTATTACATTCCCCCATTAGAGGCGTATTTATTAAAGGTCAAATTTTAGTGGGATTTAGAGGTTTTGGAAACCACAATTAAACTCACAAACTCTAAAACCACCAAAGTTATTGAATATATTAAAAGATCGGAATCTAAAAAAGTGTGAATGAAAAAAATTCTAAACAATGCGCTAAAAAAAATACAAACACTTTGAAAACCTCAAAAATGACAGTTTTTCTATCGATTTATGGAAAGAAATCTGAAACCCTCTTAAAGTCTAAGGGGGTAATGTAATTAAAGGTGCTAAGTTTGCCCAAGAGCAGTAACCTACAGCAACCAATCAGCAGGTAGAATTTACTGGACACCTGTTTAAAAGCAAACATCTTATTGGTTGCTATGGGTTATTGCTCCTGGGCAAACTTAGCACCTTTTATTACATGTGGGGGTAATTGTCTAAAAGCAGTCCAATAAGATCAGCACAGCTTCCATCGACTTCTATAGCACCTTGACAACTTCTACTTACTGAAGTTTGGTATTAAAGCTTTTCATGGTTTTTTCACTTAATAGATTTAACATTTTTAGAGCTTTTAGGACATATAGGAAAAATGCTATTGTTAGTAAATGGGCCCCTTAAACGTATTCTAATAATTCCAAGTATTTAATGATTTCAGTGATGTCTGAAAAGTTTACCTGACCTTTACTGACTATTTACTTCTTCTATAACTGCTTTGAGTTTTGAGATTCATATATACATAGCTAAATTTTGGTAAAATGTTAGATATAAGCTCAGCTGTAGGGATGGCCGAATTTAATACATTTCCTTACGCCAAAAATTCGCCGCCGGCGAAATGATGCTGACGCACATTACAGTCTACAGGCATCAACATTTTTTTTGGAGCATGGCGAATTTTTTTTGACGCGCATCTATGGGTGTGCCCATCCCTACTCAGCTGTAAAGCCCTATGGAGCACTGCTTCTTGTGAGAGAAACTGGAGTTCTATACCCAGAATTTTCATTTAATCCAACAGGGATTTCTATTACTTGGTACCTTGCTGCAATCATTAAAATAAACAATTCACAATTTTTCTTCCCAGTGTAATCCTTTTGTTTTTCCTCCCTTTTCCCTGTTTCTGGTGTTCCCAACTTTAATTGCCCTGTTTCTTATCATCCCTCCATTTAGCTTTGCGAAAAAAATTCACAAAATGCATTAAAGTCAATAGGCATATTTTTTTTCTCAATGACTGTGCACAACAGAATAAATTGGAGTCTATGCCATAAGCATAAATCTTAATTTTTCTTGGGATTTTCAAGAATTCTTCCTTTGGTAAATGTAATCCCCACAATGAATAAACCTACTTGCAAAAAAAGTGTAATTGTGACCTAAATATTAATAGAACCTAAGAGAACCTAAGACAAAGACAAGAAAAAAACTGAGAAAAAAAAGTTCCAGCTCTGTAACTCTGCATTTTAAACATTTTAGGCAGTAACATTTATTTATTGTGCACATGGCATGAACCCTCTCTCTGAGCTGCTGAGGTTGATGCTCTACTTTTCATAACATATACTGTTACAACCATGTTGCAAGGCATGTTCATCTTTACTAGTAGTGATGGGCGAATTTGTGGCGTTTCACTTCGCTGAAAAATGTGCTAATTTCCTGCGAAACGGTGAAAAATTCACGAAAAGGCGATGGCGTCCGTTTTTAACGCCAGTGTCCATTTTTTGGACGCTGGTGCACATTCGCAGGCGAAAATGCGCTGGCGTCAAAAAAACAGATGCAGGCGGATTTGCGAATTTATTTGCCGGCGGCATATTGCGGGAATTCGCTGTGAATTTGCGCCTGGCGAATAAATTCGTCCATCACTATTTACTAGTCTTCCCACACTTGTTGTAAATAAGGATGCTATGGAAAATTTTTAAATGCAGCAAATGTGATTTATTAATCCTTAAAATACTTGGTTTGAGCAATCATATATTTATCCACAAACCCATTTGGCCCAGGCACATTTATGTATAGGCAAAGCTAATGTTAAATACTTTTTATTATTATTATTATCATCTTTTAATGCATACACACCAGGGTCAGTTTTATCAGGAGCCATTACACTTGAGGGGTACCAGAAAAAAACCCATAAATGTGTTTTTTTTTTTTTTTTTAAATATGTGTGAATTTTTGATAATTCATCTGAAGACGAGATAAGGTAAAATATATTGTAGGCATTAATTAATTCAATACAATATACTTAAAATATTGTTCTGTGTGATTCTCAAGGTTTTAAAGTCACACTGAATTCAAAATGCTTTTAAAGCATGTAACCAGCAAAGTTGAAACATGTAATGTGAATTAGTAAGACGTAATTAGAATGTAAAGCATTTTATGCACTGTGTTTAAAATAACCTGATTTAATAATTACAATGACATGAAAGATAACATTGCAAGCTATCATAATTTAACTTAATGTTTGATATAGATTAACTGTGTTCAGGAAATTACATTAGCTTCCAACCTTAATTACTCTGGATATTGCGCTGATCACTATGCACACATAATAGAAGATGTGTGAAAGATATGTGGCACTTATTAAAAATGCTTCATAAAAAGTATGAGAGTATACTATTGTGAGTAACACTGCAAATTTTCACCTTCCCTAAAACATACTCAAGAGGTTGTTGACAAAGTCACAACAGAATTATTTTGACAGGATTAATTTATTTAACACTATTTAACGTCAACAGTTTCACTTTTTACTAGACTTTCAAGGTGGAACGCAATGGTATCCCAAACCCAGAACAAACCCCAAGGTTCCGGTCACGGCCCACTCTTCTGCCTGTAGCAGCCGCCTTTGGCTTCGGGTCGAGCCCTCTGCTACTCAGATGCCGCCAGGTCTTATAGAGCGAGAACCAAGGAGAGAGTTCTGAGCGAGCAAGGGAACCAAGCGTAGTGTTGTAGAATGGGAAAAAAGGAACGAAGTCAAAAGCCAGGCCAGGTCAGTAACAAACAATCAGTGTGGTACAGATGCAGGAGAATGGTCAGGGTCACAGGCCGGGTCAAACACAACAGAATCGCAGCATCAAATCAGAATTCAGAAGAGTAGTCAAAATGGCAATAATTAGACAGGCAGCAGACAGGAAGAGAACCAGGGACAGGCAGGGTCAGAAAAAGCAAGAATACAAGGAAGAACCGCACCAAGGAACTTTAGGAAAAGACCTTTATGTTGGGCAATGATTTCCCCTTTGAAAGCCCTTTAAATTTTTTAATTTCTCGCCAGACGGTGACATCACGATCGGAACTTCCGGATATATCCGAAACTTGTCAAACTCGCAAAACCTGGAAGATCGCATTCACCAGTGAGGCGACGAAGAGGATGGGCCCCGGGTGTCCCCAATGAGGGTGCACCAGGCATCCCCGCTACACACCAACTAGACCACCAGGCAAGTTCCTCACACAAGGTCTAGTTTAAAAACAACAGATATTTTTTTGTTGTAAATAGTACATTTTCCCCTAGCCCATATTCTGACTCATTGTAAATAAACACTTCTCTTCGGCAATACATAATGTTGAAAACTATAAATACAGCAGCATTTCAATAGCATAATTTAACGTGATAGAGTTACATTAGATATATTATGTCTAATTACCACTCAAATTTATTGTAGTTGGAAAATATTCTAAATTAAAAAAAAAAAAATCGAAATATTTCTTAAACTAGAAATCTAATTTTCTACACTATAGGGGCCTGGTGGCTCTTTTATGTGAATATATTATGTATAATATAATATAATACAATATAACTGTATTTCTTTAGACGCAATTTGTCATCTAATTAGTACTGTTTAAACAACAATTCCAAAGAAAAGCTAGCAAAATTAATATAAGACAAATAGTAGTAATGAGTAGTAATAAGCAGATAACATCTACAGTCCATAATATAATATTGATTTGTAATCACTTAACAAATGCAACCATTGCGTGTTTTGTTGCTCCATAGTCATGGGATATATTACTTAAAATTCATTGCACTTCCTTGTCAGGTTATCACATGAAAATGTTATGGGAAAAAAAACATCTGTACCGCATTGACTGTTTGTTACCGACCCGGCCTGGCTTTTGACTTTGTTCCTTGTTTCCCATTCTACAACACTACGCTTGGTTCCCTTTCTTGCTTGGAAATCTCTCCTTTGTTCTCCCTCTATAAGACCTGGCGGCATCTGAGTAGCGGAAGGCTCGACCTGAAGCCAAAAGGCGGCTGCTACAGGCAGAAGAGTGGGCCATGACCAGAACCTTGGGGTTTGTTCTGGGTTTGGGATACCCTGCGTTACACCTTGTAAGTCTAGTAAAAAGTGAAACTGTTGACTTTAAATAGTGTTAAATAAATGAATTAGCCTATTACAGTATCAACATTAATGCTAATTCAATAACTGATAAATAATATTGTGTGCAAAATTATTTCAGAATTATTGATATATCAGAAATAAAATGCAAATCAAGCAGATTTCATTAAGGCTAATTCTTATTCAATAAATGTTAACTATAATTAATTTCAGTCCAGCTACTTATTCAGACAAATCTTAATAGTTTTTCACCTAATTAGCAATAGTGGTGATTTGTGATACATACAGTACATTGTTCAACTGCAATTTTTTTACTTTAATTTGCAGCTTATTTGCATCAATTTGCACCTTGTATGGCACATAGAGTCTCTGTTGATACTCATTTCTACTAAGTAAAGCTCTACATGTAGCAAATAGCTTACAGGTTGAACTAAAAAAAGTAGATAGAATAGGTTGGCAACAATTATGCCTTGCTGTCCTATTATAAATACAAATGTCAACATTTTCTTATCTATTCATGCTCTCTCTAAATGAACTATCGTGATTATGTCAATCTTGCTTTCTTTCATATGAGCTGTTACTACTGGGTCCAAGTAGTTAGGTAGTTAGGATCCAAGTTAACTTTAATGTTTCAGTCAAGTTTAAACCCAGATGAGGAAACCACCTGCTGTCTGTCTTAATGCTTTCTTTGTGGCACCTACAGAGATCCAAGCTCACCTGCGACACCAGACTAGCAGATATATAGACCAGAGAGTAGTCTATAACCAGGAGAAAGGGTAAGGTTAGGTATGCATCAGAAACCATAGGCTAAACAAAGTAGACAGAAATGATGCAAGGGTTCCACAGAAAAGTCAGCAGACACTCAATAGAGCTTAGGCAAGTAATATACAGTATGAAGATGTCAGCTTCTATAGAATCACTTTAAAGATGCTTGATACAGAAAGCCAAAATAATCAGAAATAATCAGAAATAATTGTTGTTATTGTTTATAATGTGACTTAATTTCTAAATAGTATATAGCGTAGATTGTCTGCAAAAATGACATCCCAAAACAAATGTCAACATCCTTTTTAATATGCAAGTCTCTTTTGGCATTCAATCAAAAATGTCTTCCAAGCAGACTTACTTGTGCATCAGCTGCTTATTGCTTTCCTAATTCTCTACAAGAAAAATTACAATTTATTATTCCCTGCTCATTAATCCTATTAAAATCACATTCTGGTTTTTGTAATCAGAATGTGCAATATAACTTACATTAACATGACATTACTCAGAAAGCTGATTTATTGTCAGCTCTTTTGACATTCTGGCAATTTGATATAAACAACATTCAGAGAGAGAGAGAGACAGAGAGATTAACAGCAAAAGGCAAATTTTCTGCCCCAGTTTGATATTTCCAAACTTTAAATCAGTATGTTGAAACGTGTAAAGCCTCTAAACATGCAACATTATCAAGAAATTTCAGCCAGATGTCATTTACAACTAAACAGCCATCTTAATTATGCTATTTCGCAGCAATTCAACATTGAAATTGCCTAAATGATTGATATTGATCAGTGCAAAGGTGCATGAAATACATCATAATACAAATGTTGTTTACATTTGTAAATATGAATCCTATACTCTGTTTTATTTTCTGTTCTGAGTTTAGGCTGCATATTTTTCTTAGATAAGTATAAATCTTGTCAACAGAAAGGCAAGAGGAAAAAATGAACGTTGGCACAGTTAAAGCTCTACTACAGTGTAGTCTGCTGTGAAACAAATATGCAATGTGTAATATGTAAGGAATGGTTGATGAATGGTGGACACCAGCAAAATATTAATGGAATAAGAAGTTTGTTGTGAAATATACTGGTGGTCTATAGAATCCATTTGCATTTGTTTTCAAGCTATTTTTCTCAGGTCTTTCTTTGTTTTGCTAAACTTGTATTGATTGATCAATATATTTAAGCACCAGAGCATGCACAATAGCAGTGCTGCTATAGAAGAGGTACAGTGACAGATTTCACAGGATCGTCCTGCCCCTCGCTCTGGGGATTCAAATACTTCCAGAAAGTTGCCTAATACTTCCTGTGACATAGAATTATACTGAACTCTCCTATACAGGATAAACACTACCATGTCGTTACCTAAGCTTTGACATTGGCCTGTGCATTTGAGAGTACCTACATATGCGTACCTGGTATCCTGGTGGCATACATCAGTGTATAAAGCCTTATGTTGGGGTGGACAAGAGTGGCTGTAGAGCTGGCTGAGGTTGTGGCTTGGCTGTAGTATGACACATAGGTACTTGTTTGAAAAGATGAGAAACATGTAAACGGCAAAAACCCTCAACATTCAGTGTTTTTTGCACTTTCCACCTTACCTCAGTGTATCTTAGGGGCAGGTTTATCAAAGGTCAAGGTGAATTTGGAGCTATTTTTTGTGTAGTTTGACTAGGGAATAGTCCAAATTCGATCCTAATTTGAAAAAAATTCAAAAATTTGAATATCGAAATGTATCATGTAATGTCTCTTTAAAAATCCAACTTTGACCATTCGCCATCTAAAACCTAAACTCTAACCTATTTGGAGTCAATTGGTGGACTTTGAAAAATCAAAGTTTTTTGGGGGGAAAAACTTTGAATCCAATTCGATCGAATGTGCTATTCCTTCGATTCGTATTATTTAAATTTGGCCAAATATGGACCTATTCGATCAAAAACTTCAACTTACTTTCAGTTGGTCTTTTTGAATTCGAATTTCGAAGTTTTTTCAATTCGAAGTTCGACCCTTGATAAATATGCCCCTTAATGTTGCTGGAAGAGGTGCACAAACAAGGCTGCATAGAGAAGTAGAAAGAGCATTTAGAAGCTACCTGTGGAGTGAAAAGTGCTGTAAATCCATGTACTTACAGCCTCAGTAATTTAAGTAAAAATTTCCTTGCACCTAACAGCTATATGTTTGTGCCCTGTGACTTATAAAAAAACTTGTGCAGAACACAAGAGTGCAGAGCATACTAGCAACATTCCCTTTAGTGCCCGGAGCTCTATTGGTTGCTTTATTGCTCCAGCAGTTGACCTAACCCTTACTAAACCCTTAAAACATTGAATGCTTAGGAACACACTCTGTGAGAAATATAGAAGCTATCCTTTTCAACAATGGGCCTTATTATGATTTTTTGAGGCCTTGCAATAAAATAACAGTTACAGAATGAAACAGTGGCTATTGGATGGGCAACAAAAAAGCAATTCACTGGCACACAGGGGAAGTGCTGGCATGGCAAGCCCTTGCGACTTTATTGCAGGGTGTAATTTATTTAGGGATGGGGAACAATTTGCAAATCAGATTCTTGAATATTATTGGTGATAATTGTTTACAGTAAATTGACTTCTGAAAATCTAGACTAGTGAAGAATGTTGGAAATAAAACCAGTGCATAATTTAGAAACAAAGCGCAGATGTAAGAAGGGGTTTCTTTGTTAAAGGGGACACATTACCTCAAAAAATTATTCAAAATCCTATTTTATTACATCAGTCAAGCAAAATTAACTTTAATTATATATAAATTATATGAATCATGTTTCCTTCAGTCTGGGAATTCATAATTATAGCAAGCAGGCAGGAGCCATTTTGTGGACACTGTTATTAAGTTTTCTTATTTATCCCCATGCACTGGCTACACAATTAAACGGTGAAGAGAACGGGGCAATGTGTGGAGTGCAGTGACATCTAGGAAGTGCTGAATGGAAAGTGAAAGTAATTGTCTGCCCGCCTCTATGCCTAAGGCATAGAGGAGGGGCAGGCAATATTTTATTGACAGCTGAGATTTTTAAATGAGCTTACGCCAACTATGAATGCTTTAATAAAAAATAGAAATTGGATTTCATGTTTAATTTGAAAATAACTTTTATTATACAGCTTTTTGTGTCTGGGTGACAGGTTCACTCAGGTCTGGAGTGAGAATTAAAATAAGCCCTGGCATTACAGGTACACAGAGGCCCAATCAGCCCACATAGAGGCCCAAACAGTCCCCACCAGCCCACTAAATAGTGACTTTCTATGGGACCTTATAGCAGCCCTTCTGGCATTTGCCAGAACCCACAGATTGCCAGTCCGGGCCTGGGTCCACTTTAAGGCCTTGTGGGTGTTAATAGTTGTTAATAGTAATGATAAAGTTACCTAGAATAAGAGCTGGTGTTTCACAGGAACCCAAGTAACAAAGTGATCATTACCTACAGAAGTGAAAAAAAATGTGGATTAATACTGTATATCACTGAAGCAAATGAAAGAGAAGCAGACACTCATTTTATTTGAAAACTTTATTCAGGAGAAGGAAAAATTCCATTCCCACTCTGTGAAGATCTCCATACAAGAGAGTGGATGAAGCAGCGTCAGTAGAGCTGAGCCAAGTTTTAGTAATGATAAGAAGTTAAAGGATAGAGAGATTAAAAGGTTCTGAAAGGCAGTAAGACTCTAGTTACTGTTTAATAGAGTTTCCATGTTGCTGCCTACCAATGCTGATATTGGTACTATTATGGTAGCAATAGTCATAGGCAGAAAAATCCATATGGTATCAGAGCGGCTAGAAGAGCTTTGTGTCATGTTTTCTTGTCTGCATTGATATCTACCATTTTAGTGACAATAGCAGTGCAGGTAGTGATGGGCGAATCTGTAACTTTTTGTTTCTCAAAACGGGAAAATCTACAAAATGCATTGTAGTCATTGGGTGTTTTTTCACAGAGACTTTTCCAAGCCATGCAACTTTTTTTTTTTTTTACCATGTAGTCTGCTATGGGTGTTTTTCTGTGGTGTAACCTGGCAAAAAATTTTGTCCATCACTACTGACAGGTTAAAATGGGTGAGCTGTAAATTATATAAGATATTATTTACTATTCTTAAATTAAACTTCTCAAGTGCCTGCACCACTTGCACAAAACGTTATCTTCAACGTTTTGCCAAGTTTCGGAGAACGTTTATATTCACTACAATTGGACCGGAAACAGACTCTCCGACAAGGGGAGAAGGGCCGCATCGAACAGAGGGAACTGGCAATCCGGGAATCAGCATTAGAAGCACCACATCTCATACAACATCCGGTGGAAGCCGCACTCAGAGATACGCTCTAAACAATCCGTGTCCTTTATGTATAACCGGTATCTGGGTCACTGAAGGGAGGTCTCCATAGTATTTCACAATTGTGGCTTCTTTATTAGCAAGTTGGAACACCACCAGTATTTATATGCTGACCACCACTCCTATTGAATGTAAGTAGTAGGGATGTAGCGAACTGTTCGCCGGCGAACTAGTTCGCGCGAACTTCGACTGTTCGCGTCCGCCGAATGTTCGCGAACGTCGCGCGACGTTCGCCAATACGAGTTCGCGTTCGATTCGAACAAAAATCGTTCGACCATTCGACCATTCGATTCCTTCGACCGCTAAAATCGAAGGATTTTCGTTCGAATCGAACGATCGAAGCCATTCGATCGAATGAAATCATTCGATCGAATGGCTTCGATCGTTCGATTCGAACGAAAATCCTTCGATCGAACGATTAAAATCCTTCGATCGTTCGAATCGAACGATTTTGCGGATGTTCGAAGTTCGCGAACTGTTCGCGAACTGTTCGCATTTTTGCCGGTGTTCGCGAACGGCGTTCGCGAACACATAAACGGCAGTTCGCTACATCCCTAGTAAGTAGGTCCATATAATTACAGGCCATTCTTATTAAGGGGTAACCCACTATTGGCTCCTTCTTTATTCTTTAGGATCTTCAAAGTCTTAGAAGTGCACTTTAATCTTGTTGAACATTTTTCTCATGGACTACTGGGTCCTGCTATTTTCCTGAGCACTGTCACTAAGCAATCAACAGTACAAAGTGTGGAACCCACTTTCAATATATTGATAGCTCTCCATAGCTGAGATCTTGCTTTTCTTATTGGAAAAATGATCTGCCAATAATATGTGGTTCAAATTGCAACTGCACTGGCCAATACAGCAGGCACTTAAAAAGTTATAAGAATGTTTGTTCAACTTGAAGTACCGCACCCTTTATAAAAGCACAAGGCCAGTCACGGATCTCCTTGGTGACTTGTAATAACCATTATAAATTATAGTACAGGGTACATTGTCTTCTGTATGTATTAACCAAATATGTGTAAGCCTATCAAAAAGAAAAAGAAACTAACAACAGAATTGTGGATTAACTCGGCTTTTCAGGTTTAACCTAGTTGTCTACAGAAAATAGGAAAGGCTTAATACAAGGCTTAAAGCAAGCAGGCACCTGCAAAAATATGATTCATGAGATTTATTTCCAAAGCAACTTAACACATGAATAATATGAAAACATCATTTTAAGAGGTTTTGGAAATTGCAGCAGAGTTGCTAGTTAGTCACATGCAAATAACCAATTTCTGCCTTCCTTTCTGTTTACAAAATGGAATGCATTTAACTGTAAGAAACTAAATATGATTGTTTTGTGTCTGTTTTAGTGAATTTAGCATGAAGCTATTCAGAAACAGAATATGCAATGCTCCTGAGAAACTCTGCATAGATGAACAGTATATTGTATATTATACTTTTTTGTACAAGTTATCATGGATTACAGCTTTAACTGTTATTATCTCTCCCCAGTGACTTCTTACAGTTTTATTGCATGACCTAATGCACTTCTGGTTTTTATTTTTTAAAGGTTTTTTTTAATGTTTTATTTTGTTTTAGCAAGACATAATATTAAACATGTGTCAACATGTGTCACTGATTTTACCTGAGCTTCTTACATAGGTTTACAGCAATATATTCAAATGAATAAATACATTCAATGTGTTGCAGATATAGAAGATACTTTTTAAATTGGCATCATCTTCCCTAGGTTCCCAGGGCCCGACTCAAAACCTCAACCTTGCATGGACAGTCGGCACTAAGTGATCCACTACACCCAAGAGACACACTGTAGTAGAAAGTATCTGTGGAAAGTCAAGGGTAGTTGTCAAGGGTAGTTGCTAAGGCCATTACTTGAGGCCAAAAGGTAGCTATTGCTGGGCAGGCCCAGATAATATGAAAAAGTTTATCAAGCCTAGTGTAACAATTCCACTACCCACATTTAAAGCATGAGGAAGTGGCATGACAAAAACTTCTCTTCTTCCCTTATATGACCTCACAAAACACAGTGCAATGCTATATATAATATATAATTCAATCCATGAAGGTAAAGTCCATGAAAGTCCATGAAAGTCAAATGTCCAATATATAGTCAATTACTCAACATAATCCACAGTAGACATAGGATAGTAGACTATAGGATAGTGATACTGAAAACATTTTTTAAAAAATAGTGATACTGAAAATCATTTTTTTTATACAGTACATGAGATAATTTTTACCTGAGACGCCCAAAAGACCCATTCCACATACCTTAGTCAGCACCTTGAGCATCCTGAGACACGTTACAGGATGAAGCCACTTTGGTTTGTGTGTTTAACACAGAATATCTAAACACATTTAACCCAATTATCCCATTTATTATAGAACATTCTGTCACAACATTCCATCTAATTAAAGTGTTTACCATTGTAGTATGCTAATGAAAAGGTTAAATGCATTAAATGAGTTTAGATGACTTTAGATAACTAGTGATGGGCAAATTTATTCGGCAGGCACAAATTTGCGGCGAATTTGCGCGATTCGCCGCCAGCGAATAAATTAGCGAAACGCCCGTGAAAATTCGCTGCAAAAATTCGCCGGCGTCCAAAATTTTTTTTCCGAAAAAACGGATGGCGGCGTCAAAAAACGGGCGCCGGCTTCAAAAACGGCGCAAATTCACCCATCACTATAGATAACAGTTTCTTCAGTTTATCCAGAGTCATGATGCATTTAACACACAAATTTATGTGGCTTCATCTTTAATATGCAGGAAATACTAATAACCCAAAAAATAAACATGTTTGTGCCATAAGGAATGGCGGGGGGACACTGGACAACAAATTATAGTAGAACCTGGTGATTACCTGTACAGGGCCTCTTCTACTGCCAGTGTGGTTAAGGCGGGGAGAGTATACCAAACTAAGTCCTGAACGTGTGACAGATTTGAAAATATTTAAACAGTGGGAGATTCATATTGTGGCAACAAATATGAATACCTCAAAAACCTCTAGAAATTTGACAAACAAAACAATCTGAAAGCCTATAAAAGTCTGAATTGATTTAAAGCTGTCCAATAAGACCAGTGCAGCTCCCATTGACTTCTATAGCACATCGACAACCTTTACTTGGCAAAGTTTGGGATTAAAGCTTTTTGTGGAAGTTGTTTTGTCACCTTTTTACAAATACAGGAAAAGCACAACTTTTTTAAGAGTTGTGGGCAAAAAATTAAATGTGATTGTTAGTAAACAGGCCACATAGACATACCTGCACAAAATGTACAACTGCCATATACTGTATATACATACACATACAGTACACAACTTTCTTTTTACTGCATAAATGGTGTACAAAGTATGTTATTGCCCAGTGTGGCTACTGTGAGTCTGAGAGTAATTACATTGCACCTTAAGTTCAGTTTTGTTGTTGATTGTTTGTAATATACCACATAATTGGCTAACCTATGAATTCTGGGCATTAAACGATTAAAAATTACAAAATCAATTTGTAGTTTAAAGTAGTAGTTGTCAGAATGTGTACTTTAAAAAAAATGGTTTTCTGGGGTCAGCAAGAGTCTTTTTCAACTCATGAAATAAAGGTACCATAATGTGTCAACCATGAAAACTTCTATTAACAAGATACATTTCTATGAGCCACATCATAAACCTATGCAAACTATTCAAAAGACTTCTGGAATTAATATTGATGATGCAGATAACTGTTTGTAAACATGAAAAAAGAAAACTAAAAATTCCCTCAAGGATTTGCACCTAACAAGAAAAAGGAGAAAATGTTTTTAAAAATTATTTTTATTTAATATTATTTAATGCTAATCAAGTGAAAAGAAAGAATAATCAAAATTAGAATTCAAAATCAGAATGTACAGTTTTATCCAGAAGTACCAAAACACAAAAAGTCAATTTAAGTGAATAGCCCCATAATGAATACACTATTGAGCTTCCATTAGACCCCTTTATACAATAAACAATTACTTTAGTATTATTATTCTGATGCAGACTGGGTCAGTATGCTCTTTTATTGAACATTACAATTCTATTTCATAATAAAATCTCTTGTGACCTTTTGCCTACTTATATAAGAACTATAGTACATATATACAGTATATATTGTTCATATATAGTAAAATGGTTGTCATCTAGAGCCATTTGATCATCTTTATACAAGATATTTGGAACTGAGGGGTTCTAAGAGGCTTATTTAGTGATTGGCATTGGCTGAAATTTTCTGTATTACTCCATTGTCAGAAATAAGATGGATCAACACAGAGAAGAATCAGGTTGGTATTTTTAATGTAGTAGATTATGTTGCTGATGTTGCTTTTTTTGTTAAAATCCATTCACAATACTGTACTTTAAACAACTGGCAGAAAGGTTTTTACAAAACCTCCTTGGTAGGATTTTTGCAATATCATTTAAATCCCTATAAATCCCTCTGATCAATTTGTAAATTCAAAAGACTTGTGTTTTATAATAAAGCCCATTAGCACTACAGAGCCAATATGTGCCAACAGTAGTACTTTTTAATATTGCTATTTCATAGCCGACAAAAATCTTAATAGAAAATGAAAGTATAAAGAGCTCATTTTAAGTTTAAAGTGATGTGTCCTAGTGCTGACATGAATAGGGCACTAAAACCACACAGATTCTGCAAGTCAGAAGCACTTTGATTTACACTATTTAATTATTGCAACACAATAAATCCATATAACGTGCTTCCAAAATCCAATCCAGTGGCACAGCATATAATTTTGAAACTAAACCGCTACAATATGTCACACGGAAGAAATGCATAGTCGATTTAATTTTGATTTTGTTCCATCCTTTTGTAATATCTCATAAGTACAAATAGGTAGGTCAGGTTAAGCTGTAGCATCTGGAACACAGTACATTGGATCAACCAATAAAGTCTGTTGTTCAATTCTCATTTCTAAGACTTCAAACAGAAAGAAATCTAAAACAGGCTTGTGATTATCAGGATTACCTGTATTTCATCATTCATTCAGCACTAAGTAGGGTGCATGAATCATTCTCAATTTCCTTTTTTATTTAAAAAAACATGCTTTTTCCAAAAATTTAGTTTTGGAGTTGAAAGTTTTAAATTTCTCCACCATTCAGTCTTAGCAATAATGTTCAGATTTATATTAATTAATTGCAAAAATGTATATATAAAGATGAAGAGGTAATATTTAAATGCTCAGATGGTAAACAACATACCTCCTGAGAATCAAGCAAGGCCAACCATGGGTCTTCTGCAAGTATTGAACAGCAAATATCATCATGACCTTGGGGATGATTAGGGAGAAAACTATGTTTTGTGAGTCAAAGGTTTGGGCACAGATTTATTAAGGGTCAAATAGGAAATTTGAATTTGAATTGGGAATAATCTAATCTTGATTCAAATTCAAATTCTAAATTCAAGATTTATCAAACGTTTACCCTGGGATTAATTCAAATTTGACTATTCACCACCTAAAACCTGCCAAGTTCATAGACTTTCAAATTTTTTCTTAAATAACCTCCCAATCAAATTTTGATTAAATTCAAATTTATGAGAGTATAAAAAGACTCACATTAATTTGAAATTCGACCTTTGATAAATGGGCCTCTAGATATTGTATGTTTCTTCATTTTGGCAAAACAGATGGGTTTCTTGATAATGACCTGCCTAACTGCCTAGGATCAAAGGGATTTGGGAGCAAAATAATGGAATGAAATGATAAAGGTGGATCCAAGCACATATTTGTATACACTTCTCAATCAACAAAATGGTTAAAGAATGTAGTGCAGACAATTATAGTCTTCTTTTAAATTGTCACTTTGTATGTCTCTGCAATGTGGGAATATATTTCATTGCACCATGTTTACTCATGAAACAAAAGATGTTTTAATTATATGTAATGTTAGCTACTTATCTAGCTTAATTATTTCAACAGCAGATGAACAGCATAAAATCATCCATATAAGCATATAAAGTCTCTACTTAAATCAATTTCCTCACAGCTGTAGATTAGATTGCACACAGTACAGTCTTGATAAGTGAAGAAAATGTGCCATTGAAATGCAAATAAGCTTTGTCCAGAGCTTCTTTAAAACAATAAAAAAATGTTTAGAAAAAATAAGTCAAAACTTTTACTTACCTGACAGTCTTAAAAAAAGCTGAATAAAACAAAGAAAATGTTAAACAATAGAATTCCAGTAAAATATTTTTTATGGTTTAATGCTTAGATTTAAATACAAAATATTCCTGAAAGGATTGACATTTGCAAAACTTCAGCCCTGCTGAATATATCTTTGTATATCTGTGTGTTTCTAAGCACCAGGGCACCTAATGGGAATTACTTATACTCTTATGCAACAGTATACCCTACCAAAGCTAACTACTACTAAGGGTCAGGAGAATTGAAAACCTTACCTGGCTTACAGTAGGTACAATCAAATGAAAGCTGTGACAAGATCAAGGTCCAATACAGGACAGACAAACAAAACAATGGTACATTTTATCAAGAAAGTATTCAGATATAAGGCCCATCAAAAACCTTAAGGTGCTGTTGTCAGGATTAAGGATTAATGGGAGTTTATGGGAGTTTCTAAAAATTCCCATAAACTTGAAATTCTGAGAAAAAAAATGTATTAAAAAAAATCAAATATTTTAAAAATTGGTGAATAGGATCGAGCTGCAAATTATTATTTTTTTCAAAAGTCCACCAAACAACTCCAAATTGATTGTAAGCATGCTTTATATGGCAAATAGTTGAATTTGAATTCTTAAAAGGGACAGTACATGATAAATTTCAAAATTCTAATTTTGATTTTTTTTTAAATTCAAATCAAATTTGCACTATTCCCTAGTCGAATTACTCTAAAATAAAGTTAAAATTCGAATTTACAAATTAGAATTTTTGATTTGACCCTTGATAAATCTGCCCCTTAGAGGCACATTTATCAATATTCAAATTTAAAATTCATGTGAGTTTTTTTTATCTCACATGATTTAGATTTTACTCTAAATTCAAATATTGAATTATTCATTATACAAATTGAACATCTTAAACTCTTTTTACTGAGTTGAAAACTCGAAATGAATTTGAATTCGATTAAACTCGATTCAAGTTTTTTCTCAGAAAAAAATTTGAATGTCAGGAAGGCTGTAAACATCTCTAAATTGCTCACTGGACCACTCCCATTGACTTATACAGCAATTTGGCAGTTTTTAGGTGGCAAATAGTAAAATTTGAATTCTTAAACGGCCAGAGTATGATAAATCTCAAAAATTGAATTTAAATCTTTTAGAAAAACTCAAGTCGAGTTTGGATAATTCCCTAGTTAAATTTGACAGTTTTGACAATTTCTTCATATTACTTAGTTTTGTCCCTCTACTTGGCCATTTTTATATATTATAAACATTCATTTTGCAAAAATAGATATGGGGTAAGGTATCTGGAAAGCTCAGAATTATGGGAAGGCCAACTCCTATAGACTAATTTTTAAAAAGTATTTCATTTTTCTTTGTAATAATAAAATTTTACATAGTAAAGACCTCAACTAAGATACAGTATAACCAATCCTTACTGGAGGCACTGCAATAATGTTAAAATAACAAGTAGACATGAAGGCATATTTATAGTAAGTCCAATTTTTTGTGGTTTTAGAAGTTTTTGAAACCATGTTTAAACTCTATTTCTCCAAAACCATGAATGCCATGAAAGTTATTAAAATATCTGAAGACAAAATGTACGAATGAACATAGCTGCTGAAAAAAAATGATAACTTTTTACAGGATTGAATGTAAAATTTGTACGACAACGAACATTTTGATGTCTGAAAACCTTTAAAACTATAAATGAATTGCTGATATTGGAAGACAAAAAAGGGAACTTCTACTGACTTCTACAGTACATGACCTCGACAGCTTTTACTTGCCACTCTTATACAGTATATAGGTAGATTTTATTGTTTTTACACTTATTAAATAACAAAAAAATTGTGGATTACATAACTATGTGAAAATTTCATTTGTTTGCGCTAAAAACTAAGATATGGAGAAATTAACATTCTACGAACATTCATAAATTGACCCCATTAAGTATGGCAACCCCATGCCCATACATTATGGATAACCCATACCTGTAATATGTGCATCTATAGTGTGATCCTTAGCAAATATTATGGCCTTATTTACATTTGTCAAATAAATTGAAGGTAAATTCTTCAAATTTCTTTGGAGGTACAATGAGCTAAAGTATGACTGCTGTCCATCAGCCATGTTTACCTGCATCCTGACATGTGACTTTCTCAGGTAGATATCACATCTTTCTTATCAATCAGTAGGACGGTTAATGCAGACCATTCTACTCTGTAAGTAATGGAGAAAATATTATACTTGCGCATAGATGAACAATATTCAGGGTGAATCCCAGGCTTGTGTTGAAAAAAACTGAAAAATAATCAATTTAATCTAGAGGATAAGAACCACAAAGAAGCTGCAGAGAGATCAGAGAGGAGAATAATAAACCCAAGCGATGGATTGTTGGAAAGGATGATGGCAAATGTGCACCTATAAAAACACAATATGACCATAAAGAACAGCAAAATAACAGTGATCAGTTGAGGTTGATGTTGTTGGATATGTTGTTTTACATAACCCTTGTGAAAGGGGAGCAAGGACGATCCAGAAGTTATGGAAAATCACTTCTAACTCATTTGTATATTATATAAAAGCTATGACCCTTAAATGTAACCAAAGAAAAAATAGATATTTATACTTACTAATTAACTTCAAATAGTTCCTTTAAATAATGCCTCAGATTATAATTGTTGAGGTGAGAATGCTAAGCCCAACTTTCTCTTGAACTGATGTACTAACCTAGGCTGGTAATTTTAGCAATTTTAGTATTAACAATGGCAATAAAATATTTTTCAACAACATATAAAAGTAACTTTACTCAAAGCTTAAACTTTTATAAATCGTGTCCATTCTAAAGTTTTGTTTACAAGGTTATGAAGAAAACATACAGAATCAAAGATGAAATGACAAGTCACGGTCATGAGCTTAGCAATTTTAAAGAGACTTGATAAATCACATCTGTTGGTTTGACTGATGAATGAATATTCTGAACTCTGTGTTCTCAAACCTTTGTGTCAGCCTATTTTATTTTCTTTTTGCATACTATAGTGCCCTAAATCTGTCACATAAATGAGCGATTGATTTTCTTTCCATACTTTAATTGCAGAAATACAGTCTGGTATTACATGTACATTTGCTGCAGGGTTCTGCTTTAACATGTGTTTTAAACACATTGTACAGGCATGGGACCTGCTATCCAGAATGCTGGGATCTTTCTATAATTTGGGTCTTCATGCCTTAAGTCTGCTAGAAATTAATTCAAACATTAAATAAACCCAATAGGCTGGTCTTGCTTCCAATAAGGATTAATTATATCTTAGTTGGGATCAAGTACAAGTTACTGTTTTAATATTACAGAGAAAAAGGAAATCATTTTTAAAAATTTGGATTATTTGGATAAAATGAAGTCTATGGGAGACAGCCATTCCGTAATTCTGGATATCGGGTTTCCGGATAAGGGATCCTATACCTGTCTATTCACATTAAAAAGTTAAATGACCTGACACACTTGTTTCCAATAATATTTCCATTTTAATACAGGGTCTAAGAGAATCAGGTGCTAAGAGGGGGATAGTGAAGAGAAACTTGATTATTTCAAACTTTTAATTGATTATATTTAGAATAATTATTATTTCAGTATGAAATAAATTTTCACTATAGTTCCCCTTTAAAGAATAATCAAAGCCGATAAAAATACATCTAGAAATGCTTTATTTATACAATGAATTCATTGTACAGCTCCAGAGGTATAGCAAGCTCCACCCTTTTTTTCCTTGTTAGGTTTTATTTTGGGTTTCACTAACATAACTTTATTGCAAGTAACAATACCTGCTATCATTGCGCATTTACATTAAAATATGTCGATTCACTTTCACTTGAATGGTGGGTGTAGGGGATAGATCATAGATAGATCAAGTTTGCTTGCCATTGGTGCTTTGTGATTGTGCTTTCATACTGAGGTCTTGTTTCCACACACGGTAACCTACTAGATTTCAAGCGTGTATAAAATCTCATAGAGTCATCAAGATGAATTTCCCAGTTGACTGTGTATAAATGGTTCAGAGGACAGTGCAGCACATATACGACTTTTCCAAAAAGCAGTCAATTCTAAATGCAGCCATTTAACAAAAAAAAAAAAAGGAAAGAAAAAAACCTTGCTAAGGAGTCAGGTGTGAGTGATGATTACTAAAGAGCTAAGGACCAGGTGGTGCATTTGCATATTAGTTCTGGAAGAGTGAACATTCAAACAATGAGGCCAAGCATGATGTCAGAAATATGAAGTGTGCAATGTCCCAAGCTTTGTTGACAGTATATAGTTTTTGAATAAAACAATTTTGGATGATTTAGATAAATATAGTTTCTGTTTTTGCAGCAGTAAAAGAAAACAATAAACTTTGTAAAACTGAATAAATAATTAAGGTTTGTTGAATGTACCGTAGCTGCAATATATATATATACAGGTATGGGATCTGTTATTAGGAAACCCGTTATCCAGAAAGTTCAAAATTATGGAATGAACATCTCCTATAGACCCCATTACTTTATCCATGTACTTTATCCAAACTAAGATATAATAGATCCTTATTGGAAGCAAAATTAGCCTATTGGGTTTATTCAATGTTTACATGATTTTCTAGTAGACTTAAGGTATAAAGATCCAAATTACGGAAAGATCCATTATCTGGAAAACTCCAGGTCCCGAGCATTAATAATAATGAATTTTTCATCAAAATGGGACAGATTTGCCCATCTCTACCTTTGATTACATAACCCCCTCAAATTTCAAATATAGTACATGTTATGCAAATCTTAATATATTTCAACCTTCTTGTTCACTTATGTTGTCTTTTATCATAAAAACAGAAAAAGCCTGGTATTAAGGGCCAAAAACAGAACTGTGATCCAACGGTCACTTCAGGCTTGTTACAGCTTGGAAAAAATGAGTAATTATGTCCTCAGAAAGTGACAATTGGCCATTAGAAGTCCAGAAATAGCACTCATTGAGAAAATGCTATTACCATTGAGTTCCTGATTTATTTCCTAGAACAGCTTTTATCCCCTACAACTGTAACAAAAAGAAAGTAATGTCACACTGACTACTGAATTATTTATAATCTACTAAATTGCAACATCAATTTCTACTAAAAGTGGCTATTTACAATAACATTTTTCCTAATGAAATTCATATTTTCCATAAAGGTCCACACCAGAAAGGTTATAAAAAGTTACTTTTTTTAGAGAAGACTGTTTGCTTCCTTACAGTAATAAAATAAATGAATAAAATATGGATATACTATGCTATCTAACAGGAATCCATAATATATGGGAAAACATAAATGTTATCTGGTACTCTGCATATATAAAAAATGATTTAAAAGAAAAAAACAGTATAGGGCAGATCTGTGAGTTAGGCTCAAGGTTAATCACTGTAAGAAAATGCTACAGATTCTTAAATTTGCTCTTTTTTGTGGGAGTTTTTTCTTTTTCTACATAATTTAAAAAGTCCACCAATTTACTCTATATGGGTTTTAGGAGGTCCCCCATAGGCCAAAACAGCAATTCGGCAGGTTTTAGATGGTGAATGGTCAAAGTTTTAAAGAAACAGTACTTGATAAATTTCGCTATTCAAATTTTTTTCTAATTCAAATCAAATTTGGACTATTCCATAGTCGAAGTACACAAAAATAGCTTGAAATTAGATTTTTTTACTTTGAATTTTCACTTTGACCCTTGATAAATCTGCCCCTTAGGAGCATAGGTCGAAGTGAAAATTCAAATTTTGAATTTAAAATTTTGAAATTGAAGTTTCTGAGGTTTTTTTGTGAAATTTGATTTAAGTTTTTAAATAAATTTGAATTCAACTTTCAAAATGTATCATATACTGGTCCTTTAAGAATTCAATGCAAATTCGATTCAAAGTTGATTTGAATTCAATTCTAGTTTGCGAGTCTATTCCATTCACCCAAGTTTTAAAAAAGCTAATTTTTTAAAAAATTGCAGTTGGTCCAATTTCGAGTTCATGGGAGTTTTAAATAACTCCAATAAACTAAAAAATTCAACCCTTGATAAATCTGCCCCATAGTGTAAAGTCAAAACCATATTGTACATACAGTATAAGGGTGGAGATGACCCTATTTGTTAGGTTACATTGTAGGTTATGATTGAACTTGTAGCAAAAGCCCACTTTTTACTACAATAAAAAGATGGTATTTTATGTTGAACTTTAATGAGCCAAAAGCAACACAAAAAAAACATTTTGATGGAAATTTGGATATCTGACTACAATAAATTGTACCCTCATTTAAAAATAATGAGATTAATTACTAATACGGATTCTAAATTTGATCAAACAGGGGGAATTAGCTGCTGCTTACACTTTTCTGTTTTCTCATCTGGTATCTGCTTTAAATGCCAATTACGTCTCCGTGCTGCAACAGTGATCACTAATCAGATCTGGTAAATGCTGCATTGGCTTCTAAGCATACATGCCCAGCACATTCATTACTAATTAGCTCTAAACACAATATGATAAATGTATGGTTTACATGCAAATGACTGTTTAGCCTTAGTTCAGCTGCATTATACTTAATTGCATAGAAGAGCCTAAAGCAGTGTAGATCTTTCATTGCCTCGATCATCTGAAAAGACATGAATTACATACTGTAAGGTAACAATTTCCTGAATGTATCCCTGTACATCTGTTTTGTATGTATAATCTAGTCGCCAGGTTCTATCACAGTTTTAAAATAATCATGTGACTCTCTTCATATAGGTCAGTAGCAACTTTTTCTAAACTTAGCTTCATCTCATAAGTTAAGAGACCATTGACTATGATAACCATTAGGCTTGCTTACACTTCATTTAGAAAAATATTTCAGTGGGAAAAGCAGTTTCCCTGTTGTTCTGCTGCTGATTAAAATCATTACTATTAGATTGCATTGCCTCATAGTGAGATACATGTTTCCTAATGTTTGTGTAGTTACTCATAATCTTTCACTAGTGGCCAGATTTATCAAGGGTTGAAGTGAAAATTTAAATTTTAAATTCAAAATTAAAATGTTCACGTTTTTTATGGCCAAAACGGTCAAATTAGGGGTTTATAAAATTTTGATTAAAGTTTTTAAAAAAAATCTAATTTGATTTTCGAAATTTATCAAAGACTGTCCCTTTAAGAACTCAAATTCGACTATTTGCCACCTAAAACCCGCCGAATTGCTGTTTTCGTCAATGGAAGACATCCTGCTATCAATTTGGAGATGTTTGCAGCCTTCCTGACTTTCAAGGTTTTTTTTCTGAAAAAAATTCAAATTGAATTTTTAAAAATCAAATTGAATTGAATTTGAATTTAATTAGAGTTTTTGGGTTGATCCAATGCACCCGAGTTAGATTTTTTAAATACATTTCAATTGGTCGAATTTGAGTTCATGGGAAAAAACTCCCATGGCTCGAAATGGTAGCTCCATTAAATAATGGTACCAATATGGTTGTAACAGATACAGAAAAGGCAAATGTGCTAAATCAGTTCTTTTCTTCAGTGTATACAATAGAGCAGTCTGAGTTCCCAGGCTCACTTCATAGCTGCACTGATGGATGAGCTCAATCTAGTCAGTGGCTGACTCAGGATATGATCCATAAAGCTTTAATAAAAATGAATGTAAACAAGGCTCCAGGGCCTGATGTCAAAAACCCGGGGTTCTAAGAGAGCATAGTTCAGTTTTAAACCAGCCCCTATTTTTGATGTTGTCAGTTTTGTTTGCAACTGGTATGATACCTATGGATTGGAGAAAAGCTGACGTCATTCCAATATTTAAAAAGGGAGTACAATTTCAGCCTGGCAATTATAGGCCAGTAAGTGTGACATCTGTGGTGGGCAAATTATTTAAGGCTTGTTAAGGGATCACATCACATTGTCCTAGTGAATGGCATTATAAGCAGCAATCAGCATGGCTTTATGAAGGATAGGTCATGTCAGACAAATTTAATTGCTTTTTATGATGAGATAAGTAAGATGCTGGGCAGTGGGGTGGCAGTAGATGTGATCTATTTGGATTTTGTTGTTAAATGTAAAGTCATGCACCTGGGATGTAAAAATATCCAAGCCACTTACTGTATACCCTTAATGGGGCTGCACTAGGCAAATCCATTATGGAAAAGGACCTTGGAGTCCTTGTAGATGATAAACTTGGCTGTAGCAAGCAATGGCAGTCAGCAAAGGGCAAATAAGGTCTTGAGCTGTATTAAAATGGGCATCGATTCCCATCCTTAGGCCTTACATACAGACCTGCCTGGACAACCAGCCGTTTTGCCTACTATTAAGTCCCAAATTCTGGTCTTCTTAATCAACATGTTTTACTATGAGTTGCTAATGTCAACTTTGTATCACCTAATCATATAACCCACTCACAGTGTTACCCTGCATACGGGCTCCATTCTGTTTTCATAAACCTGCTTACCCTGACTGGAGCCTACAACTATGTACACTCTAAGGTATTATAAAATCTTTTTTGTATTACTTATTTCTACTCATTAAGGTTGGTGCTGTGAGATGATATATTTCACACAGCAAAATTATGACTCTGAGGGTTAGAAAACTAGGCAATTTACTAAACTATGTTTCATTAAAGGAAAAAAATATTCCTGTCTTATCTAGCCACAGCTATTTTGATTCTGCATAGGTCGCTTTTCCTTTCTGAGTTGCTCTTTGGGAACCATTAGTAAAATGGAATAACATCCAACTCATTGCAAAGTCATCTCTAAATTAGCAATTTGGTAGATAAATGCACTTCTTTTGAAGAGGCCACATGATCCCCTGAGGATATTATCATTTAAAGTAAAGGTCTTTGCAAAACACAAAATGCTATACTTTAAATATTATAATACTAAAAAGGTATATTCATGGTTCTCTAACTGATAAAATTAAACAATTTTCCATTTTTTTTTTCCATTTTTCATTTATGAAAACTTGAGCAAGGTACAAAATGGGCCAGAGCTGCATCCCACAATGGGTGATAGGTGGGCGCTACAAGCATATACCCATATAAATTATGTGCAAGGCGTTAACCAGTAGCAACAAGGCAATAGGGAGCCTTATACTTACCATATACTTATGGCCATAAGAACAGGGCATCCTTGTACAGACCATATCTAAACCAGCTTGCTACTGTGCCACAATTTCTAGAAGGATCGTTATACACAGCAATAGCTTAAAAATAAAATTATCTCTCAAATCTGTGTTAGGTTCTTGGTAAATACTGGTTGACTTTCTGCCTTCAAATCTTACATTTGGTACAATATGAGTTTTTACAAGAAGAATAATAGCATTCAGGGATACAAATCTAAAACCATCATTGAGAAGGGTATATTGTAACTGAATTGGATGATTGAACCAATTGATTTTACAACAATAAAGGCTAAAATGGGAGATTTCTAGCTTGACCAACTCTCTGAGATAAAGAAAATGATACCTAGAGTTTTGTGAATCAGGATATTCACTAAAAAATAAGTGGTATGACCTTCTATGTCATTCTTAGCAATATGTTGAGGTGGCCATGCACCATTGTGTATAACAGCACCAGTTGAGTGTGAGTAGTGCTCCCTACCTATTTCCTCCAGAATTACCATATTTTTTACACTTGCTGCAAGTTGCTTCAAAATGTAGCATCTGTAGGAGATGCAAAATACACTGTACTGTCATGTTGAACTTTATAAGTTGGGCATATCTTCCCCACCAAAGCCACACCAGTTGTACGCATATACCCCCTCCATTTGCCAGCACCATCACATTTTCCTAAAACAAACTGTAGCTTTCAACCGGGGGCCATTTTCCCTCTGACAAATCATCATTAACATTGACAAAGATGCTGTAAAGTTCATGCAATGCAGAATGCAGGTTTACACAGGCACAACATACTTTGATAAAAAGTTCTGCTAGGATTGAGCACTGTAATGGTTAAGATGAGCTCAGGAGAGGTGGGTAGGAGAAAAAAATATGATCAGACAGCTAGAGCAGAGTTTCTATGGGAAACAGCTCTTCATTGGCTGTTAGATTGAAAGTAAGTTTAGTAATCTGAGCTGAAAAGAACTGAGCATGCTCATGAGTCAACAGCCAAAGTAAATTCCTGAGGCATGGGGCAGAGTGAGTTGTAGAAGGAATTCTAAGCGATTAAGGGGATTCTGCAGCCTTCCTGTTAACCTTTTCACAACCAGAGTGGCAGGCATCTAAAGATTTCAAAGAGGCTGTTCACTGATTACATTTTTGTGGGGAGGGTTTACACGTCCTTTACGCAAAATATGGAATTATTTTAAATGTTCTTCAATTTAATGCAATTTGGTGGGTACAACGAATGATCATGCAGAAGCAGCATGCAAAGGCAACTCTGGATTTAATGCCAGTTGTAAAAAAACACCAGACTCCCTTTTACATTAGCATGTTGTATATTTTGCCTAATCCATACTGACAGAAGTAATGGATATACTGAGGCTAGGTGACAAAAAGAACAGGGACAATGCTTTCGGTAAGGATTTCTAAGTAGTAATTGTGCACTGCAAAACAGTAAATGAAGACCATATTCTTTGTCAGACTACGGAACTAGACATGGCAAACATGAAAAATCTTTATGATTGAGAGAGTGGAATGAAATCCAATTGATCCTTGCACTTTCATTTATCATCACATTAATTATTCTCTTTGTAACGTTATAGTGGAGCCAATCGAATAGTTTGCCAGTCAGCATCATAAATTACAATATGATGTATATATCACATTCAAGCCCGTTCAGTTCATCCAAGGTTGAAGTGTATTCAATAAATGCTGTTATTAATAGCACCATAAAAGATTGGTGAAAATACTAACATTTAGGGGGTTATTTTTTAAGCTCTGTATTTTTCTAGTCAGACTTTTAAAGGGGAAAATACAATATTTTCATAGTCCGGTGGTGTTAAAAGTCCAATGAAAAAAGTACTCCAATTCAGACCTGCTGATAACATGTAAAAGTCAATGACAGATGTCCCGTTAAAAATTAAAAGGATTTTCTGAGATGAGCTGGGTTTTCCAAAAAAAATCTTAGCTTTCGGGTGGTTTTTATAAAAAAAATCTTAACTTTCCAGAGCAAAAATCTTACGTTTCAGGTTGTTTCACGATTTTATTGTGACTTTTTCTGCACAAGAAAAATTTGTGAAAATGTATTGATAAATAGGAGGAAAATCCTTTGTGAAAGATTCGGCCGAATATAAAACCGAATCCGAACCCTAATTTGCATATGCAAATTAGGGGTGGGAAGGGGAAAACATGTTTTACTTCCTTGTTTTCTGACAAAAAGTCACGCAATTTCCCTCCCCTCGGTTCGGCCAGGTAGAAGGATTCGGCCGAATCCGAATCCTGCTGAAAAAGGCCGAATCCCAAACCGAATCCTGGATTCGGTGCATCCCTAGTAATAATACAGAAACCACAATATAACAGCACTTATAACATTTATTAATAGATAATATTAAAACATAAAGAAGAAAGCTCCTGACATTTCACAACATTTTCAAAAAGGGGGAGGGTTTGTGAGATGTTTCTACCTGCTCAGAAGATAAGAAAGTGAACTGCTTCTTCCCCTGACATCATGTCCCTCTCTTACTCCATCCCTGGGCCTGGCCATCTCTTGCTTTAACTCATTCCTTCTTATCTAAACATAGTTACATGTGATTCTGCCCATCTCTAACCTAGACCAGTATAATCTGAATGCTGGTGATTCGGCTCGCTTGTCATGCAGCCCCTGCGCTTATAGTTCCAGGGCTTTCCTTTCAGAAGCAAGTGTTTTTAGAATAAGCAATAAGGTGCCCCATCTGGGATCTCTGTAATGTTTTGTAATCATTGCAGTTTGTCTTGCCAAGTACAAAGTACATTTATTTATGCTGCAGATATTCACACAGAAGACAATGAACATCATTTCTTTGGATACTGTAACTTACTTTGCAATGGGAAATATACAATAATAACTGCAAGAAAATTGTTCATTTTGTCTGAACCCCTCATGGCAGTGCTGCAGAAGAAGCACCATGAATCTCTGTCTATATGGGAATCTAATTGCTTTCAGTGCCTTTTCAGCATTTATCTCTAGTCCACACTGAGTTAGTTTCTATGCTATATATTTCTCCTCTTTCAGTAAGTTCTACCTAGGGCCCTGTGGTTAGAAAGATGAAGCTTGTACAAGAGGAAAAAAAGAATGGATGCGGATAAAGAATATTTGAAACAAGATAGGCACACATCCTCAAAGGTACATATTCCCTGCAATGAGAGTGCAACTACTAGACATTACATACAGAATAGTGGAAACAAGGTCACAACAGTGTTCTTGTCTATAGAACACTGGCTTCATCAGAAAATAATATATGGCAATTATATAGTTGTTAGAATAATAGAATAATAGAAATATATCTCCTGTTATACATACCAATATTTGTTCCAGAATCCAAAAAATTCTAAGAATTTTTGCCCTGCCTTAGAAGCTTTCTTAGATAAGGAAACAGAGCTACTAATACTCATTGAAATGCAACTGATTTCCTCAGTGATTGATTGGGAAAGTAATCAAACTCTACATTAAATCAAATTGCCCTAGCAACTAGCTTCTTCACTATATACCCCTTGGATACAGAACATGGCTGAAAGATGCCCGGGGTAACAATCCTTATAATTGAGCCACACTCTTCCGTCTCAATTTGGTACAGTATGTCAAACATTCTCACACAATTCAATGTCTCATATATTACATATACCCCTAATGCTCTAAACTGTAAACTCTTGCTAGCAAAACACTGATCTCTTGACGTATTAGCTTTATTTGCTACATTGTTTTAGTTTTTATTAGTGTATTGTACATTGCAGGGTGTAAAATGTAGAGAATGAATCTAGGCACATCCAATTTTAAAAAAATCTAATAATTGTAAGTGCCATGTTGGTGGGGACAAAGTCTGGAGTGTTAAACAATCTAGAAAAACTCATTACCTTTCTTCAGTATGAAATAGGTTTACAGAAATTTGGGGCTTTGTTCAGCAGGGACTATTCTGCGATTTTTTTCTGTATATACTTTTTATAATCTAAACTTGAAATAACTTTAGAGCCATTTGTGATTTTGAGAAATAATCACATAATCATAGTTTCAAAACCACAAAAATGCTAACTTTAATAAAACAGTCCATATGTTGCAGGTTAGAGAAGATATAGTATTCTAGGATGATCCAGTAATGCCATACTGTACCTTACCATAGAATAACATATCAGCAACAACTACAAATTTGCTTTTATAGTACTATTGATTGATTTGCTTTAGTCCAAGAAGACAGTGGAACATCAAAGAGAGTAACATATCACTTAGGACACATTGCAGATGAGAAACATTTTGGATCGAGGGATAACTGAGCAGACTGAAGATTACAGACTATCCGACTGAATCATATTTGTAATGGACATGAGTAAATAAAGTATAATCAAAGCACATAACGGATAAAAGAAATGAAAGCAGAACTGATAAAATTCAGTGGTACAAATGCTTTTAAAAACAAATATGAGTTGCAGTATGTTAAAAAAAAGAAGAGAACAATTCTCAGAGTAAACATTGCTTTAGGGCCCTGTCTAAATGTTTTATGTATTGACATACTTTTAAGGTTTCAGTCTATATTGAAATAACCTACACAAAGAGTTATAGAAAGTTATCTTTAGATGATAGATGTTTAGATGTTAAAGTTGGATGTGTAGAAGTAAATAGTAGAAAACTTCTTGCACTCCCTGGCCTTCTAGTTTCCACTACTACCTGGTGCACAGTGATAGGGGATCGGCACTCCCACAATGGATACTAACTTAAAAAATTCACTGGCACACATTGCAAGTGTAAGGGGGAGATTGGAGGTCATATTCTAGTTTTGAAATTATAGGGCTAAGATTATTCTGTACGAACAGAGAAGGGTTAGCTTGTATGTTGAGCCCAAGGTATTTGAACTCCTGAACCCACTTTAGCGGGGCATTGGGGGAGGATGGGTGGTTATCTATGGGGAATAGCAATGATTTGGTCCAATTTATCTTTAGGCCCGAGAATAATCCAAATTGCTCTACTATATTAAGGAGTGTGGTCAGAGAGTTTTCAGTGTCTGCTAGTTATATTAACAGATCATCGGCATACAGAGATATTTTTTCTGTGAGTGGGCCAAGAGACAGCCCAGCAATTTGCTCAGATTCATGTATAGCTATGGCCAGGGGTTCAATGGCTAATGCGAACAGAAAGGGGGATAGCGGACAACCCTGGCTGGTGCCACGTCTTAAATAGAATGGGGTGGATATCAATCCATTAACTCTGACACTTGCAGTGGGCTGATGATGTGGCAGTTGCAGCCATTTGATAAATGGTTCCCCAAGATTACATCTCTAAAGTGTTCCCCAAGACTGCATCTCTAGTAGGAGTGTGTATGACTCTGGTGTTGGGTTAGAGGTATTGTCAGTTTTTGCCTGCCGAGCTTCTGCTTTTGCTTCTTCTACCTTTTCCTGGGCTTGGTGGCGGGCTAGCAATATTGCTCTGACTAGAACCCCCTGCATTACTACAATAGGATTGCCTTAGAGGCTAACTTTTTTTTTCGAGCTCAAGTGAAAGGAGTATTCTCTCTTTTCTGGGTGCTTCTATCTCCAGCAGTCCCTGTAATGAGGTGTTCATGGGATGTCTTGTTGCAATTTTAGAAGTCTCACCCCTAATACCTGACTTTAGGTATTGGAGTTTCCCACGTGTGGATTTGCAGTGGGTTGGTAGCCATGGTCCATAGGTTTCGGGGCGAGTCCTTCTAGTAAATGACGAATGTCTTTGTTCCCTAGTCCTCACATGTAGTTGGTGGGCAGCTTGGACCATTTGTTTTAGGCAGCTTGTGACTGGGGAAGTTAGTCATGCCTAGGACTGTTATTGGGGGCCAGTCTCCATGGGCCCTTTGCATCAAGCCAGACAGCTGCCTCTGCTGGAGTTGTAAAGATATGCACCTGCCCCCCATCAATTACAGAGTCTAATACAGTCTGGCTGGGAACAGCATACTGTATTGGAGATGTACATCCCTCAGACGCTTTTGACTCCCTGGAAGCTAGCTCTTTGTCTCTGCACTGCCGCTTAGAAGTCGGGGTAGAATGAAATTTGTGAGCCATTGTATTTCACCCTTTTGGCTGGCTGCTTTATGAGTAGGGTCTCTATCCCTATAGGACCTTAAACAGGAAGGGTCTTGGTGGTGCCCCTGGTGGGGGTGCTCTGTGTGGGACTTTATGAGCTCTTTCCACTACAAAATTAGTTAAGAAGGTATCCTTCCAACCTAACAACCAGGATTCCATAAACTGTTTAGGATGTTGTCCCTGTTTTTTTTTTTTTTTTGGCAGCCTGACAATCCCTACATTATTTTGCCTGTGTCTGTTTTCTAGGGTCATCAGTTTTCTCCAGGGTGGATTGAAGTTGCCGTTGCACTGTTTGCATAGTGTTGTGTAAGGGGGGGAACTTGGTCCTCAAGTCTGTTTTCGATTTGAGCAGTGGTGGTCATGCCATTTTCCAATATTGCTCCCATTAGCTCAGTTAGTGTTGGTTCTGGAGGAGCGTGGTCGGATTGTGGAGAGAGTGGAGGTGAATCTTGGCTGCTGCCTCTGTCTGTTACCTGTTGTGAGCTGTGTATGTAGCACTCCAAGTGGGACCGTATTTGCCCATGGGTACAGTTGGTAGTGAGTGCCCAGGAATTTGAATGTAAATTAGTACTTATAGGGATCTCAAGCGAGGTCAATTGCGGTGCCTGCTGATAGCCCACTGGGTACGGATTAATAGGTAATTGCAATTATTTACATTATCTCAGTTCTGTTTGGGGTGTAAATTAGGCATTGACTCAGATATGTTGCCAATTTCTTCCAGGGCAACAGCTTCACAGGGGACCACTGTATTTGTCCCTTTTAGTTAGATGTTGTATGAGTTTTATAAGTATTGGACAGTCTGGTGGTTTCAAACTCGTTGTTCCAGGGGTAATTGTTCAAGTGTGTTATTGATGGTTATGCTGCTGCAGCTAGCCCTTTCTGTGTTCACTCTGTGTTGCCTGAGTAAGCACTAGTCACCCAGCACAGTCTGGAGTGTTTGGTGATTCCACCGAGTAATGAAGGGTTCCTGTCTGAAGCTTGGTGACCCACTTAGGCTGATTTGGTCAGGGGGTATATGACCTAATGGCAATGCTGTGCCATTTATTGGCATGTGGGAACAGAGTTAGCGTGTATGTCTTGGGGATTCCTCCTGTCCGAGGGTCAAATCCAGTTCCTGGTCCAACCGCACAACTAGGCCGCACCACGCGCCTCGGCCCCTGTGGCGGCAACGACTGCTACTTGGCTGCCTCTTGGATGCCTCTGCACACCGCCTGGAGTTTCTAGCGGTCACTTGGTCCAGTGAGGGCTGCGTATGAGGTGGAACCCATGCTTGCACCCCTGGAGCCTTGGAGGTATGCGTCTGCTCCTGTGCTCAGTTGGGCAAACCCCCTACCAATAATGATCTATATTACATATTAGATAAAATTACTGTAACCCCTTTTTGGACATCCCCTGGTGCAAAGGTTGTACATCACATAATTCTTACAGATTCAGGTCGAGAGTCCCCTTTGCTAAGTGAAAGGTAATGTATCTACTTATTAACATAATTTGGAAAGTGCATCATTGGCCCTTAGGCCATCAGCCTCACTTCAGTATCCACCTCCTTCCACCTCCTCTGTAAGCTGACTGGGAGATCTGTATTTCTGCGCATGCGCAGTTGGAGCAGTTTGCTGGTTTGCGTCAACTGCACATGCACAGAATTACATGGAAATTGCCAATCTCTCAGTCAGCTTACAGAGGACGTGGAAGATAGATGCGTGCAACTCCGAGGGGTAAGTATGGAGTATGTTACTCTACATGGCTTCTCTGTCTACAGACAAGATTGCAATGTTAAGTTATGTGGCAATTCAAATGGAGGTGGCACTGCAATACTTATTAAACACACGTGGTACACAGATGCCAACATTATGAATCTCTTGTAGGGATGGGCAAATTTTTTCGCTGCAAAAATGACGCCCATAGACTTGTATGGTGTAGTGCGGCAAATAAAAAAAAATGAGCAACATTTTTTGATGCCCATAGACTTTAATGGGCGTCAGCAAAATTTAGTCTGCGGCAATTTTTTTGCGAAACGGGTCAAAATCACCCATCCGTAATCTCTGGCAATCAAATGCCAACCATTCTACCAGCCAAGAGAGCTGCAATCAATCTTTATTATTGCAGTCTATATCCCACCATCAGCCAAGGAAGAAGAAGCTTTGTGTAAGCTGTATGGTCTGGTCACAGGCCTACAAATCACCCATCCTGACGCAACATACATACTAGCCGGTGACTTCAACAGATGTAACCTCAAGAAATGCCTTCCAGATTTTCAGAAGAACATTCTACTACCCACAAGGGGTGACAAATAACTTGACCAGTGCTATACCAATTTAGAGAAAGCATACAAAGCCACTCTCAAGCCCAACTTGGGTAGGTCTGATCACTGTGCAATTCTGCCAGTCCAGTCTACAAAAGACACCTAAGGTCATCACTGCCCAAAACTAGGACAGTCCAGAAATGGACCAGTAGTGCTATTGATCAGCTATAAACCTAAGTCCACAAATTGGTCCTTGTTCAAAGACACAGCTGAAGGTATACGCTAGTATGCCAATATGGTTAGCTGGTACATTAACTGATGTATAGTGATGGGCTAATTTATTTGCCAGGCGTGAATTCGCTGCAAATTTGCGCGATTCTCTGCCAGCGAATTAATTTGCGAAACTCCCGTCAAAAAAAAAAATTTGCATCAAAAACGAGACGCCGGTGCCGTTGAGAACATTTTTGGCTGTTTTTCGAATTTTCCGGGAAATTCGCAATTTTTTCGGCGAAGCAAAACGGTGCAAATTCGCCCATCACAACTGATGTACTTCTATCAGCAGCCCCAGCATGATAATTACAGTTTACCCTAACAAAATCCATGGTTCAACTGCAAAGTTCGCAAAAAACTTAGAGAATGCCACACAGCCTTTAAAGCTAAAGACCCTTTGCAACTTAAGATTGCCTGGTACGCAGACCAAAAGGCCATTAAGAAAGCCAAAAAGGAATACTCTGACAGATTGGACAAGAACTTTGCAGGCAATCCTCGTAAACTCTGGCAAGTCTTTCGAAACATTACTACTTGCGAAGGCAACCAAAGTAGCTAAGTACACATGAATACAAGTCTTCTGGAAGATTTCAACAACTTATATTCACGCTCCAGATCAAAAGAGAAGGTTCCAAATTTCGGCCAACATTGATAAACCTGCCCACATATCATCGGACTACACAATGTGACTCTATTCTACATGTTTCCAAGAAGGACATTCTTAAATCCTTTAAAATGGTTAATCCTCGCAAAACTGCATGAACAATTTCTTCAAACCTGTGCAGATTCCCTGTCCGAAATCTATACAGATATCTTGAATACTTCTCTCAAGCAAGCCACAGTACCCCGCTGTTTCAAGTCCTCTATGATTATCCCAAAATCCAGGGCCTCAATGACTACAGACCAATTGCATTAACATCAGTTGCCATGGAGTATTAACTCCATTATTCCCAACTCTGTAGACCCACTGCAATTTGCATATTGCTCAAACAGATCCACAGAAGATGCATTTGCACTAGCACTGCACCCTGCTTTACTGAACCTGAAGAAACCCTACACCTATGTATGCATGCTGTTCCTAGACTACAGTTCTGCTTTCAACACCATAAATCCACACAACTCATCAACAAACTTGCTACTCTAACTCAGCCCCAGTACATCTGTAACTGCATTTTTGATTTTCTAACTAACAGACCACAGTATGTCAAGGTTGGGAATTGCATGTCTACTACTTACTAGCAAAGGCACACCTCAAGGATGTTGTCTTAAGGTGGCCATACACTGAGAGATTCGCTCGTTTGGCAATGTCGCCAAATGAGCGGATCTCCCTCCGATATGCCCACCTTGAGGTGGGCAATATCGGGCCGATCCGATCGTGGGCCCTAGGGCCCAACGATCGGATCCTAACGAGGCCTTAACGGGTGGTCGGATCGCGGGACCGCATCAACGAATAGATGCGGCCGCGATCCGACGGGATTTTCTGTCCCATCCGATCGAGATCTGGCCGACTTTCAGCCAGATCTCGATCGGTGAAGCCCGTCGGGGGGCCCCATACACGGGCCAATAAACTGCCGACACGGTCTGTCGGCAGCTTTTATCGGCCCGTGTATGGCCACCTTTAGTCCCAAGCTTTTCTCCCTATACACCTTTGACTGCTCATCTGCAAAGTCTACAAGTTTGCAGATGACACATATCGCTACTCACATCACTTACTACCATCTGCCGCGACTCTGTATTACACTGAACTTGCTGCACTTTATTATTATTGTATCTATATCATATTGTAAAAATTGTGTCTTATTGCCTTATGCTGCACAAGAAATTTCTACTTCGAGTACAATTGACAATAAAAACTACTTGACTTCACTTGACTTGACTCAGTGTGGGACCTAATGGCTTATTCCTTAAAGACGTTCTCATAAATTATGTATCACAGTATCAGGAATGCTCCTAGCTTTACATTTTTTACTTTGGAGCTTTCATCCTTTCAGTGGCCAGCACTCAGCAATATTCATTAGCCTTCAATTTATTCATATAAACCATTTATCTCACAAAAAGTGAGGAATGCAGCGAATATAAGCAGCCCATTTACCAAAAGGAAAGGATTTAGAGAATACAAATGTGTAGGAAATTATAGGAATGTACTTGTCTTTTAGCACTAATATTTCCAGCAATTCTTGGTAGATTTTGCCGATTAGGAGGTGTAGATGAATAACACATGGGTGAAGGCTAGCTTAGTATCATTGGTGTGAGGCAGTGCTATCCAATCTTTGAACATCAACATCTTTTCATGTTGTTTATTTGTAAAAGTGCAGGGATGGCATTTTGAAGTAGATAATTTGTGAGACTGGAAAGTCGTGGTGCTCCTGACATATCATTATAGTTTCTGTTTTTTCAGTCTTCTCTGTGAGATTCAACAGCTAATGGTGCTACTGGTTGGATATCTAAGAGTCATTTCATGGCTCTCTTGTAAAAAAAACCCTGCAAATTAGGAACCATAGGAATATTACTATACTGTAGCTAGTATCACTATTTATTCTCTTCTCCTCCAGTGGTCAAACGTTGAAGGATACTGGTTGTCAGTACAGAGGCTACTACCTCTTCAACCCCTCTAAGGTATGTTGCACACAAACAAAAACACTTTTACCTATAAATAGGGTGGAATAATGGGCATAACCCCTTCAAATCAGAGTGAAATAAGATTTAATTAACAGGGTCCAGTTCAATTGTTTTTCATGTATTATGGATACTTACAATTACAGTGACTGCATAAAATATAATTTAATTAGGCCTACTATTCTATATTGCAGCTAACCACAAGCTTTGCCTTCCCAGAAATATTGTCAGATATCACGGTGAGTCTGAAGGTATTACCCTCTCCCACGCTTCCCACTGAGCTGCGCCCTGGAGATGAGACAGGGCAATCCCAGCTAAGGAATAGCAGGAGTGCCAGTGAGCCCACGGAAATAATAAATAGTCTATGGAATTAGGACTCAGCACTTAACTGCAGATGGAAAAGATGAAGTCAGAAACAGGCCAGGTCATACACAGAAGGTTTCAGGAATCAAGCGTCAATCCAGGGGAAATCAAGAAGAATGATCAGGAGCAAGACAAGGTTGTAATCAGAAGTTTCTCAGAAGTCACAAAATATGCTTAGTCCAAATTTATCTCAATATTTTCTGAAAAAAACTAAATCCGCACAAGTTTTTTGGGCTTATTTATTAATACACTTTCCTGAAAATGTTGTTTGCGGGAAAAAATCGTGAAAAATCCAATTGTCAGATTTTTTTGGATCTTTCATCCTGTTTTTTCACCTGAAAACTCAAAATTTTACCCGAAAATTAAAAAACTTTGGGGCATTGCCAAAAGCACAGTGCACATCAAAAAATCATTGGAACTTCTCCCATTGACTTACTGTATATGCAACCTCGACAGGTCTGAGATGCCGGATTTTCAGTCCTCTGGGTTTAATAAATTCCAAAAAATTTGTGAATTTTTAAAAGTCTGATTTTATTAAAAAAAATCAAATTTTTTTGTGATTTTTGCATTCAGAGTTTAGTAAATAACCCCCTTAGTGTCAGTAAAGACAATCACCTTGCATTGAACCTAGGCCTGGGCGCCTCTTTAACCAGAGAGCATCTGCGCGTGCGTCAGAACGTGCGCGTGCGTCAAAGCGTATGCGCCCACCAGCAACAGGTGCGGGCGTCGATACACCGGCTTGACTGTGAACGATTGTGCCAGAACATGCGTGTGTAAATGCTAGGGATGCACCGAATCCACTATTTGGGATTCGGCCGTATCCCCAAATCCATGGTGAAAGATTCGGCCGAATTCCCGAATCCATGGTGAAAGATTCGGCTAAATACCTAACCAAATCCAAACCCTAATTTGCATATGCAAATTAGGGCCAGGAAAGGAAAAAGTGGAAAAACAATCTTCTTTTATGATTAAAAGTGACATGATTTCCCTACCCGCCCCTAATTTACATATGCAAATTAGGATTCGGATTCGGTTTGGCCAAGCACAAGGATTCGGCCGAATCCTGCTGAAAAAGGCCAAATCCAGGTCGAATCCTGAACCGAATCTTGGATTCCTAGTAAAGGCACATGCTGCACTTGTTCCACTGAGTCCTGACTAATGTATTACATAAAGGGGAAAAAAGTGAACCGTCACCTGCAGAGTCTGTAAATCCTCCAATCATGAGACTGAGGCAGTTAGAACTTTTGAAGTGGAAATTCTAAAGTGGAAATTCAGCAGCTGAGATTTAAATTGCTAACAAAATAACAGCAGGTAATAAAAACCTGACAAGTAATAGCAGCAATAACAAAGGCCTTTGTATCAGTTCTTCCCAAAGTCTAGGTGTGTTCTGGCTTTACGCGTTCAATCAGATCTATTTGTAAATGTGGATTAGGGTCTCTTTCCTTCTTTCTTTCTTTCTTTCTTTCTTTCTTTCTTTCTTTCTTTCTTTCTTTCTTTCTTTCTTTCTTTCTTTCTTTCTTTCTTTCATCTTCCTTTCTTTCTCTTTTTTCCAAGTTTCTTAAAATATTAAAAGCTTAAACATTTTCAAGACAGCTTCAGCCCCTTTCTAACACTGGATACACTCTATAACACTGTATACATGTGGAGTGACAGGTGGCATTTGGGGTGGACTGATGATTTCAGTATCCTCGCAGGACAGAGTTTGGAATAAATCTTTTCATGGATTTATTTGTGAACATTATATATATATATATATGTAATGATGTAATGGACGAGGAGATACCCGCGATGACCCCAGCTTCTTCACAAGCTGAAAGCTCTGCTTCACAACAACAAGAGGCAAGTCAATCTTTTGATATACCAACACTTAACACGGAAGCTGACTCAGTGGATGCCTCACCAGTCACTGCACAGATATTAGCGCTTCAGCTTTCTCATCTTAAAGATGGCCGAACCAATACTTTGATTAAAGCAGTATCGGACACAGTGGCCGTGGCACTAAAAGATGTGCAGCGCGATCTTAATGATCTAGGTGAGAGAACCGATAAGTTGGAATATATTACCGATGATTTGACACAACGGTACACTAATGTTGAGGAGGATAACACAATGTTAAGGGAAGAATTGCGCCAACTTAAAAGTATGTGTGAGGACCTCGAAAATAGGTCCCGGAGGCAAAATCTACGTATACGGGGAGTCCCTGAGGAGATTGGGACGCAAGACGTTCCACAATATTTGAAGGGACTTTTCACGCATTTATGTCCCACAATTATCCAGTCAAATACAAGAGTCCTCTGCACTCAACCCATTATCAATATATTTAAGACAGCGACATTTTGTGCATACTGCTACTTGTTTGCCACAATTATCCAGGACAAATAGGAATTTGAGCGAGCGCACCGTTCTTTGGGGCCTAAACCGCCTTTACCTAAACCTCCAAGAGACATTGTTGTGTGTTTCCACCGGTTTATACAAAAAGACGCAGTGCTTACTCGAGCGACGTCACTTACATCGCTTGAATATTTGAACCATAAAATCCAAGTGTTTGCAGACATTTCTCCGATTACTTTGGCTAAAAGGAGAGAATTTTGGCCAATTACCCAGCTGTTACGGGATAAGAAAATCTTATATCGCTGGGGCTACCCATTCCGGCTTATCGTGCAACATCACGGCCAGAGCTACTCTTTGCAAACCCTGGAGAGACGCCATCAGTTTCTACAGGCATTGGGCCTTAAGCATCACAGCTTGAATCGCCCAGACAACCTACACCACAACCTGGCATCGCTCCCCAATGGCAGATGGCGACGGGATCATCTTCTTCTCCAAGATTGGCCTTGAGCAGCTCTTTGACTTCAGGCTCTCCGATGCAACCTCCCTGAGCTAATTGTCAGTAAGGTTTGGTTATCTCTTTTATTGCCTTCTGAGCATCGCAACAACTTTTGAATAACTTACTCTGCTGTCACGGAGGTCCATTGCCACGTTCGACAGTCTCTACTCTTTTATCTTTTTTTATTATTATTCTTATTTTTTGCTCTTGTCCATAATTTATATGTTTTCATATATTTCCCCCCATGGGAAAGTGGAAATTTCCCACCAAGTTCAATAGCCTAAGTGCTGGACTTCTTTCTACTTTGACTGTGAATTGGTTTTATTCACTTTTTGGTTACACAGTTTTCTTGGTTATACTTATAGTTATTTTTGGTGCTTCTTTTTTTTTTATTGGTCGTGACCGTACAAGACTCTTTTACATGTTTATTATTATTTGCAATGCCATTGACTTATTTTTTGATGGGTTCTCTAATACTGGAATAATGTTTACATTAGCTGAATTTTATTCGACAACATGGTGAATATCATATCTTTAAATTGTAATGGCTTAAATATTTAGCTATTAAGGAACTTAGGAGTTTGAGGGCAGATGTTGCATTCCTACAGGAGATCCACTTTTCCAACCTTACCCCGGGCAAATTGTATTCTAAATATTTCCCAACTGCATATTATGCATCCTCTGATTCTAAAAAAGCGGGGGTTGCCATTTTAATACATAATGATTGTCTGTGATCCCAAAGGTCATTATCTTTTGTTAGAAGGTATATTAGGGGGTAAATCGATAATACTAGGGAATGTTTACTCTCCGAATAGAGGGCAGGTTAAATTTCTTAAAAAGGTCTTTGCCAAATTGACTGCTTACAATTCTCCGTATGTGGTCATTGGCGGAGATTTCAATGACCCCTTATCGCAACAGGAAGATACATATCATCTGTCCTCTGATTCATCGGCCCACGTACTATCCAGGGCAGCACGCCAATTATTTAATCAGATTCCATTGTATGATGTCTGGCGTATAGAACACCCAAGAGCGAGACGGTTTAGTTTCTATTCTGCTGTTCATAAGGTGCATGTACGTTTGGATTATTTTTTGGTCTCTCAACCTTGTCTTGGCACATCTTATAGATCAGACATTGCCTCTATTACATGGTCAGATCATGCCCCAATTCAACTCTCCTTAAATTTATTAAGCTGTCCAAGTAGGACTCCGCATTGGAGGCTCAATGAGACTTTACTGAACGATAGTGACACATGTAGAACTGTTGAAAACTCATTGAACAAATTTTTTGCGCTAAATAATGGCTAAGTAGATTCCATAGCTACTCTCTGGGAAGCCCATAAAGCGTCTATTAGGAGTACCCTGATTGCTATCTCTTCAGCTAAAAAACGAGCCCAGAGACAGAAATTGCAAGAGCTCACACATCAGCTCAAATTATTGGAAACTCAGTATAACCTAACTACTTCAGAGCAGTTACTACTAGAAATACTTGCAAAACGTGGAGAGTTTAAAACTTACCAACTACAAGAAGTGGATAAGGCTTTAATCTGGACTAGGCAAAAGATGTATGAGATGGGTAATAAACAGCATTCCCTTTTAGCGAGGAAGCTGAGAGATCAAAAAATGCAATCTACTATTAGAGCTATACGATCCTTGACGGGTCAACTGTTATATAGCTCTGATCAAATTGCAGAACAATTTTATGAATATTACACTGCCTTATATAACTTGCCGAACACTGATGTGACCGCATTACCTCAGTTGAATGATTTTTTTGTAGGAGCAAACTTACCCGTGTTTCAGGACGCAGATCTAGAGATTTTGAATCGGGAAATCACCTTAGAGGAGGTCACAAACACCCTGAAAACTTTTCCGAATGGTAAAACACCAGGGCCCGAAGGTTACCCATACCAGTATTATAAACTTTATCAGCATATTTTATCCCCTTATTTGGTTCAACTCTTTAATAGTTATTTGCAGGGTATGCCCATTCCACACTCCAACCTAACATCATATCTCTCCTTACTACCGAAAGAGGGCAAGGACTTAACGAGTTGTTCCAGTTATAGACCAATTGCTCTCTTAAATTCCGATTTAAAAATCTTCACAAAGATCTTAGCGAATCGGCTAGCCCCAATACTTCCTAAACTGATCCATGGGGATCAGGTTGGGTTCATTCAGGGACGTCAATCTGGAGACAATACGAGGCGCATTATAAATTCTATTGAGCTTTTACAAAGACGAGGCAATCCGGCCTTGATACTTAGTTTGGACGCCGAGAAGGCCTTTGATCGCCTGGACTGGTCGTATATGTTCGCTCTTTTGCAACATTTAAAGTTACAAGGTCCCTACTTGACAGCCTTAGGACTATTATACACTAAACCTACTGCATACCTCAAACTACCTGGACAACTCTCTCACCCTATAGTGATTTCCAATGGCACACGACAGGGATGCCCTTTATCCCCCCTGCTCTATGCTTTAAGCATAGAACCCTTGGCAGCGAGTATTAGAGCTAACCCGGATATTAATGGACTGCGGATAGGTGCTGAACATCTTAAAGTAGCGCTATATGCAGATGATGTCATTTTGACCCTTACCACACCACAAAGCTCCCTTAGAGCTCTTTGTGAGCTTTTAGACAAATATAGTGCAATCTCTCATTATAAAATTAATATGACAAAAACTGAAGCTTTACCTATACATATCCCTAATGTTATGAGCTTGACTCTACATTCTACTTACACTTATAAATGGAAGACGGACCATATTACATATCTGGGTACTGAAATTACTCCAAGGTTTGAGGACCTCTTTAAACAGAATTTTGTCCCACTTGCTCGGGTGATTAAAGGGAATCTGCAGAAATGGACAAATATGGCTCATCTCATGGTTTGGCAAAATAGCCTCAATTAAAATGAATGTACTCCCTAAATTTCTTTATCTTTTTGAAACTTTACCAATAGACATCCCAATTTCTTTTTTCCGAGATTTGCAAACTGCTTTCCATAAATTTGTATGGGGCGGTAGGTCCCATAGGATTAATAAACATACCTTAGGAACGTCAACGCACCAGGGAGGGCTAGGTTTGCCTATACTGCAGAAATACTATGAGGCAGCCCAATTACGGCAAGTGTTAGCGTGGACATTCTGGTCCTCAGACCTTATTTGGGTGAAAGTGGAGAGTGCTTTGTTTCAACCATACCATTCCAATGCTTGGTTCTGGGCGCCTTTAAAAATCTGAAATTGGAGATACCAATGCTTAATGCACCACGCTTGACAATAGCAATCTGGAATAGAACAAAGCTGAAATCTAAACTATGCTCTCCTTATGCCCCGTTATTGGCACTTTCAGGAAATCCCCTATTTCCCCCAGCCATTTCTGCTCCTTTTTATAGGTTTGGGGAGGTCACTTCTCTGTTTAAAGTCAGGGATGTTTTGGACACTTCCCTGAGGACTATGCTTAACTATGATGATGTTAAATTGAAACTTCCGAGTGCACAGTTACATTGCTTTATGTATTTCCAGATTAGGCATTATGTGGCACCATTCACTCAATATTTTAAGAATAATATGCCTACTGCTTTATTAGCTTCTAAAGGCCTTCCTCAAAAGAAACTAATATCAAAAATTTATGCTATGGTTAATGACCCCTTTGGTATACGAGACTACAAACATTCTTATATGGTGAAATGGGAAAAGGCACTGAATGTGGAAATTACCCAGGAAGATTGGGAATCTATCTGGAATAATGCTAAACGTAGTGTAACTTGTACCAAGCAGAAGGAGAACATCTATAAAATATTTATGCATTGGTAACCCCAGTGAGGTTGCACAAAACATTTCCTGGGGTTTCTAATCTATGTGCAGATGTGGCGAAGCCCCAGGAGATGTTCCTCACATATTTTGGGACTGTGTACTGATTCATCCGTTTTGGGATGAAATCTTAGGCCTTGTAAGACGGTTCACACATGAGAACATACAGAAGGATGTTTTTACATTCTTACTGGGCAAACCGGTTTTAGGGCTTACTACAGCTCAACAAAATCTGCTCAGTCATGTACTTACGATAGCTAGAATATCTATTGCAGCTAAATGGAAAACGCCCAACCTTCCTTCCCTACGAGAAATCTATCAGAAAGTAAATAGTAATAAAGATTTTGAACATAGGATTGCATATATTAAGAACACTATACCCAGTTTTCTGAAAGTCTGGTCAGCCTGGGAACTAATTTCAACTGATTCAGTCCAACTATAATGTTGCTAAGGGTACCCACATTGATATTGATAATAATGATGCCACCGTTTCACGGTTAATAATCTGTATGGTTACGACTACTATTTTATTTTATTTTACTTTATTTCAAGTCTGGTCAGCCCGGGAACTAATTTCAACTGATTCAGTCCAACTATAATGTTGCTAAGGGTACCCACATTGATATTGATAATAATGATGCCACCGTTTCACGGTTAATAATCTGTATGGTTACGACTACTATTTTATTTTATTTTACTTTATTTCATTTTATTTTATTTTGTTATTATTGTTCATGGTCACTACGTTGACCTTGCTGTTTGGCTTACTTATAAGCTATAGTATATAATGTTCTCACTTGTGCCTTCACTCACTATTTCTGATAAGCATCATGGTCGTGAAAGTGCCTACCACATCATAAATGTTCTTTACTAATCTTACTCTGGTACTTGGGCTGAGAAGCTCTTAAATTTAGTCCTAATTGACACATGCTGTTTGGGAGGAGTCACGTGAGGGGAGTAAAGCACAACACAAATTGTCCTTTCTCCTTTCATTATGTCTTCTTGATATTGCAAAGATGTATGTTTGCATTTTATCCATTCTATGAAGTGTATTCTTCACTGTGATTGTATTTCTTTTCTTTTGAGAAAACAAATAAAAATATAAGTTACAAAAAAAGGCTCTCTCTTGTATGGAGCTTATGTTTACTTATGTATGTATGTACTGTATGTATATTTATGTATAAAATAATTAACAATAATTTTCCAAAATAACCATACTTTGAGGCTACTAAAACATATTCAATTGAAAACCCCAGTAGAGTTGTAGTGCCAACAATTTTTATGTAGTTTAAGCTGGCTATACATTAAGATGGGGAATATCAGGGCTGATGCAATTATTTGGCCCTAAGGATACAGGCCATCGGGACAAGGACTGGGGAAGGACTACCAGACATTCCCTAATAGTCTTAGGGTATTGGTGAGGTGCTAGGAACCATGGATTCACTGCTAGAGAACAAAGGCAGACTGTAAATTATTCTTGATATACAACAATATTAACTCATATTGACCAATGCCTACTCTAGGTAGGTATCTAGACAAGTGCATAAATAATCTACAGCTTGCCCAGTCATGTTGCCTATACAACTAAAATGTGCCTAGCTGATCTTTGTTAGCTTTCAATATGAACTACCAGGAGACACAACATAATTCTACATTAATCTTTAATCAACTTGCCTTTGTTTGGGCTTTGTTTCGGCCCTCGTATTAAATATGTTGATGATAGCTGTGATACATATAGCATTTTCCTTGCCAGTAGAGATATAGGATCTGTTACTCAGAAACATATTATCCAGAAATCTCCAAAATACAGGAATACCATCCTAATGTGTTTTGTATTGTGTAAATATTTTTTAGATGTCTTAAGGAACATTGATTCAAATTACAGAAATACCCCTCATCTGGAGTCTCAAGCATTCAAAATAATAGATCCTATGCCTGTATACATACTTCCATTGTACACAACACTCTGGAAATGTCAATGAATAATTAAAATGTCTTTAAAAAGTTTCAGTTTCCTATTTATTTCAGTTATTGTGAATCTGTGAACGTTTTCCTCCCGGTACTACAGGTATGGGATGCGCTATCCAGAAACCCATTATACAAAAAGCTCAGAATTATGAGAAGGCCGTCTCCCATAGACTCCATTTTATCCAAATAATTACAATTTTTAAAAAATATTTTTATTTTTACTCTGTAATAATAAAACAGTACCTTGTTCTTGATCCAAACAAGGATATAATTAATCCTTATTGGAGGCAAAACGAGCCTATTGCGTTTTTATTATATTTTAGTACAAGTTTGGTCATTTAAACTTCAGAAAGCTCTATTTTCTGGAAAATCCCATGAAGATGCAGATTATGCAAAGATCCCTTATCCGGTAAATCCCAAGTCCCCATCATTCTTGATAACAGATCCCATACGTATAGATATATATTCCTGCATATATATAAATAATTGTTTAACCCTCACTGTAAATGGTTAAATCAGATAAACAGGTTAATGTAGCAGGCAGATCTTGAGTGGTGCTTGTGCAATACTAACGGTATAGGGCTGCTGTGCACCATCTAAATAAACAGAGAGAGAGAAAAAAAAGATTTTCTTTATTTCTTTCTGTTACAACTGTCTTAGCATAATAGGAAGGCTTATCCCATGCTGTAAATTATTGTGATCCTGGATGTTCTATTAATTTGCTGTCTTACAGTCACTCAGTCTTTTTTCCCCCTCCTCTCTCCCATATTCATATGGTTTCTCATGTCTGTGCATCAGAATGCCTTGAGATGCCAAAAGGGTGAGAAGGCAGGTCACTGTTAACAACTGGAAAACAAAGCAGAATTCTGTGTGGGGGTAACAAGAGAGACAAAGTTCAGAGGCCCTCCGTGAAACAGTAATACAGAATTCATTTCCAGTTGCCTGTTTATGGTGTTGGTTATTGTGCCTTTTATGTAATGATGAGTGAAGGTATTTGGATGTGATCAAGAAAGGAAAGGCATTTTTCCAGCTGTGCATTAGGATTCTAAGAACTGACTTCTTGTGATGAGAGATAGTAATGCATTGCAAAGGGAACAATTTGCTTCTCAGGCTGATTTTCATGTCAACCTACAGTACTTGATAATTAGCAACTCTAACACACACATCCTATTTGCAAGAGCGTGTGCTTGGTTTTAATAACGTCACATACAATATAATAGGGTACATTCAGTTACTGATACATAGTGAGCATGTTTTATACGCCAAATTTTTACCCACAATTCATACTTCATTGCATTCACCATGGAGGCTGCACAAGACACTATTGTGCACTATGGGGCAAAAAAAATTTGCGAAAATTTGCCAGCACTGGCTTTGCACACATCGCAACACTTCGCCAGGCATAAATTCGCCTGGACAACGATAATTCGCGAAGATCCATATATATATACATATGTTTGTTTGTAATCTTAAAACATGGTTAGCCCCTTGTATGTCTTCCATTTCCCTTTCTCAATCCCCTTCTCTTTCTTCAGAAGTTTTAGAAATGCAGGTCCCGCTGGCAAGGTAGGATAAATTTGGCCTATTCCTAGAGGAAATTATGCAAAAGATGGACCACCTGGAGAAGCTAATAAAAGACCAGCAATAAGGGTAGAACTCCATGAGCGTTTTTCGTTGGATTGACGCCCGCCGACAAAATGCACGGAGATGCAGGCGGAATGAAAAGTCGCAGGTAAAAGTTACATAACATCCGACGGGAAATGCAGAAAGCAGCGTATTCATCCGACAGTCGGACCGTGTCATTGTTACCTCTGACTTTTCATTCAGTGCGACTCCATCCGTCTTGTTGCGTGCGTTTTTTCAGCAGGCGTTGATCCGACGAAAAACGATTGTGGAGTTCTACCCTAATAGGTCAGATTTGTAGGTTAGCTAAAAGAAAATGATGGGAAATGTAGTCATTATGCTTGATTAAGAGGTAGTCTTGCAAAGGGTGATGGGAAACGTAGTCACTTTTCTGATAATAGATCAGATTTGGAGATTAAATGATAAAGAATGACGGGAAATGTAATAATTTTGTAGTTATTCATGATTAAGAGGTGATATAAAAAAGGATGATGGGAAATGCAGTCATTTTATATTTATTATGTATGATTAAGTGATATAAACAAAGGATGATGGGAACTGAAGTCTTTTTTCATTAATAGGCCAGATTTGGAGTTTAGATTACAGAGGATGATGGTAAATTGCGTCTTTTTGTAGTAATTAGTCAAGATTGAGAGGTGAAATAATAAAGGATGATGAGAAATGTAGTTTTTTTTACTAATAGGCCAGAGTAGGAGGTTAGAAAATATAGAATTATGGGAAATGTTGCCATTTTCATACTTAATAAACAAGATAAAGAGGATTATAACTAAGGATCATGGGAAATGTAGCCTTTCTTAATTAATAGTCAAGATTTGGAGATAACAGAGGATAATGGTAATTGTAGTCTCTTTTGTAGTTATTATACATGATTAATAGTAGTATAATCAGTAATTTATAGTAATATAAGTAATAGTCCAGATTGGGAAGTTAGATTGGGAGGTTAGATAACAGAGAATGATGGGAAATGTAGTCTTTTTCAATTAATAGTCCAGATTTGGAGGTTAAATAGAAAATGATGAGAAAGGTAGTAATTTTGTAGCTATTATATATGATTAACCAGTGATATAACAAAGGATGATGGGAAATGTAGTGAAAAGATAAACTAAAAAGGCAAACTGCACAATGCTAAATTCAGGAGTGTGATTATACTGTGCAGAAAGGCACATTGGATAACACAACTAAATCACCTGATGCAAATGCACACAATGTATTGACAAATGATATTTATAATATATACGACGGAACAGTTGCACACACTGGGGATATTTACTGTGTGACAGAAAGTGCTAGACTCTACACATGTACCACTAATGTGCTCCACAACTGCCTGCCAGCCCAAAGGACACAAGAAGCTATTTGATGTATAGCCTTTGTGTGGGTAAGTGTTGCAGCCATCTTAGGGTCCCCACAATTGCACTTGCGCTTCTGCTCAATGTCCCAACTGCATTAGGCAGCCTTGTTAATATGGAAGCAGCTGGGACTGATGTGAGCTCCATCAATAAGTAACCAAATACATCATTAACTAGTGGATAGTGGTCATAGGGAGAAAAAAGTCAGGGAATAAGGGACAGGCAGGTGGGGGGTCGGCAATGCATAAGTAGATCCGACACAGATAGGGGATTGGCCAGATGAGAGGCAGGGAGACTGGAGAGATCAGAGGCAGAGAGTATAAGGGAAAATACACTGGGAGGATGAGGTGAGTAACTCAGGGGGTCAGAGCAATTGAAAGAGAGAGGTCAGGAGAGGAATAACAGGCTGACGTGCCCAGAGTGGCATAAACAGGTAGGGTCTGGGAATTGGCTTTTATTAAGAAAAAACATTTGTTTGGTTTAATTATCTGTATTAGCTCATAGCCCTTGTACAGAAAGCAGCTTGGCTCCAAAGTGCGAGTGTTCATTAAGATGAGCACACACATATATACACAATATATATATTTTTATACATATAGCTTATTTAACTTGCCATTTGTTTGCTTAGCAATGCACAGAAGTTGTGTTGCCCCTTGATCACCAGGGAGGGACTGTCTGTGCGTCTGGCACCTGAGCTCTCTCTCTACTATGTGATCACTGCTCAAACAAACAGCACATCGTACAGGGCTTTGCTGTGCCTGCCACACGCTGTTCAGCAGCATTAAGCACTGCCAGTGGAAAGGAATGGCTGGCACTCTTTGGAGATCCTGAGGGACTGGGAAACTTAGCTCCGCTCTTTGCACTTACCTCGCATGAAACCCATCGCAGCGCCCGTCAGCTGGCAAAGCACGTGTGACACAATGCATTCCACCCATTTCTCTTTTCTCTCTTTTTTCCATTGTGAAGGAGACTCTAGGCTGATGTGAAGGAAGCTGCCTTTGAGAAAGCTGGGGGCTGCCGAGCCTCACAACTTCCCTTCTTGGTGGAACTCTCTCCTTTCCATGCTGCCTTCCCTCTGTCATTAAATGCTCTTCAAAGGGACATCACTCGCTGCTGCCTGCTGCTTTTATCCCTTCTTCAGAGAGCAGATGTGCGCCGAAACGTCTAAAGACCTCATGAGGTTCCCTGCTCACAGCTTCTCCCCCGTGCCCCCTCCTATGCCAGGATCGATGTTCTCCCCTTTTCTGCCCTAAACCTCACTCCTTGTCATTAGAGTCAAAATCTATGCAGGAATGTCTTCAGTTTTTGGAGCCTCTGAGTCCCCTGAATCTGAAACAACAGAGAATTCAATTTAAGATCATCCAAAGGAATTGCTGGTAGATTTGCATTTTTTTTTGGGGGGGGGGAAGCACAAATGGAGAAGTGCTTAAACATCTGATCTTTTGGGGGTTTGAAACGTGACCATGTGGATAACACAGCTTTTAGGAATCAGGTAAGGAATTTTTGGGGGGCATGGGAATGGGAGTTGGTTTCATATAATGCCTAAAATACAGGGCAGCCTATTGTATTGATGTTTTAATAACAAGTGCCCAGTAATGGGGATAAAACATCAAGGTTTTAGCAGGGACTGACCTTTTATTTGTGGTGAGAGGTTGGAATGTTTGGCAAATGTAGAGAAGCAGAATGTAGCAGGAGTGTATTTTTAGGAAAGGATTGCTGATGAAAAACAATATCTTATTTGACTTGTGCTTGTCTGTCACGTATGTAGTTGTCGCTTGCATTATTAGAAGGGCAAGATGAATGGGGGATTATGTTTTTTTCTGTATGGGGAAAGGAGGGGCAGCTGCCCTGTATTTATATCTAATCATGTAACTCTTTCAAGGTCAGCTGGCCTTGAACTCAATAGCTGGGAAACCTGTGGCTCCCAGACTGGAGGGGTTTACTCTGCACAAATGCACCCAGTGTGTCCTTATAACTACTGCTTTAGATGGCACATTCACAGTGGGCTGCTGGAGATAAGAATTTCACTTAGTTCACACATTGAGATATATAATTAACCAACATCTTTCATCTCTTCTCAGAGCTGCACTAAGTTTATGCAGTCCTGAAGCTTCTCTGTTTTAACATCAAAATAATCTATCCAGTGCTAACTCATTGATCAGCTCCTAACTGCCATCCCTTTCATTTGTGCAGGGGTTTCGTTTTCCCTCAGCCAGTCACATATAGCACTGTAAAGATGTGGTTATCAGCATCACGGAGGATGGATTATTGAAATAATTTTTTTTTATTAAGAATTGATCATTTCTAGGTTTTAAGAACTGATTGGGAAGTTATAATTAATAGCTTGTGCTTCAGCTTGCCACTAGAGGACACTAGATTCCAGCTTTAGAAGCAGTCTATTCCCATTGCAAGGTTTCATCCTTTTCAGAGGCAAGTGATCAACATTCTATAGAATTTTAACCAATTCTTCTTGTGTGTGTGTGTGTGTGTGTGTGTGTGTGTATGTGTGCGTAATTGAATAGGAGAACATTAGGGCAGCATAGCTGTCAATGAATAATACGCTCTTAATGGGTCCCCATTGGATACAAAGAACATACCTGTTACAAGGACAGATGCAATTGAACAAAAGCCGTTGGATAAATTAAAAGATCCTTCAGTTCAGTACAAAAGTACTTGAGATCTGCAGCTGTAAGGGTTCAGCTGATAAAAAGTAATGACAATGGGCACCAGTCAGATATAAAACTCTGCTTATCTACAGATGAAGCCACTTGGATTTGTGAGTTAAATGCGTCATGACTAAGGGGTAATTGAAGAAACTGTGTTATCTTAAGTCATCTTAACTCATTTAATGCATTTAACCTTTTCATTAGCATACCAAAGCTCCATTGTTCACAATGGTGAATGCTTTAATTAGATGGGATGTTGTGACGCAGTTTTCTGTGTTAAATGAGATAAATGGGATATCTGTGTTTAGTTATTCTGTGTCAAACAGACAAACCAAAGTGGCTGCATCTGTATATAGTCTGATTAAGGCTGTCCTTGCGGATGTCATCCTCTGGTATGACCCGATTCCCTGATTTTTATGCTAATAGCAATGCAAGATAAAGAACAAGAGGCTTATGTCTAAAACTTTTCCACACTAAATGAATATCTTAATAGTATCAACCTTGAATCCCTTTACTACACAGTTGCAATGTCAGAAAAAACAGTTAAATGACAGAGCTTCACTAATCTGTATCTTGAATAACCATCAAATCATTGCAGTGAATGGTTATTGAAAGCTGTTATACTGTTATATTCTTATGTGTGTTTTTTCTAAGCATTGTCACATAAACGTATTAACTATAAGGAATTCTAAAGCCTCTGTTATGTTCCCCTGAGACTAATTAGTAATTTGCTTTATACCGCTCGTTAGTTGTAGTTTGAATGTAGTGTTACAGTATGTCCGTTATCTGTTCACAAGAGTGGGATATAGAGTTTGAAATATATCCGTAACTTGCAAGAATCATTGTAGTATTTCCATATTTTAATGTTTCACAAAGTTAAATTTTTCAACCTGGAGATATGAACGCTTTATAGGAAATCATGCAGGACACATTATATACGTATAGCATAGAGCAAACTTCTTACACATGGCACATATGGAAATGATAATTGTAAATGATAATCTATTTCTTATTTTCACAGCAAATGTTTCCCATGTAAGTGGCTTCCTTGTGTATTCAGTGTGTGTGCTCAGTGTCTACATATTAGATAAATGATGCTAAGTGGTGGTACAAAGAGGTTATGGAGCCGTAACAGAAAATAATGTTGATTTCAGGATTCAGCTGTGTCATTCCTAGTGATTAGATCAATCATATTTGAACAGGATTCATGCAGTTGGTCATTTTTGTTACAATTGCTTTATGGAAAATGGAAGACTGAGAAATGAGAATAAGGACTGTTTTGGGCTAAAAAATGGGAGACAAAAAGCTGCTTGAATAAAGACGAGGTCAAGTGACATTATCTGTACTCGTAGACTGGTTGGGTGACCTTTGGAGTGAATCAGAGACAAAATTCTCTATAGCAGCAGTCACACTAGAGTCAGCTAAAGCAATGGTACATGAAAGCAGCTGGAAGCTTTAGTTTGTATTGCAAGGCATAAGCTAATGCAGCAGCTTGGAGAGACAGAAGGCTTTGTGTAAAGGTGGGTGCTCCCAAACACATCCATTGTAAGCTGCCTCACATTTGGTCATATAGGGCAATGGAAATCCCTTTTTAACACTCTGGGTTTAAGCCAATGCAAGAAACATTATTCTAAGCATAGACACAGGAAGGCAGCACGTAGGACATGATTAATGATTGTGAGTCTGCTAGATTCATGTGATCACATTATCCCTTTAGTCACACTGTAGGACATGGGAGTTGCATATTTTCTGTGACTATACAGTTTGTTTAATTTCGTATAGGGCTGCTATTTGCACAGCTCAGACTAGTAAGGTAGTAAGAAATTGCACGCATTAGAACTAAAAACATCTAAGAACTAAAAACATCTACAAGAGTATCACCCATGTATATTATATATTATACAGATATTATATATATGTATTTTTAAATTTGTTTTTGGAAGTCCATTAGAGCTAGGAGGTAAATATACACATGTAGACTATACAGACAAAGCTCAACAGAACCAGTAACTAGGCTTGGGTGAATTTGACCTGTTTCGTTTCGCCAAAAATTTGCCGCCATCGAAGTCTCGGCAACAGCCATTAAAGTCTATTGGTGTCTAATTTTTTTTTGACGCGCGCCACCATACAAGTCTAAGGCGAAAAAATGTGCCCACCCCTACCAAAAATGGTTTCAGTTTTTTTGTTTGAATTGATATGTTACTTTTATCATGTGCGTGTTCTGTTTTCTTGTTTTGAAAGGCATCTTTTATTAAACCCATTGTCAAATGCATGAAAAAATTTCTCAAGCCCTGCAAAATGAGAGGACTTGCATTTTTTAAAGGGGAAATGTTCTATAATATAAATCTTACACTGCACGCACCAGCACCCCAAAACAGTATCCAAAGCTTAGCAATGATTGAGAATGCCATCAGAATCTTGCCTGCCTGAAGTTCAGTCTCTAACACAGAGATGTAAAGAGAGTAAAAGGTGCAGTTTAGGCTTGCTGATATCACACTGTAAGAAGACATCATAAGGCATAACAGAGGGGAATGTACCATAAAGCAACTGCCTCCCACTCCAAGTCTGCATGCTTAATTTTTGCACATTTGGACCCCTCTGTTAATTAGAAGTGACGACATCTGGTAGGTTTACAATATTCTCCAATACTACTTCAGAAGTGTCAGATATCTCTCCACAAAGGAGAGGAATATATAAGGTAAATTAGTTGTCAAGTGTATCCTCCTCTAATGTGATTACAGCTTTAGCTCTTGAATAGTGATGAGCAAAATTTTTTGGCGCAAAAAATTACGCTCACGGACTCCAATGAGTGAAAAAAATTGTCAAGCAACAAAAAAATTTGATGATCGTACTTATATTTACAGTCTTGTGAAAAAGTTTGGGATCTTAATTCTTGTTTTGCGTTTTGTTTATCATTGGCTGAGCTTTCAAAGTAGCAACTTCCTTTTAATATATACCATGCCTTATAGAAACAGTAGTATTTCAGCAGCGACATAAAGTTTATTGGATTAACAGAAGTGTGTTTAGAGTCATTGTCTTGTTGGAATATCCAACCCCTGCGTAATTTAAACTTTGTGACAGATGCTTGAACATTATCCTGGAGAATTTGTTGATATTGGGTTGAATTCATCCGGCCCTTGACTTTAACAAGGGCCCAGTCCCTGAACTAGCCACACAGCTTCACAGCATGATGAAACCTCCACGAAATTTGACAGCAGGTAGTAGGTGTTTTTCTTGGAATGCGGTGTTCTTCTTCCGCCATGCAAAGTGCTTTTTGTTGTGACCAAATAACTACATTTTAACTCGTCATTCCAAAGCACTGTGGCTTGACTATGGCTTGTCTAAATGAACTTTTGCATACAACATGCGACTCTGTTTGTGGCGTGAGTGCAGAAAGTGCTTCTTTCTCATTACCCTGCCAAACAGATGTTCTTTGTGCAAATTGCATTGAATTGTAGAACATTGTACAGATGCACCATCTGCAGCAAGATGTTCTTGCAGGTCTTTGGAGGTGATCTTTGGGTTGTTTTAAACAATACTCTGCATATCCCGCTTCTGTATTTTTCGTGGCCTGCCTGAACTGGATTTTACAGCAACTGTGCCTGTGGCCTTCCTGATTACATGCCTTACAGTTAAAACTGACAGTTTAAACCTCAAACATTTTGTAACCTTCCCCTAAACCATGATACTGAACAATCTTTATTTTCAGATCTTTTGAGTGTTGCTTTGAGGATCCCATGCTGTCACTCTTCAGAGGAGAGTCAAACAGAAGCACAACTTGCAATTGGCCACCTTAAAAAATACCCTTTCTCATGATTGGACACACCTGCTTATGAAGTTCAAGGCTTAACAAGCTAATCCAATCAATTTGGTGTTGCCGGTAATCAGTATTACCCAAATTTTTGCACAGCCAGTTTTTCACATTTTATTTAATTTTATACAACTGAATGCTGCTTCTGAATCTTTGTTCAGAAAACACCCCAGTACTCACATGTTCCTCAGAAATGAAAGACATACCACTGTTAACTTTTTTGTTGAAAGTGGAGTAAATTAATATGCAGGCTGAGAGGGGTTCCCAAACTTTTTCATATCTTATTGGGTTTATTTTATATTATAAATATTTTTTGTAGACATGGAAATCCAAATTACAGAAAGACCATTATCCAGAAAACCCCAGGCCCCAAGCTTGATAATTGGTCCCATGTAACGTTGTAGTAAAGTTGGTTCACCTTAAAATCAGTTAAAACATTGCTTTTTGATAATACTATTTTAGTTGCTTAAAGTAACTCCTACTAAAATGCTATACAGGTATGGGGTCTGTTAATTATACCTTAGTTTGGATCAAGTACAAGATACTGTTTTATTATTACTGAGAAAAAGGAAATCATTTAAAAAAAATTTGATTATTTAGATGAATTGGAGGCTATGGGAGACAGTCTTTCCTTAATTCAAAGCTTTCTGGATAATGGGTAATGGATAATGGATCCCATACCTGTATATACAAAGAATGACACATTTGTTAACAAACCATTTATACTTGATTCATATAAAAATGAACTCGTTAAGAAAAGTTTAATTTTTTTTCCAAAGCCACAACATGAATTTGTAAGAATAGGGGGTAAAACATAGAAAGCTAACGTGTATCCAAATGAAACCTTCTATCAAGTGATCCAACAAAATGATAGATTATAACTGATGGAAGTCATAAAATTGAAATACACCCCAGAGGATCATTACCACATCTATTTAGTCATTTCTCATTTGAAGATTGACTCCATTTTGTCATATTGTAAATTGTACCTAGTTCCAAAGCATATGGGGAGAGACAAACTAAGTGGTAATTAAACTCTCCAGTGGGTAAAAGCTCACAAGCTATTGAACATCTTTATCAATGTGTCAGAAAAGTCACTTAAAACATGAATTTGGTTAAATGGCATGCAAGGTTTTGTGCACTCCAGAGATTACTCAGCTTCATACATCCTGCAGAAATTAAGAGGCGTTGCGATAATGAAAATGGAAGGATTACTAATAGGTGACATTTTGAGAAGGGTCATGTAGTGGAAACAAGTGCAGATGACCTTTTGATCTCTGAACTGGATGATAAATACTTTATGACATAAACTTACAAAAACCAGATTGCTTAAGGCAGGAGTTAAACTATTAAAGAAAGCCTTGAACAAGTCATTTTAGCAGTTGATAACAAAATGAAAATTGATGGTCAAATCCTTCTTAAATATTTCTTTGTTAGAACCCTTACCTTATATTATCAGTATTTTACAAAATTAGCTTAACACTTATTTCCTTTTATTGATACTGTAAGGGTCATGCACAGTTAAACTGGATTTGCTTAATTATATACATAGTTACATAGTTAAATCGGGTTGAAAAAAGTCAAGTTCAACCCCTCCAAATGAAAACCCAGCATCCGTACACACACCCCTCCCTACTTTCACATAAACTATATATACCCATATCTATACTAACTATAGAATTTAGTATCACAATAGCCTTTGATATTATGTCTATTCAAGAAATCACCCAAGCCATTCTTATAGTCATTAACTGAATGAGCCATCACAACATCATCCGGCAGTGCAATATACAATCTCACTGTCCTCACTGTAAAGAACCCCCTACATTGCTTCAAATGAAATTTCTCATCTTCTAGTCTGAAGGGTTGGCCTCCAGTACAGTGATCCTCTTTATGGGTAAAAAGATTCCCTGCTATTTGTCTATAATGTACTTGTAAAGTGTAATCATGTCCCCTTGCAAGCACCTTTTTTGCAGAGAAAACAACCCCAACCTTGACAGTCTACCCTCATAATTTAAGTCTTCCATCCCTCTAACCAGTTTAGTTGCACTTAGTCTCCGCACTCTCTCCAGCTCATTTATATCCCTCTTAAGGACTGGAGTCCAAAACTGCACTGCAAACTCCAGATGAGGCCTCACCAGGGACCTATAAAGAGGCATAATTATGTTTTCATTACTTGAGTTAATGCCCTTTTTTATGCAAGACAGAACTAACTTTATTTGCTTTAGTAGCCACAGAATGACACTGCCCAGAATTAGACAACTTGTTATCTACAAAAACCCCAAGATCCTTCTCATTTAAGGAAACTCCCAACACACTGCCATTTAGTGTATAACTTACATTTATATTATTTTTGCCAAAGTGCATAACCTTGCATTTATCAACAATGAACCTCATTTTCCAGTGTGCTGCCCAGTTTTCCAACTTAGACAAATCACTCTGCAAAGTGGCGGCATCCTGCATGGAACCTATAGTTTCTGCTCAATTTAGTATCATCTGCAAAAATAGAAAAAAATATATAATAATCACCCAATCAGGGATGCAACACAGCAGCAGAGTCACAGGAATACAGAGGTCAAGAATACAGAGGGACCCAGTGGATAGCTCTGCTTATGCAAGATGTCAATATATATTTGTGTTCATTCAGGGGCAGATTCACTAAGGGTCGAATTTCGAAGTTAAAAATACTTTGAAATTCGACCCTCGAATTGAAATCCTTCGACTTCGAATATCGAAGTCGAAGGATTTAGCGCTAAATGTTCGATCGAACGATCGAAGGATTTTTCGTTCGATCGAACGATTAAATCCTTCGAATCGAACGATTCGAAGGATTTTAATCCAACGATCGAACGAAAATCCTTTGATCAAAAAAAGGTTAGCAAGCCTATGGGGACCTTCCCCATAGGCTAACATTGACTTTGGTAGCTTTTAGCTGCCGAAGTAGGGGGTCGAAGTTTTTTTTAAAGGGAAAGTACTTCGACTATCGAATGGTCGAATAGTCGAACGATTTTTACTTCGAATCGTTCGATTTCGATCGAATTCGAACGAATTTAACCAATTCGATGGTCGAAGTACCCAAAAAAAATTCGAAATTCGAAGTTTTTTTCAATCGAATCCTTCACTCGAATTTAGTGAATCGGCCCCTCAGTGTTCATTTCGCTCAGAGTTTTGATTATCAAAACTATCACAATTATTTTGTTGCTATGTGTCCCTTTAAGTGCAAGGCATGCCACCAAGCCCCTTATTTGCCACAATTATAGGTGGTGCCCTCCTTTATTACAGCATCGCTGACTGTTACATTAGACAGAGGGTGTTAAAAATGTGTCAAATAGCCTTAGAAATAGTAGAAACATTATTTTCAGAATAGCTGAATATATTCTTTCCATGAAAGCACGGCATTACTCCTTTTAAAGTTCCATTATACATTGCACTATTATCTTTTTTTTCCCTTAACATTTGGATACTATGCCTGTAATTTTAAGGCTTTAATAAGACATCATAGCTTTCTGACCACAACCTATGTTATCACCTACAATAGCCATTCTATAATATCAGCATCCCTTTAGAAGAATAAAGCAGGTTGTGGTTTAATGGCATTATGAGTCTGGACAGATAATGATAATGGGTTGTTATAGGGATAGCTGCAACAGAAACAAATCAAAAAGCATTCTTATAGGCCGGAACATTTTAATGTACAGTGGCCCTTTAATATACATAAAAAAAAAAATCTAAAACATGGTATTTCTTTATTAGCCAGAAGTAAGCATATATTTCAAAACACAAATTTCATTGACGCATTCGATTATTATTATAAAGATATACAGTAGTTCTGAATATACAAATACTGCACTGTTACATGTACATACATCTGCATTTGGTGAATTAAGTTATTTAAGAATTAAGACACTGAAATAAAGCTCTATAAAAGAGCTGTGATCTAATAGCGATGTAATTAGTACTGACTGAATAAACTACCCTCATAGTATTTTCTGTTAGTTAAAACATTTAAGCTACATTATTTAAAGGTCTCTCACCTCCACTAAATACGCCTTTAGTGTTTTGCTTGGCTTAATACACATCTGCACACATGAATTGCCGATTGCTCATAAAATGTAAGGTTTAGACAAGATTTGTTTAAAAGCTCGCATTTGAGTACAAAGTATTGATTTCCTTAATGGCTTAAGAGAAAAGGAAGTGGATTGTACCTCTTGGTGCATTCAAATCAATTAACTTATAGTTCACAACACCAGAATTTTGAACCCAGGAGACTGTACGTAAAACACTGATTTTTTTTTTATTTAAATTAAAAATGTCAATAGTTCCAAAAAGGCCTGTGCTTGATGAAGGAAACAAGACCTGATCATGAAACTTAGTATGATATATTGGGACATACATAAATACACAGTCTATAGATACAAGAACCCCCTAAAACAGCTAAGAAAATGGCAGCCTTTTAAAGCAAGTACAGTAAAGCATAAATCTAGGAGAAGGGATGTTCAGCTCACACTGGTAGATAACAAGTAGCTTCCAGGTATGACACAGGTCAGGTAATAGTGATTTAATAATGAAAAAGCCATCAAACAGCAAAAAATTAAATAAAGGGCAAGACCAAACAAACAGTTACATAAAATAACAATCCCCTAGGCAGGCAAGGGGTCAGGGCAGATGACAAACTAGAGAAGGTTCTTGGAGCAGGCAGTGGTCAAAGCTGTCAGCAAACAAGAGTAAGTACATGGCACAGGCAGAGGTCAGAACTGGGAAATCAGAGAAACAACGGTATAAAGGTTGGGCAGGAATGTAGGTGTAGGGCTGGAGCAGGAACAAAACCGGGGGGGGGGGGGAAAGATTACCAATCAAAATTCAATGATCCTGCCCTGGGAGGCAGTTAGATATTGGTTTAAATAGGCCTTTCATGGTGCGACTACAGGCATCTGTTTGTAATAAGATTGGAGGTGGCAGAGACTGAGAGGGTGGCAGAGGAAATTTAAGTTTGTGTGGATTCTTAAGAGCAGTAAACATCAAAAGATCCGAGTGGCTCAACAACACACTGCACAGACGAGGGTTTGATCCCCATGTGTCCTGACACTTATTTTTGCAAGAAGAATTTGGGGTCATGTTGCTGAGGGGTTGTGATCTGATATGATTTTGGGGAGACCACTCAAATGCATGCAGTGGTGGCAAATACCAGTTAAATCAACAAGGAGATGTTGAATTTGGTCAAAGTTAGCTCATACCAAAAAGTAAGCCTCTTTAGGTATGTCCTAGTACGGAAAACAATAACATGTTAAACTTTGGGTTTCCTTAAAATATGAATATTGTTAATATTCTCTTTAGATTCTTTTTATGTTCAGGCAATGATTAGAATATATTTAAAAAAAAGTGTGGCTAGCTGACTTTTGCTAGCTGTCTGACAACTTGACAAGTCTGTCTGTGTCTCCGTTTTATTCTGTTCTAGAATCTCATTTCTGTCTCTTTACATCTGACATCTCTCATTTCCTCCTTATCCTACCTGACTTTGACAAGTTTCATCCTCTTCCTGTCCAATATTCAAGTTAATTCTCAGTATTAATGTTGTGCACTGTCTGTGTGGGTTGAAATAACTCCAAGAATGGCATTGTTGTTAGTCTTCAGAACTCTCTTGCTTACATATGCAGACATACACTTTATAGCATTTATTCATCTCTCATATTTACTAGGTTGTAACATTTTTTTGTTTAGAAGAATATTTTAGCCATTAAGGGAGTACTTTTTAAATCAATAGTTATTTAATATAATAATTTAATATAATAGTTATACAATATACCAACAATCTAATACTAATACAGGACAAAGTATTATTATTAGTGTGAAAAAAAGCTATTCTGTACTCCATGCAAACTATCTGATATACTGTATGGTAATCTAAATAAAGATAACGGTATGCGACCTATTATCCAGAATTCTTCATAACTCAAGGGGCATATTTATCAAGGGTCGAAGTGAAAATTCGAATGAAAAAAATTCAAATTTTGAGATATTTTTTGTGAACTTCAACTAGGGAATAGTCCAAATTTGATTTGAAAAAAATTAGAGAATCGAATATCGAAATTTATCATGTACTGTATCTTTAAAAATTCAACTTCAACCATTCGCCATCTAAAACCTGCTGAATTGCTGTTTTAGCCTAAGGGGGACCTCCTAGAACCTATTTGGAGTCAATTGGTGGACTCTGAAAAATCAAAGTTTTTTTGGTGGAAAAACATCTAATCGAATTCGATCTAATGTGATATTCCTTTGTTCTGTATGATCAAATTTGGCCAAATAAAGACCCATTCGATTGAAAAAAAACTTTGACTTAATTTTGGTTGGTCTTTTTGAATTAGAATTTCGAAGTTTTTTCAATTCGAAATTCGACCCTTGATAAATATGCCCCTCAAGGTTTTTTCAGAGAAAAATTTCAAATTGAGTTTAGTTGAATTTGATTCGAGTTTTTGAGTCGGTAAAATTTGAGTATTAGATATTTGATTTTTTTCTTAAATAACCCCCAATTGAATTTCTAGTGTATTCAAATGTATTCAAATGTATTAGAGTTAAAAAAAACTCACATGAATTCAAAATTCAACCTTTGGTAAAGTGCCTCTATGTGTATTTTAACATTTTAGATCCTTAAATACAAAATGTCAATATGTCAGCAAGATTGGAATGGAGGGTAGAATATCTTATTCTTCATAACAAAACGTGCTGTATTAGCATACCATTATCAATATACTGTACTATTAGAAAATATACTATTTAGATGAAAGAGTAATGCAAAGAATGGGTTAAAAATATTTTAACTGCTAAAACGTTTTTTTGTATATTAGATTCTATAAAAACGAGAATTATCTGCTGTAAGAGCCAACACAAACATTTTGCTGTGCAATACTATATTTATACTAGACATAGGAAAACAATATCCAGTGAATAAATCTGTATTTGACACTTTCCATAAGAAAGTGGCAAATATAAGCGACTTCTATAACAGTTATGCTTCTTCCCAAGGGCAATGTCCTAAAAAAACATTCCCTCCAATATAAAGCCATTATATTTGAAAGGGGTGGTTCACCTTTATAGTAACTTTTCGTATGTTAAAGACTGGCCAATTCTAAGCAACTTTTCAATTGGTTTTCATTATTTATTTTTTATAGTTATTTGCCTTTTTCCTCTGATCCCTTCTAAAAAGAAAATACGCTGCAAATGTAGTTATTGTTAACTTTTATTACTCATCTTTGTATTCAAGCTTCGCCTATTCTTATTGCAGTCTCTTATTTAAATCAGTGCATGGTTGCTATGGTAATTTGCTACCACAGCTGAAACTGCAAACTGGAGAGCTGCTGAATAAAAAGCTAAATAACACAAACACCTTAAATAATAAGAAATGAAAATGAATTGCAAATTGTCTCAGAATATCACTCTCTACATCATACTAAAAGTTATCTCAAGGTGAGCCCCTTTAACTTACATTTAACATATAATAAAAGGTACTATTATAACACTATTTATATATAGAGTGTACTTTCCTTTACTATATGCTATGTGGTTAAAGGAAAACTATACCCCCCAAACAATGTAGGTCTCTATTAAAAGATACTGAGTAAAACAGCTCATGTGTAAAACCCTGCTTCATGTAAATGAACCATTATCATAATAATATACTTTTCTAGTAGTATGTGCCATTGGGTAATCATAAATAGAAAATTGCCATTTTAAAAAATAAGGGCCACCCCCTGAGATCGTAAGATTCACTGTGCACACATACAAACCACATGTAAGGTCACATGAGCCAATTAACAGACAGAGTTCTGCCTTTTGCTTCCTCACTGTTACAGTTAGTGTTGTAGTATTTCTGGTCAGGTGATCTCTGAGGCAGCACAGATAGAGTCACGAAATGGTGGCTCAAGGCAAGAGATGTAAAAGGGAAATATTTATGTAAATATATATTCCAGTTTGGTAAGATTCTTTAAGAGTGACCATACACTGTCTCTTTACTTTAATGACTGAGCAGAATAAGTAAATGTTGTTTATCTGTAAAATAACCTGCCTGTCTCAGTGCTGGAATCTGGGTAGTCATCAAGAGCACTGGCAGTAGGATCGGTTCCTTGTAGAGCACCTTGAAGGCTTGTAATCTTTTATCCAAATTTGCAGTAACACTAAGGGGCAGATTTATAAAGGGTCGAATTTCGAAGTAGAAAAAGCTTCGAAATTCGACCATCAAATTGTATTGGAATTGGAATACTTTGACTTCAAATATCGAAGTCAAAGTTTTTTTTACATCAAATTTGGCCATTTGTGGTCGAAGTAAAATCGTTCGATGGAACGATTAAATCCTTCGAATCGAACGATTCGAAGGATTTCAGCGAACAATCGAACAATTTTAACAAAAACTAACAATAGGCTAACATAGCACTTTGACATGTTTAATTTGAATTCAAAGTTTTTTTTAAAGAGACAGTACTTCGATTATCGAATGGTCGAATATTCAAACTATATATATATATATATATATATATATATATATATATATATATATATATTACGAACTTGAAGTCGTAGTATCCTATTCGATGGTCAAAGTATCCAAAAAATTCTCTTCTAAGGGCATTGCTGACTGGCAAAAGATGATAAAGTAGAATTTTTTGTTTGATGGGTGAAAAAAGCAGTATTGCTGTGTGGCACAGACTCGGCAGGTTTTTGCAGTGGTTTTTTATGGCAATCACTAATAAACATCAAGAATCTGACGTTTACAAGGAAGGGAGAAGCAGCAGGTTCTAAAACCTTAACATTTGAACTGTAATCAGAACAATATAAAATCCCTGTGAATCCAGTCCCTCATGAAAGGGCAGTAGGAAAAGTGCTTTTAGCTCTCGAACGGTACACTTGTCAATCGAGTACAACAAACCCTTCTGAATATCTTAGTGACTGGTCTATGGGGCACTTATGAGGTCCACACGGGAAGGCAGATTTATAAATAATATAACTCACATTCTTAAGTATATAAAAAAAATACTTATTCAGGAAAAACATATATGCATCTTTTTGCTTAGGAAAAATAAATCTGTGCAATAATTTGTATTTACTTTTTATCCAAGGAAATCAAAATTGTGACTCTCTTGTATGTCTCCAAAAAGTCTCACAAATGCTTGGTTAATTGTTGCATAGACAGTGTAACCACAGGACACTATCACTGTATGGCAGCCTTATTGACTGATCTGTCAAAGGATTCATCAACGTATTGTTTTATACTGTAGCTCATTGTATTGTTTGAGACTGTCATCACAAATCTACTTTTTCTGCTGGGACCGACAATAAGTTAAACATCTCATCTCACCTAGCATACTTATCACTGCCCTATATCAAAGTGACAAAGTGAAGCTGGAACAGCTGATGTACATACTTAATCATGTTTTGCTAAAGGTCTCAATTAATAATGCACAATCTTGAGCACAGAAGGCCCCTGTAAGTTCCTGTCGGTGTATTAATTACTTTAATTCACAAATAGATGCAACCCTGATTTGCTTATATCAAGGGCTGGTTTCTCTACATCTTGCGTTGTTAATCTTCAAACATGGCTCCTGTGGCAGCTTTCAATCGAGGTCACTGATCGTCGTCATGCAATTTTACTTTTCATACCTGCTGGTATATCAGTAACTGATCAGGAAATGTATTTTGTTTATTTGCACATACACCTATGGGCTAATTTTGCAAAAATTACATTTGTGAGGTTTTAGAGGTTTTTCATACTTCGAATAAAGTCACAATATAAAAAAAAACTCAAATATTTGTTTATTTATTAAAAAATCAGATTGAATCTAATTTATTAAAAAACTTGATTAAATACAATCATAAAAAAACTTGAATACCTTAAATTTGTGAGTTTATAAGCTCAAAAAAATTGAAAAACTCTAAAATCTGTAATTAAAAAAATGGCTTGAATTTTGCACAGGAAAACTCAGATTTCTACATGAATTTGCAAGTTTTAGATGCCAAAGTTTTACATTTTTTTGTGCTTAAGAAATACTAAATATTTGAGTTTTTGAAAATATCATTTAGATGTGTTAGTTTTTGTGTCAAAATCTTGTGGCAAAAATTTGAATTCTCCTCCACATTTTCAACATCTCAACATTTTCTGCTGCAAACGCTAATCTCGAAAAATTAATTGGGACTTCTCCCATTGATTTATATGCAACCTTGACAGGTCTGAGATGCTGGATTTTCTGATTCAGACTTTTCCGTCTCGGGGTTTAATACATTTTTTTTTTTTAATAGAAGTACTTTTAAGAAATCATGAATTCTTCGTGATTTTTGCATCCTGAGTTTAGTAAATAACCCCCCTAAGAATCTACAGGAAATACCATTCAGGTACTTGGCAGCCAGTTCCATAGATTCTGCAGTCTGTGGTGGATAAGGAGGTGGTGCCATCATTTGAGTTTCTTCTCATTCAGCCCCTTTATAATTAGCTTGCTCTATTTCCTATTATTATTATTATTGTGAGGTAGTATAAACAAACTGAAGAATAGGTCTCAGGTAGTTAACACCTTTGTAAGGATCAAAACAGATGCCTATCGTGAAGGATGAGCACTAAACGAACAGATATTCCTTGACATGTCTACCTTAAGGAGGGCGATGTTGGGCTGATTGGATCGCTTGGTTGTTTTAACCTATCTGATCAATTTCTGGTAAATTTCTGGGCAGGTATCAGTTGGACAGGCCCAGATTTGTGGTGAGGCCACAAAGGCCCGGGTGTAGGGCGGCAAATTTCTAGGGGAGGCATGCTGCATCCCCAGGGCTCCGGTGTACCTGTCCTCACTAGAGTGATGCGGGTGCTAGGACCGCGCGGCCTAGAGGCACCCGCCGCTCAAATCTGGCCCTGGGCAGGTCTATCAGAGGTCCCTATGAATGACCACATTAAGGCACAGTAGGTATAGTGCTACAAGAAGCAACTATTAAAATGCATCACATTGCATTGTTCCCCATTGGGGCAAATTAAAATCATACCTTTTGATATGCCAGCCACAACCCAAGTGTGTCATAGCTGTAATATTCTAGGACAGAATAGCTATGAGGCTATACAACACTGTATGAATAAACGAAATATCCTGTGAGCTAGATTTTTTATGTTTTCCCCCAGAACAGTTTATAAGACGCATTTATTTTCATTTGACTTTTACATAAATGTACATTCGATTTTTATACTTTTTGTTTTTCTAATGTTCAGCAAGACATCATCAGTTACGGGAGTTTGATTTTTCATTTAAGTAAGAAAAGTCTTGTAACATTTGTATCATTTTCAAAATTTATAACTAATCTTTATACTATCTAATGAGAAATGAATGCAAGATGAATACTTTATTTTATAACCAGTGTGTGTTTCCTTCTGAACATGAAAGTTTAAATTATTCATTCAAGCAAGCCTATTGAAACTTAATAACTGTAACATAACTGATCTACCTTAGTTATGTTTAGAAATATAATTTCAAATAAAAGAAGAAGTTCATTCTAAGAAGTCAAAGTTTGGCTAATTAACATAACGGTAATTGTATACTTAAATAGTATGGAAGCTTGGTGTTTGCTTACATTGCACCACCATAATGAACACCAATTAATTGCCATTTGTACAGTAGAGATAGCAAAATTATTTTTGAGATCAGATATGGTTCACAGAACCAGTAAATTATACTTGACAGAATCAGTAATTCCTGGCAACCTCTCTGACTCCCCATCCCCTTCCTTTTATTCACTTGAATTGTATACATATCGATATCTCTCTTAAATGAGAATATAAAGGGTAGTGTTTTACAATTGATTTAGCCCTTAATTAGGCCAACTGAATTGAAGCCAACACTTTACACCTAGCATTGACATGAAGATTTTTATAGTGCTCATTTCCTTTCATTTATACTGTGTAGCTCATGCTTTTCAATTGTAAATGCCATTTCAGGCAGGCGCGGATTTCTCATGAGGGCGCCGGGAGGCCAGCATCCTCCAGTGCCCCCTCCCTTCCTCCAGATTGCTTAAGATTGTATGCATGCACATATTTTCTTAGTGGAGCGCTAAACGTCTATTGTGCTTAGTGCTCTGCATCCTCAGCCTAGCACTATAGTGAAATGTGGCATGAACTGGTCATCAGCCTCTGGGCCAAGCATACACTGTACACATTCTGCTATTAAGTAAAAGTAGATACACAGGCTTTTGCCCAGCAACCAAAGAACAATGAATTGTAGGCATTTAAAGCCACAGGGGAGCATTAACCCTATGGGTCCCTACACAGGTAAAATCAAAATGTAGTTCTGCTTTTCTGTTCATGCTTCAGCAAGTAATAATAGTGCCAGAATTATGGTTAGGAGTAGCAGAAGAGGCATTTGCCTAGGGTCTTAGCACCAGTCCACTGTTGGCCCCCCGCCATTTGCCCCTGCTGCCTACCCCTAATTCTGGCCCTGCAAAAAACACATCTGCCTATGGTGCTTTTCTTGCTTTTCTTGTGCTGCCATTTTGAAGAATTTCCCATTTCCCATTAAAGTTGTCCAGGAATGTACACATTTAATTGCGTTATAAAACATATGTGTTTGATCCCTGCAAGTTAGATAATTAGACATCCAGGGGCACATTTACTAAGCTCGAGTGAAGGATTCGAATGAAAAAAACTTTGAATTTCAAAGTAATTTTTTGGGTACTTCGACCACCGCATAGGCTACTGCGGCCTTCGCCTTAGATTTGAACGATTCAAACTAAAAATTGTTCGACTATTCGACCATTCGATAGTCGAATTACTGTCTCTTTAAAAAATACTTTGAGTACATACTTCGGCAGGTTAAACCTACCTAGGTACATTGTTAGCCTATGGGGACCTTCCCCATCACTTTTCTAACCTTTTTTTGATCGAAGAAAAATCCTTCGATCGATCGCTTGAATAGTTTAATTCGAATGATTTTCTCGTTCGATCAAACGATTTTTACTTTGATCCATCGACCGAAGTATTTGCGCTAAATCCTTCGAATTCGATATTCAAATTCGAAGGATTTAACTTCGAAGGTCGAATTCGAGGGTTGATTAACCCTTGATATTCAACCCTTGATAAATGTGCCCTCCAGTGTACAGATAAACAGAAGTCCAGTATGCAGAGGGATTGTCTGGGCACAAACCCATTGCGTGTATACAAAGTAAATAGGTATAAAACCCCTTTCAAAAATTTCTTGCAACAAAGAGATGACATTAGAGGAGTTAATTATTAAAGTCCTAATTTATCTCAATATTTTCTGCTACAAACTCAAATCAAATCCACTTTTTTTATGCTTAATGCATTTTCCCAAAAATTTGCTTTGCGAGAAAAAAAAAATCAGATTTTCACGTTTTTTTTCCGATTTTTCCATCTGATTTTCACAATTTTTTTGGAATGTTCACCTGAAAACTCCGAAATCTTCGGGGTATTGCACAAAACCCAGCACACATTAGAAAATCATTGGGAATTCTCCTATTGACTTATATGCAACCTCAACAGGTCTGAGATGCCGGATCTGATCCATCCTTGTGTATTAATACATTCCGAGAAATTATATATATATATATATATATATATATATATATATACATATATATATATATATATATACCATACATATAGGGTGTTTAAAGGGAAGCCTATATGACGACAACAATAAGCTCTTTCTTCATCTTAAAATTATTCAAAGTGAGGTGCCATACAGTATATTATATGTTGCCAATAGCTTGATAAGTATACCCTAAAGTTTTTTTATTGGAAGTGTAAGAGTTTTTATAATGCAACTTTGCAGCACAAATACCTAGATTATCTTAGGTTTTGCATTATAACCCTTGATATGTTTAATCAGGGCTATTTCTTCCAAGTGATAAGGTTGGTTTATATAAATGTTAGCAGCTTGTCAATTGTGCATATTAATTTACCTAATGTAATAGAAAGAATGACATTGCTATTTGTAAGTTCTTTAGGACTCTACTCCAATATTTTGGGGCCCAGTTTGTAAAAAATGACTCTTTATGTCTGTGTCATCAATAGGAAAAAAATATAATAGAGATGATAACCATGTATGCTGTTCACATGACTATGAGGTGAAGTCCATAAGAATATCTAGGAATAGCTTTGTTACTAAAATGAGCAACTATAATGCTTCACTAGTTTTTCTGTGGCATTTGTCTTAGCCACACACTAGCATATCCACTTCCCATCAGGCTTTGGATAGGGGAAATAACCCAATAAGCTACAGTTCATAAGTCAAAGTAAAATTTATTGTCATCTCAGCAGTATACGAATACATAGTAAGACAAGCCGATGTGGCTCCAGCTAGTACAGATATCAGAGTGTCTCTGAGGTAGTCCAGGTGTATTAAAGGAAAACTATACCCCCAAAATGAACACTTAAGCAACAGATAGTTTATATCATATTAAGTGGCATATTACAGAATCTTACCAAACTGGAATATATATTTAAGTAAATATTGCCCTTTTACATCTCTTGCCTTGAGCCACCATTTCGTGATGGTCTGTGTGCTGCCTCAGAGATCACCTGACCAGAAATACTACAACTCTAACTGTAACAGGAAGAAGTGTGGAAGCAAAAGACACAACTCTGTCTGTTAATTGGCTCATGTGACCTAACATGTATGGTTTGTTGGTATGTTTGTGAGTACAGTGAATCCTACGATCCCAGGGGGCGGCCCTTATTTTTTAAAATGGCAATTTTCTATTTATGATTACCCAATGGCACATACTACTAGAAAAGTACATTATTATGAAAATGGTTTATTTACATGAAGCAGGGTTTTACATATGAGCTATTTTATGCAATATCATTTTATAGAGACCTACATTGTTTGGGGGCTTTAGTTTTCCTTTAAGTACAGAATAATATGTAAACAGTGTGATAAGCCTATTGGGTCTTGACACTTCCCCAATCTAAGCATTATGGCTACTTATTCAGTTAAGGAAAAAAGGTGCCAAAGTCCATTGTGACCCAAGTAACAGGGGACTGGGGAAAGATGAGAGTTTAAATTACCTCTTGGAGGTTGATTTGTGTAGGTGTGTTATGATATAGGTGTGAGAGGGGAGTGTCAGATATTTAAAACATTGAGACATTGTGGTTATTTCTTAATGTGATGCCAGTATTCATAGAAGCCTGATGAACTTCAGCTATAGCAATTATTTTGGAGAAGTATAAGGTACTTAAATAGATTGCAAATCACAATACTATAAGTTTGTGTCAGCATGGTTTAATGTGGAATACATCTTGCAAGACTAATGTAATTGCTTTCTGTAAGGAGAAAGGACGTGATTACTCTTTACAAGTACATTAGAGGACATTCAGAAAGATAGTGGGGAGTATGTTTTCCTATTAAAAAAAAAAAAGATCAAAAGCAACAAACACTACCACAAACAACGTTTTCATATATCAGCAGTGTAGGTGATTCTTCATGGTGATTGCTGGGAGGTTGTGGAATGCCCTGCCAGGTGATGTTGTGATGGCTGATTTTATTGTCTTTAAGAGTGACTTGGATGACACTCTTGGACAAGCACAATATTGATTTTTATAGTGATACTATGATCTACAATTAATTTAGTATAGGTATCAGTATACATAATTAAGATATGTGTATCAATAGTACTGTATATTTATGTGCAATAGGGTTCATTTGGAGAGGTTCAATTTGATGGTAATGTTCAAACCAAATTAACTATGGAACCATAACATGTTGCTGAAGGTGCTAGTGTTCACTCCCTGTACACCATTTCTCCTCTTTCATCTTCTATAGTACAAAAAAAGAATGTCTGCTGTTTTTATTTAAAAAATATAGTGGTTAATTGATGACCTCACTAATCTGCTCATCCATTTTAGTGTCTTCTTGTGTGTCTTCTTTAGTGTCTTCTTGTCTTCTTGTTTTAACAACAACATAAAATAATTTTGAGAAACGTACAAAAAAAAAAATTTGAAAGACTGTTTGACTATCTATCCTTCATGAATCCCACTGTTTATGAATCAACAAATCTCTTACTGCCTTACAATTACACAATTTGAACATTTATTTGCTCTCCATGCTACAAGCTTCACCTATCTCTTAGATTTACTTTCTGTTGCTAAACCAATAATGCTTTTAAATTGACAGTACCAATTCCTCAACAGAAATTGCTTGTATAAAGAGCCTTACATCCAAGCTAGAATTGGTAACTGTATTATTTACTAACGGTGCAATTTGAAAAAGTATATAATTTGTTTTTGCTGCTTTCTTGGCAATGACAAGCTGGAATTGTTGGGGAAAATGTACACATTCGAAAGTGCTGACAAAAAAAGTAAAGATTTTTTATTATAAAATAATTTGTAAAATATAGACTGTAAATTTATATAACTAATGAAATGTTAATAAAAAGAAAATGAGCATTTATGGACATATAATGGAAACGTGCATGTGCAAAAAATGGGCACATATGGCCATGGCTTTTGCACCCTGGTGCCCTGCCCTTTTCTGATTTTAACTACAGTATGTAACTATGAAACTATTTGTAAAGGTGTGTAAAATGTTTTACACAAAAGAAAAGTGTTAAAAAGTTGCATAAAAAAGTGATATCTATAAAGCTGCATATTTGTCCTTCCTCTACATCAGCAGGCAGAATCCATTAGTAAGTTTAGACTGTTCAGTCCAGATATGCACATCATTATTGTATACAGCACCAAAGTTGATGTAATCTGTTCAAATCGGTGGGGCTATTTAGCAAAATAATATCCCAACAATTATGTTATCCTAGATCTCATAGTATTATTTTCCATTGCTAAAAAACCCTAAATTTAATTTGGATGTATTCAGATCCATCTTCTAAGGTTGCGTATTTTCTCTTTACTTTTGTAAATGCATTATAAAACAAAAAGGGGGGAACTCTTGAGTAAAATGCACCATAAAAGGAGTGTCATTTATTATTATGTATTTTGATTTGCACTGCTTTATAAATCATAATTTTACATTCAGAGCTGTTCCTACTTTCTACTGCTCTTTTAGCTTAAAATGCATGCCATCATCTCTGGAAACATTACATTTATTTCTTCCAACACCTACAACAGCTCTATATCCAAGATTCTCATATTACAGTGGAATATAGACAGGCAGACATTTCACATTAATATTACTGTAATAAATGACTGAAAGATGACTGAAATAGCACGGGTAAGGGCAAAGCTCACTGGGGAATATTTTACATGCATATCTATAATTCGGATAGTTTGGATATTCCTGGTGCCTACTTTGGAGAGAGATAGAAACCAAATGGAAGGTTTTCAGAAAAGACTTATCTTCTTGGTGGAAAACATCATGTTGCTGGTACTCTTAGGTAGAACCCTTTATGCTCCCAGAATTGAGCACACACAGTAGGATTATGTCCTCCTTTGTATGCAGCATTGTCAACGGATGTATTGCTCAATGAGGTGTTGGGTTATAGGTTACTATATTGTGCACCATTTGAAATGCACTTAATAGTACATATACCCCAATCCATTTGATAAGAGTTCAGCTGGGCTTATAAAGAAAATGTGCATAAACATTATCTGATTCACAGATTGATCTCCCGTCCCTTTCCTTGTTCTATTCTGAAATTATGTATTCTCAGACTTGAAGACCTTCTGCTTTCTACAAAATCCCTTCACCACCCACTATGGAAAACAGAGAGACTTTAAGTTCCAGAATCAATCCCTTCACAATTGAACAAGGTGATGGAGAGGTTGGATCATTCTGTGAGCCTATGTGAAGTACTTTAAAGATAAATGAATCTGCAAGTAATACAATACATAGATTCGTAAAGAGATGCGCATCAGAAAAATGTTGTCGCCTATAGACTTTAATGGGCATTGGTGACATTTCGCCTGAGGCAAATTTTTGGCGAAACGAAATGGGTCAAATTCGCCCATCCCTAATTTTGACCAAGATTCAGTTTTTTAAGCAGAGGAACAGATTTTTCATATAATTTCCATAATCTATTCTTCTACTTTAACAAGTTAGCTAATCTTCAACAGCATGACACAACCACCACTATACTGAAGAGAACCGTCTTCCAAAAATTGTTTGTAACTTTTTTAAGATTGTTTTATGAAGTTATTTTATGCTTTAAAGCTGCATAGTTAAAATGTACAGGTATGGGACCTTTTATCCAGAATGTTCAGGACCTGGATTTTTCTGGATAATGGATCTTACCATTATTCAGAGCTCCATACCTTAAGTTTACTAAGAAATCATTTAAACATTAACATTGTTATTTTACATTGCTTCCAGTGGAAAATGTGAAAAAATGTTATAGCATTTTTTACATGATGAAGTGGGGGATATGTGGGGGCACATTTACTTAGCTCGAGTGAAGGAATAGAAGAAAAAATACTTTGAATTTCAAACTTTTTTTTGGTTACTTCGATCATCGAATTGGCTACTTCGACCTTCGACTACGACTTTGAATCGAACGTTTCGAACTATAAATCGTTCTACTATTCAACCATTCGATAGTCGATGTACTGTCTCTTTAAAAAAAATTCGACCCCCTACTTCACCAAGTAAAACCTACCGAACCTCAATGTTAGCCTATGGGGAAGGTCCCCATAGGGCTTTCTAAGCTTTTTTTGATCAAAGGATTTTCGTTCGATCGATGGATTAAAATCCTTCGAAACGTTCGATTTGAACGATTATTCCTTTGATCGTTCGATAGAACGAATATCGCTAAATCCTTCGACTACGATATTCGAAGTTGAATGATTTAACAGTTGAATATCGAGGGTTAATTAACCCTCCATATTCGACCCTAAGTTAATGTGCCCCGTGGTGTTTTATTCCACAGTTTTTTTTATACAGCATAAAAATATGGAGTTGGAAGTCGGGCAAGCCTCACTTTCCGACTCACTTTATGGCGCAATGGAGTTCTATTTATAAAATCACACAATTACACATATATTGATTTATTGAATGCAAATCTGCATAAGCAACGTTCATTTTGACACATTTGACACAGCTGTGGTAGATGCAACTCCGTCGGTATGCTTGATTTGTGGGAAGAAGGTAGCATTATGGGTACAAAAATACAGGGTGAATTGTGTCCAAAATTGCACTTTGCCCACTGTGTCTGCAGTTAGACCTTGGTGTACTGTCGCTATTAATTTATAGGGCAGCTTTTTATAAATATGTACAGTATATGCCAAATTTAGTATTTTTTGTTTTATTTTGTTTAGCTTTACTTGTTTATAAACATGCACTAGTATATTAGTAAGAGCAAGATTTTATTAGCAAAATCAGGACTGAGTAAACCAAAGAAAACTATTTAGCCCTGCTAACCATTCGTAAAAGTTTCTAAATAGCTAGGGTTTCAGGTTTCTAATGAGCCTTTGCATCTACAGCTTGTAGTAGAAGGGTCATTAAGTGAAAGAGGACAAGCATAATTTTTTTCTTTCTTTCATTCATGCTGCTCTGTGAATAGAAGGAATCTTAAAACTGTGCAATGAGATACAGTGCATTATGTATATATGATATGTATGTATATTTTTATTTGGAAAGCACTCCTCGAGGGCGAAGCATTGTACAGCAAAACAATAAATTAGTAGTAACAAACAAGGGGTCATTGGAATAAAAAGTAACAATAAGTGCATTATTAGAAATACAATTCACATAGATATAAAAAAATATATAATTACAATACAGATTAAGTGCTCAGTGTCAAGGAAACAAAAGGCTAGAGGACCCTACCCCGTAGGGCTTACAGTCTAAATGGGAGGGTAACATACAGACACAATTCAGAGAGGTATTAAGGTGCTGTGGGTTACAGTTTGTTACACTGTTATATAAGTGCATTATGAGTGAGTGAATGAATAAAATCATTGAACATGTAATGTGAAAAGGCAAAGAGGTAATGATCACAGATGCTGACATTATAATGGAAATGGTGGGTGTTGATAAATGACTGCTCTACAGGAATTCAGCTTTCTTTCTACATGCCTATTTAGGCTATTGACTGCTTAATCTGCACAGATCTGCTGTTTTTTTCCTTGTGTATTGCTTCGGTTAGAGAAAGTATAAAATCATAATCTCTGTAAAGTTGTATAAATGGCAGTGAAAAATTATTAAAATGAATATTAACTAATGTAACATTCTAGAGGTTAATGCATGTCATTCTGGTTTAAATAAGGGTTAGTACCAAAGATATTTTATTGTATAAAAGCAATGTTTGTCATTAAAAGGTAAAGGGACACATTTACCTCCAGAAGTGCAGTTGGCAGTGTGTTGCACATCACTTATATTAAATTTAGTTCAGAGCAATTCTGTAGGGCTCCCCAGGCAACTCGGCAGGTCACATTGCCCCCTACCCCTGCATATGTGCAAAAGTATGAAAACAGCCACTCATCTGCTTCTTTTGAATTGGAGAGCAGAACTCACTCGCTAGCTGGGCTAGGGGGTAGGCAACAGGCCTGGCACCCCCAGCAAGCTCTGTACCCTAGGCCTAGGCATGTGCCTTATCTGCTTACCCCTACCCCTAACAGTGAACACATGCAATAGTGTCCATATTGGGGACTTGGAGTCAATTGCAGCAAGGGAATTGCATGTTTGCACCCACAATGATGCTAGAATTGTCAATTTTGTTCAAAATTACAATTTTCTCACTCTGCCTCAGTAAGTGAATGCACTCAATAAATGCAAAAAAAAATACTTGGCACAATTTGGTGCAATGTTTTTTGCACATAGTTCTCTAATGGTTTGGTAAAAGTGTTCTGGCTGCTGGCAGACATTGCACCTGCCATGTAGAGGGTGGCATGGGATTGTCCATATACAGGGTTCATAAATAATCGCTATTCATTAGGCACCTATGGGCACATCACCATAAGGGTACCCTATACTTCACACATGGCTTTTGATTTTTCTTGTGCTTGTGCCTTGCTCCTAATTAAAGTGCATTCGGCACAAGGGCATACATCTCTTCTTGCCCAGAGAGTAGAAAACTATAAAACTATTAGTAGCGATTTAATGTGTGCCATTTTGAAGAAACAAATATGAGCTAACTATAACTTTTTAAGAATGTGAAAAGCAATTTTGCTAAACTGCAAAACATAGCTACATACTGTATTGTTTTTACCTTGTAGTAGACTGAGCTTGGAAACTCAAAAATTTGAGGTAGTCAAATTTTTTTCCATGATTCTCTTTGATCAAGATTTTTATATACTTATTGAGATTTTTTTTTAAAAGTAAGTTTATTCAGAGTAGGAATTTACACAAATTTTAATAAATATGCCTCCCAGACTAACAGCAAAACATATAAAAATATCTTATTATAGAACCTACACTGATAACAAAAGATAGCTATTTTCTCATATGTGAAATACTGCAGCCTAGCCCTCACCCTACCTTTTTTATTGATGTATATATTGAATAACTTGACCAGTCATATTTTGTCACATGTCAATGCTGTGGACAAAATCAATAAATCTAGAATGTCATTTTTCAAGCGAATTCAGTTGCCAAACCAACTGGAGTGTTTCTTTATGTAGTGTAGTCAGTTCAGTGGAGAATACAGTTAGAGATTCTGTCTTGGTCTCATGCTTGATGGAAAAAGGCCCAGCCTTTGGCAGTTGTGCGCGAAAGCATTTTTCTGTTGGTTTGCATTATTGTTCTAGCATTTTAAGGGAAGTAAATCAAAGAGACAGGTGCAGCTTTTAGTATTAACAGAATTTATACAAAAACTCTTTATGTAGTCTAGACAGCAGTACAGTGTTTATAAGACAGTTTGATGAAATGCCCTACTGTTCTACACTATGCTAACTACATTGAGTATTGTGAAAATGTCTTTTCAGGCTCATGTTAAAGGACCCCTAAAATGTAATTTGTCTGCCGTCCAGACAAAGAAGGCTGGTGCTCTTTAATTTGTTTATTGTAGAGATGCAATAGGATACTGAATAAATATAAATCATGGCAGTAAAAACTCCAATCAAAATATACATATATTTCCAGTATGCATCCCCCCCTCAGCCAGCCAAGATGACAAAAAGAGTTAACAAATGTAAAAACAACTATATTTCCCCTACACAGTTATTATCTCATCTCCATAATTAGCCTGTTCAGATAACACAATTACAGCATGAGGCAGAGATTTTTTTAAGTGTTGTCATGGGAATACAAAAGGGACGTTATGCCTACTTAGAAACAATTTTAGCTCTTCTAAACATCTCCTTTTTTTATAGAGGAGTTTGTTTAAGGAAATAAAATATACCATAACTTAAAAATGTATCATTTATAATAGTGGTCCTTATTTTGCAAGGTAGTTAAGCAGTTATCACTTCTAGGCAATTTGGTTTCATGTATGGACTTACCTGTCTCTGTAATAATGATGTAGTTAATCTGTTTAATGGTAAAGAAGCTATAGTGTGTTTTGTGCAATCTACTTTGAAAAGTTTTGCTGACTGGGCCAAGTTGCTAGTGCTTGCAATCAATCCATAAATTTAGACCTACAGAAAAGCTTATGCCTCATTGAGCATTGTGATCAAGAGAATTCTTCTCCATTGTACAGGTATAGGGTTTCTTATCATTAAATCCATTGTCTGGGAAGCATAGAATTACCAGACTAAGTTTACCCTAGTGTAAATTTTAAGGTAACTAAGATAATATGTCATACTAGTATCAAAACAATCCTTTTTTTTTAGCAGAAGCTTTGGTCCCAGTAACCCAAATAATAGAAAATGGCTCATCTAAAGGAAAACTTCTTGTCTAAAGCATTCCAGATAATTGATCCCATAAATGTAGTGGTCTTGGACTTTTTGGATTTAAGCCCCAATTTAACATCCAGAGCATAGCCAGGACCTCCCCTTCAGTGCATAAAAAGGTTATATCTGTATTCATAATCCAGCCATAGTTCAAAGTACATCAGTACAAAAGCAAATAAGTGTTACCCACAATCTTACCCTAACTGACCTTTAAGACTGACTTCTATGAGTTTAGAAGAGAGCAAACAGGCTATGGGTCAGCTTTGAAACATTTTCCAAGACTTTTGACTTCAGCTGACTGAGTTTGGAGCTTGGATCACAGGATAAATGTTTTCCAAAGTAAAAAAACAACAGTGAAGTGGGGAAATGCAGTACTTTAGTAAATTAACCAGATAATAAACATTCTTTTGTTTCTGTAGAATGTTGAGAAAAGATTAATTAAAAAAAAGCCCTTTGATTAATCAGACCCAAAGTTCACCATAAGCACTTCCCTGTAATAGGGTCTTCAATCTTTTTTTATTTTTCGTTTTTCTTTTATCTTTTTTTTTCACTTAACAAAAATTACAACTTGCCCACATTTGGCCATAACACAGTACAATTGTCAATATTACATATATTCAGAGCATCATACGGCATCAATAAATTAATGTGCTAATCTCCTACATAGCTTCAATCTTATGCTCAGCTGGGGCATTTAAAACATAGAAAATAGTATAAAAAAGAACATTTTTATGCTATCCCCCATAAAAGATAAAAGCATTTGAAATGTAATCACCAAATCATATCAAATCATCACCAAATATATTCACAGCACGCTTTCTGATATATCAATAAAAAACCTTTTGGCTAGTAATTTCTAGAATTTAATATTTAACCTTAACCAATATGTAGTGCAAGTAATTTAGCAATCACTCATTGGTTTCCTTATGATTTCTGTTGTGATGCAAAAAAAAATGTTAAAGACCAGTACAAATATTACTTTTCTTAAAAGAAACATAAATTTAAGCTCTGCTTTGCATATAAATACCAACAGTAGGCATGCCATTTTTACAATCAAGATGAATTCAAGCAGGATTGTTTTTTTTATATTATATCTGAAATAGAAGTACAAAAGTACGGAAAATAGAATGTGATATTTTTGACTATTTCCCTATATTATAGAAAGAATCTATGGAAAAACAAACAGACTGGCTCACATGCCAACATAGAAGGTGGCCCATGATCATAACTGTAGAACTGAAAGAGGCAATTAGCTTAATTAGGTATGGAACAATTATGATACCATGAACAATTGTAGTTGGTTTGTGCTAGGTGACTGCCAATAGTAATGATTAATTAGCTCTACACCACACCAGCTATAAATGTGATGATTAACCCATACCTAGACCCATATTGGTGAAATTGCTTTAGTAAACTTGGAAAGGTTTTATACTGTAATGTAATGTAATTTGATATTCAAATACATGTCTACAATATCTAAATCATCATCATCAAGTCCCACAAAGTAACTGCTTTAAAATGAGTACCTGTGCTAAGCTAATGTTCTAGTAATGTACTGTATCTGTCTTCATGATTTTTTTTTTATATAAAATCGGACTTTTAAAAAAATCTTAGATTTTTCCTAATTTATGAAACCCAGAGGTTGGAAAAGTCAGAATCTGAAAATCAGGCATCTCAGACCTGTCAAGGTAGCAAATAAGTCAATGGGAGAAGTCCCAATGATTTCTTGATGTGCGTTGGGTTTTGTGCAATTTTGGGCAAAAATCTGAGTTTTCGGGTGAAAAATCCTAAAAAATCGTGAAAACCGGATGAAAATTTTTAAAAAATCATGAAATCTGTTTTTTTTCCCTCAAAGCAATTTTTTGGGAAAATGTAATAACAAATAAGTCTAGAAAACCAAAGCGGATTAAATCAGAGTTTGTATTTGAGATAAATTCGGACTTTAAAAAATAACCCCCTAATTGTCATTATACATTATTTTATTAATCTTTGAATACACTTCAATCAATGATCACTTGTTTATAAGAGTGTACAATGTTTCTAATGCTTGCCCAAAACCACATTAATCTTTTACAGAGATCCAGAAATTAAATAAAGTATAAGTTGGAAATTCTGGATTGTTCCATAGTATCAACTTAAAACTATGCACCTATATGAAGGGCTTCAGTTTTCAAGAACTTCCACCCCCATTTGAAAAGTGATGCCATTTCTTCACTTGAATAACTTTAGAATATAGTTTCTCACTGGGTATGTGACGATGAGGTTTATCCATTATCCTCATGTGTATTTGAAATATATGGTCATCTACTTGAAGGCCTTTATTGCATTGTGCTTTTTTTTGCTGTTGCTGATAAAAATAATACCAATATCTTTCCTACTGTGTAGAAAACTCCAAAGTATCGCATTACTATAAGGCACATTTCTCCACTTTTGGCTGGCTTGCTTTTCTCTGTAATACTCGGTTAACAATAAATCATTGCTGATCTTACAGTAATCACAGTAGGGCTTTTTAAAGTTTAATTTTTTTTTATTAGGCTTAAAGTATGGTGCTCTAAATGATCTAAAAATTGCCAGGTCCCAGCAATTTCAAATAATAGAGCTCACATCTGTGTATATATATTGAAAATTATTTAAAAATATCCCCTTTCCTTTCCTGTATCATATTAATTTGCCTTCTGTCTGACTGATCCAGGATTTTAATGAGCAGAGAGTGAAAGCTTCAGGGATTTTTTATGTGAATTGTACCATAACAGGGGGATTCAGGTAGCAGACAGCATTGGCAATAGAATTTCGCCCTTGTGAAAACCATTGACCTTTGTCAAGAAGCATTTTAATGCTTATTATGGGTCAGATTTACCAAGGGTTGAATATTAACGTGATGAGAGTTGTTTAAACTCCCATCAACTCGAAATTTTAATAAAAAAGACCATTTGAAATTCATTTAAAAAATCAAAGTTTTTAACTTTGGGTGAATAGGCTGTATTCGAATTGTTCGAATCAAAGTTTTACCGCATTCGATCAAATTCGAATAGAAGTTCACCAAATGACTCCAAATAGGTTCTAGGAGGTCCCCCATAGGCTAAAACAGCAACTCAACTGGCGCATAGTCAAAGTCAAAATTTTAAAGAGACAGAACATGATAAATTTTGATACTTTTACTGCCTGGTAACCAGGGTAACCAATCAGTGTAAACCAAGAGAGCTGAAAAGCAGGAAGTAGTGTTCTGGCTATTATGTTAGACATCCAGACACTCCAGCTTTTATACATTACATTTTTGGCTAACTAACTATATTAGAAACAATTTTTATTTTGCACAGCCTATCTATTTACACAGTCTTTATTTTTACACTGAACAATTCCTTTAAAGGCATTACCAGAATCAGCCATCACAACAACATCCTGCAGTGCATTCCACAACCTCACTGTCCTCACGGTGAAGAACCACCTATTCTGCTTCAAATAAAAGTCCTTTTCCTCTAGTCCGAGGAGGTGTTTTCTGGTCCAATGATCCATTTTATGGAAGATAGATCAACAGACTGCATTGTGAATGCGTTGTGAATTTATTGTGAATGTATACCTTTGTTCTTATTGTTATGGTAACCTGCTGCTACTTTATAAATATAGCGAAACCTCATTATTACTTCCACCTGATTCTGTTTTGCCAAATTTGTTAGTGGTCCCACCAATATATTAAGCATAATGTATTTCCGCAAATTTACATTTCCCAGTTGTTTGCTCTGAATTGCATTCAAGAGTGTTTATTGATGCAGAGAAACCTTGGCATTACCACCACCTGTAAACTGACAGTAATTTCAGGATACCCAAAATGGGATGTCAATATGCACAGCAGACCTACACCAAAAGAATTAGAGACAAATTTGCCACCAAATGCAGACTTTTATTTAGCATTATTATTTCCAATTTGCATCAAAATGCAATTGTGTGCATTTTGATTCATTGAACAGCTCCCCATGATAGCTGCATTTATACTGGAATTGTGTGTGGGGTGAGGGGAGTTGATCTCTGTGTTTAAAAAAAGAAAGGCATGACAAATTGCATCATAAATGGCATTATAAACATTGTGGTGGCATAGTTAAATTATCCCCTAGTGTCTTATTATTAAAGAAAGATAGCAATTTAGAAAAAAAAAATGCTTATTTATATAGAAAACTATAATAAATGGAATTGAAGTATTTCAGAACTTTTTGCTAATGGGCTTATGGTAAATAGATTCTATACCTACAGAAAATGCACAGGAAATGTTCCATTCATAAAATTCTTTAAAATTACACTTCAGGATTCCAAAGTTTTAGCACTGACTGAAATCATATAAAGAATCATATAAAGAGTCATCATACAGAAAAATATTATTTTTAAATCTATACTCATTTGCCAGATAGTAAATTAAGAACTATACGAGTTTATTGTACAGTATAGTGCATTTTAAGTGATCATAACATAAAATCCATTAATATTTTTTTAAATAACATAAAATGAAACTGGGCTTTTTATGCTGATGGCAAATCAGAATAATATTGAAATAGTAAAGGTTCCAATATCACTTTCACTGAATTAGCCGTCAATTGTAACATGCTTATTCCCCATAAATATGTATGACTCGAGTTTAATCCAATGTTTGTAGAAAGATTGCTTGATTATTAGGTTACATTACAAAAATGCACATTTTATGACTTTACAAAAAAAAGGGAGGAGGAGGGTTTTAAAACTCTATGTGAGAGTTTGAAATAAAGAATAGACACAATTTTCTAATACTGACTGTATACTCTAGGAAGTAACCTTTAAGGATTATCCAACATTTTAGTATTTGTTCATCTAAATGCAAATGCAGGCGTTCGTTCTGAACAGCATATAGATGTGGAGTGTACTGAGCCAATACACTGAATTCAATTAAAAGGTTTGATTACATTATCCAATAGGGAGTGACTATTCTCACTCTTTCAATTCTGCTCAGATTTTTCTTATTTACTCAGCTTACTCTTGTTCAAATAATAATGTACCCACAGGGAACATAAAGACTATTTTATCTCTACATAATAAGAATCTACATAATGGTTTCCTTACATACTAAGAGGCATATTTATTAAAAGTGTAATTTCTGAGTTTTTTTCAAACTCTATTGAAATTTGAAAGGGGAGTTATTTAATAAAAAAAAATCACATTTCTAAAACACCAGAGATTCTTGCAAATGAAACAAAAATGGGTTTTATTGAAACCACATTACATGGTTAATACTTACAGATCAGTGAAGTGGTATTATTTGCATTAAAATACAGTCATACAGTAGGTAGAGCAGGGTTCTGTGACACCACTGAGAAGACTGTTGGTAGGTATCTATTGGTCTGGATGCTCATTTCTTCAAAGATGTCCAGAAGCAACTGTAGGAACATCCCTTTCCCTTCAGCATTGTAGTACCTTCACTTTAGGCTAGGAATACCCAAGGTGAGCTACCTTTAACTACAAACCTTTAGGTAGAGTACAAAGCTGCCCTTTGTTTAGGTTGCTTTACTATCTAACATTCCTAGAACATACTCCAAACAGAACTAGTCCTGCCTATAACTAAACCTCATTTACAATGTACCTGTTTCGACTTTCACTAGAAGGGTTATTCCTCTAGGATAGAACTCTTTACTGGGCCTTGTTGACAACAGACTCTCCAGATACTTCCACCCAATAACATAGATATGTAAATAACTAAGATAAACAAGATACAGTGGCTACCTGTAGCAACTAGGGAAATAGAACTTGTTGGGGACTTGAATCCATAGGAACTATTAACCCTATGGGTTCAGTGCTGGCCTGGCCGGCGGGAAACCAGGAAAAAACCTGGTGGGTACCGACCCTTAATGGGCCACCGCCGGGCCAAACCCCTCTCCCGATCAGTTTGTTCAAACAAAAAAGTTTTCTTTAGGTGTCGTGCAGCGCCATCTGTGCATGCACGCAGCGCCATTCATGCAGGAGCTCTGAGCGGCACCTCTCAAGCAGGCACACCGAGCGGCACCTTTCAAGTAATCCCGGTGGGCCCAGAGCCCCCCAGTCAGACCCTGTATGGGTCTCTATACCTACATGTTTAAAAGTGTTAAAAAACAGTTCTCATGAACATTTTTTGAAGTATAAAGTGATTTAATGGGTTCTCAGGGGTGTAGATATTCTCTTGCAAATATCAAAAAATATTCTATGACTGAGTGTCTGCATCCAGTACTGTAAATAGAAAGTGAAAGCCTTTGTTTTTAAAGTAGGATGTGGGCTTGACTCCTTTAGTAACACAGATCACAGAGGAGTATGTTTCTGAAAAATAATACCTTCAGTACAGAACAACAGTTAGCTAACCCCACAGATTTTATAAAAACCAAATGGCAAATTTACGACAGCAAATTTTTGCGGCAAATTCACAAATGTATTAGCCAGCGGCGAAAGACGCAAATTTGCCGCGAATTTGCGCCTGGCGAATGCATTCTCCCATCACTAGCCATTAAGAGTGGCTTGAATGATTTCAGGCTGACCTAATAGTACAATGTAGTACTGTTTCCTACCAGTGGGGCTCTTGAGTGGTCCTCACACTTGATTTAATTCTGTATGTTGTGTGTACATTTTTATTATATTTTATTTATTTATTGTATAGTGCTCCTTGAGGGCAAAGCACTGTTCAGTAAATTAGTAGAACAAACAGGGGGTCATTACAATAAGTCCAAAAAAGTATAAAAATACAATAAACATAATTAAAAAATGATAGTTACAATACATATTAAGTGCTTATAGTCAAGGAGACAAAAGGATGGAGGTCCCTGTCCCATAGAGCTTACAGTCTATATGGGAGAGATATAGACTGTGTAGACACAAATAGGAGGGATATTAAGTGCTATAGGTTACAGTGGGTACAGTGGGTGACACTGCCATATAAGTGCCAGTTTCAAGTTCAGATTTATGCAAGTGCTCCAAGAGGTAGTCTTTGAGTTTAGACCTAAAGGCTTTGAGGGAAGATTCTCTCTGGAGAAATTCATGAATGGCATTCCAAATGTAAGATGAATCAAGACAGAAGGGTTTGATGCAGTAGTAGTGGAGGGTGCAATGTTGGTCCACCAAAAGCAATTATTAAAGATCCTCTCAGCTATCATAGTCTTCTTATAGAAGTGGCATTTGATGTTACTCTACTCTAAAGCTTTGCATGAGCTCAGCGTATGCTTCAAAGAAGAGCCCTTAAAAACCTACAAAAAACAGGTTTGTAAGGCAAAACAGTTATAGCAGTCTCTGATGAGGTTCCTGAATAGAATATGCAGCATTTATTTCTCTTAAAGGTATCATATGCCCTCTGGCCAAACGTAACATTTTTCTGAGAGCTGTAGCATTTTACATTCATTATTTATTCCCATGTTATAGCAGTCGAAACCCCACTTTTTCTATATAACATTTCATATGGTTTTACATTCTGTATCTGAGAAGTATGTTCTTCAATGCCAATGGTTGCTTAAATGGTTGCAAAATGTTTGCAAAATTCGGCCTGATATCGATTGTGCAGGCTTGATTTTCATTTGCGATCGAGGGCCGCATTGGCTAGTTGTCAAATGAGTGGATCTAATAGTGTATGGCCATCTTTAGATAGTGGTTTAGTGGGAGATATAGGTATACTGTAGAATACAGCAAAGCCGATATCTTATAACCTAATACTAATGTGTAATAGAATACCAAATATTAAGATTTTTTAAAACACACACACACACACATTTATATACTGTATATATATATATATATATATATATATATATATATATATATATATATATATATATATATATCACACACATATATATATATATATATATATATATATATATACTTATAATATATGACAATATAGTCACATAACTATATACATGATGTTAAATTATTGAGAGGATATTTATGAAGTTATTCTAAAGCAATCAAAAGTAATTACTGTAATTTTCTTCAATATAATGTAAAGCTGCAGTATTAGTAAAGCTTACTATGCAGCAGATCAGCAGATCATATTTTTCACTTTATCCAAGTATAACCTGCATACATTTCTCAAGGAATAAAACCTTACACTCGTGGGAAGATTAAAAAGAAAATCAATGACTGAATGGTACATTTAAGGCAGAAGGATTTAAGCACTACAGTAGAGTGCCTTCTATAAAGTGCTGCATTGAGTTTGTAATTTGGAACTAGGCTATACTTGTTGCTGATAAAATATATTCTGAGAAAAGCTGAAGATGGAAGGCCTGTTTAATGACACTAAATAAATAATCTATAGTTTGGATTTTGATCAGTATGCTTTACAATGCTCTTAAGGCAAACTGGGCTTTAGTATTTCCTTATTTAGTTGTTAGTAATTAGTTTTTCTTAGGTATCAAATAAGCATACAATTATAACTACTTCTTCAACTGTGTATAGTTTACATTTTTGAAACTTTAAAATGTAGAGCATTCTAGAACTTGCTTCCACAAAGGGTTATTTATTTTTGTGTCCACAATGCACCCTGACCTCTCTCTGTACTCCAATATCAGCTACAGCTCCTTATTTTGAGGTGGTTTGGGATATAATTGGTCAGCTCTACTGACTATAATACTAGCACAAGACTTTGTATAACTTGGACTTGCACTTTACTTAGTTTTCAAGATTCTTTCTTAGGCTTCAAAGGTGCATTAATCCAACACAGTTCAGGCTTTCTTTCCATTGTCATGAATTATGTCAATTTGCAACATGATACTCTGGGTGAGATATTGCACCATTAAAGCTTATCATGTGTACTTTGTGCATGTCATGCTCCTGAAGCTTTTTTGCCCCATGCTATAATACAGAAACCTATTTTTTATAACAGAAACTCTTGACACTTGTAAATATTTTGTTTTATCATAACTATTTCCAACTTTTCTATATGTTTTTTGTGGCTTCTAAAAAGTTTTTTTTATTCTTTATAAAATATTCAGCACAGTAACCTCATTCAAACTACCGTATATACTCAAGTATAAACTGACCCGAGTATAAGCCGAGGTACCTAATTTTACCCAAAAAAAACCCGGGAAAACCTATTGACTCGAGTATAAACCTAAGGTGAGAAATGCAGCAGCTTTCAATGCTTTCTTTAACTGGACTACAGCTCCAGCGACTATTCAATTATCAAATCATAGGGGGCACTACGTTTGGAAGTGAAAGGTTGGGATTAGGGAGCTGTGGACCTTTTTTGGTGGAAAGAAGGATTTGAGTGGGGATTGGTGGGCATAGGGTAAAGGCCATAATGCAGGCTCTCATACACACAGAGCAGTCACTCATACACACAAAGGCCTCTTCTCCAGGACCTAGAGTTGCCCCCTCCCACTTGTACTCACTTTGCCTGGGCTTCGTCAAGGCTCTGGTCAGTGATAGTCATGATCTGTTGCAATATGTATAACATCCTGCTTCCTAGGCTCCCCGTTGTCTGTTGGTGGGTCGTGCATAGGATGAAGAGTGAGAGTTTGGGGTCCCCCATGGATGGGGAGTCCTGGAATCCCCACACCCTGGCTTGCATCAGCCTGTCTTGTTCGTCCATCTGAGCAGCAGCAGTGAGGGATCGCTCTGTCTCCCCTGTCCTTCATAGTACTCTCCTTCTCCTGCCCCGAGTCCCGTCCTGCTCTATTGATCACTTCCACCATGCGCTATTCTAGCAAGGAATTTGCTTTGTCTCCCAGCAGCACCAATGAAGTCCTGATTGTGGCCAGTGCGGCAGCATGCCTGTGGTGTATAACAAAAAGGATATCAAAGGTCTTGATGGTTCACTTCCTCTGCCGGTTTCCAAAAAGGTCTGCTCTCCCTCAGACCCGCATACGAATCCAATTCAAAGCTGCAAAGTGAAACCAGCGCTCATCCAGCGCGAGGTATAGGCAAAACAAAAGGGGGCAAGAAATTTATTCTTATATAGTGTAGTATTTTTTCATAGATGGATTACACCCTTTGTGAAATTAGATTACTTCTGAAAAGGTGCCTCCTCCAGATTATACTATTTGCCGTGTTTAGAATTTACACACTGAGGTGAGACTTATGTGAGAATACTCACGAACGTTTAAACAAAGTTTGGGCGTTTAGAAATATAATTAGATGTTCATCCCCTCAGTTTTCTCCAGACTCTGTGTCTTAAAAACAATGCGCTGACATAGTGTAAAACCGTCACTTTTTTTAATCTCAAAAATATCATTAAAATCACACTCACAATGTTGCTGTTAAAATATCGCATTTAGTCACCAGTCCGCCATCTGTAGGAGTCACTCAGGCAGCCGGTATAGTTGTTCTTGCCGGCGTCTCGACCGCCTCGTGTATCCCAGTGCGCGTATGGATGACGTCACTGCCCGACGCGTTTCGTCTACCGACTTCCTCAAGGGCTTCAGAGCTGTCAGTGCGCATGTCGCCTTTTGAAGAGACAGCGGATCCGCTTACGTGTTCCTCCCTTCCGCTCCTCTGTCCTATCTGTTTACATGTCGCTATGGCAACATCTTCCCAGCGAAAAAGTCTCTACTATATTGCCACAAAACCTAACAAACTATTCCAATCACGGGGGAAAATTTTTTTTTTGTATATATACACACACTTTCCTCATTATTAGATGGATTTGTCCTTATATCCTCAACCTCTTCGATTTTTACCATAGAAATATCTGAGCAGTTCTGACATGCAACTGAACGTCGTAGTTAAAATCTAGAACATTTGGAATATTTTATATAAACAATAGATATATAGTTCTAAGGCAATTGAGTTATTACATACAATATGCATTACTTATTCTCATTAGGTTATAAAAAAGCTCTTAGATTAATGTCTACATTGAGTCCTTTAGGCGTAAAGGTTTCTAAACTGTAAATCCAATGACTTTCGCACTGTAGGGTGGTTTTTACCAAGTCTCCCCCTCTCCATCTCTTTTTCACTTCTTCCACCCCCCCAATATTGTAAGCTAGCAGGATTCATTCCGAGGGTATCTTTGAAATGTTTAGAGACACTATGTTTCTCATTTCCTTTTTTGATATTATTAACGTGTTCTCTAATCCTATCTCTCAGTTTCCTATTAGTTTTCTCCACGTATTGTAATCCACATGCGCATTGTAGGCAATAGATCACATTTTTTGTTGTACACCTAATATTCTGTTTTATTTCAAATTCCTTTTTATTTACTTCTGAAATAAATTTTTTCTTTTTTTTCCCATATTTACAAGCCACACACAAAGAACATGGGTAAAAGCCAGCCCATGTATGTTCTTTATGTGTTTGCTCTTTTGTGGTACAATGATTATTGGTTAGAATTTGCTTCAAATTATTTGCTCTTTTAAATACTACTTTCTGTTTATCTGGAATAATCTCCCGCAGTTCTAAGTCGCATTGTAGTATTCCCCAATGCCTTTTGATGATTTTGCCTATACTTTTAGCTAATGGGTTGTATGTAGTCGAGAATACTATCTCTTGTTTTGTTTCCCCTTTATTTTCCTTTTGTTTTCCTACCATTAGGTCTGTTCTTATTATTTTGTCTACCTTTTTTCTAGATTCTTTTATTATTCTCTCTTTATATCCCCTTTCCCGAAATTTGTTGCTCATCTGATCTAGTTGTTCTTCTAGCACTTTTTTTTCGCTACAGTTCTTTTTTATCCTACACATTTGACTAAAGGGGATACTTTTTACCCACTGTGGATGATGGTTACTGTGTGGTAATACATAATTGTTCGCATCTACTTCCTTAAAGAAGGTTTTAAAGTGTAATTGTTTGTTTTTTGAGTAAATCTCCAAATCAAGAAAATTTATTTTTTCGTGACTATAGGTCAGTGATAGGTCAATATTCAAATCATTTTGATTTAGAGAGGCTACATACTCACATAGTGAGCTTACTGACCCCCTCCAGACAAGCACTATGTCATCTATGTAGCGACGCCATAGGACGAGGTCCGCTCCCAGTTCCAGATATGTGAGAACATGGCATTCTTCCCAGTATCCCATGTGCAAATTTGCATAACTGGGCGCGAACCTCGTACCCATGGCTGTCCCACATGTCTGTAGATAGTATCTGTCCTGAAACCAAAAGAAATTGTGTTCTAGAATAAATTCAATGCCCTTTAAAATAAATTCCTGTTGAAGGGGTGGGATCTGTTCATCTTTGCCCAAAAAATGTGCTGTAGCTTTAAGTTCTTGATTGTGTCGTATTGAAGTATACAAGGATTTGACATCCAATGTTGCCAATAACATATCTGGCATCCATTCTAGACTTTGTAATGTGCGAATGACTTCAGTGGAATCTTTCAAGTAGGTGGGTAAAGATATAACATATTTTTGCAACATTCTGTCAATATATTGCGACAGGTTGCTTGTTGGTGAATTGATTCCTGATATAATTGGTCTTCCTGGTGGATTAGCCAAATCCTTGTGAATCTTTGGAAGGCAATATAATACAGGCAACACTGGATGCTGAATTTTTAGATATTTCAATTCTGTATCGGTGAGTATACCCATAGTGTTAGCTTCATTTAATAGATGTTCTAAATTCAAACTGAATGTCTCTATGGGATTTTTTTCAAGGATTTTATACGTTTCACAGTCCTCTAGTAAATTTTGACACATTTGTATATATTTCTCTCTATCCATAATCACTGTTCCCCCTCCTTTGTCTGCAGCTTTAATGACTATGGTTTTATCCTTTTTCAATATTTCTAACCCTGCTTTTTCTTTCCTCGTCAAATTTTGTTTTATGTTCTTATTTTTAGCTGCATGTCTTTCTTGTAAGATTTCTAAATCTCTTTTTACCAATTCTTCATATAATCTTATATATTGTCCTTTCTCGTTACAGGGAATATACTCAGACTTTTTCTTAAGAGTGGTGTGTACAAATTTATCTTGTGCTATTCTTGAGTTATTTATATCTCCCCTAAAATTTTTTTGGATGTGATCATTACGTGCAAAAGCTTTTTTTAACATAATCTTTCTAATAAATTTTTCTGTGTCTATAAAAGTTTCAAATTTGTTTGCCTTATTTGTGGGTGCAAAAGTTAATCCCTTTCTTAATACTTTCTCTTCATTTTGTGTAAGTGATCTACTACTTAAATTAAATATACCACTTTTTGTTTCTGTTTTCACCTTGTGTTTCTTCCCTGCCTGAGTCCCCCTTCTCGTGGCTCGTGGTTCTGATAGTGATTGTTGGCCATCAATCCTTGGTTCTGGTAGTGATTGTTGGCCCCCAATTTGTGATTCCGTGTATTCCCTTCCCTGTTCCCTATCCAATTCACAGCATTCATTTGTATTCCCTTTCTTATTGTATGTCTGGGGTTTGTTTCCTTTTTTGGGAATTTGTCTTTGTATGGTTTCTTGGGTCCCCCCCCTAAAAAAGTGTTTGAAGTTGGTTTTTCCCCAATTTTTTCTTTTAAGTTAACTTTAGCTGGGTTCTTTCCTCTTTATGGTCAGGAAGTGATGGATTTCTATCCTTCTCCTTTACTTCAATTGGGACACATTTTTTTACACAGTTTCCCTTCCTTTCCTTATTCCAATGTTGTACTCTGTCTAGATTTAAATCCTCCATATCTCTCCTAAATTTTCTTTGTTTCATTTCTATAATGGTTTTCTATATTCTCTCTAATTTATTTATCATTCCTGATTCCAATTTAGAGAATTCTTCCATATCCTTAAAGGGGTTCAGTTTTTTATGCAGCTGTTCGATTTTATTGTTAATCGCCTCCAATTCTTTAGCCCTCTGTTTAACAATCAGTTGCATTAATTTCACCGTACACCCATTAAGGATCTCATTCCATTCTGATATAAACTCCAAATTGTCCCTCCTGAACGTGGGTTCTTTTTTTATTCTTAATCCTCTCGGTGTAATTCTATTTTCTAGATATTTGCTTAGTGTAGTCTTATTCCACCAAACCCTCAGTTCTTTACACATCAGATATTCTAAATCATCAAAATTATCATACAATTCAATATCTACAAATTCATCATTTCCAAGTATGATATTGCTATCACCTTTAAAGATAAAGTCCAGGTCATAGTCTTTCGTTTGTCTAAACGTGAACATAGTTCAAAACCTTTAAAATGGAGAAACAATTATATATAACAAAAAGGATATCAAAGGTCTTGATGGTTCACTTCCTCTGCCGGTTTCCAAAAAGGTCTGCTCTCCCTCAGACCCGCATACGAATCAAATTCAAAGCTGCAAAGTGAAACCAGCGCTCATCCAGCGCGAGGTATAGGCAAAACAAAAGGGGGCAAGAAATTTATTCTCATATAGTGTAGTATTTTTTCATAGATGGATTACACCCTTTGTGAAATTAGATTACTTCTGAAAAGGTGCCTCCTCGTCCTATGGCGTCGCTACATAGATGACATAGTGCTTGTCTGGAGGGGGTCAGTAAGCTCACTATGTGAGTATGTAGCCTCTCTAAATCAAAATGATCTGAATATTGACCTATCACTGACCTATAGTCACGAAAAAATAAATTTTCTTGATTTGGAGATTTACTCAAAAAACAAACAATTACACTTTAAAACCTTCTTTAAGGAAGTAGATGCGAACAATTATGTATTACCACACAGTAACCATCATCCACAGTGGGTAAAAAGTATCCCCTTTAGTCAAATGTGTAGGATAAAAAAGAACTGTAGCGAAAAAAAAGTGCTAGAAGAACAACTAGATCAGATGAGCAACAAATTTCGGGAAAGGGGATATAAAGAGAGAATAATAAAAGAATCTAGAGAAAAGGTAGACAAAATAATAAGAACAGACCTAATGGTAGGAAAACAAAAGGAAAATAAAGGGGAAACAAAACAAGAGATAGTATTCTCGACTACAAACAACCCATTAGCTAAAAGTATAGGCAAAATCATCAAAAGGCATTGGGGAATACTACAATGCGACTTAGAACTGCGGGAGATTATTCCAGATAAACCGAAAGTAGTATTTAAAAGAGCAAATAATTTGAAGCAAATTCTAACCAATAATCATTGTACCACAAAAGAGCAAACACATAAAGAACATACATGGGCTGGCTTTTACCCATGTTCTTTGTGTGTGGCTTGTAAATATGGGAAAAGAAAGAAAAAATTTATTTCAGAAGTAAATAAAAAGGAATTTGAAATAAAACAGAATATTAGGTGTACAACAAAAAATGTGATCTATTGCCTACAATGCGCATGTGGATTACAATTAGGGATGTAGCGAACCGCCGCCGATGTGTTCGCGAACGCCGTACGCGAACACCGGCAAAATTGGCGAACAGTTCGCGAACTGTTTGCGAACTTCGATCATCCGAAAATCGTTCGATTCGAACGATCGAAGGATTGTAATCGTTCGATCGAACGATTTTCGTTCGAGTCGAACGATCGAAGCCATTGGATCGAATGATTTCATTCGATCCAATGGCTTCGATCGTTCGATTCGAACGAAAATACTTCGATTTTAGCGATCGAATGGTCGAATGGTCGAACGATTTTGATGCGAACGCCTATTGGCGAACGTCGCGCGACGTTCGCAGACTTGCGGCGGACGCGAACAGCCGATGTTCGCGCGAACAAGTTCGCCGGCGAACAGTCCGCGACATGCCTAATTACAATACGTGGGGAAAACTAATAGGAAACTGAGAGATAGGATTAGAGAACACGTTAATAATATCAAAAAAGGAAATGAGAAACATAGTGTCTCTAAACATTTCAAAGATACCCACGGAATGAATCCTGCTAGCTTACAATATTGGGGGGTGGAAGAAGTGAAAAAGAGATGGAGAGGGGGAGACTTGGTAAAAACCACCCTACAGTGCGAAAGTCGTTGGATTTACAGTTTAGAAACCTTTACGCCTAAAGGACTCAATGTAGACATTAATCTAAGAGCTTTTTTATAACCTAATGAGAATAAGTAATGCATATTGTATGTAATAACTCAATTGCCTTAGAACTATATATCTATTGTTTATATAAAATATTCCAAATGTTCTAGATTTTAACTACGACGTTCAGTTGCATGTCAGAACTGCTCAGATATTTCTATGGTAAAAATCGAAGAGGTTGAGGATATAAGGACAAATCCATCTAATAATGAGGAAAGTGTGTGTATATATACAAAAAAAAAATTTTCCCCCGTGATTGGAATAGTTTGTTAGGTTTTGTGGCAATATAGTAGAGACTTTTTCGCTGGGAAGATGTTGCCATAGCGACATGTAAACAGATAGGACAGAGGAGCGGAAGGGAGGAACACGTAAGCGGATCCGCTGTCTCTTCAAAAGGCAACATGCGCACTGACAGCTCTGAAGCCCTTGAGGAAGTCGGTAGACGAAACGCGTCGGGCAGTGACGTCATCCATACGCGCACTGGGATACACGAGGCGGTCGAGACGCCGGCAAGAACAACTATACCGGCTGCCTGAGTGACTCCTACAGATGGCGGACTGGTGACTCTTATTTTAAATGCGATATTTTAACAGCAACATTGTGAGTGTGATTTTAATGATATTTTTGAGATTAAAAAAAGTGACGGTTTTACACTTTCAGCGCATTGTTTTTAAGCCACAGAGTCTGGAGAAAACTGAGGGGATGAACATCTAATTATATTTCTAAACGCCCAAACTTCGTTTAAACGTTCGTGAGTATTCTCACATAAGTCTCACCTCAGTGTGTAAATTCTAAACACGGCAAATAGTATAATCTGGAGGAGGCACCTTTTCAGAAGTAATCTAATTTCACAAAGGGTGTAATCCATCTATGAAAAAATACTACACTATATGAGAATAAATTTCTTGCCCCCTTTTGTTTTGCCTATACCTCGCGCTGGATGAGCGCTGGTTTCACTTTGCAGCTTTGAATTGGATTAGCATGCCTGTGGTGACATCACATGCAGCGCACACACAGTTCAGACTCCAGCAGCCAGTCCAGAGTAGCTGCGGGGGGAGGGGTGCATATCCCCCTTGCTTGTGACGTTCAACAAGGCAATGGATCGTTTCGTGCTGGGCCGCATGGATCTCCATCCTGGATCAGCTAGGTACAAAGGATAATTTTTGTGCAAGAAGGCCTGACTCGAGTATAAGCCAAGGTAGACTTTTCCAGCATATTTTGGACGCTGAAAAACTTGGCTTATACTCGAGTATATATGGCAAGTATAAAAATTCCCATGAATCTTTGTGGGATGTTGCGGAGCACACTGGTGATTAAAAATGGTTAAAGGAGAACTAAAGCTTAACTAAAGAAGCAGGTAGAAATGTTGTACATTTCGTGCTTCTGTACCAGCCCAAGGCAACCACAGCCCTTTAGCAGGGAAGATCTGTGTCTCCAAAGATGCCCCAGTAGCTTCCCATCTTCTTTTCTGCTGATTCACTGCACATGTCCTGTGCTGCTGTCACTTACAGATCTTAGGGACCCACTAACAATATACATAGACTATTAATGTCACAATATAAGGCTGATTAGTAATTAATACAGATAATTACTACATGTCATCACAGAAACCAGTGCAATTAGCATCAGAATTTAATAATCAGTCCTGTAGCATCAGCTTATATTACAGGCCAAACTCATTTTCTTCATGGTAATTTGTGACCATCCCTAATCGTAGCTTCTCAACAGCTGCTCAGAGTCCACTGAGCATGCAAGAGACATTTTCCAAGATGGTGACCCCTCATTGGAGTATTACTTCTCTTGAGAAGCTGTAATTTTAGGTTAGTACAATAAGTTCAGTATATAAAATATGGCATTTTTAGACATATTCATTTTTAGGGTTTAGTTCTCCTTTGTAAAACAGGATACAATTTTTTTAGAATAATTGGCATTATAGACATTTTCAAAATGCACTTTTCAAATACATTGCGGCATGATCTGGCTGGGGCAGATTGTCAGTGTGGGCTTTGTTATTTCTTATAATCTAGCAATTTTATCACAGATCCACTAGACAACTGTTTTGCTTTTAAAGTACATTATATTGTCCTATATGTGAGAAGATTGGTTTTGAGGATGAGGAAAGAAAGTAGGATAATTAAACTGTCATTTTGGATTTAAAAAATACAAGCTTTTTACCAAATCAGGTAATTCTGTTATAGAGATGTTGAGATGGCTTTAGGCATAGTATTCAATAATTATATACAGTATTAATGCAGGTCTGTTTAATGCAGAGCAATTTAGATATTCATGCACTGTAGGACTTTCTTGGCTTCTCTAATGTTGTCCTTCCAATTCCAAACATGAGATGATAAAAAGGAATGCAAACTGAAGCAAGAATTTTTTTAATGCAGCTTTGAAAAGTCAACTAAACTCTGAATGCAAAAATTATGAAAAATACGTTATTCTATTCTATAAAATCAGACTTTTAAAAACACATTTTTCGGAATTTATTAAACCCTGAGGATGGAAAAATCTGAATCTGAAAATCCAGCATCTCGGACCTGTCGAGGTTGCATATAAGTCAATGAGAGAAGTTCCAATGATATTTTGATGTTTGCTGGGTTTCGTGCAATTCCCCAAACTTTTCTGACTTTTTGGGGGGAATTTTTTTTTTAAGGCAAACCCTAGCGGATTTGATCGGAGTTTGTAGCAGCAAATATTGAGATAAATTCAGACTTTGATAAATAACCCCCTAAGTCTGCTGAGAAAAACACAGTGTTCCTGAGACTGATACAGTGCATATTTTCACAAATAATAAGAATATTATTTACAAGATATTCATGGTTCGTTTGTACTAATACACATACCTTTAAATTACTATCATTACACTTTCATATATAAAGATATATATATATATATATATATATATATATATATATATATATATATATATATATATATATATATATATATATATACATTTTCCTTTACTAAACTAACTGTAGCTTAACACCCTTGCATGTAAAATGCATACTGCCTGGAAAAATTTAAAATTTTTCTAAATTTATTACCATTCAGAAAAAACAGAGACTGTACTTATTTTATTATTAAAACACAAATGATAAAAAACAGAGGACCAAGGACAGACCCATATAGTACTCTACTAACACACTGGTCCTTTTACCACCACTATTTGTAATTAAGGATGGGCGAATTTAACCCATTTCGCTTCGAAAAAAAATCACAGCCAGCATAAATTTGCCAAAATGCAGTAAAGTCTATGGGTGACATGTATTTTTGATGCATGACATTTTTTTTTGACGCACAACATTTTTTTTCTCCCATTGAAGTCTATGGGCGTCAATTTTTGCAGCGAAAAACAAAGTAGAAATTTATCACCCCTAAATCTATGCTTTAGCCACTTCTCTCTCCAAGTGCAAATATTATTTTACAGGCCAATATTCCTCAATTTAATCAGTAACCTTCTGGTACTGTGTCAAATGTAAATCTAAGTAGAGCACATCCACCCCACCCCATTAAGGTAATGTTCCACAGGAAAAAAATAAAGTAGAGCAGTGCAGCAAGAACCAGGGGAGTAAGCTGTGTTTCTGTTGCTTTAGAGGCATAAGGCTGCTTAGTGTCAGATTACCACTAGCCCTATCCAGTTTGTCATTTGTGGCATATGGAAATAAAGGGATCAGTTTGGGAGGAAAGTGCTGGAGAGGATAGGGGGTAGAGCCAGTGTGAATTGTGGGCAAGGCTAAGGCATGTCTGTGTAGGGATGGGGAACCACCAGGGCCTCATCAATCATTGATCTGTCCCTTTGGTGACTGACCATAATTGGCGGCACAGCAACCCTTTTAATAAAGCTATTTTTATTGTAGTTTTTATTGGCCCTGTAAGCACTGCATTGAGTTCAGTACAAAGCTAAAATGTTTTTTTTTCTAGTATGAATTAAACGCTTTAATCTTTATAGGTACAGTATACACATTAAAAATAATGTTTCTGTAAAAGAAATAGCTATTTATCCATTTGACTTATTTTACAGTGCATGTAAAAAAAATTCCCATAACCTACAAACACATATTACAGGTATCCTAACTGTGATGCGATCATCATGATTTGAGTTAATTGCTTGGACAGATTACCATGTGGGAGGAAAATCAGCATCTTAACAGTACAACTGTTTTTATGGGCTTCTTGTTTTATCGGAAATCCCACTCCAGAAAAAACCCACGCATTTTGTTCTTTAGTATTACAGTATTCTGGCATTCAATCCTACTTACAGTACAATATGGTCTACTAGATAGAGGACCAACTAGTTTCTGGAAGTCTGTATTAGGCATATTAGAAGTAAACTAATTTGTAAACTTAAAGAAATGGTTGAAATGTTGTCTTAAATCAAGTCTCTGCTGTAAAAATGTCTACTGTACATTGTCTGCGATGTTAAACTGTGTCAGGATTTTAAAACTGCCTACAGATTCCTTCTAAAATTATGTTTTCAATTTATATTCATTCAAATGCACAGGGTTGGGTTTTTCTTTTACACAACCCAACAGAAATTTTCCTAGATGTTCTCCACTATAAAAGAAAAAGGGGATTGGATTTTTTCAATGTAGACTTTATGGAAAAACAGTACTTTCTTATACATTATCATCATTTGTAACCAGCAAAATTATAATGTTATATTTCTTGGCCCTCACTATAGTAATTTTACAAAAAGAAACATCAAAAATGAATATGTTCGAGTTCAAATTTGTTCACACAAATTTTGAAATTCAAGTGTAAAGCTTCAGTAACTAAAATCTGCTACATTTTATATAAAAGTCAATGGGGAAGTGTGTCTGTAAATTGAAGCAACTTTATTCTTTCAGTTTATTTAAGCAGTCAAGACCATTTTATCAAAAACAATTGGAACATTTTTTTCCCTTTGTACAGCATGTCAAATGAGTAAAGGCCAAATATATCTGAAATAAAAGTGTGAAATAAGAGCTCACCAAAAAAACTCACATTTAAAATTCTGCCTCTACGGTATAACTAACTATTATTACAGTTTTCTTTCCTTGAAAGCACCCTACAAAATACAATAGTCTTATGTTCTAATAACCTTAGTAACATTTTAGAAAAATATTTTTGCTGAATAATAAATTTGAACATTATATTCACATAATAATTCATAACGTGATATTTCTTTTGGACATTATGGCTCCTATATGGACAGAAGTGCAACTTGCTAAAATGTAGGCAAAGTGGAGGCTCATTGGGGGTCATTTATCAACACTGGGCAAATTTGCCCATGGGCAGTAACCCATGGCAACCAATCAGATTGCTGCATTCATTGTTCTACTTGCAGCTGGCTTTAAAAAGCTAATCGCTGATTGGTTGCTATAGGTAACTGCCCATGGGCAAATTTGCCCAGTGTTGATAAATGAGCCCCATTGACACCATTCAGAAATGTACTTGCATCCATTAATGCTCCTTTACAACTTGCAATGCATGCACCCAAATTTGCGTCTATCATTGTTTAAACATAAATTAAGGTAGTTGCAATTTAGCGGGCATCTTAGAATTTGTTGACTTCTGGGGGGAAATACTACATTGTGAGTATAAGCCATAACTAATTGCAGCCAAAATTGTTTACACTGCACATTGCATGTTTATTTATAAAGACCGTTTGACACATGTGTAAAGATGTTTAAGTGCATTTAGAATATGGGAAACATTAAGGGGCAGATATATCAAGGGTCGAAGTGAATTTGAGGGAATCTTCTAAGTAAAAAATTCGAAATTCAAAGTAATTTTTTGGATACTTTGACCATCGACTAGCATACTACAACTTCGACTTCGAATTCGGTTTGAAGTAAAATACTTCGAATAATCGACCATTCAATAATCGAAGTACTGTCTCTTTAAAAAAACTTCTACTTCAATACTTCGCCAAATTAAACCTGCTGAAGTGCTATGTTAGCCTATGGGGACCTTCTAGAGCAGTTTTCTAAGTTTTTGGACGTCGAAGAAAAATCATTTGATCGATCGCTGAAATCCTTCGAATTGAACGATTTTAATTTGACCACAGGATTCCCAAATTCGTTGAAAAAAACTTCAACTTCGATATTCGAAGTCGAAGTGTTTAAATTCGATGGTCGAATTTCGAAGTATCTGCCCCATACACTTCAGTATCAGATTATGACATTTTAAATCACACATAGTTCTAATTCTGTATATTTTGTGGCATACAGTATGTAGCCACGAATACCTAGTTAGAAGGGCAGTTAAAGTGAGATTTAAATGATCACATATTTGCTGTCTTAAATATTGTCAGAGCTATGATACATATAAAAGGACCTGAAACACACTATTCTAAACACATTTTCAATAAAGCTTCTCATTTTGAATATATATTCATATATATTAAGTTCTAATATACTGGGCAAACTTTACCAACTGTTTCAATCAGTATTTGTAAGTAATTTGTTTGTTTGATATCCAGTATACACCCTCCTATTTTACAGCGCTAAAAATAAGTAGTTACATTATAAATACATGTTCATAATTATAATAATCATAATAACATTTATTAATATTTTAAGTTTAATTAATAATTGGTATGCATGGTTGTAAAATGAAATTAGTTAAGTCAAGTATCAAACTGAAGTGTCCCCATTACAAAATAATGAGCTGGGTGTTCTCAATGGCAAAAGTTAATGAGATGCCTTCAAGGTCACTGATATTACTATTATTGTATTATGTGAATAACTCTGGGCTAATTGGAAGAGAGAATATGAATGTTGTATATTCTCTTTCAACAAATATTGCAAAGTTGTTTTTTGTATCTAATGTAGAACAGATTCAAGTCTGTTTTTGCATTGGAGGACACAATACATTCAAGCCACTATAGGTGGATTAGTGTTAAATATCCAATATATTCACATCTGACATGTTATCCCTATGCTAGTTCACCTTGCTTCATCCTGGCCAATATGAGGGCCAAGGTGTTTAACTACAGCTTTTAGTAAACATAGCAAAGCAGCTGATTGTCAGAATAATTAAACATGGCATACTTTTTTAGTTCTGTGTTGGCATTTTTATTGAGCAAGCCATGAGATCTTACAGCTCCCAAATGGCATTCTTTTTTTCCAAATTATGTAACACATTAAAACCAAAAACTTTCTTTGGAGCATGGGCAGTTCCTGAGAAAGCACAAAAAAGACTGCAATAGCAAATATGATAAAATATGAGTTGTGTTTTGTTTTTTTGTCTTAAAGGAAAAATATACCCTCCCCCTTTTAGACATGAGTTAATTCATTTGGACTTAAAGGGGAAGGAAACCTAGTCGGCGCAAACCCCCCACCCCCCCTCCCGTTTGTTGCCCAGGGGGGAGGAGGGAGGGTGGGCAACAAACGGGAGGGGGGGTGGGGGGTTTGCGCCGACTAGGTTTCCTTCCCCTTTAATATAAATTGTTAACAAAGACATAACTGATTACAATCCTTTTTTAAGAAACAGGTTGAAACATCAGATTGTCGGTTCCAAAAGTATATTAATATTTTAAGGAACATGAAACTCTTGGGAATACAATAATATGGGTCCAACATATCCCTACTTCATACTTTCAATGCAAAATAAACATTTTATTTTAATGTCAGAAAAACCTTTCAGCTATTCCTTTACAGAATATTGGGGATGGTTTAGATCATTTTAGATATAGCTGCCCAGCAATATAGAAGCAATCCCAAAATATACACTACTGTACATTCTTTCTCTATTTTGATTCAGAGGTAGAGCACTCTTTCTGTTAGAAGTATAAAACTATTTTAACCACTTCATGTAGTATAGGATGTACATCATCAATATCTTACCATATACGGGTCCTGAATCCCCTTTGCTAAATGAATGTGCAGTGCCTCCAACTAGTGGGATCCGGGGATACACATATTGGTGGCCCGACTGGGAACAAATAATTAAACACACCAGTTGTCATAAACCAATATGAACTTTATAAACTGAATTCACGTAAAATGCATTCACATATATATATATATAGCAATAATCCCCTGCCACAGTCTTTCTTAAGGCAAAGTCCCACACTCCACTCTAGGTGGATAAAGAGAGTCACAAGCATGCTTGGAAGATCTTTATGACGTTTTAGTCCTGTGATTTGTAAGTGCTGTACAGATCAAGACCATCAGATTTATTATTAATATTATTTTGCTAGGGGTTTGTGATTATATAATGCTCATTTTAGTGTCTGTATTAGGACAAGATAATTAGCTATACAGTTCTATAACTCGTTCTATAAATACTAATTTAAAATGTTTTATTTAAAATGTTAGCATAACATCAGATTAAATACTCCAAGAGAAAACATTACTAATCAATATTCATTAATATCCATCTACATTTGAATTACCCAGATGACTGACATACGCAAATTTAGAAGACTAGTGTTTTGACACTTGTGCATTGATGATTTTAATTACCTGCATATTCATGGTCATAGCTTGTTTTTACCCCCTACAGGACAAGGAACTCAACAAGAATCTTCACTAGTTCTAACCCAGTGCAGCAATGCCACCATCCTATGTTCTTCATTTTTTGTAAGTGTTGTCCATCTTTCATCTATATTTTGTGATGTAAAGTGTTTATTAGCAGATATAAAAACTATTATTCTAGTGTTCCCACAAATGCCATAAGTGTTTAAGTAAACCCCTCTGAATGTTTTACATCATGTTTCTACCAACACTTTTTTTTATTTTCTTTATGTAGTATAAAGTGTTCCTGTTAGTACTTGTTCTTCATAATGTTTCCTAAGCTCATGAATTCATAATGTAACCCAAAAGCCAAATGAAGTGCTATTTTACTGTAGCTCTTAATCTGTAGGTGGTTATTCTGTAAGTGTTGGCCCTTGCATTATGTAGGAGGCAGTGTTGTAAAACTATATTTCTCAGTAGAAATAATAAAATGGGAGCCAGTGGTTCTTAAAAATAAACAATAACTTTATTATTGGCAGGATTGATGCACCAATCTCTTGGGAAATATATAATAAAATATGATAAGAAAAAGAACAGTTGTTTATGATATATTGTACATATGATATACTTAGGGGGTTATTTATCAAAGTCCAAATTTATCTCAATATTTTCTGCTACAAACTTTGATCAAATTCACTCGGGTCTTTTCATCAGATTTTCATGAATTTCGCAACTTTTTCGGAATTTTCACCCGAAAGCTTTGGGTATTACACGAAACCAAGCGCACATCAAAAAATCATTGGGAATTCTCCCATTGAATTATATGCAACCTCGACAGGTCTGAGATGCCGGATTTCAGATTCAGACTTTGCCGTCCTCAGGGTTTAATAAATTCCGAAAAAATTGTAGTTTTTTAAAAGTCTGATCACAAATTTTTCGCGATTTTTGCATTCGAGTTTAGTAAATAAACCCCTTACTATACACATAGAACCTTTAGAAGTAATCGCCAATCAGGGGCTAGTAAGCAGTCTATAGATGGTCAACCTGCAAATGTTCAACCTCAGCTTGCAAGGTCTCAGAGTGGAACTTGGGCAGCACTTCATCTAACCCTATGCACTTGGATCCATATTCTGGGCTGGTACATCAGTCTACTCGATAAATACCATAACTTAACCTAACTTACATATGGAGGCTTATTTATTGAAGGTCGAATTTTAGTGGGTCAGAGGTTTTTGAAACCAAGACTCTTAAACCAGTCATTGAATTTATTAAAAGATCTGAATATAAAATGTATGAACAAAAAAAAGCGCAAAACGGTGAGCTAAAAAATACAAATACCTTGAAAACATCTAAAAAGTCAGGTTTTTCAGACAATTCCTAGCAGAAAAAAATCCGAAAACATCATAAATCCAAATTGATTAAAAGTTGTCCAATAAGATCAGCACAGCTCCAATTGACTTCTATAGGACCTTGACATCTTTTATTTGGCATTTTTCTTTTTTTGCATTAGAGGTTTTCGTGGAAAAAAAATGCAATTCAATTTTTAGTAAATGGGCCTCCTAGAGTGAGCAGTAAAAAGATATATCCTCACAGCTAACTTCCTTCAATGGGCCTACCTCTGCCTAGGCTCTAAACATCTCCTTCTTGCCTAGGTGGAATCCAAGGAGGGGCTCTTTTATACAATAGAACAATGACCCCTCCCGGCTGGTTTTGGACAGTTTCACATAGGATCAGAGAACAGTTTTTCCCTCCCAACTGCAATTTAGACCCAACTTAGCTGTCTTTTAACTTTAGGGAACTGCCTGCAAACATACATTTTCAGTCCTCTACAATAACAAGGCTATGGAGTGCATCAATATTGAATAAGATTGGCCAAGCTTTTTTGTGGATTTTAAGAGAGCTCAATGTTGCAAAGAGAGGACTCCATAGGTGATCCATTCTAAAAAAAAAAAAAAAAAACTGTGCTTCAAACACTTGGAGGAGATATTCATTCCATGGTAGTGTATGAGCACATTGTTTATCAAAGTTCCTTTAAAGTGTTCTTCTAGCCTGTCATTGAGGTTCATCGTGCAACCATAGTTTACTGTCAGTGCATCGTGTCTGTGTTCTCTTTGCCAGTTAAGTTTGACTTTGTTTGCTATATGTCATGTTTTTGGAGGCTGTTTAGTTTGAGAACATAATGTCTGGACACTCTGTTATCTGCTTTATGCTGCTTTGAAAGCTTCCATGTCAAAGTGTTTTATTTTACTATTGAATGTCACTCAATCTAATATGATCCATATCTGTAGCTGCTTTAGTAATGAGGGAGTGTGAGTGCTTAACATTCTTTTCTATGTTGCATTTCTATTGTTTTGTTCACATTGTGTCAATAAATAGATAGCTTTGGCTATAATTGCACCAGACTTCGGCGCATCTTTGTACAGTATGGTGCAGTAAGTAAATTATGTTTAAAGAGTATCCCATAGGCAACCCCCTCTCTTAATACCTTTATTTTAACTATTCTTGTTTACAAATGAACAGAAGACCATCATGTAGTGAGTCACTGCCAGTGCCCTCTTCTTTAACACAGTCTTCTGTGGGAACCTTGGAGCTCCAGGGTTCCTCTGCATCAATAGGCACAATTGCATGAAATTTAAAACAGGGAACAGGAGAAAGGCAGCAGAAACCCGAGTACAACTATACCCAAGTGCAAGGACCACATTTTCACTCATGTACCTTTAATAAATGGGCTTTTTAAAAGTTAACTCAGCTAAGTACAGGGCAGTCAAGTGAGAATTATACAACATTCTCTATTTTAAGTCTTATGACTCTCCAGTCCCATTTCTCTCTACCTTTGCTTTCTTGAACCATCAGTAAATTAATGGGAAAATCTAATTCTAAAGGGCAGGTTATATACAGCACAGACGCATGCTTTTGAAAAATGGGGCTTTTGGATTCAGGACAGACATAATGTGATTGTACACTTCCCTATATTTATATATTTAGCTCTAGTTTAAGAAATACAAATATGCGTATTCCTTATCTGCATATACATGTATATATTTATTCATGTCAGTCATATTGTTACCCTTCTTTATAGGAACACATTAAATACTTTGAATCTGAACTTTTATATCTAAAAGAGCCAATATTTGGTTGTGTTTTCATATTACATGCTGAACTGAATACTATCCAAAGGTCAAATCGTTTGTATGTCAGTATAAATTTCTCATGCTTTGCTTGTCTCAGGTTTTTCCATAAAGCAGTGTGCTGTTGAAAATATATCACTGTTATACTAAATTCAAGGGCACTTTTGACATTTTATCATTCTATTTTTAATTTGTCAAAGGACTCCAATAAAATTGTAATAAAATTCTTGCCTGCAGCCCTTATACATGTCATTGTAAGTGTTTGACAGGTTTCTAGATGGTCACATTGTAGTGTACCTTATAAATATGCCTCATTTAAAAATGCAATTGCTATGTGAAAATCACAAACATGACATCATATTGCCATGTCTGTAACTGACGATTCAACATTATTAACTAAAACTGAATTGTGGAAACCACTAATTATCATGTCCCACAGTTTGAGCATATTTTAGCAATGCAAGTGTGGGGTTTGTTATACAGAAAACTCTGAAGCTGGGAGTTTCCTGCCCCTTTTCAGGGTAGAATATATGTCCCTATACTGGTCACACAGTGAGTCAGCCTACTCACCAAAATGAAATAAAGGTCAAGCTCATAAATCTTTCCCTCACATCTCAATCACCCCAGCCGGCCATAAAGGAGGATAAGAACAGATATAGTGTGATATATTTAAAGATTAAATATATTTTAAATTGAAAAAATTGAGATATGACCCTGAGTTGTAGGCAAATAATTTTGTGTAGTTCACGCTACACTTCCTCAGTAATAAATGAATCACAAATGTATAAAAATAGATTTGTTTGTTTTTCTGAACATTTGGATACTGCCCTTGCTCCTTTATTCAGCAAAGCAATTGGGGCAAGTCACAGTTATAGAAGAGTGTTTAAGAAGAGTGTTTAAAAGTTTGTGCTTTGCATGAGAACTTGTGTTGACAACCCTACATTGTTGACATGGGAAATCTTGTATAGACAAAAAGCAGGGAAATTTCTGGTTTTGTTTTTTTTATGCATGTGCAAATGCATGTCATTACCAAAAGGCAGTTTTGATTTATTGTAGCCAATGTAATATGCCATAGGACTAATTTAATTTACCATTTATGGGGCATGGTGCAAAGCGCAGAAAAGACAGTGGCAAGCAACATGAAGTTTGTTATCTGCTTATTGTGTCCTAAGTTGCACCATTTTATGCTTCAGAATGGTTTGCAAAGACTTGTGCCTCAAGTTTGGGGCTGATGGAGTGGATTTGGGTAGCATGAATGCACCCTATCTTTTCTGCATATTTAGATGTCCAAGCTAGGGAGCACCAGGGGACCCTAGGCATTGGAGAGCCCTGTACATAGTAACATAATAAGTAAGGTTGAAAAAAGACACACGTCCATCAAGTTCAACCTTTTAGTTTTTTTTTAATCTGCCTAACTGCTAGTTGAGCCAGAGAAAGGCAAAAAAGCCCATCTGAAGCCTCTCCAATTTGCCACAGAGAGGGGAAAAATTCCTTCCTGACTCCAAAATGGCAATTGGACTTGTCCCTGGATCATCTTGTACTATGAGCTATCTCCCATAACCCTGTATTCCTTCACTTTCTAAAAAGCCATCCAATCCCTTCTTAAAGCTATCTAACGTATCAGACTGTACAACTGATTCAGGGAGAGAATTCCACATCTTCACAGCTCTCACTGTAAATAACCCCTTCTGAATATTTAGACGGAACCTCTTTTCTTCTAATCGGCATGGGTGACCATGTGTCAGCTGGAAAGACCTTAGTTTAGAAAGCAGTCGTTTGTGGGGCACAGTATCAAGCGCTTTGGCAAAATCCAAATCACATCTGCTGCCCCCCCCCCACTGTCCAGCATCTTCCTTACCTCATCATAAAAAGCAATCAAATTTGTCTGACATGACCTATCCTTCATAAAGCCATGCTGATTGCTGCTCATAATGCCATTCACTAGGACAAAATTTTGAATGTGATCCCTTAACAAGCCTTCAAATAATGTGCCCACCACAGATGTCAAATTTACTGGCCTATAATTGCCAGGCTGAGATCGTAATCCCTTTTTAAATATTGGAATAACATCAGCTTTTCTCCAATCCATAGGCACCATACCAGATGAAAGTGAATCTGAGAAAATCAGAAATAGGGGCTGGTCTAAAACTGAACTAAGCTCTCTTAGAACCCAGGGGTGTTTGCCAGGTACTTGTTACCTGGCTAAGGCAGGCATTACAAATAGGGCTCATTTGTCCCTGATGATACTGCACTCTGCACCTTGAACTATTTTCTTTAAAAAGCACAAGGTGCAGAGGGAAGCTTCCACCTCCAACTGCTACAGGTGCTTCATAAATTGGTCCTTACGGGTATGTAAATGAGCTCTCATGCCTTGCTAAGCAAAGATAAAAAAAACATGCAGTAGCTTGTCATCCTAAATCCCCTTTATTAAATGATACTCAATGCTGTCTTTAGGTGGTCAGAATAGGGACAACTACCGGGGGAACCACCATGGTGGCTGACTGCATTTTGCAAATGAATTCATGATTTATTAAAAAAGGGGCAATTCACTAATTAAGTATTTTCTGTTCTATTTATCCTTGGTTTGCTGAATATTTTCCTAACAGATCAAATTTTAAGCAGGTTTAAAAATAACGATGTTGTAACGATGCTATTATGTGTTTTAGTGATACTGCGCAGTTTTGTAGTTTTCGCTTCACTGCAATTCAATTCTCTGGATCATTTTTTGCTGAATGCAAAAGATAAGGTCCTGAATTTGATCAATGAACATGCACTTTGCCCAAATACTTCTAAATTAATAGGATTGGTGACAGCAAAACAAAATAAATAATAAAACAGTTGTGTGTTCATAAAAATATGACGTTTATTTAAATTCAGGTGGCATATATTAAACAATAATGATCCTTGCAATGTATCCTAGATTAGTAAAGTAGACACCGATGTTAATTTACATACATTTTAATGGAACTCTATATATAGTACTGAAATGTTTCTTTGTATACATTTGAATAATTGCTTGCAGTACCTTTTGGAGCAGATTTTTGCTTTGCTAATACACCATAATATTGGAATATAGTTACAGTGGCTGACAAATACACAACATCCAAAGGGCTCCTACAGACGACAGCCTTAACCATAGCTCCTCTGCATTCCATTTTAAAGAACATCTTGCTTTTTTTATGAGTAATAATTTTAATGAGTATTTGTCAAGGCCTGATGGCACTTATGATACTGAAGTCGGGACAAGGAAGCTGCAATGTAGGCAGGAAAAGTCCAAGGGTCAAGGAACAAGGATCAGTCAATATAGTGCACCCAGGAACTCACTCAGGAAGAACATATATTTGGGCATCGAACCCGGGTCTCTGGCACCTTTTCATTGAAAATTTTTGCACCAAACCACCACGTGATGACATCAGGAGGTGGCACATCACTACTTTGGGCATTGTAAAGAGGAGCGTGAAGAGTATTATTTTACATTCAATTACTTCACCTACTGCATTTAAAAGAGTTTATTTGTTATTTTATCAATACTATTTCTATTCATTTTCAAGCATTTTAGGTGAAACAGTAATTTTGTTTACATCATTCATATTTGGAAGGAGTGATTTTTTAAATTAGTTTACGCCAGGGTCAGTGTCGGACTGGGACACCAGGGGCCCACCAAAAACCCTTAGACCAGAGGCCCACCCAAAAACCTTTAGACCAGGGGCCCATTTTAAGTATTATTTTCTTAATCTCCTCACTCAACCTCTATTCTCCTATTCTCTTTTCTTTTCATACTATAACCTATTATTCTAGCTATTTAGCCTTTTTATACTTATATAAATAAGGAATGGCCATGAAATAAGCCAAATGTTTAGAAGCAGGAGGGCCCACTGGCACCTTTGCCCACCAGGAGTTTTCCTGGTATCCCGGTGGGCCAGTCTGATACTGCAAAAAACGAAATGAAGCTGCACATCTGGTCCCTCTCTTCAACGTTCACGGTGCATGGAACATCAGAAGACGGCACCTGACGAAGGGGTACACCCCCGAAACTTTGTATTCTGTTTGGCTTGACATTAAACTTGGGTGATAACCCTTGAGCAGACTACGTGTGCTGGATTCACTTTATATTCTTACCAGTCCGACACTGGCCAGGGTAAAAATAATTTGCTCTGTGCTGTACACCATTTTGACATTCAGTTTCTACTTCTGAAAGGGAAGATAACAAGGCAGTTTATTGCCAATAGATTACTCACAATAGTGCAAGCTAGAATGACTTTTTTATTCTGTAGAATGCTTTACCATACCCAAGTAAACCGCAATAGTAGCTCTCTCTCTGTTTGTTTAGGATAGCAGCTGTCATATTAGCTTGTGACATAACTTCTTGTCTGAGTCAATCCCAGTTTACTCATAGCTCTGTGCTCAGATTACAGTAGGAAGGGGAGAAGGGAGGGGGAGAGGGAAGCAAACTGAGTATGCTTAAGCCTGTGTCCTAGAGGTTTATGCAGGAAGTCTGATACAGAAGGCCACATATACACAAAGGAAGGAGAGAAATGTGGTGCTTTTTTGATAGAGGACTCAGCACAGCATTACTGTATGTTCCTGGTCATCTTCTCTGCTCCTCTCAGAGACACACTTTTCACACCAACCACTGCCACCTTTCCTCTCAAACCTTTCTATCTTGTTGCTCCTTACCACTATGTCTTTTACCACACAGCACTTAAGCTCTGTGTACTTATTGAGTACTTTTATATATTGTACTTTTATTTATATTGTACTTTTAAGCATTGTACAGAGCTGCAGCTCCTAAGCAGCATTTTACAAATAAAGTTATGCATATCATACATATATTACTTTGAGGGTTTACTGTTGTATTTACATAGACCTTTTTGATAAAGCTTACTTAATTTTAGCCTTTCCTTCTCCTTTAATACTTTTTGCCCTTTTCATAAAAGGTTTGTTTCTAAATGTGGTGAAATCTGCAAAGTCAATCACAATTAGAATAAACAAAAAAGTGCAGAGTGCAAAATAGACCACAGTATGTAGTAATTTATATATTCTGAAATAAATATGCTGTATTCTGAGAAAGTCCAAGAATTTTATAAAATAACATCCACTTTGACTTCTATTAATTTTAGAAGTAGTTTTAATTTTGAATATTTTCTGTCCTGTGTGCAATTAAAGTATATGCATATTTCAATAATTACATATTTCTTGATATTTCCTTAAGTTTTTGATCATCTTGCTGATCATAACACTGCCAAAATACTTGTGTCACTCAAGTTTGAGATCATCATATGTTACTTTTATAGCATAACATATTTAAAATACAATTTTTATTGTGCTTTCATTCTCCTTTAAAGGAGAATTCAGTTCAACACAATATAAGATGATTCATGATTTTTAGTTAGAATACATTATGTTCCCCTATAATATTTTGCACTTTGTAAGATACATTGCACCGTTAAAGACTACATTTTCTTTATAAGATAAAAATATGTTTTCTCAAAATGCATTTAATGTTTTTATTTATTTTTTTTGCAGATCAGGCCATTCATTAGGAAGCCATGCTTGGATTTTAATAGCCATTTTTCAACTTGCCATGGATTTCATTATTTGTGAATCAGGATCCCCAGGCAAAGCATACAAACATTTACAAAGACCTTCACTAGTACATAGGACACATAAGGTTGCTTTGTGGAGTCCAAAAGAAATGCTAAAACTGAGGAACCAGAAACATTATTGGAATCCTATTAATTATGAACGTTCTGTTTTGCCAATAGAAAGGAAACATTATAAAACATATCATAAAGACCATGCAAACATAATTTTTTCTAGAAATGTGCCATTAAAAAACTCTATCATGGAAAACTCACATTATTCATCAGAACAAATAAAAAGCACTGTCAAAATGACAAATCTGAATAGGAGTAAGCGACAGCTCCAAAGCTGGGACAACTTGAAACGTTTTTTGGATAGTGAAAGTCAGCTAACGACAGTCTCTGAATTTATTTTATGGGGACCAACAGGGGATGATGACGTTGTGGTGTCAAGCACATTCCCTGGAATTTATGAGACCACAAAAACCTCTACTGTTCAAGCCAGGACAACTTTGTTGGAAACAACAACTACCACAATAGCTTCCACAACCACAAATGTCAAAGTCACTACATTACAAAACCCAGGGATTCATCGAAAGAAAGCCCCTGGTAGGATTAGCACAGCTGACCCAAATCCAGGTAATGGAAAGACTGCACGACCACCAAGGATACCCAGTGAATCTTCAGGTATTTATATTTATGTATATTTTTTTATAATTTTATTTGTATGGTCTTGAGGGATTTTCTGTAATGTATAATGGGCTGCTGAAAATGTTTGTATGTGTTTATCAAACAAAAGCTTGAGTAATAAAAAAAAATGTATTAAAAGTTGAATTTTCGGAAAGTTTGAGACTTCAGGAAGCAAATGCAAAGGGATTAAAACAGGAATAGCAACAATCAAATATCCATTGTACTGTGTTTCCTTTATCGAGCAAAACAATGTGGAATACATCTATAATTTGATTGTGTAGTTCAGATGTCTGTGTTTTGATCAATTCATAATTGTATTGAAAAAAGAAAAATCGTTTTGGTGCAGTTCTCTAAATATGCCACCTGCTGCTATGGCCCAGCGCATTGTTTTATAACTACAAATATATTTTATTTGATCCAGTCTCACAATAAAGTCCAAAAAAGAGTTAATGACATGAATAATGTAGACATTATTAAAGGGATACTGACATTTATAATGACTACATTTATTATAAAGCATTTCTTTACACAGGTCAAAGGAGTTATGTTCTCATAGCTTAAACGTCCACAGCATTTTTATCTCTTTAACTTTCATTCTATGAATCCATATGTATCCCTCTGCAGCAATGTAGTAAATGTTGATGAGGCTTTCATTTAAATAGCAATTGATGGTTTTGTCTCGTGGGATAATGGCTCTGATCCTGAGAATTTATACATAGACTTATTTTCTTTTGTTTGCCAGAAAGGAAACAGAAATACTGTAGTTCTCACATTGAAAAATATGACATTGTTTATAGGTGAAAGTAAACACTTCATTCTTTTAAGTATTTTACATTGAGCAGCAACCTTTACAGCATTAGTTTTTGCTTCATTTATTCTCCCAATTTTCTTCCAAATTTCTTCCAAATTGTAGGAGTTGAGCCACACGTGAAGGTCATTTTGCAGACAGCCATTTACAAATAAATGCAATTGCATCGCTAATGTAATAGTAGATTTAATATTGTATTTTATTCAGTGTATATAATAAATAATATTTAGTAACTGCACATAATGTATTCATCACTTTCATTTTTTTTATAAGTATTGTAATAGCTTAGCTGTGCATTTTATGTCATTCCAAATCTTTAAAACATTTCAGATCATTAGTTTTATTCTTTTCACCATGTGGCTATGGTAATGAATCATTCAGCCAATAGACACACATTGTAATGATAATACAGAGCATGCATGCAGCATAAGAGAGTCTATACTGTTTTTAAGATTTCATCATTTTGGCTTATTAAAGAAAAATGACATTTATAGATTAGTGATGGGAGAATTTATGCGCCGGCGTCCAAAAAACAGATGCCGGCCTCAAAAACGAGACGGTGCCGTTATGATAATTTTTCACCGTTTTGCGAATTTCGCAAATGCAATATAATTTTACTGTTTCTATTTTATTTTGGCAACGTTTTGTGGGTTCAATAATTTTTCGGTTGTTTAGCCGTGTCCAGTCCAGTCCAGTTTTATCACTGAGAGTAGCAACCTACATGGAGGTTAATTGAGTCGAAAATTATCTCATGAGCAGTTTGATTAAGAGATTCCCAGACATTTTAGCTGGTTTGGGCAGAAATTATGTAACCGCTATCTGAATTGCCAGAAATTGCCAATGTTAATGTAGTTGCACATTAACATTTTTAACTGCACTCTTAGGGGCAAATTGACATACCTTCAAAGTTGCGCCAGCGTAGATTCACGTAGTTGGTAGATTCACCAGGGCTGCGCAAATTCACGAAGATCCGAAGTTGCGCACAAGTTACCGATCATTTTCAAAGTTGCGCTAGCAATGTTACGATCAGTGGTTCAAAGTTACGCTAGCGATGGCAAATTTGTATACGCCGTTCAGTTAAAGTACAATGGCTGTATATGCAGCAGCAAACACATTACACTACACAAGGCCAGGGAACCTTAATAAATGTGTTCTAATGCCCTACACATGTGCCAACAGTATAGTTTAGTTGCCATTTAGGTCAAATGTAGGGGGGTAGGAGGGTACCCTTTAAAAAAAATCGCTCTTTTTCAGCCTCTCACCCTTAAAAAAGTAAAAGACGCCAGCGTTTTTTGGGAATTAGAAAAAATTTCAACATTTTTTGAAGCAATACCTATCGACTGTATTGCAGTTCGCCTGATCTGAGGTGGCGAAGTAAAGTCTGGCGCAAGAGGTAACGTTCAGTAAAATCCGCAACTTAGTGAATTAGCGTATCTACGTCCCTTCATCAGAGAGCAATTCGCCTGGCGTAAGGGTGTGAAGTCACGCTAGAGTAGGTCCTACAATAGGCAAAATGATGTCACGCTTAGACTATAATGAAGATGCTTGTAAGCATGGAAGAATGAACTGTGCTTACCATTTATCTATGCATTGTTATCTGACACTGCTATCTGATGCATCTCCATACCAATAAATTGTGATTGTTTTAATGGGGAAATCTTGTCAATCAATGCTACTCTTTCCTTTCCTTACCATACTGTATCTGTATTTCAATGTAGTTGCTGCTTGTCTGTCATAGAACTTAAATTACACTGTCAGCTGTGAGGAACCTGAATGAGAGGGTCACTTATGTGGTCTTTACTGCACAGCATGTTTATTGGCATCAGCATTTAAAGGGTTAAAACAACATGATATTTTAACATTTGCCCAAATGCCATATACATAGAAAATATATATATTTTTTTAAATATAAATCATGTTCTCATTTATACTGGATTAGAATAACAATGTACGCATATAGTATATAACATTTCAAGGATATTCAGATTTTAATTATAAGACAAAATATTAATACTAGTTATTCTTTTTTTTTCTTTTTCAAAAACAAGGGTCTTTATATACACGTTAATGATGATACAGTTGCTAAGTGACCATATTATTTCAAGATAAACTATTATAAGGCTGCGCCTTCATGCTATTCATGCAATGCTATTCATGAACCAGAGAGAATGCAGAGTTATGCAACTAAAATGCTAACAAGAATGGCATAATTAAAGGGATCCTGTCATCGGAAAACATGTTTTTTTCAAAACACATCAGTTATTAGTGCTACTCCAGCAGAATTATGCACTGAAATCCATTTCTCAAAAGAGCAAACAGATTTTTTTATATTCAATTTTGAAATCTGACATTTTATCAATTTCCCAGCTGCCCCAAGTCATGTGACTTGTGCTTGCACTTTAGGAGAGAAATGATTTCTGGCAGGCTGCTGTTTCTCCTTCTCAATGTAACTGAATGTGTCTCAGTGGGACATGGGTTTTTACTATTGAGTGCTGTTCTTAGATCTACCAGGCAGCTGTTATCTTGTGTTAGGGAGCTGTTATCTGGTTACCTTCCCATTGTTCTTTTGTTTGGCTGCTGGGGGGAAAAAGGGAGGGGGGTGATATCACTCTAAATTGCAGTATAGCAGTAAAGAGTGATTGAAGTTTATCAGAGCACAAGTCACATGACTTGGGGCAGCTGGGAAATTGAAAATATGTCTAGCCCAATGTCAGATTTCAAAATTGAATATATAAAAATCAGTTTGCTCTTTTGAGAAATGGATTTCAGTGCAGAATTCTGCTGGAGCAGCACTATTAACTAATTCATTTTGAAAAAAAAAATTCTCATGACAGTATCCCTTTAAATAATAAGGAAAGACAGTCAAGGTTTTTTTTCCTCTGCAGAAGATGGTCAAACACATTAGAGGGCATTTTAGACAGATAGTGGGGGAATGTTTTTTTCCCAATAAAAAGGATCAACACACCAGAAGCCACCGCTTTAGTTGAAAGATGAAAGGAGGAGAACATTCATGTAAATCAGCATATGTGGTTCTTTACAGTGAGGGCAAAGTAGTGGATTGCCCTGCCGGATGATATTGTGATGGCAGATTCTATTTATGAATTTAGGAATGATGTGAGCAAGATTAATATCAAAGGCTATAGTGATACTATAATCTACAATTATCTACAAGTAGTATAATTCTTACAATTCTTACAATTCGTATAGATATTGAGATATAAAGCGTTAATATATCTGAGTGTACTGATAGGTTGATATGAGTGTGTGCACTATGGTTAGTTTGGAGGGGTTGAATTTGATGGACTTTGGTCTTTTTCAACCTAACTTAACTATGTAATTAACTATTAGCATACTTATCTACTATTTATTATGACACACTTTTACTAAAAGAAACGCAAATTGTATGTTGTTTATTTCACTTATGTTATGATATACTATATATGACCCAATGGTCCCAGTTTATACAGAATAGGACTCATAAACTGGGATGATGATGATATTGGGGCAAAATTCACTAACAGTGGGGCAAATTCACTAACCTCCACAAATTCGCCAGCGACGGCTAAACTCATAGCGTAACACTTCGCCAGGCATAGATTCGCCAGGACAACGCTAATTCACTCAAATCTGAAGTTGCATCCAGGGCTCCGAACGCTGGTGAAGTTGCGCTAGCATTACTGTGCCAACTGAAGCGAAGTTGCGATATTGTTGCCTAATTTGCATACGGCGAGAAGTTAAAGTTCAATGGAAGTATATGTTGCAGCAAATACATTACACTCCACAAGCCCGGGAAACCTTAATAAAATAAAATTGTTATATTGCCCTACACATGAGCCCAGTGTATAGTTTATGTGCCATATGTTAGGAAATGTAGGGGGAAGCCAGTTACCCCAAAAAAAATTTACACTCTTTTGCAGCCTATAACCCTGAAAAAAAGGAAAAGACACCAGCGTTTTTTTGGGGCAAAAAAATTTTCAACTATTTTTTGAGGAAGTCCTATCTACTCTATTGCACTTCACCTGGCGCAAGAGGTAACGTTCAGTAAAATCCGAATTTTAGTGAATTTGTGTAGTTACATCCATCCGCCAGAGCGCAAATTCACCTGGCGTTAATGATCGAAGTACCACTAGAGTCTATCTCCTTTGCTGGTGAAGTTTCGGTGGTGACCGTTAGTAAATCGGCAAAGTTTCTAAATGACGTCACACAGGCGTATTTTACCCATCGTTAGTCACTTCGCCCTTAAGTTAATTTGCCCCAGCGGATAGGGGTTGGGTGGATTATTGGCATATCTGGTCATATTTGAGCATCTATGTTGTCACTAGATTTTTAAAAGTTGGGGTAGGTATGCTATGCACTGTGAGATTTTTTTTCAAGCACTGAGTAGTACTGTTCTGGACATGCAGTTGAAAATATTAATCTGATTATTCATATTATTTATTAGTGTTATTAATCTGATAATTTTCATTCTGTTACGTTCAAGTTACAAAGGTGTACCATCATGCACATTTCTCTAATACAATTTTGTAGGATACATGCATATGGCAATTCATACACTGAGTACAGGGAGCATTTATGAACCATAATGTAAATTTGGGGTAGACATTTAATAGACAGCAGTGATGTAACCTGCTATATTGCCTAAGATATGCTATAATGACTTTTTTCCCTAGATCCTGGATAACAGTGCTGCTAGATCTGCAGCAGAAATATCTGAAATATGTATGTGGCTTTTGAAATACTGTTTAATCTTACATGTTACTGATAAATCAGAATGAATAGAAGTTTATACATTAAAACATTCATAGCACAGTTTATTTATTCTCTATTATTGTGCAATTGCAATTTTTTGATCAGATTATTGTGGAAATCTAGCAGAATCAAGCATGTCAAGTGATTTGTAAGGTGACTAATAGCAGAACAGTTTGCTTGTCCTACATGAAGCTGTGGTAATATAAAGACTACTATTATTATTATGTATGGCCCCATCATCTCCCACAGTGCTGTAGTGTAGAGTGAATGGATACAAGTCAGCAGTTTACATATACAGGTATGGGATCCGTTATCTGGAAACCACTTATCCAGAAAGCTCCAAATTACTGAAAGCCTGTCTCCCATAGACTTTATCATCAAATACACATTTTTCAAAATTATTTTCTTTTTCTCTGTAATAATGAAACAGTACATTTTACTTGATCCAAACTAAGATATAATTAATCCTTACTGGAAACAAAACCGGCCTATTGTGTTTGTTTAATATTTACATGATTTTCTAGTTGACTTAAGGTTTGTTATGCAGAAAACCCCAGCTCTCAAACATACTGGATAACAGGTCCCATACCTGTACAGATAAATATTTCACCACAATAGATGCGAGTTACAATTGCATATAGTTAGATTGTAAGCTCTTCTGAGCAGGGGCCTTCCTCATATTGCCTCCTAAGAGATTGTTATCTGTATCAATGGTTGACCTCTCAAAGAAGTGTCTGTAGCAATATTCCACTGCCTTATTGAAGGGCTTAGTTGTACATTCTATGCAGCATCTTGGGATCCAGTCCTAAAGGCCTATTGAAAACACAATAAAATTTTGGGGCCCATTTACTAAGGGTCGAAGTGAATTCGAAGTGAATTTTCAAATTCAAAACCTTCAAAGTTTTTTTTTGAAAATCATTCTATTGATCAATTAAATGTTCTAATTTAATGATTTAATCGATCGATTGAATGATTTTACTTTGATCGCATATGGCCATATTCGATAAAAAACTTACTACTGCAATTCGATGGTCGAATTTCGAAGTTTTTCCACTTCAAAATTCTACCCTTAGTAAATGTGCCCCTTTGTGTTAAACTAGAAAACATTTGTGGGGTTTGTGAAGGAGATAAATGAAAAAAAAGTTCACAATGTAGCATTTTGGATATTACAATTTTCTAGCCATGAACAAGGAGTTAAACTTTGATGTCATGGGTTATATATCTGCTTATTGCAATAAAATAGGTACTGTATATACATAATGTATTGTTTCTTTATGTCCGAGAAATGTGCCAAGCAAGCAAAACCATATGAGGCTCATAATAAAATTAATTAACTTGTTCATCCTTAGGGGTGTATCAACTCTAACAAAGGAAGTACTTTGAAACTTATAATTACACCATGGAAGCTCAATAATCAATCTTTGACTGCAATATAGAATAGAAATGCAGTATGATAATGCACATAAAAACACGAGATACACATATTTTCATTTAAACGTAATATGACTGCATTTCAAAAACACTAATTAAGATACTGTACATCATTGATCAGAAAACAAAATGCCAGTTTTATTACCAGTCATTTAGAGGAATGATTCTTTTAAATATGCCCCTGTTTTGCTGATGCATTCCTTTTAGTAGTGATTAAATTGTCTTGCAGACTGAATTCAGGAACAGGAAAGTATAGGGTGCTGTTTGACCCAAATACATTCTGTATACAAAACTATCCCTAGTACACAGAATTAATGTCTCTCATAGTATACATGTGTGACCATATACACAGATAAAAAAGACAAAAGACTTATTTCTATTAAATTATCATATTTTATGTTATGCATACTTTTCTTTCTATAGAATCATTTTCAGTGCAGCATTATATTTCTCAGCCATTTGTAATAACTTCCAATTAAGAACCAGTAGTATTTAACAGCAACCCTTTTAGGAAATGTTTGTTCATGTTTATTACTATGGAGCACATGGGACATTAGAGGGCGCCCTCTGTAGTAGACCAGATAGTATCCTATGTCTTAGGGATGAAGCAGCCATGTGGAGCAGAGCTGGCAACTTTTCATCTTGTTTGTTATACGGCAATAAGCTTTGTTCTTATTGGTTCATTAAAATGACTGACGGTATTGTTTCACAGAATGGATAGTTTATCTGTTTTGTGAAACTGAGCTTTCATTTTGTTGAAAGAATGAATTTTGTACTATAAAATCTTGCTTTCTGTCCCAAACATCTATTTTGTCATTAAAATCTAGCTTGGCATGCACTCGTTAGTTACACTATTATATATTCTGTCCAAGTTTTTTTTATTGAATTAATTCTTTAAGTAACTTTACACATACGTGTGTCTGTATGGATGTTATACATTTGTAAGACAGATTGCTTGTTAAAATGTACAGAATGGAGTTTGTGATATAATGACATCCTTTTGTGCACCAACCAGATGTTCTCATTCTTTAATAGAAATAAGTCTTTTGTATATTTTTTTATTTGTGTATATGGTCACAAATACGTATATACCATGAGACATTAATTCTGTGTACTAGGGATAGTTTTGTATAAAGAATGTATTTGGGACAAACAGCACCCCATAGGAAAGAGGTTACAGATAGTCAAACGATTCACAAAAAAACACAAAATAGTGGCAAAAAAGTAAATCCATCTTTATTTCAAACATCATATCTACAGCTTTATGTGTTTTGTGCCAAAAAAGATGTTAAAAAAAAAATTATTTAAATTTTTTGAAGCTATTTTCTGGCAGTGTGAATATTGTCAGAAATTGCAGAATATTTATTCAAGATATATTTACCAGTGTTTTTATTTTTTTAATCTACAAAAATGTAGAGCACTGCAATAGTGCAAAACATGTTCAGATAACGAAGGAAACCCTTAACTGTATAGAAACAGTGACATAGTTTAGTACAGTAACTAACTACACTTCAATTCAATTTATTTTTTGCAAAAGCAAGCATGTTCATCGTCACAAGCATTTGCAGTCTGCCAAGAGATCCTACTCGAAGCTTCTTGATCCAATGCATATCTAAAGAAGATAAATAATAACAAAACTCTTCTCATTAATTGTACACAGAATTCTCCTAATTTCACATACAAAGTCAGTTTTATATGGATGCACAGATGCACAATAAATGCAAGCCTCCACCTAGATTGAAATCCATCCCCATTCTTTTTCTAACTCAAGACTACCCATTTAAAATAATAAATCTGTGTACCCGAATTCTTGCATTTATTGGTGGCTGGTTCAAATAGGAATATTTTTATTAACAGTTTTCAATATTTTACAATTAACAAATAGGGGGAAAGAATTGAATATAGGAGGGATGAGGAGAGATTGAGCACTGCAGAGACTTAGTTGTTCAGTGACTAGTTGTTACATTTTGCTGTTTAGGGAAGTGAATGGGTAGAGTAGGGTGTGCTGGCCAAGAGAAAGGCTTTTGTTGGTCTCTTTTTGTATTTGAGCATATTGTGTGCAGTCTCAGCTTTTATTTCTTCCAGGGTTGGCAATGTGATTGTTTATCAGTTCCTGGCTAGGAGGGACTAGCTTGCATACATTCTGTGCAGAACCATATACTTAACATTTGCATTGAAGTCAGATGGAATGATCCCTAGCAGTCTTTTGGGGTTGGAAAGACCTTATGGTTGGTGGAGTAAGTTATCAGGTTTGTTACATTTGCACAAAAGTCTTGTGCTATATGGCAGGTTCACCATATTTGGAAGAAGGTTTTCGCTGCCTTTTAACATCTTCAGCAAAGATGTTAGGATACAGTGTGTGTATTTTGTCCGAGGTCCAATACCACTTGTACTTATTGGTGAGTTCGAAATGGTTAAGAGATTTGGAATATGTGGATGTTTGTACACACAATCCAAAGCTTCTTTCTGCCTTTATGTTTTTGAAAAAAGGTTATGTTTTCTGATGTGAGATGCTCAATGTTGGCTCTGCTGCAATCATAAGCTGCCATATTATACACACAAAAATTAAAACAAAGGCACACTTCATTCAATGCTTCTGCAAAAAAGAAGATTTTTCTTTTATTTTTGGTGAGATCCCAGCAAAGATCGGGGCTAAACTCCTTAATCAATATTTGGATGTTTGCGTGTATTCTGTTGTTTACAGTCTATGAAACTTGGAGGTCTTGCTCCCATAAGGGTATTACTGCTGGTTCTCAGAGAGATGAGTAAGCAGAAGTTGGCTGTAAGCTGCAGCAATGCCTTTATTTTTTGATGGGGGTTGTGAGGCATTTTAGTTTGAATGAGGTTGCGCCATTTAGTATTTGTTTCTAAGAAGTGTCAGATCCATAAATAATTAAAAGTTTAAAACCAGGATTTAAATAGCTCATTGGTCACTTAATTAACCTTTCTTGGATGTCATGCTATAATTAGATGTCATCTGCCCTCAGATATCAGCCTCTCCACTGTATGTTACTGAGGCCACCATAATGATTTCAAAGTGTAAACCCTAACTTCGCCCAATCCTTTCTTCCCCAATCTTTGCTCTTTGCTCTTGTTTACCCCCAAACAATTACCATATCTGTCAAATCAATGTCCAAACTGAATTTGCTTGCTCAGGTCAATGAATGAATGTACAGTGTACAGCTAAGCATAGCCATGGCTCCACCTAAAATGTGAAATAATTTAGTTATCTTTGGAAGTTACCTTGTCCTATCAGAACAAAGATACGATTTGGCATTTAAAGCTAATGATTACCAGGAGAGTAGTGATTTGTGTTGTAGAATGAACTTGAAAACTAGAAAAGAGAATATTCAATACAAACAAAAACCTTTGCTTCTAACTTATAAGGTCCAAATGTAAATGTGTACAATTTATACTTAGCAATTTGTTTATATGTCATATTTCCAGTTTGTTTATTCCTATTCCTAAAACTATCCTTTGACTATTTGAGACTGTTTAGTTTAATATAGGCAACGCACCAGAGTGCTTCAAGTCTGAACGTTATCGGAAGCTGGCTGATTTGAAATTCAGAACTCTCTGCCAGGCATAGAAATGCATGCCAATTAATTATCTGAGTGGCAGCTGGTGTGGCATAATAATGAGAGCAATTGAGATTTTCTTTGATTCCTTTAAAAATGGACCAAATTAAGTGTTACCAATATTTCTTCTATAGGATAATTGTATAAACATATGTATATATATATATATATATATATATATATATATATATACGCACATATGGCATGTCAGTCATACTGTATGCCCCATAGCCTAGACAGAAAATAAATGGTATATTACCTGCTTTGGTAAGCTACTTATCTTAGAGTAATGCTCATTTTGCTTCAGTGATGCCACCCATTGATGGATCATATACTTTTTTCAGAACCCCACTGGTTTCCATTCTTATTCACTGACTGTGGCAAATCAACTGGCTTTCAACCGTTTTTTAACACTTCTCAATCTCAGCAAGGATCTTGATGATATGATCTATCTGGACAAATGTGATTAGTTCTGTTGTATCTGAGCATCTACCCATGCAGATCAAAAAAAAAAAAATGTCTTTCTGTGAGAAACAGAAATATTATATATGGGTGACATATGTTTCCTCAAAACTCTAAGGGGCCGATTCACTAACTTCGAGTGAAGGATTCAAAGTAAAAAAACTTTTTTCGGGCTACTTCGACCATCGAATGGGCTACTTAAGACCTTCGACTTCGACTATGACTTCGAATCGAAGGATTCAAACTAAAAATCGTTCGACTATTCGATAGTCGAAGTACTGTCTCTTTAAGAAAAAACTTTGACCCCCTTGTTCGCCATCTAAAACCTACTGAACTAAATGTTAGCCTATGGGGAAGGACCTACCGAACTCAATGTTAGCCTATGGGGAAAGTCCCCGTAGGCTTGCCTAAGTTTTTTTGGTCGAAGGATAATCCTTCAATCTTTGGATTAAAATCCTTTGAATCGTTCGTTTCGAAGGATTTAATCGTTCGATCAAAGGATTATTCCTTCGATCGAACAATCTAACTATTTGCGATAAAATCCTTCGACTTCGATATTCGAAGTCGAAGGATTTTAATTCCCAGTCGAATATCGAGGGTTAATTAACCCTCGATATTCGACCCTTGGTGAATCGGCCCCTAAAACTGTGTTTATAATATTGCTTAATATTTAGAAGAGAGTTGAAATATAAAAATAAAGACTGTACACAAGGCAAAATTGTATTAATAACTTATTATACTGTTTTAATATAATTTGTTGCATTTAAAAGTAAAATAGTTTTTCTATTTTAAACATATATTTAAATATATTAAGGAAATAAGCCCAAAGGGCAAGAGAAATACGCAAAGTACAATTTCTGTTGCAAATCAATTTTTACCTATAAGGGTAGAACTCCACGAGTTGGACGGAGATGCAGGCATCAAGATTCTAATTGGACTGAATGAAAAGTCGCAGGTAAAAACTACATTAAATCTGCCGCAACACGACTGTCAGATGTGGACGCAAAAAGCAGCAGCTTCATCCGACAGTCAGACCGTGTTACCTTCGACTTTTCATTCAGTTCAATTATATCTTGACGCATGTGGCGTCCAACTTGTCGCGTGATTTTTGTCGGCGGTCGTCGATCCGATAAGAAACGTTCATGGAGTTCTACCCTAAAGAAACATTTCTCCCTATGATTATATTATAATTGTGGCTGCATTCTTAATTGCACCTGTCACAAATGCACATGATGTGTCAAATCTGATTGATGCAACCCCCTGTTCAGGGTAGTGGCAGCTCAAGGGGTTTCCCCAGCATAAATAGCCCCAGCTGTCCACCATTCATTTGTAGAAGCAGATAACAAAAATGACCTCTCCATATCACGGTATTCCAAACCTGTTGGTGAAATTGCAGGTTAGGCAATTATCGATGGAAAATGCTTACTGACACATATTTGAGAAATAATTACCTAACCGTATTCCACTGGCAGGGTCACAGATCATACCAGTACAGCCTATGGAAAAATATATGCAGTTGCTTGGTCTAATTCTCGAGAGAGGATTGTACAAGAGATTGAATGTGCTATGTGTGTCTTCCCTACAGACCTAAGTTGTTTGGTCTGTAGGGTCTAATTGCAACCCCCAAATTAATATAGGTGATGGACCCAGTAGAGGAAAGATTTTTGAAAAGGATGACATTGACAAGCCAAAAAAGGAGGAGCTGAGTAGTAGAGAAACTGCTTTCCACTAGAGTTTTTATTGGTCCCCAGACTTTCTGCTGTTACTCCCCATTCAGTGGGAATTTTATCTGCTAGTCTGCTGTAATGTAGTAAGATTGTCAGGAGACAACATTTCCAAAGAAGTTTATGCACTGGCAATGCAGCTGGCACAGTGGCATTTGGCATTTGATCTATATGGCGCAGAGCACAGCAAGAAACAGATAGTTGACGGTTTTGTCCTTTTATTGGACATCCTCCATGGAGAATCTCCTTCAGCAACTATCAGATCAGGCAACATTAATTCCGGACTTACTTGACTTCTTAATTGCACAGCCTGAATCTTTATTCTATTTACCAGTACCTGTTCAATGAGCATATGGTTTGTAATTAATAATGGCCATTTCAGAGAATTGTGCATGTTATTTGGGAATAATTAGGCTGCAGCAATTAAAAGCAGTTTAGGTACAGACTATAAAAAAACAAGTTGTCCCGTGCTATTAAGAATTACTTTTACAGATTCCACTGGACCTTGCAACAATGTTATTGGGGAAACCTCTGGAAAATCTCTCAAAAAGTGGTCAAAGCTTGGTTAAACAGATTTTCACAGCAACACGATTAGCTATTGCAAGCAAATGGAAAACGGCAATTGCACCTATCCTAGCGGAAGTAATAAAAAGGGTAAATACCAACAAGGTATCCGAATATGGCATTGCCACATTACACAATAGACTGGAACAATATAAGGACGTAAGGGACCTATGGGAGCTGCATTGTCCAGCTGTAGGATCGTAAGTAGAAAGGTACCACCCAGCCGCCATCTGCCTAATGGAGCCAAACGGCAACAAAAAGCAATTGTGCAACCTATTCCAGCTCTTCGGCTAATTGTATTTTTGAAACACTTCTAAGCCTGTTGTGCTTTAATACTTTGGATTAAATCCCCCTAGTGTTTTTATTTAACCAAGATATAGAATTAATTATGCCACTGTTACATTTGCTTAATTCTTACAAATCTTTTGCAACTTTGTTTGTAAAACTAATGCAGTTTAATACTCTATATGACACATGTGTTTCCAAATTACAGTCTAATGTTTGATTGATGCCTATAAAGATAAGTATCTCTCAGTTAAGGTCATACAAGGACCAAGAAAGAAAGGATTCAAACCAGGATGACTTTTGAAAGCTTGTTATTGCTGTGTTCAGATTAGAAATGAGAGAGCCACAGGAGGGAGAAAGCATTAAGTCAACTGACTCAAGCAGGTTCGAAACAAAGCAAAAATCTTTTGAACAGAAAAAGAGCCACTGCCTGGCACATAGTGATTCAGTGTTTGCTCTGTGGCACATCAAAAGACAGAGTCTTTCATGATGCTCACACACATCTTTGTAAACTGAACAATAGTAGAAAAGAGAGTGGATCTGGGACATGTGCTACCAGGGTAGATTATCTGTCGCATTTATGAAGCAAAAATAGAGAACAAAATGGACACATTTTTCTTTCTAAAAGAAGTTCTAGAGGTTCTAAAAGTTACAGGCAGACTGTAAAATGTTGCAGCATATATTTAAAAAAATACTCATTAAAGGTCCAATATGTACCTAGGCTTGTTATAAACTGGTTGTATATAATTGGTACTAAAGTTGTGGGCTGTTTTTTTATTTATTTTTATTTATTTTTTTTATTTTATAAAGACCATCTCCCCACCCCTATTTGTTATGTAGCTTGTTAGCAGCTTATTGATCCCTGTATGGTGCCTGACCAATGGCTTGCCCAACCAATATCTGGCTAAATATTAGGCCTGATTCTAATTGGGTCTAATTCTATTAAACGGACTAGAAAATCCCATCAGGCAAGGACCACATTGGTGTAAATTGGGTCCTTTTACAATGGGTCTCTATGGTTTCCTATTATTTTCTTATCACATCTCATTTGAGAAGGTAATGGTAAGATGATTTATTTACTTGTCCTCTCACAATTATTCCAAGTAGAAAAGAGTTTGCAGAGTTTGTTACAGCATATACCATAGGCTCAATAGTTTCATTAAAAAAAAAATAGGTTGAAATGTATTTTCAACATATATCCAGTTCATTGAGCATATGTGAATACAAATGCATATTGCCCCTTTAAAGCCATCACAATTCCCCTTACCCTTAAACAGCACCTTAAATTACCCACCTGGGAAACCACTGTATGTCTGTCTCTTACTTACTGTATCTGTGCTTCCAGTTATAAGTACACTTAGCCCTGATTCTGACCTCACCAGATATGTTTCATGATTGCATCGTTTTCAAATTATCATTTCCTACAGGCAGATCTCAGTTTATAATATCTACTGTTATAGAAAAATATATTTTTGGATTCTGGAGAAAAGTCAAGAAAAGTTTTTAGAATGTTGGAAAAAGCTTTTATTAAAAGCTGTGAATAGTCTGGAAGAAGTAAAATTTTACCAGGTGAAACAATTCAACCTTTTTAAATCTACACCTAAATGTTCCATCTACAAAATGTCAACGGCTGTAATAAGGTTAATAGTAATAAGCATAATATTATAATCTTAATTCAGCATTTACTTACACACATAGAATTGGATTTTAGTTATCAAATAATCATTATCAATAGAATTGCAGGGGTTTTACATTTATATAAAACATAGTGGATTCAGGACAAATATATCTTGGGCAACAGAGAGCTTGACTTCTGGTAGGATTCACAGAAGGTCAGTGTTAGCCCCTGACCCATCACTGTACAATGATTTCCCATGAACCCAACTAGATTTTAAGTCCCTGGTATTCTAATGCATACATTGGTAATGTAAAGGAAAAAAATATTAATATTGAGCTACAGAAGCAATTTTACCTCCTGTATTGATCGGTATCTGTACAAAATGTCTATGTTTGGTCTATACACCTTTCTATTGTGAAGCACTGTGGAATACAGTAGAACCCCCATTTTATGTTTTTCAGGGGTCCAGGAAGAAATTATGTAAAATCCGGGAAAATGTAAAATCAGGGAAATGTGTTAAAGTAACTTTTTCTTCAAGTACTGAAAGTATATAAGCACAGGAGTCAGTTTTACTGAGATACAATATTTACTGTATTCAATAAGCATTGCAGTGTTAATGTTATACTATGGGAGGCATGTGCAAGGCCTCTCTGTCAGTCACATGCACCTAAAGCAATAAGTGATTGGTGCAGGACTGTATAAGGGGCAGACTAATTGCAATTCACCATTTACAGGAACATCAGGACACAATTGTGATGTAAAATCAGGGAAAACATGACTTAAAATCAGGGAAATGCACCCATTGAAATGCATTATACATTGGTGGGACCACAAATAAAAAAAGTAAAATAAAAATATAATACAATTTAAAATCAGGATACTTAAAATAGAGGTTTCACTGTATGTTGAATATGTTGTAGTAATAATATTAATATTTATTAATCTTGTGAATGGTACTTATATATATTTTATATGTATTGTCATATTGAAGGTATGTTTAATAAATCAGAATAATACAGGTATGGGACCTTTTATCCAGAATGTTCGGGACCTAAGGTTTTCCCTCATATTGAATCTTTCTGTAATTTGGATCTTCATAGTTTAAGTGTACTAGAAAACAAGTAAACATTAAATAAACCAATAGACTGATTTTGCTTCTAGTAAGGATTAATTATATCTTAATCTGTATTAAGTGCAAGGTACATTGTTATTGTGGTTGTTCACGCTGGAGAAGAGGCTCTTAAGGGGTGATATGATAACTATATATAAATATATAAGGGGATCATATAATAATCTCTTTAATGCTTGATTTACCAGTAGGTCTTTCCAGCTGATGCAAGGTCACCCATTCCAATTAATAGAAAGTAGTTTCTGATTAAATATTCGGAAGGTGTTCCTTTTTACAGTGAGAGCTGTGAAGATGTAGAATTCTCTCCCTGAATCTGGTGGCTTACTTGATATGTAATATGGTGGCTGATAGATTAGATAGCTTTACAAAGATGTTGGATAGCTTTTTAGCAAGTGATGAAATACAGGGTTATGGAAGATAGCTCATAGTATAAATTGATCCAGGGACTAGTCTGATTTTGGAGTAAGGAGGGAATTTTTTCCTCCTCTAAGGCAAATTGGAGAGGCTTTGAATGGAGTGTTTTGCCTTCCTCTGGATCAACTAGCAGTTAGGCAGGTTTAAATAGAGTTATAAGGTTGAACTTGATGGACATGTATCTTTTTTCAACCTAACTTACTATGAGAAGAACTAAATCATTTGAAAAAAATTGGATTATTTGATTATAATAGAATGTATGGGAGATGGCCTTTGCATAATTGGGAGCTTTCTGGATAATGGGTCCCAGGATAATGGGATAACCTGTAGTAAGTCGTTCAACTGAATAAGTCACATAGGCACTTTGAAATCCTTTGAAAGAATATATAATAGAGAATAGATAAGGATTGTATTACCTAAAGGACACTTGAGCTCCATTGGGGCAATGACTGGTGTGAATGATATATATTCTTTGCAAAGCACTGTGTAATATATTGGTTGCTAGGTTTTTAGGTTGCTAGGTTTTTAAGTTGCTGGAAGCTCAGACTGGGGGCCAGGTAATGTTTGAATCCAGCCCCATTTCAGAGGCAGGAGCCGACTGAGGCAGCTCCTGCAATGGCACCCCCCCCCACTCACTTTTTGCGTGGTGTGCCTCTGTTGGAATCCCAAAACTGTAGAATGCACACCTTCAACCAAAGCCTTTTTTAAGCCATGGGCACAGACCATATATATATTAACCAGCAACAGTTCCAAGCTATAAATACAACAGAGCTCAAACCAAGAATGAACTTATTACACACTGCCATCTTGTGGTCTCTATTGAAAGCATTTTATAATCACAGAATTATAAATTGTAATATCTTTGATTTACTGTATAATAAAGTATACTTATCTGAGAACAGCAAATGATGAATTCATATAACAAGGTATCTAGTAGATAAAATCCTAAATAACCCCTACCTGGATATCGTATTCCTTATTCGGGTGGTGAGGCTTACACATATTTAGGTTGCTTTAGTAGTAATATCTTGTTTGTGCCACATTATGTATTAGTAATTTATTTGATGATATATTTAGTTTCTTACTGGACATTCCTTTATATTACCTGGATACCAAGGCAACCAGAAAATGTTAGTACACTGTGAATGGGTTTAATGAAGGGTCACTAAAATGTTGAATTCTACAAAGAACTTGTTTTTTCATTTAGTTTTATGTAAATAGTTTTTACTATTTACACAGTTATATATATTTGCTTTCAGAGAGTATTTGTACAGTGGAATTACATTTTTATTGAACTTGAATTGTAGCTGGTGTTTTGTTTTTCCTTCTTAATCATTTTTGCTAATGTTTACATGGTGATTCTTGAAGGTGATATTATTAGTAAATCGCTCTGCATCTGGTTGACAACCTGTTTTGATTTAATTAAATGTTTTTTGTCTTGTTCAATTATCTGTGCCATTAATTTAAGAATCAGGTTTCTGAATGTGCCATGATTTAAAAGTAACAACTGGGTGTTTATTTATGCTTAAACATCAGATAACTGTCTCATTAGTAATGAAATATAATTTCTCAACCAAATTGCCATTTGCCTGATTAATAGTCTAATTTTCAAGATTATTAAGATTCATCAGTTTACTAGCCAACGGAATGGTAAACAGAAATTTGGAATTCTTCTTGACAAAGAGCAGCAATGGCAAATAAAAGCTTGATTTCAGCAATTAACATTTTAAAATGGTTATTAACACTTTCCTGACTGAAACATTCTCCTCACTGTCAGTAAGTCTGGGTTTTTCAATTGTGTTGGTTTGTCAGAACTGATTTGACAGCATTAAACTCTTTTTTATGGGTGATAGAGTTCAGTGCTAGCATTAAGCAATAATATCAAGCCAATATATTGTAATCTTAAAGGCTCTGTAATATGTTCTGTGCTATTAAAATTGTCCCTGTTCAGACATTGTCAAATATTGATGCATCAGGCTCCTTAGGACTTATTTTCAGCTGCAATTGTGGTTACATATAAAAGTATTCAATTGGTGCGCATATTGATGCCGTTCATTAAATGCACTTGTGTCCAAATCAGCTGCTCTCACTGCTCTCTATAGTAAGAGGCTCTAACCCCCAGGCTATGCTCCTTTTTAACCCAGCAAGCCATCCAAAAATTGGAAGATTATTAGTACAGATATGGGACATGTTATCCAGAATGCTCGGGACCTGGGGTTTTCCCGGATAATGGATCTTTCCGTAATTTGGGTCTTCATGCCTTAATTCTACTAGAAATTCATTTAAACATTTAATAAACCCAATAGGCTGGTTTTGCTTCCAATAAGGATTAATTATATCTTAGTTGGGATCAAGTACAAGCTACTGTTTTATTATTACACAGAAAAAGGGAATTATTTTTCAAAATTTGGATTATTTGGATAAAATGGAGTCTATGGGAGACAGCTATTCCGTAATTCTGAGCTTTTTGGATATCGGGTTTCCGGATAAGGGATCCTATACCTGTAATATGCAAATCTGACCCGTTTTGCTTTGCCAAAAATTTGCGAAACAGTGAAAAATTATGGACAACAATTTTTTTGACACATGACAATTTTTTATTTAACGCGTGACAATTTTTTCACCCATTTGAGTCTATGGTCGTCTTTTTCAAGGCAAAACCTGGCGAAAAATTTAACTCATCACTACAAGGCTGTTGTAATCAAGTATATGAGAACTTTTACCGACAATATGGCTACTGGAAGGTACTTTTTCCCATTATCCCTATGGAAGTCTATGGAAGACATTGCAGAGGGCACCCTGCTGAACACACATTAATAAATCTTCCTGTGCAGAAATAGCTTGTGCAAGATTTTTATATATATTATTAAAATAAAATTAAAGAACTAATCTCCCCATAGGCTGCACTTCATTGGCCACCCTTTCATGCTGCCCCCCTGTAGAGTCTATTAGATGAAATATGCTCCTGTCTGGAAAGTATTCTGCTCTACTACTTTGCATCTATATTTCAGCTTTCCAAACAGGGACATTTTTCCATCTAATCAACTCTGCAGGGAGGGGAGTCAAAGGAGGGAAGTTTATGGGGGCTTTAGTTCTTCTTTAATCCTTCACTAAAACTGCTTTAATATATTGTTCCCTTTTTATATTTTATTTTCTGCAAAAAAAAAAAGATCGATATAGTCTGGTTGATAGGGTCCAAATTACCCTAGCAACCATGCACTGATTGAATAAGAAACTGGAATTGAATAGGAGGAGAACTGAATAGAAAGATGAGCAAAGTAGCAATAACAATACATTTGAAGTTGTTCAGAGCATTTGTTTTTTAAGATGTGGTCAAAAATCCCCATTTAAAGCTGAAAAGAATAAGAAGTAGGCTAATAATTAAAAAAAATTACTATAAAAATAAATAATGAAGACCAATTAAAAAATTGGCCATTCTATAACATCATAAAACTTCAAAGTGAACCACCCTTTTAACCAATCAATTTAATCTGTCCCTTTTGACTGGAATCTTTCCTTTCCAATTAAAACATCCACTAATCTCTCAATTTCATAAAAAACACTTTCAATGACCCGACTCCAGTCTTGGTAAACTTCCCCACTACAACTTACTGACAATCAATGCTGAATCCCCTCAATCTGGCTTTTGGTCACTGAATACTGCAGGAATTCTCTAACAGGACTTAGTAATTACACATACACCAATTCTATGGCTGCACCCTCCTCTGGAATTGACTCTCGTATTCCTTTTAACTTTTCTCCCAGTCTCTATGCCTTGAAGTGATCTCCTAAAACACATTCTCTTTAGAGAAGTTTAATCCCACCTATCCTATCATTCTTTCATTATACACCAATTGCCACTACCATCTGCTAAATGTAATGTTTAATGCCATACTTCTTAGTTTGCTGCATCATGACTCCTTAATTCCTGAGGCCTCATTTGTGAAGCCAATTTGTGTTTGCACAGTCTTTGGACCCAGCACTGATTGCATTTGTTATCCCAGAATCCAAAAGAAGTGGGTGGGAGGCAGTACATGGGCATAATGTAGAGAGCAGCATGATGTACAGACCACATTGTTACCCAGTGCTTAACACCTTCACCAAAATCTGTCTGTCTGTACTGACAGCCTGATTTTTCTTTTGGTGCTCAGTGCTTACAGCAGAGCAAAGGGGGGTGCAAGTGCTCCCAGAATGAGCACTGAGGGGTGCGCTCATGTCATTTAGTGTTCTTGAACATCCAAAAGCAGAGTGACCCCTCTGATCTTGCCCATCCGTACCTTGTGTCTCAAGCTATCTTCTCCATTTAGATTGTAAGCTCCATTGAAAAGGACACACTTTTCCTCATGTATTGGTTGTATTTTTATATGTAATCTGTAGGTATGTTGTACTGTATACAGCCATCAACATCTCTGCACAGTATATGATCCCATTATAATATATAAAAAGGGTGCCAACATAGCCCCATGCCTTTTAAGAAAAAAAAATCCATATAGGATTTTGCAAATTGTTCTTTAAAACAAAATATTGTCAACAACTTAAGATATAAGTTTAGTCACTTATAAATCAGCCATACTGTAGGTTTGGAATCTGTTGACTTTTTTTTGACCCTTACACACTATTAATCTAGAAGACACAACATCACATGATGAAGGTTACTCGGTGCGCTCTTCAAATGCAGAATTTGAAATCTGTGCAGCCTTGTGTTAACAATTTAATAAAAGTATCCACTATTCAAAGGGCAGGTCTGGTAACCTTAATTATTCTGACAACAAAAAATAATTGATTTATCTCACAGTGGTACAGGGATGACCCATTTGAAATGTCAAATTGGGCAATAAAAAAAAATCCTATTCTTTTACCCATTCCGTTACGTTAATTGCTTATTTTTACAGAAATTGGCGAGTGTAACATGAAAATTATATAAAAAAATATAAAATCAATACAAAAGCTATGACAAAGATTAATTTCTTTTTACTCTCCTCCTGTCAGAGAAATATCATGTTTTTCTTCAGAGTATTGTTTATTAGATGCAGCTTTGAGCAGAGCTAGTGTGTCTTCAAATGGCCACTATTGTGATAGAATACCAAATAAATCATTCTCTAACAGCTTCCTTGAAATCATTGGTATCAGTAAAATTAGACAACTATGTTAACTTTTAAAATTGCAGAAGTACAAATATCTCACTTAAGTCTGGTAACTGAAATCACAGTTTAACATATAAATTCTAAAGAATCCCATTGTATACTACAAAGGTTATCTGTTATCTGCTGTGTATCCTGTGTCTTTTCTACTTTTTCAGCTTTGAATGGCTGCCCCATAGCTATACAGTAGCCTATTTATATAAACTATAGTAGCGTTTCTGAAACAAAAACACCAGTGCAGTGCAAAAGTACATTGTATTTTCATTGCTTTAAAACACTTTAATTTTTTGGTGTTATTTTTCCATTAAAGTGAGAGAACCAGGGCACAGGTTCTGGGCAGGCAAGGGAACCAAAGGGTACACAGAAGGAACAAGGATGAAGCAGAGGGACAGGTCAATGTTAATAACCAAGAGAAAAGTGAGGTACAGAATCAGAATACAATGTAGTCAAGAACATGTCAAGACAGACATTTCTGAAGGTCCCTGCCACCCCACTAGACCAGATATTGTGAAAGAAAGACTATACACATTTATTATGGATTAGCAATGCAATATAGTGGAATAAAAAAATTAATGCAAGAAGAACATTACAGAAAAGTAGAAAAGGAAACAAATAAAAAGTAATTTTCTAGGAATTAATGTAAGTATTTGCACCATCATAGTAAAACACAAAGTCACTAGGAGCAGTTTGAACCAGATCTAGTAATCCATCTCCACCAAATTTTAAGCAGGTTACCATTTATGCTACCTTTTGATTGGTCATTGGTTTTACAGAAGTGATGCAAAGTTTTTTCTGTGAATAATTAATTTAATCCTAGGCACTAACGATGGTTTATTGTGAGTTACACCGTGGAAAGTTTATTACAATCCTTGCATTTTTTTTTATTTTCTTTAGCTAATGAGTAATCATGAGAAGTCTATGAATTGTTGTTTCATGAGAAATTAAAGGCAGTAAAGGCTAATTAAACATGAATTATATATTGCCCATAAAGGAATGCCACCAGTAATGAATATTAAGGCATTTGGTTTGGAACTCGCCTTGGGTCTAAATTAAATCTGGCTTAAATCACAATAATATATGTTGTATTGATGGCTACTCTGATGAAGATAGCGTGGTAGCATTTTTCTTTGCATTAAAAATTAAAGCGCCACATGGGAGCAATAATTCTTAAAACCAATAGCCCTGTAAAAACATGATAACCACTATAACTCACAGAAATATGTTGATGCATAACAGTTTCAGAACTTTAGATGTATTGGGGAAACAACACACAGAGCATTTTGATCACCATGGGGTCTAACAAAAAAACCTGTGTGCATTTTAGATTTTTACATTTGTTGTCTCTCTGGAGGATGCTTACTATGATGCTCTTCAGTGATAGATCATTTGTTGGGATGTGACACAGGAAGAAGACTTCTTTTCAGCAGGGCATAATATACTGTAGCTAATGGTGGTTTAGGAGAGGACCTCAGTTATCAAACCATATTGCCATTCAGGGTTGGACTGGGGTGGTGGGCCTTGCTTACCCAGATCTGCTCCCAACCTTGCTTCCAGTCTGAAGCCTTTAGGCTTCTATGTTCATGTTACCATACAATATTGAATAGGGTTTTCTACCTGTAAATAAACATATATCCAGTTATTAGACACACAATTTCAGTGTCTAAGGGGCACATTTTCTTAGCTCGAGTGAAGGACTAGAATAAAAAATACTTCGAATTTCAAAGTATTTTTTTGGCTACTTCGACCATCGAATTGGCTACTTCGACCTTCGACTACGACTTTGACTTTGAATCAAATGATTCGAACTAAAAATCGTTCGACTATTCGACCATTCGATAGTCGAAGCACTGTCTCTTTAAAAAAAAATTGACTACCTACTTTGCCATCTAAAACCTACCGAGCATCAATGTTAGTGTATGGGGAAGGTCCCCATAGGCTTTCTAGGTAATTTTTTATCAAAGGAAAATCGTTCAATCGTTGACTTAAAATCCTTCGAATCGTTCGATTCGAAGGATTTAATCGTTTTTCCTACGATCGTTCGACCAAACGAATTGCGGTAAATCCTTCGACTTCGATATTCGAAGTCGAAGAATTTTACTTCGACGGTCGAATATCGAAGGTTAATTATCCCTCGATATTCTACCCTAAGTAAATGTGCCCCTAATTGTCAGTGTTACTTATAAATAGATAATAGAATTTGAGTATGGTATATGTTCCCATATTTCATAGATGCTAAGCTGTACAAATGAATTTCAGTTGTCAAATTATCCAAAAGTGTGTATGGGTTTTGTTTCATGTTACAGAACACTTTACATATTTTTGTTGTAGTATTGTAGACACTGCCAGAGCAGGATAGGTTTATGTATCAATGGATATTTGTCATGATAAAAAAGAATTATATGTGTGTACAGAAACTCCAAATTATAATTTGTATGGTGCATCATCATGTATAGCACTTAATGCCTGCTATGTCACTTTATGCAGTTACAATGTTAAAGATGAAATTAATTAGAATATACCTGTCCATCCTTTGTTGAATTATGTTTTGCAAGATTATTTTGAAAAAAATGCTAGATATTTTCTTGGTCAAAATGATTAAACATAGGAATCATTATTTACTGTATATTAATTAAGCAGATTGATTTTTGTTGATGGCTATTGGCCTGTCATTTTAACTAGCTCTAGTAGTAGCAAAGTTAGCAATCCCTTTCCCATTTTATTTAACAAATGCATTTAAAACATAAAATGTAAATGCACCAATTTATGTAGTGTTTTATTTTATTTTTCTACCCATTTTTTTTCCTAAAACCTAAAATTTAAATGCTGTAGCTTGAGACAGTCCCCCAGCAACATGAAAAAATGACCATGAAGTTCTAGTACTCACTTTACCTATAATGGTTATCCAACTGTAATCAAACTGCACAGCTTCATTCACCATATTACTTCTTAAAAAGCCTTTATTGAATGCATCGAGATATAGCTTGGCTGCATTTTTTTTAAAATGTCTCAGTCCCAGGTCTGCACCAATCCACAGCCATATCACTAGAAGTGTGTTGAATATTAATATTACTTCTACTAATTTAATATACTGATGTTAGATGTTCAGAACACTGACCTTAAGAGTTTTTGTCTAAATCCAAGAATTATCTTATGTGATATTCCTTCTTTAACCAGTGAAGGAAATATCTGGACAAAGGTCACTGTGCATTTTCTCACTATAGGTATGTTTCTTTCAACACTTTTTTCTTTCTTTCTGGAGAGCAGTATCCTCTTAAGGACCATGATTTTATGTCTTCTCTGTTATAGCCAGTATTTTAGCTTATAAAATGCTTCTGCTTATGTTCTGTTAATAATGGTGCGTAAACTGGCCAGTTACAAAGCACAATTGTAATCTAGCTAATATGCAAGCTTTAGAATTTGTCAGGCCCTGACATAAAGGTTTATTTAACTGTGGGTTCCCATAAGACATAATAAACATCTTATGTAACATGAAAACAGAAACGATGTATCCTTTCTTATTTGGATAAATAGCATTTACCAAGCATGTTTAAAAGAAGGTTTGATTTTAGGCACCAAATGATAGCTATATAAAAAAAACCTGTGTGAAATGTTCTGAAAATAATAAGTGCTTTTTCTCAGACTGTATAGTAGAAAACATTTAGGGGCCCATTTACTTAGTTCGAGTGAAGGAATAGAATAAAAAAAAACTTAGAATTTCGAATGTTTTTTTGGCTACTTCGACCTTTGACTTTGAATCGAACGATTCGAACTAAAAATCGGTCGACTATTCGACCATTCGATAATTGACGTACAGTCTCTTTAATAAAAACTTCGAACCCCTACTTCCCACCTAAAACCTACCGAGGTGCAATGTTAGCATATGGGGAAGGTCCCCATAGGCCTTCTAGCAATTTTTTGGTCGGAGAAAATTTGTTCGATCGTTGGATTAAAATCCTTCGAATCAAACGATTTGAAGGATTTAATCGTTCGGTTTTTTCGTTCGATCGTACTATTTGCGGTAAATCCTTCGACGTGGATATTCGAAGTCAAAGGATTTACATTCGGCAGTCGAATAGCGAGGGTTAATTAACCCTCGATATTCGACCATATGTAAATCTGCCCCTTAATGTGTTTTTCTAAGGGAACTTAATCAAATATGCAAACAGATACAGGTACTCTTGAAGGACTGGTGGTAGGCAACATGGGAGGTATGTCCACCAAGATTTGTGCCCTAGGCACATGCCTCTTCTGCCTAACCCTAGTTACCGCTCTGCCCATTAGGATATTAAGTTACGATAAATTAGATAAAGCAATTACTAATAATGATATGTGAATATAATAATAATAATATTAAAAATGAAAGGTGTGCAATTATAAGCCAAACTAGCATTGAAATATACACCATAAATTTATGTCACCTCTAGCATAGCTTCAGGTGGTAGTGGTTCTAATGGGATATTGCTTATAAGGAATTCATTATAGGGGTTCTAAAGTCAAACATTCCTTTTGGGTTCTCCACACAAAAATAAACATATCCCCAACTTACTTACTTTAAAAAATGTGCCACTATGTCAGATAATAAAAGCTAAAGTGTGTCCTGTTTCCTCCTCTTCTAATCATTTAAATAGTTACATAATAAAATTGGGTTGAAAAAAGACAAAGTCCATCAAGTTCAACCCCTCCAAATGAAAACTCAGCATCAGCATTTTTTATGCAAGACAGAACTTTATTTGCTTTAGTAGCCACAGAATGGCACTGCCCAGAATTATACAACTTTGTTATCTACAAAAACCCCAAGATCCTTCTCATTTAAAGAAACTCCCAACACACTGCCATTTAGTGTATAACTTGCATTTATATTTTTTTTGCCAAAGTGCATAACCTTGTATTTATCAACATTGAACCTCATTTTCCAGTGTGCTGCCCAGTTTCCGATCTTATACAAATCACAAATGCAAAGTGGCAGCATCCTGCATGGAATCTATAGTTCTGCACAATTTAGTATCATCTACAAAAATAGAAACAGTACTTTCAATGCCCACCTCCAGGTCATTAATAAACAAGTTGAAAAGCAAGGGACAGAGCCGGGCCAACCCAGCCAGGCGCCCTAGGCAACCTGGCCGGGTACGGCGCCGGCTGAGCACCGTTTCTGGCGCGCATGCACGAAACTGCGCTCTGACACGCATGCGCGAAAGTGCGCTCTGGCGCGCTTGCACGAAACTTTGTGCGCACATGCGCCAAGACGTAATTCCAAAAATATACACGTGCAAGTCGGGGAGAGACGGGACTGGACAATGGGGTAGGCGTCAGAGCAGGTACGTGCCTGGTGCCCCCCCCAGCTTTGCGCCCTAGGCACGTGCCTACTCTGCCTACCCCTAGTTCCGGCCCTGGCAAAGGACCTAGTACAGAGCCCTGCAGTACTCCACTAACAACACTGGTCCAATTAGAAAATGTTCCTTTTACCACTACTCTCTGTAATCTTTTATCCAGTTCTCTATCCAGGTACAAATAATATGTTCTAGCCCAACATTCCTAATTTAACTAGTAAACTTCTGCGTGGCACTGTATCAAATACTTTAGCAAAATCTAAGTAAATCACATCCACTGCCATCCCAGAATCGAGGTCCCTGATTACCTTCTCATAAAAAGAAATTAAGTTAGTCTGGCAAGACCTATTACGCATAAAACCATGCATAAAACCATGCTGGCCAGTATCTTATCTACCACTGATGTCAGACTAACTGGCCTATAGTTTTGAGGCTGAGAACAGGATCCCTTTTTGAATAACGGCACCACATGTTGTTAGATTGACCTATACTAGATAGGCACCACATTAGCAATTTGCCAGTCTCTTGGCACCATGGCAAAGTTTGGCAATCACAGGGTTTTTTTTACTAAAAAAAGAATTTTGGATTCTTTTTACTGCTTGCTGCAATATCTTTTTCCATATCAATTTTTGCATGCTTTATTGGCCTCCTTGTACTATATAAATAATTCAGCTGTCCCAGCTAACTTGAAAGCCTTAAGCCAACACTTCTATTGAACCAAAAAGGTTTTGCTTTGCAACGCGTTCCTTGCTTAAAAGGGGAATATACTGTAATGATTGTAATGGCAGCCACTGACTGTGCTGCTTCAGGGGGATTTTTGACTCCTTTTCCACTGCAAGCAAGTACAACAATTGCTTTTGTTTAGCCTTGCAACAGAAGTTTTGTTAAGAAGCAAACAGAAGCTGGTTTCATACTTTACGGAAGTAGAGCCAAAAATCAGTGGAGTAACTAGTAATCTGCAGGCCAGCATGCAGGATGTGCACCCGGGCCCTCTCCAGCCCCCCTCTAAAGAATTGTGATGCACCCCCTGGTAGTTACATCACTGGCAAAAATTCATTCTAAACAGCACAGCCAGCATCTGCCAGATCATCATTATAACAACTGTCAGGGCAGAGGGGAAAACAGGACAGATGTTAGCCTTTATTTCCGAAATGGTGTAACATTTTTAAAGCAAGTAAAATGTTCTTTTTTGTGAGGAGAACCCATAAAAATCTATTTTTGTTTACTACTTTATAACCCCTTTAAGCACTCTTCTACACAGCCAAAGACTACAGCAAGTTGACTGGCGACTACATTATGCTGATAGTTACAGCCTTTTCATAGAATAAAATTATAGATGCTTATGGTTAATAATAATTTCCACAAAAAGTACAGAGTACAAAGTGAAAAAAAGACTGCAATCAGGCTTTTTTTTTAACATGTTTCTCTTTACATGTTATACTTCATACATGTATGGCTGTTTTATTATTGTTGAAAGTAGCCCATTTGTAATATTAAGGCTGCAGTTTACCATAAAGGTGGCCCCAAATGAGCTAGAATAACCTTGTATGCATCTAATTTTCAAGGAGTCCCAAGCTATTGGTTGTGATTTTAAACCTCTTTCATTTAGTCATCATTGCAGTAGTATAAATAGCAAGTCATTACACTTTGGGGTAAATTTATCAAAGAGTGAAGTTCCGCCACTAGAGTGAAATTCCGCAGCTCTCAATTCATTTCTATACATAGTTACATAGTTACATAGTTAAATTGGGTTGAAAAAAGACAAAGTCCATCAAGTTCAACCCCTCCAAATGAAAACCCATCATCCATACATACACCCCTCTACTTTTAATTAAATTCTATATACCCATACTAACTATAGAGCTTAGTATCACAATAGCCTTTGATATTATGTCTGTCCAAAAAATCATCCAAGCCATTCTTAAAGGCATTAACTGAATCAGCCATCACAACATCACCCGGCAGTGCATTCCACAACCTCACTGTCCTGACTGTGAAGAACCCCCTACGTTGCTTCAAATGAAAGTTCTTTTCTTCTAGTCTAAACGGGTGGCCTCTGGTACGGTGATCCACTTTATGGGTAAAAAGGTCCCCTGCCATTTGTCTATAATGTCCTCTAATGTACTTGTAAAATGTAATCATGTCCCCTCGCAAGCGCCTTTTTTCCAGAGAAAACAACCCCAACCTTGACAGTCTACCCTCATAATTTAAGTCTTCCGTCCCTGTAACCAATTTAGTTGCACGTCTCTGCACTCTCTCCAGCTCATTTATATCCCTCTTAAGGACTGGATTCCAAAACTGCACTGCATACTCCAGATGAGGCCTTACCAGGGACCTATAAAGAGGCATAATTATGTTTTCATCCCTTGAGTTAATGCCCTTTTTTATGCAAGACAGAACTTTATTTGCTTTAGTAGCCACAGAATGACACTGCCCAGAATTAGACAACGTGTTATCTACAAAGACCCCTAGATCCTTCTCATTTAAGGAAACTCCCAATACACTGCCATTTAGTGTATAACTTGCATTTATATTATTTTTGCCAAAGTGCATAACCTTGCATTTATCAACATTGAACCTCATTTTCCAGTTTTCTGCCCAGTTTTCCAGTTTAGACAAATCACTCTGCAAAGTGGCAGCATCCTGCATGGAACCTATAGTTCTGCACAATTTAGTATCATCTGCAAAAATAGAAACAGTACTTTCAATGCCCACCTCCAGGTCATTAATAAACAAGTTGAAAAGCAAGGGACCTAGTACAGAGCCCTGCGGTACTCCACTAACAACATTGGTCCAATTAGAAAATGTTCCATTTACCACCACTCTTTGTAGTCTATCTTTTAGCCAGTTCTCTATCCAAGTACAAATACTATGTTCCAGGCCAACATTCCTTAATTTAACCAGTAACCTTTTGTGTGGCACTGTATCAAATGCTTTAGCAAAATCTAAGTAAATCACATCCACTGCCATCCCAGAATCGAGGTGTCTACTTACATTCTCATAAAAAGAAATTAAGTTAGTCTGGCAAGATCTATTACGCATAAAACCATGCTGGCACAAACTCATAGTATTATGATTTGCTATGAAGTCCAGTATCTTATCCTTTATTAACCCTTCGAAAAGCTTTCCTACCACTGACGTCAGACTAACTGGCCTATAGTTTTGAGGCTGAGAACGGGATCCTTTTTTGAATAGAGGCACCACATTAGCAATTCGCCAGTCTCTCGGCACTATGCCAGATCTCAATGAATCCTGAAAAATTAAGTAAAGAGGTTTGGCAATCACAGAGCTAAGCTCGCTAATTACCCTGGGATGAATACCATCTGGCCCTGGACCTTTGTTAATCTTAACATGTTCTAGTCTCTTTTGAATTTCATCATGTGTGAACCATGCATCATTAGTTGTATTACTAGAATTGGGACTGTTAAGAAGGAAACCTTCACTTACTGATTCCTCATTTGTGTAGACAGATGAAAAATATGAATTCAGAATCTGCGCTTTTAATTTGTTTTCATCAACCAGCTGACCCCCCTCTGATAGTAAGGGACCCACCCCTTCCTGCTTCATTTTTTTACTATTAACATATTTAAAAAATAATTTTGGATTTTTTTTACTGCTTACTGCAATATCCTTTTCTATAGCAATTTTAGCTTGCCTTATAGCTTCTTTGCATGATTTATTGGCCTCCTTGTACCTTATAAATGATTCGGCTGTACCAGCTAACTTGAAAGTTTTAAAAGCACGTCTTTTCTATGGGATTTTGAAAAGTTTATTTATCAATGGGTGAAGTGAAAGTTCACCATTTGATAAATACGCCTATAAAAATCCAATAGAAATGAATGGAGAGTGGCGGAATTTCACTCTAGTGGCGGAACTTCACTATTAACTTCATTCTTTGATAAATATACCCCTTTGAATGAGATTAAGAACCATATTAGAATTCTTTCCTTATAATTATCCTAAATTGTTTGAAAAAGATGCAAGGTTTAGGAATCAATATTGTTGTCCAAGTATGTTTGACATAGTAGAGTCAGTCATATTCACATTCAAACAAAATTCTATGTTGCTGTCATTTATTTTTTACTTTCATTCTCATTGCTGATGTTGCGTCAGTGCTCAGCTGTTAAATTTTCCAAATTGTATAGGAAGGAATTGTCACTTTTTTTCTATGGGATTATCCACCCACCTAGAAGAGCTACAATTTAGGATAACCAAAAATTAATCCTTTAATTTATATAAAAGAAAAGCCTTTCCTTTACTATCTAGTATAGGTCAATCTAAAAACAACTGGACTTGCTGAGTAATCAATGAAGACGTTTCACTACTCATCCGAGCAGCTTCTTCAGTTCAACTGACTGGTGTGGGAAATTCTTGGCATATAAACTCTTCCACTAATCCATTTACAATGGCACATTGTAACTCTTCAAAGAGGTGACAACTGAAGAAACTCACAGAGGTGTTGATTCTGTGTAGTTGTGATAGGATTATCCAATGTGTCATGCAACTCCTAGATTCAGGTGTTACTTGTGAGAGTTGCATGAATGGATGTGTGAAGTGTTCTGAATCCGCCGGGGTACAGATGTTAAAACAGCAATGTATGTAGCAGACAGGTGGTGTCGAAGGCCCCCACCTCTGTTCAGAGATGGTCTCTCCACCTTGACATGAATCGCCTCTTTCACGCCTCGTTCAAACCAGCGGTCTTCTTTATCCAAGATTTGGACCTTGCTGTCTTCAAAGGAGTGTCCCTTGTCTTTTAAGTGTAGAAAGACAGCTGAGTTTTGCCCTGTAGAGTTCTCCCTCCTGTGCTGAGCCATTCGTTTGGAGAGCAGTTGTTTTGTCTCCCCGATGTATAGATCTGTGCAATCCTCGCTACACTGGACTCCGTATACCACATTGCTTTGTTTTTCTTTTGGTGTTTGATCCTTTGGGTGTACCAGTTTTTGTCTCAGTGTGTTGCTAGGTTTGAAAAACACAGGGACATGGTGTTTGTTGAAAATCCTCCTGAGTTTCTCTGACACTCCAGCTACATATGGGATGACTATGTTTCGCCTACTATGTGTCTCCGGGCGGTTATTTCTATTGGTGTTCCTCTTGGGCTTGGTTGCTGCTGTTTTGACAAAGGCCCAGTCTGGGTAGCCACACGCTTTCAAAGCTCCTCTGAGATGTTTTTGCTCTTTGTCTTTGGACTCTGTATCAGTTGCCACACATTCCGCCCGATGGTGCAGGGTTCGAATGACACCCAGTTTGTGTTCCAGTGGATGGTGGGAATCAAACAACAGATATTGATCCGTATGAGTGGGTTTCCTGTATACTTCCGTCTTCAAGTTACCCCCCTCTTGGATACATATCAAACAGTCCAAAAAAGCAAGTTTGTTCTCATGGACATCTTCCCTTGTGAACTTGATGTAATTGTCCACTGAGTTAATGTGTTCTGTGAAGGCCGCCACTTCATTGGATCTGATTTTAACCCAAGTATCATCCACATACCTGAACCAGTGGGTCGGTGTAGTTCCCTGGAAAGTAAGTAAGGCCCTCCTTTCCACTTCCTCCATGTACAAGTTTGCTACAATGGGAGAGACTGGAGAACCCATTGCACAGCCATGTTTCTGTCTATAAAAAAGGTTCTTGTACTTGAAGTATGTGGTGTTAAGGCACAAATCTAGCAACAAACAAACTTGGTTGGGACTGAGCTTCGTTCTGCTGCTGAGGGTGTTATCATGTTGCAGTCGATTTCTTACAGTCTCAATCGCCTCTGTAGTAGGTATACATGTGAACAAAGAAGTGACATCATATGATACCATTGTTTCTTCTGCCTCTAGTGTAACACCGTGAATCTTGGTTACAAACTCTTTGGCATTCTGGATATGATGCACTGTATTGCCTACCAACGGGGCTAAGATGTTAGCCAAGAATTTTGCAATGCTGTATGTCACTGAATTTATGCTGCTGACAATGGGTCTTAGTGGGGCTCCTTCCTTGTGTATCTTGGGGAGTCCGTATAAGCATGGTGTGGCTTCCCTGGGATACAGACGGTGGTATAAAATTCGATCAATGGCTTTCTCCTTTTCAAGTTGTTGTAGGCAACCAATCACCTTTTTCTTGTAACCACTGGTTGGGTCTTTCCCTAAGGGTTCGTATGTATTGCTATCACTGAGCAGAGTGGTTATCTTGCAGTCATAGTCAGTTGTGTTGAGCACAACTGTGCATCTCCCTTTATCTGCTGGCAGGATAGTGATGTTTGGGTCCTTACTCAGAGAGCTGAGTGCTCTCCTCTCTTCTGTAGTAAGGTTAGAGGGAGGTGTTCTGGCACTTGACAAAGCAGCTGACACTTTTAGCTGGAGTTGTTCTGCTTCTTCATTTTGCAAGTTATTATTTTTGATAGCAGACTCTGTGGCTGTGATGAGTTCAACTACTGGTATGTGTTGTGGTGTCACTGCATAGTTTAACCCCTTGGCTAACACATCCTTTTCAGGCTGGGTTAGTACCCTATCTGATAGGTTCCTAACCCAAGTGTCTTTGGTGTTCTTTGGTGTCTCATCTTTCTGCCTCCAGGTTAGTTCTTCAGTCCTTTTCCAACTGCTGCTTCGTGACAGTAATGTGGTGAATTTGCTTATTTGTCGCTCCTTACTCTTAATGTGTTGGGCAATCTGTGCATGTTCAACGAACACAACCACCCTTTCCTTTATACTAGATATACTATGACCTGGATGAATGAAAATCTTCATAGTCACTTTCCTTTACTACTATATAATATAATAAAACATGTTTATTGATGTTCATGTATTCAGATGGTTAAAATTAAAGCATCAATTATTTGGCACAAGTTTGTTTCAAATATATATATTGGAAGTTAATGAAATGTATATTTTTGTGCTAAAGTCAAGCAGATGGAATCTATTTTTGAGTGTGATAAATTTGCATCCCATGATTCATTTTCTCACCTCAAGGATTATCTCAAGGATTATCTTTAACAGGGCCCACAGCACTTTTAATGATCTTCATGATTTAAAAGAAAAACATCTTCTCTTTCTTTACTACTAGGTTGAAAAACAGCTATGTTTGCTGAATGCAATTTGTTGGCTGAAGCAAATACAGTATAATGGAACTGGAAATTTGGATCTTAAAATCTCACTTTGCATCATTTACCATGATTTTAAAAATGCGTTTGTAAGAAATAGGTCATTTGTTTTTTTTTTACCCCTGTCTCTGAGACATTTACCTTGGGAAAATGACAAAAAAGTGGAGAGTTTTCTCAGAGGGAAAAAAGGGGGGAAATACTAAAACATAAATGAAGAAATAGTCTTTTCCAGCCAGAGGACAAGAATCCAGGGCAGAATGCTTAGAAATCTATGAGAAAGACTTTTCATAGAATAAATGCCAGGAGAAAATGTAAAAGACTTTTGAGAAAAGTGTATGTGGATTTCTGTGATAAAGACAACAAGGGGAATCAATTACTTAGGATCAATATCTACAAAGTCCTTAAGGTAGTTTCTCTTGCTTTGTCTACCTTTCTATATTTACTATATTTGTTGAAGCAGCATGGAAAGAAAATAAGAAAATCATCAAGATCTTAGATTCAGTGCTTTAAATTGCCATGTTACAGGCATGTTAATTATTCACATTCTGTTCCTATTTAGGTTAGCAATAAACATCAGGGTACAAGAACTCTTATCAAGGGAAAGGGATTATCAAGACAAAATGATAAAAACTACAGAGGTAACCTGTAAGAAACTTACCGAGGGGACGACAGGGACGCCGGTCGCCCCCTCGACGGGGACGCCCGTCTCTCTCTTCCGCTGCCGATGCGGCTAGGCCTCAGGCGCCGGCTCCTATGGAGCGCGCAGCGCGCATGCGCAGCAATTAAAGGAACAGTCGCGCTGGCGCGATTGCGCAGGCGCTGGCGCTGATTCGCCAGCGTCCAATGGCGCCAAATTCAAATCCTTAAATGGCCAGCAGTCCTTTTGTTCCCTGCCCAACGTAGGTTCTGTTTACCGTTCCTGGGTGTTATTATTTCTGTGATTCCTGTTGTGACCTTTGGCTATTCCTGACTACTGTTTGGCTTCCGCCTGCCCTGACCCTTTGGCTTGTTCCTGACTACTCTTTGGATTCCGTTTTGTACTTCGACCGTTAGTTGCTGACCTGGCCTGTGACCTCGACTACTCTGCTGTTTACCGATTTTGTACCGCATTTCCGATTGGTTTCGACCCGGCCCGTTCCTGGACTTTGATAAACTTTACATTTAGTTCCCTTGCTCGCCCAGAGTTCTTCCCTCAGTCTCCTCACTATTAAGTCCTGGCGGCATCCGAGTAGCGGAGGGCTCCACCCTACATGAAAGGCGGCGGTTATAGGCCGAAGCGTGAGCCGAGCCCGGGACATTGGGGTTTACTCTGGGTTGTGGGATACTGAACGTTACATTACGTTGGGCCCAAAAAACTAAGAAGATGGAGCCAGCTGAAGCTACTGCTTCCACCACTCCTTCGGAAGAGATTCTGGCAAATCTTCTACAGAGACTTGGTGAACAGGAGGACAAGCAAGACTATATTGTGCAATGTCTTCACGGTCTTTCTTCCAGACTTGACATGATGCAGCAACAGCCTGTTCCTGGTCCGAGTAATACTACTCAGGCAAGCACTTCTCTACCTCCACCTGCTGGTAGTACCTTCCATGAGCCCAAGGTTCCTTTTCCCGAGAAGTTTGCTGGGGATCGAAGTAAGTTTTTTACTTTCCGAGAGGCCTGTAAACTACATTTCAGTTTTTTACCCTATTCCTTCCCTACTGAGGAGTCTAGGGTGAATTTTGTAGTTACGCTGTTACAGGGTGATGCCCAGCTCTGGGCATTTAGTTTGTCTCAAAGGGATCCAGCCCGTCACTCCTTAGAGGCTTTCTTTAATGCTATGGCTATTATTTACAATGATCCTGATCGTGCCGCTTCTGCTGACGCAGCCATACGTGCCCTTAAACAAGGCAAACGGCGGGCAGAGGATTATTGTACTGAATTCCGCCATTGGGCGGTAGAGACGGGCTGGAATGATACGGCTCTTATGAGTCAATTCAGGGTTGGTTTGGCCCCGACTATTAAAGATAGTCTTGTAAATTTTCCCGCACAGTCTTCCCTGGATTCTCTCATGCATCTGGCTATCCAGATTGATCGTAGGCATAGAGAGAGACTCCAGGAGGAGCAGGTTACCTATGTTACACCTCCTTCCGTAAATGTCTTTAACACCCCTCAAGTCTTTCCTAGATCTTTTGAAGAACCTATGCAGATTGGTTCTACTCGTCTCTCTTCCGAGGAGAGGGTTTGTAGGAGGAATAATGGGTTATGTCTGTATTGTGGGGATAAGGGGCACTTTCGCAACACCTGTCCCAAAAGGCCGGGAAACGACAGAACCTAAGCAGGTCTGGGGAGTCTTGCTTGGGTGATGTAGTTTCTACTCCCCAATCTTCTCAAATTTTAATTCCGGTTCTTTTGACTTGGGACAGTGGTTGTGTGCAGAGCTCTGCTTTTTTGGATTCTGGGGCAGCGGGTAATTTTTTGGATTTTGGGTTTATTCAAAGACATGGTATTCCTTGGGAACCACAGGTTCCATCTTTTAGATTATCCGCCATTGATGGTAGATCTTTGGGTTCCGGACTAGTATCTACTCGATCTAAGGTTATTCACATGTCCATTTCTGATCATTTTGAATCTCTTTCATTTTTCATTACTGAGTGCCCACAGACTCCAGTCATTTTAGGCCTCCCCTGGTTACAAGGTCATAATCCCCAGGTTGATTGGCCCTCAGGTAAAATTTTGAAATGGAGCTCTGCATGTATGTATTCTTGTGTTAAGTCTGCCCAGACCCTGGCCGCTACTTCTTTAAAGAGTCTTCCCCCTTGTTATGCCGCTTTTTCTGATATTTTCTGTAAAAAAGCAGCTGAATCCTTACCTCCCCATAGACCCTATGATTGTGCCATTGAATTATTGTCTGGGTCTTCTCCTCCCAAGGGTAGGACATATCCTCTTTCCCTCCCTGAGTCTTTAGCCATGGAGGAATATATTAAGGAGAATTTGGAGCGGGGGTTCATTAGACCTTCTTCTTCCCCTGCGGGGGCTGGGTTTTTTTTGTCAAGAAGAAGGATGGGACTCTTAGACCCTGTATTGATTATAGAGGGTTAAATAAGATCACGGTCAAGAATCGTTACCCCCTCCCTTTAATCTCTGAACTCTTTGATAGAGTGAAGAGGGCTGTTATTTTTTCCAAATTGGATCTAAGGGGTGCCTATAATCTAATCAGGATTAAGGAGGGGGATGAGTGGAAGACCGCTTTTAATACCCGAGATGGGCATTATGAATACTTGGTAATGCCATTTGGTCTGTGTAACGCCCCCGCTGTTTTTCAAGAACTGGTTAACGATATCTTCCGTGATCTTTTGGGTCGGTTTGTCGTTGTGTACTTAGACGACATTCTAATTTTTTCTTCAAATTTGTTTTCCCATCGTGCTCATGTTCGGGAGGTTTTATCCAGGTTAAGGCAGAATCATCTGTATGCTAAGCTTGAGAAATGTCTCTTCGAAGTCTCTGCTGTACCTTTCCTTGGATATATTATTTCCCAAACTGGTCTTGAGATGGAGCCCACTAAAGTCCTAGCAATTCAGCAGTGGGCACAACCCCTTTCTTTGAGAGCGATCCAGAGATTTTTAGGGTTCGCTAATTACTATAGGCAATTTATTCTGAATTTTTCCAAATTGGTGGCCCCAATTACTGCATTAACTAAGAAGGGGGTTGATCCTAGTATTTGGTCTGCTGAGGCGGTTGAGGCCTTTAGTCTCTTAAAAGAGGCCTTCATTTCTGCTCCAGTCCTCCGGCATCCAGACTCATCTTTGCCTTTTATTGTTGAGGTGGATGCGTCTGAGATCGGTGCAGTATTATCTCAACGACATCCTGTCTCTGGTAAAATTCACCCATGTGCCTTTTTCTCAAAAAGATTTTCCTCTGCTGAGGTCAATTACGATATTGGCAATAGGGAATTATTGGCCATTAAATTGGCATTTGAGGAATGGAGACATCTCCTTGAGGGTGCCAAGCATACAGTTTCTGTGTTCACAGATCATAAAAATTTGTTGTACATTGAATCCGCTAAACAGTTAAATCCTCGTCAAGCCAGGTGGTCATTGTTTTTCTCACGTTTTAATTTTCTCATCACCTACAGGCCTGCGGAAAGGAATCTGAAAGCAGATGCCCTTTCTAGAAGTTTTGTCTCCAAGCCTAGGGAGGATTTGGAACCAGTTCCTATTGTTCCTAAGGAGGTGATTGTGGCAGCCTTGAGTCCGGATCTCTCTACCTCCTTGTCGAATGCCCAGGTAGATTCCCCTCCTGATATTCCAGTGGGCAAGTTATTTGTTCCTAGTGATTTACGTGAAGCAGTCTTTCACGAGACTCATGATTCTAAAGTGGCTGGTCATCCGGGTTGTGCGAAGACTTGCGATTTGTTGTCTCGTACTCTCTGGTGGCCGACTTTAAGACAAGACGTTGCCAAATATATTGAGTCATGCCCAGTCTGCCAACGATCTAAGCCATCTAGATCTTTACCTCAAGGGTTGCTGCAGTCACTTCCTATTCCTGAGAAACCTTGGACTCATATATCCATGGATTTCATTGTAGAATTACCTCCATCGAAGGGGCATACTGTTATCTGGGTAGTGGTGGACCGTTTTAGTAAAATGTCTCATTTTATTCCTCTTTCTGCCCTTCCCTCTGCCAAGACCCTAGCTGAACTTTTCATTGTCCATATATTTAAGTTTCACGGGGCTCCTCTCAATATTGTGTCTGATAGGGGGGTTCAATTCGTGTCCAAATTCTGGCGGGCTTTTTGTTCATTAATGGGTACTGATTTGTCTTTCTCTTCCGCATATCATCCCCAGACCAATGGTCAGACCGAGAGGACAAATCAGACTCTGGAACAATATCTTAGATGTTATGTCTCCTGCAATCAGGCACTTTGGGTTAATTTTCTTCCGTGGGCTGAATTTGCCTATAACAATGCCATTCATTCCTCCACTGGCAAATCTCCTTTTTTCACAGTGTTTGGTCTTCACCCCAGAGTTTTTTCTTTTTCAGGTTCTTGTGAGCTTCCTGCTGTTAATTCCTTTGTGGAAGATTTTTCTATGATTTGGCAGGAGGTTCAGAAGTCCTTATCTTCTGCAGTAGCTGCTCAGAAGAGGGCTTCTGACAAACATCGGAGGGATTCTCCTGTGTATCAGGTTGGTGACAAGGTTTGGCTGTCCTCCAAAAACATTTCTTTAAAAGTCCCTTCAGCCAAACTGGGTCCCAAATTTATTGGTCCGTTCTCTATATCTGGTGTTATCAACCCATGTACTTTCAGGTTAAATCTTCCTCCTGAACTCAAGATTTTTAATTCCTTCCATGTATCTCTGTTGAGACCTGCTAGAGTGGTACGTCAGAATTCTCCTCCTCCCCCTATTTCTGTTGAGGGCCAATCTGAATTTTTGGTTCACAGGTTGATTGACTCTCGGATCTCTAGGGATAAACTCCAATATCTGGTTCATTGGAAGGGTTATGGTCCTGAGGAGAGATCCTGGGTTTTTGCTTCTGATGTTAAGGCGGATAGGTTGGTGAAACAGTTTCATTCTAAATTTCCCAACAAACCTAAGGGTCCAGTGGCCCCCTCTGGAGGGGGGGTAATGTAAGAAACTTACAGAGGGGACGACAGGGACGCCTGTCGCCCCCTCTACGGGGACACCCGTCTCTCTCTTCCGCCGCCGATGCGGCTAGGCCTCAGGCGCCGGCTCCTATGGAGCGCGCAGCGCGCATGCGCAGCAATTAAAGGAACAGTCGCGCTGGCGCGATTGCGCAGGCGCTGGCGCTGATTCGCCAGCGTCCAATGGCGCCAAATTCAAATCCTTAAATGGCCAGCAGTCCTTTTGTTCCCTGCCCAACGTAGGTTCTGTTTACCGTTCCTGGGTGTTATTATTTCTGTGATTCCTGTTGTGACCTTTGGCTATTCCTGACTACTGTTTGACTTCCGCCTGCCCTGACCCTTTGGCTTGTTCCTGACTACTCTTTGGATTCCGTTTTGTACTTCGACCCTGTTAGTTGCTGACCTGGCCTGTGACCTCGACTACTCTGCTGTTTACCGATTTTGTACCGCATTTCCGATTGGTTTCGACCCGGCCCGTTCCTGGACTTTGATAAACTTTACATTTAGTTCCCTTGCTCGCCCAGAGTTCTTCCCTCAGTCTCCTCACTATTAAGTCCTGGCGGCATCCGAGTAGCAGAGGGCTCCACCCTACGTGAAAGGCGGCGGTTATAGGCCGAAGCGTGAGCCGAGCCCGGGACATTGGGGTTTACTCTGGGTTGTGGGATACTGAACGTTACATTACGTTGGGCCCAAAAAACTAAGAAGATGGAGCCAGCTGAAGCTACTGCTTCCACCACTCCTTCGGAAGAGATTCTGGCAAATCTTCTACAGAGACTTGGTGAACAGGAGGACAAGCAAGACTATATTGTGCAATGTCTTCACGGTCTTTCTTCCAGACTTGACATGATGCAGCAACAGCCTGTTCCTGGTCCAAGTAATACTACTCAGGCAAGCACTTCTCTACCTCCACCTGCTGGTAGTACCTTCCATGAGCCCAAGGTTCCTTTTCCCGAGAAGTTTGCTGGGGATCGAAGTAAGTTTTTTACTTTCCGAGAGGCCTGTAAACTACATTTCAGTTTTTTACCCTATTCCTTCCCTACTGAGACATTGGGGTTTACTCTGGGTTGTGGGATACTGAACGTTACATAACCAAGGAGGCACAGATCTTTACTTATTCATCAAAATCCGAAAATGTACTGTACTGTACTGTATTTTCTGAAAATGACTCTGACCAAATCTGCACTGGTTTTTTCCCCCCTTATTTATCAGTATATCTTCCTGAAAATATCCTATGTGGGAAAAAACTTGAAAAAAGTCTGAAAAATTTGAATCATACAAATTTTTAGAATTTTCCACCTGAAAACTACAAAATGTTTGGATTATCACATGAAACCCAGTGCAGATCAGGATATCTTTGGGACTTCTCCCATTCAATTATATACATATTGGCAGGTGTAACCCTCTATTTCTGTCACACCGACCCACGTGGCCCTCTGTTCCACACACTCCACCAGTGTAGGGGTTGTTACTGCAACAGGTATAAGGACTCGAACACAGGCAGAGATATCATAACTTTAAAATGCTTTATTGATTGGCACTGTCTGCTGGGGACCTGTAAAACAGTAAGGAGAACACTGCCAATTTCAGGTACATCACAGGCCACCAGCCCACCTCTTCTGTGGAACTAAAGCACTGTGAAACAGAACAGTGATCGTATAGTGGATTTTACATAACAGAGAAAGTTTAACATAAAGTATAAACATACCTGTAAAACAGTAAGGAGAACACTGCCAATTTCAGGTACATCACAGGCCACCAGCCCACCTACATTACAACAGGCAGTTAATTCAATACACCCCCACTGACATATTACAGGAAAATGTAAGGAAAAGCAACATAGCTAATATACATGGCACATTAGTATATAACAACCTCAGCATAGTACAATAAGCAGTTTATAACTGTGAGGATAACAGCATACAGGTTTTCTCATGGCAGACATTTTAGATCCCATGTGCTCTGCCTGTCTCCATTAATCACTTTGGGAATATGCTACACACTACTAACCTGATAAAAGCATAAGGCTGCTATAGCTGGAGGTAAGACAAGTTGATTCAGCAAAAGAATAACTCTTAAAATCAACCATAAATCTTTTGATGTGATTAGAGCAGTAACAGACATCTTACCTCTTCTGTGGAACTAAAGCACTGAGGAGGGACCAGACCAAATGGTAGGATATAGACAGGGGGTAAGGGAAAGTCCATTAAGGATTATGGTCTGGTAAAGATTCTGTTTAGAGTGTGGCTATGATCTTTTCCCACAGAAGTTAGCTGCTCTGTTAGAACTATTTATTTCTTAACTAGAACATAATTTACAGTAAAACATTCAAAGGTATATTCTGCACTTTTGGTCAGTATTTTGGTACAGTCCAAGTGATTCTTCCTGTCAGGAATTTAACCTCTTGCAGATCTGAGATATTTGGCAAACATTTATATATTTATGTTAACTGTGTTAACCGTGTTACACAGGTCTAAGATCGGATTTTTGAATTCTGACTTTTTCCATCCTCTGGGTGTAATAAATCCTGAAAAAATTGCGGGTTTTTTTCCACAAAAAATTCGGATATTATAGTAAAAAAAAAAACTTTTGAGTTGCTTGGGTGGTACAATAACCCATATATAGCATTTACTTCATTGATGACTCACATCTTTGTCCTAAAATCAATATTGATAATTTTTATCACAGTACATAATTTTACATATAAAATTAAAAATCATCAAGAGCAAAAATGGCTAAAATTTAAAATGATTACTGAACTGGCAAATTCTTCTGAGAAATGGTCATTTCATGTTTTGAAATACTGAACAAAAGAGATTGAACCAAAGATAAAAACTGTTCTTAACATATAAACTGGTGACAGTGATAATTCTTGACACATCTGGGCTACATTTCCAGCTATTTTATCTATTGTTACTGATGCAATTTGTTTCTGTTTATTTATGACATGGCTTTGATTCTGTTTCTACTTCTTCATACAGGTCTAGCGGTACACCAGATTATTACCATCACTGTTTCCCTAATCATGGTCATTGCAGCATTGATAACAACACTCGTCTTGAAAAATTGGTAAGGATAACCACTACTCATTTTGTGCTTGATTTAATGAAAAAACCATTGAGTCAATGAGATAATTTAGTCTTTCATACAACTGTTCATATTTTGTCGATTTTACTGATTTCTGTTCTTTTTTTTAGTGCAAAACAATCTTAGAAGTTGGTAAAAATCAACAGTTTTAACAGTTACTTACTGCAATTAATATAGTATTTTTGTGCTTAAATTTCAAATATAAAACTATAGCACTGTTTAAGAATGTGTGCCCATAACTTTTCAATCTTTTAAATTGTTTTATAACCATGCCCTCCGCAAACAGGATAGTAACATTATCTTCATTGAAAATTCAGCATGCCTCTTAATTCAATGACTGATCCCTACCCCCCCCCCCGAGGTAACTGCTGTTTTTCTAATATCTGCTAATAATCACACATTGACTAGTCGGATTCAAGTAAGCCTGAAACATGTTAGACAGAGGAAGCCCTCTCTTATACGCATGTAGTCACACATTTAGGGCCATATTTACTGAAGGGCAGTATTCGATTTGAAGTATTTTTAACAATTATAAAAATTTGCTATACCATCAACATTTTATTAGGGTAAAAGTGCAACAAATGTAGGCATAGAGTTTTTCCAGGTAAACATGGTGACAATTTGTTTTAAGAATATGAAGAACACATTGAGCAGAAATAAGAAAAGTTGAGCAAAAGTTTCATGATATTTTTTGGATTTTTGTGATTGAATTTAGTCTGAAAGATTCCTGAAATCTTATATAAATAAATATTTTTCATGCTATTTAAACTTTACATTGCAAAAAAATAAATTAGAGTACCAATATACAGGAATGGAAGACTCATAACCCTGGTCATCTGTTGGGAAAATAACTCATTCGTCCAAGGCAACTCTTAGAGCCAAGAAAACCCTACGGGGCAAATTTACTAAGGGTCGAATTTCAAAGTTAAAAAAACTCCTTCGACTTCAAATATCGAGGTCGAAGGATTTTTCACCGAATTTATCGTTTTAACGATCGAACGGAAATCGTTCGATCGAACAAATAAATCCTTTGATTCGAATGATTCAAACAATTTTAGCGTACGATTGAAGGATTTCCGTTCGATGTACAAAAACGTAGAAAACGGTTGTAGAAGGTCCCCATAGGCTAACATAGTACTTCGGCAAGTTTAATTTGGCCAAGTATTGAAGTCAAAGTTTTTTTAAATAAACAGTACTTTGATTATCGAATGGTCGAATATTTGAACGATTTTTACTTTCAATCGAAGCCGAAGTAAATTCGCAGTCGTAGTATCCTATTTGATGGTCGAAGTATTCAAAAATTACTTGGAAATTCAAACTTTTTTAACTTCGAAAATTCACTCAAACCTTAGTAAATCTGCCCCTTAAACAGCTTAGATAGATAGCTGTTATATTATAGCATACGGTCATAATACTTTCAGATTTATATGTATATGATATGTAATGGGAGATCTTTAGTTCTGCCTTGTCACATAGAAAGCAATCATTTTCTTTAAACATTGTTATAGTCTCTCGTCTGTATTGGAAATGAGAGAAAATGCTATACCATATGGGTTTTTCTTTGGTTCAGAAAAAAGTGCTGCTTTTGACATTATCCCTTCTTTATGACTGTAATAATGTGAAGGTAATATTAGCGTGCGTGCGCTGATGTTGCAGTTCCCAAAATGGACATATAATTACTTCAGTGGCAGGAAATTTAATTGTTAGTCCCAGATATTTTGCTTCAATAGCACTAAAAAAGTAAAAAGTGTGGTTCCATATTTCATATATTGTCTTTTATTTGTAGTCATTATCCACTATTGTCATTGTTATTTTTATTTTTTTAACGGATATCGTTCTGAACAGTTAACAGCATTGCTCATACAATGCTTTAGGAACAAAAATCCTTTGGCAAAAGAAGACTAAAAAAAGCAAATCTATTTATGCTAAATGAAATGTATGCTAAATTGAAAATTGTTAGCAAGGAACCTCCGAGCATAATGTATCATTAACATGTTCATTGCTGTAGATCATACATTCTCCACTGCATTTAAGTACCTGACTGTCAAGCACCGTGGATTTTATATTTCCTGGTTCTTGTAATGTAATTGAATCATGTGTTGCCAGGTGGCTCTCTTAGGGAATGTTGTGGCTGGTGGCAAAATGATTAGCGATCTGATAACTCACAACAGACATGATCAAGCATATCACCTGGGATGACCCCCTGCTACTAGCCAGGATAACTCTGATATGAATCTACAGTAACAGATGCTGCCTGCAGTGGTAGAACTATAGAGGAAGCAAACCCAGCGGGGCCTGGGGAACAGGGGGGCCTGGACCACATGGTCAGCTTCCTCTATAGCATTAAAATCCCCCCTCCCATCCACTTTTCTCCTTTTAATTGATGCGTGCATGCTTTTGCAAGCATGTGACAGGGAAGGGGGCATAATTAGCAGAGTGGCTCAAGGTTAAGGGCACCAGGACCCTTCAATTTTTTTCAGTGGGGAGGGGCTAGTTGTCTCGTTTTGCCACTGGCTGTGTTATGTGTTCTTTTAAGTTTCTTTTATGTTTTCATGTTAATAAATTGGGATTTCCATGACCATGTCCATGCAGTATGGCATGCCTCAACCTGTTTATGCTAGCTGCTCTTTTGTTCAGATATTGTTTATCTTCTCTAAGAACTCTGAAACATGTAACTAAACTGTTTACTGTGAAACAGACTTTGGATTCAAAGTCTTTGTATGAACAATATGTTAGTTCTATTAAAAGATTTTCACAATGTTTAATATTACAATAAGATTACCTTTTATGACAAACGAAATCCTGTTATTACAATAAAAAGGGCATACTTAAAAAACAATATAAAATATGTCAGGGGCACTGATGTGTATTTGGTACAAAGTACATACATTTATTAAAAAATTGTCAAAAGAAATCAGTTCGGCATATAATCAATTCCATGTCACAATGAGTATACATTTAAGATTATTCAGTATACCATTCCAGATTCTGCATGCAGAATATGATTCTTAAACTGACGTCTTTCAGAAGTGCTGTACCTGCATGCAATCCATATAATAACAGATGCTCATCTATTGAAGGATATCTGCAATTATGGGTCTTGTTAAAAAAGAATACATTTAATCAAAAGCTAACATTTTACACTGTTACACCAGCTTTTCTCAAGGTGAAAAAGCTTAGAAATTAAGAATTAGAAGTTAGCCTGAGATTCTTATCTTTTTGTTTTCTAGTTTTAAAACCAATGATGAATATTTACAGCAAATAGAAATGTTGTCAGTTATTTGGCAACAAAAAAAACAATTGCCTCATGGGTTAAACATTTTTATTTTATAAATTAATTTTCAGTGAAAAAAATATTGAGACTTTTCATCATGGAATTTATTTATTCCTGATATTTTTTCTGATAAATTACGTTCATTTCTAAAGTCATTTAGTGAGGCTTATATTTAAAGTGATTATAAAACCTTTTCCAGATCAATTCTTTAAGACATATATTTTATACCCACTAGCCAAGATTCGGACAAGTTCATAGATTGTAAATTAACTGTTTCCAATAGACACACATCCTTTATTGGGAAATCTATTGCTAGTGGCGTTATACAATTGAATTCTTGAAAGGGGTCCTATTTAAATATATCTAAAATAAAATGTTGCTCTTATCCAGTAATTTCCCTGGTGTATAAACTGGAAGAAAACAGAGATCAACTTTAAAATCTGCAGGAAAAAAAATTCTTGAACACTTCAAATAATGCTTGAAAAAAAACATACCAGCAGGTTAACTGGCTTCTGATAAAATTGACCTTACTAAGATTTAGATTTAGATTTGATAGGGTGCTTAGATTGTAAGTTCTAATGGTGAATGGCTGCATAATATCTAAAAAGATCTGTGTAAAATGTGTTGACACTATATAATTATCAGGAAATAAAATAAATAAATGCTAAGGGCAGAGACACACACTTCAATTCGGGGAGATTAGTCGCCCTTAAAATAAGTTCTCTGAAGATTTGCTCTGCAGTCTGCAGTTTTACATCATAATTAAAAGTTCACCTAATAATTTCCAGTAAAATTATGCACCCTAATAACTCTCTCTGAAAAGTTTCAAACTGTATTGAAGACAATCAATCAATCAATCAATGGAAGTGGTCTAAAGCAAAGACTTGTAAATCTTACACTGTTATATATTGAGTTGAGGAAACAACTTAACTTTGTGCTGTATACCAGAAGAATGCTGATGAAAGTATTTTTGAATAAAATTAAATATGTAAAACAGTAATATAGCCACAAAACTGTTTTCAGAATTTCATCCTTTGATATCAAACTGTTCTGCATAGCTGTCCTGTCTACACGGGACACAGCATTTAACTGAAAAAAAATATTTTTCTTTATTATGCAAAGCATTCTCTTAGCTTTACAAAAGAATTCTTTAACAAAGACTAAAAGAAACAAATTCAGGCATGACCTGTTTTTTGTTACGTACACAATAAATATCCCAGCTGGACAAACATTTTCTTGATTTCTGTGAAGGCTCACATTAATGTGGTACATACATTCCACCCTTTATCTGATCACTACATTTTTTTTTCTAGCTATTCAAATCTAGGGATGTAGCGAACAGTTCGCCGGCGAACTAGTTCGCGCGAACTTCGACTGTTCGCGTCCGCCGAATGTTCGCGAACGTCGCGCGACGTTCGCCAATACGAGTTTGCGTTCGATTCGAACAAAAATCGTTCGACCATTCGACCATTCGATTCCTTCGACCGCTAAAATCGAAGGATTTTCGTTCGATCGAATGGCTTCGATCGTTCGAGTCGAACGAAAATCCTTCGATCGAACGATTAAAATCCTTCGATCGTTCGAATCGAACGATTTTCGGATGTTCGAAGTTCGCGAACTGTTCGCAAACTGTCCGCATTTTTTGCCGGTGTTCGCGAACGGCGTTCGCGAACACATCGGCGGCGGTTCGCTACATCCCTATTCATATCTTCTATGTCTGCTGAGTCATCATACTGCATACTGTTCATTGATATCCAATGCCTACTACTCGCTACAGCAAGAGACAGGATATTATGCCCCCCCTTCCCGTATAAAGAGTATGACAACTTGAATCCACTGGTCAATAAAGAACTGCCAATAACAGTAACAACAACAAATTAAAGTGTATTAAATGAATTAAAATATAATTGGCTGTTGTCCTGCACTGGTAAATCTGGTGTGTTTGCTTCAGCAACTTTACTACAGTATATATAAACAAGTTGCTGGGTTGCTGTGGGGGCAGCCATTCAAAGTTGAAAAAGGAGAAAAGGCGCAGATTACACAGCTGATAACAGATAAGCTCTGTAGTATAAAATGCGATTCTACATAGCTTATCTGTTATTTACTATTTGTCCCATGGATACACAATAGCTTGTTTACATAAACTATAATAGTCTTTTTGACACAAACAACCCCATTTTTACCAGTGTAGGACAACACTACATTATTTAGTCATTACTTAAAAACATTTTTTGATGTTACTGTTATTATAACCTAGAAAGAGAAATAGCCCCCATTGTAATTTTCAGCAGAACCACCAAGTGCCGCAGTTCATTTTTTTTTTTTTTTTTTTTAGAAAAGTTAACAAACCTTAACCACCTATGTATAAATTTATATTTATAAAATATATACATATGCATACATATAGAAGACTAAGGGGATTATTTATCAAGGTCCGAATATCCGAACCTTGAATAATTTGTGGTTTTCAGAGGAAAAAAAAACGATGGTCTAAAAAAATGGGCGTCGGCGTCAAAAAACAGCGTTGTTTATCGAATTCTTCACCTTTTCGTGCATTTCGCTGGAAATGTGTGGGAAATTAGCAAATTTTTCGCCCATCACTATTCATGGTTTCTGCGCAAAGAACTACAAAACTATGTTTTTTTCGTAGATTTCAGAGTTTTTTGCGCAGAAACCACAAAAATTCAGAGTTTTTAGGGAAAGCTCCAAAGTTTGCTGGAACATATTTTTTTTCTTTGTAAATAAGGAGTTGCTTGGATTTGTAACTTAGAAATACTCAGATAAATTTGGACCTTGATAAATAACTCACTAACTGTAGATGTAGCCCTGGATATTAAGCTTGCTCTTGAAGTCATCCAAATCCCCCATTAAAGTTTTAGTGGAATCTACAATCAAAACATCACCTGGCAGGACATTCCACAATCTCAGCCCTTTGCATTGCTTCAAGTAAAAGTTATTTTCCTCAAGTCTTCACTCATTATCTTTTTTGTACATTTAAAACGTTTGCGGCTTGTATGGTTGGATTATTTTTTTTGCATGCTTTTTTGGCCTAGCTAAACTGTTTAATTGAATGCCCTAAATGTGTCTTTTTTTTTTTCTTCCTTCAATGCTATCAAACCAAAGTCGTTTTGCTTTGGTAGATCTTTCCCTATTACCTAAATACTCACACACACTAGTGCTGGCGATAAATTCAGTATTATTTCATTTTTCAAGATCCAAATGTTTAGCTTTTTCACAAAGTGCTATAACAGAGGATCTCAACCTAGGATAACCAGGACAGAAGGCAGGTACCACTACTGGAAAAACTGGACACTCTGGGCCCTTTTTCAAGCCAAAATGACAAAAACAAAGAAATAAAGAATAGGAGTATCTTACAGTATATTTAAAACTTGATCCCCTGTTGATGCAAATCAGTAGTGATGGGCAAATCAGACCCACTTTGCTTAGCCAAAATTCATGAAAAAGCCAAGAATTTGCCAAATGCAATTGGTAAAATATTTTACTGATCCCTAAACATCACGTATGAGAAATTGTGTGGAGGGACCCAATATGTTGTTTTTTTCTGTATGTATGTATATGGGCTTAAAAAACAAATTTTTCACAATACTACAATTTCAGTTTGCTACTGGATTTTTGCAAATTTAGCATATTCACAGCGTTTTCTGACTTTACTCACACCCATTAATACAGCTCATATCTGAATAATTGAAGTCTCCTTTAATTACACAACATTAGGGGGCCGATTCACGAATTTCGGGTGAAGGATTCGAATAAAACAAAATTCGAATTTCAAATTATTTTTTGGGTACTTCGACCATCGAATTGGTTAAATTCGATCGAATTCGAACAATTCGAACGATTCGAAGTAAAAATCGTTCGACTATTCGACCATTCGATAGTCGAAGTACTGTCCCTTTAAAAAAAACTTTGACCCCCTACTTCGGCAGCTAAAAGCTACCGAAGTCAATGTTAGCCTATGGGGAAGGTCCCCATAGGCTTGCCTGTGATTTTTTGATCAAATGATTTTCGTTTTTCGTTCGATCGAACGAAAAATCCTTCGATCGATCGCAGGATTTGCGCAAAATCGTTCGACTTCGATATTCGAAGTCGTGCGATTATAATTCCCAGTCGAATATCGAGGGTTAATTAACCCTCGATATTCGACCCTTCGTGAATCGGCCCCTAGATCTTTAGTTCTTTTTTATATGTAGCAGAAGCTAGGTGTTGCCATTTTAATACCACATCCCTATCTACACTGACTTCCCCATTATTCTCTAACACAAACCATTCATGTTAAATTCTTATTGCATAGACAACTTGATACAACTGGTCTTAGATGTCAAATAATGTAGGATGGAGCACACAGTAGGCAGGCTCTGCTGCAACAAATTTTATTCGGATCACAACATGTTTCGGATCTACATGGATCCTTTTTAAAAATAAAAAAGGATCCATGTAGATCCGAAACATGTTGTGATCCGAATAAAAATAAATATTTTTAAAAATATTTTTAAATTTGCAGCTTGATTCCCCCGTTTTTTTTTTTAAAAAAAGAAGATTTTTTTGTTTTTTTTAATAAATGAGAAACTTCCATAAACTTGAAATTAGACAATTGACAAATCTGCCCCTAAGTGTGTTAAAATAAATATAGTCATACCTTAAACTTCGAATGGTAAATGCTTGGGCACATTCTGTATATGATTAAATACAAAATATAACATTAAGGGGCATATTTATCAAGGGTCGAATTTCGAATTGGAAAAACTTTGCAATTTGAATTCAAAAAGACCAACTAAAAATTAAGTACATTTTGTTTTTTGGCCAAACAGGTCCGTTTTAGATCGAATAGGTCCATATTCGGCCGAATCGGAATTGTATGAATCAAAGTAATAACGCATTCAATCGAATTTGAATCAAAGTTTTCCCAAAAAAACTTTGATTTCTCAAAGTCCACCAATTGACTCCAAATAGGCTGTAGGAGGTCCCCATAGGCTAAAACAGCTATTCAGCAGCTTTTAGATGGTGAATGGTTGAAGACTAATTTTTAAAGAGACGGTACATGATAAATGTTGATATTCTAATTTTCACTTTTTTTTAATTCAAATAGAATTTGGACTATTCCCTAGTCGAAGTACACAAAAATTGCTTGAAATTCGAATTTTTTGAATTAAAAAATTCACCTTCACCTTTGATAAATCTGCCCCTAAGAATGCAAAGAGAGAGAGAGAGAGAGGAAAAGGGAGGTACAAACAGGAAAATCTTAAGCTTTAACACTTCCTTTAATACTTACATTCAACATACTTGAATTTACAAAAACAATTTGGGGGGAAAATACATTTTTGCTGTCTTCCACAGCCACCTGTGGAGTTTTTTTATTGGATATTGTAGTATTCATGCAAACATAAGTAATCATCATGTTATAGTAATTATAGGCCCCAGTATGCTGGCAATATCTTGAAGGCCTAGAGAGTATGACTGTGGTAAAATATCAGTGTATTTTCATTTTTTTACATGATTAGCATTGATCTGCACTAAAGATCAAGAATTTGAATTATGGTTTTAAAAGTTTGAATATTTAATATGTGAAAAAAATGTGAACAACTTGAATGTAAAAATGAAAGCTTGAAAGGTCATGTAAAAGTCAGTGGGCAACTAATTATTAAATTTCAAGTTTTTTTTAATTTTTTGAACTTGTCAGCCTATTACAAATAATAAAGGTATTCACGTTTTCCCCCCTAGTTTTATTTAATATTTTTTTAAAATATTTGCCTGTTTGCTACCCTCTGCTGCTCTCCTCTCTCAATCTCTCCCCTCTCTCATGTTGCGCATGTGCACACCGAGTTGTCCAAGGCGCCCAGTAGGCTTGGCCTGGCCCTGAGCACAGGGTACTGGCAAAACAGGTGAATTCACAGATATGACATACAGTATATTATTCAGAATAATTAGGACATTCTGGTAAATAACATTACTATAGTTCAGGTCATCTTTTATGATAAAATGTATGTTGCACTATATACAGGAAATTGTGCTTAACTATGTTTAACTAATTGAAGCTGCATGATCCCCTGCCTGTCTATTCCTACAATTTCCATTGCATTTACCACAAAATATGGTTAATTTCACTGTACAAGGAGTGCACATGACAATGATTAGTGATGAGCAAATCAGTCCTGTTTTGCTTCACCGAAAAATTTGCGAAAAAATGTTTACACGCATGACAATTTTTCTCACTTCAAATTTATTAAAATCAATGCCTGTTTTTTCTTATGGCTACTTTTTTGTCCAAATGAAATTAAAGTTAATGGGTGTTTTTTCTCTGCAACTTTTTTCTCAAGGCAAATTTTTCTAGACAAAATTTGCAGATGGCAAAATGCAGAATTACGCAGCGAATCCGTTGCAGGCGAAAAAATTCCCCATCATTGACAACGACCAAAACTATTTATAGAAGAAAATGTGCTGCACAGTGAAATGGAATATATTTTAGACTATAACCACAGTTAAATATTATACCTTATGTGCTTAACATTTTTAACTTCTCTTTTAACTGCTTTGGAGTAATGCCCTATTCATACAATAAACATATTATCTTGAATAGACAATTAGTGGCTCAGTAATCAGGAGACAACATCATTGTTACTCTGAGCCAGGCTTCAGTCAATGGTACAGTATTTTAAACCCACCCAATAAATGAAGTCAATCTAGACCTGGCTTCAGCTGTTCAAGTGCATTGCTGGCAATTTCAGTATGGCTGGTTGATGCCAAAGCAGTTGGCATCAACCAGTCATACTGCTTTCCCTTGCTTTTTATATTTGTCAGAAGGTACAGCAGATGACCATATTTGGGGGGTCCCCAGTGGTGCAGTTCAAGAGGGGGAGGGGCTTGAAGGTGTTTGTTGTCCTTTAATGAATTTTAAGCCCCTGTTTTGTTTAAATCAGTAAATTCAAATGTCTACTGCTACTTTATGATATGCTGAAGTCACTTAATTTAAATAGGGGATAGAAATATATTATGAATAATAGAAAAATTATTTAAAAACACACTGTAGCAGAACAAAATGAACATAAGGTAAAATTAACTAAATGTGTCTATAGCAGGCCTTTCAAACTCAAATGAAGTGTTAGGAGGAGCTCATGGGGGCCAAATACACAATGGAGAAAATATAATAACATATGAAGTTGAATACAAACCTCTTTTTTTCGTGACTTCAGTATTAACTAAAGTATTAGAATGGTCTGGGTGATGCAAAGTACTGTAAAAGGGAAATTGGGCCATATGCAGCCCCAAAACACAACCCTGCAAGTCTGATGTACAGTATAATTATTGCAATATATATTTTTATTCACTATTTATTGTATGGATAATTTGTTTATTTTAAAAAGTTGTTTTATTGTTTCTTTTCTAGCTGTGCACAAAGTGGAAATGCCAGGCGTAACAACCACCAGAGGAAGATAAATCAGCAAGAAGAAAGTTGTCAGAACTTGACTGACTTTACTCCAGCTAGTGTTCCCAGCAATATGGATATATTCACAGCATACAATGAAACTCTTCACTGCTCCCATGAATGCATAAGGACGCCCATACCTGTATACACAGATGAGGCTTTGTATCAAACTGGAGCATTTAAGACCACATTCAATGGCAATAGGTGAGACAGATATTCAGCAATAATGCTTTATATTTCCATATACCTTAGCTTTGTGTGTATGTCTGTATAGATATAGATGGATAGTTCTAGTTGATCCAGAGAATGAGTTAAATAAATAATCTGAAGCTTTCGCAAATTCTCCTCAGAACAAAAAATAAATCCTCCCTTACTCCAGAAAAACAGTGGGGCAGTCCCTGGTTGTACTATTTACTAAAATAGGAGAATTTAATAAAAGTCGGTAACTGAAAAAATATTCACAATATGAAATGTTATGCCTTTGCACAAACAAATTTTCCTTTGCATAAATTTATTATAGCTTTTTCGAAACCAGAAACTTTTTAGCGACCACTTCCGACAGTGCAAAAAGGTTTGTAAATGTTATAGTTTGTACCAGTACACAGTGAATGTAATAAAAGTTCTTACTCGAGTTATGGTTGCTCCAAAAGCTTGACAACTTCAAGCACTTCTTACAAGCAAGCAATTAAAACGTGCAATTCACAAATAAAATTCGCAATCCAATAACAGTTTAAGGAAGAATATTACATTGCGAAATGAGAAGTTTTTATTATTTGTGCAAATTGTTTTTCTCATTGCGACTTTTAGAACATTCCCCCAAAAGTGTTTTAGTAACCCTGTATATTCTCACTAGCTAAGGCTAATGGAAAACAGGAATGTCTTTGCACCTATACGTAACATAAAAAAAAAAAGAAATGCAAGTGCACAGGAACTGTATTTGTGTACTGATATTGCCTGGAAAAGTGTGCGGAAGCAGCATGCAAAGCTCCCAAAACTGCTGTGTTTCTCATTAACATACGGCTTTAAAACAGTTTGAATTTCAATAACAATTCTGAAACTTTACAATGCTCACTAAAAAAAATGCAAATTTAACTGCAAATTAATGCATTAAGTTTTTTTTTATTATACCCTTAGTTTATATTAATGCTAGCCTTGCATGATGACTTTAGCAGAGCTTAGGAAAAATAAAAACAATAATGCAATCATATTGCATGGCAACCCTGCTCTTCCCCAAATTTAAAAAGATTTTAATGGCATAGGGATGGGCAAATTTGACCAATTTCGTTTCGCCAAAAATTCGCTGCCGGCGAAATGTCGCCAACGCCCATTAAAGTATATGGGAGTCAAAAACATTTTGTTGCACGGTGACATTTTTTTTGACGCATGACACCATGCGAAAATAAGGCGAAATAAGGCGAAAAAATTTACCCATCCCTAATGGCATGTAAAGTCATATCTTGTACATGAAATAAAAAATTCCCAAAAAATGCAAATATTACATTTTGCCATGTAGCATTACGCTATTACACTATATTGTGAATTCTAAATGTGTGTGTAATATAATTTTAAAGACCTGTGTGGTTTATTTTTTCTTTAAATAGAATTAATACCTGTACATACACTGAAATAGAAGCAACAAAATGCACATCTTTTTTTTTTACAGAGGAGCAATGAATTCTTCTACCAGAACTTTGTTCTTTCACTTGCTTGATCAACAAATAGGACAGTAGAGAAGCTCTATAATCAAACAAAGCTAGCCTCAAATATCCTCTTAATTTATGGTGACAATGTGTATTATGTCTCTAAAGGAGAATTCATTTTTGATCATAATCCATAGTATATATGTATATTTAAAAAAATAAAAACAATGATTCCTTAAAAGAGATGATTCAGGGATTCATAATAATGTGTATCTGAGTTTGATCAAATTAGGGGATTTCAATTTATTAAAGTAGATTTATTTTGAGGCTAAACTGTTTGAGATTTATAGAGTAGAGTAGAAATAGATTTATTTTCGTATACAGTTAATTTGTATAAAGTTGCTTTATATACCTACAGTATATAATTTCAAATATAGCCCATAAGTAGCATGGTGGTAGAACATACCATATACGTTTAATTGGCAGCATGAAGTATATATATTAAATATAACATTTATTTTATTCCATTGTCACCATTTCAGTCTGTCTGGTATATCTGATGTATCTGATGCTATATATTTAACTACCCAAATAATAACTAATAGTTTCTTGTTAGTATTAAATAGCTTTCTTTTTTTCCTTTTTTTTTCAAAAAGATTTTTATTGCATAATAAATAAAGACTGTCAAATATACATCAACATAATTGCAAATTACAATATTATTTTATCACACAGTATTAAATAGCTACATTATTACTTTGGATTTTAAATCCCAAATCCCCACTTTATAGTTTAATTGTTCCATAACTTTTACCAGTCTAGTTGCATACTTTGCACTATTTCCAGCTCATTTATGTTTTTTAAGGATTGAGGCCCAAAATTACACTGCATACACAAAGAGACCAGGGTTCTAACAAAATAATGTATTCATCCATTGACTTAATTCCCTTTTTTATGCAAGCCAGTCAATATTTGTTTTAGTAGCCACTAAGTGACTCATATTTATGTTCTTTTTACCAAAGTGCATTACCTTGATTTTATCAACATAGAACCTTATTTGCTAGTTAGCTGCTTATTCTAGATGGAACTTATTGTTTTCACAGTTTAGTATCATCATCAAAAGGAGAAATAGTATATACAATGCCCACTTCTAGGTCATTAATAAACAAATTAAAAATGAAAGGACCAAAAGCAGAGCCTAATGGTCCAATTAGAAAACGTTCCTTTTACCACCACGCTTTGTAATCAATTCATCAATTAGTTTTCTATCCATGAGCAATAATTATGTTCCAGGCCAATATTCCTAAATTTAATCAGTAACTCGTGTGTTGCACTGTATCAAATTATTTAGCTAAATCTAGCTTGCAAGCACAGCCAACCCAATGTCTTAGTTTCTGCTTACATTTGTTGGCCAAGATCTATTACTTATAGATTTTGGTACAAATATATAGTATTGTATTATATTGTATCAAATGTTTTAGCAAAATCTAAGCAGCTGGCTTCCACTGCTACCTCAAGATAAAGGCATTTGTCTGGAAGATCTGCTATGCATAGATGCTGGCACAAATGTATAGTATTGCCATTTACAATATATTTAAGTATCTTATCCCTTAGCTTTCCTACCACTAATGTCAATTTAACAGGCCTATATTTTTCAGGCTTAGAGTAAAAACCCCTTTTATATAATGTCACCACATTATCAATTTGTCAATCTCTCTGTACCATGCCATATCAATGAGTCCTGGAAAACCACTCCTGGACCTTTGTTTATATTCACATATTCAAATGTCTTTATAGACAAACAAAAGTAAAACATTCAGAAACATATGTGTCAAAGAAATGCTAGTTAGCACCTTCCATTGTTCGAGATATAGAAGCAAATTTGTGGTGTGCAGGGTCACAGGGTATATCACAGGGTATATAGATAAGTCAAAAAGAAAAAGGATGGCCCATAGGTTGCACCATCCCAATTTCTCCATCTGAGAATCCCAAATAAATAAATAAATACTTTTACTTCTAGTAATTAAAATAAAACCGAAAATAAGTGTATAAAAGAAAGATTAGGCAAGAAAAGCTGTTATGACCCTAGGTCCTCAGTTTATAAACGGTAAAAAAAAATTCTATGCTGGATTGATAATCCCAGTTATTATGAACACTGTTAAATCAGTTTGTGGTGTGGTAAGGTGAGGTCAATGGCATGTCTAAATTGATTATAGCGCCGCTGATACTGTCTGTATCTATTACACAGTGTATTTAATTCTGAAACACAAGTAGTATGTTGGTTCAGAACCACGGATATCACCAACGTAGTTGACTTAGCGTGCTTAGCATTTCAGCACTGCCAGTTTCACACTTGCTTTGCTTCTGGCACTTGATAGTACCCCCATGGATTCAACCCTCCCGGTATCACAATCAGTATTGACCACCGCGAGTTTGGCCAGTATTGTGTTTAAATCAATTACTGATACGGTCCACTACATTGAAACCGCTCCCTCTAGATGCGTACATCACTGTGCAGTGTTAGCAGAGAGTTAGTAAGGTCCCAGAGGAATGGGCTGTATGATATAGCGCAGTATACCCGCTTCCTCTTGCTTTCTCCTGCACCACCCTTCTCCTTCTGTCTCCCCAAGAGCAATATGGGAGTTACGGATAGCAGCAGAATTGCCACTTCCTGAGGTGCATGAACCACCCTTTATCAACCACACCAGCACTTCCACCCTTCTGCCCATTCACCCCCAGACTCAGTATGCCGTCTCCCTGCCTTATAATTAAAAAAGTTATAGCGCCTGAAAAATTTGCCGTGCATCAAAACATTTTTGACGCCAATAGACTTAATGGGCGTCAACATCATTTTGTTTGTGGCAAATTTTTGGCAAGGCAAAACGGGTCTAAATCGTCCATCTCTACCAGTAACCCAATTCAAGCAATACATCTCTTATAACTGTCTTATAACTTTTAACTCTGGTTGTAGACCAGACAAAAATAATTACGAACTGGATTTTTATTTATTTATTTTATTGGTATAGTTTAGCACCTATGTTAGTAAAACATCCATAATGGCAACAGATCTTAAATGCAAACATAGCATTCTTATAAAAAATTGCCGATATATCAGTTAAAACCTTTGCTCATATGATTTTTATCTATCTTAATCCATCTTTTGTTTAATCTAGAGTAATTTTACAGAAATATAAAATAGGACATATCCTTACTGAGCCCATATTCTTACTTCAATGTCAAAATTGAATACCACTTCAAAACATTATCACTTTTAAATACCCATGGTTTGCTTTTTTTTTTTTTAAATCAATGCAGATTATATTTGACTACAGTATCTACTTGTTTATAAAGAATAAACACATGTTGCATATTTATTTACAGATGTAAAGGAAATAGAATGTTATTCTTTCAGAAACTTGGGTTGTAAGTAATATGTCCAAAGGATGAATTGTATGTGGAATAATACAATGTTTAGGGTCTGACATTGGGGCAAATTCACTAAAATCGTTGAAAATGCTTCGCTGCACTTTGCCACACTTTGCCAGGGAAAAATTCCCCTTGCTGAGAAAATTCACGAAGATCTGAAGTTACCAAACGGTTGTGAAGTTGCGCTTGCGATAAAATGATAAGCAGTCCGAAGTTACGCTAATTAGCAAAGTGGCAAAATGACTACACCCTGGCGAATTTTCACTAGCGTTAGCCACTTCGCCCTTTAGGAAATTTGCCCCATTGTCTTTAAAAAAGCAAAAGCTTAGACAGTATTACGTAAGGTAAATGGGACAAAGATTCATATCTAAATAAAGTCCACCAAGAACAAAAAAGGAACACCAGAAACTACTATGACAGCTGCCAAAAATGCAAGAAGTTGGTAAAATATTACAGCTAACACCCATAAGCAAAGTCTCTGATTAACTTTTGTAATCTATTATTATTATGTATGTATTTGAAAATTATTTTTTTATTTGCTCCTTAACTTAAAAAACATTTGAGTGCTATCTTTTGATATGCTTTAGGTATGTTTATCAATGCACTTGTATTTTAGTGCCCACAAACATGTCTTACATTTTTGTATCATCTTATAGATATTTAATTTTTTATTTATTTGGCATATTCTGAGATATCTTGAAATCATTTTGAGACAAAAAGTTTTTATTCTGTAGGATTAATATCTAACTTGAAGTTTCCTATACTGAATTTATCTAGCTCAAAACTGTATATCAAACCTGTCCTTTTTACAAAGTAGTGGAGGAAATAATTTCTATTTAAGAAAAATCTATATATATATGGCATGTTCAAACTGAATATATTTTTATGAAACTGTAGTCAGTATTATGTAGCATATGGTATAGTGTTGCTTAGAAGAACTACCTTTAAAATAACATTTAAAAAGTTAAAGAATTACCTATCCCTTTAGCCTACATTATTTATTTTGGATGGTTTTAAAATTCTTAGAACTTTTATTCTGCCTAGTTTCAGACTAAAACTGAAAAAGGTGCCTGATTTTTAAGGCCTCGGGCCCTGGCACCAAAAAACTTGTAAAGTTTCAATTTTATTGTTGCTATTTAGGGATGGGCGAATTTGACCCATTTCGTTTCGCAAAAAATTGCCGCCGGCAAAATGTCGACCAACGCCCATTAAAGTCTATGGGCGTCAAAGAAATTTTTTTGCCGCGTGTCTTTTTATTTTGAGGCATGACGCCATACAACTCTATGGGTGTAATTTTTTTGGCGAAACAAAGCGAAAAAATTCGCCCATCCCTATTGCTATTAGTTTTAATTTTCAGTTCCTATTTTATTCATTAATTTCCCATTCTGACTTATAAACTACTTCCTGGTTACCAGGGTAATTTATGGAAAAAAATCAAAAATTAAAAATTAATTGCAAATTGCTTTAGAATAATTCTGACTATATTATAGTAAGAATTAATATCAAGGTGAGTTACCTCTTTAAATCTCTTACCCTCTTAAAACTGATTTAGCAGTCAGAAATATAAACAGTCCTGAAACTTGTTGCTGTTTACCTAGAATTATATTACAGAACATGATCTTTTTTTAAACTGCACTCAAACATTGGAAGCAATTAATTAGGAAACACATTGAGTTCCAGTAAAGGAGCTTGAGGTTATATTTGTTGATCAAGATAAAGTGACATGAATTATTTTGAACAATCATTATTCATAGTTTATGTCAACATTACATGCTATTTTTCCTAAGAAATATGAAATATTGCTCTTATGTCTTCCTAAAATGCAAAATGGCATACAAGTCCATTTGTTGCATTTTTCCTTACAGGGGGTTATTTACTTAAATTTGAAATGTTATCATTATTTTATTAAAACAAATGTAACCAAACTCCCATCCACAATTTTGCCGTATACAGTATATCAATAAAATAACTCAAAAAATTCAGTGTGGGAAAAGACTCAATAAAATCTTGAAAAAATTCAAATCATACAAATTTTTCTAATTTGATGCCCAAAAAACATTATTTTCCCACTAAAAATCTGTATTTTCCCCATTTAAAACCATGACCAGAAAAAATTGGGTTTTAGTAAATAACCCCCTGATTACTATTCATATTGGATCTACACATGATACTGGATCTATTCAATGGGAAATTCAAACGCTTTTCAGGAAAATTTATGCAGCTACATACTGATGGTAATTTTAATCATTTTAGTGATGATTAATATTAATGACAGCAATGATTACTGAACTTTAATTTTAAAAAAAGGGATATGTTTATAACTTTTGCTAATAGGGAATAAGCATTTTCTTCAATGACAACTACACCCTAGTTTGAATATAATTACACATTGAGACATATTTATCAAAAGTCGAATTTCAAATTCATGTTTTTTAAAACTCCCATGAACTCTAAATTTGACCAATTAAAATGTATAAATGAAATCTTATTTTTTAAAACTCGATGAATAGAATTGACCCAAAAACTAGAAAACTCGAATAAATTTTTTAAATTTAAATCGAATTAGATTTGAATTGGATTCAAATTTAAAAAACTTTATTCTAGATTTTTAAAATTTAATAGAATTTGATTAGAATTCGATTCTAATTTAAAAAAATCATTTCAAGAACGTAAATGTCAGGAAGGCTGAAAACAACTCAGAATTAATCTCTGGACCTCTCCCATTGACTAAAACAGCAATTTGGCAGGTTTTAGGTTGCGATTGGCGAATAGTCAAATTTGAGTTCTTAAAGGGCCAGAGTATGATAAATCATGACAATCTAATTTGAATTTTTCTAAAAACTCAAATCTAGTTTGAATAACCCCATAGTCAAATTTGACAGTTTTGACCATAAAAAAACTCAAAAATTCTAATTTTGAATTTTTCAATTTGACACTTGATAAATCTGCCCCCTGGTGTGTTTACAGGCATACCACTATGCTTTTTGTGACAATTAGCTATGAAATAATTTCAGAATAAATCATAGTAATACTTTTTAAATTATATTCTTATTTACTATTACTGAACAAAATATATTGCAGGATAAAAATATTAAATGAAAATGTGTGTATTGTATTGAATACTTTGAGCATGTAATTGCAGGGAAGATTTGTCATTTCTGACACATAAAATACTCACCTACCTAAGAAATACAGAATCTATGTTTTTTATTGTAACTGTTGTTGTATAGAGAGAATATGTTAAATGTTAATATGAGTTTAAATGTTTTGAAAAGCTGTGTCCTGTTAAATGTTATTTATTATTCAGCAGTTTGATATACTGACCATTTATTAAAAATTCCTGACTGTCAGAAAAGCTTTCAATAAATTGACACACAAAAAAAACTTGCATCTATTCATTAGACCACCATATTTGTTCACTTAGGGACAGATTTATCAATAGTCGAAGTGAAAATTCAAATTTTGAAATCAAATTTTAATTTAAAATTTGAATTTTCAAATTTATTTTAGTGTAATTCGATTAAGGAATAGTTAAAATTCAATTCCAGTTTTAAAATGAATGAATGAATTTCAAAATGTACTGGGCCTTTAAGAATTCAAATTTTACCACCTTAAACCTGCCAAATTGCTGTTTTAGCCTATGGGGGACATCCTGGAATCATTTGGAGTCATTTGGAGACATCCTCAAAATCTATTTTTTTTGGTGAAAAAACTTGAATCAAATTTGATTCAAATAAAAATTTTGATTGGTCGTTTTTTTTAATTTTGAGTTCATGGGAGTTAATGGGAGTTTTTACAAACTCCAATGAACTCAAAATTAGACCCTAGATAAATCTGATAAGCATTTAAAACAATGACCCATCTGGATCCTTACTCCCTAATAAAAAAATATTTCAGACACTTTTTTTCCATGCTGAAACGAATTAGAAGCTGTTAAAAATTAAACTGAGCAGTAACTTAATATAACATAGAATATAATATTCTAAACAATGTAATGGGTTTCATTACAAATCCAATTTTATAGACCTACTAAATTTGCTTCATAGACACTTGTACTGGCAAATATGTACACAGTAGCTTTGTGGAACCTTGTACAGGAGATATATATTTTTTATAAATCTGGGGAAACATTCCTAAGCTCCCACACATGGCAGTTCTGTTACTACCTACACAAAGTCTTAAGTGAAATGTATGCATTACTTTAGCTAAAGATTATTCCAAATTTTATTTAGCAGTGATGCTTCAATATTTAGGGAGTTATTTATTAAACTCTGAATGCAAAAATCACGAAAAATTAGTGATATTTTTTAATAAAATCAGACTTAAAAAATCACACATTTTTTGGAATTTATCAAACCCAGAGGATGGAAAAGTCCAAATCTGAAAATCTGCCATCTCAGACCTGTTAAGTTTGCATATAAGTCAATGGGAGAATTCCTAATGATTTTTTGATGTGCGCTGGGTTTCGTGTAATACCCCGAAGTTTTCAGAGTTTTCATGTGAAAATTCCAAAAAAATCATGAAAATCAGATGAAAAAGTCAGAAAAATTTGTGAAAATCGGATTTTTCCCGCAAAGCTAGTTGTAAATAATAATAATAAAATGTAATAATAAATAAGCATAAAAAACCTGAGCGGATTTGATCGGAGTTTGTAGCAGAAAATATTGAGATAAATTCGGACTTTGATAAATAACCCTATAAAGGTTTATGTATTGACTTAATATGCAGACTGAACCTTGTGATGACTAAATTGAGAAGAAATGAGATCATATCACTGATCAGTAATATTGTTAAAGAATTATTATATATAACTAAAAACATGGGTCTGGGAGGACAATTACTGAATAAAAAGTAGAATATTCATTTTCTAGAACCAGATAATGTCTTCAAGCAGTCTTTTAATCACATTCAAGGAAGCAATAATATTTCCTGTAAATCTAATACCATAATCAAAAACATATTTTGATTACACAGATGAAGCTCTATAAAAATAGTTAATCGGTGTGTGTTAAAAATAGCAATTTAGTTTGTTCTTCAATATTTATATTTTTGTTATATATTATTGTCCAGTGAATCGGTTTTAGGCCTTACACATGTATATAGAATTATATTGGCTTTTTATTATAGGGAAAGTCTTTAACTTTGCAGCTGTTGGTGAGCAATCATGACTCCTGCATTTTAGGATATTTACACACAATGAAATTTTCACTCTGTAAATAAAAGATTGCATGTCCTGTTTGTGGTAACTTTATTTGAATAAGGGATAAACTTTATGAATTTTCATTGAATAGACCTTGGGATTATGGATTTTAAGTTTGAAATTGATGGCATGTCAAATTAATGATTGGCAAGAATTTTCAAACCATTTCACACATGTACATTAAAATTAAAATGTACCTCAGTAGTCCAAACTGGATGACTGAACTTTTTAAAAAAAATTATTTTCTATTTAAAATATTTGCATCTTGTTGGGCATTGTATGTTGTCATCAATTACTTTTCTCATCTGTGTGCATGTCTCAATTGTAAAGGGTTCATTGCTTTTCATTTGGCTTTAAAGTGGTGCTTTGTGGGAAGCATTGGCCTCCAAACAGTATCTTGACAGAATGTGTTCTGTATCATATTTCTATATGAATTTGCTGTAGAGATTTAGCTTGTGTTATAGATAACCCTTTTAATAGATTAGAAAATGCATACTTCACAACCAAACCACAGAAAGCTTTAATGTTCTACCAATTAATTCATGAACTACCTGGACTGTGGTACATGATGGTTGCACCTGTTTTATCATATAAAAAAACACAAACACATATAGCATACTCTTGTGTGAGAGATTCCTATACTTAGTACTTGTATTAGGTGTTACGCTGGAACTTGGGTAGTACATACTAGTGTCCCCATGAATCCATTATGTATTATAAATTACTTCTGAATTCAGAATAGGAAGATACAAACTTTTGAAAGTGTTTAATGGATATCTCTAGAAAGTTTCAAGTTACAATATTATTATTACATCAACTAAACACAAACAGAATGATACAAAGATATGAAATTCCCATATACATTTATAATAGATATTACAGTTATCCATTCAATTACAAGAAACGTTTCCAGTCTACCCGATTATTATGGTAACATATAAATGATAATTTCCACCCAACTCATTTAACTATATATTTTTCAAAAGGTGGATAAATATCCCCAGAATTCAAATAGCATTGTCTATAGTGATATAAGAATATAAAGTACATTTTATGGAGTTATACACATTTCTAGAAATGGATAGGGTAGAAAAGGGTTTATATTTCACATTTGTCCTTCTTATAACATTTGTTTCACCTACATTTTACATGTTCTGTAAATATTTTTAAACTTTGCAGACTTTGCTTCTCATTTTAATTTTTTTTATATTCATAGTATATGGAACTATGGTCCATCTTTAGATTACTTCCTATTATCATACAGTATAAAGTAAAAGATGTATAAGGATACAATATAATATATAATATGGAACTAAATAATCTCAAACAAATTGTCAACAAGGTGTATTTAAACAGTAAAAAAGAGGCCAACATTCCAATAAAGCATTATTTTACAGAATTTTTTTCAGTCTTAACAAAAAGCTATTTTTGCTGCAGGCCTAGTCAGGCTTGCTTTTTATGTGTTACATACAAGCACGCGCAAGCCTTTTTTTCTGCTCGCTGCAGACCCACTTCTTCTGATCGGCATCTTATACCTGTGGCCTTTGTGTCTGAGAAATGGTTTGAAATCTCCTGCTGACTGGCTGAAGTCTGTTTTTCTTCCTGAGGGCAGACGCCATGTTTCTATTTCCTGGTACGTACCACTCTTAAGAAAATTTTCCATTTACCCCATATTGCACCACATGTTTTAAAATATTTATTTTCCCAGGATTTATTGTGCTGATTTGTTGTACAATCATGAACAAATGCATGCTGTGTGTTAAATAAATAGCTACTCCATATATTTATTTCATAATTGTAAACTAAACTGTAATCTACTGTTAACAGCCATGGGACCTGTTATTCAGAATACTTGGGATCTGTGGGTTTCTGGATAACAGATCTTCCTGTAATTTGGATCTCCATGCCTACTAGAAAATCATGTAATCATGCATTAAAGCGATACTGACACATTTGTATAAAAAAATTTTGGGAACCCGTTAGTATCAGGTAGTTGCTGCACCCAGAATAGTTCTCCTGAAAGCCCCTTCAAAGCAGCCCCAACCCTGTGAACCTGCATTGACCCAACCCTCCAACACTGCTAAAAGATCTTCTGTGCTGTTTTAGTGATGCTGGGCTGGTGTGATTCTTCCATAGGCTTATTATGCATGAAAACAGGACTTCACCCTATGGAAGCATCGCTCTGCCCCCAGTCCAGCCTCACAGAAGCAAGGCAGAAGATCAGTTAGCTGTGTCGGCGGGTTGGCGGTTTAAAAGGATTGCGGGGCTGGTGGTGGCTTTGAGGGGGGATTTGAGAGGAACTATTCCAGGTGCCAAAACTACTTGATACTGACACGTTCCTATGATTTTTAAAGGAAAGTGTCAGTATCGCTCTAAACAAACCCTAATAAGGATTAATTAAATCTTAGTTTGGATCACATACAAGTCACTGTTTTATTATTCCAGAGAAAAAGGAAAAACTATTTAAACATTTGGCTTATTTGGATAAAATGAAGTAACAGAACCCATACTTGTACCATGTTTTTAATTTATTGAATTTTAAATGAGCTTATTTAGGGGTAATATTAAAAATAAACCCAAATTGATAGCAATGTAAAACATTTAAATTAGATCGTATGCTATATTTCATGATTTCACAACTCACCAAACTTGTTTCAATCAATTTTGTAGGAATATGATTAAAGTTTTTTTTACTATAAAACAAAAATGATTCTCATGTAATGTTTTGAAACTGATGGTATGTTTTTAATCTGTTTTATATATTTTCTGTATAAAACTGAAATTTCTGTTACGTGATATATGTTTCATAATGATGGTATACTTTTCACTTTCTTTCCCACATTGTTTTCCTACCATGACATTTAATTGTTAAACCTAATACCTAATAATTAAGTAATTGATAGCCCCTATATCAGAATAAGGTTTTTTTTGGTATTTTTCAATTGTAAAATTAGAGCCATATACTATACTTCAAAAAGTGATGATTAGTTACTATTTTACTATTTTATATTTATTGTTGTTATTATTGTGCTAATGACACAACAAGAATGAAACAATTCCCTCAAAATGTAAAATTGTATTTTTTTTAAAGATATTATTAGAGAATGATAATCAAAATATCCCAGCAAGACTGCTGTCTAATCAGGGCCAGATTTGCCCTGAGGGCGCCCGGAGGCCAGCATCCTCCATCGCATAGCACGCATGCGCATTCTGTTCGCTTGGTTTCAGAGCACTAGCCATTTGGCGCTAGTGCTCCGGCAAGAAAACCACCCCTTAATTGATGCCGTCATGCAACAGAATAATGATAAATCAATAGCAAGATCAAGCGTAAACAGCCAACTAGTGCATATAACTGAATACTTCTGCAGCTGTTAGACAAATACTAGTCTTTTCTTAATAGAATGTGTGAGTTGTACTGCTGTGATCACTGCAAAAATAAACTCCAAATGTATTGGCACAGTTACTGTTTAGTTTTATTTAATATTTTAATAAAAAAAATGTAAATTTATGAATAAATTATTTTTTTTCAAACTTAGAGAAAATAATAATAATAATAATAAAAATAATCTTGAAAATCTCAATTATGCACTTTTTTTTATGACACACAAACATACATACAAACATAAGACAAATCTAACACATTGAAATCTTAATATTCTCATCATTTAAAATGAGTGGAAAATTTCTTCTCAAACTCAACTTTTCAAATCAGTTTAATTTTGAAAATATTCATCCCTTTAGGTCCTACCTAAATTTTGAACATAAGCACAATTACAGTTTTTCACTATAAAAACATCAATTTGTAGCAAAAACTCTAATTCAAAAGTTAATAAATATAACTCTCAGTCTATTAGGTGGTGCTTGTCATTTGTATTATATTTTAAAGAAATTGCCATTTTGTATTTTTTTATTGTTTTATATGGGGTGCTGACAAGAGCTTAAATTGTAATAAAAATTAAGGTCAACAACTTTTGAAAGTCAGTCTATATGTATTTGTGTGTTTACTCACATAAGTGCTAAATTGCAGTTGCAATTGGCAATAGTCAGAAATGGTAACTGCTTACTGGTTTAGCACTATAATGTAAGTAATACACACCATAAAATTAAACTTATGGATTGTTAAAGATTATATACAAAAAGAAAGTCCATATTGATTTCACCATTCATTTAAATTGGTACTTAGATAGTAAAAAAAGTTATCTTATGCCTGTGCTGGACCAAGAAAGTTACAGCATAGTGGGTCCAAAATAATTGTACATATAGGTTTAATTTTAAACATATAGGTTTATTAATTATACATATACTGTAGGTTTATTATTATTTTTGCTCTTACAGTTAGTACCTTAAGTAAATAAACCAACGTTTAAGACTTCCACTTTCTTTACGTCATTCTATTTTTTTTTAACTATACAATAAAATAGGTTCCCAAAATTGAATTCCCACTTCAGTTATAATTTGAACTATGATATGGAGAGAGACACTTTTAATGGAAAATACCTAATTTCATGAATATCCTGCAATGGTGGGGGGATGTGCCTTAACTGTAAACGAAGGAGCAAGAATTTGTAAGTGATTGATAGGTGATTTGGGTGTAGAATGTGAAGGAAGTTATAAGGGAAGTATGGCAGGCAAAGGGGAGGTTTGACATTTTCAGGAATTACTGTATAAGTTCAGGTTTATGCACCCTTTTCACATTTTAAAAGCACAATTGTCTATAGATAAAAAAAACTGAATCACAGTTAAGGTAGAGCTTTTAATGTATGTTCCAAATTTAGGAATAACAACAACACCCTATGCCAGGACTAGAACTGACCACTTAAAAATATAGGTCTTATAGAAACTGCATAAAACCCCTTTAAATTAATTTAACTTTGTTTAAAAAGCTATATCTGCCAATCCGTTCTAGCTCCATTCCAATTTAGACAATCTCAATTACACTTGTCATCCTCATTATGTTCTGCTGCTTTTCTTAATCTGTCAATGACTTCTAAAGACTATGTATTAGTACAATGCATGGTTTAAAACTGTGCACAGCCCAGATTGGTGTTGACACAAATTTTTACATTAAACTGTGGACATAAGTGCTAAAGCCACAAGGAGCCCACAATTGTCAATGGGACTGGCGGTGCTAAATGTGCTCTGTATTATGTGCCAGATCTCCTATACGCAGGCAATATGTACATGGCTCTTTAGTGCTTTGTAACTTGCTCACATGAATAATATACAAGCTAGGGGCATTCCAGGAAATGCCCATATGCTGCCCATGTTCTACTTCCAGTGGCAGTGCTCTATTCAAATTGAGAAATATGTCTTTGCTCTCCATTCTATGTTCCCTTTTCTACTTTGCACATTGCACAATCTTTGATAAATGACAATACAAAATAGTCAAATTAGAGAACTATCTAATCTAATGGAACCGAATAGATTTAATTCAGACATAGCAGAGATACAATAGCACAACCACACTTTAAAGAGTAATAACTTTGCAACATTTTGTCTCTCTTTATATAGGGCCTGCTATCTGCAAGCTTAAAAATGATAAAAATTTCCTTAAATAACACTTACTTTAATTTATTATTTAAAAGTTAGGATTTTTGGTGCAATATTAAATGAATATATGGTCTGTTCAGCTAGAAAATGCAGTTGGTGGTGAACCTAATAGTCTCTCACCTTCTGCCTCAGTTGTTGTCCTTAATAAGTGGATTTCTGATCAGCATCTGCAACCTTTCACAATTAGTTTTTATGCTACAAGTGCTTGGTAAGTAAACCATGAAAATAGCTTCATACTCAAAATCATTACATTTAGCATTAAAACATGATAAAATGCTACAGACAAATGCATTTTTTTCTTAGAAGCATTAATTAACTAAAACCATATTTTACAAATGCAGAAAATAAATGAAATGTAGCCTTAATCCTGTTTATTTTAGCTTTTAAAGCAAAAAATTGTGTGTGTGTTAACAGAACATTCAAATACTTATTTCAAGCTTTACTTTGATTCAAATAATAGTATAGATGTTTTTTTACCTGCTATTTACTCATAAAGTCATCCCGGACACTTAATTTTTAGCACTAGTCATAGCTGATTTATGGCTCGACTTCCAGAATGCAAAGCGAACAGGGAAAAAAACTGACCTTTGTTGTACTTTGCTGCAGAGATGATGAGAAGAAGCCTTATTCTTTTGGGGACTGTGCAAGTGTGTCACTTGTAAGGAAAACTAAATATATAGTAGCTTATGCAGTTTGATAATTTTATAGTGGGAAAACATAAAGAACCTAAAGTTACTTAAATAATACATTCTAAAATTATTTATATCTGACTTAATTCAAACTGTTACAAATGCAGTATATAATAAAATATTTAAAAATTTCCTTAAAGCCATGTTTAAACAGAAAAATTATCTACTGGCAAATAGATAGGACCAACAGATTGTACAGAAAGGACTAACATCTAGTAAAATAGAATTAGGTCATAGAGAATTCAAAAAAACTAACTAACTGTAGGATCCAGAAGGAATTCCCGCAGTTTTTGAAGACAGTAATCCTCATTTTCAATCTGTAAGCCCTGAAAAGCCTTAAAGCATTGCTCTAAAATAAATGGAATGTTAGTGGGGGTGACTTGGGAATGCTTTTGATTTTTTAATGAGTTATCTCATGAATATATCTATCAAATGTGACATATGTAGTGACAGGGTTCAAGTTTGCCTAGAGTAAGGCAACATTACTAAGGCCTCCTCCTCATTTAGAATTTTTAAAATTTCGAAATTGTGACAATGCATGTGACATATGTTATGGAACTATGACTCCAATATACACATACTTAGCCATGCAGCTTAAAAGCAATCCGATCAAATCAAAAGGATTTCTTGCTGGCATGGCTCTTTCTAAAATAGATGTCACAAAAGTCTTTATAATTTATATTATTAAGCAAATTTCCACTCTTGGTGATGTTCACCCGTTACCAGATAACTGAAGGTAAAGAGAGAAAAAGACTGACTTACAGCAATGCTAACCCAGTTTGTTAAGAAGTAGAACATACACTTTCCATGTCTGTTTCCATGTCTGATTTGTGGATATTTTAGATGCTATATAAATGTTACCTAAAGGGGGAAGGAAGTAAGAAACCATATTTTGCAGAAAAGCAATATGTTATATATTTCAACACTTCTGTATAAGGTGTAGAGGAATAAGAAACAATAATAATTAAAGTATTCCCATATGAAATCTGATTACAAGCATATGATAACCAATGGAATTCTTACCTAAAGCAGTATGTTGATTTTGAGCAGGAATATGTTATGAACTCATTAGAATATCACTAAGCCCTTTCCCGTAGTTTTTCTCAGGTTTCTTTGTGGGGTACTGTAGCTTACTAAACATATTTGCTTTTACTTGGCTTGCATTACCAAATGACAATATTTTTTATTCAATTACTTTTAGTTACTAACATATTTTTACTACCAAAAAAAAATTCAAAGATGTAGGTTAGATTTAAATCACACTGTATTTGCATACTTTCCCATAAGTTCCTAATTAAGTAGTTTTAATTTAGTACTAATTTAATATCAACTTTGCATACTGGCTAGCCGTTAACTAGAGGACATTAAAATTGGACATTCTGGTCTTGTGCATTTCTTATTCATACCGAGGTTTTATTAAATAATCTGTCACATATCACATATAACATCTTTTCTCTTTTTTTAATTTAGATTGTTTTATGTTCCTGCTCCTATACTTTTATACTACTGCCATAGACATGTAAATGTAACTGAATTAACCAGTGTTTCCTTTACCAACTTTCTTGTAAAAATGTTGATGACTTTAAGCTGGTTATTTACTAAAACTCAAATTTTCCTAACTTTAATTTTTTAAAAAACTGACCAAACTTGAATCCCCTTTACTTATTAATAATTTTTGTCCAAAAATTGGTGCACAAAAAGTTGCAACACAATCAAATCAAGCATCAAATCATGCGACTTTTTCAAATTGATGCTCAAAAAAGCTTGAATAATTCAGATTGTCAAACAAAAAACAGTGCAAACAGCCCGAAACTTTCGAGAACCATGAAGGCATGTTCCAAAGGGACCCGTAACAATTTACTTTTATATGATTTTGACAGGTTTTAGCTGGAGTATTTTCAGATTAGAGTTGTTAGCAGCTTCGGTTATAATAAATCTTGAAAAATTCTAATTTTTTTCTCAAAACTTTTTTGTTTTTCCCCCTTAAAAACATGACTAGAGTTTTAGTAAATAACTCCCTAAGTGTATCCATTTTTTAAAATAAACTTGTATTGTAAGATGTGATTATTATTCCATTAAAATTTTTCTTTTTTCTCTTCAACAGGATTCCATTAGTAAACCTGTAAGATTCACAGGTGTCTACTCTGTTTGCCATTGGAACTCAAAATAAAAAAACTGTATGGACAGATATGTATTTTTATAAAAATATGTTAACCTACAGACGCTGTACTTTTTCCTTAAAGAATATTTTTTTTTTGGAATAAAAGAGAAAAAATAACGTTCAGCTACTGAAAAGAAATTCTTTAATAAAAGACTGACCATGTGAATTTTGGAGGTCTGGACTGTGATTTTTGAACCTGTGCCAATAATACCAATATGTGCCATGAAATGATGTGGAAGATTTCATTCAAAAAAGAAGTTAAGTATGCTTTAAATAATACCAGATAAAAGGATTTGGTGATCTATTTCTGAGCATAAACATTGTATTAAGGCAGTAAATCCATTCATAAATATACATTTTTGTAATGTAGCATAATTTTTAACTGTTATTATTTAAAAAAAAATCAATGTTCAGATCATAGTCGGCAAATCTGTCAAATAAAAATAAGACTTTTTATACGACCAGTATTTAAGAATGAATAAGAAATAAATTTCTGGCTTGCTTTTATACTGCTGTAATTCTACAAAAAGTATATGCAATGAAATGTGTTTTGGAGGATATTTTTGATGAAGGATTGTTTTGATTTATCTTTCACTTTTAAAAAATTATTTTGTTTGAAAATTGGAAATGAAAGTATTATTGCAGAGGAGAGAGAGAGAGAGAGAGAGAGAGAGAGAGAGAGAGAGAGAGCAAACTTGTATTACTGTTCCAAAAGACAAGTGTTTCCTAGTCATGAAACCATGTAGGAAATAGTATCTAAGTTAGGGTAACTGAATAATTAAATGAGAGCTAGCTTTCATGTATTATTCATATTAAGTAATAGCAGTGCTGGAAGATAACTCGTTAACCTAATCAAATGACAAACCTATTTCTTTGATGAAAACCTGGCATATGTTACCTACAGGGAAACCCAGAAATTAGGGATTTTAGACATCATATACTGTGAGTTTTTACTGTTACGCAAGAACACTTTTGTATTCATTATAAAATTATATGTAAAAATATATTAATAAAGCACACTTCTTAAAGCAAAATCATACAAACAATATAATTTAGTTTGTTCAGATAATTGTCTTTTGTTTTTTGCCTTTGCTGACATGAATCCGTTTTACAGTGCAAATTGAATATTATTGTGCATTTTAATTTGTGTGTACCCTTTGACTCATTTTTTTGGAATTTGGTTGTAGTTGTGATTGTGCAGTAACACTATTTTCAATTTTAATATATCACTTCTTATTTAACGTGTAAAGCTTACAGATCATGCAAATAAAAACCTGATATTTCTATAGAGAGCTTTTGTGGTGATATTAGGTAAGAAGAGAATTAAAGATTTTTTATGTAAAATATACATATAATGCAAATAAAAATACAATTGGCTACATTATATAAAATATTCTACATATATTTCTATACATAATATGTTATGTGTTGTTTACATACTGAATATTGTAAAGTTTGTCTAATGTAAAATATTCAGATAATAGATATATTAGATTATACATAAATATTGTCATTCTTGGTATTGTATTCATATAATATTTTGTTTTCGTAAATTTCTCTGAAAAACCTCAGTAGGTCCTTTATGGATCATATGTGCACAGAAAAGCATATACAGTATATAAAAGGCATTTCATTTAAAATATTTTTTATATGAAAACACTATTTCAGAGATAACCAAATGCTGACTCAATTACAAATGTATTTGTTTATTGATTTGTTCTTGTTTTATTTAATTATTGCCTCAAAAAATCCAAACAGCCTGAAAACAGTTACCATATTCCAGCTATACATTCCTTTTTATTATTCAGTGTCTACTGCATATTGGAATAATGTATCTAACCAAAGATTTTAAATGTAGGTAGCACACTATGTGGCTGAAGACATTGGCATGAACTACACTAATGAATATGTTAAAAACATTGTCAATAACCAAATAACCACGTGCTATGGCATTAAAATGTCTAACTATGCCAAATACGATTTTGCAATTTATAATAGAGTACAACAACTAATACATATATTTGTACTTTCTAGAAATCTACTTTAAATTACATATATGTTTAAAAAAAAATATGGGGCTATCTTATGTCTCATTATGCCGTATACATAAAATTTCATTTTTTAAGTACCATGGTCTTAACTCCTTTGCATGTCTTTAATTTTTTTTATCTCATAGCCTTTAGCAAAATTCTTTAATTCACCACCAGAAACTGTGCAATGTATTTATTTTCCAAGAGAATAATTAAATATATCTTTACTATTATTGAGAGATTTGTGAAGTTGAGGCTTGGTGAAGTTTTTTATTGGAATAAAAGTAAAAATAATTCTCTGTGCAAGTAAGAATGGGCTAAGGATTAGCAGAAGTGATGAGCAAATTTTTTTTACAGGCATGGATTCACGGTGAATTTGTGCATGTTGCCATCTTCGAATTTTTTCATAAAGCTGGGTCAAAAATCATCCGTGAAAATGCCTCAGCCGCAAAAAAATTGCCAGGACAAAATTGTCACTGAAACAAAAAAGTTTCCATAAGAAAAAAGCCCATTGAGTTTCGGGGAGATTTTGTCACCTGGCGACTAATCACCTCGTCTTCCGAACGACAATCTCCCCGAACTGCCTCAGCGTGTTTTCCCATAGGCTATAATGAAAAGTCACCTGCGCTAAAGCACACGCGGCAATGTATTTTCCATAGTCGTCCGAAGTTGCCTCATGGAGGTGCAACAAGGTGTCATCATAATCAGCTACCAGTATGTTCTCCTTCCAGACTTGGCATGACTTCAGATCTGCATCCCCTGGAGGAGCCAATCATGTTGATTCCCCCCACCAACAAAGTTCATGTCATAAAGACATGCCCTCTATCAGAAGCCTGCCATTTGCAATGAATTATGGAGTTTGTAGTTTAAATGGGACGTTCATTCCATTGCTATGTTTAACCCTCCACAGTTGCTTATAATGGGGATCATAGAGGAAATATGCTAATGTGAAAGAATGCTATAAACATAGCTATAATGTTGTGTTGTAAACATATCTAGAATTTTAGCCATATAGCATAAAGTATGGCACACACAGGGAACATAGTATGTTATGTATATAACTGTTCTATATACAGATGCAGCCACTTTGGTTTGTCTGTTTGACACAGAATAACTAAACACAGATATCCCATTTATCTCATTTAACACAGAAAACTGCGTCACAACATCCCATCTAATTAAAGCATTCACCATTGTGAACAATGGAGCTTTGGTATGCTAATGAAAAGGTTAAATGCATTAAATGAGTTAAGATGACTTAAGATAACACAGTTTCTTCAATTACCCCTGAGTCATGACGCATTTAACTCACAAATCCAAGTGGCTTCATCTGTATGTGTATATATAAATTATGTTTTGTTTATACAGACTCCAGCAGCTTGTCTGAGGTTTGATCAGTTGAACAATACAGTGTGGGTCTGAGGTGTGAACAGTACAGGGTTTTACAGGCGTGAACAATATTGGGGGAAGATTATAAAGATTATAGCTGAATCATTTATAAGGTCAAAGGAGGCCAATAAGTCATGCAAAAAAGCAAGCTAAAATTGGTATGGAAAAGGATATTGCAGCAAGCAGTAAAACAAATCCAAAATTATTTTTTAAATATGGTAATAGTAAAGAAGGAGTGGGACCTTTTATATCAGAGGGGGGTCTGGTGGTTTATGAAAACAAAGAAAAAAAAAAGTGCAGAATCTGAACATATATTTTTCGTCTGTCTACACAAATGAGGAACCAGTTAATAAAGGTTTTATTCTTGATAGTCCCAATTCTAGTAATACAACTAATGATGCATGGTTCACACATGAGGAACATCTTAAAATAACAAAGATCCTGAGCCAGATGGTATTCATCCCAGGGTACTTAGCGAGATTAGCTCTGTGATTGCCAAATCTCTCTACTTAATGTTTCAGGATTCTTTGAGGTTGGGCATAGTGCTGAGAGCCTGCAATTGCTACTGTGGTGCTGCTATTTAAAAAGGGATCCTGTTCTCAGTCTCAAAACTACAGGCCAGTTAGTCTGACATCATTTGTAGGAAAGTTTTTCAAATGGTTAATAAAGGATATGATACTGGACTTCATAGCAAATCATAATATTATGAGTTTGTGACTGCATGGTTTTATGTACAATAGATCTTGCCAGACTAACTTAATTTCTTTTTATGAGAATTTAAGTAGGGACCTTAATTCTGGGATGGCAGGGGATGTGATTTACTTAGACCTTGCTAAAGCATTTGATACAGTGCCACAAAGAATGTTGGCCTGGAACATAGTATTTGTACCTGGATAGAGAACTGGCTAAAAGATAGACTACAAAGAGTGGTGGTAAATGGAACATTTTCTAATTGGACCAGTGTTGTTAGTGCCGCAGGGCTCTGTACTAGGTCCCTTGCCTTTCAACTTGTTTATTAATGACCTGGAGGTATGCATTGAAAGTACTGTTTCTATGAAAATGAGGTTCAATGTTGATAAATGCAAGGTTATGCACTTTGGCAAAAATAATATAAATGCAAGTTATACACTAAGGGGCATATTTATCAAGGGTCGAATTTTGAATTGAAAAAACTTTGAAAAATCGAATTGAAAAAGACCATCCGAAATTAAGTCTAAGTTTTTTTTTCCGGTTGAATAGGCCCGTTTTCTATCAAATAGGTCAATATTCGGCCGAATTCGAATTGTACCAATCGAAGGAATAGCGCATTTGATCAAGTTCCCAAAAAAACTTTGATTGTTCAAAGTCCACTAATTGACTCCAAATAGATTCTAGGAGGTCCCCCATAGGCTAAAACAGCATGATAAATTTCGATATTCTAATTTTCATTTTTTTGCAAATGCTAATTGAATTTGGACTATTCCCTAGTCGAAGTAAAGCTTAAAAATTAGAATTTTTCCAATTCGAATATTCACCTTGACCTATGATAAATCTGCGCCTAAGTGCCAGTGTGTTGGGAGTTTCCTTAAATGAGAAGGATCTTGGGGTTTTTGTAGATAACAAGTCTAATTCTGGGCAGTGTCATTCCGTGGCTACTAAAGCAAATAAAGTTCTGTCTTGCATTAAAAAGTGCATTAACGCAAGGGATGAAAACATAATTATGCCTCTTTATAGGTCCCTGATGAGTCCTCATCTGGAGTATGCAGTGCAGTTTTGGACTCCATTCCTTAAGAGGGATATAAATGAGCTGGAGAGAGTGCAGAGACTAAGTGCAACTAAATTGGTTAGAGGTATGGAAGACTTAAATTATGAAGGTAGACAGTGAAGGTTGGGGTTGTTTTCTCTGGAAAAAAGGTGCTTGCGAGGGGACATGTTTACACTTTACAAGTACATCAGAGAACATTATAGACAAATAGCGGGGGACCTTTTTACCCATAAAGAGGATCACATAACAGAGGCCACCCCTTCAGAAGAAAAAGAACTTTAATTTGAAGCAACATAGGTGGTTCTTTACAGTGAGGTCAGTGAAGTTGTCCAATGCACTGCCGGGTTATGTTGTGATGACTGATTCTGTTAATGGCTTTAAGAATGGCTTTGATGATTTCTTGGACAGACATAATATCAAAGGCTATTGTGATATTAAATTCTATAGTTAGTATAGATATGGGTATATATAATTTATGTGAAAGTAGGGAGGTGTGTGTGTATAGATGCTGGGTTTTCATTTGGAGGGCTTGAACTTGATGGACTTTGTCTTTTTTCAACCCAATTTAACTATGTAACAATGCTGGGGGAGATTATAGCTGTGAACAATACATGCCCCCTGCCCCTCTGACAAAGAGCAGCACTGCTGAAATGATCCTCTACAATCAGTTTGAAAGGTAATTTTCTGTGTTAACCAAACCACAAATGCAGCTCTTCGATAATGCTTGCCTGTCTGCAAACAGATATGATGTAACTAGAGGATGAGGGAAGGGAAATATGACTCAGGGAACAAGGGCAGGCATAAGTGAATGTAGCTGAACTGAATGGACACTCCTATTTTCAAATTCTGAAAATGCTTGGTCTGGAGAGCTGTTAGAAATGAGTGATAAATAAGTGTGCTTATAACACAAATTTGATGCAGTTTGGTATAGATTTTAATTGCACTAATTAATCTTATATATCAGTGAGAAAAATGGTATGATTTATAGTTCATGACAGTTCTTTAAATATGGCAAAAATTGCAAATTGTGAATATTTAGGTATGCACTTATGCCACAACTTTGGTGGCAGAGAAAATATTCGTAAACCAGTTTTGCAAATTGTAAATTTAATTGCGATTGTCAGAACAATTACAACAATATGGTGCACATTTACTTAGCTTGAGTGAAGGATTAGAATGAAAAAAACTTCGAATTTCGAAGTTTTTTTTTGGCTACTTCGACCATCGAATTGGCTACTTCGATCTTCAACTACGACTTTGACTTTGAATCGAACGATTCAAACTAAAAATCTTTAGACTGTTCAACTATTCGACCATTCGATAGTCGAAGTACAGTCTCTTTAAAAAAATCTTTGACTACCTACTTCGCACCTAAAACCTACCGAGCACCAATACTAGCCTATGGGGACCTTCCCCATAAGCTTTCTAAGCAATTTCTGATCGAAGGATAATCGTTTGATTGATGGATTAAAATTCTTCGAATCGTCCGATGAACAAGGGTTAATTAACCCTCGATATTCAACCCATATTAAATGTGCCCCCAAGTATTTTGACACACATTTATTTGTGCACACCACAATTTGTTATGCATATTGGACTCAAAGTGGTATATTTATAAAAGAGTGAAGTTAGAGATTGCCCAGTTCACTAATGTGAAATACCGCCTCTCTTCATTCATTTCTATGGGATTTTTAAAGTTGTGTTTATCAAATAGTGAACTTTCACCCTTTGATAAATAAGCCTTTAAAAATTCCATAGAAATGAATGGAGAGAGGCAGTATTTCACTCTAGCAGACTGTGGTGATATCTAACTTCACTCTCATTGTGTGTGTGTGTGTGTGTGTGTGTGTGTATGCGTGCATTTTTTTTTAACAAGATCATACAATGACTGTTGTTAATGAAACTATGTTATGTTAAAATGTCTTCCTTTTGTATTTAAATTTTTCATATTTCAATAATTCGGGTATTTTCAAAATATTATCTGGTATTGTGTATTATTGTAATCACTTCACTTCTATGTTCAATACATCTTTTCTTTTTTCTCTTTCTATGTAAATTATTTCAGAACTACCAATAACAACCTTAGTAATGCAAATTTGACTCTTGTTATTAGTTTGTACTTATGCAGGCAAATCCTGTAGGGAGATACCATTGTACATTTTTGGTTGATAAAAACAGAAGGAAGAGTAGAATGGCATAAACTACTGGAAAGAAAGACTACAAAGTAAGCTATCAGCAACATGGTTATCTAAAGCACAAGATCACAGTAACACTGGAGTGGCTCAAACACGTGAATGTACTGCAATGACTTAAGCTGGCCATAGACGAACAGATCCTATCGTACGAATCAAGGATCCCTACGATTTTCGGATCGTGTGCGGAGAGTGCCGACATCTTTCGTCCGGCGGAAAGATGTCGGGAAAGATGTTGGGTTTGAATTCTATTTATAGAATTCAAACCCAAATACACAAGTGTCAGATAACACAGTCCCCAGAATACATCTCAAACCAGAGCTCTCTAAATGTTATCATTTACCCTTCAGTGCTACTTGCACAAATTCAGGTCAGACCAAAGTTTGTCAGTTACAAATTTGCACTCCTATAATACCATCATTTGCTTTGCAAAACAAACCAAATTTAATCTCTAAAGGACTGTGCAACTTTTTATTTTAGATTTGATTAGGAAATTGCTAAGCACTTAAAAAGCAAAACCACATTATATGAAACAATATTTTTAGAATCATTTCTCTAGTCACCCCGTTATATCTCTGAGCACTCTCTTGTATCTTCTGCTTCTCCTGTTTCCAAACTTCTGGTTCCTCACATGTTGCTACCTTCCCTCTGTCTTATTCCTTACAAACCACTTTTAAATAAAGCATGTGGGTTCAGTCTATCCTTCTGCTTTCAATTATCTTTCCACAAAAGTTCCTATTGATCGGCCTACCCTTCATAAGAGTGTCACCAGTTCATAAATAATACAGCTGCCACACTCGCACACCTCACAACTGCTTCTCCATACCAATTCCCACATTAGTGTCTGCTACAATTCAGAATTTAAATTGAAATTAGTAACCCACTAATGCTTAAATCAATCCATTGCCCCATCCTATTCACTATACCCATTGTGTGCTTCAAACAAGCTACTCCTCAACATCTCACCCATAACCCTGAGCACACACCAATTTAACGATTAGCTAGAGCACCCATTCAGTTACCATCATCTAGCATAGCTATTCTTCACGAGACCTCTTCATAAGCCATTGTCAAAGCTACCACATCTCTCACTTCAGTTACTTGTGTACTAATGTCTCTACTTCAATCATTTTATTCATGTATACTGTACTGAACTGCAGTATTTGTTGGCACTTTAGATATGTATTAATAATAATAATAATAACAATAATTATAATATAAATAATAATAATAATAGTAATAGTACTTTACAAAGTTGTACAAACATTGTACAGGTATGAGATTTGTTATCTGGAAACCTGTTATACAGAATGCTCCAAATTACAGAATGGCTGTCTCCCATAGACTCCATTTTATCCAAATAATACAATTTTTTTTAAATGATTTCCTTTTTCTCTGTAATAATAAAACAGTATGTTGTTTTATTACTGTATATATGTCTCTTATTGCTAAGGGTAGCAATAAGAGACATATATATATAGTATCTGTGTAGAAAGGAGGAGTTACAATATATCAAATATAACCATATTAACACCATGCTACATTGTTGTAAGAGTACCTCACAGTCTAGTGGCCCCTGGTGGTCCGGTGGGTAGGCAGCAGGATGCCCACAGGACCCGAGTGTGCACTTCAGTCATGCTCGGGTCTTCTTCTCATTGCTAGCACATGTGCAGTGACGCTCCAGTTTCATGACGTCATCGCATGCGATGCGAGATTCGAATATTTAAAGGGACATTGGACAATAACACATTGCCCAACATAGGACGGAAGTGGTGGAGACTGGACCAAAGTCATTGAATTCTGTTCTATATTGTTATTTTACATTGCCCAACATAGGTTCTGTTTGCTAGTTCCTGGATGTGATTTGAATCTGATTTCTGTGTTTGATCTATTGCCTGCTTTTGACTCTGATACTTTGCTGCCATCCTGACCTTTTTGCCTGCCCCTGACTACGATTTGGATTCTGACTTTGATCTGCTCTCACTGTTTGATCCCTGCCTGTCTCCTGACTATGCACAATAACACCTGGTGGCATCCGAGTAGCGAAGGGCTCCTTCCAAAGAGAAAGGTGGTTATAAGAGGTAGAAGGGTGAGCCGAGACCAAGACATTGGGGGCTATTCTGGGTTTTGGGAAACCAGTTGTGACAATTGTTTAATGAATGCAAAGCTTAGTTTAAAATTCAAGTGTACAAAGTTGAAATACAAGTGTAAATTTGCATCATTTTCTGAAACAGTTTATAATGCTGATCTATAGTCGAGCACCCTTAGAAGTGTGACAATATTGATAATGATCTGTTGCATACACATTCCTTATCCACTAATTTGACACAATTATACATGAGCAATAGTGATAAGAAAGCATGCTGCATTTCACTTTGTTTTGAAATTTTAGGATGGATTACTGAAAATAAATCTGCTGAGAAATTGTGCTAGGATAAAAAGTTTGTTATTCTTAATGAGCAGTTATCCTCCAGGCTAAGAATGCAGGAACATTCAGTGACCTTGCAGCTCTACCTATAAATAGCTGACTTGGAGCTAATTAGAGAAAGAATCCAATTACTTAATACCCAAAAAGAGCTTTTTGTCAGGTGAGAGACTAGCTAACCAATATGGAAAAGCCTTGGGATTTTGGAGTGTTGAAGGTGATATATGACTTGCGTGTTGCTGTCTATATGATAAATGCAGATACAATAAAAGTCATATAACATTTTTAACTAGTTAGTGAAAGCAATCCCCATAACATGTTATTTGTATGTATATATATATATATATATATATATTGTAACCATTTGAGGTCACAGGGTCGTCGTCTCCTGGGGGTAGATGGGTGCACAGCAGTATTGGAGTCCACGCAAAACAACACAAAACTGGTTGGTAATGTGCAACTGGCCGCAAATCTCTCACAGGCCTGCACTGCCTGCTCTTTTCCCCAGGATTGAGAGAGACACACACACAATTCCTTCCCTACTTAAGGAGAGAGAACACCTGTTCCTCTCTCAGGTGTTGGGCAAAACCTGGACCGTCCATCTGGAATCAGATCCCGCCCAACTCTCAATACTCTTGTAAACCGGGTCCTTTTTCCGGCTATTACAGCTAGCCACAGCCCCGTGAAAAAATTTACATTTACTTGGTTGCTTAAAAACAGTATGACAGAAATTCGGATGATACATACACCCCTTCAACCAATTTCCCAGCATTTCTGTTAATATATATATATATATATATATATATATATATAAATTTTCGTAGTTTGGATTATATATATATATATATATATATATATATATATATATACACACATACACACACATAAATGTATTTTTATCATAAGGTGGTGGTAGCTTCAGGTTGCACTTGATTTTCTGAACAGGAGGCAGGACTGACATGCTGTATGCAACAATAGGGAAGTACAAGGAATGTATTTGGATTTAAAAACCTTTGTTGAATGCATGAACATCTTTTATTGCACTTTCATCTTAAAACCTTTTACTTTTTCAAAATTTAGGAAAAAGAATATTCTTTTCAGAAACAGCTCAGCTTTGATAAACATTACACATTGTTTACAAGAACAAATAGAATACTCTGTCTCTTTAATCAAGTAACCTATTATAGAAAATCTTCGCAAGCTATATTATTTCACTTTCAAACCAAGACCCAATACCAATAAAAGACTAATGGAGCCCTGAGTCACATTTTCCCAATACATGATAAATGTTGCCTACAGGTGACCAGTTATCTGAAACTCTCTGAAGAAGAATATCTCAATCCAGCAAATAATATTGTGTAAACTGGAGTCTGCTGGTAAAAGCTATTGTTCTGGCATTAAGGAATGATATATACTGGGTTTAAGAGATTTATTAACTTCAACTCAATCTTTAACTCAATCTATGTATTGGTATTTTAAAGGGTAAAGTATACATTTTAGTGTGTTTATTACCTAAAGTAGTCACACTATCAACAAAAGTAAAAAGAGTAACTGTTAATACAATCAAAATATCTTCCATGGAAACTGACTGTAAATATTAAAAGGCAAACCAAATTGGATGCAATATGATTTTTTAAAGCTTTTTCCCAGAGGCACAAGTTCTCTGGGAATAGACACTTAAAGCTCCAGAACAGGGATGTAGCGAACTGTTCGCCGGCGAACTTGTTCGCGCGAACTTCGACCGTTCGCGTCCGCCGAATGTTCGCGAACGTTGCGCGACGTTCGCCAATTTGGGTTCGCGTTCGATTCGTTCGACCATTCGAATTCCTTCGACCGCTAAAAATCGAACGATTTCCATTCGTTCGAACGATTGTAAGCATTCGATCGAATGAAAAGCATTCGATCGAATGGTTTCGATCGTTTGATTCGAATGAAAATCCTTCGATCGAACGAAAATCCTTCGATCGAATGATTAAAATCCTTCGATCGTTCGAATCGAACAATTTTAGCGGGTGTTCGAAGTTCGCGGACTGTCCACGAACGTTCGCATTTTTTGCCGGTGTTCGCGAACATCAAATCGGCAGTTCGCTACATCCCTACTCCAGAATTTGCACTCATTGTTTTGAATGTAAGAAAAGCCCTATTGGTGAAATACCTTAAAAAATAAGAAAATGATGTACAGGTATAGAATATATGATTTGGAAAACTTGGGACTTGGGGATTTCTTAATACGATTTTTTCTGTTATTTGGATTACCATTAGGGACATTTTTCAAAAGGTTTTGCAATGAAAAAGACGCCCATAGACTCCAATGGGTGAAAAAAAATTTATGCACATCAAAAAAATTTATTGGGTTTATTTAATGTTTAAATGTTTATCTAGTAGACTTAAGGTATAAAGATTTAAATTATGGAAAAATGTATTATCCGGAAAGCCCCAGGTCCTGATCATTCTGGATAACAGGTCCCATGCCTGTATTGCAAAATAATAGATAATTATAATGTAGAATTGCTACAAAAACTGAATATTACATACTGTGGTTTAGACCTATTCTAGTTTTAAAATGTACTGATATTTGTAAGGTGTGTATATATAAATGTACATTATATATATGTGTTTATAATCATAGAAAAAATATACACAAATATAATTTATGTGGGAATTATTTGAGCTAAAATGTTATTAAACTACATTTATATTATTTCAATTTGCTTTATTTATTTCTTATTTATGACTTAAAATGTAAAATAAAAAGTTCAGACATTATTCCTAATTAATTTCTCTGATTATGTAAGAAAGAGATGATGCATTTATGTTTTCATTAGAATTTTCACTATGAAGATGCAATGAATCGCCAAAACAAACTCAGCATCAAGTAATGATTTGTCAAAACCTTTTTCTATATGACATATGGAATTATTGTTTTCAATAGACACCTCATTAATCATTCCTTTCTGACCATTAGCAGCAACTTCCAAAAACTTGAAAACCAACATTATCAATAGTGATGTAGCGAACTGCCGATTTGATGTTCGCGAACGCCGTTCGCGAACACCGGCAAAAAAGCGAACAGTTCGCGAACAGTTCGCGAACTTCGAACGCTCGATAAAATCGTTCGATCGAACGATCGAAGGATTTTATTCGTACGATCGAACGATTTTCGTTCGAATCGAACGATCGAAGCTATTCGATCGAATGATTTTAATTCAATCGAATGCTTATAATCGTTCGAACGAATGGAAATCGTTCGATTTTAGCGATCGAACGGTCGAATGGTCGAATGGTCGAACGAAATTTTACTTCGAATCGAACGCGAACACCAATTGGCGAACGTCGCGCGACGTTCGCGAACATTCGGCGGACGCGAACAGTCGAAGTTCGCGCGAACTAGTTCGCCGGCGAACAGTTCGCTACATCCCTAATTATCAACACCATCTGTGTAGTTCACTTGCTCTTTTCTGAAAAATAATTCAATATTATTTTTTTTTACAAAAATGACATTTGATATATTTTGATATATTAACATTAGAATTAGAATTAGAATTTTTTATCATTACATTTAGCATTAAAACTCATAAATTCGAATTCGAGTTGTTGGAACTTACATTTTTAAGAGATTATATCAATTCATATATATTCCATACATATTCCAAAGTGATTTTTTTCAATTTAAAGTTTTTTTTAAAAAAAAAATTCAGATTTGGTAGACCCATGAAGCACTGTTTTTTTCCAGGAGACACAATAGTTTTCAAAACATTTTTTGCATCAATCCCCATTACTCTGGACCCATTGCTGAATACAAATTAAGAAGAGGGGAAGAGGCGATGAATGTCAGCGGACCTAGAAGCGCCTGCTACAGTATGTAAATCCGTCCCTAACTGCCCTCACCATAAAGAACCACCGATGCTGTTTCAAATAAAAGGCAGTACACTGCCTGGAATAAGACAAGTTGTTATTTACATAAAATCCCAAAATCCTTCTCAATTAAGGATATCCCCATATAAGGGGGATTACATGAAAAATTGCAAGCATGTTTAAAATGGATTCTGTAATTATTTTTATGTTTATGTGTTGTTTTTATTTATAAATTATGCTGTTTACATAACAAATAATTCACACTAATATATAAAATGTTCTTCCTGAACCAACAAATGGTTTTATTATTGAGTTATATTCATATATACCACTAGGTGGGGCATGGGAGCATTTTTAGCAATGCAGGTGTCAGGGAGCTGTTATCTGGCCATCTTTCTATTGTTCTGCTGGCTGTTGGCGGGCGATATCATTCCAACTTGCAGTACAGTAGTAAAGAGTAAAGTTTATCAGAACATTAGTCACTTCACTGAAGGCACCTGGGAAACTAACAACATATCTAGCCTCATGGCAGATTTCAAAATTTAACTAAAAAAATCAGTTTCCACTGTAGGATTCTGCTGAAGCAATACAATTAAATGATGTGTATTAAAAAAAGCATGTTTTCCCATGACAGAATCCCTTTAAGTACTCAGGGATGTCCCCTGGCATCATATACATGTTTGGTCATATCAGCCAATTAATGGACAATGTTCTATCTTTTTCTCCCACACTTTCTGTTACACTTAGAACTGTATTATTTCTGGTTAGGTGATCTCTGTGGGAACTCATAGACCATCAATAAATTGTGGCTCAAGGTAAAAGATGAAAAAAGGCTTTTGTTTTGTAATTTGCACAACATACAGTTTGGCATGTGTATATCATAATTGTTTTTGCATAATAATCCATTGGGTTTTTTCCACACTTATAAGTGCACTTTTCTCGCAGTTATTGCAATCTAATACATTTACAACACTACATCCCCCATTCCGCTTGTTTATGGACACATTATAGGGATTCCCTCTCTCACCATTATTCTTTGCTATAGCTATGAAACCACTAAAAATTAAGATACATCAGTCAGACAACATCTTTGGTCTTAAACGGGGGCCACTATCTGAAAAAATACTGCTGTTTGATGACACCCTGTTGCATCTAGCTAATTCACACTCAGATCTATAGGCAGCTCTCTGTATAATTAAAACACACACTACTCTCTCAGGTCTGAAAATTAATTGGTAAAAATCAACCATTTTTGCGAAAGATCATCAACTCATGCTGCCACTACACCTGCCAAATGGGCTACAATGGTCAGACCAGTTTAAATATCAAGGAAACCAGCACATTTATACAGAGCCTCTCATCAGACTACTAGAACAAAGAAAAAGAGTTTGGTCCACTACCCACAAGCAGGGGTCCCCAACCTTTTTCCCCATGAGTCCCATTCAAATGTAAAAAAAGGTGGGGAAAAACACAAGCATTCAAAAAGTTCCTGTGGGTGCCAATGTGGAACCTATGTGGACTAGTAGCCTACATGAGGCTCTATTTGGTCAGTGCTTCTGGTTTTTAAGCAACTAAAGTTTGCCTTCAAACTAGAAGTTAAAAATAAGCCCCTGCTTTGAGGCCATTTGGAGCAACAGCCAAGGGGTTGGTGAGCAACATGTTGCTTGTGAGCAAGTAGTTGGAAATCACTGTCCTTGAGTATTTCTTAGGATCAGTACACTCTTGACTCAATTGTATTGGGATTTCTCTACCCCCAAAATTAGCGCAATTAATCTCTAATTGCCCACAAATTTAGTAGACAGATTAAACACAGCATGTGGTGGCCTCCCCAGCTTCTAATAACCCAGCAGCTTATCTACAAGCTCAAACTATAGGTTTCTTTGAAAAAAGTAAAAATATAATACACAGGGGTTACTCATACACTAACAAGCCACCCTGGCCCTTTGGGAAATTTCCTGTTATCCCAGTTAACACTACTTCTATGCCCACCTTATCTGGACCAATGATTGTAAACTACCTATACTTCTTGAGCAATGGTAAAGAGATTTCCCAAAGCCAACTAACAAAGTTTGGGTAGACACTCTTCATAAAGGTTTTGATAACTTGGTCTTAGCTAGACATAGACTGAGACAGACTGATCCCATTTAAATTCTTACAAAGGGCATTCCTTCTACCTCATAGGCTCCATAGAATTTGTACTTGGATGAATGTCCCAAGTCCCAAGTGTCACCACTCACCAGCAAACTTTGTGCACATGGTCTTGACCTGTACCAAACTAAGAGACTTTTGGTAATCACAAATAGACTTCATAACCCATATACTAGACTTGTCACTCCCCCTCAAGCATAGGGCAACGTGACCTCTTCAAGTATTTTGATGTATTGAAACTGATCAATTATCCATGATATGCAATAAATAGGCCCAACACCATAGTATGAGAAACATCCGAATATCATGATGCTTGGGCCACCATGCTTCACAGTGTACTGTGGCTTGAATTCAGTGTTTGAGGATCATCTGACAAACTGTCTGTGGACCTTAGACCCAAAAAGAACAATCTTGCTTTCATCAGAAATGATGTGCCATTTCTCTTTAGGCCAGTCAATGTGTTCATTGCCAAATTGCAACCTCTTTATCAAGTCTTTTAACTGTATCTACTGAGGCCCAAATAAAACGTTGTGGCTCAAGTAATAAAAGTTTTTAGTTGGTCAATTCTCTGCAAATGGAGGTAAAAAGGTTATATGAATCAGATCAAGCAAAGCATTGTGTCTTCATTAAATTTTTTAAAGTTTTAAAACTCCTTAAAGGGATAATGCAAGTAACAAAGAATAGTGTCTTGTATGATCTTTATACCTTAAATTAAACTAATATTTTTCAATTGAGCTAAAAATTAATTAAACTTTTTAAAAGAGTTAATATTAATCATGTTCTGTCACAGGAAAATAATACTTGACAGGTCAGCTTTGCATTGAAGTGATTTGCAAATTGATGGGTTTGGTTGAACAGGAAATCATTGTGCTACAGTCTGAGGTTTGAGCAGTAAACTAAACAGATGATAAAGGTGCAATGGGTTATATGTATGCACGAGAATGAGCTTAAAGAAGTAGGAATCTAGGAATGTTTAGCCTGAAAGAGACCAGAGTTAAGAGAAGAAACTTGCAGTGATGAAAGTCAAGAAGTACATGAAATGTCTTCCATAGTCGTTCTCATGGTTGGGGTAAGTATGGAGTAAAGTTTAACTCGGGTTGATGATTGGATGCTAATTGATTAATTAACCCTCGATATTCGACTGTGAACTAAAATCGTTCGACTTCGAATATCGAAGTCGAACGATTTTGCGCAAATCCTGCGATCGATGGATCGAAGGATTTTTCGTTCGATCGAACGATTAAATCCTTCGAATCGAACGATTCGAAGGATTTTAATCCAACGATCGAAGGAAAATCCTTCGATCAAAAAATCACAGGCAAGCCTATGGGGACCTTCCCCATAGGCTAACATTGACTTCGGTAGCTTTTAGCTGCCGAAGTAGGGGGTCGAAGTTTTTCTTAAAGGGACAGTACTTTGACTATCGAATGGTCGAATAGTCGAATGATTTTTAGTTTGAATCGTTCGATTCAAAGTCGAAGGTCGTAGTCGAAGGTCGAAGTAGCCCATTCGATGGTCGAAGTAGCCCAAAAAAACTTCGAAATTCGAAGTTTTTTTTATTCTAACCCTTCACCCGAATTTAGTGAATCGGCCCCTCAGAGTCTCTGTGGGAACAAGTCGTGTCTTTGAATATTGGTCACCTTCTCACATCAACCACTCCTCCACGATCTTCAAAGACACAGAAGGGAACACTTTGTGTGATGTTAATGACCAGATCCCTGCTAAAGATTACACTCACAGGATCTTTCGGATCATATAAACAAATGCTCCCAGGCATCGGGTTCTCCCACGGAAGCGATGAAAATAAGGTAAGTAATAGAAATGTCAGACCTTGTTGCCGAGTGCATGCAACGCTACTGTCGGATGCCAATGATACACATTGCATCTTCATCTGACAGTTGTGTCGCGTCGGACAAGGTCCGACATTTCTATTACTTACCTTATTTTTGTCACATCCTTCTTGTCTGATGAAGACTAGGGATGTAGCGAACGTCGGAAAAAAAGTTCGTGAACATATTCGCGAACTTGCGCAAAAATGTGAGCGGTTCGCGAACGGTTCGCGAACCCCATAGACTTCAATGGGAAGGCGAAGTTTAACATCTAAAAAAGACATTTCTGGCCAGAAAAATGATTTTAAAGTTGTTTAAAGGGTGCAACGACCTGGACAGTGGCATGCCAGAGGGGGATCAAGGGCAAAAATGTATCTGAAAAATCTGCCTGTGTGTGCTTGGAAGAGATAGTGTAGGGGGAGAGCTGTTAGTGATTTCAGGGACAGATGATAGTAAGTTTGCTGGCTAGTAATCTGCTTGATACTGCTCTGTATTGGAACAAAAAAATAAATAAAAGCAGTCCTTACAAGGACTACTGTTATTGCAGCAGTCAGCAGATGAGATCAGAAGCAGGACAGCTGCCCACTGCAGCTACATACAGAGCACTGCAGTAGAAGGTAGATTACTAGCCAGCAAAGCTACCTAAGCTTAAATGTCCCTCAAACCCCTGCAGACTTCTGTCCCTCCAATAACAGAGCAGTATCAACACGATTACTAGCCAGCAAACTTTCAACTGTCCCTGAAATCACTAACAGGCAGCAGCTCTCTCCCTACACTATCTCTTCAGCACACACAGGCAGAGTGAAAAAACGCTGCAGGGCTTCGGTTTTTATAGGGAAGGGGAGTGGTCCAGGGGAGAGCTTCCTGATTGGCTGCCATGTACCTGCTGGTCTGGGGTGAGAGGGCAAAAAAAAGCGCCAACAATGGCGAACCCAAAATGGCGAACATCGCGCGACGTTCGCGAACTTCCGGCGAGCGCGAACACCCGATGTTCGCGCGAACAAGTTCGCCGGCGAACAGTTCGCGCCATCTGTAATGAAGACGCATCATGTGGTTTCAGCCTTAGAGGTGCAAGCCACCACACAGGTATGGAAATGATTTTAAATTTAAAGCTGCACTTGCAATTAAGCTGTTTTTTTAAAACTCTTCATAGCAATATAGTTAACAAAAATGCATTGCATTTCCAATACATACATACAGTACACTTTTAAATTAAATACAAAATACATATAAGGTTTCTAACACAAACTAACTAATTAAATGCATGGTTCACAGATGCTGGTAGATACAGAGTAAATAAAGAAAAGTTATTAGATGGCCAGACAGCAAAGGTAGAAACAGGAAGAAATTACACCATTCATCCAGAATAATTCTGACAGGCCATGTGTACCCTTGCATTTAAACCAGTGTAACAGATTAAAGCACCCATTACAAACAGATTAAATCATGTCACATTAATTCACATTTCCACAAAAACCCAGCACACATTTTTGAAAAATTCTGACTTGTTTTTCTGGCAGTAATGTGCGGCAGAGGAAAGCCAGTGGTGTGAAGAGGAATGGGGGTTTGAAGTGCTGTTAGCAGTGATGTGCAGAATGTTTTAGGTGGAGCAGTCTGGGATGTGTGGTGTGGATAGGTATATTGATCTATGATGTGAGTGTTGGGGGAATGGAATTCCATTGGGCAGTGATGTGCAGCAGAAGCAAGATGGAGTTGTGTAGCACAGTTTTATGCACAGGATGGTTGAGGTTAGAGCAGGGCCCATATGTGATAGCAGCATGTGTGTGAGAGGGGGTTGGAACTGGAAGCCAGGGCCGGTGGGGGTCAGGTTTAATGGTGGTCCCCGGGTACCTCAGTCCAACAATAAATAGAAGTAACTTCTTTTGTTTTGTTTTTGGGTAGTGAAAGTGCAATTACATTCCATGGTATTTTCTAATTCAAAGGGTGCTAAATATGTTCAAGTCTTCAATGTTCTTTTTTTTCCTATCACTAACTTTCCCTAAATGAAGAGAAAGCATTTAACAATCTCATCATCATTTATTGATTTTGCTTATCAAATTAGATAAAGTGCTGGAAAGAAATAGACAGAATTTAATGGGAAACATTAACTTCATTTTCATTTTAATAGCACCTGATTAGATTTTGTAATATAGCAAATGACTTGAAATTATAAGGAAAATTACATAAAATAACCACTGCCAAATAATGTAACCTATCTTTAAAAAAATCTTATGGCACCGAAAGTTCAGAAATGTGTCGTACATAGTTCATAATAAAATCTATTTCATGAAATGCTGACTTAAAATATATGCTGATATTTCATTAAAATAAAGTGGCATGCAGATGAAAGTATTTTTCTTGCTGAAGCCAGTGCTATACATTATGACAATATGCCTGACAAAGGCAAGAAATAAATTGCAAACTATTTTAATTTGCCATTGAGTTACAGTGATTTCTTTAGTGATTTACAAGGAAAAAGGTCATGATACTTTGGGTGCAGTTATTTAGTAGGAGCGTTGATCTCCATATGTTAAAAGAGCAGATCAACACAGTGAAATAATTATTTCTGTTAAAGTAAACAGTGGGATATGTCTTGATTTGCACTAGATGCTTCATTGTCATGGATTGAAAACTCATGCTCTGATTTCCTTAGAAACACAACAATGTAAGTAACTTGCTTACAAAAGTGTTCATCGCTAATGAAGTTTCACCCTTTCAGCAGGCGTATTTTCGTGCAGGCGAACAATCTTTGCTCTGCAAATTCACTAAAGTGTGAATTTTCTATTATGTTAACCATTTTGCCAGAGTTTCCTTCACCAGCTTAGACCTGGCAAACTGATAAGATGAAACTACATCCTCCTCAATCTTATGTCAGTGACATCAAATCCTGTATGCTGAAAAGTTATAAAACAAAGAAAAAACGCTGGTATTTTTTACATTTTAAAGAAGCGTGTTTAAAAGTTGTAACTGTTAAATATATTTTTTTAAATATTTTTTTAACCTTTTGAGGGACATGCCACATTTGTTTTAGGGTGGGCTCATGTCTAGGACAATAGATGATCTCTTCACTTCAAGCAATTTCCCCAACATCTCTAATAAAGTCATATATAAGACCTACAGTATATCCTGCCCTTTTCAAATTCAACTTCGTATTTTAGTGAATGAGCATAGTGGTAGTGAATTTGCTCCTGACAAAGTGGCATAAAGTGTGGCGAAGACTTTGAAGGCGAAAATTGGCCCTTTAGTGAATTTGCCCCTCTGTCCCAAGCTTACCTGTAAACCCCAGGTTCCAAGCATTCTTGGTAACAGATCATATACCTGCAAAGTTTGTCATCATTAATATTTCAGCAGCGACAATTTTATTAATACATTTCTCAGTTAGTTTACATATGCCTGTTTAAAATAAATAACTGCAGCAGATGTTATGGTTATGATTCACATTAATTTATTTCTTTGATATTTCCCTTTAAAAATACTGAGTCTAATGTTTTTCAAAATGGACAATGCAATAAAAGATTTTCTAGTTTGCCTTTTTCAATACAGAGTACAACAGAGTGTGAAATTATTCTTCATGTGAGAACACATATTCAAAGAACTAATTTGTTTTTGATTAGATAGCAAGATAGATGTGAAGCTTCTAAAATGTTAAATCAGAAATTGATGAAATTGTTGAAGATTATTTATATGTAATCTCTGAAAAATGCAGCATTCAGTATTGATGAAAATTAATATATTTACTGCATTCAGAGAATAAATACACACTACCTTCTCTGGACAAAAAGGAAAGGGCAAATCAATTTGGCCCAGTCTGAGATGGAAAATCAAACTTTTTCAGCAAATGAATAGGAATACACAGAATTGAAACACATATTTGCATGTTGAGTCTGCATGTGCATAGTATATATCTATACACACAAAAAAGTTGAGTTGGTAGTCTATGGGCGTCATTTTTTCGGAGAAACGAGGCGAAAAAATTCGCCCATCCCTATTGGTTACTAAAAAATGAATGAGCAATCTCATACTTTGCATCTATCTATATGAATATAAAAAGAATTTTCTGTTCCATCTTCAGTCCTTTCCATTTTGTTGTTCCTTAAAATGGCAACTCAACTCAAGTCTTTCAAAAGAGCAAAAAGCAAACTGATATTTCCTCTTCTTGGGGAATGCATTATGACACAGTATTTCCCATATTCCTGCATAACTACACAAGTGCAAACACCTGCTATTCATTTACTTACTGCACATTATGCAGTATTCTTCACTTTTTTCACCACCCACTAGATTCTTTCCTGCCTTACCTTATTTTCTCAACCTGTTCCTTTCCTTTCTTTTCCAAATCTTTTATCAACTATATAAGCTTTTCTCCTCTTTTCCCAACCTTAACCTTAGTAGAAGTCAACTTCTAGTATGGAGTCAATGGAAAGCAAAATTACATTGCCGTTAAGGTATTTTTTTAGCATGGACCTACCTAGTTAAAAAGCTTCTTTTAACTATAGGCTCCCATAAAATGGGAGGGTCCCAATTCAATTGGTTAATGTGGAACACAAGCAGCACATAATAACAACATAGCCTTATTTTTTTTATTGCTGTGAAAACACATAATTAAATACATTTTTGTAAATGCCAACTCTGCAAATTTCAGCACAAAACTGTAGTGCTCATTCCTACTGATTATTTCAACACTTATGTTAGCTTTCCTTTTCTAACTATACATGTTGCTTTGTTTGAGCTTTCCCTTGTAAGATACACACTAGAACATTATAACTTAGACACCTATATTTGTATTTGTTTATTTGAAGGATCAATTCTAGCTCAACATTTACTCCATATACAATCAAATTACAGGTTTGTGTTCACTGTGTCTTGCTGGCACAGCTAGACATGAAAATGACATTGATAGTCTTTTAGCTACACAGCTACCAAGGACACCTTGATGTTTTTAGATGGTCCATTCCATACAGAAGTAACTCTAGTATAGAGAAAGGACAATATTTATCAAGTTATCCATTGGCAATAAGGAGAAGAAAGGAACAATGTCTCTTTTTGGTTTCTGATTCGGTTGACCAACAGAGAATAAACATGCAATAAACATCATATGTCTTTGACTCCTAGTTCTAAGCTATTTGGATAATAAATGTTTGTGCCATTTACTACAAACAACTTGGTATTACTGTATATTTCAGTTCCCAAGTCCAAAGCACAGAAGTGCTTCAGCTATGTGATTTTAAAAATAATAGTATCTTTGAGAATTCCTTAATCATAACAAGGTTGTGTTTAAGTTCCATACATAGTTTTATACTGCAATACAATACAGACCTTATTGCAGAACAAACATCTGCAGTGAGCAGAACATATATTTTAGTGTTATAGAAGTAGGATATAGAATCTTTGACCTGAGGCATTATAGCAGGTAGGCAATGAGTTCCAGGTTACTATTAATTTACTTGCTTATATTTGTAGATTTCCTAATTATTGCTGCTAGTAACTCAACTGTGGGATTGAATAGTGCCAGGGACAGCCTTGGCAGGTCATTTAGAGATGTCGGCTCGCACACCCAGGCCTTCAATCAGAGTAGCCAGGTGCTCAATGCTGGAGGGATCGGCACCCTCCCCAAGGTCAATAGTAGAAATACACTGGCACACACGGCAATTCAAACAGGGAAATCCCTTGTGTCTTTATTTGCAGAAAAGCAAACAGCCTTGGCAGGTGCCATCTATACTAATTTCAACACTTATGTTAGCTTTCCTTTTCTAACTATACATGTTGCTTTGTTTGAGCTTTCCCTTGTAAGATACACACTAGAACATTATAACTTAGACACCTATATTTGTATTTGTTTATTTGAAGGATCAATTCTAGCTCGACATTTACTCCATATACAATCAAATTACAGGTTTGTGTTCACTGTGTCTTGCTGGCACATTCATATTGGAAGCCCTAGTCATTGGTAAAACCATCAAGCTCAGGGTTTCTGTTTTTTTTTTTTTTTTTGCTTATATAGTCAAGTCTTACTTTCTTGCTTTGACCCTGAAAACTTTTATATTGCTTCTTATTATCTGTTAGTGCTTCACATAGTTGCTGGAGGCTAGTGCATCTAACATCTTATTTTTCAGTTCAGGAATACACAGTTTTTGTTATGATTCTTTTTTTTTGTAAAATTCACATTGAAAAATGTAAGTAATAACAATCGCAAAATCTAAAAAAAATCTAGTAACACAAATAAGCCAATGAGGGTGTTGCATCTGTTGAAACAAAACATTTGATTGGCTGCTATAAATTACTTCACTTCATAAAGCAGTGTTTAAACCAGAACAGTTCTGCACAGGACACTTCTTTCTTTGCAATGATTTAGGAAACACAAGTTTAATTTTACAGCTTATTATAGTTAATCACAGCGAATCAATCATGGAATTTACTGCAGGCAACTTTTGCAGTAGCTGTCTGTGTCCTTCTGTTATGACTTTATTGTTTGTAGATCTTGTTATTAAGAGCACGAAATTGTGACCTTCTTCAAATGTTTTATTAATTGCAATTGCTGCTGATTGAAAACATATTCAATGATAGTTCAGACATAAGATATTTCAAATGATAGCAGACAACTATTATAAGGATTCAGAGAAGTCAAGGTCAATGAGGAACAGTAATGGTATATAGTGATGGCCGAATTTGCGCCGTTTCGAAATTCGCGAAACAGCGGAAAATTAGCAAAACGGCACCGGCATCTCGTTTTTGATGGCGGCACCCGTTTTTGACGCTGGCGTCCGTTTTTCGAAAAAAAAAATTTTGACGCTGGATATTTCTTGCCGCGAATTTTCATGAATTTATTCGCTGGCGGTGAATCACGCAAATTCACCGCAAATTCGCGCCTGGCGAATAAATTCGCCCATCACTAATGGTATATACAGTATTAGGTAAAAAGATATTTAACAAAAAGATGAATAAAGAACAATAGTCAAGTAGCTGAAATCTCCTGAAAATATGTATTTAGTATTTGTTCCGTACATATAATTTTAGATCTTTTGTATGTGTGATAGTCTAGATATGTATCTAGATATTTTGAAGTAGAAGAAACTTAACACTGTTGTAAGGGAATACTCTGGGGCTTTTAAACCCTCAAATTTTACTGGTTGAGTTTTTAAGTTGAAAAAACTCAAATTTTTTGAAGAAAAATAAACTCAAATATTTTGAGATTTATTATGCCCTGAAGCTGCTAAAAATCTGAATCCAAAAATACTAAAGCTTAAACCTGTCAAAGTAATGTAAAAGTCAATGACAGGTGGTCCCTTTTACAGTTGGAACATGTTGTTTGCGTTCGTGATTGTTGAGAATTTTGTGCTGGTTGACACTAATTTTCATTTGATAATCTGAAAAATATGTGGTTTGCATTTGTTAATCTGAATATTTCAAGTTTTTCAGGTGATAATTTGAAAAAAAGTTGCATGATTCACATTTTTGTCAAGATTTTTGAAGCACAGAAAATTTTTGAACCAAATTTTTAGCAAATGAAACTAGATAGTGGTTGGGAGTTGGGTTGAATATGTATTATAAATATAATGGGAACATTTTGAGTTTTAATAAATAGCCCCATAAGTGGCCAATTTTCTAACATTTGGATTGATATTTTTTTCACAAATCATATTTTTTCCTCAAAATTTGTGTTTTTATTTCTCTACAACTCTAAAAATTCAAGTGTAAAAAAAATACAAACAGTTGAAGTCCTGTTAAAGTCAATGTGATACATTGATCATATTGGACCTTTTTTAGCTATTCAGGCTAATACCACAAAAATTTTACTTTCCTAGGACCCGGTGATTTTCTAATAAGGGTTTATTTCCATAATTTGGACCAAAATTCATAACGGCTACAAAAAAACCCAATAGGATTGTTTTGACATCAACACAAATGATGCTAGCTTAGTTATAAAATATTATACTATATATTTTATATAGATATCCATTAAAAACACACAGGATAAGTCATAGAATTTAACAATGTTGATTACAGTATGTAGTTTGTAGTTTCTGTTTTTTTGCTTATTTACTTTTTATGATTCACATAATAGATGTCTCTTTAGACATCTTTTACGTGACTTCACTTCTTGATACTGTATTTTGTGATGGCTAATCTGACCTGTTTCATTTATTTGAAAATTTGGAGAAAAAAAACAGCAAAAAAGTTGCGAAATGCATTGAAGTCCAACATTAATTGGAGTCTATTGGTATCCTTTTCCCAGGGAAACCTGGTGTAAAATTTCAAATTTTTCAAAGGAATAGCGCATTCCGTCAAATTTTTTCCCCCCAAAAAATTGGATTTTTCAAAGTCCACCAATTGACTCCAAATAGGTTCTAGGAGGTCCCCCATAGGCTAAAACAGCAATTTGGCAGGTTTTTGGATGGCGAATGGTCAAACTTGAATTTTTAAAGAGACAGTACATGATAAATTTCGATATTCTAATTTTCAAATTTTTTGCAAATTCAAATCGAATTTGGACTATTCCCTAGTCGAAGTACACAAAAATTCACCTCAACCTATGATAAATTTGCCCCTAAAATTTGAATTCAAATTTACTATTCGACTCTGGATAAATCTGCCCCTAACTGTGTTAGATATGGATTTATTTTCTTATCCAGTTTACCAGAGAATGATGGTCAATTTCAAATTATCCATTTACTCAAGATTGGGCAACTTCATACAAAACAGCACTTAGTGGTCATCTAGACACTGGGCTTCTAAATGGTAGAGTTTATAAACAAAAGAGGACTCATAATATACAGGTACTTTACAAAATGTGAATCAAAGCATCTATAATAGTTAATGTAAAAGAAACAATTACATTTCAAAAGGTACAAACTAAACCTGATAAATTATAAAGATTTTATTCTAGATGAAAAGGAAAAAAACATTAGAAATAAATTACAGGGTATTGTAAAATTGCTTTACCACCCAGTAAGAGATTTTTAAATGCCTACAACATATTGAAACCCCAGAAAAGACTACAGGTGGTGCACATACAGTACCCTATGAGACTTGCAAAAATATATAGTAGGGGTTATTTATTTTGACCCTGGATGCAAGTGCATTAAAGGAGATCCGTCGCCCAACTATTCCAAATCCTATTTTTAATTACACTGTATAAATTATTTGAATTTTGTTTACATCAGTCTGGGAATTCATAATTATAGCAAGCAGGCAGGAGCCACTTTGTGGACACTGTTATTACGATAAACCTTCCATAATCTCAGAATCTTGTTTGTGCACCAGAATGGGGGACCTGATCCCCATACACTGGCTACACAATTAAATGGTTAAGAGAACTGGGGGTATGTGGGGCGTGCAGTGACATCTAGGAAGTGCTGAATGGTACGTGAAAGTAATTGCTTGCCCCAGCAGGACGGGCAGGCAATATTTGATTGACAGCTGTGATTTTTAAATGAGTTTACAACAGCTATGAACATTTTAATAAAAAAAATACATTTCATGTTTCATTTGAAAAGGACTTTTATAATACAGCTTTTTATGTCTGGGAGACAGGTCCACTTTAAAGGTGCAAACCATTTGGGCTCATTTAAAAACACTTGTGGCTGGGGCCTGGCTGCCCTCTGCAGCTAATTTCAGGGTGCAAAGAGCAGAAAACATGGCGGATTGGCACTTTATTTATGATTTGTGCACCCTCTACTACACTAAAATAATGAGCCCCAATGACCACTGTGTCCTAATCTAGCCATAGTCATATTTTCCCAATGAGCCAAACTGATTTGAACATTAGCTACCATATTTTTTTTCTCTTACAGACTGACATTAGCAAGATGTTTAAACTCAACAGAAATTCAGCCAACTAATCACCACCAATGCACAGTATGAACACAGCTACGTCACATTCTATGGCAATGCTGTAAAAAACAGGAACCCTGATGGTCTTTCATCAGCTTTCACATGCCAAATTTGTAATTTAAGGCCATTGTTTGATCTGTAGTATATACTTATATTCTCAATATAAGTTAATGTTATATTTTAATTTGTATGATATTGTATTGTATTATTTTCTCCTTTTCTACTATCCTATCTCTCTTTTTGCATAATTTATTTGGTGCCTATTATGAGTTACAAATATTTTTTTCATCTGGAACAGTCTTGTTGTTGAATTTAGGTTTTTGCCATGGATTACAATTTGGTTTACTAGAATTGAAAACAAAACAATTGGCAACATGGAAGTATTTTTTTCCTCTAAAAAAAACGCAGTTGCATAGTGGAAAGGAGCTTCTCTAACAAGTTAGGTCAATGTATCATCATCATCATCATCATCATTTATTTATATAGCGCTGTCAAGATACGCAGTGCTTTACTGCAGTTATAGCAAACAGGGAATAAATGGTGGATAGCAGACAAGGATTACAGAGTACAATAGGGTTTACAAACTAAAAGGTTAGGGTACAATTGAGACATTAGGATTGTATAAACAATTTGTCATTTTTGATACAGCAATGATTAATTAAGGTACATCGAATAGGCCTCTTTAAACAGATGGGTCTTTAAGGAGCGCTTGAAAGTTTGGAAGGAAGGGGAAAGTCTGACAGCTTGTGGCAGAGAGTTCCAGAGAAAAGCAGAAGCCCGAGAGAAGTCTTGTAGACGAGAATGGGCAGAAGTGACCAGAGGAGAAGTGAGGCGAAGATCAGAAGCAGAGCGTAGGTTTCGTGAAGGAGTGTATTTGGAGATTAGAGATGAAATATAGGGAGGGGTTTCTTTATTAAGGGCCTTGAATGTGAGTGTAAGTAATTTGAATTTGATTCTAGATGAGATTGGGAGCCAGTGAAGGGACATGCATATGGGAGCAGCTGATGTTGAGCGGCAAGCTAGATGAATGAGTCTAGCGGCCGCGTTTAGAATAGATTGGAGTTGTGAAAGGTGACTTGTTGGAATACCTGTGAGGAGTAAGTTGCAGTAATCAAGGCGGGAGATGATGAGAGACTGAATCAGTGTTTTAGTTGATTCTGAACTGAGATAGGGTCGTATTCGAGCAATGTTGCGCAGTTGAATATGGCAAGATTTTGCAAGTGTTTGAATGTGTGGTGAAAAAGATAGATGAGAGTCTAAGATGACTCCTAGGCAGCGTGCCTGTGTGGTGGAATGAAAGGTGGTGTTGTTTACGGTGAGTGATATCTGAGGGACAGGGGAAGATCTTGGAGGAAATATGATGAGTTCTGTTTTAGAAAGGTTCAGTTTCAGGTGGCGCTGTGACATCCAGGAGGAGACAGCAGAGAGACAGTCTGTGACTTGGGAAAGGACAGAGTTAGAAAGATCAGGAGTAGACAAGTAGAGTTGGGTGTCATCAGCATAAAGGTGATACTGAAGTCCAAATGACTGAATGAGTTTTCCTAGTGAAGTTGTATAGAGCGAGAACAGCAGGGGGCCAAGAACAGAGCCTTGAGGAACTCCAATAGATATATTATAATATTGCATATATATAAAAATGCAATAACAGCAAAACAGATTAAACTTACCATTGAGTCCAATGCATTTGGTGACATTTCTAGTGATGGATGATTCTGTCCCATTTTGCCTTGCCAAAAAAAAAAAAATTAGCAAAACAGAGAAAAATTCACGAAATGCATTGAAGTCTTGGGCATAAAAAATAATTTTGATGCACGACAATTTTGACATGAGCATCAATTTTTATACACGCATTAAAGTCAATGGCAGTCAGAATAATTTTGACTCTTGATAATTTTAATGCTTGCAACATTTTTTTCTGTTGCACCAAATTTTTCAGGGCAAATTTTCCCCGCAGTTTTGTGAAAACATTTGCGGGCAGCGAAATGTGGAAATTCACTGCGAATCCATGCCTGGCGAATAAATTCGCCCATCGCTAGACATTTCTGTTCATTTTGCATATCTCTAATGTCTACTTACAGGTATTTATTTTGTCTATGCTGTAAGAAATTTAATGCAATTTAAATCATACAGATCAGATTCTGATTCATCTCAGTGTTTGGGGGGAGAGTTGAATCTAGGGTTAAGCATTGCACAATTAATGACAAACCATTATAAAGAATCTTATTTAGACTGATTAATAGTGAGTTAGACTAAGTTATTAGACGGATTAATATGAGGACAACAAGACAGCTCAGTAACTAGTCATTAAATTAGATACTTTGCTGATTGAAATGCTTGTTATGGCTAGACTACTCTGAATTTTAATGTTTCATAGGTATAAAACTGAATTGATTACAATCTTCCATTAGGTCCTTTAGACAAAATATTTAAATACAGAGAAAATAACAGATCTACTTAACTTTACTTTTTGAATAAGAATCTTTTCATTTATGGTCACAGCCTATTTATATGTATAGTATATTGTGGGATTTTTTTGATATCCGCCAGAGGCAAGACTGAAACTAGAACACACAAAGATTGACTAAAGCAATATTTTAACTGACTCGGTTCTTTCTCATTATGCATTTACATACAGTTATTTAGCTTGGATAATATTACAAGCATGTGTAAGCTCACATGCCACGTCAAGACCCCTCATTGTGTAAGGGCTTGAAGGCACAGTTAGAGTGAGGACCAAGGAGGAGGCAGGTAGAAAGACCGGAGTTTGCGGTATCAGTAGATTTAGGCAAGAGAGTAGTCGAAAGTCCAGGCAATAGTTGAATCCCAGAGAAGGGTCAATACGTAATAACAGGCAAGGTCGGTACACAGGAATCAAAGAATCAATAATAACACACCCAGGAATACACGGAGTTAAACCTATACTTGGGCAATGTCTGCAATGTCCAGATTGCTTTATATAGGGAAGGCTTGGCACCAAAAGTTTGGGGGCGTAATGGCGTCATGACGCTGACACTGGGGTCCCGACGCTGCCATTCTGACGCCAACACACGTTCTGACGCCGGTGTCATAGAACTGCGACCAGCAGGATCCACATGGAAAGGCAGGGAGTCGCCATCTTGGACGCCATCACCATCTTGTATGTGAGTAGCGACTTCCATTTCCATTACACATTGTACATGAGTCCTAAACAGATTCAGCTTCTCAATAGCAGCAATGATCCAGGGGGGCACCATCTTAGAAAGTGGCACTGGTTTCTGTGCTGCCATGTAGTAATTATCTGTATTAATTACTAATCAGCCTTATATTGCGACATTTCTATTCTATGTGTACTGTAAATTGTGAGTGGGTCCCTAAGCTCAGTAAGTGACAGCAGCACAGAGCATGTGCAGTGAATCAGCAGAAAAGAAGATGGGGAGCTACTGGGGCATTTTTGGAGAAGCAGATCTTTACTGCTAAAGGACTGTGTTCCCTTGGGCTGGTACAGAACCCAAAAACATAATGTACAATTTTCTACCCTACTTTTTTAGTTAAGCTTTACTTCTCCTTTAAACTAAAGAACAATCAATACATATGACTCATGTATAGTAAATAGGTATCTTTAAATAAAGTTTTTCTCAATACTCAGGTACTGATGCTGTAAACCCCATAAGCATTTATTAAAAACGTGTGTAATATACAAAGGAAATAATTAATCTGACATAATGTATACTATTTAAAAAGGCATTTATAATTTATCTAACTACTTTTTCACAGTCACTCTTTCTCTGATCCTCTATTTTGTGCATGTGCAATATATTGATACCATAATTGCAGTTAGTATTCCACACCAATGCATATTAATGCTAACAAACCCCTTTTCAGTCATTTACCTCACTTTCTGTTTTTACATAATACTCATTATTAATGTACTTGGCACTTGGCCCCTCCTCCCTCCTCTCCTGATCTCCCTTGCCCTCCCCTCTGCCACTCTTCCCTCGCTCCCCTGACTTTCCCTCTGCCATTTTCCCCTCTCTTATGATGCATGTGTGCATGTTTATGCGCATGAATGTGGGAGGGATTGCGGTGGCTGACTGGGTTGCCTTGGGTGCTCCGTCTGCTTGGCCCAGCCCAGAGTGGCAGAATAACTAATGTATTGTAGTGATTATATTAAAGTATTTAAGCATCTGTATTTACAGCTATAGAATGTTAGGCATTTTGATAATACTTTTGTAGCAGTACTTTAATGTCGTTGTGAAATACTTGCACCTCTACAACTGAGGCTGCTGCTTTTCCTTTCAGTAAACTTAACTAACAAGTATTTTATGGAAAGATTCAATGGCAAGTAGTTAAATGTGTTGCAGGTTTGCATCATCACAATTTAGAGGCAAATGTATGAATTTTACTTGTAATTTTGCTATGATTCCCACATATTTTAGAAAAATCTCAAAATATTTTTTATTGTCATTGTCTTTATTCCCACCAATCATTTTCTAACAATAAAAATCTTGCAACTTAAAACCTGCTAAGATTTTAAGTTTTTTAAAAAAAAACTATCACAAGAAAAAAACAAAGCAAAGTTAAGAAAAATAACATGATTATGAGTAATAAAATCACAATTTTGATTTTGTTATGATTCACAAAATGTTAAAAAAAATCATAAAAATATACATTCTGGTTCGGCTTCTAAAATCCCATAGGAATGAGTAGAAAATGGGCAGATTTTTCTGTACTGAGCTCTAATCTCGAATTTCAACAAATGAACCCTCTAAGTGGCTGATTTGAATGTTTTGTGCTATAACTCATGAATTTAAATTATAGCTTCAAAAGCTTGAATGTTAGCTATTATTAAGCTAAAAATATTTGTGAGTTTATGTGGAAGTCAGTGTGAGCTGTCCTAGGTATAATTTAAGATATTATTCAATTCGAGTTTTTCAAATTTTTTTAAATTTTTGAGCGTTCATTCAGTTTTTGCAAAAAGGTGAAAAATTTGCCAAATGCATTGAAGTCTATGGGTTGCAATTTAATTTTTATGCTAAACAATTATTTTTCACCCATTGGGGTCTGTGGGTATCTTTTTCTCAGCAAATTCTGGCGAAAACCTTTACTCATCACTATTGTTTGATAAGTAAGCAAACATTCTGTAAAATTTCAACTTTATTTGAATTAAACAAAAACTTTAATATTCACAAATTTGGATTTTGATAAATAGCCTCCCAATGCATCCTGTAACAATGCAATATTTTAGCTATATGAATACAGGTATGGGATCCATTATTTGGAAAATGGTTATCCAGAAAGTTCAGAATTACGGAAAGGCTGTCTCTCATAGACTCCATTATAATCAAACAATCCAAATTTTAAAAAATGATTTCCTTTTTCTCTGTAATAATAAAACAGTAGCTTGTAGTTGATCCCAACTAAGATTTAACTAATCCTTATCGGAAGCAAAACCAGCCTATTGGGTTTATTTAATGTTTACATGATTTTCTTGTAGACTTAAGGTGGGACATTCACTAAGATTCGTAGTTGCACCAGGCGTAACTTCACCACACTTCGCCAGGCGTAGTTTCGCTAGCGCTTCGCAAATTCACTGAAATCCAAAGTTGCGCCCAGGGGTAGCGTAAGGTTGCAAAGTTGCGCTAGCATTGATTCGCTAAGCGAAGCGAAGTTACGCAAGTGATGGTTAATTTGCATACGGCGCCAAATTCAAATTTCAATGGAGGAATATGTAACAGCACTACACTACATGGGAAACCTTCAAAACATCAAATAAAATTTTTATTTTGCCCTACACATGTGCCCACTGTATAGTTAAGTTGCCATGAGTTAGGAAATGTAGGGGGGAAGGAGGGGAGCCCCAAAAAATGTTTCGATCTTTTTCAGCCTATCACCCACAATATAGAAAAAACGCCAGCATTTTTTGGGACTTAGAAAGTTTTTTAACTTTTTTTGAAGAAATCCCTATCTACTCTATTGCGCTTCGCCTGGTCTGAGGTGGCGAAGGAAGTCTAGCGTAAAAGGTAGCGTTCAGAACAATGCGCGCATTAGTGAATTTGCGTAGTTACGTCCGTTGCGCAAATTCGCCAGCCGTAAGGGTGCGAAGTTACACTAGCCAAGTTACGCCAGCGTCCGTTAGTGAATTTGCGAAGTAACGAAAATGCTCAATGCTAGCGAATTGATGCTAGTGTTAGGTGCTTCGGCGCATAGTATATTTGCCCCAAGGTGTGAAGATCAAAATTACAGAAAGACCCGTTATCCGGAAAGCCGCAGGTACTGAGCATTCTGGATAATAGGTCCCATACCAGTAATATAAAAAATAAATAAATAAATGAAAATGTATTGAATTTTATTTCATCTGAAAATGTAGATGCTTCTACTTTTCTAAACTACAGTAGATTGAACTTTTGCATGTTATATCAAATTACTTTGATCCTTCATTTTCTGTATATATGAAATGCAGTTTTCTTTTGAGATTTTTTACAAAACTATCATACAATATATTTAGGCATTTAGCTAAGCTTCATCTGTAAACATCTTTATTTCACAATCACTTTAGCTATTGTGATTACATGTCTCAATTCATTAGGATTGTGGTTATAATCATGATCTATGTTTAATAGTTAAAGCTTGAAAATAATCAAGTGTGTCAATACTCCTTTTCTTTGTACCAGTATGAAATGTATTATGTATTTAATAATAGAATCTAGAATATTTCTTCTTTAAATATACATTTTTTGCTATTAGTGGTGACCTCTGGCAGAAATACAAGTTGCTTTTCCACTTACTGTATATTTTTTGTTATGTTAGCATAAGGAATATCTCTTTTGCACTTTTTATCATAAACCTGTCAGGAAGTTTTGAATATTCTGCATTCTGAGTGTGCTGATTTCATTTATTGAAATTGTTTAGCTTTAGCCAATATTTTCAATTCAGATTTTAATGGCATGAACCCATTCCATAAATAATAATTGATGTGGAACCTGGAAAGCTTAGAAAAACTGTCCCTTACTTACTTAATTTATATGTCTATTATTATTAATTATTATGGTTTCCACTTTATATTATCTTAACTAGGAGTTACCACACATAATTCCCAACTGGTTAGTTAAGGTAAAGAAAATATATATAAATATATTTTTAAATTATTTTTATAGGGGCCATTTTTTATCTAAGTTCTCTAGGTTCCATATCAATCATACCTTAATCGTGGTTTCATTTACATGGCACACTAGTGAGTGCCCTAGGGTAGAGCCATCTTACTGTTAACATACTGTATCTTGTACCTTCTAGAATAGTTATCTCCAACCAATGGCTTGTGAGCAATATGTTGCTCACCAACCCCTTGGATTTTGCTCCCCAACTCTTTTTACAACTGATGTGGTTCACGGGTCAAAAAGTTTGGGGACCTCTGTTCTAGAAAATGCAAATAAATGTTACTGAAAAAGTTTTACTTTTTTAGTTTACACCATTAATTTTAATTGTGCAGCTCAAGCACACCCTGCACCATTGGTTTGTTGTTTCTTTTGAGCCACATGGAATCTTCCATTGTAAGTATTTTATAGGAAGTCACTCATTTTCACATATATGACAATAACTCTCAACACATACTATATGACTTATGTTGTTTTGTATATATGATGACAATATACAATCAATATCCTTGTGAAACCTTTCCCAGTAAGTAAACTCAAGAAAAGTCTCCTTCAATCACACTGATAGAAAAAGTATTTTGAGTAATGAGAGATGTCAGTATAAGATTACCTAGGGTAGGATGGCAAACAATTAAAATATACAGAAAAATAGTTGTTTAAATGACCTGCCAATAGTAGAATGCCCAATATCCCTATAAAAATCATGTGGGGGCAATACCTAAGGTTAAAGGAAAACTATACCCCCCAAACAATGTAGGTCTCTATTAAAAGATACTGAATAAAACAGCTCATATGTAAAACCCTGCTTCATGTAAATGAACCATTATCATAATAATATACTTTTTTAGTAGTATGTGCCATTGGGTAATCATAAATAGAAAATTTCCATTTTAAAAAATAAGGGCCGCCCCCTGGGATCGTAAGATTCACTGTGTACACAAACCACATGTAAGGTCACATGAGCCAATTAACAGACAGAGTTCTGCCTTTTGCTTTCTCACTTCTTCCTGTTACAGTTAGGGGCCGATTCACGAAGGGTCGAATATCGAGGGTTAATTAACCCTCGATATTCGACTAGGAATTTAAATCCTTCGACTTCGAATATCGAAGTCGAAGGATTTTTGTGCTATTTCCGGCCGAAGTAAAATTGTTCGATCGAACGATTTATCCTGCGATCGAAGGGATAGTGCCTTCGATTCGAAGTATTCGGTCGTAGCGTACTGTCGAATAAGATCGAAGTAAGATCGAAGTGAACATTGCCCCACTTGTATTCGAATCGATCGATTCGAAGTTTTTATGCCCCACTTCCTTTTTGACATTTTTTTCAAACAGGAAGCCCTCTAGAGGCCATTTTAGGTGCATTTTCGGCCTAATTGCGCACTTGCTATTTAGACTGCACAGGTGGAGGAGGTGTCTGAGGCAGGATTGGTTTTTTGAAAATTTTTGCAAAAAATGGCTGGTAGGAGGAGGATTGAGGAGGAGGAGGGGGAACGTCTCTCCAGCCCTGGGGAGGTGCCAACGGCGGCTGGATCCCACACTATGTGGGATCTTAGTCGTCGCAGGAGGGGGAGAGAGGGGGGCACAGGCTGGGGAGTCACTGGGAGGGGTTCCCGGAGGGAGGAGGAGGAGGAAGAGAGTGGGGGGTCCCGTAGGGGAGGGGAAGAGAGTAGGTCAGGTGGGGGGTCCCGTAGTGGGGGTGAGAGTAGGGCAGGGGGGTCCCGTAGAGAGGGGGAGCGTAGGGCAGGGGGGTCCCGTAGAGAGGGGGAGCGTAGGGCAGGGGGGTCCCGTAGAGGGGAGGAGAGTAGGGCAGGGGGGTCCCGTAGAGGGGAGGAGAGTAGGGCAGGGGGGTCCCGTAGAGAGGGGGAGCGTAGGGCAGGGGGGTCCCGTAGAGGGGAGGAGAGTAGGGCAGGGGGGTCCCGCAGAGAGGGGGAGTGTAGGGCAGGGGGGTCCCATAGAGGGGAGGAGAGTAGGGCAGGGGGGTCCCGTAGAGGGAGGGAGGAGCGTAGGGCAGGGGGGCAGGAGCATAGTGTAGGGAGGGTGTCCCCCAGCCAACGCAGGGAGTCCCCCAGGGCACGCTGCGTGTCTCGCTCGCCATCTGGGGCACGCAGCGTGTCACGCACCCCACCCAGGGCTCGGAGAGGCTCACCCAGGAGGAGGACACAGAGGCTGCCCAGCAGCGAGGAGGAGATGGAGGCACCACCAACTGCCTCAGAGAGGAGACGGGAGGAGGAGGAGGAGGGTGATGATGATGACGGAGGAGAGGAGGGCCCCACCAATAAAATGGCCAGAAGATTTACCAGTGATGAGAATGGAGCACTGGTGGACGAGGTGGTAGCACGATGGGATGTGCTGTTTGGGAGTCGGTCCCATCGTATCAGTGCTGCCAGACGTCAACACCACTGGCAGCAGGTAACGGACAAGGTGAACACTGTGGGCGCTTTACACAGGGATCGGCCCACAGTGTATAAGCGCTTCAGTGACCTGAAGCGTTGGCTAAGGGCAAAGCTGGTTACCAGGAGAGCTAAAGCCCAGAAGACCGGCGGAGGGAGAGTCCCTCCACTCAGACTGAAGCCCTACGAGCGCCGGCTTCTGGACATTTTGAGCAAAGAGGGCAGTGAAGGACTGGACACAGACTGGAGAAGTAAGTTGAATTTTATAGAAACAAACATCTGACTCCTTTTTTCCACATTCACATCATTTAGATAAATGTCTAATTTCCCCTTTAGCATTTCACTTCTTTGCTAAAATATTGCTCCTGTTTTGCATTAGAGGAGTTTCTTGTGCTTTTCTTTACAGCTTTGCTGTTTGTTCATGACTAGTTATTAAGTGCAGCTGTAACATAGACAAAATGGCAGCCATTTCTTTATTAACCATTTCCCCACTATAGTACAAATGTTTTGAAACTGCATTAAAGGGGTGGTTCGCCTTTAAGTTAACTTTTAAGTATGTTCTAGAATGGCCAAGTCTAAGCAACTTTTCAGTTGTCCTTCATTATTTCTTTTTAAAATTAAAGGACTCTTTCCAGCTTTAAAATGTGGGTCTAGAAATGCTCTGTAAGTCTACACATGTGATGTTATTGTGAGTTTTTATTACTCATATTACTAATTAGACCAGCCCCTAATTATATTCCAGTCTCTTCTTCAGATGAATGCATGGTTGCTATGCTAATTTGGACCCTAGCAACCAGATTGCTGAGACTGCAAAGTTTAGATCTGCTGATTAAAAAGCTAAATAACTTTAAAATCACAAGTATTGTCATATATTACATTCTCTCCTGCTCGCACCATTGCAAATGTATTTAAAGGAACAGTAACACCAAAAAATATAAGTGTTTTAAAGGAATGAAAATATCATGTACTGTTGCCCTGCACGGGTAATACTGGTGTGTTTGCTTCAGAAACACTACTATAGTTCATATAAACAAGCTGCTGTGGAACAGGAATTGAAAAAAGTCTATATGGCACAGGTTAAATAGTGGATAACAGATAACTCCATTATGTTCTACAGAGCTTATCTGCTGTGTAACCTGAGCCTTTTCTCATTTGAATGGCTGCCCCCATTGCTACACAGCAGCTTATTTATATAAACTATAGTAGTGTTTCTGAAGCAAGCACAGCAGTTTTACCAGTGCAGGGCAACACTATTTTCATTACTTTAAAACACTTATTTTTTTATGTTACTGTTCCTTTAAGTTTTAACCATTCCATCTCACTTGCTGTACCATTCCATTGGAGTTAGTATTTGGAATGAGAAATAAAATAGATTTGTAGCATGTGGGAGGTCTCTTGCAATTCCATATGATTTTGTTTTTTTAATACTTTTTTTGTTTTCTTTATTCACAATTGCAGTACCGCCGCAAACATCGCGGCCTGACTCGGGCAGTGACCAGGACCAGGACGACGCCGCTCAGCAACCCCAGGAAGAGGGTGAGGCTGATGATCATGATAGAGCACCGGAAGCTCAAGGTACAGACATGTTCAATGTTGTGGCCAATGTAGTTGCTTCCTCGACTTGTTTACAGCATTACTAATGTCCTATCTCACATTACAGAACACCGAGCTGAAAGCCGCGCCCAGTCACCAGCTGTGATACCTGTGGTGCCCCCCAGACGTAAGAGTAATTTTATAACTAATAACCCCTTACTTTATTTGTCTGTGTGTCACCAAAGATGCCATGTATTGGTTAAGCTGAGCTCAGGAGAGGTGGTTAGGAGAATAAAATAGGATCAGACAGCTAGAGCAGAGTTTCTATGGGAACCAGTAATGATATCTGCTCAGTGGCTGTTAGACTGGAGGGTGTGTTTAGTAATCTGAGCTGAGAAGAACTGAGCATGCTCATTAACCAACAGCCAAAGGGAATTCCTGAGGGAGGGCCAGAGTGAGTTAGAAGAGGAGAAGGAATTCTAAGTGATTAAGGGGATACTGCAGACTTTACTGTTAACCTTTTAAAAACCAGTGGCAGGTATCTGAAGCTCCTCCTCACTGGGAGGGAGGGTTTACATGTCCTTTCAAACTTTTTTTTGTCTAAAAAAAAAATAAAACATTGTTTTCCAAGCTACAGACTGGTGTGAAATTTTCACTCCAATGTTGTGTTTATGCCACCCCCCCCAAAAGAAAACACCACCTCCAATCTAAATGTGGCCAAACACGGGCCAATAAAAGCTGCCAACATACCGACAGCTTATCGGCCCGTGTATGGGGGCCCCCGACGGGCTTCCCCGATCGAGATCTGGCCATAAGTCAGCCGGATCTCGATTGGATGGGACTAAAATCCCGTCGGATCACGGCGGCATCTGTTCGTTGATGCGGTCCTGCGATCCGACCGCCCGTTCCTATTCGTTAGGATGCGATCGTTGGTCCCTAGGGCCCACAATCGGATCAGTGCGATATTGCCCACCTCAAGGTGGGCATATCGGAGAGAGATCCGCTCGTTTGTTGTGGGTTATGCACATGTCCAATATATATACTTAGATCTGATTTTTCTTGTAGGTCGTGCTGCTGCCACTGCTGCTGCTGCAGCAATTGGGGGACCACCACAGGAGGAAGGACGGCGACTGGGTGAGCAACCTGCGGCACAACCGGGGCTCGTTGACGCGATGATGTCTGCCATGCAGCCTATGCTCCACCAGCAGCGCCGCCAGGAACTCTGGATGAGGCGGTGGATGGCCCAAATCCATAGGGATATTCGGGAGACCCAGGGGACCATCCATCGTGGATTCCAGGACCTGGTGGCAGCCATGGCAGCCCAGCCTCATCGACCAGGGGGCTCTGCTGAGGGTGAAGTCCCTGGTCCACCTGCTGCTCCCCCTCCACCCCCTTAAGCTCCTCAACATCGGAGGGAAAGGGGGCATAGAAGGGGAGACGGTCCTGTCCGAGGGGACAAACGTCCCTAGCTCCAGTCTGTGTCATTTTCCATCTGACACTGGCCTCTTTGCCTGTTTTTCTCCTGGTAACAAACTTTGCCCTATTGACGCTTCAGGTATCACTTTGTCCGTTACCCAGCAATGGGACTGACTCCCAAACAACACATCCCATTGTTTACACTGTGCTCCATTCTCATCACTGAGGGGTGCCATTTTAACATCTATTGGCACCCTTTCCAATAACACCTGGAAAAGCACTTCAAAACATCTAAGTGCATTTGCTCTAATATATGTATATATGTATGGTGTTATCAGCACCAAGGTGTGCCATATCTAACACCCATTGGCGCCCTTTCCAATAACATCTGGAAAAGCACTTACAAACATCAAAGTGCATTTGCTCTAACATATTTCTATGGCGATGCTGCAGTGTTGCCGAACACATTCACTTGGCCAAAAAATGTAAGGGTCAATGAATTCTATTGCAAGCATATGACTACACTTTTTTATGGTGTATTTATCACTAGTGCAGTGTTGCTTCAAAGGTTCCATATGCTAATCAAGCTCTGTATTTATGTGGTTTACATGTTATGTGCATTCATGTAACAATGGCCTATATTCTGCAACTGTCAAAGTGAAAACAGTGTACCTTGTGCTTTGCACTATGAAGTTATGTTGGCTACCTCTGGCCTACTTTGGCTACCCAGCACTCATAATAGGTGCTAACGCCTACCTCCTCCTCCTCCTCCTCCACCTGTGCTCATTAAATAGCAAGTCCAAGGTGTATGATATGCCTTAAAGGCACAAAGCATTGTTACTTTGCACGAGAAGTTATGTTGGCTACCTCTGGCCTACTTTGGCTACCAAGCACTCATAATAGGTGCTAACGCCTACCTCCTCCTCCTCCTCCACCTGTGCTCATTAAATAGCAAGTCCAAGGTGTATGATATGCCTTAAAGGCACAAAGCATTGTTACTTTGCACGAGAAGTTATGTTGGCTACCTCTGGCCTACTTTGGCTACCAAGCACTCATAATAGGTGCTAACGCCTACCTCCTCCTCCTCCTCCACCTGTGCTCATTAAATAGCAAGTCCAAGGTGTATGATATGCCTTAAAGGCACAAAGCATTGTTACTTTGCACGAGAAGTTATGTTGGCTACCTCTGGCCTACTTTGGCTACCAAGCACTCATAATAGGTGCTAACGCCTACCTCCTCCTCCTCCTCCTCCACCTGTGCTCATTAAATAGCAAGTCCAAGGTGTATGATATGCCTTAAAGGCACAAAGCATTGTTACTTTGCACGAGAAGTTATGTTGGCTACCTCTGGCCTACTTTGGCTACCAAGCACTCATAATAGGTGCTAACGCCTACCTCCTCCTCCTCCTCCTCCTCCTCCACCTGTGCTCATTAAATAGCAAGTCCAAGGTGTATGATATGCCTTAAAGGCACAAAGCATTGTTACTTTGCACGAGAAGTTATGTTGGCTACCTCTGGCCTACTTTGGCTACCCAGCACTCATAATAGGTGCTAACGCCTACCTCCTCCTCCTCCTCCTCCACCTGTGCTCATTAAATAGCAAGTCCAAGGTGTATGATATGCCTTAAAGGCACAAAGCATTGTTACTTTGCACGAGAAGTTATGTTGGCTACCTCTGGCCTACTTTGGCTACCAAGCACTCATAATAGGTGCTAACGCCTACCTCCTCCTCCTCCACCTGTGCTCATTAAATAGCAAGTCCAAGGTGTATGATATGCCTTAAAGGCACAAAGCATTGGTTGTTACTTTGCACTATCAAGCATTGTTGGGTGTCCAACACTCTACCTGGCCAGCACTAATCTCATATTGTTGATACTTTTATTTTCCAACACTTTTTTATTGACGATGGACAAATAAGGATCACAAATGCAAAAGGAAGTGTTACATATCCAATACAGCAGCGATGTACAAAGTGTAAACATTGAAATCAGTAGTCACACAAGGTGTGAAGTAGTACAATATCCAAAGTCAGTTATAATACAGAAAAATAAAGAACTACTAAACTATCTTAGCAACCATGAGAAAAAGAAAAAGAAAAAGAAAAAGGGGGAAAAGGGAGATATGTATGCCAGAGATGTAGCAGCAAAAGCCAAAAACAGAGATCAGATCAAGGTTATCACCTAACACATTCTGACCTCAGAGATGTCTCAGAGGATCCTGTAGCATAGAAATACAACTATCTCCTATATATAGCAGATTCAGTGGGATCCATAAGATCATTATTACCCCAAGGTAACCATTTATTATAATATTTATGTAAGGATTGGTTGTTCTTTGCAATATAGTATTCCATAGTACTAGTCTCATTCATCAAATCAAGGAATTCGTTAGGATCCAAAGGTTGTGGAGATTTCCAGTTTCTAGCCAGGACTAGTCTAGCTACCGATAAAATATGTGTGATCAAAAGCTTGTGTTTCCAAGAAATAAGTTCCATGTCCATATTTAAAAGAGCAAATCTCGGTGACGCTATCACCACAGAATTCAAAACAGACTTACAAATATCCAATACATATTGCCAAAATGGAACTATTTTCGGGCAATCCCACCAGATATGAGAAAATGAACCTACAAATCCACATTGCCGCCAACAAAGATTTGTTGTAGTATTGGGGTAAATTGCATAAAGTTTAGTTGGGACCATATGCCACCTGTACATCACTTTAATACTTGTTTCCAGGAGTCGTACTGAGTGAGTAGTAGATGTAAGTAAAAGAAAAGCATTATTCCAGTCTGAATACTCAATAGGGGAGTCAAGTTCCGATTCCCATTTTAGTAGATGTGGATCTGATGTTTGTGAATTAGCATCAAGCAATGCCAAATAATATTGAGAAATTTTAGCCTGTTGCGAGAGCAATTTCGTAAGCCTAATTTGAAGTGGAGACAACTGTTTAATTTTGTCAATCTCAGAAGTCTTCAGAAAACTGCGAAGTTGAAGGTAAGTAAAAAATGTATGTTTAGGTAAGTTATATTTAGTTTGCAGTTGGGTAAATGATTGTAGAATTGATTGCTGGAAAAAATCCTCAAATTTTGTAAGGCCTGACCTAATCCATGGAACAAAGTTAGATTGCGGAAGAGCAAATTGGAGCATCGCTAAAGAATGCAAAGGGTGCAGACCCAACTTTAAATTGTCCCTAAATAGGATTGCGTCCCAGACCTTCAAATTAGAAGCTGTTGTTGGAAGTGATCGAACTGGTTTTGGCCTAAGTCTAGGATGGGACCAAACTAAATCTCTGATTTGGCCAAATGAAGAGTCAAAAATATCTGTTTCTTGTTGCACCCATTGTGGGGGAGAGGTCGAGTCCAGAAATCGTTGCAAAAAGTTCAAATGCGTAGCTTGAAAATATGTTTTAAGTTGAGGCAAACCTAGTCCCCCTTTCGCTTTATGTTTTGTTAGAACTTTAACTGACGTTCGCGGTTTAGATGCCTTCCAGACAAATTTGGACAAAGTAGCTTGCATGGCAGAGAAAAATTTAACAGGTAGTTGTATCGGAAGTGTCCGAAATAGGTAAAGAATTTTTGGTAGAATATGGCTCTTAATCACTGCAATTCTACCTAACCAAGAAATATCTTTGTACATCCAGCCCTCAATAAGATTATGAAGATTAGTAATTAAAGGAGCAAAATTCAATTTATACAAATCTTTAACCGACATTGCTAAGTTAATACCAAGATACTTTATAGAAGATTGCTGCCAATCAAACGGATACTGTTTCTTTAGAGTGGAAATGCGTGCATTATCAATCCAGATAGGTAAAGCTTCTGTTTTGGTAGTGTTAATTTTATAATAGGACACCTTAGAGAAACCAGAAAGGGTCTCAAACAGTGCTGATAAGGAGATTTCAGGTTCCACAAGAGATAAGATTACATCATCTGCAAATAAGGATAATTTATATTCTCGTTGACCTATTCGATAACCTTTTATTAAGGGGTTCGACCTAATCTGTTCAGCTAAGGGCTCCATCAGTAAAGCGAAAATTAGTGGGGATAAGGGGCAGCCCTGTCGAGTTCCATTAGTGAGTCTAAAAGAGGGTGAATAGTAACCGCTGGCACATATCTTAGCAGTTGGGTTATTATACAAAGTTAGAATACTACTTAAGGAGGGGCCGGAAAATCCAAATTTCAAGAGAACATCTTTTAAAAAGGGCCAGGCAACCCGATCAAAAGCCTTTTCTGCGTCTAAGGAAAGCAATAGGCAAGGATGTTTATATGTGTTAGCGTGAAGAGCGATATTTATCAATTTCCTAGTATTATCTGGCGCCTCTCTACCAGCCACAAAACCCACCTGATCATTCCCTACTAATTCCGTAATGATGGGATTAAGTCTAGTTGCCAATATTTTCGCGTAAATTTTAATATCCGAATTTAATAATGAAATGGGTCGATAGTTTGTTACTATGGTTGGGTCTTTCCCTGGTTTTGGTATGGTAGTAATAGTGGCCTGAAACAATTCCTCTCTATGGGAGCCATGCATAGCAAAGCTATTGAAAAGGGGAGCCAAAATTGGGGTGATACACCGGGCCATATATCTATAAAAGTTATTGGAAAATCCATCTGGGCCCGGGGCTTTGTTAAGTTTCAAAGTTTTAATAGTATCTAAAATCTCCTTATCAGCAATAGGTTGATTCAAAATATTGAGTTGTGCTTCTGATAATTTCGGAAGGTTTAAAGAGTCCAAAAACTGTTGTCTGTCCAATGCGGTAGCTTGATAAACTTCTTTGTCTGTCTGAAGATTATAAAGTCGAGAATAATAAGATCCAAATTCACTTGCTATATGATTAGGATTGGTAAGGATTCTGCCATCTTTAGTCTTAATTTGGTAAATCCGGGTTTTGGCTTTAGCCTCCTTCAGTTTGTTTGACAGCAAACTTCCTGCTTTATTACCATGGATATAGTAGCGTTGTTTCAACAATTTACAATGGTAAGACACTTTTTCCATTAGGATGAAGTTGATTTGTCGCTTAAGATCAGTTACCTTTTGGGAGCATGCCGCAGTTGGTCTCGATTTTAACTCTCCCATCAGTGCTGCTAATTGGATATTCAGATCTACCAGAAGCTTAGTTCTGCTTTTATTCAACTTAGATGATAAGGCTATGATATGACCTCTAAGAACTGCTTTATAAGCGCACCATAACGTATCAGGGTTCATATCAGGCGTGGAATTAAGTTGTATAAAGTCAGTAGTGAGATCTACAAAGTGATCAAGATGATCTTGTTTCGCCAAGATAGAATTATTAATTTTCCATAAGGATATCGGTGGGATGAGTGAGGACAGTTTAATCAGTAGGCCAACTGGGGCATGGTCCGACCAGGCAACAACCCCTATATAAGTTTTTTGAACCAAATGCAGTAGCTGGTTACTTAGAAGAATGAAATCTATGCGTGAGTGAGACATATGTGCTGGTGAGAAGTAAGTGAAATCACGCTCAGCCGGATGCCAAGACCTCCATGCATCATACAAGTCATGTCTTTTCAGTGAATGTTGAAAGGCTTTAGACAAATTATTAACAGTCCGCAAAGATGAGCCTGATAAAATTGGAGTTTTATCAACATAGGGATCAATAACCATATTAAAGTCTCCAACTATAATGCAGCGTTGTAGATCAGCCGCAGTCGCCGCAACGCGAGCCAATACTTTATTTACAAATTTCACTTGGTTAGTGTTTGGGGCATACAGGTTAACTACCGTGTAGTATTTGGAGTCTACTTCAAACCGAAGGATTATATATCTTCCATGACTATCAATTATCTGATCTAGAATTTTAAACTGCAACGAGTTCCTGAACAAAATAGCAACCCCATTCTTTTTAACTGGAGCGTTAGAATAATAAATTTGGTGATAGTATCTGTTTGCCAATGAAGGGTGGGAGTCTGCTTTAAAGTGGGTCTCTTGTAAGCACAAGATGTCAACTGAAGCAGTTCTAGCCCACTCCAAAACAGTCTTCCGTTTAGCCGGATTATTTAAGCCTTTAACATTCAAAGATACAATATGTAAATGCATACTTGAGCAAGAAGAGAATAACTGTTACTAAATAGGAGAAGAAAGATGTATAAATAACAAACAGATTAGGCAATTCTCTGAGGCTATTTTCTAGGTATACAAACATCTCTGGAATCTTTACGATCAAAAATACAAAGAATAAAAAAGGTAATAAAAAAACAACAACAAAAAAAAAACAGAAGAAGGAAAAAAACAACACAGAAAAATAGAATTGAAAACCAAAAAAAACCCATGGACAGCACCAAAGGCTTATCCGGGTGATATGTGCAGTAAAAAACATACTGCGAGTACCAGCTGCACAGTCCAGCCATTGGGGGAGGGTGGCTGAATAAAACAAGAGAAAAACCCACCAGGGTAAAACCAGCAAAAAAGTCCACAGTAACATAGGGAAAAGTTAGCGAACTGGATTTCCATTACTACAGCAATAAACCTTTATAAGAATCTCTCCGTGTTTCAAGTGGCGTCACCTAGTTGGGCTTGTTTTCCTTTCCTTGGAGAAACTGTCGACCAGTCCAACGCACGTTTCTTCGGAATTTTAGGCATTACAGTGTCCATTGACTGCTCGGATAAACCCCATTCTGTAAATGCCGACATAGCTTCTTGAGGGGTATGAAAAGAAAGCTGAGTTCCATTACGAATAAAAAGTAGACGAACAGGGAAACCCCATCGATATGGGATTCCATGGGTCCGCAGAATCTCTGTAACGGAGGCAAATTCTTTTCTGCGTAGTAAGGTGTGAGCGGAAAGATCTGCATAAACCCGGATATTTTTGTACTGGTCTGGGCGTTCAACACCAGCCCGAAAAGCTTGAAGGAATAGTTCCTTAGTAGAAAAGAAATGTATCCGTACAATCACATCGCGCGGGGCATCCATAGATAAGGTCCTAGGCTTGGGGATCCTATGAATTCTGTCCACGTCTAGTTTAGGAGCATCTAATTGGGGTAGAAGGGCCGACAGCATTGCGTGGAAATATACGCCCAATTCTCCCTGATTAACAGATTCAGGAATCCCCCTCAAGCGGACATTATTGCGACGGGAACGATCTTCCAAGTCCGCCAATTTATCTTTAATATGCACGGCCTGTTTAGTAACCCTCTCCAAACAATCAGTATACTGGTTTTGCGTTTGACGGAGTTCATCCAGGTTGCTTTCTAGACTATCAACTCTGGTGCCAATTTGGTGAACATCCGAACGCAAAGTAACTAGATCCTCTTTAAGATCAGCGTGCAAGGAAACTCTAAGATCGTCCAATAAAGTTTTAAGGATGCTCACCGTTACTGGCATGGAGTCCGAATCAGTAGTAGGCTCAAGGCCTGAGTTTCCGGTCTTGTCAGAGCGTTCCGCCATATCCAACAGTGCTGCGTCATCCTGCGACTTCAGGCTTGGCGTCTTAGCCTTAGAAAGAAAGGAGGTAAGATCCGTCTGCGGATTCTTTTTCACGCTTCTCGACATCAGAAAACCGTTGGCTCTGCTCAGAAGAAGAGACAGTTAGGAGATATTGTATGTAGCCGGTTTGCAGCCAGTTCCATCCACGGAGCTCTTCACAGCACGTCCACTCGCATCAGCGTCCAAGCCCCGCCCCCTCTTGTTGATACTTTTAAACTGGCCAAATTGTCATATAGTGACAAGTGTCATTTGTAGATCATATTGATTGTTATATTATTGTTTTGGACACAAGCTTATCAAGGGCCAAATTTTTGGATACTGTTTAATGTAAAGTTGGCCATGATGAATCCTGGGGTGCATTATCAATGTCATGCAACAAATGCTTTGTAAAGCTTTTGCCCTTTAGTGGTCTATAGGGGCTGCTATATTTTGAAATATATGTTGAGACCAAATTCGTCCTGTGGCTTCCAGCTTAGGTACATATTTAATGGTTTAAAATAAATATTGTGTGTTCCAAAAACAAACAAACTTTATACAGATATTTATTGTCTTTTTATTGTTGTTCAACTTTTTTGGATTTTGACAAAGATTGTGTCAGTAAAGCCACTAAAACATTACTGGGTGTGTTTGTTTTTCTTTTTTGCCAAGGCGCTTGTCCAAAATAGTAACATGGGTAATGTCATTTGAAACCAAAAAACAGAAGAAGCCATACGTGTAGATCAAACAAGAAAAATTCATTAACACAAATCAAAATAAATTTAAGTAGCCACACAAAAGCCGGTCATTGCTAAACAAACACTGCCACTTACCGATATGTTTTCTAAAGGTGACTCCACCCAGGTTCAAATGAGCATTGGTCGCACAATAAAAGAGGTAATCCCCCCCCAAATGCAAATAATTGTGTGTGTGCAGATCCATTAAGAAATCATCCCTTTAACACATCTCACCTGTAAACTGAATCAGGTGGCAAGAATTAAAAGCCCTAACAAAGTGAGCTGATTGAACTAAACTACAGGTCCCAAGATGCATAGTGCATCTATTGTAGCCAGACTGCAAAAAGGGAAACAATTCTTGAAAATACATACATATCACCTTTAAAATAATATTTGAAGTGTCTTTGTATGAAATTGAAAATAGAACTTACCCACAAGCCTGCCGTCCGGCATTTCTCCTCGGGTGAAGAGGCCATGGAGAGCTGACTGATGCAGGATAGTGGCATCATGGACACTTCCAGGAAAGCCAGATCTCACACTCATGATGCGCATGTTGGAATCACACACCACCTGCACATTGATCGAATGGGAGCGCTTACGATTTTGGTAGCGCTCCTGGTGATGGCGAGGTGGTGTGAGTGCAACATGAGTGCAATCAAGGCCTCCTAGGCAATTTGGAAATTGGCCAATTAGGAAAAAATCCTGTTTCAATCTTATCCACTCTGCCTGAGTTGAGGGGAAGGAAATGAGCCTTTGCGAGTGCTGCAGTAGTGCCCTGAGCACTTGTGTTAGTATCCTGCTAAAGGTGGGCTGGCTCATGCCAATGAGGCGTGAAGAAACCAGCTGGAAACTGCCAGTGCCCGGGAAATGCAAAACTGCAAGCAGCTTGCACATCCCAGGCACTGCCTGAGACCGTGCCGTCACAGGTTCAATGGCCTCACTGATGAGACCACAAACCTGCACTATGGCACGACTAAGGTGGAACATCCTCACAAGCTCATCATCAGACAACTCGTCCAAACAAAGTACAGGTCTCCTGAAGTGATCCTGCCTGATCCTAGCAGGGACAAGGTGTTCCTGCTCCTCAGCCTGCTCTTGGGCCTCAAAAATGGCGGCTGGCAAAATGTCCATTCTGAAAAAAATCTAAGCCAAATGGCATCTGGTGGGGGTTTTTATAAGTAAGCCAGTGTTTCCCAGCATTCCATGCAGCTTTAAAACATTTAACCATTTAGTGAAGCGTAAGGATAGATAGGGCCAATTAATATTTGAAGTGATGTTTAAAAAAAAATAGAACTAAAAAATAATCTTTTAAACCATTGATACTTGAAAATCTTAGGTTATATTCTGATAGATTTTAAAACAAACATGTTTGTGGTGTCAGTATTTATTTTAATGTAATTCACCAAACCTCTAGTGCAGCCAGAACTAAAAAAACAGTTTATAAAGTGATCCCATAGGTGTCACTATACACCCACTACAGTGGAGAGCACCAGCAAAGAAAATAGTAGGAAATCGAATAGTCGAACGATTTTTTACTTCGACCATTCGATTATTTTTCTTCGGCTATTCGATCATCTTCGAATGTCGAAGTCCAAAATCAACTTCGGTAGGTCAAAGATGGGGTACAAAGAAAACTTCAGGGGAAAATGTGATAAATAAGGTATCCTTCGAGTGTAGTCGAATCGTCGAATAGTCGAACGAATGCATCCTTCTATAGTCGAATAGGTGAACTAATACATCCTTCGATAATCGTACTTGTCCACTTCGATCATCGAATTCGACTATTCACCTGATCGGAGGATTGCTCGACCGTTCGAATCGAAGGTCGAATTCGAAGTAAAAAAACAGTCGAGGCTTTGTGCATCTGCCCCTTAGTGTTGTAGTATTTCTGGTCAGGTGATCTCTGAGGCAGCACAGATAGAGTCACGAAATGGTGGTTCAAGGCAAGAGATGTAAAAGGGCAATATTTATGTAAATATATATTCCAGTTTGGTAAGATTCTTTAATATGTCATTCAATTTGATATAAACTATCTGTTGCTTAAGTATTCATTTTGGGGATATAGTTTTCCTTTAACATGTCAGTAATCTTCATATTCTTAAAAGGCAGAAACAGAAGAGCATATTTTGAACTTGAAACAAGTTGGAAAGATAAAGGTTTATAAAATCAGACTGCTTCTGGACTACAATGAAAACTAAAAGGAAATTGAACACACATTCTTTCTGTAGACTCCATGGCACTCAGCATAAATTTAAAGCTTCTAAGACTAGCATTTCAAGATAGCACAACACCCCTTTCTCAAAGTCAAATACAAACACAAAGTCATACACATTACAAATCCCACATCCCTTAATAACTCAAAGCTCCACCCGCCCCATGCAACCAAAATAGTTTATCATATAAAACCATTTAATTATTCAGTTAGTGTTCATCTAAAAAAACACCCAAGAGGCAATGAGATGTTTAATTAGCATGGTTTTATAAAATTCCAAATAGGTGCTTAGTGTGCATGACTCATTTATTTCCATTGGAGTAGAGGCAGTGAGCATTTATAGCGGACACCTCTTTGATGTCTTCACAGACAGAGAGAAAGGAGATATATACTGTAGTTGGTAAGGACCAGTACTCTCTTGTATTCAGTTTAAAACAAAAAACTCTTTATTTCACATACCACTTGTGTTCAATGTTTTGGTCCATATTAGGGCCTTTATCAAGGATTTCCATGCTAGATTGTTTGGGGAGCATTGGGGCTGATTAACTAAAGGGTGAAGTGGCCGTCACTAGCAAAAATTAGTCAGAAATCCCATCCACAGGGACATTGCCAATTTACTAACAGGCGTAGAGGACAATTTGCAAGCAAAAGAGATTTTACAGAACGTTACATCTTTCCCCAGAGTTTCCTTTGTCAGCTTAGACCTGGTGAACTAATAAGATGAAGCAAGATCCTCCTCAGTCTTATGTCAGCGACATCATATCCTGTATGCCGAAAAGTCATAAGGGAAAGTTGTAACTATTAAAAAATGTATCTAAACTTTTTTTCTTACCATTTGAAGCTCATGCCACATTTGTTTCATAGTAGGCTCCTGTCTAGGGCATTAGAGGATCTCTTTTGTCTTTATTTTGCTTCCTTGAACATTTTTAATAATAAGTGGCTACTTCAAGCATTTGTACCAACATCTCTAAAAAAAGTCATATATATAGTATGAGCTATATGAACCTGTCCTATTCAAACTGATCTAAGCATAAGTGTACTAACAAAGTTTTGCTAGGCAGAAATGAACGTTAGTGAAAGTTCTCTATGAAATGCTTGCGTTGACTGAAACTTCACCAACGTTTTGAAGTGGTGTGAAGTGTGGCGAAGCTTTTGCAGGTGAAAATGTACCCTTTGTTGAATTTGCCCCACTGGCTGATATACTGTATGTATACTGTATATATACATATATTTATGCAAGTGCAGTTTACTACACAAAAGGGATGTTCTGCAGATATCATTTAGGGCATTTATAGCAAAGAGTAACGAAACTTTGTTAGCTAAACTTCGTTCACCAACGTGCTAGAGAACTATACAAATCCTTTATTGAGATGTGGAGTTCTCCTTTTGTGAATGGGGTCAAATGTCTGTTCTCACGTTGAAAAATCTGCTTCTTAGCGGATTAGTAAAGTCCAATTTTTTTCTGCTTGGATTTTAAAGGGGAAAAACTATTTTCCCGTCAGAATAAAAAAGGACTCCAACTCAGACCTGCCGAGTTCATATAGAATTCAATGGCAGATGTCCCATTGATATCCTGATCTGCACTCAATAATGATTCATGGTTTTCAGGCATCATAACTGAAAAATTAGCAGGTTTCAGGTGTCAAATCCAAAAGATTTGTACCATTCAGATTTTTTTCATGATTTTATTGAGTTTTTTCCCACACAAGAAATTTTCGGGAAAATGTACTGATAAATGGGGGGGGGGGGAGTGCGGATTTGGTCGGAACAGTTTTCAGAAAATAGAGAGAACTTTTTGGATTTTGATAAATAACCCCCTTAGTGTACAGAAATGACAACATAATTCAACTAATATTTAAGTAATGTGACTGATTTGCCTATTTGAAGTGGTCTGTTTGAAACTGGTCTGTTTTTAAGTATAATGTTACAAAAAACTGATCCCCCTCAAACAGAGAAATTACAGTAAAACTATGAGTGTGTTTATAACCACTTTATACACGCTCTAGAAAACCATTGTGTATCCTCATTTAATGCTGCTCAGAACATGCCAGATGCACTAATAATGCAAGGATTTGGTATCCAAGAGGGAACAAAAGACCATTACTAATGTTCAAATTATTGCTGGGTGCTTTGTCCCAGGAGAAGGGAGAAGGAATAAGCATTTGCTACAGCTACAAAGTTAGGAACAGGATCAACATTTCTACAGTATGTAGATGCAGCTGTGTCTTCGCCAGATGACTCCAGGTGGCTCCGTTTTACACATTTTGTCGGATTTTAGGTTGAACCTGAAAACGAAAGAAATAACAACATTTGTGGTAGGGTGAAAATTAAGGGTTACTATAAAATTCATTGGAATTTAAACATATTTATTTACCAATGAAAACAAGATAGTAATCATGTAGAAAATCATGTAAACATTAAGGGGCACATTTACTATGGGTCGAATATCGGGGGTTAATTAACTTTCGATATTCGACCACTGAAGTAAAATCTTTTTTTTTTTTTTTTTTTTCAAAGCTTTATTAATAACTTCCAGCAATACATAGTCAAGATGCATGAACAATTACATCATATACAGTACAGCTGTTAAAAAGGTAACATCCACATATACATTATCCAACAGTATGTCACTTCAGTCAATAAGACCTTAGAACGCTGTAATCGTTTTTTGCAGCACGCCTTGAAGTCATCTTTACTCTCACCAGAAGCAGTTTGTGTATTGTGGTTAAAGCAGAAAAAGGATAAGAAAAGAGGAAGAAACGAAAGAGAAGGGAAGAAGAGAAGAAAAAAAAAAAAAAAAAAAAAAAAAAAGGGGGGGGGTAGAGGGGGCGCAGCAGGGAGATGTCTCACCCGATCCTATTATAGGTAAGATTTATACACGTCCGTTTCTTTGAACATAAGCCATCGCGCCCAGACTGTGGAAAACTTAATAAATTGATCAGCATTGTAAGACGACATTTCTTCAAATCTATAAATTTCAGAAATTTTATTGAGCCAATCTTTTATAGTAGGAATATAAGTAGTTTTCCAGTGGAGCGGTATGAGAAAGTAAAATCTTTTGACTTCAAATATCGAAGTCGAAGGATTTACCGCATTTAGTTCGATTGAATGATCGAAGGAAAAATCGACCGATTTTAATCCATCGATCGACCGATTTTAATCCATCGATCGACCGATTTTCCTTCGATCAGAAATTGCTTAGAAAGCCTATGGGGAAGGTCCCCATAGGCTAACATTGGTGCTCGGTGGGTTTTAGGTGGTGAAGTAGGTAGTCAAAGTTTTTTTTAAAGAGACAGTACTTCGACTATTGAATGGTCGAATAGTCGAACAATTTTTAGTTCAAAAAAATGAACTCAGCACGTCTGAGCAGGCGTACTTTTTTATTCTGACTTTTAACACCATGAGGGTTTAATAAATCTCAATTTTTTTTAGTTTTTTTGTTTCTACAAAAAGAAAAATTGTTTTCCCCTGAAAAATTGTTTCCAACCAGAAAAAAATGGACTTTAATATATAACCCCCTAAGTGAAACTGATGTTGAGGTTTTCACAAGAAAAATGCCCATTGACTTTTTGAGGCATGGGGAAATTTTCTCTTCTTGATGAAAAAAAACCCAGAGGTTTATTTAACTTTCCAGACCTCCATAAAAAAACAATAAAAAGCTCTTATTTAACAGTTTAGAAACTTTCAAAGCAGACTGTTACAAAAAAAAAAAAAAAAGATTTCTACATCATACAGCACCACTTGTTTAAACCAGCACTTCCAACTTGTCATTTACAAATGACTCCCCTTCTTTCTAATTACTCCAGCCTTTTATAGGAGTCAGAACTCCCACCATGCACTGCAGCATTCCCTTTAAATTCCAGAAGTGCTTCTGGCCTGCCTCCACACCAGGCTGCATCACAGGTAAAACTTTTAACTTCAAAGCTGCATTTGGAATTACGCTGTATTTTAAAATCCTTCCTAATATAGTTAACACAAATTACATTTCCTATGCATATGTGTACACTGTAGCATTTACCTTGCACATTTAAATGTAATACACAATACCAGTAAGGCTTTTTAACACAAGCTAGTTAATTACACACATGGTTCACAGGTGCTGACAGATTTAGAGTAAAGAAAGGAAAGTGCATTAGGTGGCCAGCCTAATGGAGAAAAAGAAAAGTAACAGAAAGGAATACTATTCACCCAGCATAGGTTTGTCAGTCCATGTGAACACTTGCATTAAAACCAGTGTGACAGATTTTAGTACATATTATATACACTATGAAGCCGTACCATTCACATCTCCACAGACTTTAATGCATTTGGAGTGAAAAATTGTTGTGCATAATAAATTATCGAGTGTAAAAATGTATTTGACACCTATTGACTTCAATGCAAATCTTTTCCCAGTTTTAGTCAATACTTAGACGAAACAAAATGGGACAGATTCACTCATCATTAGTCAACTGCAGATAATAGGTTTAGCAGTAGTGATGTACCAATTTGCGGCGTTTAGCTTCCCTGAAAAATTAGCGAAATTCGCAAAATGGCCAAAAATTCGCAAAACGGCGCCAGCGTTTAGTTTTTGATGCCGGGCGTTTCACGGATTTATTTGCTGGCGGCGAATCGTGCAAATTCGCCCATCACTATTTAGCAGGATTACAATAGAGAAGTGATCTTTGCTTTGGCAACCTGAAGATCATTTGTAAACCTACACAAGGCAGTCTCAACAGAGTTTGCAGGCTCACACACAGATTGCATGGGGGCCTAACAGATTATTGCTATGCATAAAGTTAGTTGGTCTGGGATAATGGATATTGAAGACTTGGGACAATGACAAATATTGTTTTTATAGAATACATGGTATTCATACCTACAGATGAAGCCACTTTGGTTTGTCTGTTTGACACAGAATAACTAAACACAGATATCCCACTTATCCCATTTAACACAGAAAATTGTCACAGCATCCCATCTAAATAAAGCGTTCACCATTGTAAACAATGTTGCTTTGGTATGCTACTGAAAAGGTTAAATGAGTTAAGATGACTTTAGATAACACAGTTTCTTCAGTTAATCCCGAGTTATGAGGCATTTAACACACAAATCCAAGTGGCTTCATCTGTATGAAAGTCAACCCTCTATGTAATTAAAAGCTCTAAGTTTGCCCAGGAGCAGTAACCAATAGCAGCAAATAAAGATGGTTGCTTTTAAACAGGTGACCGGGAAATGCTACCTGCTGATTGGTTGCTATGGGTTTCTGCATCTGGGCAAACTTGGAGTCTTCTGTTACATATCCTCCATAGAATCCTGGCCCTATGTTCTACACAGTGCCAATATGTGCCAAACTGTAAACAATGTGTTCCATGAATGATGTTTCCACTGATATTTGCCCTTTTTTGTGCAATTTTATAACATGATTAAAAATAAAAAGATTGACCATTTGGAAAATTTGCATGGTCTCTGTCCATATTTAATTTTCTTTAATGCTGCAAGCTAATGGTAGCAGGTGCATTATGAACTGGCAAATTTGGGAAGCACTGAATGTTTTAATGGTATCAATTAGTTCACCAAATGAATGCCAAGATTGTTTCTCAGTGAGATCCATTTCAGACATAATGATTTCATTTAGGTTTAATAAAAAAGTGAAACAGAAACCATTATGGGCATGTTACTAATATAGTTCTCTGAAATTGTATATATTCAAAATAATTTTTAATTTTAAACAGTTAAGGAGCTTTTGATTACAACATTGAAAAACAAATCTATTATATCTGCTGAGAAGTGCAGGGTTTCTGAAATAATCTAGAAAACTTTATTTTAATTATCATTATTATTATCTCAAACCATAGGAATGCTAAATACTTTAAGTCTCCAATAAACTATTTCATTTTGCCTCAAATGAGGCAAAGATTACTTTTTGACTACAAACTGGCAGCTGAATGTTACCTTGATCAGCAAAGCAATGACATTTCAGAAGGTCTGTGAGAAAAAAAGCCTTTGCAGAAGGACTGAATGAAATACATTTTATTTAAAATGTTCAAAAACATATCTCCCAACCAGGTGGTTTAAGATAAGGGATACCATACACATAATGCAACCTATGTTTCTATATACTGTATACCCTTTTCTTAGGTGCTAAACGTTTTCTTCATGTCAGGGCCTTTCTTATTAACCAATAATCATTCATTCTCGGTAGCCTCAATCAGTGGATATAATTAGTGATGGGCAAATTTATTTGGCAGGTGCAAATTCGTGGCGAATTCCTGTTTTTTTTTCATCTGCGAATGTGCGCCGTCGTCCGTTGTTTCGTGAATTTTGCGTGAAATTTGCAAATTTTTCGGCAAATCGAAACGGCCCAAATTCGCCTATCACTAGATATAATCATAAAATAATGTACCTGCACTCCCATGTTGTGAAGTAATCTGGAATGAGTGCATCTGAACGGCCTTGTTATGTAGTCAGGGACTTCTATGTCCTATTTCATGAAACATATTCATATGAAAAGCATATACATTCAGTTGTGTCATTTATTATTTTTTTAAATATGTTCCAGCTTTTCTAATTTTTTTGTTTTTTCAAATGCTTAAAAATCCACATTTTATCTGCTTCAGTAATGAATCTGCTGCTGTTCTATTGTTTCTCTTTTACAAGTGTGTAGATCAATTTTTCTCTAAAGGATAAACCTTTCTCAAGGTGCTTTTCTAAATACAATTTACTTAATTCTTTTTCCCAGTTTCAGAGTTATTTTTTTTAACTGCCTATATGATAAATTTTGTAATAGCAGTACCTGTTGCTTACCTGCTGGTCAGTTCAGGTAACTATACAGTCAAAGACATATTCCTTCAGAAGTAGTGATGGGCGAATTTGCGCCAGAAAATTTGTGAACTTTGCGCAAAATTCGCGAAATGGGGAAAAATTCACGAACCGGCGCCGGCATCTCGTTTTTGATGCCGGCGCCCGTTTTTGATGCCGGCATTATTTTTGTGAAATGAGTAATTTATGAGTACTGGATATTTTTTTGATAAGAAGCAATAAAATGTATTTAAGCGCCTGTAAACTCAATTTACAGGCCAAGGTGAAATATTTAATAGAATTAGATACATTCTGCAGTTGTAATCAATTCCAATTCACCTTTAAAATTGGTATAATGGGTGCTAACAGGCAGATAATACAGTAAACATGGATGAGTATTCCCTCAATATCTACTGAAATTGCTGAGAAATGATTTCCCAAATTGAGTATATTGTATATACATGCCAAATATGTTTGCATCTCAGGGATTTGTTGACAAATGATTTATATCTAATGTGTCATTTTTAAATATATTCTTGATTGAAACAGATTTTAACAAACTGGTAACAGGGTGTGCTCATATAAATTAAGCATCTTTCGTTATTTAAAAAATTACCTACATATAAGTAGACACAAGGAAGGATGTAGTTTCAACATGGTTTGGGAATAACTCCTGGTTTAAACCTTATGATATTGCAGTTCACACACCAGACTGTAAACTCTGAGATCACTAAGTTTGAAAAGTATAAACTGTTTGTGGATCCATTTATTATATTTACCTTTATAAATAGATGTACAGTATAGACGTGCCCAACTGCTCAACTGCCCAACTTGCCTGGGTGCAGAAGGATTTGTAAACTATAAATAAAAAATCACTGAAATTGCAAGGTAAACTGACATGCAGTGTAAAGCTTTATGAAAACAGAAGGTATTTACATGCCTCATGCTACATACAAAGCACTGCCCTCATACCAAAAATGAGATTTTAACTCTCAACTCTCAACATTATGGACTCCTTTATGTTCCTGTGGCCAACAAAGAATCGAGAACCGCTCTATGAAATAAAGTAGCTTTTCATTAACCCCCCCTCTCAGCAATCTGTCCCTCTTCATGCTCCTTTTTTTACAACCAGTTATTTTGAGACAGATCAAAATCTGAAGAGAGACAAATTGCAGAAATATTGGATCACCTCCTTTTACATTTTCAAAAAATATGTAGTTGTAATTATAAAGAAGGAATTTCAGTTGTTATGTAGCAGTGACTTGTCTATATTATCTTGCATTTTTGCAGAGCCATGTGCTTTATGCCAGAAATACTCCATAAGACTAAATAGCCCACCAGCCATGCCAGCCACCCAGCACTGCACTCAGATAGGCAAGCTAAAGCAAGGTGACCTCACTCTAGACCCCCTTCCTCCCTTGGACCAACCCAAGGAGGTGCCACCTAAACTCTACTTATCAGGAGGGGGTGGCATATTAGTCCACCTCCCCATTCTGCCAATCATTCCACCCACCAATCCACAACAGCTGTTATCCTTTCCACTCCTTCAATCCGCCCCACGTTTTCCCATACTTTTACTAGCAAACCCTTTACTCCCAGCATTTACATACAGCAGCCTGGTCTATTCTCCCATAGCTTAATCTCTATGCCCAGGGAGGGAAATTTCCCCACTCCCTTTTGGCCAAAGGCTGTTTTTTTTTCTTAGCCCCTACCCAGAGCGTATTATCACTTCTACTACATGTGCTGTTTCACTGCTGAATTTTTCCAACTTTTCCTATTTTCCTATCTGTAATTACTTCTTTGCAATACCCTGCTATATGCAGGAGGAAGAAAAATCATTAATGCTTGGACACCTTGCTTAGCTTTTTGTTGCATCCTCCCTTAAAAATATACCTAAGTACTGATTTTCATTAAAAAAATTTCATAAAAATCTGGGTAAAATAAATGGCAAATTTGACGCCATTATTTTAAATTGCTACCGTCAGAAGTCATAAGAAAAATTTTACAATGCTTTTTTACTCCATTTTTTACACAGCAAAGCATGTAGATGTGTGGTATATGATCCCCCATTTTTACACAATTTAATAAATATACCCCTTAGTTTGGCAAAAACGTGGTATAGTAATTTTAGTAGTAATGGTTTTTTACCTTGAGAGCCCAGATGTCTGTGCCCTTAAATGGCTCTCAGCTTGTGACTTGGTGGAGTACTGCATGGCATAAATATCCTGCTTTAACCCAAAGCATGTACAGCATTCAACCTATTGTGTACCCTAAATATTATGAATTATATATTTTGAAACATATCCATTGTTAAACAAAGCAAGCTACCTCAGAAAAGATGCCCCTTTGGAAATATAGTTTTGTGGCGTTGAGGTGAGAAGTTACAAAATGGCATTAGCAATAAACTATCATTGAAATAACTTTAATAGTTATGGGCATGTCATTCAGTAAGATAACCTTGGGAGGGCTATTTAACAAAATAGAAATTTGTGTACTTTTAGAGGTTTTTCAACTAGAACTTTTTTCCCCAGGAGGAGGTTAAGTACAAATTACTATTATATGAAGTCCAATTTTGTCTGGTTGGCGTTTTTAAGGGAAAAACACATTTTTTGGTGGAAAAAAACCCCTCAAATTGTTCTTTATTTATTAAACCCAGATAGTGTTAAAAGTCAGAATAAAAGAATAATCCATCTCAAACCTGCCGGGGTCAATGTAGAAGTCAATGGCAGATGTCCCATTTACAATTGGAAGATATCATTATTAGAGATGGCGCGAACTGTTCGCCGGCGAACTTGTTCGCGCGAACATCGGGTGTTCGCGCTCGCCGGAAGTTCGCGAACGTCGCGCGACGTTCGCCATTTTGGGTTCGCCATTGTTGGCGCTTTTTTTTGCCCTCTCACCCCAGACCAGCAGGTACATGGCAGCCAATCAGGAAGCTCTCCCCTGGACCACTCCCCTTCCCTATAAAAACCGAAGCCCTGCAGCGTTTTTTCACTCTGCCTGTGTGTGCTGAAGAGATAGTGTAGGGAGAGAGCTGCTGCCTGTTAGTGATTTCAGGGACAGTTGAAAGTTTGCTGGCTAGTAATCGTTTTGATACTGCTCTGTTATTGGAGGGACAGAAGTCTGCAGGGGTTTGAGGGACATTTAAGCTTAGGTAGCTTTGCTGGCTAGTAATCTACCTTCTACTGCAGTGCTCTGTATGTAGCTGCAGTGGGCAGCTGTCCTGCTCCTGATCTCATCTGCTGACTGCTGCAATAACAGTAGTCCTTGTAAGGACTGCTTTTATTTATTTTTTTGTTCCAATACAGAGCAGTATCAAGCAGATTACTAGCCAGCAAACTTACTATCATCTGTCCCTGAAATCACTAACAGCTCTCCCCCTACACTATCTCTTCCAAGCACACACAGGCAGATTTTTCAGATACATTTTTGCCCTTGATCCCCCTCTGGCATGCCACTGTCCAGGTCGTTGCACCCTTTAAACAACTTTAAAATCATTTTTCTGGCCAGAAATGTCTTTTTTAGATGTTAAAGTTCGCCTTCCCATTGAAGTCTATGGGGTTCGCGAACCGTTCGCGAACCGCTCGCATTTTTGCGCAAGTTCGCGAATATGTTCGCGAACTTTTTTTCCGACGTTCGCTACATCCCTAATCATTATCTGCACTGGTTTTCATATAATAATCGAATTCATTTGTGGTTTTTCGGGGATAATTGGAGTTTCGTGTCAAATCTGAAAAATCAAAGATTCAATTTTTTCGCAATTTTATCGAGTCTTTTTCTGCACCAGATTTTTTCTAATTAATTTATTGATTAATAAGGTAAAAATGTGGATGGGAGTTTGGTTGAAGTGTATTTATAAATAATGAGAAATTTTCAGATATTAGTAAATAACCCCCTCAGTTGCCCTGTCTGTCCCATATAGAGTATAATGATACTATAGTGCTACGCACTATGTTGGCACTATTTAAATATATGTTAATAAAATACTATAGAGCTGTAGTTCTTTCAGAATGTTAAGAGGGATTACTGGTGAATATTATGATTTCTTAAACCATTATCTAGTAATGCTGCTCATTGAGAGGTCAGTTTCAGTATGGAAGGCAGTGTGTAAAGTGCAAAACCGGCATAATCTGTATTTTTTAACACTTTGCACCCTGTCTTCTACTTTCTTTGATTTACCACAGGTCTCTGCACTCCATTTCAGAGCCTGTGACCACCAGTATGAATATAGTACTGCCTGTTTAAAAAAACAACAACAGTGTATAGTGGTAAAGGAATCATTTGTGTTTGCAATTATGAACTTCACATAATAAACAAGGGTCCTTTGAGATTTCTTTTGGTTGGAGGCGTGATGCAGCATGAAGTAAATCCCCAAAGTCACAAAGATTTATCAGCCAGATGGTAGCTTCCCACAGAGACCAATATACATACAGTAGGTACTTTTAATTATAAACTGATAGATTGAATAGAACACCTGTCAATTGTTAGAAGTTGTAGCTAAAAGCTCTGGTCTCTCACCCTAAACAAAACAGTTGGTGGGTTTAGTAATAATGGTTTGGTAGTAGCTCATAAATTAACTCCTATGGACCAAGTTTGTTTTTTTTTTCATATTCATAAGGAATATTGTGCTTAAGGCCTGCCATGCCATCATTAGTTCTGTCATATCATTGTGTTTTGAATGAACTGACTCTCAAAGATGGTTTAACTGTGGTTTATCGTAAAAAAAAACTGTAAAAGAGAGTGGATCAATTTGTCTATTTAATTGCTTGCAATGCATTCAATCAACCTGCGTGTGAATAGTTTTCAAAAGTACCGTATATACCCGAGTATAAGCCGAGTTTTTCAGCATCCAAAATGTGCTGAAAAAGTCTACCTCGGCTTATACTCGGGTCAGCGGTACCCGACTCAAGTAGCTGAGATTGCAGTCACTTTTAATCATTCCTATACCAACAGTACTCTTGGGGAGAGACTGCAATATCCCACAATGCCCTCTGTTGGTTATATGAAAGAACAACAGTGCCTTTGTCTGTATTCACATTTGTGTTGCTGTAATTCTTACAAAGCTTTTACTAGCAATGACATACTGTAACACAGAACATGCAGAAGAGCACAACTGCCCACATAGAATTAGTCCTGGATGTGTCTTATTGGAAGCTTTCACACTGATAGTTGTGATATCTCTATGTATCAAATATTCACATAGATGTCAGAGATCAACTGGCATCTAGTGGAAGCATGCAGACATCCATCAAAACAACAAAAGGACTTGCAGTAGTGAGTGATTGCACTGCGGGGCAGATTTACCTAGGGTCGAATATCAAGGGTTAATTAGCCCTCGATATTCGACTGCCGAATTGAAATCCTTCGACTTTGAATATCGAAGTCGAAGGATTTACCTCTATTCCAACGATCGAACGATCAAAGGAATAATCGATCTTACAATTAAATCCTTCGGATCGAAGGATATTCCTTTGATCAGAAAATTGTTAGGAAGCCTATGGGGACCTTCCCCATAGGCTAACATTGGCCTCGATAGGTTTTAGGTGGCGAACTAGGGGGTTGAAGTATTTTTTAAAGAGACAGTACTTCGACTATGGAATGGTCGAATAGTCAAACGATTTTTAGTTTGAATCGTTCGATTCAAAGTCGTAGTAGCAGTCGAAGGTCGAACTAGCCAATTCGATGGTCGAAGTAGCCATATTCGACCATTCGAAATTCAAAGTATTTTTTCTTCTATTCCTTCACTTGAGCTAAGTAAATGGGCCCCTGCGTGTTAGAAAAAATGTGTTTTCTCTTTCAGCCCTCCACCCCTTGGGTAATAATTCCTGAAGAAAGCTGATTGTGTTAGAAATATTTTGAACAGAGCACTTCTCTTTTTCTTTACAAATAATTTCAAAGTTTGAAAAGTAAAGTACTAATGGTATAAGTTTTACCCTTGCTTTTCCTTTTTTTAAACAAAAATTTAAATCATATTTTAAGAGATACTGTAGCTAAATAAATCACTCTATAGAGCTTCCCTTTACAGCAGAAGCAGCTTATTAAACACATCTCCCTAGGTACTCTTAGGAAGTCCAAAGAAGGTTATCTTAATGATCAAAGTGCCTCCAGTAGTACTCACTCACTCACTTGATGCTGTATGGTATGATTGTAGATATTAATGATGTAGGTTTTTTTTTTCCCTTTGAAATTGCACTCACTGTACTACACTGAATTACTCCTCTGTGGATTCAACTAGAACAGATTATTCTCTTCATCAATACATAAGAAAATAATCCCCATATATATCATTCCTTTAATAATAAAAAATAATTATAAATAAATTTCTTTCTTTGTGGATCATGTTTAATACAGTGAAGACACAGCATATTGTATAAAATCATATAATGAAAAATTATTTGAAGGTATATGACACCATCAAGGCCTTTCTGTGGAATATCAATATTTATTGATAAAATCAATCAATATTTAGCACTGTTCAGTATAGCATAGGGGCAGCAAATGTTACAAATGTTCTAGGCCATATTGATTTAACAGGAGGGTGCCAATGCATTTTAACAGTTTATTTTATCTAGGCTTGCTTAGGTTACATATTTTCTGCCATATCCTGCAAACAAAGTGTCTTGTTTAGGATCACAAATGCATTGAGCAAATGCAGTGAGCAAAGTGAAATTTAAAGCATAGTTACCATTTTTTCCCATAATACAACATTTTCCCCCCAGAAGTCCAACATCATTGTGGTTGTAATTTTGCCCCTATGCAATTATGGCATATGAGGCAAAACAAACACGGTTTGCTGTAAATCAGACACAATGGCGCAGAAAAATGTCTATGTCTGTGCAGGGCATAGAGGGAACCCTGGAGCTACTGTCTGGTCCAGATGTGTTGCTTCTAGACATAAGAGGGGTTAGTTACAATTTATTTGCAAGTCCTAGTGTCTGAGGTATTGTTGCACTCTGCATCTTGTGCCAGTTTAGATATCTGGTGCAAAGTACACAGGGAAAAAATGTAAATCTCACATGGGTTTTAGGTGGAGAGATTTTTATGGTTTGAAAATTCCATCAAGTAAAAACCATGATCCCTGAAAAAAAACACAAAAACAAATAAGGAAATGTATTGAGATTTTGCCATGAATTGTGCAAAATCATGCCATGGATCACATCACGGTTTTAGGAAATATTGAAATCCATGCAGTTAAGACATTTGATCATGGAATAATTATATTTCATTGTTTTAGTTGTGCTGTCCAAGCTGTGGCTATATTTCTATATGAAAGGAAGAAGGAGCACAAACTGGTGCAGAAAAAAACAAGAATAAAAAGATACTCTGAAAAAACTGGAAAAGAAATCAAACAGAAGTTGTCAATCAATCACAGCAAGCTGCTTTCCTCCCCAAAGAAATCTAGCCTGGAGCTCCTTGTTAGCATTGGTTTTTTCATCCATCAAACTGACTTTCTGTGAAAACATGGTGACATCACTCGGCTTGCATCCCAGTCACAGCTTTGCTTGGGATCAACCTTTATATTTGATTCATAAATAAGTGTCATGCATATACACCATGCATGTTGTTGAAAAATCTCAAAAGAAAAATTTTAGATTTTTGTAGGAGGCTGTTTTCATTCAATCAAAAATAAGCAACATTTATGCTATTTTTCTTTGTTGCTGAAAAAATTTAATATAAATATATCTTTTATTACAGCTTGTTTTAAGCTTTAAATGAGCAAATTATTACCAATTTATCAAACAATTACACTTTCTCAAAATGTTTAGAAAATTTGATGTATCAAAATATTTGTTATCGTATCTTGAGAATCCTATGTCATTCTCTCTTTGGGATTAAGGGTTTTAAAAATTTCCCATAAATTCCTCTAGTACATGTTTTACTAAGAGATGAGAAAAGATAACTGATGTAATGGGCCAAGGCCAGTGAATCTAGCAAAAATAAGTGAGCTACTAATGGAGTAGACAAACTTACACTCAAGAAAATCTGGATTGAGGCACAAGTTCAGCATTAGGAGTCAGTCCAATGGTCAAAAAAGTAAGAAATCAGGCCTGGTCAAGAAATAGGCATGGATTCACTGGGAATTTTCGTGTTTAGCCACAGACGAATGTTGCATCAAAAAGAATTGTCACGTGTCAAAATCTGTCATCCTTAATTAAATCCATGTTGAATAACTTAAATACCTTGAATAACTTAAGTGCATGTGCTCATACCAGTTGCTGCATACAACCACAATTAAGGGCAAAGGTAAAGTAAGCACAGATGAGGATCAACTAATGCATCTAATTAACCAGACAAAGAAAGAAGTCGCCAGCACTTGGTCCAACCCATACTATAGTGTTGACCAACTGCTAGAAACACCATAATGCCTAACCTACATACTAGAGTTGACCAGATGCTAAAAATATGAAACATGAGGTATTAATAGTTGTAAATGCGTATTAGCATTCTTTGTGCTTTAAAATTCTTTGCTAGACTCAAGACAGGCAGATGGCACTTCTGGAAAAGGTTTATTGGGGTTGCTGCTGTGACAGCAGCAACCCCAATAAACCTTTTCCAGAAGTGCCGTCTGCCTGTCTTGAGTCTATTGAATGTTAGCAGTGGGGACACTGTTTGACAGAGCACCTGGATAAATGTATGCGGTGAGCAGTTGCAGTTACCTTTTGTTTCCGATCTTAAAATTCTTTGCCCCTCAACAAACAGTGAATCTGAATATACAATGGTGCTGACACAATCATTTTATAGTCAATGGCATAAATGATTAGAAGGAGCAATAATCCTACCATACGTTTATTTTATTACCTGTTATTTAATATAGCGCTGAAATATTTCCAAAGTGTTTTTACATCATTCACTGCCCTAGTGGAGCTTACTATCCTAGGTTCCACAACACACAGTAAGGCCAATTTTATTGTGTGCCAATTAACTAGGGATGCACTGAATCCAGGATTCGGTTTGGTTCAGCCAGGATTTGGCCTTTTTCTGCAGAATTTGGAATCATCCAAATCCAAGTGCCTAGAATCCAAACCTTAAAAATCATATGACATTTAGTCACACACACATGGAAGTAAAATAGTTTTAGTCATGAGCTTCATTTGCATTCCTCTTTCACCCTTTAGTTCCCTAATTTGCATATGCAAATATACACATAACTATGCATTTGCAAATTAGGGTTCAGATAAAGTTTGGTATTCACCCAAATCCTTTACAAAAGATTCGGCTGAATCCTAAAATTGTGGCTTTATTGCAAGCTCCTTGCAGATAATATCCAACTAGAAACATTGTGCCACCTATGTATTAATTATAATAAATATTACAAACGTATATACAAAACACAAGTGTCAAAAATAATCTTAAAATATTTCTGTTGGTATAAAATGCTTATAAAGTGTATTCAGTCTAGTGTATTTATTGTACTGGTCTGGCCCATGTTCTAAATGAATGCCTTCTTATTAAATGTTACACTTCCAGAATTTGATGATGGATAGAGATTTCATAATAGGATGTAATGAAAAATGCAGGACCTTGAGTAATTTTACTGCTCATCTTTCTGCAATCTTTCTTCTAATAATTATCTAGTGAGATGTCCGCTGGCCATCTGAATAATCTATCATTCATTCCCATATTTGGCACCCAGTGTACTCTTTTAGATGTTTACAGTAGGTTCCAGAAAGTCTTTTTTCCCCACTGGAATATCTGCTATTTTATGATATTTTACACTTTACATTTAAACATTGCTTTAATATAGGGGCAGATTTTTTTAAAATATGGAATGGGGAATCAAGCGGGATTTCCAGCATTTTGATAATTTGCCCATTAATTAAACATTTCTCAAATACAATGAATGTGTTTAATACAGACAGTTTAATTAAAGTCAGTTAGAAAGACAGATGTATACAGTGTGCGTTACAATAGCTTATAACTAAGCACAATTGTCCATTACGAGCAAAGAAGGAACATAAGAGGCTTACCAACAATGGTTTTGAGTACAATTAAAGGCAGAGGGATATTTAACATATAAAGTACTGAAAAAGTCATATTGGCAGGCAACATGTTTGAAGATTACTCTTAACTTTATGTAACCCAGTCCAGCCCATTATCCCAAATGTTTTGTTATTTCTTAATGCCTCCTTAGTTTTGTATATAAGGGCTTCTAGAACATGTTTCATCTCTGAGACCCATTGTGTAGAAGTGGTGGGCAAGGAGTCTTTCCATTTACATGTAATGAAGTTTTTTTTTTTATAGCAAGGAATAGGCATTCTTCAATGAAAATGCTTTGATAGAACGCAAATGTATCATTAAACCCAATTCCAAATAAACAGACTAGTTGAGTTCTGGAAAGCTGTACCTCCAGGATTTCATCTAGATTGAACTTGAACCAAAATGAAGACAGGGCTATGTATTCCCACACCATATATACTAAAGAAGCTTGCTGCTTATGTGGCATTCTGGGGGAGATTTGGGAAATATTTGATGGAGTTTAACTTGGTAGTAATACACCCATGATTAAAATAAAGTTGAATCATCCTCTCTCTGTCATTCAGGGAGAATGAAAGAGGGGAACCTAACCAATCTTCCCATTCCTTGTCATCAAACAGACCTATGCCACCTTCTCATTTGTCCTTAAGCATATTGAGTGGCTTGTCAAATACATCAGTATGAAACGCCATATACAATCTTGAGAAAAGGTCTTTTGTGGAGTCCTGCAATAAGTAATAAATTAGAGAGTATTGTGCAAGTTGAGTAGCTCATAGTTGGTAAGAATATCCCTCTCCAATGGTTATTTCTTAAAAAAACACAAGCATTGGTGTATGATAATTCAGTAATATCCCTTTTGTGATTGGTCTAGCAAAAAACAGTACAGGTTATACAATATACTGGCATAGTTACATAGTTAAATTGGGTTGAAAAAAAAAATACTAAGTCCATCAAGTTCAACCCCTGCAAATGAAACCCAACATCCATGTGTATGTGTAAGTAAATTAATCTACAACTGAAAATGGCAAATTCAGGGGTTGTTCAAGAACCAGTGAACTGTCTATGATTAAAATCACTAATTTGGCTAAGCTCTTTACCTGTCCCAAGAGGTGAGCAAAGCTAGTAGTGGGGAAGGACAATGGTCACCCAAATATATTAGAGTGTCAGCCACATACAGTTGAATGCATTCTTCATTGTCCCCTAAACACTACCCCACCAACCCTGGGTGTTGCCAGGGCAAATAGAAGTAAGGATAGGAGACAGCCATGCCTTGTGCCCGTTTAAGTTATAATTGCTGTGAGTTGGTACCATTGGTTATTATGGAGGCTTTGGGTTAGAGATACAAAAGTTTTACCCAATTACAATGGATGGGGCAGAAATTAAAGCATTTCAGAACCCCCCATAAGTATGTTCACTCAACTGTATCTAATGCTTTGCTATATTTAAATCTGTTAGCAATCTTTGCCCATATTTGTGCTTATTAACTAAATTTAGATAGATTCATATTATAGTCAGGGCTGTAACCTTACCTGGCATAAAAGCCAGTTTGGTTGCCCCAAAATTATTTTGTGTAGACCTTTGCACATCCCAAGTGATGGAAAATTTTCTAATATTTTGATATCTGTGCACAACAAGGAAATGGGACAGTAAGCGCCCATACAGCAGCACTTCTAACAGCCATCTGAATTGTTGATTGAACACATACAGTAACTGTTGAGCACATATTGTGGGAAGTTATCAGTGTAACTGCTTCTAAATAATAAAAAAAAGCTGTACAGTCAAACCCTGATTTTGCGTGTTTTCAGATTTTACATCTCCCCTGAAATTTATCACGTAATTCAATGCGTGTCAATTTTTTTTTAAACAGCCAATTTTAAGAGAAGATAACTATTCTGCACACTGCTAAGTTCATAATGTCCAGTGTGCTGTATTTATTAGTGCAGACATTATTACACTGTATGTAGCTCACAATAATGAATGTAGCACTGGCTACCCAAAGTATACAATTTCAATTAAACATCATATTGTATATTAAAGCTAGAAACAAAATAATGTCAATGCATTTCACACAGATTTTTGTGGTCCCACCAATTTATAATGCATTCAGTGGGTTCCTTTTACTGATTTACATTATGGGGCACATTTACTATGGGTTGATCACGAGGGTTAATTAACCCTCGATATTCGACCATCAAAGTAAAATCCTTCAACTTCGAATATCGAAGTTGAAGGATTTACCACATTTCCTGCAATCAAACTATCGAAGAGAAAATCGTTTGATCCATCGACCGAACGATTTTCCTTCGATCCCAAATTGGCTAGAAAGCCTATGGGGACCTTCCCCATAGGCTAACATTGATGCTTGGTTGGTTTTAGGTGGTGAAGTAGGTGGTCAAAGTTTTTTTTAAATAGACAGTACTTTGACTATCGAATGGTTGAATAGTCGAACGATTTTTAGTTCGAATCGTTCGATTCGAAGTCGTAGTCGAAGGTCGAATTAGCCAATTCGATGGTCGAAGTAGCCAAAAAAATACTTTGAAATTCAAAGTATTTTTTATTCTAATCCTTCACTTGAGCTAAGTAAATGTGCCCCCATGTTTTCCTGGATTTTACACCAACATTTCGTCCTGATGTTGCCAAAAATCCCCAATAATTCTATGTGAATGTTATTTGTGAAATTAACAGGTTTACAATACTAACCAAATGCATTTTTAAAAAATTTTTCAGTCTGAGACTGTAAATTGTCCAGCCCAATTAGTCTGCACCTTAAACAGCCACACACAAATCTTTTGTACAACATTAATGCTGTAATGCATTAAAGGAAGACTATACCCCCAAAATGAACACTTAAGCAACAGATAGTTTATATCAAATTGAATGACATATTAAAGAATCTTACCAAACTGGAATATATATTTACATAAATATTGCCCTTTTACATCTCTTGCCTTGAACCACCATTTCTTGACTCTATCTGTGCTGCCTCAGAGATCACCTGACCAGAAACACTAACTGTAACAGGAAGAAGTGAGGAAGCAAAAGTCAGAACTCTTTCTGTTAATTGGCTCATGTGACCTTACATGTGGTTTGTATGTGTGCACAGTGAATCTTACGATCTCAGGGGGCGTCCATTATTCTTTAAAATGGCAATTTTCTATTTATGATTACCCAATGGCACATACTACTAAAAAAGTATATTATTATGATAATGGTTAATTTACATGAAGCAGGGTTTTACACATGAGCTGTTTTACTCAGTATCTTTTAATAGAGACCTACATTGTTTGGGGGGTTTTCCTTTAACACAGTAAATATTTTATTTACAGTACAAAAGACTCCTGTGCTTATATCCTTTGAGTACTTGAAGAATAATTTACTTTAATATATTTCCCTGATTTACAGTTTCTTGGATTTTACACTTTTCTTTTCTGATACCCTAAGAAAAAGGTAAAATTGGGGTTCTACTATATTTGGTCCACCCAATACAAATAGCAAAAGGTTCTGCCTGTATGTGCCAGATACCCATCTCATCTCTATTTTGTGTAGTTAAAACACTGATTTGTGCTTGCTTGGTCATCAATCAAATTTGATTAATGCCTCTTTTTATTACTATTATTAGTGCCCTTATTTAAATATTTCCTTATACAACAGTAACAACAAAAAATCCTATTTTTTGAATTTTGCTTTGTACTACATTGGTATTTGATTTCCGGTGCAATTAGTCCATTAGTTTCAAACCACAAATTATATTTTTGTGATGGTTAATTTCAAATTTTTTAATGTACATTGTTCAGTATTCATTTCATTTATGAATTTTATATCTTAAATGCATGGAATATTTAGATATTCTTTTTAGTGGCCCTTAAAACTATACTATTCAAGCAACAAATTGCAAGAACATACTGTACTTATGAACATCAATGAGCTTAATAGTTTAGCTGAACAAAGAAAAAGCCTGGAGACAGTTACCTTTAAAGATGAAAACGTGTAATATATTTGTAATGAAAAAAAATTGATGTTGAGATGATGCATTTACTGAACATAATAATGTTTTGATAAAACTACAAGGTGCAACTCTACAAAATGTAAGTTATAATTGCATTTGTTCTACAATAAAACAAAATACACAATCAAGGCTCCAACTTACGAAACATAGAAGAGAACTAAGTCCTTGGAGAGTCCCAACTACCCATACAGAAACATTTGTTGTCACGTGCGATTCCCCCCAAATAGAAGCATTACAGACTCAACTTAAGAGTGTAACCACCCCACTCACAGCAGCAATGGCATAGTGTCAGAGGTTAAACATCCATGAGAAACAGGTTTACTGCCTACAGTAGAAAATGGTAGTTTGATAGAGATAGGGGGAAACTGCACTTTTCAACAAAGGAAGCATCTAGGAAATTCCTTACTGTCCCGGAATTCAAAAATGCTTGACAAGGAAGTATCAAGGAAACTCCCTACTGTTCTGGAATCCAAAAACTCTTGACCGGTACTTTGAGGAGTGTGATAATCCAGCAGGAACAAATTCTTGAAAATTGTTTGTTTAAAATATAACATCACACCCAGGGGTTTGAGAATAATTAAAAATGCAACCTTTGGAGCTGAGGATGTTTTAGGAAACTAATACGAATAATTTGATCAAACGTATTATTAAACAAAGGAAATTTGAGCTGAGCAAGTATGACCAACAAATTAGGGATCTACAAAACAAATTAGAGGTATTCAAGGAGACACAAGAAAATAGGAAAAAAGATAACAACCAAACAAGACAAATTCAGGAGATATGAAAGACTATAATAGTGGACAGACAGGGTCCTGGGCACAAGGAAATAAATACAAACAGGAATCTCCCACAAATCATTGTAAAAATCACAATGTTTGTAGGTGTCACAACACAAATAAAAGAGATCATAATCAAACACATAAAAATAACCTTAGGAGGAAAAATAAAAATGTTTTTCTAGGATTGAACAAAAAGAAAAACACAGAAGACACCCCCTGGCACTATCACAAAAGAAAATAAAATAAAGGAGTTAAGGGGAGAACAACTACAAATGCAGGGGAATCAAGGTCAGTGAATCTGGAATGGAAGAATAATACAAAGCGAAACACAACAGACACATAGGGCACCTACAGGACAAACAACAAAGTTCCAACCCAAAAGACACATGGGAAGAAGAAACGAAAAAAGGAGGGAAGTAAACATAAGAAAGAAGGAGAGAGAGATGGAACACTAGGGGGCACATTTACTTAGCTCGCGTGATGGATTAGGAGGAAAAAAACTTCGAATTTTAAAGTTTTTTTTTTTGGCTATTTCAACCATCGAATTGGCTACTTCAACCTTCGACTATGACTTTGAACTAAAAATCGTTCGACCATTTGATAGTCGACGTATTGTCTCTTTAAAAAAAATTTCGACCACCTACTTTCTGATCGAGGGAAAATCGTTCGATCGATGGATTAAAATCTTTCAAATGATTTTTCCTTTGATCAAACGAATTGCGGTAAATTCTTCGGCTTCGATATTCGAAGTCGAAGGATTTAACTTTGATGGTCGAATATCGAGGGTTAATTAACCCTCGATATTCGACACATAGTAAATGTGCCCCTAGGTATATTTAATTTAAGCAACACTACACTTTCAGGAGTAGAACAAAAGGTCTTAAGTAAAGGCCTGCCTTTTGTACCAACAAATAGAATAAATGGTTTTGACCTATTTGTTGATGCAGAAGAATTGATAAGAAAACTAATATTTGAAAAAAGCATTCTCAAACAGTGACATTATAACTAGAGAGGTAGTGGAACCAATGGCAAACCAACCACGCTATTGCCATACAGGTTTAAAGAATAGATCAAAATATATCCCTAAAGAAGACAAAGGACCCTATATTCAATTATATGAAGAATTGGTAAAAAGGGATCTGAGTGTGTTACAAAAAAAGTGGGGAAACAACCCTATTAACCACAACCTCATGAAAAAGGAAAAGGAAGCCATACAAAACTTAAAGAACAATGTAAACATCAACATTCAGACAGCAGATAAGGGAGGTGGTCTAGTGATTATGGATACAAGTGATTATGAAAGAATGTGTCTGGATTTAATCGAACCAAAACACTTAGACAGTTTAGAGAAGATCTAACAACATTATTTAACAACAAACCAGGGAATCCTAGATCAGAAAGAAGAACCCAAACATTCTGGTCTTCTACTGTTTGCCCAAGATCCATAAAAATTTAACCAACCCGCCAGGGAGACCAATAATATCAAGCATAAATTCAATTTCATGTAATCTATCTGAGTGTGTAGGTAAAATCCTACAAAGATACATTTCTATGCACATTAGATGTGAAAGCATTATACACATTCATTCAGCATGAGCTAGTTGAGTGAGCTAGTTGACAGTTGAATTTTAATACGCATTTTATAGATATAATTCATGAGAATATTTATTGCATAGAGCACTTTAATATTTTTAATGTTTTAAATATTTTTTAGACACACTAAATCAGGATATACTTTATAGCTCACCATCACTGTAAAGAAAGTAACTTGGGATATAGTTCAGGGCACAATAGCACATTACTGAATGTATTTACATAGCAATAATTAGCCTAATAAATCGATTGAGTATGATCAATCCAAATATCATGAAAAAAATGTTGAAACATTTTTGGAATAAATTATAGTATAAAATATTTATAATTTATGAATTGATTGATTAATTTATTAACATAATCAGCACACAAAATATGCAAATACATTTTACTTGATATTAAATACTTTATTCAAAATAAAGGGTATAAAAATAAACAAAGATTTATATCTAAATATAAATATAGAGAAATAAGGGGAAAAAATTGAAGTCTATAAATGATTAAGTAACTTGAATGCCTATGAGAACACTCTGTAAATACCCCCAATGGAATGAATTGTAATTGATATGGATGATGCATTTATTGATGTTGTAACAGATTTATATGGACAGCATGTATCTTGTATGACGCTTTAGAACCTTCATGTGCAATAATATGGAAAGGACTCTGATAGATGCTCCAATATGATTTTTTTAGCGCTCGGTTGCTATGACAGCCCATCTAACAAATGAAACCCGGAAGTAGTATAAGCGATAGAACAGATAGCTGGAACACAGGATGACACAATCATAAACAAGAGGACTGTCTCACTCTCAGAGAGAGCTTAAATTGAATGACACAGTAGTTCAAGATCCCCGAGCTGATCACCCACAGAACTGATGGGTGCAGGGACCTTGGGCTCCTAGGACCATAATACAGCACTAGGAGCAGCCAGACCTGGGAAAGAAATTAATGCAACAGCATCTCTGTGAGCACTTTGAAGTTCATCCAGTCAGGAGAAAAAAAGTTGAGGAGACTGGGACAAATGGGCTTGCTGATTCTCCTCGATCTAAAGTTGCTTGTGGAGAGTTCTTAAAACACTTTCCAATGATCCAAAATGTTGCTTGGACTTAAATATCAATAAACACTTTCAAGCTTTCAAGTAAATTTTTGAAAAAAACCCCTCAAATTTCAGGAAGGCAATAAACATCAGACAGACATCTGCCATTGACTTGCAAATTAACTTTGCAGGTTTTAGGTGGTGAATATTCAAATTAGAACTGTTTCCAGGGTCGAGGTATGATAAATCTCACATTCAAATTCAAATTCGCTTGGCGATTTAATATTCAAATTTGTGAGTTTTGACCAAAAAAAATGAGAATTCGAAATTATCATTCAAACCTTTATAAATCTGCCCCTGCCAGCTTATGTAGGGTCTTTAGTGCATATCTAAGAAATGCAAGAACCACTGATCAGATACAGAGCATGAGAAGGGGATCAGTACACAGGGAGTTTGTACCAGGTAGGGTATAAATCATAACACCAGATAAAGTAAATCTGGTGTTATGTCCGCTATCTGGTGTTATGTCCGCTATCTCTACCTGGATGTCGCAACGCTACCTTAAATTAAACCTCTCTAAAACTGAAATGGTTCTCTTTCCTCCAAATAACACCAGTAGCATCCCCGAAGTATCCATCATAGTTAACAATTCCACTCTCACCCCCTCTCCCTAGGCCCGGTGCCTTGGGGTTATCCTAGATTCTGCCCTGTCATTCACTCCTCATATCCAGTCACTTATCAAATCATGTCACTTCCACCTAAGGAACATATCCAAAATACGATCATTTATCACCCAAGACGCTGCCAAAATTCTTATTCACTCTCTCATCATATCGCGTCTAGACTACTGTAACTCTCTTTTAATTGGCCTCCCCCTCCAGAGACTGTCACCTCTCCAGTCCATAATGAACACTGCTGCAAGGCTCATACACCTCAGTAACCGCTCCTCCTCTGCCTCGCCATTCTGTCAATCCCTGCACTGGCTTCCGTTACCTTTCAGAATCAAATTCAAATTAATGACACTGACTTTCAAAGCACTTCACAACTCTGCTCCACCCTACATCTCTGAACTCATCTCTATATACTCACCCACTCGCTTACTACGCTCCTCTACTGACCTCCTACTCAACTCTTCTCTCATTACCTCCTCACATGCTCGCATTCAAGACTTTGCAAGGGCTGCACCCCTCCTCTGGAACGCTCTCCCACGATCTGTCCGACTTTCTCCCAACCTTTCTGCTTTCAAAAAATCTCTGAAAATGCACTTCTTTCGAGAAGCCTACCCTCACTCTGCTTAACTACCAAACGCAACACCACATACAGTACCACATTTCTCACCCACTTACTTCGATCTTGCCCACTCCCACACCTTGTGTATTACTCCCTCCCCTTTAGACTGTATGCCTATGCATAGGGCCTTCCTCACCTTTTTATACCTGTATTGATTGTGATGTTTGTTACTCCATATATTCTATATATATAATTCGTGTGATGTAGTTGTATAATCACATTTACTTTACAGTGCTACGCAATATGTTGGCGCTATATAAATACATGTTAATAATAATAATAATAATAATAAGCCCACATTTTGTCAGTGAGCACCACATACATTTGTACTGATCAGAATACATACCAAGAATGTAGTAAATGGATGGTATGCACATTTAGCTGTAATTGTAGCAAGGTACTCAGTAGCGAAAACAAAAAGAAATGAGGAGTCAGTATAACTAACAAGAGTCTATAGAACACTTGAAAATAAGACCTCAACAAATAAACACTGAGCCAAACCAATCATCACCATCAAAGAAAACTTAATGTCATTGTACAGCTCAATAAAATGAACTGAAAAAGATTAAAATGACCCAACAGAGCAAGGGCAACAGAACACTGCACTATGTAATTGGTAGGTGAATAAACAGCTCCACAGATATGGACTAAAAAGCACACAAAATCGATTAATTCTAACATATAGTGCACATTTTCAATCAAAGCAATATGTGTTGTCAGCTAAAAAAGCAACTCGAGAAACTCTCAATCCAGCCCAAAGAACATGCAGTAATATATTTGGTCACAAAACAAATATTTTCAACCTGAGAATAAAACAGGCAAAGTGTACAGGCAAGTGATCACATATCTGGAAACTCCCGAAAGCTCCAAATTACAGGAAGGCTATCTCCCATAGAGTGTATTTCAAGAAAACAATTAAAATTGTTCCCCTCCTCCCCTGCATGCACTATCGTGCGGGGAAGAAGAAAGCAGTAAAGTGCAGGGGGGAAAGGAGGCGTGGTGGGGGGGGGCTTGGTCGCAGTTACAGCTGGGGTGGCCAGCCCTGCTGGACCCGGACACCCCAGTCTGACACTGACTGTATAGAAAGTAAAAAAAGGAATTTTTTTCTATAAATGCAGATTATTACAGTGATCATCATTGAGACACACAAGCTAGGAGTTGTTCCAGGAGATGCCCATGCAATATATGTGTGATAAAACAATGATATGGATACAGAGGCAGTACTGTTTGGTGCATAAATCATTGCTACCATAAGGATGTTGTTGGGCTAAAATTCGAGATTTAGTACATAAAACAATATTTCTAGCCCAAAATCCTTTTATACCATTAATGAACAGAGTAGATTGAGCAATTGACCATTAGTTGCTATGATGCTTTGTGAACTGAAGCAGAAGATATTAAACATTTTGCTTATTCTCTTTTAAATTCATCAGACCATAACCATCCTAGCAGTCAGTTGGCAACCATGGCCTTCTACAAATGTATAAATATTTGCATGAGCCATATTAAAAATATAGTATATCCAAAGTAAGACTTATTTGCAGGCTAACCTAAATAACTCTTACAAAGGGTTTGACCCCTAATAATGCCTAGATTCTTTCCTTTGCTACTTTATATTGCTAACAAAATGTATTTGTAAAAACTGGATGAGTCATTGCTATATAGTTGTTTATTGAAAGCCTTAACACTATATGAGTCCTTCTAGCTGCTAAACTATTGATAAAACTTTCACACATCAAAAACACATTTAGTATCAAATGGAATTTCCCCTCTTCTGTCTACCTTACAATACATCATCTAGTTCTACCTACTGTACCGTGTCACTGAAATGCGCTGCATTGCAAAATGCTACAGATCTGCTCTGAGGATAGACTGCAAGCCTTTAAAAAGTATTTTAATTAGCCATTTCTTTTGTATACTTTGTCTCCCAGCCATTAATTTATGTTGCCTTGCTGATATGACTCTTGAACTATATCTCACTGCACTGTCAAAAAAGTTTTGCACATTTATTTTAAAAGAACAAATTTTTATTCATATTAATAACCATACTGTAGTACTTGGCTGGTATAATGCCTGGTATATTTGTACATAACATAGCTTAACACAGAAATAGATCCATAAATAAAACAAAGGGACACATTAACGAGTTAATCAAACTCAGTAAACAGTTGAACAAAACATAAACTTTATTCTTTACATAACCAGAGGGAAGATCAGGCATAACAATCCTAAGCATTTTAAAATGTATTATAAATTCAGAAAGGGCTGTTATGCATACGGCCTACCTGTCAGTGCAGGACGTATGGGTTAAGTTCTCCTCTCTGGAGGCAGGACAAACAAGAATGAATTTTGACTCCTCCTCTTCCTGTGTGTCTCCTTCTATCTCCAGTTTTTTGTTTGTCCTGCTCGGAGGCGGACATACCTCATACTCCTCTCAGTTTTTTCTTTATTTATTTATTTTTTATTTAATTTTTATTATTAATTTTTGCAAATTTAGATACGTTTTCAGTTATCAGTTATTGTTATTCCCACCCTATTTTCGGACGACTTTGGGACATCCCCATACGTCCTGCACTGATAGGTAGGCCGTATGCATAAAAGGAATTTACTTACCTGGTAAATATCTTTTGCATAGGCCGTACTGTCAGTGCAGCATCCCTCCCTTTTTTTGTGGATGCCGGTTGCTGCCGCTCCTTAGTTAGTTAGGGAGTTAGCGTTCTCTACTCTATGTGTCTCCTCACAGACTTTACAATCAACTGGAGATAGAAGGAGACACACAGGAAGAGGAGGAGTCAAAATTCATTCTTGTTTGTCCTGCCTCCAGAGAGGAGAACTTAACCCATACGTCCTGCACTGACAGTACGGCCTATGCAAAAGATATTTACCAGGTAAGTAAATTCCTTTTAATTTACCTACAGTGGATTAGCAGTATCAGAGAAGTCTTCCAACTCTTCCTCCCAGTGCTGCTGTGATCTGGAATGAACCAGAACGAGCAGGGAGTGGCACCTGAGGAGAAAAAAAAAGCTGCTCGTGCACACACTGGCCCCTCCTTCCTCCCTGCTTTGTCACAGCATGCAAATGATCTCTCTGACTAGTCAGAGAGATAAGGAGAGCTCAGTAAACTAATGGGCGGGCTTCACTCTGCACCAGGAAGAAGGGGAAACAAGCTGCTAACACAGGAACCAGAGCAGACTGGCAGCAGGGACTAAGGTACATTTCTCTTGCCTAGATTGGGGGACACAGGCACCATGGGGATGAAGATCCTGTTGCTTGGAGAAAGGACACTAAAAGGTTAAAGTGGCTCCTCCTCCTCCTGCTCTGGGCTTCATCCCCACCTATAGCGTTGCCACCCGGCCGGTAAAACACCTGCCAAGACAGGGGCCGGTATTACAAATTTACCGGCAATGCAGTTGCCTGTAATTTGTAATACACTTTAAAAAAAAAAGCCCTTGGCCTGCCCCCAATTTGCACAGAACTTAGCTTTTTTCCAGCGCTGTGGACATCTCTGCAATGTTGCTCCGCCCCTTTTGCAGCACACCACGTGGCTCTGTCCCCTTTTGCGTCACTGACCGTCCCCTTTTTGTGCCCGCCCCCCACTGGCCGGTAATCTTTTTCAGTAAAGGTGGCAACCTTACCCACCTACCTCCTCAATCCCCAGTTTTCTTTTAGTGTCTTCAGAAGGAGGCTGGGAGCAATGGTACATCCCAGAACCCCTCCAGCTAAGAACTTCTTATCTGAAGATGCTCTGTAGCCTTGCTGCTTTACAGAGGCTGCAGAGCTTCCCCCCCCCCCAAACTACCCTGGGCAACTGGTTCCCGCTCCCCGGAGGCTGCACCAGTAGCCACAACGGAGGGTACACCATTTATTGAGCATTCCTGGCTGGCATGAGGAGGTAAGTCAATTCCCTCTTCCTTCCGCCCATTACTTGCTGCCTGTCAGCTCTGCAGAAAGGCATTTAGTTTCACTTTCACTGCTATTCTCTGACGGATTTCCCTAGGCATTTAGTTTCACTTTCACTTCTATTCTCTGACAGAGATTCCCTACAGGGGGACATAGGACACAGCTACTTCTATCCCTCTCCCTCTTGCGCCTGTAACCGCATTTTTACCTTCCTTCCCGGGTTCCCAGCAACCTTTCGCACCACTATCTGCCTTTGCGCCTATGTCATTGCGCACATGCATCACTGCAAACGCGCCTCACGGACGCCATCTCACTAAGGTACTATACCAAAGCCCGGAAAACCCCTCTGGTGGCCATTTTGGATCTGCATCTCTCTCCAGCACTGAGTGTTTCCAGCCTTACTTTCTCTCATAGGGAAGAACAAGACACAATTCCTTCCTACCTTGGTGAACAGGTTGTTACACTTCCCTTATCTCTCTCTCTCTAGGGGATTGCCACTTCCCTCTCTCTATGGGACCTACTATGGGGTTTTTTCACTACTTCCATCTGTCTCCACAGATCACACTCTAAGGGAGAGGTGGTTCACTCCTTCACTCCTCTGGATTCTCCTGATATTCCCCAATATCCTTACTTACTGGGTGGCACTACATCGTATAGCCATGATGGGCAGGGCAGATTACCAGTCCCTTCCCAAGCAGGCAACTGCACATACCACCAATGCAATTTCATTTTTGGCATGTGCTACATGCAAACCTAAATTTGCTAGCATTTCGGCTGAGCCAAAATGGGAAGCCTGCAGCAGTCATTGCTCAATTACAATCCCACACAGCCCTACCATCCAGCTCTGCAACAGCTACGGCTAATCAAAGGAGCTTGGATTCTGAATTGGTGTGTGCTCTATCTCTAGTGGGTCTACAGAACCTAGCCAGAATACCAGAGACTCTAGATAAGGTCCTACAGCACCTATCTACACAGCCTCACAGACCAGTCACTCAGCAATTCGTGGCACTCCCCTTTGGACTATCCTCCGGGCCAAAGGTATTCACAGAGGTCATGGCTGCAGCTCTAGAGGACCTGCGACTGCAGGGAGTGAGTGTGATACCATACCTGGATGACCTACTGGTAAAGGCCCGTTCCATGGCAATGTCCGCAACTCATCTCCAGACAGTGATGCAGACACTAACGCTGTTATGCTGGCAGATAAACTTTCAAAAATCTCGACTCATACCTTCTCAGAGTACAGAATATTTAGGGCTTACCCTAAATTCTTCAGTGGGAAGAGCCTTCCTTCCCCAATCCAAGATCACCTCAATGCAGGGGCTCCTGTCAGTTCTGCAGAAAGCAGATCGGATGATTTGCCATAAGAGTGCTGGGGACTATGGTGTCATCCCACGATTCCATACATGCAGCTCCACACCAGAGCCTTACAGAGACTGATACTACAACACCAGAGGAGGAACTGAGCGGACCTAAACCGAAGTATTCCCCTATCAGAACTAGTTTGAACCTAAATCAATTGGTGGCTTTGACCAACAACACTTCAGTCAGGAAAACCCTTCCCCAATCACCAGTGAGTGGACAATCACCAGTGGACAGTCATCACAACAGATGCTTGTCTACAAGGTTAGGAAGGAGTATTAACAGTGCAGGGACATTGGTCACAGAAAGAACAACTACTCCCCATCAACATCCTGGAATTAAGAGCAATCCACCTCTCATTGCTCCACTGATCATACAGACTTCAAGATCTACCTGTAAGAATACTATCAGACGTCAGAATGTAATAGCGGTGGCTTACATCAACCACCAAGGAGGCACAAGGAGTCAAGCGGCCCTCGCAGAAGCACAACAAATTCTTCTGTGGGTGGAAAACACAGTACCAGCTATCTCCGCAGTTCATATCACAGGAATGGACAATTGGATAGCAGATTTTCTCAGCCGAGAGACTTTAGATTAGGGTGAGTGGAGACTACACCCAGAGGTTTGATTCTGGCAAGGTGGGGCACTCCGGAAGTAGACTTAATGGCATCCAGGTACAACAACAAGATTCCGAGGTTCATCGCAAGAAGCAATGACCCACTGACCCTAGCAGTGGACACACTGGTGGTTTCACCTAGCATATGTCTTCCTACCACTGGCACTTCTGCCAAGGGTAATCAAGAAGATAAGACAAGAAAGGGTAGAAGCACTTCTAGTTGCCAGAAAGCCATCTCGGCACGCATCTACCATAGGGTATGGAGGACATCCATATTCTGGTGTGAATCTAAAGCCAAAGACCCTCAGTCTTGAGACACCAATTGTTATTCCTTCAGGAGGGTTCAGACAAAGGGCTGGTGCTCAGCTCACTGAAGGTTCAGGTATCAGCCTTATCAGCAGCTTGCAATGCTGCCCAACATCAAAACCTTCCTTCAAGCAGCATTGAGGATGATACCTCCATATCATCATCCAATCCCTCCCTGGGATCTCAATATGGTACTTTCTGTATTGCAGAAGCAACTGTTCGAGCCATTGGATTCAATTCCATTACCTCTGCTGACTCTTTAGGTAGTTTTTCTATTAGCCATCACTTTGGCTATACAAGTTTCAGAACTAGCATCTCTATCCTGTCGTCCACCATTTTTGATTTTTCACAAGGACAAGGTGGTGTTGAGACCTACCCGGTGGCGTTAGAATTCCATCTTAACCAGGACCTAAACCAAAGACAAAGTTGGAACAGAAGTTACACAACCTAGATGTGGTTTGTTCTCTCAGAACATACACCAGGGCTACCAAGAGCATAAGGAAGGTGGACAACCGCTTTGTCTTACCAGAAGGACCAAGGTAAAGCCTTAAGGCATATAAGGCCACCATTGCCAAGATGGATAAGGTCAGCGATCTTGAAGGCCTATGAGGTACAAGGTAAGGCCACACCCTTCCAGGTTCAGCTCATTCTACTCATTCGCTCAGCACTTCTTGGGCGGTTCCCCACCAGGCTTCAGGAGAACAGGTCTGTAGGACTGCAGTGTGGTCATCCACACATATCTTTTCCAAATTCTACAAGGTGCATACATTCGCCTCAGCCAAGCAAAGTTATTCCCTGAACACTAGGGGTAAAAAGTCTCGCCCTCATGGGTAGCTTTGGGACGTCCCCATGGTGCCTGTGTCCCCAATCTAGGCAAGAGAAAAATAGATGTTTGTACTTACCGTTAAATCATTTTCTCTTGTCCTACATTGGGGGACACAGGCCTTCCCTCCCTGTATTACTTAAAGTTACCATTGATCAGTTAATATCATATATAATTGTTGTGTTCAAATACAACAAGTTCAAACAGCAGGTGGTTCATACCCTGCTTAGCTTGCATTGGGGAGGTGCTCCTTCTCTTCACATGGGCAATTGGTAGGGCTCGTCATCTCTTCTTCTGTCCCAGAGCAGGAGGAGGAGGAGCCACTTTAACCTTTTAGTGTCCTTTCTCCAAGCAACAGGATCTTCATCCCCATGGTGCCTGTGTCCCCCAATGTAGCACAAGAGAAAAGGATTTAACGGTAAGTACAAAAATCGATTTTTATCTGGGGGGGCTGTTTAGAGTAAATTTATAGATATAAACGTTTACTTCTTCTTGTTTTTTGATTTTTTCTGGTCGGACTTTATAGGTGAAAATACAATTTTTTCAGAGAAAAAAAAAACCTCAATTTATCCGGGATGGTGTTAAAAGTCAGATGAAAAAAGTACTCCAAATCAGACTTGACGAGAACATGTAAAAGTCAATGGCAGATGTCCCATTAACAATTGGAAGAACAAATGTTAGAAAACAGAAGAGACTTGAGATCAGCTTTAAAAAAGAAAATAAGCTTGGGGTCCCTGACCAAAGGTTGGACCTTCTAAGGGGGCCCTAGCCAAAGGCTTGACATCTTTTGTATTCAGTAACAGACTATATTATTTAATGACTGGGCATTTTTATGTACACATAAGTTTTAGTTTAGTCCTGACATAAAATAGTAGAAATTCCATATTCCAATTAATTCGGACACCATGAGTTTTTGGTGGAAATTGTAAAAACAGTTATTGTCTAAGATAGACTACTATATAAAAATGAAATGCACCCTATGAAAACAAGTCACATCTGTTATTTAATGGAGCCAGCTGTTTTGTTTATTGGGTTATCCAGTGGATAGCGAAATTGCATGTGATTGCTCTAAAATAGATCCACTGTTTGTAGTATGTTACTCTTAATAAAATAACGAATCATTATTTCTTGAAATAACATCTGTAACCCTGTAGTCTTTTGTGAATCTACAGTATATCTTTTACACAAGGACATGCAACAAACCATTAGGGTATTTCTGATGCAGTTTTATATGAACTACAGTGTATTGATAAGTACAGAGACGTACAAAAATATCCCAGCGGTGATGAGCATTTAATAAAAACTATTGATTTCTGCAGTCTTTACCTGTGCTGTATCTTTATCAATTTGTTTAATTGTCTCCATTTCTCTTACCCTGTAAAAATAAAAGAAGCAGGGGAGCCAAAAGTCTGCTACTGTCAAAGGATTGTACACATACTTCCCAATTAGTGATTTTTCAGTGAAAAAACGCCCATAGACATCAATGTATAGTGCTCCAAAAAGGTTGAGTGGTCACCGTGGAAAACCGGCAATTGACATGTGTTTTTCTGATTCTTTGGCTAAGTGAAATCAGCCATAACAATTCCCAATATTTTCAACTTGGACTTTATATTGGAGTGTTTTGGGGCATAGCCAGCACCAACCCTGGCCACGTATCATGTTTAAACCAGGAAACAAGAACTATCTACTAAATTAAAGATATGCCAGAGGGTATACATGAACTTGAACTTCTAAGTGGGCAATAATAATAATGTTATCTGCAGAAAAGTACTACATGCAGACTACAACAATTAACAGTTGATAACCTATTTTACCTAACTATTCTGGTTTTGTTGTGATCCACATTAACAAAGACCAGTGCACTAAAAAACAGGGGTGTACAACAGAAGAATCATAGTGGATGATGCAACAATATTGCACTTTTTTGTCATTATATTACATACCAATGATTCATGCTGGATATTGTGAGTCTGACCATGACTATGTAATGATTTATATTTTCATATACTGAGCCATGACTCAAAGGTCTTCTAGTGACTTTCAAGCAAAGCCCCTTCTATTTTTACAACAAACTCATCAGCAGGAACATGAAAAATGTAATCTGCTCTACAGTATGTCTAAAGCCAACAACATAAAAAGTTCTAAGGAGATATGAAAAATGAACTTTGTACTGTAGATTTTTAATGAGCAAGTTAATTAATAAAATCAATTTTTTAGAAGGACTTATATTAATATACATGGTTACACACCTGTTTTTTTAGGACAGTATTGCTTTATGAATGTGCAGTATTTTTGAAAAATCATTGTATGATCATGTTAACAAATAAAAAAATATGAAATCTACTGTGAGAATACTTACCGATCATGTCCCTCGGCGTGCTGCTGTCTGACATCTCTGAGGTTACGGGCGCCTGGACATAGTCATTCATATCCTTGTTGCAATGGTCGCTGGTTTCACCACCTCAGATGGGCTCTGTGCAGTGTGGGCCACTTGTCTCCTTCATAGCTTCTCCGGTAAGCCTTACATCTACATGCAAAGTCAATGTTCTGTTACATTTCTTTTGTCTGGCGCAATGCAGCATTTACCTACTGCAAAATAACAGTGTTCATGCTATGCTATCCCATAATTGTTACTAGGAATCAGATTCAGACTGATGTACAGTAAATGTATAAGCGTTTCTTCTGTTCTTAAAATCCTGCTGGCAGTGAGGCACATAATCGACAACAGAGCTTTCACAGACTCTCTAACAAATGCTTCCCTGGATTTTTACACACAAGCACTCTCATTAGCAAAGCTGTGCTTTGTGATTATTTATACAATTTCTATAATTTAAAATTCTGAAAGCTAATTACAATTATGCTTCAGTTTTTCAAGATGCCAGCAATGGAGGTCTTAACCTCCCACAATTATGATTATTTTTCCGACCTCCATCCCATGGTACTTTTTACTCTGTACTGAGAACAATTTGAACTAAAGTTTCTCTCATTGACAAATTGAAAGTGATAATTTGCAGAAGAAATCAATTTCTTAACATGAAGAAAATAACTTTTATTTGAAGCAACGTAGGGGGTTCTTCACAGTCAGGACAGTGAGGTTGTGGAATGCACTGCCGGGTGATGTTGTGATGGCTGATTCAGTTAATGCTTTTAAGAATAGCTTGGAGGATTTTTTGGACAGACATAATATCAAAGGCTATTGTGATACTAAACTCTATAGTTAGTATAGGTATGGGTATATATAATTTGTGTGAAAGTAGGGAGGGGTGTGTGTATGGATACTGGGTTTTCATTTGGAGGGGTTGGACTTGATGGACTTTGTCTTTTTTCAACCCAATTTAACTATGCAACTATGTAACTATGTGGCAGAAAAAAATAATAATAATAAATTAATTTTGACCAGGCAAAAAACAATTAATTAAAGTGATTCCTATATGCAATTTTTCAGTTTAGTTATTTTTATGTCAAATATATTGGTCATTTTAAGAGCATAGCAATGTTGTTGCTCACCAATTCAATACTCAAGAATTTTGAATTCTGAACTGTGCAACCTTAAGATGTTAAAATTGTAAAAAGTTTGGATTTTATTCTGAAAGGTAGTTGAGGTGGTACGGTTGCTAAGGTGTATAAGCCTGGCAGCAGTATTCACTATGGACTGGAGAGGTGATGTCTCTGGCGGCAAAGGCAAATTAATAGAGAGTTACAGTATTCCAGACATGATATAATGAGAGAGTGAATAAGAATTTTGACAGCACATTGGGTGATAAATTATCATATTTTCGATATGTTCCTTAGGTGAAAGTTACATATATAGTTACATAATAAATCGGGTTGAAAAAAGACAAAGTCCATCAAGTTCAACCCCTCCAAATGAAAACCCAGCATCCATACACACACATGACTTAACAAGTGACTGGATATGAGGAGTGAAGGACAGGGTTGAATCTAGGATAACCTAAGGGGAGACTGGAATTGTTAACTATGATAAGTACTTCTGGGATGTTACTGGTGTTAGTTGGGGGAAAAAGAACCATTTGTATTTTAGAGAGGTTTAATTTAAGGTAATGACATCTGAGTAGAGATAGTAAACTGGTAGGAAAAGACCTGAGTCTCCTGAGCTCTGGGTTGAGATCAGGAAAAGAGAGATAGATCTGAGTATCAACAGCATAGAGGTGGTATTGGAAACCATATGAGTTAATTTGTTTACCAAGGGAGGAAGTATAGAGAGAAAATAATAAGGGTACGAGGACAGAGCCTTGTGGAACCCCAACAGTAAGAGGTAGGGGAGAAGATGATACTCCATTGTAAAATACACTGAAGGAACAATTTGTGAAGTAAGAGGAGAACCAGGACAGGGTATCCCATGAAGGTCAAGTGAATGGAGAGACTGGAGGAGGAGAGGATGATCCAGAGTGTCAAAAACAGCATACAAAATAGACCAAGCACTGCATTCCTACATTGATTTACATATATGACCTTTATTAATTGAAAGAAAAGAGGTATTCCTCATTTAGTGCTGATTCTAGAATAAAGCTGCATCACTGTTAAATTGTCATAAGGTTAATTGAGTTTAAATACACCAATTAATAACTAAGAGGCTGACGTCCCACATGTTGAATACTTCTGTGAAAGAACAACTTTAATAGACTAATAATCTTAGCAAGATCTACAGCATAAGCTGTTCTGTTTAACCAGCATTGTTATCATTGTTATCACTGTATTCGTTGCTTCATTTGTTGATTGTACTAAATGTGCAAGGGATTTGAAGCAGCTACAATATTTTTCTTCTCTCTTGACTAATGCTGTAATTTTGTTTTGATATCTGGTAAAATTCTTCTATCGTGTTACAATTGCTGCTTGAAAAATCTTTCAGACCATCTAAGTAAGTTAATACCTATCATGGGAGAAGTTAAATCATATGAAGCAGAGGCATTTGAAATTTAAAAAATTGTATTTTTTTGGATAAAATGGAGTTAATGGGAACAGCCTTCCCATAATTCAAAGCTTTCTGGATAATGGGTTTCCAGATAACTCCAGATACCAAAGCTAAAGTGCAATATTTATATTGCACTAAAAAGATAGGCAGTGAAATCTATTGTAGTCAGTAGATATTTTTCATTGACAATGAGCTGCTGGAACACAGAAGCACTTTGTCTGGATGAAAGAGGGTATGAAGGGTGAAGAACTGGATGGGTACAAATATCAATAAAAAAAGGATTTCATGCCCATCTGTATATAAAATAAATTTGTTCTTGATGACTAGATTTAGAATTCAGTTCAATTTATATCTTTAGTAGTTTAAAGGTTTTTTCTCTACATGCCACAAAATATTCCTAATATTTCATGCAACAAATTATGTATTAATTCCAGATTTATTTGCCAAAGACAGTCTGAGTTATCCCTCTTGTTTTTGTTTTGTGTGTAGCAACATTTATAATCATAACAGAAGCTTGTTCCATGCATGTTCTGTATTTAGGAATCAATTATCATTTGAAAGTCCTGAAGGATCATTTGCACTTTGCCAGTTATACATACTGTAGGTCAAAGTTCTTCTGTGCTACTAGGTGAGCTTGGGTTGAGTTCATCCCTGCTTTGAACCTGTTCCAGCCTTGCCTCTATTTCAATCCTGCTTTCTTTTTCACTTGTTGCAGTTTAATCTGCTTTATGATCCAGTCCTCTGATCACCTTATATTCTACCTGAGCTAGACATCAAGGTTTTTAACTGTCAACTTTCTTGGCTTGGCCTGTTTCCTTGAAATACCATGATGTAGTTCTGTTGCTCTGTGACCTAGCCAGTGTGATCTGCCTAAACCTCTTCTTACTCCATAAGGTGTGGCATCTTTGCCTGCTCTTATGGCACTGGACTTAAAATGCTGCCTTGTGTGACTGTCTCTATTTGGAATGTCTCTCTGTAAGGAAAATGTTGCACAAAAAGGCAAATAGCAGGAATATACTGTAATTAATTATTTTATTTTTTTAAACTTTGGTTTAAAACCTGTTTTTTCAACATCATTTTGAGCTGAGACTACATATTAGCTGGGTCTTACTATGCCTAGTATTTTCAGTTATATTTAGTTATTTGTAAAATAAAATCGGCAGGCACAAATTTCTGCGTTTTTGCCACCGGAAAATAAACTTTGACGAAAATTCACTGCTCAAAATAGTCGTGCGCATAAAAACTGTTGCGTGTCGAAATTATTCGGATGCCCATTGACTTTAGTGTGGCCGTCAATATTGACGCGGGCGTCAAAATTCAACCATCACTAGTTATATTCCTTAATGACAGCACTTTTTTTATAGTCTATAATATCTCATGGCCTAACTCATCTGGTTTGGTTATAACGTAAAACTAAAAAATTAGAATCCTAATTAGAAATATGTTGCAAATATATCAGAATTACTTTTTTAGTAAGTTGAAATTCAGTGTTAGCATGTATTAGTAGAAGACAGAAAAATGTACTTTCTTAAATATATTGGGACTGCGCTCAAGTTGGAACTGCAAATCAAGTGCTGGGTTTCAGACTTAATACTTTTAATAGCATAGCATATAAATGAGAATTTATTTTGTTCTGTAGATTTCATAATTTACAAATCATAATTACATTGTGTTTTATTATCATTCACTAAAGATTCAACATGAGTATTGTTTTTAGAGAAGCACATATTCTATAATTATATAGTGCACAGCTCTTTTATATTTATGTGTTCACATATGCATACTGAATGAAGAAATGCAGCTAACTAATTAAAATATGGCACCTTTCTAGGTAAAGAGCAAAATGATTTTAAGGTTATACATTTAAGGGACAGGGGACTACAAGAATCTTGACATTTTCAGGTTACTTTTTTTTTGTAACATATTTTTATTGCACTCGAGTACAGAAAAAGGAAAATAAGTGAGTTATGCATTACATAAAAAAACATATGAAAAACATAAGAAGAACATATGTGTGCCAGCCAAAGTTTATACAAGGGGTACAAGAAAATATCTACCAATATGAGTAAACAAACAAAACTGAATAAGTTGACCAGTCATGAGATTGTGCATAACAGGACTGGGAAAATATTGTAACTCCCTCACCTGGTTTGGTTATCATTAAAGGGATACTGTCATGAGAAAATTTTTTTTTTCAAAATGAATCAGTTAATAGTGCTGCTCCAGCAGAATTATGCACTGAAATCCATTTCTCAAAAGAGCAAACAGATTTTTCTATATTCAATTTTCAAAACTGACATGGGGCTAGACATATTGTCAATTTCCCAGCTGCCCCAAGTCATGTGGTCTTCGCCCCTGTATTGATTATAGGGGGCTCAATAAGATTACCATAAAAAATCGCTATCCTCTCCCTCTAATTTCTGAACTTTTCGATCAAGTTAAAAATGCAAAAGTCTTTACCAAGCTTGATCTTAGGGGGGGCTTATAACTTGATTCGAATCAGGGAAGGGGATGAGTGGAAAACAGCGTTCAACACCAGGGATGGCCACTACAAGTATTTGGTAATGCCATCCCCCGCAGTGTTCCAAGAATTTGTCAATGACATCTTTCGGGACCTGCTGGGGATATTCATAGTGGTCTATCTTGATGACATTCTTATTTTCTCTTCTAATCTGGTTGAACACAGGAATCATGTTTGTGAGGTCGTACGTAGACTAAGAGAAAATAATCTGTATGCAAAACTTGAGAAGTGTACTTTCGAAAGTTACCTCTGTTCAATTTTTGGGTTTTAACATTTCTAACAGGGGTCTTGAGATGGATCCAGGGAAGGTGAGAGCAGTCCTGGAGTGGACCCAACCCCTTTCTTTACGAGCAACCCAAAGATTCCTTGGTTTTGCAAATTATTACCGCCAATTCATCAAGAATTTTTCCCTGGTAGTTGCCCCAATCACTAACTTGACCAAAAAGGGTGCTGACCCTAGTATTTGGCCCCCAGAAGCAGTTCGAGCTTTTGAACGCCTCAAACAAGAGTTCAGTTCTGCCCCTATTTTCAGCATCCAGATACTGCTTTACCATTCATTGTGGAGGTAGATGCCTCTGAAGTGGGTGCTGGGGCAGTCCTTTCCCAAAGGCACCCCAAGTTACATCCCTGCGCCTTTTTCTCTAGGAAGTTTTCGCCTGCAGATGCAAACTATGATATTGGGAACAGGGAATTGTTGGCTATCAAGTGGGCCTTTGAGGAATGGCGGCATCTACTTGAAGGTGCTAAACATATGGTAACCGTATATACAGACCATAAAAACCTGCTTTACATAGAATCGGCCACACGGCTAAACCCTAGGCAAGCTAGATGGGCATTGTTCTTCACCAGGTTTAATTTTTCTTTAACATATAGGCCTGGATCTAAAAACACCAAAGCTGATGCACTCTCTAGGAGTTTTGAATCTACCTCCTCTGACTCTAGTGAGTGCATCCCCATCATTCCTAGGGAGTTGAATGTAGCCGCATTGGATTCTGACCTCTCCACCTTGTTGTCCCCTGTCCAATCTTCTGCTCCAGCAGATGCTCCCGCTGGGAGAATGTTTGTGCCTGAGGAGCTGAGGGAACAAGTTCTTGAAGAGGTTCATAACTCCAAAATGGCTGGGCATCCTGGCATTGCCAAAACTATTTCTTTGTTAGCCCGTCATGTGTGGTGGCCTTCTTTTAAACAGGATGCTAAGGTTTTCGTAAATTCTTGTCCAATTTGTCAAAGGTCAAAAACCTCTCATCAATTGTCACAAGGTTTGTTAAATCCGTTACCAATCCCTGAGAGGCCATGGTCCCATCTTTCGATGGATTTCATTGTAGATCTGCCTCCCTCTCAGGGTAAAACTGTAATTTGGGTGGTGGTGGATAGGTTTAGTAAAATGAGTCATTTTGTTTCCCTTCCACACCTCCCTTCTGCCAAAACCTTAGCCAATCTGTTTATCTCTCATATTTTCAGGTTACATGGGTTTCCTGTTAACATTGTGTCTGACAGAGGTGTTCAGTTTGTCTCGAAGAGCTTTCTGCTCTTTAGTTGGTATTGATTTATCCTTCTCAACTGCTTACCATCCCCAAACCAACGGACAAGCTGAAAGAGTGAATCAATCCCTGGAGCAATATCTCAGGTGTTATGTATCTGATAACCAGTCCTCTTGGACGGAATTGTTGCCCTGGGCAGAGTTTGCCTACAATAATGCCACTCACTCCTCTTCTGGGGAGTGTCCTTTCTTTATTGTAAATGGGCTACATCCAAAAGCATTTTCTTTTTCTGGTTTAGATTCCTCTGTACCCTCTGCTAATTCCTCAGTCAATTACTTTTCTAAAGTTTGGTCCTAAGTTCATCATTCTCTTTCTGCAGCTTCCTCTGCTCAAAAGAAAGCTGCAGATAGATCTCGTAGAGAGGCTCCTCAATACAAGGTGGGAGATTCTGTTTGGCTATCTACCAAAAATATTAAGTTGAAGGTCCCCTCTCTCAAACTGGGGCCCAGGTTTATTGGTCCATACCCAATAACTGAAATAATCAATTCTTCTACTGTTCGTCTCCAATTACCTGCAGAGTTTAAAATATCTAATTCTTTTCATGTTTCTCTTCTAAAACCAGCCACTCAAGTCCGTCATATTCCTGTTCCTCCCCCAGTGTTAGTCGAAGGTCAGCCTGAATTTGAGATCAAGGAGTTCCTTGATTCTCGTCTGGTACGGGGTAAGCTCCAGTATCTTATTAAGTGGAAGGGCTATGGCTCTGAGGAGAACTCCTGGGTCTCAGTCGATGATATCAAAGCTGATCAACTCAGAAAGAAATTCCATAAAAAATTTCCTGGGAAGCCTGGGGGTCCAGTGGCCCCCCCTAGAGGGGGGGTAATGTAATAAAATTACCTGGTGGTCTAGTGGTGCGGCGGCGTGGACGGCCGCCACACCGCCGCGCTCCTGTTCCGGCCTCCAGTGCTGGCGCCATCTTGCTTCTCCAGGGTGCGTGCGGCGCGCCTGTGCGCCTCTTAAAGGTACAGGTGCGCTGGCGCGATTACGCCAGTGCGCATTGGCGCACGTTTTGGCATGAAATTTGGAGGTATTTAAGGCCCATTCTTACTCCCAGCCAGTGCCCGTGATAGAATCTTGATTTTGGTGGTTCCTGAAGCCTTGTGCTGTCTGTTCCTGTGAAACTTGTATCTGTTATTCCGGTTTTGATCCCTGCCTGTTCCTGACTATCCAAATCCTGACCTTTGCCTGCATCTCGACTACTCTTTCTGCCTGACCCTATCTGTTTGATTACCCGGTTTGACCCTTGCCTGCCTGACGATTCTTGATATCTGCCTGCCTCGACCCTGCCTGTCTGACGATTCTCTTGCCTGCTCCATTTGTACCGTGACCTTCGGCCCAAAAGACTATCTACCTGCCATGCCCCTCTGCTAGCCAGAACATCTCACGTTGTACCCCTCGTTAAGTCCAGGTGGCACCCAAGTAAGCTGAGGGCTCCTCCCGAAGCCCAACGGTGGTCACACTACTGGTGAAGCCGAGCCGAGACCAGGGTACTTTGCACCTGTTCTGGTATTGGGTGCCGGCCGTGACAGTAGGTGGGTGAAACATCTTCCATTATGCTGCAAGCGCCTGACGAGCTGCAGTCAGTATGTGGTTAATCAATTTTTGCACTTTCTTTCGTATTTTGGGAAGCAGTTTGCCGAGTATAAAGGTAGAAATGTCCTTTGTAACTGATTGGCCCAATACCGTGCGACATTTTCAGGTTACTAATGCTCCATCTTCTATGTTCGTGACAACATTAATATCTGTGCTGCTGCTGGTTGAATAAAGCAACATAAAAACAACCAAACAGTTTTTTAAGGAAAACATGTTATTTTAAAGTGTATAACTGCTGTGCTGTAACTATGTCCACCTGGTGCTAAATAGCAAAGTTTGATGTGGGGGGGGGGGGAATTGGTTACAGATCTTTTTCAGAATCTGAAATACTGAGGTGGAAGGAGTTTGATTGTTGCACCTTAAGAGACACCCCAAACAGAAAGTCTGGCTCTGTAACTGGGTTCATAAAAAAATGAATTAAACAATAAGTTAACCATCATAAAATATTTTTTAAATGTTATGCTTTGTGTTTTCTAATAACAAAGCAATGGCATATTTACAGGAAATCTAAGGCATTTCTTGCTTTTTTAGGTCACATGAACTAATTAATCAAGAATGTTCTTTCTTCTGCTTCCACATTTCTTCCTGTTACAGTTAGAGCTGCAGGTGATCTCTAAGGCAGCTTACAGGTCATCGTGAAATGGTGGCTCTAGGTAAAAGGGCAATATTTACCTAAATATATGTTCCAAATTGGTAAATTTCTATGCCACTTAATATGATATAAACTATCTGTTGCTTAAGTATTCATTTTGGGGATATAGTTTTCTTTTAAGCAATGGTTAAGGGTTCTAGGATCTAAACGTAATGTCTTTCAATGTCACTTCTTTTAAAATATTACCAATGCAACATGCATTAGTACCCTTATGGGCAGATTTATCAAAGGTCGAGGTGACTTTTCAAATGAAAAAAATTTCGAATTTAGAGCTGTTTTTTGTGTACTTCAACTAGGGAATTGACCAAATTCGATTTGAATTTGAAAAAAATTAAAAAAATTTGCATATCGAAATTTATCATGTACTGGCTCTTTAAAAATTTAATTTCGACCATTCGCCATCTAAAATCTGCCGAATTGCTGTTTTAGCCTATGGACCTCCAAAACTTTGAATCGAATTCGAACAAATGCGATATTTCTTCAATTCCTATGGTTCAAATTTGGCAGAATACGGACCTATTCAATCAAAAAAATTACCTATTGGGCCCAAAAAAAACTATGACTTAATTTCAGTTGGTCTTTTTGAATTCAAATTGCAAAGTTTTTTCAATTCGAAATTCGACCCTTGATAAATATGCCCCTTAATATCAGAGGGGGATCAGCTGGTTTATGCGAAAAGAAAAAAAAAGAGATTCTGAACTGTTATTTTTCATCTGTCTACTAGGGATGTAGCGAACTGTTCGCCGGCGAACTAGTTCGCGCGAACTTCGACTGTTCGCGTCCGCCGCAAGTTCGCGAACGTCGCGCGACGTTCGCCAATAGGCGTTCGCGTCAAAATCGTTCGATCGTTCGACCATTCGACCGCTAAAATCGAAGGATTTTCGTTCGAATCGAACGATCGAAGCATTCGATCGAATGAAATCATTCGATCAAATGGCTTCGATCGTTCGATTCGAACGAAAATCCTTCGATCGAACGATTTCAATCCTTCGATCGTTCGAATCGAACGATTTTCGGATGTTCGAAGTTCGCGAACAGTTCGCGAACTGTTCGCAAATTTTGCCGGCGTTCGCGAACACATCGGCGGTGGTTCGCTACATCCCTACTGTCTACACAAATGGGTTTCTAGAGAACAAGACTTTATTGTGAGTACAATCTCTTTAGCCATGACAGAGAGCACCTACAAAAAGTAAGAGCAATGTGGGGAAGTCAATGTTGATAGAGACTAATACAATTATTATTGTTGTATGCTAGAAAGTGCCAAGTATGAGTGACGAGAATGAAGCCAAACTACTTTTAATAATGGAAAAGGCATTGCAAATCTACAGTAGGCCAGATTGTTATTATAGGTCACTTTATTTATTATATTATGATAATTAAGAGTTATGTTTGAAGTTGAACTCACACACAGTGTACAAAGTGCACAAGATAGCATGATGCTCCTGTTTTGAATACTTTGCACACTGTCTCTCTGTCTTCCAGAATTGCCACAGTTCCCTGTGCTTCTTTATGTAAAGCCAAAATTCAAAAGTGCAAGCAGTGACATTAAACATTTTAACTACTGTCATTTCTTGTCTTCCACCTTAAGCGCCCTATGTAATCTGTCAATTTACTAATATACTCCTTGCACTTGCAAGTAATTACAGGTGCCCAATGTGTTCGAATTGTGTCATAGCAAGGTAGTAAGATTAATGTTTTCAGGAACTTGGTATTGCAAGAATTTGGCATATTGTAGATTGTAGTCTTTTTAGCTCATAAAACAGTATATGGGATAGGGACCTCCTTATTGTTTGTTTCCCTTGTTTTTTTCCCTATTTTTTTTATTACAGAGCTTTGCAGTGTTTTGCACACTATCTGCAGTGATGAGTGGCGAGGGGTGATTTATACATTAGACTACTTGTCTAATTTGCATGGCTTCTTTGTTTATAATATGTACATATATGAACAAGGAATAACATACCAGTCAAGCCAGGAATTGTGAATTTAAAAGTTGACAGTTATCTTCCACTCTTCTCCTTTACATTGTCCAGTCACCAGTGCACATGCATCACATAGATTAGCTTTCTTGTTTTCAATATGAGATATCAACTCAAGCAGGACAACACAGGTGAAGTCATAGGGAAACAGGCCAACAGCTCTTACCCTTATGGATGCTTTGGAGTTTGTGATCCTCCCATTGTCAGGCTTGACTGTATTATGAATAGGCAAAACTCCAGATGGAGAAAGAGCATCATATTCACACAGCGTAGGCTAGCATCAGTCAAACAACAAAATATTAAACAGGGTTATGAAATAAAAGGTACAAAGGCTGCTACTGGTTTTACTGTTGAAAAGCAAGCAACTTATTTGTTGTTATGTATACTTGCATTTAGTTTGCATACACAATATTGTTTTTATAGATTAAACAAGTTTTTTTCATAATTATGTTCAGGGCTAATATTATTGACCAATTTCAACTATTTCCAATAGCAGTATGACAATAAAATGTGCAGGGAGAAATATATGAACTAAATGAGGTCAGTGTGATCACAGCCAAGCGGAAAAACTTTTTATAGAAAAGTAAATTCAAAGAGATAATAATAGTACTTACAGTATTCGAGGATATCCCGGAGGTAAAGATCACACAGGCAGCTGCTTCATTGATAGTCATGCTAAATACATCCATGCAATTCCGTTAATCTAAAGGGGAAAAACACAAATTTGACTTTCTTCTGTTTCTTGACTAATATATTAATAGCTCTGTATAGATTCACGTGTTGACTGCAGCATGTGGTCTTCATTGAATTTCATAGAGAGTGTTCATGTGCACTGTTATCACAACCATGTTTTAAGAAAAACTATTTTTACCAACCAACTGCATGCTGGCAGGTGCAACTTAAAGGGGATCTATCGCGAAAATAAAATTGTGCAGATGGACAGATATGATGGAAATAATAATATTCTTAAATATATTTGTTTACCAAAAATGCTTACTTTTTAAAATAAAAGAAATATTATGGTACACTTTTAGAAGCCTTTCTCTGAGAGCCAGTTCAAGCAATTGCTGAGTGGGAGTGGCAACAACTTGCAGTGATGTCACAAAGCAGTAGCAAAGTCCCGCCCTTCTCTACCCTGAATGCAAAGCATCCTTCCAACAACTATCTTTCCTGGAATCTCCTTCCAACTAAGGTTATTCCCCGTGTATGTGCAAACCTGCTCATCTCAGCAGTCAGCCAGGTTCGGACTGAGAATCAAAATATGCCCTGGCATTTCAAGTACACAGAGGCCCAATCAGCCAACACAGTGTCCCAAACAGCCCACTAAATGATTTTCAATGGCACCTTTTAGCAGCCCCTCTGGCATTTGCCAGAACCCACAGATTGCCAGTCCGGGCCTGCAGTCAGCTATGGAGATTTCTCACTTGTACAGGTCAATAACTTCCAGCAGTACACTTACACCAAATTTCTAAAGCATCAGTCTAGAAATCTGCATACGTCTGATTTCAAGGTAAAAATTATAAAAATCATATAGATTTGTACACATTCCAAGGAATGCAAAATTAATAAGATATTTTTCTGCTCCAAATCACCAAACTGCAAAGCTCAGCTAAATTTAGAGGTTTTTATTATATTTTTAAAAATTGCTTAAAATTATTGCAATTTGCCTCCATTATCTCATCCAATTTCCTACATACAAAGATAAAACATTCCTAAATGTGAACACCAGTTTCTCGGCTGACAATTTACCTTCTGCAAACAAAGTCTTCTATATGTGCATTATATATAGCGAGCCCCCCTAACTGTACAAAGACCCAGAAAACAAAATTACTTATCCAACAGCAGGATTAAGTGCCAGCAGAATTTCGCATTTCATTTGCAATTGGTGTCAGACTAACATTTTGCGTTCTCTCACTTTAGGGGAATTTCTGAGGAGAAACCTTTAGTTCACCTAAACTATACATTTGGCTCTGCTCTATGCAGAGTTGAAAAATGCAATAAAATGGCTAAAAATCACCAAAATTGCAATATAATCACCAAAATAACAAACAAAAGGTATTGTGCAGTACAGTACACTATTTGCAATGGCAATAAAACATTTTTTCAGGCAATAAGAAAAAAAAATATATAGGAAGGTCAGTGATCCCAATGTTATTAATAGGGAATAAAGATAAATATATAGGAAGGTCAGTGATATGATCCCAATGTTATTAATAGGGAATAAAGATAAATATATAGGAAGGTCAGTGATCCCAATGTTATTAATCGGGAATAAAGATAAATTTATAGGAAGGCCGGTATTTTTTCCAGAAAAGGTAGGAATCCTATCCGCAACCAAACTCCCCCCCCCCCTGCAGCCAGCCTCAGTAGTTTTGTAACTTTTAAAGCTCCATTTCACACAAAATTGCTCCCCTTCTGCAGCACCCCCTCCCTCCCAGAAAGAAATAAGTAAAAAAACATTGGTAACAATCTCCTTTTCTCACCTGACTCAGCCCCCTGCAGCCAGCAGCATCGTAGTTTTCACGTCCTGTGCCCATGTGATGAAAACTTTCTCTCCTTCTGTAACTTCCCCCTCCCTCCCAGAAACGAGGTAGAAGGAAATTAAGGTGGACTTGGTAACAGTGTCTCTCAATCGCTGCCGCACATTAGTCTGTATGTGACACTGACATGCGCCCAGGTTAGATAAGCAGGAAAATGAAACTGGAGCAGAACTATCAATACAAGCGCATGTCAGTGTCACATACAGACTAATGTGCGGCAGCGATTGAGAGACACTGTTACCAAGTCCACCTTAATTTCCTTCTACCTCGTTTCTGGGAGGGAGGGGGAAGTTGCAGAAGGAGAGAAAGTTTTCATCACATGGGCACAGGACGTAAAAACTACGATGCTGCAGGGGGGGGAGGGGGATGAGTCACAGAAGAGAAAGAGCTTATGAGTCTCCTATCTCTTTCATTACATATTACTTTCTGGGAGGGAGGGGGAACTACAGCAACTTTGTGTGAAACTGATTAAAAGTCTTGCACAGTAGAAAAGGATAAATCCAGCAGCACGAACAACATATCCTGGCTTCACACAGCTTTTGATTGACAGCTCTGACAGCCAATGGGAGAGAGGACAGAGCTGTTATGCAGAAAACCCGACCCGACCTCAGAGCTAGCCAGAGGCAGGTAGGAGAGAAGCAGCTAGAAATAGATTCACTATAATGACTGCAATATTTAAAAAACTGTACAGTTTTTTAAATACATTATATTTAGGCATTTTAATAACTTCATGCAATGATTCTTTTTACCAATTTTTATTTCCGCGATAGATCCCCTTTAAACTTCCATGTAAGGACCAAGCTTGTAAATAGCTCAAAGCTACCCATTTAAATTCTCCTTACATGTACAACACTATCCTGTAAATTGTGAGGTAGAAAAAAACCCAAATGAAATGATCATTGTACATATTGATTAATGAAATGTCCTTCTTGATTTAGAAGTTGTGGCAAGCTGGTGGCTTGAACACGTAACTTTTGGGGGGATTAATCAATGATAGGCAGGCAGCATAGGACAAAGGAGCATAACACAGGGACACACAGCTTCTTCCGGGAAAACACAGGTTTATTTTCCAACTTTAAACAAACACAGTGTATCGTCCACAGACACAAGGGTGACCATTTTATCATTCAAACAAATCATAAAATAAAACCTAGCCCATTGGGCACTACCTTCCAACTTTGAAGTAGTCCCTTACTAGACTGGGCCCCTTGTGGACTACCAGCAAACAAAACAATTATTGTGGCTCACCCCTGTACTCACAGTCTTTGAGTGAACTTCTTAGCCTCCTGGCTTTTCCTCAATGTCCCACACAGACAACAAATCTGGCTCTTAGTCACAGCCACAGGCTCCCTCTGCCTCATGCAGTATCAGGCGGCACTCCCAGCTCCTCTGGGAGTTCCTCACACAGCCAGGTCTCCTACCTGCTGTGCCCTAATGAGAGACACACTCTCCCATTCTAATTAACTTTAAATAGCCTTTCCACAGGACAGCTTTCCTGTGGAAGGTGAACTCCAATCTCTGCACTGGATCTGCGGAATGGAGTCCCTGGCTACTAAAGTCTTTAAACAGAGCGCTGATTGTCTGTTTAATAACTCCCTTCCTGGAGCCTCTCTCAGTACCTGGGGCGAAATTAAAGGCTAGAGTGACCTTTTTACACCTTTTCCTAGTCACTCTACCACAAAGTGGAGAATAATTTACGTACATAGACATACACAAGTGATTGCATTACTGCTTTTAAAATACCATTAATATGGAAGGCATTAAATTGCTTCTTTTCAAATTCCATTAATATGGTATTGTTTTAAAAACATGTAAAAACATGATGAGTGAATATTTTCAACAAGCATTTATTCACGGCGTAATTCCACAGTTTGAAAAACTGCACCAAATTCCACTGCAAAAAATGTTGCCACAACATAATTTTGCCATATAAAAGAACAACCATTGACTTTATTATGCATTGAGACAAAAAAAAGTTACAGTTAAAAATGCCCAATGACTTTTTTGCATTTGGAGTGAGAAAACAAGTTTGTGCGCATAAAAAATTGTCTTGAGTAAAAACATTTTGACACCCATTGACCCAATGCGTTTCCTGAATTTTTCAGCGAATGGGACAGATTTGCTCATCACTAATCTTAATTGCTAAGTGTCTTTTTTAACTAATTCTAGCTTATCAGTTGACTAGTACCAACTGCCTATTAGGGATGTAGCGAACTGCCGATTTGATGTTCGCGAACGCCGTTCGCAAACACCGGCAAAAAATGCGAACGTTCACGGACAGTTCGCGAACTTCGAACACCCGCTAAAATCGGTCGATTCGAACGATCGAAGGATTTTAATCATTCGATTGAAGGATTTTCGTTCGATCGAAGGATTTTCATTCGAATCGAACGATCGAAACCATTCGATCGAATGCTTTTCATTTGATCGAATGCTTACAATCGTTCGAACGAATGGAAATCGTTCGATTTTTAGCGGTCGAAGGAATTCGAATGGTCGAATGGTCGAACGAATCGAACGCGAACCCAAATTGGCGAACGTCGCGTGACGTTCGCGAACATTCGGCGGACCCGAACGGTCGAAGTTCGCGCGAACAAGTTCGCCCGCGAACAGTTCGCTACATCCCTACTGCCTATGCTGATTCTCCTAGAAAAACAGTAACAAGATCAACTGAAATGAAAAACACATATACATGTAGGCCCTTTTTCTAACAAAGAGTTAACAAAACCAGCAATAAATGTTGATTAGTCCTTTGCGTAAAACAAAAGCAACTATCATATTGGGCTGTTGGTTAGAACACTGGTGCAATTTGTCAACTGTTTTAGAAATAGAGCTCCACATTGTTTATCTCTTGCTTATTTCTTGTAAACCCACATAAATCAGGAGGAATGCTAAAAACGTAATTCATTACATTTGGGTACCTTTCGAAGTATGCAAATAATTTACCAGACACTTGAAAATACAGCAACATAAGTTTCATTATGCCAAAATAAATGGTTGCAAAACACATACATCAGGTTGTAAATTTATCTTCTAAACAAAGATAAATGATGTTCTTCCCACAACAATGTGCCTCCCCAAAAAGAATAGTCAACTAAAAGTGTTTCCTGCAGACAGTTTCTCTTCGCTAAATGTTGCAACATTATAGTTTTGTAAATACATTAAAACAACAGTTTACAATACTATCTGAGAACCAAATGAATAGAAATGGTTTCTATTATACAGCATCTGTTCTTGTGCTTGAGAAAAACAATTGCAACATGCTCACAATCTGTTGCACCTGTGACACTGGGGAAATTAGTAATAGCTGCAAAGTATTGTGAGCACAAATGCCTTCAAGGTAGAACTAATCAATGTGCGTTCTGGACAAAATCCTTGGAAACCTAAATTAAAGCTTTTCATTGTGTGCTTCAAGGGTTCCACAATGTAACTTGAGACCATTGATTCCTTATATATTTTTTAATATGTCCAAATTATATTACATGGGTAAAAATCAATTTCTCTGGTCACAGTAAATGTTTTTATGAGTTTGTTATGACTTTTCTACTTTTTGATTTAAATTCATATTGATTTGAATATCAACCAGTTAAACCTGCAGTAAAGTTCCAGGGTTATTATTATAATATCATTCACAGTCCCTGTCCCTTACAATCCCTAACGCACACATCCAGTCACTTTTAACAGGAACCGGTTAACTTGCATGTAGGTTTTTGGATGGTGGGAATACCAAGTGCTATGGCTGGAATCAAACCTAGGCCCCCAATGCTTTGCAGCATTGATAACCACAAAGCCCCCAGGGCAGAATTACTAAGCTCGAGTGAATAAAGAAAAAATATTCGAATTTCGAAGTAATTTTTTGGGTACTTCGACCATTGAATTGGTCAATTGAATGAAAGTAAAAATCGTTCGACCATTCGATGATCGAAGTACTGTCTCTTTAAAAAAAACTTTGACTTCATACTTCGCCACTTTAAACCTACCGAAGTCCAATGTTAGCCTATGGGGACCTTCCCCAACACTTTTCTAAGTTTCTTTTGGTCGAATAAAAATCCTTCGATTGATCGCTTAAAAACGTTCGAACCATTCACTTCGAACAATTTTATCGTTTTTTTCAATTCGATGTTCGAATTAGAAGAATTTTACTTCGAGGGTTGAATTCGAGGGTTTTTAACACTCAAAATTCGACCCTTGATAAATCTGCCCCACCATGTTGCCCTAAGGAAGAGTTTTAGAGAAACAGCAAAATAATTTTATGCCCTAAAAGTCACCCAGTGCTGGATGAACCATCAATACTAGCAATAGGCTGTGCAGTATGAGATCTGTCCAAAAAAAAGAATGCTAGCTGAAGGATAAATGATTGATTATGAAAGCAGTGCTGATCTGAAAGTGTATGCATACATTTTCTCATTAATATTATTTATACACGTATTATAAAAAGTAATCCCCAGAGACAGGTGTTCATAGCTTTGAAAACTGAATAACTTCAGTAAATAATGCAGTCATTTGCAGATAAATGTACACTTTTTGTCCTCACAAAAGAAAAATGTTGCTACAGCCTGAAATTTAAAGCTGAATTAAGCTTAGTACAGCATTAGGGATGTAGCGAACTGCCGTGTATGTGTTCGCGAACGCCGTTCACGAACACCGGCAAAAAATGCGAACAGTTCGCGAACTTCGAACATCCGAAAATCGTTCGATTCGAACGATCGAAGGATTTTAATCGTTCGATCGAAGGATTTTCGTTCGAATCGAACGATCGAAGCCATTCGATCGAATGATTTCATTCAATCCAATGGCTTCGATCGTTCGATTCGAACGAAAATCCTTCGATTTTAGCGGTCGAAGGAATCGAATGGTCGAACGATTATTGACGCGAACGCCTATTGGCGAACGTCGCGCGACGTTCGCGAACTTGCGGCGGACGCGAACAGTCGAAGTTCGCGCGAACTAGTTCGCCGGTGAACAGTTCGCTACATCCCTATACAGCATAACAAGGACTCTCGCATTATTTTATGGTAGTACAGCTATTAACAGACTTTTCCTGGAACATTCAGTTCTATGGCGTGAGAGTGCCCAGTTGTGCATTGAGCACTATCACCTGTTCATATCCTTGTTCCCCAGGTGATTGGATAATTTTATGGCTGACAATAAATTGCTAAATGTAAAAGACCCAGTAAAGTTTGTTAAAGAACAACATCAACATATTTGAATTTTGAAATAAACTTCTAAGCCGTGTTTTTGCTGTTTTGATACTAAACAGTACATTTAAATATTGTGCTGTTTTTTCTGTATCCAGCACAGTTTATGCTTCTGGTCATTGTTCTGCTAATTCTTCAAAATCATTCTATGATACTGCATGACAATTTTCGACATAATTTACACTATTCGTCATCAATAACCTCTAACTTTTCTCAAGTACTGTTTCTTCTCCTTCTATTTTTCAAGCAATCATAACTGTGGTGCAGAAATCATTTTATTGATTACTACATTCTTAAGAAGTATATATCTGTTTTCAGAGACTGCATTATATACTACACTGTAGAATCCAGGAGAAAAAAAAGCAGAAGGCCTATAATATATACAAATGAAACATATATATCTTCATCTGGGAAAAGAGTAGCCAAAACATGATTATTTTTCTTTTTATAAGTACATTAGATTTATACTAAAGATAAATAATAATGTAAAAAAATGATTAGAAAATTGGTTATAGAAAATGGATCATATGTAATAATGTTTAGAAAAACTCAACATAATTACAATCAGGAGCTCCATACAGTACATACACTGTAGCCATTATCACACAAGAGAATAGAGAGGTGTTGTGCTGGAGTTATTTTAGATCTTTCCAGCAGAAATTGTCATTTAGTTGTAATCACACAAATCAGAGTTAATGCAATCAACCATTGTCCCTGAAACAATATAATGAAGGCTATAGCTAAACTAATCAAGTCTTGATGAAACACTATGTATATGATGCGAAATGTAAATTAAAATTAAATTAACATTCTATTTAATCTATGCATTGTAGTAAACACTGCAGTAAATGTAAACGGCTTCACATGAGATATTTGTTGTGGTCATCAGTGAATATCTAGTGTTTTCAGCAGAAAGAAATTAGCAACCGGAAAAGCCCCTCCCCCCCAAAAAAATGCTTTAATTCTTATAGACACAAAGAAAAAAAATTCAATACACTCTGAGAGTTCCTTGTAACTCAATATCCATAATGGCAATTTAGAATATATAATCATAGAAAATAAATTGAATTTTTTTACTGTAGGTACATATCTGCCAAAAAAGACATAAAGATATTGTATGTATACAAAGAATTGCAGTCTAAAGACCCTAAATCGAAAATAAAGTAATGTGATACAATATCCAATGTAAGTTATACTAACACATTTCTTAATCGATATCTTTTGCATTACCATGACCCGCACACTTGTTAGTGCCCCCATAGTGAAACCACTCTGATCTTTAAGTATAGCAGTGTCCTGACGGCTCAATTAGCGGAGATTTCTGGACCAAGGAGGATTCCTTTTATTTAGAGGATGTCATGATAACATCACATGCACGGTGTTGCGAGGTGACGTCAGTGCGCTACATTGGACGCCACCATCTTGATTATGAAGCAGATCACTCCTCAACAGAGTGCTCCTGACATCATGATAGTGGTAGTTCAACTCCAGACAGAAATTCCACTGTGCCAAAAGTATTGTTTAATAGGGATGAGGGAAATATTTCACCTCATTTTGCTGAGAAAAAAATCTCATAGATTATAATGGAAAAATTGTTGCATGGTTTATTATGACACATAAAAACCTCCCTTTGACTTCAATGCGTTTGGCAACTTTTTTTTGCTGTTCTGCAAATTTTATTGCTGGTATTGCTTTATCAAATAATATCAATAATGATATCAATAATGATATTATGTAAAGTAAAAAAAAGGAATATTGACTGATTATATTAAGCTCATATTGACGGGGTACTTTGCTTTTCAACTTGTGTATTAATAACTTGGAGGTGGGCAAGTACTGTTTTAAGTTTTGCTGATCATACTAAATTGTACAGAACTATAGGTTCCATGTAGTATGGTGCCACTTTGATTTGACTAAATTGGAAAACTGGGCAGCAAATTGGAAAATTAGGTTCAATGTTGATAAATCTAAGGTTATGCATTTTGGCAAAAATAATATAAATGCAAGTTATACACTAAATGGCAATGTGTTGGGAATTTTTGTGTCATCCTGTGGTTACTAAAGCAAATAAAGTTCTGTCTTGCATAAAAAAGGACATAAATTCTAAGGATGAAAACATAATTTTGCCTCTTGGTAGGTCCCTGGTAAGGCCTCATCTGGAGTATGCAGTGCAGTTTTGGACTCCAGTCCTTAAGAGGGATATAAATGAACTTGGAGAGAGTGCAGAGACATGCAACTAAACTGGTTAGATGTATGGAAGACTTAAATTAAGATGGTGGACTGTCAAGGTTGGGGTTGTTTTCTCTTGAAAAAGACGCTTGGGAGAGGCGTCATGATTACACTTTACAAGTACATTAGAGGAAATCGTAGACAAATAGCAGGGGACCTTTTACCCATAAATAGGATCACCAAACCAGAGGCCACCCGTTCAGACTAGGGGAAAAGAACTTTCATTTGAAGCAATGTAGGGGGTTCTTCACAGTGAGGAAAGTGAGGTTGTGGAATGCACTGCCGGATGATGTTGTGATGGCTCATTCTGTTAATCCCTTTAAGAGTGGCTTGGGCAAGAATAATTTCCAAGGGTATTGTGATACTAAAATCTATAGCTAGTGTATGAGTGTTTATATAGTTTATGTAGTGTAGGGGTCAGTGTGTGTATTTATGGATGCTGGGTTTCATTTGAAGGGGTTGAACTTGATTGACTGGTCTTTTTTCAACCCAATTTAATTATGTAACTATGTAACTAAATCCATAGCTGTAGCTAGTATTTGTACATTGCATTACTTTTGGTATAGAAAACTGTCATTACCCAACATTAATTTCAGTAGCTTAGGACAAAGTCAACACTGGATGGTGATTTATGCAGAGATGGAACACAGTGTCTCTTTGGAATACCCAGCCAAATGAAAATGCATACTGACTGTTCCCATTAAGGACCTCTAACAACAAATAACCTGAAGCCTATAAACTAATAAGACACAAATGTATCCTTAATATTCTGTAGTTATTAAGCCACAATTTCTTTATAAAAATAGCAATAGTTTGAAGTGAAACATGTACCCATAATGATCTGTCATGTAGAGTTTGAAGCCATTTGGAAATGGACAGTGAAGGACAAACATATTTGATAAGATAGGGGAAAAAAATAGCAACAATCATCAAACTAAGGTGTCTCATAGGGACTGCATGAAACCTATGTAATTATTTCATGTAGACTAAACGTACATTGTTCTGTGAAATCGATACTAATATCTTCTATTATACAAAGAGTATGCCTAAAAACGTATGCATTGTACCTAGAGAAATGTGAGAAATGAGAATGTGCATATAGTGCATTTTCATGAATTGATGCATTTAAAACCTAAAATCTTTTATTTTCTTTTAGTGTCAGTGAAATAATTACATATACATATGTATATATATCCCTGTAGAGGATGTGAGAAACTGGTACTGTAGCTTCTGCACATACATTTTGTGGGAGATAGCAACTGGTAGGCAGGCAGCATAGGTCTAAGGAGCAATAAGACACTGACACCACAGATCTTCAGGGTAAACATGGGTTTATTTTCCCAAGTTTCCAACATACTCAGTACATTCCAGCCTAGGGGTGACCATTTCCATTTAAATCCCTGCCAACCTGCATGTGCCATACTCTGCCAACCTGTGTGTGACATATTATGTTCTCTATGAGTGCCAAACTCTTGTTGCCCTACTCTGCTTGTGTGTGTGTCAGGAATCCCCTGTAATCAAACTCTGTACTGAACACTACGTACACTAGTCTCCTGAGTCAATGGAGGCTGTTCTACCTCCTCTGCCTCCCTTATTAAGTATATGTGTAGGTAATCCACAATTAGTCTACTATAAAAGCCTGCTTTGTACAACCCATGTTGGTTGATCATTGAAGCCTCAAAAGTTTAAACGAGCGTGTTTCCTTGCTCATATGATACTTTTTTTCCTGTGCCCGATTCCTACACCCAATTCCTGCCTGGTTCCCTATTCCGTGTCCTGCCTGGTTCTCTGCTCTGTGCCCTTGTTCCCTGCTCGTATTCCCTTTGCCTATTGTATCTCCTGGTATTAGAACTTGGCCTCTCTGACCATTCTCTGCCTTCAGCCTGCCCTGACTTTCTGCCAGTTTAACAGATCCTTCTTGTTTTCAGCCTGTCTCTGACCACTGTTTCTTATATTGCATTTAACCAGCTGTATTACTGTATTGCTGATACTCTCTGACACTACAGAGAGGTATTTGGGTGGTATGAAGTAAGGTGGTAAGCCTGGGGTATACACGTAGATAGCAGGGCAGAGTCTTAAAGCCATTAGGAAACAAGGTTTTAAAAATTAACTTACAGAACAGGTGCAAACAAAAGTACAGGCAGTGATCAGAAAATGTCAAGCAGGCATTGTAGTCAGAAACAGGCTATGGTCAGAACCGGAGAGTCTACAGCAGTAGGAATCAGAAACTCAGAACTTGGAACAAGGAACCAAGAATTCAGAACAGGACTCAGGAACTCGAAACAAGGAACTTGGAATGAAGGCCAACAAGTCATGCAGGGAAGCAAGCAATGACCAAGCTCTTAGCAAAGGTCAGGGCTGGTCTAATAAAAGGTCATAATGACAAGATGGGTAACATGATACAAATAATATGGGTGGAGACAAGAATACAGGCAGAATCAGGTAAAACATATGTGAACAGATCAGAACCAACCCTAAGAGCCTCCAGTGGCTCGCAAGGTAGATGCAAAAGTCCTGAAACCCAACACTTAAGGGTTTGTCGCTCCTGGCTGGTCCTGAAAATTTCCTTCATTTGTGTTTATAAATCAGTCTTCTTTGTGACAACATGTTCCCAGTTTATCAGCACCTTAAATACCCGCTTTATCCATGTTACACAGCACCAAGGCCCTACATGCTAGCCACTCACCTGTGGCTCAACCTAATAGTGTGTGCCATACTCTACCTGTATGTGCCATACTATACCTGCCCTATGCTTCTGTTTGTGTTATACTCTATCTGCCATATGCCCCCACAGGGGAGGATGAGGCAATGGATTTAAGGTCTATGTCTTAAAATGACTGACATTTTTTACATATGAGTGATATCCCTGCAGCAAGCACCAACCATTTAGTTTTTTTGGTGTGCTACCACCATTAATGTGGACATGGTCTTAAAAGTTCTTGTGGTAACATGGGTGTGGTTTAAAAGCAGGGAGTAGCCAATGCTATCTTCCAGTATCAGCCCTCTGCCACATAAATCAGAATAATTCTGGCCCTCTGTACCACAGAAGTTGGACAATACTGTTCAAGTGACTTGGATACATATATTTGAAGCATAAAGCCATAGTATCCAAAACATCACTGCAACAGTTGTAGTTCTCATTGAAATGTTTATTTTATACTGTAAATCAACTTTTTATGGAACTGTATATGACAAAGCTGCATAATGCCAGCATATTTCAGACAGATAAAATTACACACAATAACATTTTAATTGAAGAGATGAAAAATGAGTTCAAAACAGAAATAGATCCTGTGGAGACTAAATTTATGAAATAATAATCATTAGTCCTAATATCTAATATACTTATGTAATGACAGTTTTAACAAGTTTTATATAAATCTGAATGCAGAGCCTGTCCAGATGGCTAAATTATATCGAATGTGTTTTTTTCTTTAGTTAAAATCAAATTATTAGTGTTGCTTTTCCAAAAGCCACTGGGACAAAGCTTTATTTTTAGATTCCAAGCATACACATGTACAGTTGTGTACATTTCAGTTAGAAACAAAAGATGTGCATTTGTTAAATATGTATGTCTTAAAGAATGGAAAAGATCCCGACTATGGCATGTATAGATCTGGGAGGGGATGGACAGGGTGTGACATGAAACTCACTGCAGTGATCTATGGCTTCATGTTGGCCAAGGCATAGTGAGTAAGCATGGGATTCAACAGAAAAACTTTTTTTATCAGAACTGCACAAGATTGTACAGCATCACCAGAAGAGTTGTACAGTCATATTTTACTGTATGTAAAACACAGGGCTCTGCAGAAAATGAAGAATTGTTAGAAATCAAACAGATTAGGGCTCATTTACAAATACCAGTGCAATGCCCTAGGTGCAAATATACACATACACATGTTGTTCCCCATGACGTAGCATATTAGGCATAAAAAAACAATGTGCATCACAGCTTGTTGAACCGGATCAAGCTGTAGTGTCATTGTAGTGGAAGTCAATTGCATAACCCTGGCAGTAGCAACTTCTCAATGTAGGTGTGATTCTAGGGCTTCATTGCATAATTACAATTATTTAGCATGAAGCTTATCAAAACATGCAGAAATTGTACAATGGCACTAGGTAGAGGAGTAAGGAGCATTCATAGATGCCCATATCTTTATGAAAAGCATTTTATTGCATTTGAAATATTTTGTGATTTTGCACTTTTATTGGCTCTTGTTCGTAAATGAGCCCTCATGTGAAAATGATGGCATAGCACTTCACAGTACTTTGTTAAATAATTATACAAACTAGTTCATTAATTTTTTTTGCATAAAAGGTCTTTTAATCGGATTCTAAGATATTGTAGTCAAACTTCAAATGACGGCATCCTCAATCTAATCTGCAACTGGCAGAATTCTGTAATCAGTGTTTTGCCTACAGAATCCCAACTGTAACTCCATATTGTAAAGACTTTTGAACTTCCTGGTAATCAAATGCCAGTTCAGGTAGAGTCTTGGAGCCTCATTAGGGAGGATCTATTTGCAAATCTGGCTACTCCTGTGAAATAATTATTAAACATTGAGTAGACAGTATATTTGCTACTGCAAATATTTTTATTCAATATTAGAAAAAAAATGTTTACAGCTTAAAATACTTTCGACACGTGGAATAAATAGAAACATTACAAGCAGAGCTAATTTGTAGATCATTTTTGTGAAGTGTTGGGTATGGTTGAGCAGTTCCAATCAATGCAGTGTTTTGCACATTTATATTAGGCTCACTCATTCTATAACAATCATTGTGCCTTCTAATATGAGATACTGTAGTTCTAATTGCTATTGGCATATGTACAGTGGCTCATTTATCATAGAAAAGCAAAGTGAAATGTGCAGAAAAATGGCACAAACCACCATGTTTTCTTCAGTTTATACCTTGATCAGATTCTTTGGCAAAGATTAACACTATGGTATTCTTGCATACATTGGGTGCAGAAGGTGGAAGCCATTGGAAAACCCCTAATATGCATGGCATTTAATGCCTTCCATACACATTATAGGCTCAAGACTTTCAATGCAGCACAATACCTCACAGTCCCACCCTACAATGGTACAGGTGAAATTGATCCACGTATGGGTCCTAGGTGGAATAATTTCCTTCTCTTAGTACTTACCGCTACAACACTTGGTGCAGCACTGGGTTCCATATTAAGGTTAGTTTGTTTAATCTATGGAAGCAAAAATTAAAGTAATGTTGCTAACACAACCTTTGTAAAGAAATACAGTCCTAATATAATCAATCATAGTCTGGGTGTCTACTTGGCAGAGATTAAGGGTTTTTTATTTATTAACTTAGGTGCTGATACATTGAGGCAGATACCAACAGAAATAAAAAAGCAATGCATCAGGGTAAATGGCAGGTGCAATTTATCAATCACAGTATATTAGTAAAAAGTGTTACGATTCTGGATACACTAATATATTTAATGGGAATGTGTCAAGTAAATACTTGATGGAGAAGGATCCAAGAGTACTTGTTGATGATAGATGATCTGCACCAAGAAATGCCAATTTGTTGACGCAAGGGTCATTTAATATAGCAAATGATTATAAGGGATATAGCCTTGAGTGAAGATTATAATATTTAATTTAAAACCTTAGTGAGAAGTTGCCTTGATTACCCAGTTTAATTTAAAGAAAAGGAATAGAACAAGAAAAGCACCCTGAAGAAAGTAGCATAGTAATATTTCTGTTGTCGGGAACTGGCTTGGAAGTAAGCTTGCTCTGGTGTGCACTGAACAGATCTGCTACATACCACAGCAAGCACAAAAATGTATGTGAAGAGTTAAGCTTCTATGTTAAATGAGCTTCTAAAGACAGTAGACAGAAATGCAAACATGGATGCAGTATTTATAGTAGTTTGATAACCATATTGTAAGAATTATGTCATACAAGTTGTTTTAACATTTTTCATACAGGTAACACAATTCAGGGATTGAAGATGGAATAAGTCCAGAAACAGATACTAAGAAATGTTGTGAAGACCAAACACAAGGGATTGGTTTTGTGAAAACCTTAGTCCAGTGGTTTTCAAACTTTTCACATTCCAATCTTCTTTGAGGTCCAATTTTTTTTCAGGGCCCCCTATTGTCCCTAGCAAAAGCCCACTGATATACAAAAAAATATTTGCATTAGAAATTTACTCTAAAGCAGCAAATAAGCTTTGACTATAAGGCTTGATGGCCTTTGGGTTTGATTTCCTATAAATAAGAACTCAGCAGACTACTGGCCTTCCGACTGATCCGCCCAACCAGTCTTTTAAATCCCCAAGGGAAACAGCCTCACAGTCTTGGAACCACTTTATAAGCCTCAACTTGCATTTTGACAGCAATGAAGTATATTACAGTCTACAGTATTGCAATGTTCCACCTCCAGGATCACTGGGGTGTGAGGCAAGCTGCCTGTGAACATTAAGTGAGATTCTAGGCAAAATAATTTTAGTTAACCTCAGGGTTCTTGATTAAAATTAATGACTACTGATAAAAATGTAAAGATAGATTTTCCAAAATGATAAATTCTATGTAACCAATTTGAAAATTATAATAATTAGGATGTTTTACAATGAGGTTCTTAATCCATTGTTTGACTCTGGAGTTTAGTTTAATTGCAGCTATGATGAAACTCTGCACTTCAATAAAATGTTATTACATAAAAAGCATAGCAGAACCACATTTAAATCTAATAATTATGTAATTTATCTGTTTTGCAAAGCATCATTAATTTAGCATGAACCATGGTTGTCAAACAGTGTATTGTTAAATTGAATCTCATTTTTATTCTATTATCTAAGTAATTGTACTTTACACTTATTCATTCAGTTACATAGTTACATAGTTAAATAGTTAAATTGGGTTGAAAAAAGACAAAGTCCATCAAGTTCAACCCCTCCAAATGAAAACCCAGCATCCATACATACACCCCTCTACTTTTAATTAAATTCTATATACCCATACTAACTATAGAGCTTAGTATCACAATAGCCTTTGATATTATGTCTGTCCAAAAAATCATCCAAGCCATTCTTAAAGGCATTAACTGAATCAGCCATCACAACATCACCCGGCAGTGCATTCCACAACCTCACTGTCCTGACTGTGAAGAACCCCCTACGTTGCTTCAAATGAAAGTTCTTTTCTTCTAGTCTAAACGGGTGGCCTCTGGTACGGTGATCCACTTTATGGGTAAAAAGGTCCCCTGCCATTTGTCTATAATGTCCTCTAATGTACTTGTAAAGTGTAATCATGTCCCCTCGCAAGCGCCTTTTTTCCAGAGAAAACAACCCCAACCTTGACAGTCTACCCTCATAATTTAAGTCTTCCGTCCCTCTAACCAATTTAGTTGCACGTCTCTGCACTCTCTCCAGCTCATTTATATCCCTCTTAAGGACTGGATTCCAAAACTGCACTGCATACTCCAGATGAGGCCTTACCAGGGACCTATAAAGAGGCATAATTATGTTTTCATCCCTTGAGTTAATGCCCTTTTTTATGCAAGACAGAACTTTATTTGCTTTAGTAGCCACAGAATGACACTGCCCAGAATTAGACAACGTGTTATCTACAAAGACCCCTAGATCCTTCTCATTTAAGGAAACTCCCAATACACTGCCATTTAGTGTATAACTTGCATTTATATTATTTTTGCCAAAGTGCATAACCTTGCATTTATCAACATTGAACCTCATTTTCCAGTTTTCTGCCCAGTTTTCCAGTTTAGACAAATCACTCTGCAAAGTGGCAGCATCCTGCATGGAACCTATAGTTCTGCACAATTTAGTATCATCTGCAAAAATAGAAACAGTACTTTCAATGCCCACCTCCAGGTCATTAATAAACAAGTTGAAAAGCAAGGGACCTAGTACAGAGCCCTGCGGTACTCCACTAACAACATTGGTCCAATTAGAAAATGTTCCATTTACCACCACTCTTTGTAGTCTATCTTTTAGCCAGTTCTCTATCCAAGTACAAATACTATGTTCCAGGCCAACATTCCTTAATTTAACCAGTAACCTTTTGTGTGGCACTGTATCAAATGCTTTAGCAAAATCTAAGTAAATCACATCCACTGCCATCCCAGAATCGAGGTGTCTACTTACATTCTCATAAAAAGAAATTAAGTTAGTCTGGCAAGATCTATTACGCATAAAACCATGCTGGCACAAACTCATAGTATTATGATTTGCTATGAAGTCCAGTATCTTATCCTTTATTAACCCTTCGAAAAGCTTTCCTACCACTGACGTCAGACTAACTGGCCTATAGTTTTGAGGCTGAGAACGGGATCCTTTTTTGAATAGAGGCACCACATTAGCAATTCGCCAGTCTCTTGGCACTATGCCAGATCTCAATGAATCCTGAAAAATTAAGTAAAGAGGTTTGGCAATCACAGAGCTAAGCTCGCTAATTACCCTGGGATGAATAACATCTGGCCCTGGACCTTTGTTAATCTTAACATGTTCTAGTCTCTTTTGAATTTCATCATGTGTGAACCATGCATCATTAGTTGTATTACTAGAATTGGGACTGTTAAGAAGGAAACCTTCACTTACTGATTCCTCATTTGTGTAGACAGATGAAAAATATGAATTCAGAATCTGCGCTTTTAATTTGTTTTCATCAACCAGCTGACCCCCCTCTGATAGTAAGGGACCCACCCCTTCCTGCTTCATTTTTTTACTATTAACATATTTAAAAAATAATTTTGGATTTTTTTTACTGCTTACTGCAATATCCTTTTCTATAGCAATTTTAGCTTGCCTTATAGCTTCTTTGCATGATTTATTGGCCTCCTTGTACCTTATAAATGATTCGGCTGTACCAGCTAACTTGAAAGTTTTAAAAGCACGTCTTTTCTTACCCACCTCAACACCAACGCTTCTATTGAACCAAAAAGGTTTTGCTTTGCAACAACGTTCCTTGCTTACAAGTGGAATATACTGACAAGTATATTTATTAAGCAGCATTTTAAAGACTTCCCATTTTTGTTCTGTGTTTAACCCTGTGAAAAGCATTTCCCACTTAATATGTTGCAGAGATGCCCTTATACTGTCAAAGTTTGCACGTCTGAAATTTAGTGTTTTAGTTACTCCCTTATAGAATTGCTTCTGCAACAGAATCTCAAAGGAGACCATGTTATGATCACTATTCCCTAAATGCTCACCCACACAAATGTTAGAGATGAGTTCAGTATTGTTAGTTATTACAAGGTCCAAAAGAGAGTTATTCCTAGTAGGTTCTTGAACGAGCTGGAATAAAAAGTTGTCATTCAGCATATTTACAAACCTACTAGCTTTTTCTGTCTTAGCAACCCCATTACCCCAGTCAATGTCTGGATAATTGAAGTCACCCATAGCAACAACTTGACCCAGCTGTGAAGCCGCTTGTATCTGCAAGAGTAGCTCGGCTTCATACTCGACACTTATACGAGGTGGTTTATAGCATACACCAATGATAATTCTTTTTGATACCTTTTGCCCAGTCGAAATCTCTACCCAGAGTGATTCTACACCCTCACCAGTGCCAGCTATTTTTATTTCTTTAGCGCATGGCTTTAATTCAGGCTTTACATACAAACACACTCCTCCACCCTTTTTAATCCCTCTATCCCTCCTAAAAAGGGTGTAACCATTTAAATTCACAATCCAGTCACATGTTTCATCCCACCAGGTCTCAGTGATACCAATTATATCATAATTTTTAGAGCATGCAATTAATTCTAGGTCTCCCATTTTACCTGACAAACTCCGTGCATTTGCCAGCATACAGCGGAGGTTATTACTTTTACTTTTGAAATGTGCATTACTTGGTAAAGAATTATACGTTAAGTTAGTATTATTCTGTTTTCCTTGTAACAGAGGGACCTCCTTAGCTGGTAAACTGTATGCCCCCCTCACTCCTCCCCCATGACCCCTTACTAACCCCACTGCCCCGTCTACACTAGCTTCCCCATAATCCTTTATCTCACCCACCCCCCCCTTGCCTAGTTTAAACACTCCTCCAACCTCTTAGCCATTCTTTCCCCTAGCACCGCGGACCCCCTTCCATTGAGGTGCAAACCGTCACGGCTGTATAAGTTGTACCCCAACGAAAAGTCAGCCCAGTGCTCTATGAACCCAAACCCTTCCTTCCTGCACCAAGACTTTAGCCACGCATTAAGCTCCCTAAGCTCCCGCTGTTTAGTTGTTGCACTTTATAAAACATTACTGTTGCTATCTTTCTTAGTTTAAAGACTTTTCTAACATATTTGTTAAGTCAGGGACACATTTCAGCATATTGTACACAGGGAAACTATGACCAGAGTCAAGAAATGTCCCTACACCTCTGAGATACACAGATGTTTGTGTTGCTTGAAGATAAAGCTTCTTTGTCAACACACATGTAGGAGAAATGTACAAAATAGGCACTTCTGGTTTAATAGTTGCTGTATAAGAGTTTTTAGAGCCTTTCAGCTGTCATTCAAAAAACGGACTCATAGCCTAAAGAATCTTGTCTCCACCAAAACCCATTGAAGAGGGAAACCCACATGCTTTATCTATTACTTACATACAGTTTCCTATCTGTTTTATGAGTAGAATGGATCCATAAAAAGATAGAGCCTATTTGCTGTATGATTACACATGCTAGCAAAAACATTATCTGCCAGGTCAGTTTTACAATAGTTGGTGCCTTATTAGAAATAGACCATATACATAACTTTTAAAGGCACAGTTGCATCTTATATTAAATACGGCAAATATAATAAATAAGTATTCATATGCAATATTACATTTTCAATTCAAACAGCTGGTTCTATGGCATCTACCTTTTTACCTCCTCATTAGCAATATATGTCTCAAACTAAATGCAATTGGAAAGGAGCACATAAAACAGTAGAATTTATGCTGCAGATTTTGCTCCCAATTACGTATTCCCGTGTTGCAACATGTCTCCTGTTTGGTGTGCTCCTTTATAGTCTCTGGTGCTTCTCTCTCTATTTTGAGCACCAGGACCATGTTGTGTATACTGTAGGTCCTCCTTCCTTTCCACACATCTTCCCAGCATGCTACCACAGCCAATTAAATTTTGCTGATGACATAGCATGATGCCATTATCAATGACTGGGGCTAACAATAGCACAAGTCACATGACTTGAGGGTGCCTTTGAGACTAACAATATGTCTAACCCCATGCCAAAGTTCCAAATTAAATATAATAAAAGTCTGTTTGCTCTATTAAAAAATCGATTTCAGTGCAGATTTCTATTGGAGCAGCACTGTCAGTATCAAATACCTATAACATCACAAGAATTTTGGATAATGGAGCACCATTCATTAAAGGGATGGTTCACCTTCAGGTTAACATTTAGGGGCCGATTCACTAAATTTGAGTGAAGGATTCGAAGTAAAAAAACTTCGAATTTCGAAGTATTTTTTGGGCTACTTCGACCCCCTAGTTCGGCAGCTAAAAGCTACCAAAGTCAATGTTAGCCTATGGGGACCTTCCCCATAGGCTTTCCTAAGTTTTTTTGATCGAAGGATATTCCTTCGATCGTTGGATTAAAATCCTTCGAATCGTTCGTTTCGAAGGATTTTATCGTTCGATCGAAGGAATAATCCTTCGATCGTACGATCACAGAATTTGCGCTAAATCCTTCGAAGTTGAAGGATTTCAATTCCTAGTCGAATATCGAGGGTTAATTAACCCTCGATATTCGACCCTTAATGAATCAGCCCCTAAGTATGTTATAGAATGGCCAATTCTAAGCAACTTTTCATTGGTCTTCATTATTTATTTTTTATAGTTTAATAATTATTCTTATCCTCACTCTTGCTAGGTTTCAAAAGAAGGTCACTAGCCCTGTTTAAAAACAAATTCTCTGTAAAGCTACACATGTATTGTTATTGCTACTTTTTAATACTCATCTTTCTGTCCAGACCCTCCCCTATTAATATTCCATATTCTCATTCAGATCAATGCATGGGTGCTGGGGTAATTTGAACCCTAGCTAACAGATTGCTGACATTGCAAACTGGAGAGTTGCTGAATAAAAAGCTTAATAGCTCAAAAATCACAAATAATAAAAACAGAAAACCAATTGCAAATTGTATCAGATTATCGCTCCGTACATCATACTAAAAGTTAACTCAAAGGTGAAAAGCCCTTTTAAGGCTAGTAAAAGCATGTAAACAATTTAAAAAAAAAATAGGATTATTTTGCCTTTAACATGGATTTATGTAGTTTAGTTGCCACCAAAACAAAGAACTGTCTTTGTAAATACAAATACAAAGATAGGTATTGTAAGTATTGTATGTATTACATAGTAACTTAGTAAGTTAGGTTGAAAAAAGACACACGTCGATCAAGTTCAACCTTTGAACTCTATTTTAACCTGCCTAACTGCTAGGTGATCCAGAGGATTGTAAGTATTGTAAGTATTCTATATGGTTCATGTATGTACCGTTTTATTGTACAGCATTGTTCAATATGTTGATTTATAAAACATTGCTTATAATAATAAGCAAACACAAATGACAGCTGTACTTAAGAGCTTTTTGGATAATGGGTTTCAGATCATACAGTATTTCGCAAAGTCATCGGTCAGCTGATCTTCAATATATACAGTATGAAAATAAATCTTCTTTAGATATTCCATTCCACTGATTGCATGAATAGAACAGGTAACAGTAGGGTACTATTTAAATTTATAATGAATTATATATGATTCTAATGTGTTGTGGCTAATCCCATATAAGGAATACCTGTATATGTGTTTATGTATTTATTTTTATTAGAACTGTATTGTCTAATGATGGCAGGAAATATATGTCTAATTATATTAATTTCAGCAGGAATCTGCAATTATCTGTGTTCTATTCCTGAAATGTTATTCTTTTAGTATTTGTACAAAAATATAATTGGGAAATAAACCTATTAACAAGAAGAATGTCAGCTTTTCTCTGGCCATCTAAATGAATATTATATCATTCAAGGGGCTTAAATAGTTATTTTTTGCCATGAGATGTAAATCATATAAACATTCAATTACAGTCTAGATTTTGCAGTTCGACCTTTGATTGTTTATCTGCCTGGAGAAATCAGTCTGTGTGACACTGTATTATACAGATTGTAATAGGGCAATTTTCATCCTTCTAATTTGGCCCAATTATACTACCTATTGCCTGTGGTCCTGTAACCCTGCTTGCAATATCAAAACTGCCTGGATTTCATGTTGTAAAATATATAAGATCCCATTTTTTATTTCAGTTGTATTTGGGCTGCCGAAAGAAAAGATAAAACATAGCATCTGCACTAATTTGCTTTTATCATTATGTCTTTAATGCAGGTGCACATTCATTTTCATGCCATACAGATATAACTTTAAGAGCAAGCCCAACACAGTTTAGCTATGTGTCACAAAAAAATCCAAAATAATAACTTGCTGCTCTCATTGAACATTTGTAAAAAATACAGTATTACATTTTTTCCCTAAAAGTCACTACCTTTCTGCCAAAGTTTCAATAACTGGAAATAGTCCCTGCTACAATTCATATCCAAAGACGTGATAATGAGGTGTCATTTTGCCATAATTTATTCCTAGCAGCAGGTGCTTGTGTTCATTTCTACATGATGTAATTTCTTATTTATTGTAGTTCCTCTTTACCTGGTTATCTACTCTACATATTCTTCTGCTGCATTTCATCATGTATTTATTATCAGTCATTTATATGAAACACTAATACATTTGGTAAATCATGTAACACTGTTGACCCTTTAAAAAAAGTGCTCTGTTTAAAGTAATAAAAAAATGTTCTTTGTAAAGTAATAAATTGTATATAGATAGGTATGCACACTCAAAAGATAATAAAAGAAGGCAAATATGGTACATTTAAAATAAAGCTTTACTTATTTATGCAAATAATACACACAAAGCCACAATAGTAGGCCTGTATAATACAATACATAAGCTTACATGGTATATACCTAACGTTTAAACATAGCCACAATTACATAACAGTAAACAGTAAGTATTACAATTATACAGCAAGAAGCAGATACACCTACCACCAGTATGAGAATGGCCCCAACGTTTCGGCGTAAGCCTTTGTCAAGGGGATTCTCAGAGAATCCCCTTGACAAAGGCTTATGCCGAAACGTTGGGGCCATTCTCATACTGGTGGTAGGTGTATCTGCTCCTTGCTGTATAATTGTAATACTTACTGTTTACTGTTATGTAATTGTGGCTATGTTTAAACGTTAGGTATATACCATGTAAGCTTATGTATTGTATTATACAGGCCTACTATTGTGGCTTTGTGTGTATTATTTGCATAAATAAGTAAAGCTTTATTTTAAATGTACCATATTTGCCTTCTTTTATTATCTTTTGAGTGTGCATACCTATCTATATACTGTTACGTTGTGGGGTACCCATTGTAGGGGTACCCTTTTGATGTTTGCACCTCTTGCACTGTTTACCTACAGCATTTGCTGAATTGGTGTGCCCTCCACCTATTACTAAATAAAGTAATAAATTGATACTAATGGATCTACTTATATATTTTTTTACCAAGCATTAAGAAAACAATCCTTCCAGTTTCAACAATCTGTTTTCTGCTCTAGTAATAATAAAACAGTATTTTTTTTTTCTTGATGGTAATTAAACTGCATGAATTCAAATTGCTGGAAAAACAAGTCCTATTGTGTTTATTTCAAGCTTAAATAATAGTGATACAAATTACAAAAAGACATATATTTTAAAAAAAAAACTTTAGGTCTCAAGTATTTTGTATAATAGATCCATGTAAATATTACATTGATAAAGCAGAATTCAAGACCAAAAAAACAATATTAATTTCATGTATATGCCATTGTGCTCACGCAGCCATTGTTACAGTTTACAGATTTACTGTTACAGCCATCTGACAGCTGAATACTATTTCATGGAGGAGATAGTGATTCAGGCTGCCAAGATGTAGAGGCAGGTGGCCTCTGCGGTTGGGGTAAGTGCCCCAAGCCTGGGAGCTAGACGGTCTGGAGCTCCAAAATCTGCAATTCTGTGTGCTCATGTTATAGACAATGTGTGAGGAGTCAAGGGGGTAATCGTGCTCGTGTTATGGACAGTGTTGGAAGCAATACCCTGAAGGATTTAAAGCCTTGTTGTGTGCTCGGCTAGGAGAGCTTGGAGCTTCTAAAGACTTCATCACTGTGGATGCCTGTTCCAGCTCTGGAGGAGCCTACCCGTCTGTGCGAATCCCCCAGGTGAGTGTTGCCTGTGGGAGGGTAGGAAAAGAATAAGGATCCAGCAATCTCCTGTTTGGGAAACAGGCTGTTTGTGTGCCTGCCACGTGGGAGCAAGTACTTTCCAATGGGAAAGGTATTTGGGCAGGTAGTGCTACCTGGGACATTGATAATCTTTTGGGGTAAAGGGACTGAGACTTTCTGATTCTGCCAAAGGGAGTACTGCGGGACTTTGCCTGGCAAGGAGGTGCCAGGATGGGACTGCCACAGTCTTTTAAAGAAATTAAACTATATAAAGGGAGAAAAGGCACAGAATACACAGCAGATAACAGACAAGCCATGTAGTATACAATGGGATTCTTCAGAACTTATCTGTTATCTGCTGTGTACCCTGTGCTTGAATGGCTGTCCCCATGGCTACACAGCAGCTTGTTTAAATAAACTATAGTAGAGTTTCTAAAGAAAACACACCAGTTTTACCAGTGCAGGGCAACATAGTTACATAGTTAAAACAGGTTGAAAAAAGACAAAGTCCATCAAGTTCAGCCCCTCCAAATGAAAAACCATACACACACCCCCTCCATACTTTCACATACATTATATATACCCATATCTATACTAACTATAGAGTTTAGTATCACAATAGCCTTTGATATTATGTCTGTCCAAGAAATCATTCAAGCCATTCTTACATTTATCAACATTGAACCTCATTATCCAGTTTGCTGCCCAGTTTCCTAACTTAGACAAATCACTCAGCAACTCAGTGGCAGCATCCTGCATGGAAACCATGGTTCTGCACAATTTAGTATCATCTGCAAAAATAGAAACAGTACTTTCAACAGAACATTATATTGTCATGCCTTTAAAACAGAAATTTTTTGGTGTTAGTGTTCCTTTATCCTTTTTATTACAGCATTATAGAAGTTTGATTATTTTGCCGTTCCCCAGTGCCAGCTTCATCCTTAGATTTCATATTCTGGTCCTGATGGCCTTTGGTTTTGGTTGCCATTTTAAAGCATCTGAGATAATTTTAGCTTTAGCTACACTTCTTTATGATTTCACCCTCTTCAATCAACTTGTTCTTCTGAACAATGTCTGGAACTACCCATTATAACCAGCAAGCACAACATTTGCTCCTTCCTTCCTTAAATAAGGAGTAGTAATTGACACCTGTTTTTACACAGAATGAATGACCTCACTAATTGAACTCCACACTGCTATTATTTGGAACAAACAAGCTATTATTATTTTGAACAAGTTAATAATAATAATAATTAATGATTCAATTACACAGAATCAGCAGCATGCATGTCATGACTGTTGGGTCTGTAAGTACTACACTTACTAGTGAATTATTTGCCATGTAGAAATATTATTTTTGCCAACAACAGTGATTCATCAGGTTAATGATGTCTTACTGCTATTAGTCTGAACACAATTGTATATGTTTTTGTATTTAGACCTCCATATTGCTTCCATATCTCCAGTATTTTGGTTCCTTCACCATATTGTCTACAAAACAGATAAACATTGATAAACATACGGTAAATGTTAGAGAAAGTTATAAATCTCTTACAACTTATAGAGACTAGCCAATCCAGAATAGATTTTAAACTTGGCAATTTTTTTATTGCATCACTATGAAAAAAGTTTGCGTTAACACTTGCTCCGGAGTTTCATTAAATATTTTGTCTCAAAATATGCTTATCGATTGCAAAATTTTATTACATACATACAAGCCATTCAGAACATATCAAAACAAAGCAAAATTAAACAAATGAACCTTGACATAACACATCATTAACACACATGAGAGTATCAAGTATAAGGGGCCTATTTATTAAAACTCAAATTTTTCTGGTCGAGTTTGTAATGGGGAAAAAGTCAAATTTTTAGAGGAGAAAAAACTAAAATTTTTCGAGATTCATTATGTGCTGAAGCTGCTAAAAAAAGTCGAATCCAAAAATACTAGAGCTAGAACCTGTCGAAATCATGTAGAAGTCAATGGCAGATGGTGCCTTTAACAAATGGAAAATGTTTTTTACATTAAGGATTTACAATAGTTTCGGCCTGTTTGCATTGGTTTTCATTTGATAATCTGATGCATTCAAGTTTTTGGGGATACAATTCAATAAAGTTGCATTTTCACAGCAACAATTTGAAAAAGTCAAATCATTTAAATTGACAATATTTTGTTGTTTCAACTTTTTCATGATAAGGTATTGGTAAATTAAGAGTGAGAAAAAGTTGAGTTTTAGTAAATATGCCTCTTAGGGGTTATTTATTAAAGTCAGAATTCTAAAAACTCTAAAAAATTTAGTTTTTTATTGTAATATCCAAATTTTTAGTGGGGGACAGCTTAAAGACTTATTAAACCCTGAGGCAGCAAAGTCAGAATCCAAAAATCCACCATCTCAGACCTGCTGAAGTTGTATATAAGTCAATAGGAGAGGTCCCTCCCTATCCTATTTTGAAGTTTCTGTGGTCTGCACTGGCATTAGCCTTAAAATCCAATTATTTCTGCCTTTTTGGGGAAAAATATGAAAAATCTGCACCTTTTCACTAGATTTTATCAAACTTTTCCCCAATCCGATTAAATTGAGCTTTATTTTTTTTAACATATGTTTTCATTTAGTTTTTATAACAATACAAAATAAACAAACATAAAGGATTTTGAAGATACAAAAATTAGGTTCCATTATCAATGCATTCTTAGCAATTACTAAGTGTAATTTTGATTTTGCCAATCCAGTAATGTCTTGTTGTTTTTCCCTATTGGGATTGTTGGATTACTGAGCCATGTAAGATAGATGGAGTGCCTGGGTGTCAATTTAAATCTGCATCTCACTGACATGTTTGTGCATGTCTAGGGGAATATATTTTAGTGGAGAATGAAGAAGGAAATTAAGGGAAAGACCTCCTGTTAATAGTTGGTCAAGTTCTGTTGAAGTTTATATATGTTTCTGTTATGTATCCAGTCCCCTAAAAAACGTAATAGCAATGCTTCATTATATTCCCGTATATTTTGGAAATTTACCCCTCCCAGGTCTGTAGTTTGTTGTAACTTAAACAGGCTTATTCTTGGTTGTTTTTTGTTTCCAAATGAAGTTCCGGAGCATTTTAAGTAAAAAAATCAAAGAACTTTTTCGGAATCTATTAATCCCTGAGGATAGAAAAATCCGAATCTGAAAATCCGGCATCTCAGACCTGCCGAGGTTGCATGTAAGTCAATGATTTTTTTATTTGCACTGGGTTTCGGGCAATACTCCCAAAGTTTTCAGAGGTTTTGAGTGAAAATTATGAAAAAATCGCGAAAATCAGATGAAAAAGTCAGAAAAAGTAGTGAAATCGTTTTTTTTTTTCGGCAAACCAAATTTTCAGGAAAATGTAATAATAAATAAGTGTAAAAAATGGAGAGGATTTAATTGGAGTTTGTAGCAGAAAATATTAAGATAAATTCGAACTTTGATAAATAACCCCCTAAATGTTTCCAATTTCTTGAGTTCTTGCTGCATGTTATTGGTGGTGTGTCGAATAATAGTGAATATATTTCTTATGTTTTTTTTGGTAATTTAATTCCCAGGTATGTTATGTAGGATTGTGCTATCTAATTGAGCTTTTTTTTTTATAATAAATAAGGTCAAATCGTGGATTCTAATTTGGTCAGACTTTTTTAAATTAAATAATCAGAAAAATCTGATTTTGATAAATAACCCCCTCATTGTTCAAACTCACACCACAAGTTTAGCAGTTTTATTTTGAATTCTCAATTCTGTGATTGATCCTTGAGCAGGAGGGAATCGTTTTTGTCTTCCATTTTCATTGGAGATAAGTACTAAAATATTCTTGGCTGCTCCAGATATGGGGGCTTATTTTTTGGCCTCCCAGCTGACTGCCGTACAGAGGTGGCTTGACCCTCTCCCAGAGGACCCAATCACTATGCTAGAAGCCCACTTGGTCGGTTCCATGGAAGGCCTGAGGAACCTGATATATAGAAAGCCACCTAACATGACTCACATCACCCCAATGATGACAAATACACTTAAAGCTTGGCGGGTGGGATCCGAGAGGTCGGGAGAACAGAAAAGGTATTTTCACCGCATGTACCACTATGGCATAATCCTACCCACCATAATTTAATTACAGTTCCGGAACCACAGCTATGGGCCAAATTTAATGTAAAATATCTGGGGGACATTTATAAGGATAACATTCTGCTCTCTTTCCAACAAATTAAGGATAACGTTGATTTACCTAATAAGCTGTTGTTTCGTTACCTGCAACTCCGACATGCCATTAATCAGCAGTTTCGTTCTGGCTCACCTACCATAGAAGTACCCCCCCTTGAAAAGCTGCTTCGGAAAGAAAAACTATCCAAACCACTCTCTGCTATTTACCATCAGATCGGATTGTGTACGCTGATTCCCAATGGTGATCTCTATAATAAATGGATTACAAATATCCCTGACCTTACGACCAATCAATGGGAAACGATCCTTGCCGAATCCATTCAGCCCCTTATCAGATCCAGAGACAGGCTCATACAATTCAAGTATCTCCACAGAGCCTACTACACGCCCCATTTTTTGCACAGAATCAACCCTACATTTCCTGATGTATTCAACAAGTGTAAAAGTGGACATGCTGATTTTTTCCACCTAGCCTGGAGCTGTCCCTCTATACAAAATTTTTGGTCTGAAGTAACATCCTGCATCTCTCAGCTAATGGCTCTACCGATTGAAATACACCCTTCGGTCCTATTACTAAACTACCTCGACGACACTGTTACCTCACGGACGGAAAAAATTCTGCTTACTTTTCTGCTGTTTTTTGCTAAAAAAGCGATTGCTATGAAATGGAAAGATGACCTCCCACCAACAACCACTCTCTTGAAAACATTGGTTGAGCAAACTCTACCGACCTTGGAACAAATCTATGCAGCTCGTGATTGTCCCACAAAATTTTCTAAAATCTGGACTCTCTGGATACTACAGTATGAATCCTATACTAATAGGAAACAGACCTCCCCTCAACCAACTCTGGACTGGCTTAATGATCTGGACTAAACTTGATATTACTCGTGTTGGGCTTTTGTTTTTTTCTGAATAGGTGGTTAGCTCCCATTTCGGAAGCTAGATTTGATTTGAGGTTATCTGATTGGTACTAATTTGGTCTCAGTACCTATATGCGAAGTGGGGTTACCACTTCCTTTGTAGTGGATATTCTTTCTTCCTCTTCTTGATCTCCCTTTGACTTAAACTCTACTCTCCTTCTTTCTCTTTTCCCCTCTCCCTCTTCTTACTCCTCCCCTCTCTTGCTGTTCTCCCCTGGGGTTCAATGTTAAAATGTCCAGTACAATGTGGTCATGTTTATTTTGACTGTAAGTCATTCCACTGTATAACGCTGTGCTGGTAATATATAAAAGTTTTTTTTAAAATAAAAGTACTAAAATATGATTAAGCAGTATATACATTCGCTTGGGCAACCCCGCAAAAACAGGCTGGTTATCAGTTGGATTACATCATATACTTGGCATTATATTAGGATCTATGTCTCTTCCCAAAGGGGTTGGATCAGAGGACAGTCCCAAAACCGTTGCTGCAAAGCTTAGGTACAGCACAACACTTTTGCATGTCTGAGAGGTATCAGAATTATTGTGTAGCGTGATGTGGGTGAGGTACCAGAACATTAAAATCTTACAAATGGAGGGGCGTGGCTTGGCACCGAGCAAGATGGACGCATAGCCTAGGGAGCTCCACACCAGTCTCTTTCAAAAGCAAGTAAGCCCGGTCTAAACAGTGCAGAAAAGAAGGGAAGCTTTACAGAAGGACTTACTCACCTCTGGCATTATGGGCAGACACAAAAAATCCAGCTCCCCATTAAAATTAACAACTCTCAAAAGTACCTCACAGGGAACTCACACAGAGCCCACACAAAATGGCACTGCAGCTTCATCAGCTGCAGTTACCTCACAGACACAGATAGCTTTTCCAAATATAAATGAGCAAAGCGGTGAATATAATCAGCCAGTCACAGAGGGCAAATTAAAAGAACTGCTAAACAATTTATGTATAACTCTCCAAAATGACCTGAGACAAACCCTGTCAGAAATAAAGACAGAAATAAGAGGTCTGGGAGATAGAATTACACACTTGGAAAATAAGGCAGAGGAGACTGTTTCTGCACATAACCAAGTTGTGGATATTTGTACTAACTTAGAGGAGGATATTACTACACTACAGAAAAAAGTCATTGATTTGGAAGACCGCTCCCGCAGAAATAACGTTCGGTTCAGAGGAATCCCTGAAGACATTAAAGGTCCAGATTTGATATGTTTTTTAAAGTCCATAACTTTAACAGTACTTCCACAGGTCTCAGATCATTTGCTAACTCTAGACCGTGCTCACAGACTGCCAAAATCCCGCAATGCTCCTGCCACAGCACCAAGAGATGTTCTAGTACGATACCATTATTTCCATATTAAGGATGCTTTTCTTAAAGAGCTCAGAAACGTAAAAGATCTACCAGAACAATTCAGAGCTATCCGTATCTTTGCAGATTTATCTGCAGCCACTCTGGCCCAACGTAAAGAATTTGCAGATATAACCACGCTTCTGAGGGCAAATAATATAATATACAAATGGGGCTTTCCAACAAAACTGATAGTAACCAGAAATGGGAATACTTTTGTTTTCAATACACCAGAAGAAGCTCGGGGGATAACACGTGAATGGGAGCTAACCAACACAGATTCCAATGGAGACCTTCCGGTCAAAAAAAAACCTAGATTAAACGCAGAATGGGGAAAAACACAACGTACACCTGTAAAATGAAATACCCATCAGTGCTAAAATGGATTACAAGTAGGACAGAGACTGGTGGAATTTTTTTTTTTTTCTGGGCTAACTTTCTTTAGTCTATCTAACTGTGTATATATACAAGTTTAAACAAATACACGTCCTAGATATAACTGCTCCAACTCATAATTTAATGAGAAAAAATTTGAAAGCTTATATACAAAATGTTTCATTCTGTATGGAGCAATGTTCACTGACTTTAAATAGTCAGATGGTTATTTTCCTTGATATGTTTTGCTCACTTTTAAGGTTTTGTTTAATAAGTTTTTTTCTGTACCAGGGTAGTACAGCTAGTTACCACTATATCTCATTGCAATGTATTTTACTGCTTTTAGGTCAAGCTATAAAACTCTCTAAAAATTATATGCATAATAAGAGGATATACAGTATCCTCTTATTATTGTTCTTTGACTTGATACAATATGTAAGGTATTTCTGGGTTCAGCCTTCCACAAGGTCAGTAAAGCATATTACAAATTTTGAACATGTCTACGCCAATTAAATTAGTTTCCCTTAACGTTAAGGGCCTTAATATCCCCTTTAAAAGATCTAAAACATTTTCTCATATGAAAAAGCAAAATGCAGATGTAATATTCCTGCAAGAAACTCATTTTAAAAAAGGAGAATCACCACAATTTTCTTCAAAGTATTTCCAACATATATTTCATGCAATGGCACCAGAAAAGAAAAAGGGGGTATCTATACTGTTCAACCATAGAATATCTTTTGAATTATTGCACTGTGAGTCTGACCCTGATGGAAGGTACCTAATTCTGATATGTAAATTAAATGATGAACTTTTCACATTGTGTAATGTTTATGCTCCAAATACAAATCAAATTAGATTCTTAACATCAATTTTTAATAAACTATATAAACAGAAACAGGGGTTTATCATCATAGGTGGAGACTTTAATATCATATCAGACTCCAAAATAGACACTACATCAAATTCAGACAGATATCAAAAATCTAGTCTCAAAAATGGTAAAAAAGGAACAACAGATTCACCCTTCGCCAAACTCCTAGCCCAATTCAATCTCTATGACACTTGGAGGATAATAAACCCTAAAACTAAAGATTATACATTCTTTTCACACCCCCATGAGACCTATTCAAGAATAGAGTATTTCTTGGTAGATAAAATACTACTACAGTATGTTAAAAAAGCCACCATAGGGAATATAACATGGTCGGATCATGCTCCAATATCAATTTCCATAAGCGAGCCATTAAATAAGTTTCCAATAAATACGTGGAGGTTAAATGAATCTTTATTAAATAGGATAAGTGATAGAGATTTTTACAATAATAGTTTGAGAGATTATTTTGAGATTAATTCTTCCACAGAAACTTCACTTCAGACACAATGGTGTGCTCACAAAGCTTCCATACGTGGGCTCTTTATTCAAAAAGCTGCATATTATAAAAAGAAAAACAGGTTGGAAAAAACAATGTTAGAATCAAACCTAATTCAATTAGAAACACAAAACAAACTTAACCCCTCTAAAAATAGAACTAAGGAAATACAACAAATTAGAGAGAAACTTCATAATCTAGATCTCTTTAAGTTTGAGTTTTATTTAAGGAAATTAAAAATCCTACAATATTATAAAGGTAATAAGTCAACAGATCATATGGCAAACTATTTAAAAGCAAAGCAACTAAAATCAAAAATCAAAAATATTAAGTTACAGAATGACAAGATACTCTCTAATCCATTGTCCATTGCTGAAGCATTTGCAAAGTATTATTCAGATCTCTACAACCTAAATAAGGATAATACAGTAACTCAGCCTAACCCACAAAGTATAGATACATATTTAACAACAATAGATTTACCTTGTTTAAATAAGGATCAAGTTTTTTCCCTGAAAGCTCCAATCTCTCAACAAGAAGTTGAATATGCAATAAAATCATCCCCTATAAATAAAGCACCTGGCCCAGATGGATTACCTGTAATATATTATAAAACATTTTCACAGGTATTAATACCAAAACTCACAGATTTATATAATTCAATTTTATTAGGAGAATATTTCCCCGAAGAAATGTTACAGGCCACGATTACGGTAATACATAAGGATGGTAAAGATCCATCAAATGTCACAAACTATAGGCCAATTTCTTTGTTAAATTGTGACTTAAAATTTTATGCTAAGATATTAGCAAACAGATTACAAGATATTGTTTGCAATATCATAGACAAAGACCAAGTAGGCTTTATTAAGGGTCGTCAGACACAGGATAATACCAGGCGCTTTATAGATATAATACATGTAATCAGACAATCCAAGGTCCCTACTTTAGTCATGTCTTTAGACGCAGAGAAAGCGTTTGACCGAATATATCATGATCTGATAAAAAGAGTCTTAGATAAGATTGGATGTGACAGCACATTTATACATGCAATTTCTGTATTAAATCAAAATCCATCAGCCAGAATAATAAATGAAGGCTTGCTATCTCAAAAAGTTAATATCACAAATGGGACTCGACAGGGTTGCCCCCTTTCTCCATTAATATTTAATCTAACAATAGAAATACTTGCTCAAAAAATTAGAACCTCCAAGGAATTATCGGGTGTTCAAATTGGTCTTAAAGATCATCGAGTTGGTCTATACGCAGATGATATTATTATTACCTTGTCTAACCCTATAGAGACTCTCCCAAAACTTATGACAATACTACAAGAGTTTGGGAACATATCTTACTATAAAGTAAATGAAAATAAAACCCAGGCATTAATGTTCAATATTTCCAATAAAGACCAATATATCTTGAAACGTCAATTCAAATTTGACTGGCGCAAAGATTACATATCTTATTTAGGCATAAGATTGACAAAGGACCCTGCAAAATTGCTTGATAGTAATTTTAATCCAATACTAAATACTATTAAAGAAGAAACAGGCAAATGGAAACATTTATTTATTTCATGGTTGGGTAAAATCTCAGTGATAAAAATGATACTGCTTCCAAAATTATTATATGTTTTGCGTACTATTCCCATTACAATCCCATCCTCTTTTTTTGTTAAAGTTTCTAATATGTTCAACCAATTTATATGGAATAATAAAACTCCTAGAGTTGCAACAAGTATTCTGCAGAGACGTAGATCTATGGCTGGTATTGGAATGCCAAACATTAAGAAATACTATATAGCCAATATTATAAACCAGGCTAAAGACTTATTATCAGTATCTTCACAGTCCAAATGGTCAGAAATAGAGAGGACCCTCATGAACACCTCTTCCTTAGATACAATACTCTGGACAAATGAAAAATTAAATCAAAGACAACTGATGAACTTACCTGCAACTGTAAAGACTGCTATAAGAATATGGAGGGATAATAGAGAAAACACACTATGCTCTCCGTTTCCATCTCCTATGGCACCTATTTCAGTTTTGGAACCAATACTAAACATTGATTTGTCAACATGGGTTAAAAAAGCCCCATTAAAATTAATGGACTTGTACTGTGCAGATGAACTTAAATCCTTCATGTGTCTGAAGAATGAACTATACTTGGAAAAACATGACTTTCACAAATATTTGCTGATACGGAATTACATAACAACACTTCCTTTTTCTAAACTTAGACCACTATCGAGCTTTGAAAGCTACTTCCATGATGGCTCAAGCATAAAAAAAGGAATGGCAAAGATTTATGGTCTTTTAGGAGAACCAAAGGAAATACAGAAAATCCCACACATGATTAAATGGGAACAAAGATTTAAGATAAACTATACAATAAAGGAATGGCAAAAGGCTTTCTCCAGAACACAACAGTTCACTAGATGTGTTACGTAGGGATGTAGCGAACCGCCGCCGATGTGTTCGCGAACGCCGTTCGCGAACACCGGCAAAAAATGCGGACAGTTCGCGAACAGTTCGCGAACTTCGAACATCCGAAAATCGTTCGATTCGAACGATTGAAGGATTTTAAGCGTTCGATCGAAGGATTTTCGTTCGACTCGAACGATCGAAGCCATTCGATCGAATGATTTCATTCGATCCAATGGCTTCGATCGTTCGATTCGAACGAAAATCCTTCGATTTTAGCGGTCGAAGGAATCGAATGGTCGAATGGTCGAACGATTTTTGTTCGAATCGAACGCGAACTCGTATTGGCGAACGTCGCGCGACGTTCGCAAACAGTCGGCGGACGCGAACAGTCGAAGTTCGCGCGAACTAGTTCGCCGGCGAACTGTTCGCTACATCCCTAGTGTTACGCATCAAGAGTGCTATTACAAAATCTTATATAACTGGTATCTAACCCCTTCAAGAGTATCAAAAATGTACTCTGGAGCTTCAAATTCCTGTTGGAGATGTGACAAGGACATAGGAGATATGCTCCATATTTGGTGGTCATGTGACAAAATACAGAGATTTTGGCTTAATGTGGGATCTTTGATCACAGAGATAACACAACAAAATATTCCACAGTCTCCGGAAGCTATGCTGCTGAATCTATATGGAAAACTTCCAAATAAAAATATAGAATTACTGACTTTCCAAATACTGAATGCTTGCAGACTTTTGATTGCTAGAAATTGGAAAAAACAAGAAGTCCCTAGTATTACCCAAGTACAAAGAGAGGTGACCAACAATTTAGGATATGAAGAAGCAGTACCGAGGAATTTAAGGGGGAAAAAAACAGTTTTGGAAGCTCAAAAACTTTGGATGTCTAAGGTCAATATCTAGTTTATTTACAGCTTATATGTATTGTATGAATGGTAATTACCCTGAGAGTCATGCAGATATAATACAGGTTACACTACCCTTACCCTTTATTATTATTATTATTATTTTTTTTTTTTCTGTTTGTTTGTTTGTTTAATTGTGTGTATATTATTTTGGCTAATGTAATAAGTATGCAATGTTTTGAACCATTATATGCATTATATTGTTGAAAACTAATAAAAATTGTCAGGATAAAAAAAAAAATCTTACAAATGTTTTATTTTTACTTAGTGCAAGTGACCCCATCTCTTATTGTTTTCCCAGATGCATCTTCTATCACTATTTTGTGTCCTGTAACACACATATACTGTATGAGTGCTTATAAACTGATATAAAAGTAGGGTCATCATTAATTATTCTGTATATTTTAGCTATCAAACCTTTCTGAGGTAAACCCTTGAGTACAAGAAATTCAAATGAACTTTGGGGATTTTCACTAAAACCCCTGATGAAGTAATCAATTAAATACTTTATTTGAAAATACATTTACCATGGTAACTGGGAAACTGGAGTTTAGCTTCTTGCCAAATAAAAGGATTGTTGGTAGAGTGGGTTCTGCAAGCATGGATTTAAATATAGCACACCCCTAGGCTTTTCAGATACCTGCCCCCGCACCCCCTACACCCCAGCATACCGACCTGCTTGCAACCCCCCATGTGTGCTCACAACTCTCTCACCTTCTTTGCTGTAGTTTCCATAATCAGTAACACTTCCCACAAGCCCTCTCTCCCAGAACCTAAACTAAAGGAATTTAGAAGAGAGATAACTATTTGAATGCAGTTAGAAAATCATATGTACAGTGGCAATAATTGACTTCCAGTTTTGCAGGAGTTGGGCTAAGAGGAGAAATGGAGTACCGCTAGTTGGATTTTGTTCAATGTCGCCCTGTTGCCTTTTTGGAGAATACCTGAAGCAGAGCTTTAGCATGGTAGTATTAATAAAATATTAACAATTATAAACTTTGTCCAAGATAGAACTATAAGTGGAAGGTAGAATGAATTTTCACTTAAATTGTTTTTAGTGTTACAGGGCATTTAAATATAAAATAAACCCAATAGGATTATTTTGTCACCAATAAGAATTAATTTTTTATTAGTTGGGATCAAGTACAATCTAATGTTTTAATTCAGAGAAAAAGCAAATTATCATTTTTTTAAATGTGAATTATTGATCACTGTTCAGGGATATTATTGTGGCTTAATGCACATCCAGGTCATTTGACCTGTCAAAGTTCTTATCTGTAGCAATCATTTCACACAAAATGTCGAAGCAAAGATATTTATCCACTTTCCCACATATTAAATAAGGATCAACTCTATAATTAAGGTTTTTCACATATTGTTAGAGTATTGTTATTAATATGTGGAAAATAAAATGTACTTGATATTTAAGCTATTTACATGACGTCTAAAATAAACACTTTCTTATAATTTTTCCAAATGTATGAGAAGCTAAATTATAGTCTGTTTTTACACTACTAGGCTTGACCTTTAGAGTAAAATATCTCTTGACCTATGTTTTCTCTTTGTTGCAGAGCCATTAAGCATAATTTTCAGAACTACTGATGTTATTCCATGTGTGTTACATGGAATAACAATATAGCTGCAATATTTATCTAAATGCACCTCATTATCCTTGTTCATTTATTTTTCATGTTCAGTAATCTTCCCTGTTAGATAAGTGTACAATGTAATGCAGCAACTAGTGATGGGCGAATTTGCGAAACGGCGCTGGCGTCTCGTTTTTGACGCCGGTGCCCGTTTTTCTGCGCCGGCGCCCGTTTTTGTCGCCGGCGTCCATTTTTCGAAAAAAAAAATATAGAACGCCGGCGAATTTTTCCCGTGAATTTTCGCGGGTGTTTCGCAAATTTATTCGCTGGCGGCGAATTGCGCAAATTCGCCGCGAATTCGCGCCTGGCGAATAAATTCGCCCATCACTAGCAGCAACTCTCTCACTCATTTTCATTGTGAACTGATGGATTATTGGAATCTGTGCATCACTCACTATGGACAGTGGTATTACAAGTCCCAAAATGCATTACTTTAAAAGAGAAAGAAAGCTACGGAGGCAGTTTATTGCCAATAGGTTAACCACAGTGGTGCACAATATAATGCTATATTTATTCTGTAGAATGCTTTGCCATAAAAGACACTTTTACATAACCGTGTAGAGTTTCATAACATGAATAACAATCTTGATAGCATGTGATGGGAAGTCGTAGAACAAAGGACAGATATTTGAAATATGAGGCAAAGAAAGGTTGACAGAGATTTGTTTTGAGCAATGTAGCAAAAGGCAGCATTACAAAGCAATAGGCAACTCAGATAGCAAGATGTACTGTCTGAATAAATGCAGCATGTGAAGAAATGTATTTAAAGCACTTATTAAACTGTGATAATATTTTTATTCTAAATAAATAAAGTAATTCAAATTAAGAAAATATAGTTAATAGCTATTGCTTGTTTAACTGACCCTTTAACTTTAACTGTTTCAGATGTTTCTCTTGCAGCTCCATTCTCTAACTTAATAAGCACTTTGGGGCAGATTTATTAAAGGGTGAAGTGGCCATAGCTAGTGAAAATTCACCAAAACGACAATTCGCAGGGACATCACCAATTTACTAAAAGGCGTAGAGGACAATTTGCTAGCGATAGAGCTCAACGCTAATGAAGTTTCAATCCCCTTCTCCAGGCAAATTTTCGCTAAGGCAAACAATTTGTTACTCTGCAAATTCATCAAAGTTCAAAGTTTCCACTACGTTACCCTTTTCGCCAGAGTCTGCTTTTCCAGGTTATACCTGGAAAATTGATAAGATGAAGCCAGGGCTGGATTTGCCCTGAGGGAACCCGGAGGCCGGCGTCCTCAGTCACACCCTCCCTTTCAAAGAATAGAGCGTATCCTGTCTTCTTACCAGAGCACCAGAGCTGAATGGCTAGTGCTCCAAAATAAAACTCATTGCTTGTGCAGCTGGGCAGAATGCCACCCATTATTGAAGCTACCCTAGGCATGGGCCTTTGTGGCCTTGCCACACCCTTGCAATCTTTTGTCAGTGACTTCATGTCCTGTTTGCCAAAAAGTCATAAAAACAGACAAAAGGCTGGAGTTTTTTCATATTTTAATGTGGCATTAAGTTTAAAAGTTGTACCTGTTAAGTATATTTTTTAATATTTTTTCTTTAACCATTTGAAGCTCAGTCCAAATTTGTTTTAGGGTGGGCTCATGTCTAGGGCATTAGAGGATCTCTTTTGTATTTATTTTGATTCCTTGGACATTTTTAATAATAAGTGGCAACTACAAGCAATTTCGCCACTTATAAAGACATACTGTACATATGACCTTTGTTAACAAGTGAAAGCATGTTAACAAAGTTTTGCTAGGATGAAAGTAAGGCTAGCGAAAGTTCACTTAGAAATGCCCTTGCTGATGAATTTTTGTTGCAGAGAAGTAACTTTGCATTTTGATAAATAAGCAAATTAACATCTGATGAAGTTGCGCAAGGTGTTTTAGAGCCTTCTGAGGAGAAATTTGCCCTTTAGTAAATTTGCCCCTTTGTCTTTTATCAAGATGTAAATTGGGATGATGGTGTGAATTATTTGCACATAGTCTGACAATGTTTTTGAAGTAGCAATGTCTTACTGTTATTGGACAATAATACTCGTTGTGTCTTCTAATTAGTCTTAAACTGCAAGAGGCACTTACTCATAAGCCTATGAGTAAGTGTCCCGATAGGCACGAAACGCATTTTTATGTCCTAATAAAATTTTCTAATTTTTTAATTAACTGCTTCTTTATTATTCGAGGTCCTCACATCTTTTTTGAAATACTGCTTTGGACTTGCACCTTGGGACTGGGGGGAACTGTGATTAAATACTCTATAATTAATTCAAAATTCAGATTTTGTATTTTTGACTTATCAGTTATTTTTTGAGTAGTGCCATATATACATTCTCTTTATGTGGCATTGGCACAAACCTTGCCGTTATATTAAACTGCAAGGCACATAATATTTATGGAAAAATATATCTTAAAGAAAGATAACATTAGCCTTTTCTAATTGAAGTAGAACTAAATGAGAACTGATGATCATTTTAGTAAAGAAAGATTATATACACAAGGGGAACTGAACACAAACCTATTAATTATTTAGTAACTTGCTTATGAGCAAAATGTTGCTGCAGTGCTTGAAATAATGCATTTTATTTATTAAGAAATTATATACAGATTAATTGTTAAGTTTATGAGAGAAGTGAAATGATTAGGACAAAGAGGATTTATGTCCCCCCCCATATTCTGCTGTTTCAGTCAACCAGAGACTTAATAAAATAGTTTTACAGTATTATTTACCAAGTATAGATAGGCAAAAAACAATTGATAAGAATGATAAGCAGATTAGACCCAAGCAAACAATCAGAGCAGTATGGACTATACAGTGTATAGAAAACAATCTGGCGTGCTTAAAATTGGGGAAACATTTGAGCATCAGGAATATTAGTTAAAAGAATAGGGAGCACATTTTAAAGGGTGTTTATTTCTGAAAAAGTAGATGAAGAATTCAGGTTAATTTTTCTACAACTATGTTAGGCAGGATTTAAAAGCTCATATAAAGGAGGAGGTTATGTTAGAAAATGAGGGGGCAGAAGTCATATGGGTGGAGTTCTTCACCAATTGTAAAGAATCCAGCAAATTAATTGTAGGAGTATGTTATAGACCCCCTAATGTAAGTGAGGAGGAAGAGACAAAGTTCCTAATGAAAATAGAAAAGGCTGCTAGTTTAGGTAAAGTAATGATAATGGGGGATTTTAATTACCCAGATATTGACTGGAGCAACGGTACTGCTAGATCAGTTAATGGGAACAAGTTTATAAACTTATTGCACGACAATTTTTTAGCACAGGTTGTTGAGGAGCCTACCAGAAAAAAATGCTATTCTTGATTTAGTGATCTCAAATGACCCAGAACTTATAGCAAATGTGCAAGTCATTGAACCCCTGGGTAATAGTCACCATAATGTTATATCTTTTAATGTCTGGTGCAAAAAACAAAAATATACTGGTGCAACAAAAAACATGAATTTTGGAAAAGCTCATTTTAGTGCCTTGAGGACTGCGCTACAGAGCATTAATTGGGGCATTAGGTTTTGGCTAAAAACACAGAACAGAAATGGTTGTCCTTTAAAATGATATTAAATCATTGCTGTTCTCAATTTATTCCCTTAAGGTCTAAACGTAGAAGCTCTAAGAATCATCTTGTGTGGCTTAATACAGAAGTAAAGAAGTTAATGGAAAAGAAGAGAAAGGCATTTAAAAACTACAAATCTGTAGGGACAAAAGCTGCATTTAATGAATATAAACACGGTAATAAATGTTGTAAATCAGCAATCTGGAAGGCTAAGAAAAGAAATGAAGAGTTAATTGCGGTGGAGGTGAAAACTAACCCTAAAACGTTTTTTAAACATATTAATAGTAAAAAGATGCAGGTTGAGAGTGTTGCTCCATTAAATAATGGTACCAGTATGGTTGTAACAGATACAGAAAAGGCAAATGTGTTAAATCAGTTCTTTTCTTTAGTGTATACAATAGAGGAGTCTGGGTTCACAGGCTCACTTTATAACTGCACGAATGGTTCAGCTCAATCTAGTCAGTGGCTGACTCAGGATATGATTCAAAAAGCTTTAATACAAATTAATGTAAACAAGGCTCCAGGGCCTGATGGCATACATCCCTGGGTTCTAAGAGAGCTTAGTTCAGTTTTAGACCAGCCCTTATTTCTGATTTTCTCAGATTCACTGTCATCTGGTATGGTGCCTATGGATTGGAGAAAAGCTGATGTTATTCCAATATTTAAAAAGGGATTACAAACTCAGCCTGGCAATTATAGGCCAGTAAGCTTGACATCTGTGGTGGGCAAATTATTTGAAGGCTTGTTAAGGGATCACATTCAAAATTTTGTCCTAACAAATGGCATTATGAGGATAATCACCATGGTTTTATGAAAGATAGGTCATGTCAGACGAATTTGATTGCATTTTATGATGTGGTAAGTAAGATTCTGGACAGTGGGGGGGCAGTAGATGTGATCTTTTTGGATTTTGCCAAAGCGTTTGATACTGTGCCCCACAAATGACTGCTTTCTAAACTAAGGTCTGTTGGGCTTAATGAAGTTGTTTGCATGTGGATAGGAAACTGGCTACAGGATCGGGTACAGAGGGTGGTTGTTAATGGGACATTCTCTACTTGGAGTAAGGTTCTTAGTGGGGTCCCCCAGGGCTCAGTATTGGCTCCACTTTTATTTAACTTGTTCATTTATGACTTAGGGGAGGGTGTTGTAAGTAATGTATCAGTGTTTGCAGATGACACAAAATTATCCAGCCCAATTAATTCTATCCAGGATGTGACATCCTTGCAACATGATCTTGACAAACTGGCAATCTGGGCAGCTAAGTGGCAAATGAGATTCAATGTTAATAAATGTAAAGTCATGCACCTGTGATGTAAAAATATCCAAGCCACTTATACCCTTAATGGGACTGCACTAGGCAAATCCATTATGGAAAAGGACCTTGGAGTCCTTGTAGATGATAAACTTGGTTGTAGCAAGCAATGCCAGTCAACAGCATCAAGGGCAAACAGGTCTTGAGCTGTATTAAAAGGGGCATAGAGTCAAGGGAGGAGGGGGTCATTCTTCCACTGTATAGTGCACTTGTAAGGCCCCATCTAGAATATGCCGTATAGTTTTGGTCTCCATCACTCAAACCAAGACATTATTATATTAGAGAGGGTACAGAGAAGGGCAACTAAGCTGGTAAAAGATATTGAAAATCTTAGCTATGAGGAAAGACTGGCCAAATTGGGGATGTTCACGCTGGAGAAGAGGCGCTTAAGGGGTGATATGAGAACTATGTATAAATATATAAGGGGATCATATAATAATCTCTCTAATGCTTTATTTACCAGTAGGTCTTTCCATCTGACACAAGGTCACCCATTCCGATTAGAAGAAAAGAGGTTCCGCCTAAATATTCGGAAGGGGTTTTTTACAGTGAGAGCTGCGAAGAATTCTGTGGAATTCTCTCCCTGAATCAGTTGTACAGGCTGATTCATTAGATAGCTTTAAATAGGGGTTGGATAGTTTTTTAGCAAGTTAGGGAATACAGGGTTATGGGTAATAGGTCATAGTCCAAGTTGATCCAGGGACTAGTCTGATTGCCATTATGGAGTCAGGAAGGAATTTTTCCCCCTCTAAGGCAAATTGGAGAGGCTTCCTTCAGATGGGTTTTTTGCCTTCCTCTGGATCAACTGGCAGATAGGTAGCTAATATATAAAAAAAGGTTGAACTCGATGGACATGTGTATTTTTTCAACCTTACTTGCTATGTTACTTATGTTACTATGTTAATTTAGTGTTTTTTTTTCTCCAGGACTAAGAAATCCTAATACACTGGGGGTGTACCAATTGGTATCCTAAGTGCCAGTTTTCATTTTTTGAAAAAATAGCACCAGCCTAGATTTTTCTCTATCTAACAGTTGCATTGTTACCCTTCTTTCCCTGGGAGCCCTTGCACCTTCATTTAGTCTGCTATCCCTTGGAAGATGGGTAAGATGATAATGTGACACAAAAACAGAACCTTGGCCGCTGTATTTTTTTTCCACAAAGGACCACAAAAGATAAGTTGCAGTTTTATGGCACCAGTTTAATCGGCTTTCCTTGTCCTTTAAATCTCAAGCTCTATCAATAATTATTAATTTCCTACAATGTAGGGGCCCATTCATTAATTTCGAGTGAAGTAATAGAAGAAAAAAACTTTGAATTTCGAAGTGTTTTTTTGGCAACTTCAACCATCGAATGGGCTACTTCGACCTTCAACTACGACTTCGACTTCGAATCAAATGATTCCAACTAAAAATCGTTCGACTATTCGACCATTCGATAGTCGAAGTACTGTCTCTTTAAGAAAAAACTTCGACCCCCTAGTTTGCCACTTAAAAGCTACCAAAGTCAATGTTAGCCTATGGGGAAGGTCCCCATAGGCTTGGCTAACTTTTTTTGGTCGAAGGATAATCCTTCAATCGTTGGATTTAAATCCTTTGAATCATATGATTCGAAGGATTTAATCATTCAATCGAAAGATTATTCCTTCGATCGTTTGATCAAACTATTTGCGCAAAGTCCTTTGACTTCGATATTCAAAGTCGAAGGATTTTAATACCCAGTCGAATATCGAGGGTTAATTAACCCTCGATATTCGACCCTTGATGCATTTGCCCCTTAGTGTTTTATTCTACTCCTCAGTATCACTAGGACCAACATATTCTTTGTGTGGTGGTTTTTCTGATACCTCTTTAATTTTTACTTCCCATATGTCTTTCTTTATTTAAAAAATAAAACACAAATACTGTTTAGGGATAAATGTATTCCTCATTTATAATGCAATCCCACTGCCTCTAAACCCTAACACTCTTTGTAAAGAGTGGATATTAGGTGCTCAAAATATTCAGTTCAGTTAGGATGAATTGACACATTGATCCGCTGTAAAAAAATATCTAATTTATCAATCACTTTTTTTCAGTAATAAAATTGCAAATGCTTTCTGAGAATTCTCAGGAATGAGCCACCACCTGAATTTTTACTAAAGCTGCCCATATAAATAGGAAACTGTGGACACTTTTTAGAAAATGATCAATTCAAAGAGAAGTGAAAAAGGTCCTACATTTTACCATCAAAAATCTGGTCAAGGTCATTCAAATTCTGGAAAGAATGGTTCTCTACAAATAGCTACTTACTGTGATCCTGAACATTCCAAGAATAGAGCAGTTAATTTTGTTTACAAGTTAAATTTATATAACTCACTGTTTTACATTTACTCACTGTATGGGGTTCTCATTCTGTAAAAACCCTCTTTAACATGCAATACATATTTTTAAAGTTGAGCTCTTCACAAGCCATGAGGTAAAACTGCTAATGTCAGACTATGCCAAGATATTGTACTGTACAATAAAAATGTGTTTTGTTGTTTTTCAAAGAACTGGCAAGAGTAGAAATAAGTTTTGTTGGAACATAAAACAGAAAAATGCAGAAAACAGTGGATTTGCACAGAACATGCTGTATATTGTAATGTACTTTTTATTACAGATGGCTTGAAAGTAAATTATGGGAAGAAACATCAAGGGCTCCAGTATATTTTGTTCTTCCCAGTGATGTTCTTAGTAAGAATAATCATTCAGAAAGTAGAGCTGCAATCTCTAAAATAGCATACGCTTTTATAGACTAACTCCCCATGATTAAATGCTTTGCAAAATCCAGGCACTATGATAATGCAAGACCATCAAAATTAAATGAAAATATAAATGATCTGATAGAATTATGTTTTGTGGTCCTATCCTCTTATTATTAATTGGTTTGTTTTTATATTTGTATTATCCAATATGTTAGAGATCATCCTATAAAATAAGTGGTGGGTAAAACATAATTAAGTCAAAACCATTAACAACAAAAGTCTGTTTTTAGCGTAAACAGAGGTGAAACATAAAGTGTGGAGGCCAATTTATTGAAGGTTGAATTTAGTTATTTTAGAGATTTTTGAAACCACAATTAAACTCAAATGGGGGAATGTAATAAAAGAAAAAATATTCACAATAAGTTATGCCTTTGCTAATTTAATATAGCTTTTGCAAACCCAGAAACTGGTTAGCAACCTTTCCACATTAGAAAAAGGTTTGCAAATATTATAGTTTCATTATACATTTTACAAAGGGACTAAGTTTTACCTGCAACTTACTAGCTGCTTTCAAAGTAAAACTCCCAAATTTGGCTGCCCTTTTATTAGACAACAGTGGGATCACCTGACTATAGTTGGAAAGGGTGGGACCACAAAATACAGTCAAATTTGGGAGTTTTACTTTGAAAGCAGCTAGTAAGTTGCAGGTAAAACTTAGTCCCTTTGTAAAATGTATAATGAAGCAATAGAATTCTTAATGAATCAGATGAAAATTGAGCATATGACTGGCCAGATATGGGATGACTTTGACGTAGTTGGCCAGCTTAAATATATTGCAATATATGGACAAACAATCCCTGTTTTGTTTAAAGGGTAAGGCATTTTTTAGTAGCAGAATGCACAAAATATATTGATAATGGGTTGAGTGCAGAGGAATCTTGCATTTGTCTATATGTATTTTATGGTCACAGCCTCATTGCACCCCTGCCTAATAGTTTTAAAAATTAGTGGTGAGCACAACTTTCCCTTGTTTGTTATAGTTATACAGGAGCAGTGACCAGCTCCATGTTGTAGCTCCCACCCTTCCCAACTATAGTCAGGTAATCCCACTGGTGTCTAATAAAAGGGCAGCCAAATTTGGGAGTTTTACTTTGAAAACAGCTAGTAAGTTGCAGGTAAAACTTAGTCCCTTTGTAAAATGTATAATGAAACTATAATATTTGCAAACCTTTTTCTAATGTGGAAAGGTTGCTAACCAGTTTCTGGGTAAAATGTACAGTATAAGGAAGCAATAGAACTTCTAATGCATCAGATATTATAGTTTGCATCACTGTGCAGTGAATGTAATAAAATTTCTTACTGAAAAGGTTATATTTGCTCCAGAAGATTACAACACTTTCAAGCACTTCTTAAAAGTGACCTTCCGACATTGAAATTAAAATTTGAATTCCGATATTGGCAAATTGAAAATTTGCAATGCACAATTAAAATCCATAATGCAATAACAGTTTAATGAAGAATATTACATTGCAAAATGAGAATTTGTATTCTTATTTGGGCAAATTGTTTTGCTGTTTGCGACTTTTATTACATACCTTATATTTCTCTAAAATTACAAATACCATGAAAGTTAATAAAAGATTATATAATAAAAATATTTTAGGGGTTCAAAGGGTTAAGTTCCCCTATGATCTGAAAATCCCTCATGGTTGGAAATCCCCTGGTGTGAACAGCTAAACGTTGAGCCTCAATTAGATATGGGAGGGGGAGAGAGTCCCTTTTTCCCAGTGAAGTGTTCCCTGGCATATCCAGATTTGAATAGAAGGTGTCACTGTTACACAACTCTTTATAAAACAGAGCTGTTGTGTGCCCTGTCTCTTTGCCATTATTACTCCAGGAGGGAGTGCATGTGGCTGCATACGTGGAGAGCCCAAGGGTGGACTGTCCCTTGGAGGGCTTGGGGTACGGGGCCCCAAGTATTGTGGAGCTAGATCTGAAGGAATTATCTGGATCTTAAGGCAGCAAAGAACTTCAAAGGAGCTGCCTGTGGATAGATTCCTGTAAAGATGCCTGGTGTGCTCGTACTCTGGATGAGTGTTGGGAGCTCAGCTTGAAGTGAAAGGAGAAGGCTTTGCATGCTCGGCTTGGACAGCTTGGGATCTCAGCCTGAGGATTTGAGACTCTGTGTATGCTTCTTCCAGAGTGTGAGGACAGGTTTTGTATGTGTACCTGATACATGGGAGCAACTACCTCATCCAAAGGAGAGGTACTTGTGGCAGGTAGCACTACCTGTTGTGGCAGGTAGCACTACCTGGGGAAAGTTAAGAGCTCTTGGGGGAAGGGATTGTGACTTTCTTTGTCCACCCGGAGAGGAGTGTGGGACTGTGTCCTGGTAAAGACTGTGTCAGGGTTGGACTTACCTCATGGGTCCCCCAGGGCAGGGGTGATATTGATATGTAATTGTATTTTACTTTCATATTTTCAGTTTATATAAAATTATAACTGCTAGAGTAGCCACCCAAAGGTGCCATTTCTGGATCCCACTAGATTCCCAGTATCTTTCATATAGCAAAGGGGATTCAGACTCTGTATTAACATTCTATTCAAGAGTGTACATTCTAAACTTCACAGGAGGGAGTTATTTATTTAAACTCAATTTTTTCTAATCAAGTTTTTTTTAGTTAACTCAAATTCTTAGAGAAAAATTTCAATTTTTCAAGATTTATTATGCCCCAAATCTGCTAAAAGTCTGAATCCAAAAATAATCCACGTAAAACCTTTTAAATTCATGTAAAATTCAATGGCAGCTGTCCCTTTAACCATTTGAAGATATTTTTAACCTTCACAATTTTTGGCAGTTTTGGGGTGTTTGCTTGGGAGTTTTGTTTTTGCTCAAAAACTAAAACAAAAACAAGTGTTTCGAGTGGCAATTTCATGTTGTACAATTCAAACGGAAACTCGAATTTTTCAAGTTTTTTAAAATATAAACTCAAACAAAATGTTATCTGATTTTTTCAACCTGAAATATTATTAAATAAGCCAAATTCATGAATGGAAGTTTGATGCTGCTAAAACATGACAAAAAATTAGTTATAGTAAATAACCCCCTTAATAAAGCTCACAACGTTGGAGCTTTTAAAGGAACAGTAAACACCAAAAAATTAAAGTATTTGAAAGTAATTAAAATATAACATATCCCTGCACTGCTATATCGGGTATGTTTTGCTTTAGAAAACTACAATACTTATATAAACAAGCTACTCTGTGAAATCCTTATATATTCTATTACAGGACTTTTCTGTTATCTGCTAAGTAGCCTGTGTATTTTTTCCTTTTTTAGCTTGAATGGCTACCAACCATTGCTACATAGCAGCCTATTTATGTAAACTATAGTAGTTTTTGTAAAACAAAAACTTACCTTTTACAATGCATGAGTACATTATATTTTAGCTATTTTAAAACCCTTGCATTTTTTGGTGTTATTGTTCCTTTAAGAAATATAGGAATACCACAAATCTTTGAGATTAGTGGAAAGAATGGGAATTTGATTGTTAGTGAATGGGCTCCTTAATAACCTTGAATTTTAAGTGTTTTAGACAAATGAATGATGTGAAACATACAATTTATGCAGAAATCCAGAAAATCAGCCTATTTATAAACAGGTTCATTTTAGTGATTTTAGATTTTTGAAACCACATGTTAGATGAAACGGCACTCACCAATCTCTTAGTTATTCGCCGGGTGCTAACCAAATTTATCAACAATAGTCCAGAGAAAGCACTCACGGCCATGACCATCAGCTGTATATCAAAATATATTTATTCGTGCATGGTGCATCATATATCAATATATATATATATATATATATATATATATATATATATATATATATATATATATATATATATATATATATATATATATTGATAGATAGACAGATAGATAGATAATATATATATATAGATCGATAGATAGATCAATAGACAAAAAGATGATAGATGATAGATAGATAGATAGATAGATAGATAGATAGATATTTGAAATTATAATTATATGACTTTGCTTACATTCAGTCATGATTTACAAGCAAGTTATCTTAAATATTCTGGAACAGAAAATATAGAAAGTCAATAGGAGGCTTACAGTATCAATGACTAATTATCTGGAAACCCTGGGCAGTCTGTGGTTTATAGCACTACATGGAATTCCTGACATGAGCTACAAATCACATGTGATGTATTACATAATTAGATATCATTATGTCACTATGCCATGGATACCAATAATAGCTAAATTGTGTATTTAATCACATGTGATTGATCATGGGAGATTTGCAGATCACATAAACCTCTCCAAAAAGAAGCCTTAATTTGATTTCCTTCAGAGGGAAATAACTAATGAAAAGCAAGCACAACCACAGTACAGCATAATAGCTTCAAAATAACACAATAATAGAGTGGTTGGCGGCAAAAGAACTCATGTCTGTTAGGCTTACCTTTGATTATGCAATGGCATACAGTTGTAATAATGAAGATTGGCATAATACCTGCTAAAATATTTTACTTTCAATTAAAGCAACATCTTCTATCATTCCAGTTTCATGTGAATATATATATATAGAGATATATAATTCATATTAATAATATAGTATATATTATATGCTTGATAGTTATTCTGTTAAATATGATTCCTCTTACTGAAATTGTTTCCTGACTAAGACAGATAACCCCCATGATTAGTGCACAATATTTGTTGGCTAACCAAAATTCAAGTACCTAGATCTGTAATAATGTAGTGTTTTATTCATAAATGCATAGTGCAGGTCCATTTGTCATGATATATATATATGTTTTACAATGTATGTTTTGCCTCCTGTCACATTACTGAAATATTTATTCATTCTTTCTGAAAAACAAATTTTCAAATTTGCTGCATTTGTTCTTAATTTATTCAGATTCATTTGCTAATGGTAACTGCCTGCTTTTGAATCTAAAGTGTTGTTCCTTCTATCCATCTTCTAATATAAACCCATTTTGTGTTAATTGTATCCCAATGTGTTTAGCTGCCCTTTAAATCTTTTTGCTATGGCACAATTCTTCATTACCATTTGTCTACTTCCAACAATGCACTCTATTTAATTAAACCAAGGAAATTCTCTGTCTAGTCAGCATGGGTTGACACTAATAAATGATAAAGAAACAGTTGTTAAGAAGGTCTATTCGCAAATTTTGGACCTTGCCACCTAGAACTGATGTGGACACTTACCATCTATTTTAATAGATACAGCATGTATTTATATAATAATATCATTTTACTAATTCATAAATATATATGTAAAAGTAAAAGTTAATGTACTATAATATAGAAGCAGGAAATCAGCAGTAGAAATCCTGTAATTTATTTTACCTTCTGCTATGTAATATGTATACCTTTTCATTTGCATTTTTTTTCTATACAACAATAACACCAAAATATTACTCCAGCGCTATTTTTTTTTTTGTCCTCCCTTTAAGTTGCCTTTAGTCTTTACTTTACTGATCCTTATATAGCTATCACATGCACAAAATTTAGACATACAAAGTAAGTGTATTTATTTCTTGTTCCTCTTAAAAATCTCCCTTGTGTAGGGGGGTGGCTTACCTTCACGCCGGATGGTAACTTAGAGAAAGAACTCCAGATGGTTAACAGCCAGGGCAACCAGATACACTGAAAAAGAAGATGGGTAAAAGTCAAAAACACAAACTGGACAAAGAGAAATGACAGGAGAAAAGACATTCACTAACATAAACCGAGTTGGCACTGCTTTTTACACTGAAGAAACCGGAGCACACACAACATGGCGACAGCACAAGAGAAAGCAGAGGGAACAGGAGACACTAAGCATGACTTTACAGACCAGGAGAGCAACATAGAAGAGGAAACAGATATTTCAACTTACCTTGCCAATCTGCCATCCAAAGTGGACATTAAAGACATGCTGCACAAAGTCACCTCCACCCTGAAAGAAGAACTGAGAGAGATAAAAAGGGACTTAATAATGCTTGCCAACAGAACAGAAGATCTGGAAACTAATCAAAGTCAGCTGATCTCTAACCAAAAAAGCATACACACAGCTGTATTATCACACAATGTAATGCTAAATGAAATGCAAGACAACTAGAGGACCAGGAAAACAGAGGGAGGAGAAATAAAATCTGAATAAGAGGAATTCACAAGTCCATTAAAAGTGAGGAAATAAAACCTGCACTACTGCAAACCTTTAATAATATTTTAAGCAAAGATTTATCTACAACATTAGACATTGAAAGGGCACAGAGGGTGCAAATCCCTAAAGCAGCACCACTGAATGCACCACGTGCATTAAATTTGTTATTCTCAATGTAAAAAATGGAAAGATGCACCTTTAAATTTAAAAGGGAGGAACATTTTCTTCAAGATGCTTATATTTGCTAAATTAATTTATCCCACAATGTAACGCTAATCTACCATTATTGATTAAAGTTTTAAATTCAGCTTTGTCATCCTTTTAGTGGATCTTTTTTAAACCAAAGATTGCCTTGACCAAGTTACAATTTCAGTAATCAAAAGGTGGTTTAAATGTACCTATTTCAGCAAATTTAATATAGCCTTGATACGTTATGTTATGGAATGGATATGTGGAGGGTTTAGATATACTAATCCATAAATTAAATCTCGGCATCCTTCTTTTGGTCATATTTTGTAGATTCTTCATAAGATATGGTGTGATATTCCCAAGTACTTCAAAAGTAATCCAATTTTTAGAGATTCCCTGTATGTTTGGTTTTTTAGAACCATGGCATGGATCATCGTATTACACCTTTTACTCCAGTTCAAATTTTAAAGGATTTTGTTTATTCATTTCCTTCCTCTTTACTTGGATTTGCTAAAAGATATATTGGATCTAGATAAAGGCAAGATTCTTTCTTGGGAAGAGTTACAAAATAAATTTTACCTTTCTGACAGGGAGATAGTTTTATATTTTCAAATTAAAGAACATCTATGGTTATATTTTAATGCTAGTTCATTAGGTCATGCGAGTAATGACTTGACTCAATTGATTAACACTGGCTTATAAAACTTCCTTTTTGTAATAAAGTAAATGTTATATCTAGTAACTTTCTAAATTTTCTTTTAAAAATGGAAGACCCTTTTCTGCTAGTTGCTGATGAAAGTTACTGGATTATTCTATTACATCAGCCCAGCTTCTTAAGTCTCTTAAGAGTTTCAGTACTAGATTGGGAGCTGAGAACTGGAAACTGCAACATTTTAAGTTAATACATAAGGGTTATGGTTCCTGTTACAAAAAAGTTTTAAATCTTAATAATAGCTCTTATTGCCCAAAATGTGAGGCTAAGAATGTGGATATGTTTCATTATTTCTGGTTATGCCCTTTAATCTCTCAGTTATGGGAGAGATTGGAAAGGTCTCTCTCTCTTAGCCTGGAGAGGAAAATCAAACTATATTAGTATTTGCTTTGTTAAATTTAATTGAGGGTGATAGTTTTTTTGACAACTCAGCCTTGAAATTAGAAAAAGAGATTTTGAATTTATTACACCTTTTCATGAATGCTACAAGGAAACTTATATCTCATTATTGGATAAAGAAGGAAGTTCCTACTTTAAAGGAAGTTCTTGTTTCTCTAAGTCAGTTATGCTTGCAAGAAGCTTTTAGATATCATTTTGAGAAAGAAGTCCTCCTTTTCTTTTTATTGTCTTTGGTCCAGATATCTAGATTTATTTGACAAACCCAAAAAGGAATTGTTGACTAAATTGGGATTCGTAAGGTCATCTGAACAAGGAGATTGAGGGTAAAAATATTTCATGGAAATGATCAAATGATTTCCCATTTTATGTTCTACGTTCTTTTACTTCATGCATTTTTCTTTGCTCTTATGTAAATTATTATTGTTTATTTTTTTTTGTTTGTGTTCTGATTTCTTTTTATGATTTAAGTTGGATCTTTATTGCTCTAAGTTTCTTCATGAAGATCATTATTTGTTATTTTATTTGTATGCTTCTACATTCAATATTTTGGAATTTTGTTTATGTACTGCTCCATTTTTTACTTGTTTATGAAAGATAATAAACACATTTTTAAAATGAAATGAGAAGCCAATTGAGAGTGTTGTGCAGCAATCTGAAAAAATAAATTAATACTCCATTGCAAGAAATACATACTCTAGAACAAACACATCAAAGCTATCAAAGGATATCCAGGTTCAACTAGAAAATAAAAGTTTACAATTGAAGGCTATTTTAGACCAATGCACTTACAAAGCCTACATGAACAGCACACAGCGATTCTATAAACTGGGAGACAAATGTAATAAACATTTTGCTCACATATTAAAGAAACGAAATCCAGTAACCCACGTTACATTGATAAAATATATAAAGAACAAAAGATATGTCATGACACACAGAGTATAGCAAAGACCTTCCAGCAATACTATCAAACCATATACAAACTTAAGACTGATGGGTCAAACAAAGAAAATTCTGAAGATATAAAAATGATCTCCTTAATCTATTTAGCTAGTGAGAAAGACCCCCACATTGATAGTTACCACCAACACGAGAAGGCGTTTCCTGGGCCTTCTTTGATAAGATAAATCCCTCATGGACTTTGACCTAGGAGAAATAACAATACAATGCATTTTGGCATTATATCTCCAACCCCATGCTGGAATAAGAGTCAATGGAATGCTACCCCCCCAGTTGACATAAACAATGGGACAAGGCCCCCTGTCCCCCTGCTTTTCATTTTGTGATGGAAACACTACTATCACATATAAGACTAAGCTGAATATCACCACAAAGAAGAAACCACAAAGAATTCAAAATTGATGCATATGCAGACAACCTTCTGATGTTTATCACTAACCCAATAATCTCCTTTCCCAATGTGCTCCAGCTGAAACTTTTTAAGGTGAATTATACCAAGTCAGAGATCCTCAACGTAAATATAGCAGAGAACATAAGGAGTTCACTAGAACAAAGTTTCCCTTTTAAATGTGCCAAAGAAAACATTAAATACCTGGTAATAAAAATACCTTTTTAAATACCTGGTAATAAAAAAAAAGCTCCTTACAACACACTATTGATGAATGGAGGAAACTAAATTGAACCTGGATAGGCAGAATCCAAGCGACTAAAATTATACTTATTGGGTCGACTTGGAAAAACTTCATATGGACATACCCTTAATTGATTATCTCTGGAACACACCAGAGACACTCAACAACACAATAAAAACACTCCCACTAATAGGACCAACATTCAATTGTTGGTATAAAAACAGAGATACCAGGTTACTTATAAAATCCACCTACGTCTTGTTGCAACCACTGATAGACAACCCCCTTTTCAAACCAGGCACAGAACCAGGAGCATTCAGGAGGTGGCACCAGATAAAGGGAAGACCTACCAAAATAACAGATTTTATCAAGAATAACACAGTGATTCCACTTGTGGAAATACAAAAAAGATTGGCCTCTCACCCAAGAAATGTCTGAAAATTACAACCAATTGCATTACTTCATACAAAAAACAAAAGAAGCAGATTGGAACAGACCACCACCAACATCTTGGAAAAACATAATAGAGCAACCAGTTATCATTAGTAAACCAATATAAATATACTATAAACTCCTATTAGGAAACTTTAATACTCCAAAACAATCTGCCCACAAAGAATGGGAAAAAGAGCTAAACATTACAATCTCAAATGCACTTTGGAAGAAAACTCTGGCTGCAATACAAAAAACATCCAGTTAAAAAAATGTACCCAAAAAGCTCTGAGATATGCTGGAGATGTGAACAGGAAAGGAGAATACATACATATTTGGCATACATGTACGAAACTGAAGAATTTTGGAAAGGGGTCATTGAAAAAATAATGAAGGTTACTGAAATCACTATACAAGAGACAAAGTTGCCCCTAATCCTTTTAAATATAATAGAAAAGAATAATTTATTTGCATACACACTTAGGGGCATATAAAATTCAAATTCAAAAAGATCAACCAAAATTAAGTCAAAGTTTTTTTTGGTTGAATAGGTCAAATAAATAGGTCTGCATTCGGCCAAATTGTAATTGTTCAAATCGAAGTAATAGTGTATTGGATCAAATTTGATTTGAAGATTTTCCCCCCAAAAAACTTTGTTTTTTCAAAGTCCACCAATTTACTCCAAATAGGTTCTAGGAGGTCCCGCATAAGCTAAAACAGTAATTTGGCAGGTTTTAGATAGCGAATGGTCAAAGTCAAATTTTTAAAGAGACAGTACATGATAAATTTCGATATTCAAATTTTATACTTTTTTTCATTCGAAAACTAACCTCGACCTTTGACACATCTGCCCCTTACTGTTCCTTACACTTGCTCAGTGCGGCTAAAATGCAGATGCCTAGATACTGGAAGCAGACGATTCCTCCAAAATATAACGAATGGGGAAACCTAGTTGAGGAAATAAAAAAACTGGAAGAAATTACACATATGATCCATAATACGAGCGGTAGTTATTGGAAAATATGGGACCATTGCCTTTCTTTCCTAAAATAACACTTTCCCTACCAACATAGGATAGACAGAGATATAAAAGAAGATCAAGAGGTGTAATGGAGAGCACTTAGGCCACAACTAATGGGAATACCTTAATCATATGTTTTAAATACTGTGATGTTGTTTAGATAATAACCTACTGTTGAGATTTGTCTCAAAACAAAAAAATGGGAAACAATATAAAACAATCTTTGAACCTCCTCCCCCCTCCTTGCTTTCTGTATCCCCTACCCATGTTTATAAAAATATGAAAATAAAGAAGGTTGAAAAAAAATCTCCCTAGAGACACTGGTGGGAGGGAGAAGTCAGATTTGGATTTCTAATTTTCTAATGTTTGAAAGAAAGGCTATGAAGGTTAACACTGACCTGTCAAATAAAGCATTTATGGCCTACCTCTCAATGCTGTACATCATAGCTACCCAATCCAGAGCACTTGAAAAAAAGTGCTAAAAAAGAGCAAAATGGATTAACTTCTTGCCTTGCAAGAAAAACCTTTACTTGAAATCCACGTGCTTATAAAATGGAGCTGGGCTCCCACTATGTGATGTAAGAAAACATAGGCGATTGGTGTGTGATGCAACAGCCAACCACAGGTAAGCTACAATTGACTGTCCATATGATTTGTCTACATCTCACTGACATTCTAATACCCTTGATATCTGATAGGGTTGATACTATTTTCCATCCATTGGACCAGGTTCAATTTGGTGAGAAAAAAGGTTTATCAACTGAAAACTCATGGACGAGATTCAATTTGAGATCCAATTCTATTCAGAAAAACATATCTCACTGTTTATCACATGAAAAGTTTTTTCTCCTCTAATTGAATCTCATCTATGAGTTTTCACTTAAAATAAATTGTAAAGATAACATTATCTTACTGAATTGAATCTGGCTGACTATTTGACTTTGTTCCTCTCCAATTATATGATAAATGATAAATATATTTTATGTTTGCTTTTTCATGAAAGAAGCCGATTCAGTTTTAACATTTGCAGACTTTTGACCCACTAACATTTTTTTAAATATTAAAGGGGTAAAAGGTCTACTAATCATTGGAATTACTGCATGACATTGCTGTATAGGAGCAGTTATCTTGAATACACTATAAATGCATTTTTTTCAAGGGAGATTGAATGCTGACTAATTGACTTTTAACAACACAGCAGCATTGTATGGCTTCCAGAATACACTTCCATTGTATGTTTACACTGTATCTAACAAACTGAGTCACTAAACAAAATCAAATTGGCCATTTCCCATTTGGTTCTACCCCCTTCTTCAATATTACTGTTGAAGGTGTGCTCGTTAATCCTGTTCAGCACTCCGTCTGACTATTTTCAACACCTTACTGTAAAACCTGATACTTTTTTTCTTTTCAGCATTGCCAATGTCCATTTCTTTTACACACCTTAGCTTGGATGCATTTAAACTCCTTATTTCCACCATAAAGACATATGAACAGTGTCATGATACAGGCCTGTAATAGTTAATAAAACAGGCCAAGGTATCATGAGAAATATTTCTGCCAACATCTAAATCAGACACACAACAGGCCTCTTTTCACTATGGTCAGAGCTGTAATGCCCTCCTCCATGCCCTGGCTGATAAGAGCCATTCCATGGGGAGGGGTTAGCCCAAGGAGTGAGAACTTAAAGTTCCCAGCAAGACCCTCAAAGGTGAAATAAAGGTTACATATAATGTATACTCCAATATATTTATCCTTACAGAACCCATACCTGTTGTACGAACAGTATAAAAAACTGATGATGGGTTCAAGGCAATTTCGATCAACAAAAGAGTCTTTTTGCCGCACACCACTTACTTTCTTGCTGGGTGCATCCGTATCCCTGGCTGCCTCCACGCCAATTGTTACAACGAATGAATGTCCAAAGTGGGAAGGAGCACACCAGAATATGCAGGCAATGCCTTAGTTCATTTGCAGATTTATTGAGTGCACAAGCTTTCGGGGACACAACCCCTTCCTCAGATTGCACCTGAGGAAGGGGTTGTGTCCCCGAAAGCTTGTGCACTCAATAAATCTGCAAATGAACTAAGGCATTGCCTGCATATTCTGGTGTGCTCCTTCCCACTTTGGACATTCAAGGCAATTTCATCATTCCAAACATGACTAGGTTTGGTACTCTGTGTATTAGATATGGATATCTGGGCAGGGGCAGGTCACACAGTATTGATGTTAAGTATCTATGGAATCCCTGAGAGAATTAATAACCAATGAATATAATATCATCTCTCTCTTATGTTCCAATAAGGAGTTATGGTCATTATATTCTTGGACCAGTTCCTACTCACAGGAGGTCATAAAAAAACTCAATCTGTGTCCTGCTAGGCCATGCCCCCTTACATTCCTGAGGGAGGGGGGAGTGTGCAGTTACCTGATGCCCTGAAATTACTGATAGTCAGCTCTTCTGACTAAACTTTGGATTTACTTTGGAGGACCAATTGCGATTGGAAGTTATCCCGTTTGTTTCCCCTTGCCTCCAGGACCAGGAATTCTATATCTTTGGAGTTACAGATGAAGCCACTTGGATTTGTGAGTTAAATGCGTCATGACTCAGGGGTAATTGAAGAAACTGTGTTATCTTAAGTCATCTGAACTCATTTAATGCATTTAACCTTTTCATTAGCATACCAAAGCTCCATTGTTCACAATGGTGAATGCTTTAATTAGATGGGATGTTGTGACGCAGTTTTCTGTGTTAAATGGGATATCTGTGTTTAGCTATTCTGTGTCAAACAGACAAACCAAAGTGGCTGCATCTGTAAGTATAGGTTTTCCATGTTTTCCCTTTTATTTTACAACTGTTTGTATTTGTATTATTGAATGTGTGTCTCTTTTTGTAACATCTTTTTGTTAATTGCACTGTTATACCTTTTATAATATTAAAGAGAATTTAATAAGATTGTCTTTGGTGCTCTAAACGAACCTAGCCTGAAAGAGTGTAACTGTGAGCTTTAACCCTCTGCATGCTGAAGTACTTGTTGAATCAGTAGGAACTAACTGACTATAGTGAGTGTTTAATGCATTGGTGTATTGTATACCTGTCAGAGAGAACAGGGGAATAGTCACATTAGGTTTCTATCGCCTGTGAATGATAGATGGTGGGAGATTTGTGGGTGTTGGTTGGTGTTAGGGGTGCTTTTGTGTTAGTCTAACCTGTGTGCAAGGTGGGTGAGCAACTGAGTGAGAGACCCCTGATAGCCACACCTAAAGTCACGTGCGGTTGGAAGTACCGTGTCTGTGACAAACAGGTTACATAGCAGATAACAGATAAGCTCTATAGAATAGAATGGTGTATTACAAGGCTTATTGGTTATCTGCTTTGTAAGCAGCACCTTTTCTCCTTTTTCCAGCTTGAGTGGCATCCCCTGTGGCTACACAACAGCCTGTTTATATAAACTATAGTAGTCTTTCTGAAGCAAACACAGAACTTTTACCAACGCAACAGTGCATCATATTTTAATTACTTTGATACACTTAAATTTGGTGTTACTGTTCCTTTAAATCCCAATTATTTGTGTTTTACAAATCCTATTAAATAGGAGTGCTATATAAAAAATGTTTTTTTAAGGATAAATCAATCATAATGTGTTACTTAGTTGCCTTACTTTATATATTAGTCTACTCAATAGTGCCCTTGTAAAATCAATGACCAAAATACAGATGAAATAATTGGATTGAAAAATAGATGACTAAAATATTGATGAGGATGATGTATAGAATGTTGTATAACCAAGCAAGCTTTTATCCTAAAAATCAAACTAATGCATCTTTTCTTAGAAACAGTGTATTGTTTCTCAACACATACAGACTAATTTAGGAAGCCAGGGACAATCTGCTAAATACTTTGCACATTGCCCCATGGTCTGAATCCTAAGGTCCAGCTATTTGCAGTGGTAGACTAGGGAGTCCAAATGGTTATACGTATGCAATATGCAATGCATTGATACACACAGGACAGCACATCTCTATGCCTGTGATGTTTACAGCCTAGATTACATGGTTATTTTGGGTAATGTAAAGTCATGCACCTTGGATGTTTAAATATCCAAGCCACTAATACCCTTAATGGGACTGCACTAGTCAACTCCATAATGGAAAAGGAGCATTGAGTCCTTTTGATAATACACTTTGGTCTTCAGTTCTCAAACAGAGAGGGTTCTCAAATTAGAGAGGGTATAGAGAAGGGCAACTAAGCTGATAAAAGTTATGAAAAATCTTAGCTATGAGGAAAGACTGGCCAGGTTGGGGTTGTTCACATTGGAGAAGAGGCGCTTAAAGGCACAGTTCAGTGTAAAAAAAAAACTGGGTAAACAAATAAGCTGTGCAAAATAAAAAATGTTTCTCATAAAGTTATTTAGCCAAAAATGTAATCTATAAAGGCTGGAGTGACTGGATGTCTACCAGAATAGAACATTACTTCCAGCTTGTCAGTAGGGATGTAGCGAACTGTTCGCCGGCGAACTAGTTCGCGCAAACTTCGACTGTTCGCGTCCGCCGCAAGTTCGCGAACGTCGCGCGACGTTCGCCAATAGGCGTTCGTATCAAAAATCGTTCGACCATTCGACCATTCGATTCCTTCGACCGCTAAAATCGAAGGATTTTCGTTCGAATCGAACGATCGAAGCCATTGGATTGAATGAAATCATTCGATCGAATGGCTTCGATCGTTCAATTCGAACGAAAATCCTTCGATCGAACGATTAAAATCCTTCGATCGTTCGAATCGAACGATTTTCGGATGTTCGAAGTTCGCAAACTGTTCGTGAACTGTTCGCATTTTTTGCCGGTGTTCGCGAACGGCGTTCGCGAACACATACTCGGCAGTTCGCTACATCCCTACTTGTCAGCTCTCTAACTAAAGTCAGACTTTAAGGGGGGCCACATGGGACATAAATGTTCAGTGAGTTCTCTTTTGATACTCAGCATGCAGGTCAGATTCGAAAGCAAAAATGTATGACCCATGTAGCCCCCCTCAAGTCTCTGATTGGTTACTGCTTGGTAATCAGTGGAAACCAAGGGAGCTGCAAAGCGGGAAGTAGTGTTTTGGCTATTAATTTAGACATCTATTTACCTAGTTTTACTTTTACACTGAACCGTCCCTTTAAGGGGTGATATGATAACTATGTATAAATATATTAGGGGAACAAATAATAATCTCTCTAATGCTTTATTTATGATTAGGTCTTTCTAGCTGACATGTGTCACCCATTCTGATTGGAAAAGAGGAGTTTCCATCTAAATAATCGGTGGGTTGTTTTACAATGAGAGCTGTAAAGATGTCTGATTTTCTCGTACAGGCTGATACATTAGATAGCTTTAAGAAGGGGTTGAATAACTTTTTAGCAAGAGAGAGAGAATACAGGGTTATGAAAGGATGAAAGATAAAAGGATTTTTGTTGCCTTCCTCTGGATCAACTAGTGGTTAGACAGGTTATATATAGACTTAAAAGGTTGCACTTGATGGACTTGTGTCTTTTTTTCAACCAAACTTACTATGTATGTAGATCCTGCACTCAATTTAAGCTGTGCTAGTATTTCCTGCGAGACTCACCCTGCCTGCTTTGTATAATCAACAGTGTCTTTGGATTCACCTGCTTATCTGTGGCAATAAATATGGCTTCTATCTTTTCCCTGACCCCAATCGGAGTCCTGAACTAACTCAGAGCCAGGCAGAACCCCATATCTTTCATACAACTGATAGTAGTTTATATTAGTGAGCCACAATCATATGGTCAGCTATGTTTAAAGTGAACCTGACTCATTTGAACATTGTAGCTCTTTAAAAGAGTGTTCTGCTATTTTATATTTTCTCTGTGGCTTCTATAATATATTCAGGCTGCTGCAAAAGTAAGCAAACATTTTGGGGAATTCAGGGGAACATGACCTGCCTTCCATTTGCATGCAACTTGGCAGGGGCTTGAGCTTAAAAAGCAATAGTACAACAGGTGAACAAATGATTCTCTTTTCCTGCTGACACCTTTTAATGTTGCTATGAATTGGTTAGAGCTTTCAACTCTACCCCATTCATGCACACCTGTGGGTCATTTGTATAAGATTATATAGAGTGGATAGAAACAATTATTTGCCTTCATTATTAAATGCAGCATATGAATCAAGAATACAAAAATATATCAGTAAGTAGAAAATAACTGTGCAATGGTAGAAAAAACACAGGTTACCGAAAAGTAAGGAAGAAGGTAGAGTTAAAAGAAATCAGCATGCAATTAATAGAGCAAATATAAAGCAAAAGTTATGCATTGAGTAAATCAAGCTAAATATCAACTGACAGTGCTGTACAAAACTGGATGTTAGGTAGAACTTAAAATAGAAGGGTTGAAAGATTTTTAAACTACATTGTAGTATAATAGACCTATTCTTCGTGTCCTTCCTGTGATGTTTCACTTTATATGGTGCTCATTGCTCTGGGAAACTTGAGTCCTCTAAAAACATTGTTCAATTTCCCAACAGAACGTTGTCCTTTTGACAGTTCACAAATTTTGTGACAAACAGATACAATTTTATCCATACTGATTTACTACACAATTTCCCGCCAGTTCAGCTGCATAAAAAGCACTGATGCAATAAATTAATTATTCAGAATTAGTCATCAGACTCTAATCAGCTGTGAATCAACATTGAATAATTCAAACTGCTGCTCCCAAACATCCATAATTTATACAAGATTTATGCTCATTTATAATCACTACACAAACAAGGTTCTATAAACAGCACAGATTATTCAGGCTTAAATTCATAAGGTCCATTAAACTTCTACAAAGTAACCACATACAAATACAAAGCTTTTATTTCTTATAATTTTTTATTTTATTTTGCATATCAAGCAAAGTAAAGTAACATAGAAGATAAAGAAAATAAGTAGGAAATAAGTTAGGTAGAGGTTCAGATGATAGTATCTCGGAATATAAAGTAGACACAATCAGACATTCTGTACATCTAGCCCCAGTTTCTGACAAGGGAGGGAGATATTTTGGAAATTGTATCAAGAATTGTAGGTCATAGGTTCAAGGAATTTCCAATGCCCTTTGCATTTTGCATGTCTTCTGAAACTATACACAATATCAATTCTCTAATTTTACTGTTTTGTTTCTTGATACAATTTTCTCAAACATCATATAATATTATAATATCCAACATCTACATTAAATAAACCCAGATATAATGCACCATTGTGGCTCATACAAGACGGAGGATTTAACAACTAGATTCAATTTTTTTCCACAATGTGTGTGTGATTTTTGTAATCTAAAACTCACAAATTCGAGTTAGCGATTTATTAACTACAAAAAACTTGAATTTTAAATTCTGCATCTCAAAGCTGCAGAGTTAATGTAAGTCAGTGGGAGCTGTTCTAGACCAAATTCAAGCAATTTTTTGATGTTTTTCAGCTTGTAAACTCATAAATTTGAGGTATTCAAGTTTTTTCCAAAATTTTATTTGGTTCAACTTTTTTATATTCGGATTATTTAATAAATAGCCAAATATTAGCATTTGTTTTAATAGTGAGCTTGTTTAAAGTAGAAAAAGCCTCTAAAATAACACAAATGCAACTTTTGAGAAATATGCATCTGATCTACCTCCAAAAACATTTGCACTAATAAGTCAAATTTACTGGGTGTTTAATGGCCCAACATTTTATTGGTAAATACCTGTAGGTAACCATAGCTGAAATGTTTACATAGATACAAAAACACTGATGTATCAGCCAGTAAGTAATATGTATATATAGTCAGACCCACAGACAAATTTGTGAAATGGTATTAAAGTCAAAATTAAGATATTTTTTCACCATTTTCGAGTGATCGGCTCCAACCTTTTTAGACAAAAGAATAGTGTTCCAGTTTGTGCACAGGGGTTCCATTCCCTGACTGTAAACTGCTACATTGTTTGATATAAAACAATTAAAAAATAACTACAGAGATTCTGTGTACACCCTAGCTGCCAGCCTCTAATAAAATGATCAAATTCTGTAACTTCACATGCAAAAATATTTATTTAGATAAACTAAGCACTTATGTCCAATTTCGAATTTATGTGATTTTTTTACTATAATAAATTCTAATATACTTACAATTCGTATGGGAGGTTATTTAAGAAAAAATATGACCGTCTTATATTCAATTGAATAGTCCCGACCCAAAAATTCAGATCTATAAGTTTCCCTCCAAAAAAACTTGAATGTCAGAAAGGCAATAAACATATTCAAATGGTTCAACCAACCTCTGTCATTGACTTGTAAATAAACTTGTCAGATTTTAGGTGGTGAATATTCAAATTATAACTGTTTCCAGTATCGAGGTGTGATAAATCTCACATTCAAATTAGATCTAATGGGAACGATTTAAAAATGTAATTTGTATTGTAATCGAATATGAACTAAACTTGACAGGTTATTTGAATTAGAACTGTTTTCATGGTCGAGTAATGATAAATTTCACATTCAAATTTACATTCCAATTGGGGGATTAAAATACGAATTTGTGAATTTTGACATCAAAATAAATTCGACTTCACTATTTGACCCTTAATAAATCTGCCTTTATTGGGAGGCACATTTATTAAAGGACAAATTTTGAATTCATGTGAGTTGTTTTTTAAACTTTATTAAATTTGAATATATTAAAAATTTGACTGGGAGGTTATTTACAAAAAAATCGATATCTAAAACTCGGACTAATTTTACCGACTCGAAAATGCAAATCCAATTCAAATTGAATTTGGCTAAACTCAATTCAAGTTTTTTCTCAGAAAAAAACTTGAATGTCAGGATGGCTACTAAGATGTCCAAATTGGTCCCTTAACCTCTCCTATTGACTTATACATGAACTTGGCAAGTGTGGCATATTTGAGTTCTCAAAGGGCCAAAGTATGATAAATCTTGAAATTCAAAATAAAACTCAAATTGAGTTTGGATAATTCACAATTCAAATTTGAGAGTTTTGACCATAAAAAAATTAGAAAATTTGGATTCTAATTAAAGTTTTCAATTTGACCCTTAAAGGAAAACTATACCCCCAAAATGAACACTTAAGCAACATTAAGGGGCCGATTCACGAAGGGTCGAATATCGAGGGTTAATTAACCCTCGATATTCGACTAGGAACTAAAATCGTTCGACTTCGAATATCGAAGTCGAACGATTTTGCGCAAATCCTGCGATCGATCGATCGAAGGATTTTTCATTCGATTGAACGATTAAATCCTTCGAATCGAACGATTCGAAGGATTTTAATCCAACGATCGAAGGAAAATCCTTCGATCAAAAAATCCCAGGCAAGCCTATGGGGACCTTCCCCATAGGCTAACATTGACTTCGGTAGCTTTTAGCTGCCGAAGTAGGGGGTCGAAGTTTTTCTTAAAGAGACAGTACTTCGACTATCGAATGGTCGAATAGTCGAACGATTTTTAGTTCGAATCGTTCGATTTTCGTAGTTGAAGGTCGAAGTAGCCCATTCGATGGTCGAAGTAGCCCAAAAAAACTTCGAAATTCAAATTTTTTTTAATTCGAACCCTTCACCCGAATTTAGTGAATCGGCCCCATACCGTAGTTCATATCATATTAAGTGGCATATTAAAGAATCTTACCAAACTGGAATATATATTTAAGTAAATATTGCCCTTTTACATCTCTTGCCTTGAGCCACCATTTCGTGATGGTCTCTGTGCTGCCTCAGAGATCACCTGACCAGAAATACTACAGCTCTAACTGTAACAGGAAGAAGTGTGGAAGCAAACGACACAACTCTGTCTGTTAATTGGCTCATGTGACCTAACATGTATGGTTTGTTGGTATGTTTGTGAGTACAGTGAATCCTACGATCCCAGGGGGCGGCCCTTATTTTTTAAAATGGCAATTTTCTATTTATGATTACCCAATGGAACATACTGTACTACTAGAAAAGTATATTATTATGAAAATGGTTTATTTACATGAAGCAGGGTTTTACATATGAGCTGTTTTATGCAATATCTTTTTATAGAGACCTACATTGTTTGGGGGGTATAGTTTTCCTTTAATAAATCTGCCCCTTAGTTTCTATTTGGAATAATTAGCATTATATTTGCACTTGAAACTATTTCATATATGTTTTTCTGCTACATTCATTAAGTTCACATGATATCAAAAATTTGCAAGTGCCAATAACGTCGGGAAGAATTTTATATTTTCTTTTACTCTCTCACATACAATTGTCATTAAAGCTGCAATAGCGGCAGCTGTTCATAATGATATGCCTCATTTCTCACTTGTGCAATTTCATAGCAGAGATTTTAACATTTCCCAAATGACCAACTCTCTAATTATGTAACATTCAGTAAAACTGAGTCACAGTGAAAAGTTAAACATCTTTTCATCCATCATTTATATTGTACGTTACAGGTATTTTAATGTTTTTAAGGTCTTATTAAACCTTAAGACATCTGTTAAAGCTATGGAATACATGCACCCATTTTATATCACAATACACTTTGCTGTGAGTTAACAGATGTGCACTGTACAGTTCTGTTAATTTTTACAAATTTTGCAAATCATAATATGAATCATCAACCTATTAGTATATTTATTTCAAAATTCTTTAGACAATTATTTGCCATATCCATCTATGATTAGTATTATATAGTGTCAGCACAATTATTACAGTGCTAATTAATCTTAGAATTATCAGAAGGCAATTAACCTGTCTGTAAGTTTTGAAATGTGGGAGAAAACACGAGTAAATATCTATCTATCTATCTATCTATCTATCTATCTATCTATCTATCTATCTATCATCTATCTACAGTTATCTATCTATCTAGTTAGAAAAGCTGGTACAGGTGTGGGATCAGTTATCCAAAATGCTCAGGACCTGGGGTGTACTGAATAACAGATCTTTCCTTAATTTGGATTCCTAAAGTATACTATAAATCATGTAAACATTAAATAAAACCAATAGGCTGTTTTTTCTTTCAGTAAGAATTACTTATATTTTAGTTTGGATCGAGTACAATGTACTGTTTTAATATTACAGAGAAAAAGAAAATCATAGATTATTTAAATATTAGTTTATTTAGATAAAATGAAGTCTAAGGGAGATGGCATTTCTGTAATCCATAGCTTTCAGGATAACATAATCCTGGATCCCTTACCTATAGTGCATTTGCCCCCACAGATAATCTTTTTCTTTCATGAGGGTGCTCAGTGTATGCTAATGGTGGTTGCAGACTAAAGAAAAAAAATGCCAATTGAGTGAATTCCATCTAAATAATGGTAGCTAAAGGTAAGGTAAGGAAGCTGCTCTAGGAAACATTGTGGGGGAACTCCCAGAGCTGTAATGATAGGTGATTATGGAGTAGCTACCCTGGTGAGGCAATGAAGAGCTTGGCAATAGTGACACTACTATGTAGCACAGGATCATTACCATTGTATTCCATCTGAAGCCAATGGGGTTATCCGAAAAAACCTATGCTGGTGAGTGCCACAAAAATATAGTTTTATGACTTTTTGTGAGTACTTTTACATTGAGTTAATATATAAACCTGCAGAAAGAATGCCTTCATCATTTAATTTGATTTTAGGGATTGTAAATACATATTTATTTATTTGAATAAGACCACAAAGGCATGCAAAATGTTTTCTTTTCAACCACAGCAGGGGGCTAGAGATGAGACATTTTTAGACTTTTTTTGTTTTAAATATATGTTTAGTCAATAGAAATAATGCCCTGTATAAAAATACTTAATATTTAACAATGCTTTTCCAATGAACCATTTCTAAGGACAGAGAAGGCTAATTATTCTTATCCCTGTAAAATGATGATGATTATTATTTTTTGCTTATAAACTTTTGTCTTGTAAACCCAGGCACATCTTTGTTATCATTGAGTAATTGCTTCATTTTTATCAGAAGATATTATTTTTGTAGCTTGGAGGCATTCAGCTAATGAATATATTTTGGCCACATGCTGTTCTCTTGATGCTTGGTAGCGTTCAGCTGGAGTTCTTTGCTACAAGTACAAACATAGACTTGTGGGATTCCTACTTGTTTCAGTTGCCATGGATAATATGTTAGATAGCTTTAATACATCTGTGTGAATTTCTCCCTGGAGTTTTGCCTTGACAAGTTAGACTGTAAAGAGAAGAGTGAGAAGCCATAATCTTCAAGCTGTATGAATAAATGATTGATCAAGTACTAAGGGTGTAAACAGCTCACAGTAGTATTGGCAGCATGTGGCACAATAAAACAAGATAATCAGTGTAAGGGAAAGACAAATGCACCCAGTAGACAGTCGATACATTATCAAAAAAAACACCAATGTCACTACAAACTACTTGTGAGATTTGTTTTAATAGGATTATCTTTGCTATACATATGCATGTATTTTAATTTTTTTAAATTGCCTGCAAAAGTCATTCAGAGTAACTCTACATTCCAGGACGTCTGTTACGTTAATCAGTGCATAGCCTGATCTATGAATCTTACAAATTAGAAAGAGGAAATCATTGATTATTTGCAATTGAATTAATTATACTTTTTTTCCTTCTTGTGTCAAAAAGAAGGCCATTGATGTCCAGTAGGAAAAATATACTGCAAAATAAATACCTCAGATAAAACCTTAAATAACGGTTAATAGCTTATGTTTTAGATTAGGATTTTCAGAATGGAGTTGATCAGCTCACAGATTGAATTCTATTTTTTACGCACAGAAATGTATTCAACTAGATTTTTGTTAACATAGGGAGTTCCTAACTAAAATCTGAAATGTTCTCATTATTTTACTAAAACAAATTCAACCAAAATTCCATCCACAATTTTACCTTATTTATCAATAAAATAATTGAAATAATTCAGTGCAGGAAAAGACAACTATAAACTCCAATAAACAAAAATTTGAAGAAACCCAGCACAGATCATGATATCTTGAAATTGTAAAAGAGGCTTCTGCCACTGTCTTCTAAATCACCTCAGCAGGTTTGAGATGGAGTATTTCTTTATTCTGACTTTTAGCAGCCTCAGGGTATAATGAATCTCGAAAAATTGTGTTTTTCCCTTTAAACCAGAAAAAATTGGACTTTAGTCAATAACCCACTAAAAATAATTATTTTTTTTATCTGCAAAATGTTTGGATAACTATTGTATTTAGGTACAGCATTATTTGGAGCTGTTGTATTGGGTTTGGGGTAATGGCACAAGTTTTGGGTGTGTTTCCTGTACATTTTTCTCATGGTAAAAAGTGCAGAAGAAAATCTCAAAACTGCCCATTGGTGAGCTACAGTAGGTGATATAACAGACAGGTCTGAATTTGTGGAAAGGCCACCAATGCCGGACCTAGGTCGGCAGGATTTTAGGGGGTGGCATGAAGCCCAAACAAACCTGCATTGGAAGCTCTGGGGCTTAAATTTTTTTAAAATTTCCCATGTGCCAATCCCCAGTGCTCTGGACCTGATGATGATAATAGACATAAGTATTTGAAAAAATATGCAAAAATAACTATATCTATATATCATCGAAACAAGAACAAATTTATAAACTGATATCTAGATTATGTGATATACCGCAAAGGCTCTCCCAAATTTTCCAACAAATCTGATAGATATTGGAGGTATAATAAAGTAAAAAAGGAACATTTAGTCATATTAGGTATAAATGAAACAACACAAATCCACTATTTTTGTGATAGGTGCTCTTAAAGTTTATCTGGTCATTGTTTACCAAGATACTTCAGGAGAAATCAGATTAGCTTTGATATACGGATCAACCGAGAAAAATAACTTACTATCAACTGCCTTTGAGTATGATGAGTTCAACTAAATAAAAAGTTGAATAACTAATACTAATTCACTGGAGTCTTTTTATGTAATTTTTAATAGTTCTGGGGGTTCCCAACAAACTAAATTCTTATTTTTATGGCATATAATGTTTTAAATGTTTATGGTTTTAAAACCTGAGGTTTACAGTAGCTTCAAGATATATCATATTTATCCTCATGCATGCCTTCACAGTGCACATTTCAGTGGAATCCATCACAAAGCCTGTTAACCATCTTTGGTTAAATGAACACCTGTTACAATCTGAAAATACTCCAGCTAAAACTTGTCAAAGTCACATAAAAGTCAATGGCAGATGTCCTAGATGCTTTTTGCCATCCTTATTTTTGCCATCATGATTTTTGAGGGTTTGGGGCTGTTTGACTTGTTTTCATTCAAAATGTTGAAAATAACTGCGACAATTCGCAAAAAGATTTGATTTTTTGAGACTTTTCCCGCACATACAAATTAAGTTTTTAGTAAATTAAGCCAAATTGTTAATGGGAGTTAGGTCATAATTTTTATTTTTAAAATAATGAGAAAAATTAGAGTTTTAATAAATACCCCCCACATGTTCTTAGACTTTATCCAAATATGTTTTGTTCAAATATTTTTCCACCACTGTGGATTTTGATATTTTCACCCAATAATGATTTTTAATATCCAGTTTCTAATCATGAGCACATGTCTGCAATATATTGACTAATTGGAAATACACATATCATCATCAATATATTTCCCTCTCCAAAGTCTTCCAAACAACAGCAAATTGTTTAGTTGTCTGCAGTGATCTCTAAAGAATTTTTCACTAAACAGTCAGGGAATGAACAATAAAAAAATGTCTATCAAAAGAAATAGTTTCATATATGAATGTGTCTTGCAGTACTTAGACCCATAGTTTGAAAATCTAGTGTGATCAAGCAAGATTTTATTTTACTTTGCAGAATGGCCTAATCCATTTGTGATACTGCACCCTTATTACCAGCAGCTGTACCATATATATATATATATATATATATATATTATTATATATATAAGTTTTTTTTGTTTTTTGAAGAGTAAATTTAAATTCCACAAAGGCAAGTCATCAGATACAGCAACACACATGACAAGGGGTTATGTTTCTACCTGCTCAGAAGATAAGGAAGTGAACTGCTTCTTCCCCTGACATCTCGTCCCTCTCTTAGTCCGCCTCTGGGCCTGGCCATCTCCTGCTTTAACTTATTCCTTCTCACCTAAACACAGCTACATGTGATTCTGCCCATCTCTAACCTAGACCAGTATAATCTGACTGCTGGTCATTCGGATCCCTTTGCCATGCAGACCCTAGGCTTTCCTTTCTATATAATTGTGAGGGATTTGTACATTTTCTCTTTCATTTTCATGAAACTGGTAAACTGGTTGATGTACAGTAATCCAGAAAACACCATAATGATATTTTGTAGTGTTGTATGTAAAAGTATATTGAAGTAGTTCTTGATTATCTTTTAAGATTTTAGAATCAAAAAACTGTAAAAAGAAGATCTTGAGCTAAACCTGATTACTTAAGAGGCGGTAGGGATAGGGATAGAGACTCTTTGCCACCAAAGGAGTAGTGTGGGACTTTGCCTGGTAGGAAATTACCAGGATAGCAGGGCCGCTCCGGCCATGAGGCAAGGTGAGAATCTTGCCTCAGGCGACACGGAGCGGCCAGTTACCAAGGGCGGCAAAAAGCCGCCTCTGGTAACTTTAAGAGACGGATTTCCATTTTTTAAAATGGAAATTCGGCTCTTCTAGTGCAGCAAGTGCAATAGCGCTCACTGCACTAGCGATGCTAGGGGCGGCATTGGGGCTGCTGCCTCAGGCGGCAGCAGCCCCTGAAATGTGCCTGCAGGATAGGACTGGCACATTTTCACCAGGTTAGTGGGTAATACTTTTAAATGTATATCCTATTAGGTGGAGGCACTGCCAGAGAAGAGTTTTCCCAGTACCCTTTCACCTAGCAAAGGGAACTCGGGACCTGTAAATGGTATGATGTATAACTTTTGGCACAGGTATGTGGCCAAAAAGGGGTTACATATACATAGTAACAAGGAGAGTAATCTGAAGTGTTTGCAAGGAAAATTGATTTTGTCTTAATGAGCATGACATAACTAGAACAAATACCATTGTTGACAGAGCTCCACCACACACAGAAAAAACCTTTCCTTAAAAAACAGTTCAATAAAAGTTGATCAATAAAATATTTAGCAATTCTGACCTGGAACATGCAGCATTTTCTAAGTTAAAGTGGTAGAATAATGTTGAGCACATGAAGTATTTCATTAGATAGCGCTGTTATGATGACATTTAGAAAGATGAGTCATTAAATCTAATTAGATTTTTGCATAACATGATTGGAATCTGCATTAAAAGAAAGACATTGCCAATACAATTATGAATCTATTCTACTTGAATGTATCATTTCTATGTCATTGAGACCTTTCAATGAAATTGTCAGTATGAATGATTTGTTATTTAAGCAAAAAGCTTAATTATATTAACATGATTCTCAAAGCAACCCGCCTAGGTAATATTTCAATTTAAAATGGAAAATTATACACTTTTTTTCTAACGTATAAAAGCAATTAAATATTTTATCAAGTTGTTTTTAGGTTAAAGAGGAGCACATACAATTTTAAGTTTAGTTGCATAGGTATGCAGTCTTTGTGCACGTTTGTAATTGAATTGCCTGGCCACCATGCGTATAATGTAACCGTGGCTACAAATACACTGTATTGTACTGTATAGTGTGTATAGTACTTGTGTCATTCCACTTTATTGCACATAACTTAATGGATGGACTTTAGTGATGGGCAATTTCTCCCGTTTTGCTTCGCCTAAAAATTTGTGAATTTCCTTGTGAAAAAATTCACGAAACGCTGGCGACAATTCTGACGCCCATTAAAGTCAATGGGCACTTAGAATTGTCGCCGGCATCAGAATTGTTGCCGGCGTCAAAAATACTTTTTGGCTGTCGAATTTTTGTGGCAATTTGCGCATATTTATTTGTATGCGCCGAAACATGGAAATTCACCCAAATTTGCGCCTGCCGAATAAATTCACCCATCACTAATGGACTTATTTGTAGTGATGGGTGAATCTGTGAAAAATTAAGGAAATGCATTGAATTCAATGGACATCAATATAATTTTGATGCGTGTCAATTTTTATAAGCGCGGAATTTTTTTTCTTGATGCAGCGTATGTTGTAAATTATATCGCTTGCGGTGAATCTTGGAAATTTATTCGCCCATCACTACTTACTGTATTTCTTTTGTGTTCTTTGTATTTGTGGATTATTTCGGTTGTTACCAGGATCTGGTGTAATGATATATTTAATGAGAAAAATGTTGACGTATTCAATACTTATTTTCCCTGCTGGATATCTACTATCGATAATAATAAACAGTGTATTGATGTCTGTTTCTATAAAATACTTTTGCCACCGTAAACCTGCCAGATTGCTGTTTTATCCTATAGGGGATAATTTGGAGTTATTTGCTGCCTTACTGAAAATTGAGGTTTTTTTTTTTTTGATAAAAACATGAATCAAATTCAATTTGAATTCGATTTGAATTCGATTCGAGTTTGGAGGTCGATGCTATTTGCCTGAGTTTCAAAAATTTGAATTTGTTAATAAATTGCAGTTGTTTGAATTTCGAGTTCATGGGAGTACATGGGAGTTTTAAATAACTCCCTTAAACTTGAAATTTGACCCTTGATCAATCTGCCCCTTTAAAGTATGAAGATCCCTTTTAAGAAAAATCCCATGTCGAAAGCATTCTGGATAACATGTTCAATACCTGGACTTAATGTTGGTCATGTTTGTAATGTTTGTTGTAGGTGGAATGATTACAACACTACATAGAAATCACATGTACTGTAGAAGCACTTACAGTATCTTTATCTACTGCGTTCTTGTTTTAAACACACACATATTTTGTACCTTTATTTCACAAAATCAAATATTTATTTAAATTAAATATATTATTCACAAAGACAAATGAAAATATCCTTCAATCTCAGATCTGGCACTTTTGAGGTACAGTATTTAAACTGCTGTAGGGGAAAAATTCATTTCTGTAAGAGGTGCTACAAAGGGAAATGTATTACATTTAGGGATTCTCATTTAAACTGTGAACTCAAATGGAATTGATTTTAAATTCTGCTAATTACCTATGTGTTTGCTTAGTCGTAGAAATTTTAATTGCACTTTACAGCAGTTTTTTTAAATGCATGATAAAGCATATTTTCATTTGAAACTTAAAACCTAATATAATATACAGTAGGAAGTTTTAAAGATTGGATATAATATTGACTTGATAATTACATTGGTTTATTAAAAATGACTCTTAATAGTAGAAAATATGTTTTCACCATTAAACCATGTAAAAAAAATGTAAGCTTTTGCAAGTGCCGGCTGCAACTCCTGATATTTCCATACTGTTATTTTGAAAGCTTAAATTCTGATACTTACTATAGCTCAAAACTTTGTAAAGGCCATTGTTTCATTTGCATATACTGTATAGCAGACATTGAATCCCCTGCCTTTCATTCTAGTCTGGACTAGTTAAATCAATATTCAGGGATACCCAACCTTTTCTACCCATGACAAGCAGTCAACTGTAAAAAGAGTTGGGGATCAACAAAAGCATGAAAAAAGTCCATGGGGTGCCAAATAAGGGCAGTGATTGGCTACTGGTAGCACGTATGTGGACTGGCAGCCTAAAGGAGACTTCTGTTTCACAGTGCATCTGGTCTTATGTTGCCAAAATTTGCCTCCAAGCCAGAAATCCAAAAAATAAGCACCTGCTTTGGTGTCACTGGAAACAATAGCCAAGGAATTGGTGAACAACATGTTGCTCACAAGCTACTGATTGGAGATCACTGGTATAATTCAATAGAATCAGTCATAATACCATCAAAGATCGAATGGCTGGGAATCGTACAACTGGTTCTTTGTTATGTAAGATGTGTGATTTTGGTTAGCTATAAGCTATTTTTTTGTTGGCCTCAAATAGCTATTTTGATGAAGCATGACAATACAAAATAACTCTAAAAGCATACACCATTCAAAAGTTAAAGGGATACTGTCATGGGAAAAAAAACATTTTTTTTCAAAATGAATCAGTTAATAGTGCTACTCCAGCAGAATTCTGCACTGAAATCCATTTCTCAAAAGAGCAAACAGATTTTTTTATATTCAATTTTGAAATCTGACATGGGGCTAGACATATTGTCAATTTCCCAGCTGCCCCAAGTCATGTGACTTGTACTCTGATAAACTTCAATCACTCTTTACTGCTGTACTGCAAGTTGGAGTCATATCACCCCCCTCCCTTTTCCCCCCCAGTAGCCAAACAAAAGAACAATGGGAAGGTAACCAGATAACAGCTCCCTAACACAAGGTAACAGCTGCCTGGTAGATCTAAGAACAACACTCAATAGTAAAAACCCATGTCCCACTGAGACACATTAAATTACATTGAGAAGAAAAACAGCAGCCTGCCAGAAAGCATTTCTCTCCTAAAGTGCAGGCACAAGTCACATGACCAGGGGCAGCTGGAAAATTGACAAAATGTCTAGCCCCATGTCAGATTTCAAAATTGAATATAAAAAAATCTGTTTGCTCTTTTGAGAAATGGATTTCAGTGCAGAATTCTGCTGGAGCAGCACTATTAACTGATTCATTATGAAAAAAAAATGTTTTTCCCAAGACAGTATCCCTTTAAGCTCCTATAAATGTAACAGTTTGAAAATGTGGGGACTGCTTTCTAACTGACTGAAAGCTGAAACAGGTGCAAGCTTAATAACACTTATTACCTTATCTGCTGGTGATTAACTCAAAATATTTTGTATTTGATATTTGAGATCTGTAGGACCAAAGAGATTTATAATTTCAATAAAATTGTAGAAAGAATTAAAATCTAAATGTAATATTCAGAACATTGTACAATATTCTGTTCACTTGCTCCATATAAAATGGCTCATGGTTTTTACCTTGAGTTAATATCTCCACCAGAAATGGTTATGCTCTGTTGAAATCTACAGTCATATTAAACTTGTACTAGTGACTCAAGGGTCAGCCAGTTTTAGTATTTGATACAAGAGAAAATTAATTTCCCTGATAAAGGATTTCTGTTAATAAATTACTATACAAGTAAGATGATAAAAGGCCATGTGGAGTGAAAATTAATAAGACATATTGATGATCTTGGCTTAAAGTATTACATTGATGTTATAAACCTATGCAAAAACCCATATGGAAAATATGGCAAAGCAATAAACAACTGTAAGCAACAAAATGTGAGAGCTAGAATAAATTCATATGACAGAAAACACATTTTGTGCTTTATTCATTCAAAAATTAAGTCTAATTTGAAGTATTTTTGTGCCTGACAGCCTGGCATATGCAGATCCAGTTTGTAAATATAGATGATATTATTTTCAGTACAGACTATGCAACCTCATAATTATCTTTAGCTTCTGTCAATGTGCATGACTATATAATTTGACAGAATGTAGCAGATTTCTGTGTTATATACACATGCTATTTTATATCACCTGCTTTAAAGTTCGATGCAAGTCTAGCACCTAAATAATAATTCTGCACACTTATTAAAGTAGTAACTTGTACTTTCACACCTTTGAAAAAGTACTAATTTCTAACATATTTCTTGTTGAACATATGGTGTAAGTGTTTACTGAAACACCTATTTTTAACTCTAAACTGTAGTGTTTAGTATAATAGACACTTTATAGCACAAATAATGCATTCTAATTTAGATTTTAGCTATATTAGGTTTTAGTTTTTTTGGGTAGGGTCAACACTTCTTTTAAGGTCCATTAAATGAAAGCTCTATTCTATTAGAGTTTCAGTTTTTTAATGGCTAGTACAGTTTTTTATTCAGAATGCTCGGGACCTGGAATTTTCTGGATAAGGGATATTTCCATAATTCAGTTAACATATTTGGAGTCAACTAAAAAATTATTTAAACATTAAATAAACCCAACAAGATTGTTCTGCTTCTGCAATAATGATTCATTATATTTTAGTTGGAGTCAATTAAATGGTACTTATTTATTATTACAGAGAAAAAGGAAACACATTTTTGAAATTTTTATTTACATATATTATTTCCCGTAATTCAAAGCTGTCTGGATGACGGGTTGGATGACGGATCCCCTGTGTTTGTGTGTTAATTGTTGTCCAGTCTTTAGATCAATGGATCAGAAATAGCAATATTGAGATTCAGGCCAATTATTCCAGTTACAGGCCAGTTGTTGTTCACCTTCCCTGCCACAAAACACTGTCTTTTCTGTCCCTTGTTTAGGCCCACCCCCACAGTGTCACAGAGCCCATTCTTCTCTTCTTGTCCCCCAATTCCCATACAAACCCCTACAGATAAAGCACTTCCACATGTAGCCTGTTTTCTAACAAGAGAATGCTAATGGACACCCTGTTGGGGTTGTTTTTTCATTCATAAGCGGAGGTTGTTTTATATAATTGTTATATAACAGAGGGTCCATAAAATGTTATTGTCATGTAGCAGCAGATGTTTGTATTGTGTTTGCAATATTTTTTTTTATTCAACCCTTTTAAAGTAGAAGGAAAGGCTTTGTGCACTTGGGGGTGCCAAATGTTAGGAACCCCCAAGTGATTGCATTGACTTACCTGAAACCCCGGGCCGGTGCTCCTATCAGCAGAAAACTGTGACCACCATGGAGCAATCCTCTTCTGGCTTCTTCTTTCTTCTAAGTTTTCCAGGGCAAACTCAAGCGCAGTTGACAAAATAGCGACTTTTTAGTTAAAGTTCAGCTTTTTCGTCTAGTGCGCATGCGCAGCTGCTTGAAGAAAGAGGAAGATGGTAAAGGATCGCTCTGTGGTTCTCAATGGTATTTGGCACCCTCAAGTGCATGAAGCATTTCCTTCTCCTTTAAGGACCATTGTGTTTTATTAGATGTTCAGACATAGTTTCATAAATATCTAGGACAATAAACAAGCTAATAGTAGCTTATCTAGAAAATTAAATACTGTACAGTACATAAGTGATACTCAGAATTACCTGTATAACTCAGTGTGCGGCCTTTTGTCTTTATACGTCACAGAATCCCTTGGCGACATCTAATATATTTTTAAATTACAGTAGGGGGTTCATTATCCATCATAAAGATATGAGTGATAAATGGACATTCTTGTTTAACTGAGACTACAACCTTCTGTCTTTATATGGTCTTAAAACTCCTCAGTGACTTCTAATATCCCCATAATTTGCGGTAGGGGGTACGTCATTATTTATAATACATGACTGATACTCCCTGTATAATTTAGCTTGTAGCTTTGTGTCTTTGTGTGCTCACAGATCCCTTCAGTGCCTCCTAATATTGTAGATAATACCGGGGAAATAGAGTCTAGAATCTAACTCTGTCTAGAGCTTTGTGCTTTTATATAATAACAGAACCCTTTAGTAACTTCTATCCTTACAATTTACATAAGGGGTTACATTATCTTGAATATTACATGAGTGATGCTCAAAGATCTCTGCATAAATCAGCCTGCAGACTTGTGCCTATATAAGGTCTCAAAACCCCTCAGTCACTTTTAATAGTCTTATAATTTATGCACAGTAGAGCAAAAAGCTGAACTGTAATGAAAAAGCGGCTATTTCATTCTACTGCGCTTACGTCTGCACCGGGAAATTTGGAAAGTGAAGAAATAAAAAAGAGGATCGCTCTGTTGTACTCGCTGACAGAACCCCAGGCTGGTGCAGGTTTTTGCTTATAGGAGAACTGGCCTGGGGTGTCATTTTTATTACCCCCAAGTGTAAATTACTTAAAATACTGTAGGTATTCTCTCTTTTTAGACAAGGCCTCCCCAGGGGGAGTCAGCTGCACAATGTGGGTGAATACTGCATTAAAAGAATGCTATTATTCCAAAGATACACTTTTGAATGGTATTAAACTTTAATGGTATCATAATCCTGCAGTAACACAATCCGTTTGAAATAGTCTAATGATATCTATTTTACTCACCCAAGTATGTGTTGTCAGTATTCCCAAAAAATACCCTTCATTGAATCATTTGAAGTACTTTATATTGCTGGTCTCATTATGATTGACAAAAACTCCTGGTGGTCCAGTGGGCCGGCAGGGATGGCTGCCGCGTGGTGTTTCCTCCTTGGCTGTCAACAATGCTCTGCCTTAGGGCGCGCGGCGCACACTTCCTGCTTTTCTGTGCGCAATGGTGCAAAATTCAAATGGTATTTAAGGGGACTTTGGCGCAGTGATCATTGCCCGTTGTTTGGTTTGTCTATGAGTTCCTGGGTGCTATTCTGATAATCTGATTCCTGTGTTAGACCCCTGCTTGCCTGACTTTCCTGACTTCTGTGATCCTGACCTTGGCTTGTTATCCGACTATTCTATTCTGACCCGTGCCTGTCTGACCATTCTGATTGATTCTCCGGTTTTGACCCTTGCCTGTCCGACTTTGATTGAACTAAGCCTGAACCGACCTCTGCCTGTCTGACCACGCTTTTGCCTACCCCTTGAACCGTGACCTTCTGCCCAAAGACTTTGCTAAATGATCGGTCCCCTCTGCTCATCCAGAACCCTCGCTTGGCTCCTCTCTTTATAAGACCTGGCGGCATCCAATTAGCCGAGGGTTCCTCCCGAGGTGAGGACCAGGGAGCCTAGCATTGGTTCTGGATGCCGTTCGTGACACTGCACTTGTCATGTGCTTGTGCTTTCAACTAAATGATATTGGAGCTGCTGGGAAGCCATTTTTAGCAGTGATGTCACTGCTTGATGATACAAAAATAACATGCAGGATAAAAACAGCAGTGAAAAAAGGGAGAATACATAAGTGTTTAGAACACAAAAGTGACTAACTTTCCCTTAATTCAATGAAATCTATTTTTGAAAAACAGTTTAGCATCTCTAGTAGTAATGATCCAGATCCAGTAATTGTCACAGGAGTTTCCCATCTTGGATTTAGTCAGGAGGGTCTGTGATATGCACTTGCTCAGTATGCTTTGATCAGCTGTTGGGAATCAAAACTTATGGCTCTTTGCAAATTATTATGCAGAAAATTAAGTTTGGCTGTCAAACAAGCTGATGCTATAGGGCTGATTATTCAGTTCTAATTCCATTTGCACTGGTTTCAGAGCTGACATGTAATGACGATCTGAATTAATTACTAATCAGCCTTATATATTGACATTTATACAGTATTTTATATATACAGTATATTGTGAGTCTGCCCCTAAGCTCAGGAAAGTGACAGCAGCACACAGCATGGGAATCGTTGGAGCTACTGAGGCATCTTCACTGGCACATATATTCTCTGCAAAAGGGCTGTGGTTGCCTTGGGCTGCTACAGAATACTAAAACTTGGAGGCTTATTTATTAAAGGTTGAATTTTAGTGTTTTTAGAGGTTTTTGAAACAAGACTAAAACTCTCAAACTCTAAAACCAAGAATCTCATTGAATTTATTAAAAGATTTGAATATTAAAAGTACGAATGTAAAAAAAGGACTGAACGATGCACTAAAAGATATGAATAAGAAAACCTCTAAAGAAAATTTCAGACAATTACTAGCAAAGAAAAGTCCAAAAACCTCTAAAATTCCAAATCTATTAAAAGTGGTACTATAAGATTAGCACATCTCCCATTGACTTCTATAGGATCTCAACAACTTTTACTTGGCAAAGTTTTGCATCAGAGTTTTTTGTGGCTTTTACACTTAAAATTTTCTACGTTTTTAGAGCTTTTAAGAAATATAGGAAAACCACAAATTTTTCGAGATTCATGGAAAATTGGTTGTGTTTTTTTGTGTGGTTGTGTTTATTTTATTAAATTGCCCCCTGCCAGTGTTACTCACACTGGGAGGAAGCTCCTGGTGTGATTGGCCATGTCAGTCAGAGTGCATGCACACAAAGCTCTTCTGACGTCACTTGCATGCACATAATGGCCTTTTATTTTTGGTCCAAAAATGACTGGTACCCCCAACTGGAGTGCGGGCTCTATTAGCCCACAACTTTAGTTGGGGATAATATATTTTGGCAACAGGTGCCCATTAAGCTTTAATTTATTTTCAAAATATGGAGCACCTGGTATTAACAGGGCAGGGCACAGGTGCAAAAACAGGCCCAGGACATCAGATGTTGGTTTGACTGGTCTATTGGACAGGCATCTTTTTTGTTCTTAAGTGACTCTTGTATTTTTGGGATCCTTGCTGTGGTGAATGATAAATTCCATTTATCTTAAATGGAATAATCTTATTGTCAAAACCATATTTTAATATTTAATAAATTGCTATTTCATGGAATCTTTGCATTCTTTCCATACACATTCTTATATGCTAAAAAATGAATTCAATATAGTCATATAGTCATGTACAACTTTTCATATGCAATGTTTTAATTAGGATTTAGCATTTTCTGATGACCTTTTGAATGTGCCCTTTCATGTTCTTCCATAATTTTAAATGATATGTTTTGCTTACAGCAGAGATTTCAAAGAGTGAGGTAATGACACCAAATTAACCTGTCAGTCCTGCCTTAATAAATTTATACTTTTTGCACAGTAAAAAGAAAAGACTTTTTTCACAAAACTGTTATTTGCCTTGACATTTAATTAATTCCCAGACAGATTACTAACATGATTTTTGCATCCATCACATGTTTGTTACAACAGAAAAGTTACAACATGTCGGGGCAATTTACGATGACCAAGAGAAGAAGTGCAAAAGCACTAAGGGTCGCAAGACCTTTAAATCAGGCAGAACTTCTTCCCCTTGTCTGACATGAAAGTTTATAAATGTATGCAAGAAATAAAAGGCTATTGTGAACATATAAAACATATATCATTCATAAAGGTCATATTTAGACCAATAAATAAAGTCAAAAGTCACTGGGGTTCATTTATCAAAGCATCACAGTGCTGAAATGGTTGAATAGGTCCAACTTTTGCCCAGCGCATGCGTATGTATTTAATAATGTAGTGCCCAAATGTTTTTAAGTGCAATTAATGTGCTACTTTGGATGCTAACATATGTGTCACAGGAAACTGCACAGTTTATATTGCAAGACTTGCAATAAATAAACAAAACCTTTGCAAAAATAACAAAATGTATTTGTGTGTGCGCACAAAATGGTGCATACATCCTCTTGCGCCAGATTAGGTGCTACGCTGCATTATTAATTGAGCCCAGCTGGTCAAAGTCACTAATGTAATCATATAGAAAGAACATCAAGCAAACATTTAAGGCATGTGTAGATCAAAATGACTGATAATGTTATCAATAACTGGGAGCACTTAGGGGACAATTTATGACTACTTAAGCCATTCATCTTAAACAATAATAAAGGAAAATTAAGGGGAATAAAACTCATTAGTTGAGGGCTTTCTCAAATAAAAAAAAAGTTCAGCAAATCGAATAACATCAATAGGGAAAATATTTGCTGCAGATTTATTATGTGTTGTTGTAAAGAAATTGGCGGAATAATTCTGTACACATTGGAAGGCGGTGCCATGTAAAAAACGGCACAAAAATATTTAATAATTCTTTTTACATTTGTGCAACTTCCCTCAGAACTTACTTGTAAAGGTCTGACGCTGTGTAAAATAATGACAGCAAATCGGGCATTCGCATGGCGTGAATTAAAACACACCTTTTATTTTACACAACTTTTTATTTTACATTTTTTCTGGTGAATTTAGTTTTACACAGCATAATAAATAGGCCCCTAAGTAAATTCCTGTTTTCAACACCGCCTAATGACTTAAAATTGTTAAGTGGTGGGCTCAATTTTCCTTTTTTGCTATAATTTATATAGGAGCAGTGGCCAGCTTTATGGCCAGCTTGATCCCATCATCCCCAGCTACAGTCAGTCTACCAATAAAAAGGACAACCTTTTGGGAGTTTTAAACTTGGATAGCAAGTTGAAGGTAAAATTCAGTCCCTACAAAAAATGCATAATGAATCAGTAGAATTCTAAGGGGCACATTTACTCGAGTGAAGGAATAGAATAAAAAAAACTGAGAATTTCTTCACTACTTCGACCTTCGACTACGACTTCGACCCGAACAATTCGAACTAAAAATCGTTTGACTATTCGACCATTCGATAGTCGAAGTACCGTCTCTTTAAAAAAAACTTCAACCCCCTACTTCCCCACCTAAAACCTACCGAGCATCAATGTCAGCCTATGGCGAAGGTCCCCATAGGCTTTCCAAGCTTTTTTTGATAGAAGGAATTTTGTTCGATCGATGGATTAAAATCCTTTGAATTGTTCAGTTCGAATGATTATTCCTTCGATCGTTCGAACGAACAAATAGCAGTAAATGCTTCGACATCGATATTCTAAGTCAAAGGATTTAACTTCGATAGTCGAATATCGATGGTTAATAAACCCTCGATATTCAAACCTAAGTAAATGTGCCCCTAAATGAATCTGATGAAAGTGAGTGTAGGACTGGCCATACCAGGGAAGACTTTGATGACGTTGGTCAGCCTAAATATATTGCAATATATGAACAAACAACCCCTAGTTTGTTTAAAGGGAGGTCATTTGTTTATTAGCTAGTTTATATTATATGGGTAAATACATAGGATCTTGCCTTTGTCTGATGAATTTTGTGGTCACAGCCTCATTGCATCCCCATCTAAGTAAGGGTAGAACTACACAATGCGCTTACCTCCATATCGATGTGAAGCAAGGAAGCGCAGGCATCACATCGGATGTGCTGAATTTAATGTAAGTAATAGGAATGTTGCACGTAGAAGCTGATTTAATCCGACACGAATGTAAAATCAAGACGCAACATGCAGTATTCGCATCCGACCGTTGCTTCTATTTCGACATTCATATTACATTAGATTCAGCGAATCCGACGTGACGCCTGCACTTCCTCGCGCCGCGTCAGAATGGAGGTAAGCGCATCGTGTAGTTCTACCCTAAGAGTTTCAGATTTTTTTGTGGTGAGCATAACTTTGCCTTTTTGCTATAATCCCTGTTTTGAAACCATTTAAGAAGTAGAATTCTGTACAGTATGTTCAGTAATAGCAAGACATAATGCTTTCTTTTTATTGTAAACTACGCCAGGAGACAGCCAGAGTATGGAATAAATGTAACCAAATCTCAGAATGTTGTAAGAATGAATCTGTAAGTGAAATGAATCAGAGACATGAATGTCCATAAAGTGAATAATGTACAGTATGATAAAATACGCCATCTTTGATAACACATTGAAAATATTTAAAGTGTAATATTTTTTTTCTGTGATGAACAGCAGTATTTGGGACTTAGATGGAATTGTCATGTACAATTTGTATTCTTTTTATTTACTGAGAACAGTGATAGATAGATAGAGTCAATGGAGAGAAAGTGGAAAGAATTGTCCCACTGTTACAGCAATAATGTCACAGTTTACTTCATACATTTAAGCCTACGTAAATGGCTGCCTCCTGTCAACACATTTCTTACAGTTGTTAGAATACAGTTGTAACCACTGTCTTTTAAGATATACTCCTTTGCAGTTTATTTGTAATTGATATCTAGGGGCAGACTTATCAAGGCTCGAATTTCGAAGTGGAAAATACTTTGAAATTCAACGATCGAATAGAATCCTCCGACATTTGAATTCGAAGTCGGAGGATTTTATTCATCGTACGTTAATATTACAATCGTAGTATGATCGTACGATCGTACTTCGGATCGTACGATTGGACTTCGATTTGTACGGTACGAACGATTATATCGTACGATCGTACAATTTTCCGTCGATTCAAAAACTTCAGAAATATGCTCTGGCAGGTCCCCATAGGCTAACATAGCACTTCGGCAGGTTTAAGTTGTGAAGTATTGAAATCTAAGTTTTTTTAAAGAGACAGTACTGCGACTATCGAGTCGAAGTAAATTTGAAGTCGTAGTATCCTATTCGATGGTCAAAGTATCCAAAAAATTACTTCGAAATTTGAACTTTTTGTACTTCGGAAATTCACTCGAACCTTAGTAAATCTGCCTCCTAGTGTATTATTTTGCTTTGTACAGTAGTGCAAATGCTTCATGTGTTTAAATTAATTTTATTTTTCACTTAAACACACAGCTTGCCAAGGGATTGTTTCATATACAACCATATGTTTCAGGAAAATAATGTGCAGTGAGTGCTACTCTGTTAAGATTATTATGGTTGATATATATGTATATACATATCAGTATGCAACCTGTCAACAAAACAGAGATGCCTATGAATATAAAAATGCATTGTTTACTCTTTGTTCCCTCTCTTCTAATGATGCTAAGGGGAGAAATTGGATCAAAAATTTGCATAGGTCAGTTTTCGATCAAATTAAAGCAACAGCGCATTTGATCGAATTTGATTTGAAGTTTTCCAAAAAAAACCTTTGATTTTTTAAAGTCCACCGATTGACTCCACATATGTTCTAGGAGGTCCCCCATAGGCTAAAATAGCAATTCGCCAGGTTTTAGATGGCGAATGGTCAACGTTGAATTCTTAAAGAGACAGTACATAATAAATTTCAATATTTGAATTTTCTAATTTTTTTCAAATTTGAATCGAATTTGGACTATTCCCTAGTCGAAGTACACAAAAAATAGCTCAAAATTCGAATCTTTTTTATTCTAATTTTCGTTCGACCTTTGATCATTCTGCCCCTAAGTGACATAAATAAAAACAATTATAAAATCCTGTGTTTCTGAGTACAGTGAAAATGTGGAAACTGATCTTTGAGTCCTATATGGAAAAAGGGAGCTCCCCCCAGATTTGACACATAGAAATCTAAAAAAAAAGTAAATTCCGTAATGTATGGAAAGAAAGCCAACAAATTGGGGCTCACCATTACTGTTCCAGTATAAATGCACGCCTTATTACAAATGCTAATAAAACATATACTCACACAAATTAAAATTCATACAAATATGTCTACAAATATCAATGTGGTTAAAACCTTCATTACAAGACCAACAATGGACAGAGAAATCCATTTGGGTTTCCCTCCACTGTGTGTAATAGGCATTAAATATAAACAAGGTTCGGGATGAATGAAAAACTGCAAAGAATCAGATTGAATTTTATTGCTTGCCCTCTCTGCCAAAGGAAATGGCAAAAAATCCCCATATATAAAAGATGGGGGATTTTCTTATAGATAGATCTTTCTAATTTGAAGGCACAAGTCTGAACAACATCACCCTTGATCATAACACTGCAAAGAACTGTCTCCTGTGTGATATATTCACATACCGCTATGCCAGAAGAGATGCAGTCTATGATATTGCATTAATTTTATTGGTCTGCATAAGGTGGATAAAGGTGGTCCCAGGAGAGTGGGGTTGACGTAAGGAACCACAATTTCCATAGCTTTTCCACCTGATAGTATATCATGGGAGGCAATGGAACTATTTTTGAAAGCTGAAAGGGTCATTATGGTGTTTGGTGACACATACATCCAATTCTTTAGGCACAAGTGTGCTACATCTTTTGATGGATAGCATTGAGGGTACCCTGTAGCTACCAATTGGTCTGTAGGTGGCAGAAGTTCCATGGTCCCCCTGTTTCAGTAGATGTAGCAGCACTTGATTCAGAACAGGAGACAGGAGGAAGGCAGCAGCTGTGAGCACAACACGCAATACGAAAGTGCAAGGTGTGCATTTTGATTTGTTTTCAATGTTTATTATGCTCCAAAGCTGCTAAAAATTTGAATCTGAAAATACTCCAGCTAAAACCTGCAAAAGGTAATGGCAGATGGTTCCTTTAACAATTGTAACATGGTTTTGCATTCATGATTATCAAAAGTTTCTGGCTGTTTGACTCTGGTTTTTATTTGTTAATCTGATAAATTTAGAGTTTTTTGTTCGATATCTGAGTTTTTCTGGAGACAATTTGAATTCAAATTGTCGCACGACTTTGTAGCAACTTTTTCTGCACAAACATTTTAGATCTGAATTTAGTAAATTAAGACAGATAATTGTAGGGAGTTTGGTTGAATTTATTTTTATCAAAATAATGGGGAAAATGAGTTTTAATAAATAACCCCCTTATAGTGCAATATGTTAAAGGTTTATTTAATATCAAAGCCACAATTGGTTACTCACAAAATAAATGTTAATACTACTGACTCTTGGTAAAACTGCGGCAGTTTCCAAAGCAAAACTCATGTAGTGAGTAGTCTGTGTGTCTTTGGGACATGTTTGTTATCATTAAACATTTTAAACTGGGCAAGTTGCTAATACAAGCACTATCTCTACAGATAATACTGATGCTAAACAATGGTTTAAAGAAATTATTTCATGGCAAAATGTGTTATTTACAAAATGCACCAGTTATTAGTGTTACTCCAGTGGAATATTGGATTGAAAACCATTTTTCAAAAGAGCAAAAATATTTTCTAATTATTTAATTTTGAATTTGACATGGACTAGACATGTTTTTAGTTTCTAAGGCACCCCCAGCAGCCTGTTGATAGTACAATGGATGTTAACCAGATAACAGCTCTTTGACACCTGCATTGCTAAAAGTGCTCCCACCTAGTTGTAGATATGAGAACTCTCAATAGTAAAAATCCAAGTCTGGCTAACCAAAAGTGGCTTTTCTGATAGCAATTCCATTGTGAAGATCTGGCTCTAAGCAAAAGGATCAAGTACAATAATATGATTTATTGATTAAAGGCTGTCAGATCCAGTTCTCTTTTCATCTCTATTGCTTTCATGGTATTTAGTTTGTATATCCCAAAGGTCTTGATTACATAAATTAATAAATCTAGCCCAACATTCATATTATTGGAAATATGTATAATAACATAACATTTTAACCTATGTGGGTAACTATTATAATGTGTCTTAACATGATACTCCATGTTTATTTATTCTTTCAATATTTCTGTCATGTTCAAGTATTCTTGTCCCTACACTTCTTTTGGTTCCTCCCACATATAACACTCATCCGATGGGTAAGATATTAAAAATAACTTGCAAAATAATTATTATTTAAAATAATATATTTCTTCCAAGTAAAATGTAAAGTAGGTAAAGTATACAGACAAAAAGTCAGCTGACCTATAGCCAATTACATGGCCTTTAGCATTCATTCTGGACTCTGACTCAAGGAGACTGATTACTGAGATGAACCTTTGGATAACGCAACTATAAAGTGCTTAATCACAATATGGGATTATTTGATTGTCAGGGTCACTGATTCTAGTAACCGGGCAGTTGTTTGCATGGTAGATTGAAAGAAAAATAGGAGAGGCTTTAAATACCTATATGAAATCTGTTATCTAGAATTCTTGGGACCTGGAGTTTTCCATATGAGGATTCTTTCTGTAATTTGGTTAGCCATACCTTAAGCCTGCTACAAATAATAACAAAAAAAAACATTAAATAAACCCAATGGATTGCTTTACCGCCTATAAGAATTAATGATACCTTGGTTGAAATTGAGTACCAGGTACTGTTTTATTGTTACAGAGAAAATGGAAATCATTTTTACATTTTGATTTATTTGATTAAAATGAAGTCTATGGGAGATGACCTTTCCAATAATTTAGAGCATCTAGATAATGGGTTTCCATATATCCTACCTGTATTAGGATAAATAATATTAAAATGTGAATACAACTAAAACCATTTTATTTACATTCTAGTAAGGGAAAGCACATGGAATGTAAAATACTGTAAAGTCATTAGATCACCACCATCTACTGCTAAAATGTAATTATTAATATCAGCACATGAAAATAATGTTAACAAAAGCATTGCAATTTTGGGGGACTATAACTAATGAGGAGCAGGCATTTATCTGATTTTATCTTATGAAAAAATGTTAAATATTTTGGTTCATGTTCAAAATATACAGCATTAATATGTTTTCAGGACTGAGGCATAATGACATGAAATTCTCTGTTAACATACTCCTATTTTACTGGTCTTCTAAATGACACCCACATATGCAAAATGTTGCTTTTCTAAGCACTGCATCAGATCAGAATAGCTTGAAACTGCAGATACAATGATTCAAAGCCCTAAGGCTTAATTAGAGGATTATAGTCAAAGATTTCTGCTTCTCTTTTCTAGCTGCTAAGTGGGCAGAAGTAGAAACAAATCAATGTCTCTTCAGAACAAGGACAGAAAAATTCTTCACATTAAATTGGCTCTTGGGACATGGTGAGAACATATATAGTTTAACCATTAACTTTCAGTGTAATTTAAAACAAAGCCATACTGCTGGGGGTAAAACAAACAATGAAGACAAGCAATACTCCATTATTTTGTATTTATTATGGTATATTTTTATACAGAATGTCTTAGTTACTTTAAATATATGACCTGGATCAGTGCAGGAGATTTATTTTATATCATGCAAAAATCAAGTACTTTTTTCTGTGTATAAAATATATAATTACATTCTTATATGTAGTATTTCAATTATGTGTGGTTACATAGTAAAATAGTACAGTAACTTAGTTTGAAAAAGATACATGTCCACCAAGTTAATTCTTTTACATCTATATGCAAGCAGCCTAACTGCCAGGTAATTCCGAGTAAGGCAAAAATCCAGTTTTGCTGTCTTAGGAAAAGCCAGATAAATGGGTCCCTGGAATGTATAAAGGAGAGCAGGTTGGGCCCTCAATTACATATACCATCAAGTGTTTGCAGCTGCCCAGACTACAGGTAGTTGCTTGATTAGACTGCAAGTTAGCAGCAAATAAAAGTGTGTGTGACTACTCCTTGGTGCTTTCCAGACATCTTCCAGTGTTGGACGAGGGTGTGAGACTCTCTGGACACCTACTTGATTTGGAGAGGGTTGTGGTGATGCCAGAATGTGAGCCAGTCCAGAAGCTGGTGAATTGGTATCCCTGGAGGGGAGAGTCAGCAGGGCTTAATGAGAAGACCAGAATTTCAAGAGTATAGAAGCTACTCTATTGAACTGTGATCCTGTGACTTTGGGGGTTATTCGTCAATATCCAAACGTTCACTTTTCTGAAAACTACACAGACAAAATCCACATAAACGTTTCCCCCCCTATTTATCAATAACATGTTTCCAAAAATTTCTTGTGCAGGAAAAAACTAGATGTTGAAGGATGACCCTCTCCTGTCTCAAATATATGCCCAAAACCTTGTTTGCCCTTGCAACTTCTGACTGGCATTGCTTGTTACAGCCAAGTTTATTATATACAAATACCCCCTGGTTCTTCTCCATTATGGATTTGCCTCACACAGTCCCATTAAGGGTATAAGCAGCTAGCATATTTTTACATCCCAGGTGCATAACTTTACAGTTATCAACCTTAAGGGGGTTATTTACTAAAACTCTTTTTTTCACAATAATTTAAAAAAAATTAGACCAAACTCCCAAACCTGAATCCCCTTAATTTACCAATCTCCTCGAAAAAATTAGTATGGTAAAAATTCATGCCAAATTCGTGTGTCAATTTGAATCATATAACTTTTTTAAATTGTCGCCTTGAAAACTGGACTTCAAATTGATGCCTTGAGAAATTAAATGTATTGGATTACCGAATGATCAGCGTCAAACAGCCCAAAACTATTGACAATCATTAAGGTATAAAACATGTTCCAATTGTTAAAGGGACCATCTTCCAATAACTTCTACATGATTTCAACAGGTTTTAGCTGGATAATTTTCAGATTTTTAGCAGCTTTAAAATTTTGAGTTTTTTTTCCCTCTTAAAATGTAATTTTTTTCCCTTTAAAAACTTGACCAGAAAAATTTGGAGTTTAATCTGCCACTTCCACCAAGATTGCCAGTTTGTTAATATCCTCCAGTGCTCAGGGGTTAGAGAACTGGTTTTGTAAAACAGAAGTCGCAAGTTCAAATCTCACTGAGCTCTGAGTTTGATGTTGTTCACTTAAACTGTGAGCTCTATGGGGCAGGGACCTCCTTCCTGCTGTGTCTCTTACCACATATAGCACTTAAGCTCTGTGTCCTTATATGAGCTCTGTGTATATTAATTGTGTGACTTGTCCTCCCTGTGTGTACTTTTATATATTATATTTTTATTTATATTGCACTTTTGTGCATTGTACGGCACTGCAGCTATACATACATACATCATGGAATTAATTGAGCTTCATAGTTTTGTGTCATTCGTGAACTATATATAATTAATTTATAAGTTAAAGTGGGTCCAAAATCAAACCCTGTAGGAACCCACTAAGAATGTACCATAGACAACTACTAATGAACATGATCCTTTAGACAGTTTTCTATCTACACACATACAACCACATTACTAAGCCTGACGTAGTGGCACTGTATTAAATGCGTTGGCAAAATCCAAGTATATATACTACAATCCCACTTTCTACTTTCTTAATAATAGAAAAGAAATCAGATTTGTTTTACATGATATATCATTTATACAGCCATGCTGATTAGTACTCATAATGACAGAACATAATCTTAAATGCAATCTATTAATAAACATTCAAATAACTTGCTCACCAAAGATGCCCATTGTATGGCCCTATAATTGTCATGCTATGAAGCTAGCATAGCTTTCCTCCAATCCATAGGTACCATACCAGATAAAAGTGAGGCTGAAACATTTCAGAAAAGGCTAAAGTTGAATTAAGCTCTCTAGGTACCTGAAAGTGTATTCAGGTACTGGTACTTATTTTCACATTTATTTTGAGTAAACCATTATGTATTCTATCCACTTTCAGCCACTGACATGATTGGGCTGAGTCATCTGTGCCCCTATTGAGTGGGTTTTGAAACTCTGGCTCCTCTGATATTATTGGCATATTTTCTTATGCAAAGGGCCTCCACTGATATGCATAGTTAACACTACAGTGTCAAGAAGAGAAATATAGGAAGTTAGGAATCGTGATGCCAATTCATTAATTTGTGAAGCTGCATGCATCCATTTCTTCTCCCTGGACCCTGCTAGCTTAATGTGGGGCCTGGTCATAACACTACTCCAATGTTGCATGCGTTTCCTTATTTACAGGGGTACAAATTATATTTTATTGCTTGTCTTTAAACTTTTAAACAACATTTAGCTAGCTCTTTAACACTTCCAAACAGGCATCAGTATGTTTGTCTCATAAAGTTTGCCTTGTAGATGTTTGTTCTTACCAGATTATCTTGTGTACCGTTTTAGTAGTTTTAACTACAATGTCACTATTCTTGTCTTGGATTTATTTTGCTTTTACTCCATTGACACAATCCTTTATACTTCAATTTAATTATGAAGAAATTAAAAATGTTGCATCTGATTATACTATCTCTGTAAAAAAATATAGTAAAAAAAAATATTTTTTTTTCCTTGCTAATATGTCCTTTGCTCTCTAAGGCAAATTTACAGTTGAGAGAGATAGAAGCATGAAGGTTGACAGATATGCCCAAAGGATCCATGAGCCATATATGACTGTATTAGAAGTGATAGATTGACAAGTGACTTAGAAATTGATCTAAATTACTACTACTACTACTACTACTATTACTTGTATTCTCTATCTACTGTATATCTCAGTTTAGGCATAGATCAATATTCATAAAGTTGCAAGAGAGTTCTGGACTCACAAATGCTTGACTGATGTCAACTAACACTACTTTCATCAAATATTCAACACTTTATGCTACAAATTTTACTTGCATTTTCTGATGACACATTTTAAGAGCAACAATTACACTTTGCTTTACCCCTTCTATAAGTTCTGTAGCATACATGTCTTTTCTCATTGCTGCTCTTCCTCCATATATATGGCCTACATTGACTGATTTCGTAAGGCATGCCTCTGAATCTGTCCTACATTCTTGAAATTCCATGTGTGGGATCTATACATCTGACAACTTTGAAAATGTGTCATAGCTCAAACTATCCAAGTCCAGTACATCCAAAATATTTAAGCAGGGACCCCAGAAGGTACTTAGCCTGCAATAAAATTTTACAGGTAAAATCAACAATATATCTCCTAAACAACGATTAAACATTTTGCAAAATTTAATATTGTAAAGTGATCTTTATGATTCTTCTGTGTGGCATGTTTTTTCTTTAGTTAGTTTAGATAGTTAATTAGTTAGTTAGTTAGTTAGTTAGTTAAATACATGTCTTAAAATGGCATTTTTGTTGTTCTTAGTTTTAGAAAATGTGTGTTCTTTCCTCCAATGAAAGCTTTCAAATTGACATGTGTATAGGGCAGAAGTAAGGGTTAAAAGTTCATAATGTTCATGATGTCAGATTATTCTTCACTCTGAGCTGGATTTCTTTATAAAGCTCAAAATATTTAGATTTACTTTGACCAAAACAACATTTTAGAGCATGGGAAAATATAAAAATACGAGTTATTCAGTCTCATCAATTTTACTTATTTTAAAGGTTTACTTATCCTTTAACAACATTCACATGTCCAGCGGTGGCCATACATACATATTTTGCCATATAGGGTTAAACCTGCTAGGGGAAGAGATTAACAAGTAAAAATATGTTTTATTTCACTCATTCATTATAAAAAGATGTTAATATTCAAAATGCATTGCTGAGAAGACAAAACACAATAGAAATGTCGAAGGCATCAACTGATGTGATTTGTTTTCCTACTGACACATATAAACACACTATAGTTTGAAATTAGCATTGTAGTTTAGTGCTCGGATGCTTTTAGTGCAAGCGAACAGGAGGTATAATACAATTAAAAAGCTAAGTAAGTGGCACAGGGATGTGCCTCATAATCATAGCTGGTATGTGTTGCTACTCTTTATCAAATGTGTTTAGAAAAGGCAAATATAGTATATATATATATATATATATACTATATAAAAAGAGATATTGCCGCACAACCCTCTTGGTTTCTGGGTGCTAGTAGTCAAAAAGGCACTGCCAAAGTAGCCAATATCATAGAAAAAATAAAAACTGACACAGCACTCCAAGTTTTGTATGCAAAAAAAGATATATATTGTAGAAAGACATACCAAAGCCCATAGGGCGACGTTTCGGGGTATAAAAAATCCCTTTCTCAAGCCAAGGGCAGCATTCAAGTAACAAACATTGGTTTACACCTATTTATACAAGGTAACACAGGAAGTTGCATATAGAACATGACATCATTAACGATCCTCACACATTAACCCCTTAATTGCTTAATGTTATCCATGCAGGCATATAACAACTCAGCGTTAGTCCACTGCATATCCAAATCCAGCTAAAAAGAAACAAAACAGAGAATAAAAAACAGAAATGAGACCAATGTTTATCCCATCATAGAAATACATATAGGTCATAGTCTCTATTAAGCCCATTTGGGGCCACATAATGCTTAGAGACTGGCAGCTTCACATTGCCCTTCCTTAAATCTGAAATAGTTTTCACACAGGATGATTTCCAAAAGTTTCAAAAAGAATTCCACTTCCTCTTCCCCATATTGTTTACTTTCCCTTAATAGTATAGCACAAGCTTCAACACCATCTCTATGTGGTATGGACGTATAAAGTGAGGACACATCAAAGGTAACTAGTAACAATTCCTCGGTTTCTTCTACTTGTACAGACCTCAATTTGTCTAAGAAATGGTTGCTATCTTTTATATATGATTTCCCTTGCTGTACCAATGGTGCAAGGATCCCGTCCAACATAGAGGCCATAGGGCAGAACATAAACTAAATTTGCTGTTTATGTGTTAATTTGTCCATGTGGTCTCCTCTATGTGGGGGAGACCACATTACAAATAAAAACACGTATATCCCAACACAGATCTACAATTAGGAAGGGCAATGTGAAGCTGCCAGTCTCTAAGCATTATGTGGAGAAAGGACACAAGGATACAGATTTGAAATATATGGTTCTGGAATGTGTACCCTCCCCCAGACGGGGGGGAGATAGAGAGCTATTGCTGAGGAAAAGAGAGGTATGGTGGATACACCAATTAAACACATTGGCCCCAAATGGGCTTAATAGAGACTATGACCTATATGTATTTCTATGATGGGATAAACATTGGTCTCATTTCTGTTTTTTATTCTCTGTTTTGTTTCTTTTTAGCTGGATTTGGATATGCAGTGGACTAACGCTGAGTTGTTATATGCCTGCATGGATAACATTAAGCAATTAAGGGGTTAATGTGTGAGGATCGTTAATGATGTCATGTTCTATATGCAACTTCCTGTGTTACCTTGTATAAATAGGTGTAAACCAATGTTTGTTACTTGAATGCTGCCCTTGGCTTGAGAAAGGGGTTTGTATACCCCGAAATGTCGCCCTATGGGCTTTGGTATGTCTTTCTACAATATATATCTTTTTTTGCATACAAAACTTGGAGTGCTGTGTCAGTTTTTATTTTTTCTATATATATATATATATATATATATATATATATATATATATATATATATATATATATATATATATATATATATATATATATATATATATATATATATAAACCAGTGTTATTATTTTCTGACATCTGTCACAACCTTTCTATATGATACAGCTGTTATACACTATCCAACCCGCTGTGTTGTTTATGTGGATATCTGGATTTTAGATTAAAATTATATAAAAATCATTGGCTACTTTGGTGAGTGCTGTTTCTGTTGGGTAAGCTGGTTAGAACCCATAATCCAGAGGGTCAAGAAGAAACAAGCCTTTAGTTTCCAGCATTTTGGAGGCAATGGTAAGAAGAAAAACTGGAGGATAGCTAAAGCGAGAGCTGTGATCAAGGGAAATTTTTTAATATTTTTTTTTATTCTTTATTCTTCCTTACCTCTTTAAAGGAAAACTGCACCAGCCTAAAGTTTCAGCTTGTCAGCAATGATAGCAATAGTAGCAATTATCCAGGACTTCAAACTTGTCACAGGGGGTCACCATCTTGGAAAGTGTCTGTGAAAATCAGCAGCTGATGAGAAGCTAAGCTTAGGGCTCGTCACTAATTATCCAGCAGAAAATGAGCTTACACTGTAATATAATGCTACAAGGCTGATTATTAATTTCTGATGCTAGTTTCTGTGCTGCCATGTAGTAATTATCTGCATTAATTACTAATCAGCCTTATATTGTGACATTTCTATTCTATGTGTACTGCATTTTGGTCCCTAAGCTCAGTAAGTGACAGCAGCACAGAGCATGTGCAGTGAATCAGCAGAAAAGAAGATGGGGAGCTACTGGGGCATCTTTGGAGAAACAGATCTTTACTGCTAAAGGGTTTTGCTCACCTTGGGCTGGTACAGAAGCCCAAAACATAATTTACAACATTTAGTTAAACTTTACTTCTCCTTTAAAGACTTTCATTGATCCACCCAGAGAAATAGCTAGAAATAATATTATTGGTGGCCTGATGAAACTGACTGAAACAGGTTAGCCTTGAGATGGCAAGAAGAGGGGTTTTACTGTAAATACCATGTGTGAGTCACTTAAGTCACTAACAGGGGAATGTAATAAAAGTCGCAAAAAGCAAAACAATTCGCACCAATAGGACTAAAAATCCACATCTCGCAATGTAATATTGTTCCTTAAACTGTTATTGCATTGCAAATTTTAATTGCGCATTGCGAATTTTAATTGCGCACTCATAAGAAGTGCTTGAAGGTGTCGTAATCTTTTGGAGCAAACATAACGACTTTTTCAGTAAGAAGTTTTATTACATTGACTGCGCATTGGCCCAAACTATAAAATTCGCAAACGGTCTTTCACTGTCGGAAGTGGTTGCTAAACAGTTTCTGGGCTCGCAAAAACTATATTAAATTCGCACAAAGCAAAATTTGTTTGCGCAAAGGCATAACTTTTCGCATTGTGAATAGTTTTTCCGTTAGCGATTTTTATTACATTCCCCCGTAAGTCCCTGTTATTTTATGGTCAGATCTTTTTTTTTTTTTTTGGCAAATAATGTAAAAATTATCTCTGAAGCCCAAGCTTTGCAAGATACTAATTGCTTGAAGGGGTGGTTCACCTTTAAGTTAACTTTTAGTATGTTATAGAATTCAATCGGTTTTCATTGTTTATTTTTAATAGTTTTATAATTATTTGCCTTTTTCTTCTGCCTCTTTGCAGCTTTCAAATGGGCGTCGCTGACCCCTTCTAAAAAGCAAATACTCTGTAAGGCTACACATGTATTGTTATTGCTAATGTTATTACTCCTCTTTCTAATCAGGCCTCGCCTATTCATATACCAGTCTCTTGTTGAAATATAAGCATGGTTGCTAGGATAATTTGGATCCTAGCTACCAAATTGCTTAAAATGCAAATTGAAGAGCTGCAAAATAAAAAGCTAAATGACTCAAAAACCTTAAATAATAAAAAACAAAAACCAATTGCAAAATGTCTCAGAATATCACTCCCTACATCATACTAAAAGTTATCCCAAAGGTGAGCAACCCCTTTAATTAAGAATATTACATTGTGAAATGTTTTTTTGTTCTCATTATTTGAATGAAGGTAGGAAAGGAAGGAATCAATACACACTCTTTATGCTGCTTTTCTGAATATGCTCCAAAGTACAGAGTGCTTGTACGCAAGGGAGCCCTGGCACTAACACCTAAGGGGTTATTTATCAAAGTCCGAATTGATCTCAATATTTTCTGCTACAAACTCCGATCAAATCCGCTCGGGTTTTTCAAGCTTATTTATTAGTACATTTTTCTGTAAATTTGCATTGCCTGAAAAAGTCTGATTTTCCATCCGATTTTCACAATTTTTTCAAAATTTTCACACGAAAACTCAGAAAACTTTGAGGTATTGCACGAAACCCAGCCCACATCAAAAAATCATTGGGACTTCTCACATTGACTTACATGCAACCTCGACAGGTCTGAGATGCTGAACTTTCAGATTTGGACTTTTCCATCATCTGGGTTTAATAATTTCCCAAAAAATTGTGATTTTATGGTTTTATAAAAAAATATCACAAACTTTTTAAAGATCTTTGCATTCAGAGTTTAGTAAATAACCCCCCTAGTTTCTGGGTTCCCTTTGCGCTTATTAAGGGAGGCTACTGTAATACGGTTGTGCCAAGTTACTCGATACAAGACAGAATTTAGTTGTAGCTGATGCTACAGGTGCTGACATAGTCCAATATACTACATCCCCCTTCTTAACAACGAATATTGTTATACACCTTCTTCAGAGCATGTATATATATATATATATATATATATATATATATAGATATATATATATATATAGATATATATAGATATATATACACACAGTATATATTTAATTCACTAATTGAACAATAGTTCAAAGTTACTCTATGTATCTTTTGGGAAGTTTGATCTGTCTCCCAGATCTGGGATTGAGAATTTTTCTGAAGTACATTACAAGCACATCAGAATGATAATTAACTTCAGTGCTTTCAGATTGCATAGTGTCTAATTCATGTTTACCTTGAACTGTCTCAGTTCTGTCCTGTCAGGAGCGACCAGGAGTCCTCGGTAGGGATGTAGCGAACTGTTCGCCGGCGAACTAGTTCGCGCGAACTTCGACTGTTCGCGTCCGCCGCAAGTTCGCGAACGTCGCGCGACGTTCGCCAATAGGCGTTCGCGTCAAAATCGTTCGACCATTCGATCGCTAAAATCGAACGATTTTCGTTCGAATCGAACGATCGAAGCCGTTGGATTGAATGAAATCATTCGATCCAATGGCTTTGATCGTTCGATTCGAACGGAAATCGCTCGATCGAACGATTAAAAACCTTCGATCGTTCGAATCGAACGATTTTCGGATGTTCGAAGTTTGCGAACTGTTCGCAATTTTTGCCGGAGTTCGCGAGCGGCGTTCACGAACACATTGTCGGCGGTTCGCTACATCCCTAGTCCTCGGCAGTGCTCCTACCGCTGTTGGCGCTGCATCCAAGATGGCAACGCCTTTGGGCGGTTGTCGCATAGACGCGTGATGTCATGACACTGTGCTTGGCACAAAGATTCAAAATAAAAGGACACACAGGACGCCGGTTCAGTGTCCAATTATAGGTCCCGAATATTGGTGTTCCTGGGTGTTCCTATATTACTTTTCATCATTATCTGATATTTCTGACCATTGCTATTGATTTTGACCTTGATCCTGTGCTTCCTGCCTTTGAACTTTTGCCTGAATCTGACATTTATTTCTTAACCCTTTGGCTACCGCAAATTAGCTTTCTCCTTGGTCCAGACTTCTCTGCTACTGGAGCCGTAAGTCCCCTGACGTGTCCATACATTGGTCATTGTTTGTCATAACTTCTGGTTCATAAGAAGGTGGCAGTAAGTTCTCCTGTATTTCTTACGTGTTTCATGTTTCTCCTGTATTCTTTTCAGGTATACTTATCAGATGTATGAACAACAAATGATTTGGGTTGACCATAATTTTGCACAACTATTACAGGTTGCCATGAGTGTCCTCTTTGCATCCTTATAGTATCTCCTACTTGTAAATCTGATAATACTCTGGATTGCCTGTTGTTGTACAATTTTTGTTTTCTTTACCTTACTTTCATCTTGTCATACATCTTGGTGTGTTGGGGTGTTTCCTTAACTGAGAAGTATCTAGGGGTTTTTGTAGTTGTCTAATTCTGGGCAGAATCATTCTGTGGTCACTAAAGCAAATAAAGCTCTGTCTTACATAAAAAGAAATAAACTCAAGGGATGAAAACATAATTGTGCCTCTTTATAGGTCCCTGGTAAGGCCTCATCTGGAGTATGCAGTGCAGTTTTGGATTCCAGTCCTTAAGAGGCATATAAATGAGCTGGAGAGAGCTGGTTAGAGGGAACGGAGACTTAAATTATGAGGGTAGACTGTCAAGGTTGGGGTTTTCTCTGGAAAAAAGGTTCTTGCGAGGGGACATGATTACACTTTACAAGTACATTAGAAGACATTGTAGACAAATAGTAGGGGACCTTTTTACCCATAAAGAGGATCACCATACCAGAGGCTACCCCTTCAGACTAGAAGAAAAGAACTTCCATTTGAAGCAACGTAGGTGGTTCTTCACAGTGAGGACAATGAGGTTGTGGAATGCACAGCCGAGTGATGTTGTGGTGGCTGATTCTGTTAATGCCTTTACGAGTGGCTTGGATGATTTCTTGGACAGACATAATATCAAATTCTAGTGTGATACTAAATTCTATAGTTAGAATAGATATGGGTATATATAATTTATGTGAGGGTATGGAGGGGTGTGTGAAGGAATGCTGGGTTTCATTTTGAACTTGATGGACTATGTAACTATGTAACTATGTTACTGTCATCAGCCATCCATGTATAAATGTATTGGTAGATCACACTTTCATTTTTGGGCTACTTATCTGGCATAATTAGACACATAATGGTAAATGACTTTTATTGAAATGATTCTGGGGTTATCTACATTATTATATACTTCTGCTTATAACAACTTGATTTTCTTCTGATTTAATCTGCAGTTGTTTGTATGTTTTTTCAGTGTACAGCATTTCTACTAATGGATTAATCAGTGCAAGACAAATGCGAAGAGACTGCTGTGTTGAACCATACTCAGGGGAACATCTGGATAGTTTAGATTTGATTATGTTGTGTACTTTTTGATGTTCTCTTGTGGCAAATTATATTACAGTGATATGTCTATGACAGATAATTTATAGGGTTGAAAAACAGTAATAATATAGACCTCTGATAGCTACTCATTTCAGCTCATTTTCAATTCTTGACAACATATATTGATTGACCAGTTCTATGTATTGCAGTACATATACTTACCTTGAAGAAGTTTTATATTTTTTGTGTTTCATATATGTAAAATACAATAAATAATAAAAATTAAAATTCCAAACAAAATGTGTTCTCCAGTTCGGTAGCACTGAAGGTTCTCTCCAACCTCCAAAAGTAATTGAAAAGTCCCAAAGTTACCGATCGTACCTCAAAGAGGATAAATGGGGAGAAAAAAAAACGAGAGAAAAAGTGTAGCGTTCTTGCATATACACCTCAGGTGATTACATTCACACACTACCAGTGTATCCACTCAAATAGTAAAAAGATTAGTGCAAGTGAGGTTATTCACATATATACTCAAAACACTATCAAATTAAAGTGTGTTTGTGTTAAATAGTGAAAGAGAGACTTAGAGAAGGTAGGGGGGTACCCACACAATTTGTGACCCTGTTTCTGGTGGTTGATTATACTCACAGACGTTCAAACTAAAATTCACATATCAAGATTATCAGTTTCTTCTCAGGTCCTTCCTTACAGAGTCACTCTATCCACACAGCCAGGGAGACACTTCTAGAGCAGCACTCCTTTTTTCCTCCATTTATCCTATTTGAGGTACGATCAGTAACATGTATGTAAAATAAGCTGGTTCTAACATTAAACAGCTGTATGCTGATTTTCTATGGGGAGAACAAAATAACAGTAGGGGGGAATGTAATAAAATTCGATAACGGAAAACTGTTCGAAATGTGAAAATGTATGCTTTTGCACAAATAAATTTTCTTTTGCACAAATTTAATATAGCTGTTGTAAACTCGGAAACTGTTTAGTGACCACTCTTACAGTGGAAGAAATATTGCAAATTGTGCAGTTTATGAATAAAATACTAGATACTACATTGTGAAAGGTGAATCTTTGTTCTTCTTTTTGTGAATTTGTATTAACTTTGCATAATTTATTGCATTCTCCCAAAGAGCTGAATAACAGAATACAAGGTCAAGTTTTCCTTTAGCTGTCTTTTTGGGAATGTGAAATCCATGCATTTCCACTGAATGATCTAAATTGGTTCTGCAGTTTGATTATGGCTGTAAGAGTTTTGCACCTCTATGTGTGATGTGTGGCTGACTGGGGGGACTCTGACCAGGGTACGAGATCTCGGGAAGCAAGGAACACATAACTGGGTTGATAGTTCAAACATGTCTCATTTATTCATAAGCAAACAAAACTTTATATACCCTTATCATAGCACCGTTACACACAGTATATGTGTGACACCCTGGGGGCCAACAAAAGACAGAGGAGAGGAAACTAATTCAAGCTAGAGAGAAACAAAACTGTTTCAAGATAGATCAAACAAGATTAAACAGAGAAACACTTTCTGTGTCATGAGCAATATCACACGAGTATTTACAAGTAAGCAAACAAGAGTATATACAGTATGTATCAAACAAGCATGAGTATATATGTTGATCCTTACAATGGTTTCACTTAAAATATATTCACGGGATTGTAGACACTATTTTGGACTATACAGGCCAAACAGGGTTAATGTCCAGCTAGTTCTTAGAGCATGGGTTACATGTGACTTCAACACTTAAGGCAGGGCCTTCGCTAAGTGGAAGAATATTGGTGTGGTGTAGTTTAAAGTCCAAAGAAATTTTTTACTCAACTGCTGCAGTCTATACAGGCCTGTCAAAAAGGGCCAAAAGCGCTGGAATATAGCCCCCAACTCCAAAGGGCACTCAAATCCAAAAATTCAAAAATATATTCCCAGTCAATTCTCAAAGTTAAAAAATCACTTTTTATTCATCATAAATATTAAAAAAGGCATACAGACCAATTGATGCTTTGCCTTACGCGTTTCACACCCACAGGCACTTATTCATAGGCATTCATGAATATGAATAATTGCCTGTGGGTGCGAAACGCGTAAGGCGAAGCATCAATTGGTCTGTATGCCTTTTTTAATATTTATGATGAATAAAAAGTGATTTTTTAACTTTGAGAATTGATTGGGAATATATTTTTGAATTTTTGGTGTAGTTTAAATACAACTTCCACAGCCTACTGTGCAATAAAAAAAATAAAAGAAAGAATGCCAGTAGGTTCTTGCAGTAAAACAAAGAGGTAACAATTAATTTGTCTGAGACAAATGATCCACAGGGTTACATAAACATCAATGAGGCAGATTAATATCAACAGGCTAAGACATCTGAGAATGTGACTCACCTGCAGATGTAGTCAAGTAATTAGACAGACCTCCAGGCAGATAAACTTTACAAGTGGTGTGGATCCCATTCAGTGGAGTGATCAGGGAGAAGAATCTAAGCCTGACACTCTATACATTGTGGTTCCTTCACTGTAGGCAGCATAGTAGGAGCATAGGGAAGCTACTCCATGCTATAAATCCTTGATGGAGCACAAAGCTGCTCTTTATCTATCTCCTCACTATCTTACTCTCCTATAGAGAACTATAACAGATCTAATACTGTCTCTAGCTAGCCTCGTTCATGGGGTCCCTGCTCCCCGACTTAAACACTAAAGGTGCTGGTCCTTCTAGGGCAAAAGGGCTTTACTGGGCCTTGGTGTACCCAGGCTCTAAAAATATATTCTGACCAACATCCAAATGGGTCAGACACCAGAAGCCAAAGAGAAAGATCCACCCCTTTCCAAGCACTATAATAGTGTGGCAGCAAGTGGTCATTACACCTCTTGGCCAATAACTGGGATAGGTAAATGTAAACTAGATAGATGGGCTTTTGCCCAGCAACTAGGAAAGAGGAGGAAGGGTAGGGCCATAGGGGCATATTAACCTTATGGGTGTAACGTTCACAGTGGGAAGTCACACACTTGGTAGCGGGTGTAGTGGAAGCCCAGGGAAATTGGAGCAGGCATTGTGAATTTGCAGGTTTTAATGGAACTAAAGATAAACACAGGAACAGGTCAAAATCAGATACAAAGGCAAAACAAAAGTCTTTACCAGGCAGGCAAGGAAAGCTGAAACAAAATCACAAGAACAAAAACTCTGGAACTAGGAATCACAGGAACAAACAAATTCAAACACAATGACACAGCCCTGAGCAAAGCTCAGGGCGGGGTTTATAAAGGGCAGGTGATTAGGAAATACAAAACATATGAGGGTAACAAGAAGGAAGGAGACCAGGGAGGAGAAAAACTGGAAACAGACAGAAATACCGAACAACAACAACAAGATCAGGACTAGCCCCAAGCGCCTCCTGTGGCTCACTCAGTAAGTGCACCAAATTGAAACACCAGTCCCCAGAGTTCAAGTCCCGGCTGGTCCTTACATTACCCCCCCTTGAGGATCGACCACCGGGTGATCCCAAAGTCGGATAGTCCCCCATCTTTTTAATGCAATTACAGGGACCCGGAATGCCAGCATCAACAGGAACCCCCGGCTTGGGAACTAGAACCAGCTGGCCTGCTGGCACAGGAACTTGGACTGGCTGGGAAGCCATTACAGGAGCACGGACTGGCTGGGAAGCCATCACTGGAGCACGGACTAGCTGGGAAGCCATCACTGGAGCACGGACTGGCTGGGAAGCCATCACCAAAGCAAGGACTGGCTGGGAAGCCATCACTGGAGCAGACAGGTACTCAGGCCCAGAGGCCAGGGTTGAAAGGTCCTCAGGCCTGGAGGCCAGGGCAGAGAGGTCCTCAGGCCCAAAGTCCAGGGCAGAGATGTCCTCAGGCCCAAAGTCCAGGGCAGAAAGGTCCTCAGGCCAGGGCAGACATTGGTTGGGAAGCCGGCACGGAAATGGACACAGGCTGGGAAGCCAGTTGCCAGAGAAGCTTCACTGGAGCTGAGAGCACCGGCTGCTGCAGGATAGGCCCCTCTGGAGCTGTGAGCAGCGACTGCTACAAGGAAGATCCCTCTGGAGCTGTAAGCAGCCGCTGCTGCAAAATTTGCCCCTCTGGAGCTATGAGCAGCGGCTGCTGCAAGGAAGACCCCTCTGGAGTTGTGAGCAGCAGCTGCTACAGGATAGGCCCCTCTGGAGCTGTGAGCAGCGGTTGCTGCAGAATTTGCCCCTCTGGAGCTGTGAGCAGTGGCCGCTGCAAGGAAGACCCCTCTAGAGCTGTGAGCAGTGGCTGCTACAGGATAGGCCCCACTGGAGATGTGAGCAGTGGTTGCTGCAGGATAGGCCCCTCTGGAGTTGTGAGCAGCGGCTGCTGCAGGGAAGACCCCTCTGCAGCTGTGAGCAGTGGCTGCTGCAGAATAGGCCCCCCTGGAGTTGTGAGCAGCAGTTGCTGCAGGATAGGCCCCATCTGGAGCTGTGAGCAGTGGCTGACAGTGAGACTGTAAGCATGGAGCAGACACAAAACTGAAGCAGACTGCAAGCATAGAGCTGACACAGGAACTGAAGCAGAGTTTTGCTGAACTGCATCCAGCTTGTCAGAAAGAAAATGCAGATTTTGTATATAATCCTGCTTCCTCTCAGGTACCTCTAGGAAAAGAAGGAGGGTAGAAATTAGCATCACAGTGGTCAGCGGAGCAGTGGTAACCTGACTTTCAGCCTCATCTTCCCCATCCCAAGGGAGTTGCAGTTCAACAATCGGACTAGAAGGCATGGAGGGCTTTCGCAAAGGCTTCCTGCAGTTAGGTTGAGTCATTCTGTAACGTTCACAGCGCTGTAACCGGAGTAAGTCTCACACTTGGTAGCGGGTGTGGTGGAAGCCCAGGGAAATAGCCACAAACAATTGGAGCTTTCATGGTGAATTTGCAGGTTTTAATGGAACTGAAGATAAACACAGGAACAGGTCAAAATCAGATACAAAGTTAAAACAAAAGTCTTTACCAGGCAGGCAAGGAAAGCTGAAACAAAATCACAGGAACAAAAACTCTGGAACTAGGAATCCCAGCAACAGATGAATTCATACACAATGACTCAGCCCCAACTCAGCAAAGCTCAGGACGGGGTGTATAAAGGGCAGGTGATTAGGAAATACAAAACACATGAGGGTAACAAGAAGGGAGGAGACCAGGGAGGAGACACACTGGAAACAGACAGAAATACAGAACAACAACAACAACAGCAAGATCTGGACAAGCCTCCTGTGGCTCACTCAGTAAGTGCACCAAATTGAACACCAGTTCAAGTCCTGGCTGGTCCTTACAATGGGTCCTTGCAGGATCACCAGTGGTTGTAAAGTTTGATTAATAAAATTATTAATTTGATTCACATCAAAATTTGATCAAGAAAACTTTAATTTTACAGGCTTACCATTTTCACAATAGATGCACAAGGCTGTTACCAGATTTAAAAGTGCAGACAGTTTATCCTATTGCCACAAAAAGTAGAAAGGTATTGTTTTTCACTTGGCTTTCCATTTGACAAGTAATTCTAAATCAGCTGGGAAAAATGAGACTCATAAAGAATAGCTATTATCATTGTAGAAGGTGTGTAAGCAAACATGTAACAGCTGAAGCGAGATTACAACAATATTACAAATTGCAGGTGGTTTCCAAACATAAACATCAACTATTTGTGTCTCCCAATAATATAATTATTTGCCCTGGTGATTGATTTGTTTCTGTTAAACTCTGTCTATGAAATGCGTCTCATTGTGTAAACACTAGAAACCATTTCTCACTGAGGTAACTGAAAACATACTTGAATTGTGTTACCTTCTTTCTCAGGAAGAAGCCATTCACAAGCCATTTCATTGGCATTGGTATGGTAATAGTGTAATGTCTTGGGGCTGTGTTGAGATAAGGAATGCACAGTGGCGTAACTATAGAGGAAGCAGACCCCACAGTCACTGGGGGGCCCTGACCACAGTGTCTGCCTTCTCTAAAATTCCCCCTTCTCCTTCAAACTGAGAGGGATCAAGGCCAGTAGAGCAGGACATGTTATGTGCACAGGGAACAGTCTTGTTTTACCACTGGAAATGCATATAGCAATTCTTTGTTTACATCTTAAAAAAAAAAAAAAAAAAGAATATATATATATATATAGATATATAGATATATATATATATATACACCAAGGAGTTCTATGATTTGCTGTGATATTGTCCATAGCAATCAATCAGCAATAAGATTTCAACAATCCCCTACAAGTTAGAAAACTAAGATCTGATTGGTTGCTATTGTCAGCATCACCAGTGATTTTTTGTTTCCACTGTTTTGCACAGCATGATAAACAGGCCCCTAACTGTCTGAAATCTGTAAAAACTAACTGCTGATTGGTTGCTAAAGGGGCTATTTATTAAATTTTTTAAATTTTTTTGTTCTCATTATATTAATAATAACAATTCAACCAATTGTCTGTGTGGAAAAGGCCTCTTTAATATTGTTCAATAATTTGAATCATGTGACTTTTCCGAATTGCCGCCTCAACAACTCAAATTATTATGAAATGGAAAACTTAAAGGTATTGAATTTTCGAAGGAAAACCAACGTCAAACTAACATCAAACCAACGTCAAACAGCCCCAAAACTCTTGACAGTCATGAAAGTAAATAACACGTTCCAATTGTTAAAGGGACCATCTGCCATTGTACAGGACTTCAGCAGTGGGGATGGGAGAATCTGTGCAATTTACCGAGAAATTTGCAAACTGAGAAAAATCTGGAAAACACATTGAAGTCAATGGGCGTAAAAACAATTTTGACGCAAGCAAAATTTTTATACAAATGATTATTTGGTCCAAATGCATTAAAGTCAATGGCCGTCCGAATAATTATGACCCGCAACAATTTTTATGCGCGCACCAATTTTGATGCGTGTCAGCGAATTGTCGTTGCAGTTTAGCAAATTAATTTGCTTTCTGCGAAACTTTGTCGCAAATTCGTGTCTGCTGAATTTATTCGCCCATCACTATTCTGCAGGTATTAGCTGGAGTATTTTCAGATTGTAATTTTTACCATCTTTGGAGTATAAGTCTCAATATTTTCCCTTTTAAAATTGGACCAAAAACATTTGAGGCTTTATAAAAAGGCCCTAGGTGTTACTGGGATGGGGCAAAGGTGCTACGTATGAACATAAGCCCAATGGTTTTTTGAGAGTGTGTAAGAAAACCTACCTGCCCTGGTGGTCTAGTAGGGAGGCGTGGACGCCCGCCGCGTGGTCCGCTTCTGGCGCCATCTTGCCTGCCTTAGGGCGCGCACGGCGCGCCTGCGCATTGTTAATAGGCGCAAACACGCTGGCGAATGGGCAAGTTTTTGGCGCAAATTCTGTCCCCTATAAAATTCCCATTCTGACTGCAGACAGATGCCCGTGATAGAACTTGTTTCTAGTGGTTTCCTGAGCCTTGTACATCTGATCTGTATCTTGTCTGTCTGATTACCCATGTTTGACCCAGCCTGTTCCTGACTATTCTGCATTCTGTATCCTGACCCTTGCCTGCCTACGACAACTCTTCCTGCTTAACCCCTTGATTGACAACCCGGTTTGACCCTTGCCTGCCTGGCGATTCTTGATATTTGCCTGCCTCGACCCAGCCTGTCTGACGATTCTCTTGCCTGCTCCATTTGTACCGTGACCTTTGGCCCAAAAGACTCTGCTAACAGCCGTGCCCCTTTGCCAGCCAGAACATCTCACCTTGCACTTCTCGTTAAGTCCAGGTGGCACCCAAGTAAGCTGAGGGCTCCTCCCGAAGCCCAACGGTGGTCACACTAGTGGTGAAGCCGAGCCGAGACCAGGGTGCTTGGCACTTGTTCTGGTATTGGGTGCCGGTCGTGACAGAGTGTTTCTGATTAAAGGACCAGTAACATAATTTTTTTTTCACAATAAAAAATAATTAATGTACATTACTTACCCCCAATATGCTGCCCTTTCCTGCGGTTTAGGCAAGACACCCGAAAAAACTCAAACAGGCAATGTCCCACGGCGTCCAATGGTCTCCACCGTATTCTAGCTTCATCTTCTTTCTCCTTCCCTACGTGTGCGCAGCTGTGTGCCTCTTCCGGTTCTTCGTGACGTCACTTCCTCTCTCACTGCTGTTCCCTCAGCATGTTCTTGTCACACAGCCATTGACTCCATGTGCGTCTCACTGCAGTTCCCTCACCTAGCCTTAAACTTTCCTCCCCCTCCTCTGTGTTCTTCTCACTGCCGTTCAGTCGCGCAGCCTTCTCCTTTCGTCACTCCCCCAGAGTTTCTTGACAAGCCTTCCTTTCTCCGTTACAGAATTCATTTCTGCCCCCCCGCAGGCTTTCTTTATCAGCACCCTTTCTGTCCCAGCAGCTTTCTGTGCCAGCTGTTCTGAAGCCCTCCCCCCAGCATTACTCCCTCTCTCCGTGCAGCCTCTCTCCCCACAGCTCACGCTGCCTTGTCAGAAGCTCTGCCTCTCTGCTCTGTGTGTGACGTCCTGTTCCTGACTTCCGGTGCTGTGTGGAGGAACAGTGTCGGGAACGTACATGCAGTGGCAAACTGATTGCCATATCGCCGGTTTCCAAGGTAATGGAGAAATTGTATTTTGAAATTTTTTTAAAAAAAAACACTAGGTATTTTATAGGGCATTATTAGGGCATGCCCATTATTTTTATCATATAGAATGTATTTTTTCAATAAAATTTTTTTATGTTACTGGTCCTTTAATACATTAACAAAAAAAGTAACAAGAAAATGTAACATCTTGACTTTCTGTGTGATAAATAGATTAGAGTTGAACAAAGACTGTGTACATTCTTGTTTTGCAGGTAAACGTGTATAACAATATAAAACACTTTACAAGTCAAATTGCTTGACCTTGTTCACCTGTCTAGGGACTAAACATACATCTGATTGATGTTTTTATATTAGTTTTTCAAATCAAACACAGCTCATATTCCCCTTGGTCTGATTTTGCATACACTTCAAGACTACATTCTTTTTTTTAACAAAAATAAATAAAACAAGTCATTGGGTTTTTTTTATAAATTCTTTACAAAAGCATTGAGATAATCCCAACTTCCTACAAAGGGACTTTGGCTGAATGTATAATGCAAATAAGGCATTTGGCAGATGGGAATTAGCATAATGGGAAAATAATGTAAAACAAATGCCACCTTCATATTTGTTGCGGTAATTTCTTTGTACAAAACACAGTTCTATTTATTTTGAAAATATAGCTGGTTTTAAAGGTGTATTAATATTTGTATTATGAAATAAATAGCAACAACCCATTTCAGACAGACTTTTCTCGGTTATTATTTTATAATTCAGTACTGGTTGTATGTATGTTTATTTCTATTTACATAGTGCTACTTGTTTATTGAACGCTACATTATATACATACTGTACATTAAAATAATGCTTTATTAGAATAGACAGAGAGAAATACAGTAATATATAATAATAATAATAGGGAAAAAAGCACACTTTCAAATATTGTATTCTAAGGGGCCCATTTACTGACAATCATATGTAATGAAAAATGTAAGGTTTCCCTGTATTTCTTAAAAACTTTAAAAATTTGAGATTTATTTAGTGTAAAAACCACGAAAACCTCTAATACCAAACTTTGCCAAATAAAAGTTGTCAAGGACCTATAATAGTCAATGGGAGATGAGCTAATCTTATTGGACCGCTTTAATAAATTCAGTCATTTAGAGGTTTTTATATTTTTCTTCCCTAGGAATTGTTGAAAGAACTTTAATTTTAGAGATTTGCAAGGTACTTGTATTTTTTTACCATATTGCTCAACATTTTTTTTTCAATCACACTTTTTAGTGTATCTTCGGATTTTTAATAGATTCAATTATAATTGTGGTTTTAGAGATTGTGGGTTTAGTTGTGGTTTTAAAAACTTCTAAAACCGCAAAAATTAGAATATTGTTAAATTAGTCTGTTAAGAGATGAGCGTTAGGAGATCTCTGTCCCATAGTGCTTGTATTTGTACTATGTCCCATACATAGACTTGCATGTAACATAGTTATATATATGTGCAGGGCTTGGTTGTGTCAGGATCTCATGACCCAATTAGCGTAGATGTCTGGACCAAGGATTAATAATTAGGTTCCAACCTCAATTTATTGTAGTCAAAGGGTTAAGAAAAGATAGTGGTTGAGATTCAGCCAGAAAGTTCAATGGGCAAGCAGCAATTGGTCATGGTCAGATACAAGGCAGAAGGTCAAAAGTCCAAGTAAATTAATAATTTTGAAATTTTCTCTCCGTTTTTGGCACAATGATATCACATTCATGGTATGTTATGGCAGTACATGGCCCTTGGCACCACCATTTATGATATGAAGCCCCGGGGGGGGCGCTGGACCACTATGTCCCAGTTTCCGAGAAAACTGATTAAAATATTGGGAGAGCATGGACATTAGAGTGCTTAACCCAGCAGCTTTCCTCTGGCCAAAAATCTTTCTAGTGGACGAGGAACTGGATGATCTTGAATCCAAGACCTTTTCCACTTCATAATTCTTTTGGCCATCAACAGTGACAGTAGGAGGAGGAATCTGTTCAGACGAGAAGTGATTAACTGTGATTGATTAAAAAATATACTCACAGAAAACATTTGGAATACGAATCTCACATATTTTGGGGAGCTGAATTTGGGAAAAGGAATTTTAAGATTTATGTCCCTAGATTATACTGGGGAGAGGATTTCCATATTTTATCAGCATGGTCTTTATGGGACAAGGAACTCTTTTTCAAATTGGCTTCAGTGGAAGACCAAATAGCAGACATATGGGCCACATGATCATTAGCAGCTGGAACAAGAGAAAGTCTTGTGGAAAGGCTTGAGAATAGGGATGTAGCGAACTGCCGATTTGGTGTTCGCGAACGCCGGCAAAAAATGCGAACGTTCGCGGACAGTTCGCGAACTTCGAACACCCGCTAAAATCGTTCGATTCGAACGATCGAAGGATTTTAATCATTCGATCGAAGGATTTTCATTCGAATCGAACGATCGAAACCATTCGATCGAATGCTTTTCATTCGATCGAATGCTTACAATCGTTCGAATGAATGGAAATCATTCGATTTTTAGCGGTCGAAGGAATTCGAATGGTCGAATGGTCGAACGATTTGTATTCGAATCGAACGCGAACTCAAAATGCGAACGTTCCCAAATGTTCGCGAACATTCGGCGGACACGAACGGTCGAAGTTCGCGCGAACTAGTTCGCAGCACAACAGTTCGCTACATCCCTACTTGAGAATGCTGACTGTATACTGTCAGGAATGGTGATCTGCCATTTAATGCATAAGAGGCATTATTGTGAATGAATTCCACCCAGGGAAGCAATGAGACCAATCATCTTGACAAAGGGAGACATGACTTCTTAAAAAATGTTCCAGTGCTTGGTTAACATGATAAGCTACCCTGTTGGATTGAGGAAAGTTGGCCAAATAGAATTTGAGGTTAATGCCCAGATTTTAACATAGCCAACACCAGAACTTGGACTCAAACTGGGAGCCTCTATCAGAAACTACCATATACCAGAAACCTATGCAGACAGAAGATGTAATGGATAAAATGTTACACTGCAGAAGGAAGCTTTCAGAAATTCCCACTTTGCTAAACTGGTAAATAACTACCCAAATAACTGTATTACCTTTGGTTGGTGGAAACTCAACAATGAAGTCTATAGCTAAGTGAGTCCATGGATGTGAGGGAATGGGTAGAGGTTGCAATAGACCGCATGGTCTATGTGACTGGCTTTGGAAGAGGTATAGACAGTACAGGCCGTTACAAAGTCTTTGATGTCCTTCCGTAGAGTTGGCCACCAAACAAGATGACTTAACACTTCTAAAGTCTTTTTTGTATCGGGATGCCTGGCTTGATTGGAACAGTGGGTATGCTGAAGGATGGAAAGACGGAGTGCAGGAGGAACATATAGCATCCCAATGAGAGTGTGATGGGGGGGCGAGGAATATGGAAGCAGATAAGCAACAATCTTGATTGAAGGAATGATTAGGTCTTGGTCCTCACTGTGATGATCAATACTGATGAAGATACTAGATAAAGCATCTGCCTTCTGATTCTTGGAACCAGGGTGGTATGTGATTATAAAATTAAATCGGGAAAAGAAGAGTGTCCACCGTGCCTGCCGAGGATTCAACTTACTCAGGGTCTGAACATATTCCAGATTTTTATTTTCTATGAAGCTGGTGATTGGGTATGGTGCGCTCTGTGGGGCATGGTTCCAGGGAGAAGATCGATCAGGCAGTCATAGGGGTGGTGAGGAGGAAGAAATACAGCTGAATATTTACATAAAACATCAGAAAAGTTCCTGTAGATGGCTGGCAACGATTGGAGATAGACACCTGATGAATGGGGTTTGGAGACAAACGGTTCTTTATGCAGAAAGCACTGTCAGAGCCTCACGGCCCAATTAGTGGAGAAAACCAGACCATGGAGGAAGCACTAGGAACTAAGTTCAATTCATGTTAGTCAAAGGGTTAAGAATGGTCAGTGTGTGACCCAGGGCACCGCCATCTTGGATACAAAGCAGACAGGTAGTCTCATACCTATACTGTTCTGCCCAGGTGGATGAAATGTTTTCTTTTGCCATAAAATGTACTTTTGCCCATATTTGGGATGGTCAGTGGGGTTTAGTCTATATGGTTAAACCACAATAATTCCTCTCCATCAAAACACACAGAGATCTTAATACATTTGAGCCACAGCAACTATCAATAGTAGCACATCATATCTCTCATATTAACAACCTCACCTGTCCAAATATAGCAGCTTCTCTCTACAATGACAGACATTCATCAGCTCTTGACACAGCATTGAGGAATATGTATTGATTCAAGTACCTTCCTGAATAGCATTTGGATGGATGCCATTTAGAATACATTTTTGCCTTGCCTTTTCCTAGAATTAGTAAAAGGCGCCAATACTGATTTCAACAACAGAAATAATGTATGTAGCGGGAAATGTAATAAATGTTGTAAACAGAAAGAAATCTAAAAAATTAGAACAAAAATGGACATTTCACAATGTAGTATTCTTAATTAGTCAATTATTATCTTACAAGTTATAAATGCACTTAGAGCATGTTTAAGGCCTGCTTAAAGGTGGCATTGAAGTTCTATTACATACACTTTGTATTGGTGCAACCTATAATCTAAAATTCCACTGCCAGATGAGGTAATTTACAATTCAAGTGCAGCATTAACTTACAATGCTGCATTACAGTCAGAGGAAGCATCCAATTTAGCAAATAGTTCATAATTTGAGGTCAATAACATTTTCCCAACATTTATGTTACAATGGTTTCATTTGTGGGTCCTAACTGCCTTGGACTTTCTAAAGAAACTTGAATAGTAAGACTTGAAATCTCTTCCCTTTGTTTTTTCTCTTGTTTTTTCTCTTCTACATTTCTTGTCTTCAGCTGACTTTTAAATGTCTCTTTCTTTGTACAGTAGCTTGAGAGATAATCTTTTGCATTATTTGCCAAAAAAGATTTGACCATGAAACAACAAAACAAAATAGGCTCACAGGGTTTTAAGGATAAAACCCTCCTTATTGCAACAGACAAGTTCATCTTGAGGCTAACTTGTTTAAGTCAGTTTCATCAGGCCACCAACAATACTATTTCTAGCTATTTAACTCTGGAGGCAAAAGCCTTTAAACAGTTAAGAAAGAATAAAAAAAATGTGTTAGAATAAAAAAAAAAATTATTTGAAAACTGGGCATTCTACAGCTGGGACATTGTGATCCATGGCTAGAAGACATCAATGCTCTTCCTCCAGGCTACTGTTTTTAATTTCTTCATCAAAAGAATGGGAAGAAACCCTGGACCTATCTCACTTTGTCTCAATGCTGCTACTCTAATTAGAATGTTACATGCCCCAATCAATCTTAAACATATATTTAAGATTAGTAGCAAAAGGGCAAATAACTGCTACCATAAATCATATTGATTAATATCATTAAGCAGTTATACTTTGATCTCTGAACATTCTGTTCAACACATGTCAGTGCTATGAACAATACGAGAAAATAAAATGCTTTTATTAAACTGTCATAAGGCTCTTGTTTGTATTACCATCTGAAAGTATTCCGTTTTATAGGGTTTAGTAATGCTTCAATTTATTTCAGTACTGAAATAACCTTTTTTCAGTGATTGCTTAAACACAGCAAATTTATAGAAGAGGAAGAATTGAAAAAGATAGCCAATACTGTAAATGGTTTATAATTAAACAACTAAGAAACGGGTTTTGGAGAAGATTCCCTTAATTAAAGGGAACAAATCTAGTACAAAGGTAACAAAGTGTGGGAGGGATTAAATTACATGTCATACAGCTTGTCGCAGTAATCATTTTCATTAGAAGATCAATGGTTTCTCCTGGATCCTTTTAGGGTCTCTGGTACTGAAGTATAGGACAATTAGATTCCTTATGTCATAACTACAGAATATTTACTCACATACCTCTCCCTTCTTCCATCGTACCAAGAGAATTATTGTTGCAAGCTTGTTGCAAGCCTATGATTAAGTGCCCCAACAGGCTTGAAATGCATTAGACCTTTCCCTAATATGTCCTAATAAATATGTTATATTTTTTTAATTGCTGCTTCATTTTTTGGAGGAACTCATCTGCATGGTTGTGTTATTATGTGAATGCACCCTTGGACTGGGGTGAACTGTGAGTATCTCCTCCCTTTGATATTACTTCTCTGTTTCAATTTTTGAAATTATATCTATTTGGCATTGCTTACATTGGCTTTGTGCACTACATATATATTTTTGTGTAGTTTGTATTTTCTCACTGCTAAAAGGGCATCCAACACTGAGCTAGGACACTGGATGGGCTATGTAGAGAACACTTGTTTTTTATGTAAAATGTATATAATACCATCTTGTAACTAACATCTAGAAACCAATTATCCAGAAAACTCTAAATTATGCAAACACCATCTCATATTTACTTATGTGTGAGTTTTTGCTTCAGCCATATTTCGTGCAACTACGTCAGACATTACTTTGTGGTGAGTATGTATCAAAATTCTAAACTTCGTCTCGCCAAAAAAACACTGGGGTACTTTCTCCAGTGTAAATTAATCAAAGCGAATTTTCTCTAGTGTTACTTTCTTCCTAGTGAAAACTTTGTTAACATACTTACAGTGACGTCAATTTAAATATTGCAGCTAGATAAAGATCATACAGTATCATGTATTATTATTCAAAATGTCCAAAGAAGCAAAATAGAGACAAAAAGCCTCTATTGTCCTAAACATGAGCCTACCCTGAAACAAATGAGGCATAAGCTTCAAATGGTCAAAAAAGTAAAAATCACATATACTGTATTCAGCAGTTACAACTTTTAAACATAATCACACATAAATAGACGTTGGCCAAAAGGGTAATGTATAAAAAAGTTCACACTTTGATAAATTTGTGGATTAATGATCCTTTGGCAGGGAGAAAATTTGCCTGGCGAAACTCTTTTCTTGCACGGAGCTTTTTCGTTAGCAAATAGTCTTCTTCACCTTTAGTAAACTGGCATTGTCCCTGCGAATTGTCATTTTGGCTAAATTTGGCCCATACAGTGCATATATGCATAGCATTGTAATATTTTGAATTATCTTCTTTTTCTCTTTAATCATTTTTTTAAACTCTTTTTATTTTTTATTGATTTGCCCTATAAAGTGCATCTATGCATAGAATTGTAATGTTTTTAATTACCTTCTTTTTCTCTTTAATATTTTTTGCAAACTGTTTAGTTTAAGTATAGAAGCTGAGATTGTTAATAGCAAACAAGTCTGCCTACGCTTTAATAATTAATCAGTACCTTGAACTTGATGGAAACTATGCTGGATAAATCCATATTAGTGACTAAAAAATCATATTGATCCATTTAAAGTTTGCATATCATTTTAGGAAACATGGAGGCTTATTTACTTGAGGTCAAATATTAGTGGTTTTAGGGGTTTTGGAAACCACGGCTAAACTCACAAACTCTAAAACCACAATTGTCATTGAATTTCTTAAAAGATCCAAATATAAAAAGTGCAAACAAAAAAAGTGCTGAATGATGCTCTAAAAAATACAAATCCCACGTTTTTTGGCAATTCCTAGTGAAAAAAATAAAAAACTCTCAAGGGTCGAATTTTGAAGTTATGTGATGTTTTTGTAACTGTAATAAATTCAAATGTACTCACATCTCTAATGGGAGATTATGAAAAAACTCGAACGTCTAACATTTGATCAGATAGGAACAAAAGAAAACTCAAATCGTATTCAAATAGAGTTTTCCTCTGAAAAAAAATTGAATGTCAGTAAGGTTATTAACATCTTAGAATTATTCAACGGACCTCTGCCATTGACTTCTACATGAACTCGGCAGGTTTTAGGTGGCAAAGTATTGAATTAGAACTGTTTCCATGATCAAGTTGTGATAAATCTCACATTCAAATTCAAATTGGTAGTTTTAAATTAATAAATTGTGATTTTTGACCTAAAATCTATTTGAAAATTTGAATTTACAATTCAAACCATATAGTAAATCTGCCCCTAATAGTTTAATTTGATTAAATGTGGTCCAATAAGATCAGCACAGCTTCCATTGACTTTTATAGCACCTCGACAACTTTTACTTGGTCAAGTTTGGTATTAAAGGTTTTTTTGTTTTTTTCACGTAATAAATTTGAATTTTTAGAGCTTTATAAAAATATAGTAAACCATAAATTATTTCAAAATTCATAGAAAAAAATTGCAATTTGATGATTAAAGTATGGTGATCCAAATTAAAGCAATATCACTTATCAGGAAAATCCCAGGTCCCAAGTATTCCAGGTAATAATTCTAATACCTGTACGTTAATCTGGGGTTTTAATTCTGGCCATATGGATGCAGTGATAAGGAATTTAACTTTAGCAATTTGGAATTTGTATGTGATGTATTTGTAATCTTATCTCAAGTGTTCTACTGGAGTTCTGCATATAATTCATTACAGTTGCAGATACCATTTTGGATAGGGAATGGTTTTGTTTTCTCCTCGCAAATAAAAGTGTGAATCCGGTTCTAGATGGTGGAATATAATCCCAATGTGTAGATCAGCAATATACCTGGATTTCTGAAAAGTTTCTATTGCATTGTGTTGTTAAACTATTATACTACTTGTTTTTTATTTCCGCTTATTCAACGTAGCACTTCCAATTCATTATTCAGTCATGAGTAGGAATTATATGTGACATGGGGCAGTATCCTATGTATTTAACTCCAGGGATCCACCATTCAATTCTATTCTTCTGGTTGATATTTTTTCATGTTCATGTTTAAACAGTTCGGTTTTAGGCACCCCCAAGTGATTGTATTTACTTTCCTAAAACCCCGAGTCAGTGCTCCTATCAGCAGAAAACTGCACTGGCCAGGATTTTTCCATTGAGCACCACAAAGCTACCCTCTTCCGGCTTCCTCTTTCTTCGCGGGTCCACATGCGCATTCGAGCGAAAAGCCAAACTTTAACTAAAAAGTCATTAATTCGTTCTACTGCGCATGCGTCTGCCCCGGGAAATTTGAAGAAAGAAGAAGCTGGAAGAGGATCGCTTCATGGTGCTCGCTGGAAGAACCCCGGGCCAGTGCAGTTTTCTGCTGATAGGAGCACCAGCCCAGGGTTTCAGGTAAGTAAATACAATCACTTAGGGGTACCTAATATTTGGCACCCCCAACTGCAAGAAGACATCTTTTAAAAATATTTATATTCTACATATTGATCTTCTTTGCATTAACCCGTGCCCAAAAATGCAGTTTTAGGGGGTGTTTTATTAAAATTGATCTCAATATTTTCTGCTACAAACTCCGATCAAATCCGCTTGGGTTTTTTTATACATATTTATTATTACATTTTCCCGAAAATTTGCTTTAAAAAAAATCGGATTTTTGCAGGGTTTTTTTTTTTTTAATTTTTGTACGATTTTCACATTTTTTTAAATTTTCACCCGAAAACTTGGTGGTATTGCGGGAAACGCTGCGCACATTAAAAAAAATCATTGGGACTTCTCCCATTGACTTGTATGCAACCTCGACAGGTCTGAGATGCCGGATTTTCATATTCAAACTTTTCCATCCTCTGGGTTTAATACATTCAGAAAAAAAATGAGAAGTCAGATTTTATATTAAAAAAATCAAGACTTTTTTGTGATTTTTGCATTTGGGGTTTAGTAAATAACCCCCTTAAAGTATGCCAGACTACTTCTTATGATTTTTGTTAGTTTTGTATCTAATATGGTCTCTGGTTATGTTTAGAGTGGTAAAAAAGGGGACTCTGAACTAGATTGCTTAAACATCATGCTACTACAGAAACTTCTGCAGCAATTAAGGTCCTTATAAATATGTATCATTTAAATGGATGTCTATGTCTAATATGTTAACAGCTTTTTCTTTCATAGTACAAGTGCTATGTTCTATAAAATGTCCCTTAAATGATATACACATTATTCCACTATGGGATTTTCAGGCACATTTAACAAGGATGAATTTTTATTAAGGGAAATAATACAGTGTACATTGATCTTATTTTTCCAATAAAATTTGCTGTGGCATCACACCAGGACAGGAGAAAGAGATTTATTTCAAACAACAAACTCATCACTGGCAAGTTTAACTTAAAATTACCTTGTCTATATAATGATTCCAGCCCAATTAGTGCTTGGGTTGAAAGTAATCATTAAAACATGTAAAGTAAGTTACCAGAGAGCTTTCACGATTTAGTCATTGACTTTTCATCTCCTCCTGAATCTTAACATTCAGTTAAAATTAATCACCAAATGCCTCACTGAACTCCTTCTATAAGGTCATGGTGCAATTTGTTTGCTTACACTATTAGCTGCTAAGAAAATGAAAACCATTCAGATTTGTAAAATAACACATATATTTCCATAGTCACAAGGAAATGAACACCCTCATAATTATATCCCATTTCCCTTTACAATAATTTAAATGAATTATTTTTAAGGTGGTGCAGATGAGAACTGGTAGTATCCTGTTGAAATGCTAATGCTCTAATACAAAAAAAGTAAGCTCTCGTATATTTGATATTACCATGAATGTAACTTTATGTTTAGTACTGGATTAAATACCGGATACTTTATAAACTACTGCATTTGCCAGCAACATACCTGACTTGTCAGTATAGATTAATGAAGATTTAATTTGTTAAATTCAATTTGAATTTAAATTCAATTTGAACATTTCTAAATAATGGGAATTATGGCTTTTAATTTGTCATTGCATTTGAATAGGTAAGGTACTTACTACATATTTTTTTCAAATTTGCCTTATATTAAAGGAACACACTTTTTTGGTGAACAGTGTAAAAAAATAGGTTTAGGGTTTTCCAATACTACACATCAACAGCAAGATGAATGCTGAACACTGTTCCTAAAATACAGTATAGTCTTGTTTATATTACACACTATAAAGCTGAGCCACACAGTGGTCCTAGAAATAAAATACATTGCTGTACTTTTAACACACTTTCTTTGCATTTATTGCAATTGGAAAAAAACTAGCCAGGGACCCGGCTACCAATCAATATTTAATTAGGTTAAAGCAAATCAGACTGATAAGACTCATTACTGTGTAAAGCAAATCGTGTCACAGGTAAGAGGCCATGAGATAAATCCAAGAATGGAAATGCTGGCAGGGCAGTATAAATCTACCAATTTTAAAATATTTCACTTGCAAAAAATATCATTAAATTTAAATGATGGTCTGTCATTGAAATTTGTGCATTTTGCCTAATGCAGTTATGAATCGTCTACTCACTTTATTTCCTAAACTAGCAGGAACATCTCCCGTTGAGTTCTACGAAAAACTTGTTCCAGTAGAACACATAGCATATATTTAAATAAACATCTGTCCTAAAAACTGACTAGGGTCCATCTACTTTTTCATCAATAATAATTGAATACTTAGGGGCAGATTTATCAAAGGTCCAATTTAGAGTTTATGGGAGTTTATAAAAATTCCCAAAAACTCGATTTTCGATTTTCGGCCAATAAGGGTTGTCGGTGGGCTGGGCCAATCACAGTTGGAGGTAGGCTGGACCAATCAGGGTTGGGGGCTGGACCAATCAGGATTGGGGCGGGAGGTGCAGAGGTAGTAAATCAAAGCATCCAGCTTTATCTGCGGCAGGAGCACAGCCCAATTGGCCCAATACCAGTTTGCCGTGGCTGTGGCCAGGCTAATACGAGTAAGTTTGGTGCTGCTGCCCCCCCTAAAAAGGGTTGTTCACCTTCCAAAGACTTTTTTCAGTTCAGTTGTTTTAAGATTGTTCCCCAGAAATAAAGACTTTTTTCTACTACTTTCCATTATTTATTTTTTACTGTTTTTCCACAATCTCCGTTTAAAGTTGAATGCTCCTGTCTCTGTTTTTCAGTCTGGCAGCTCAGTAATTTAGGTGTAGACTCTAAACTGCTACAATTTTGCAATATTTAGTTGATACATTTCTCAGTAGCATCTCTGGAGTATCAGCAACTATTGTATTAATTCCGCCTGTAATGAAACTCAGAGCTTCTTCTCAGTTGGGACAAAGATAAGAAATGTATCCACTAAATGTGGAACAGTTTACCGGGTCGGCGACCCCCCTCCCAGAGCTATTTTAGAAGGTGATAAATGACACTTAGCACTTCATTATTAGAAAAACATCGATGAATAGAAAGTACTTGGAAAAAAGTTGTTATTTCTGGTGATCTATCTGAAAACAACTAGTTGGTTGAAGGTGAACAACTCTTTTAAGAGCCGAAATATATACAGTATATAATCTGGTCTAACCAACTAATGAAATAATGCATCAAAGTGAAGGTGATGGAAAAACAGAGAAGGTAGGGGTAACAAGGACTAAAGGGAGCTGAAAGTCATAAAAACGTAAAGTTGTTTACATGGATCAGAATTTTAAAGCTGCATCTGCTATGTATCCAGATTTTCTGAATGCATATTTGGTCACATGGATTTAAAGGAGCCTCACACCACTATTCCATAAAGGGATCCTGTCATCGGACAACATGTTTTTTTCAAAACACATCAGTTAATAGTGCTACTCCAGCAGAATTCTGCACTGAAATCCATTTCTCAAAAGAGCAAACAGATTTTTTTATATTCAATTTTGAAATCTGACATGGGGCTAGACATTTTGTCAATTTCCCAGCTGCCGCCAGTCATGTTGTTATCTTCTTGCTGTTCATTGTGAAACATCCAATAAAATATTTGAAAACCAGAGGTTTTCCACTTGGTGCCTGTGTTTTATACACAACAGAGTTTTGTTTCCAATTTCACACAACATACAGTATGCAAACAAATATCTTTATTTTTTATTCTTCTCAAACCATAACAGAATGTTCTACTGGCACTCTATATCTATGAAACCTGCTTAGATGGAAATGTCAACACTATTGTTAGGGCAACACAATACAGTAAAACAATATTTCACTGTCTATTGACTTTACTCTCCAGTACTCATTCCCAGCCCCACTCCTTTATCACAGGTGATAACCTGGTAACTCCAACACCTGTTCTAGCTTTTCAGCCTAAGTGAACACAGTCCCTGTAATTTTACACTTCTGATGTGTATCATAGAGCAATTAGGGTGAGATGTACATTTCTTATATGACTTCTCTTGTCATTGTCAAACAAACTACACTGCACAAACACAATCTGGAGTAAGAACTAAAGATTGTTGGTTTATTCAATATTGTCTTAAATTACTCCCTCTCAAGCCAATTAATTAATTAATTAATTAATTAATTAATTTATTAACTGAAGGTTTCTAGGTCAATGTCACAAATGAAGTGCCCTTTTCAAGCCAAAAGCTTCACTCTGATGTGTACTGTTCTTCACCGTTCTTCATTGTACTTAGGGAGCACAATATAGTGTCTATACCCAAAATGTTTACAGAAAAACTGATAAACAAGGTGCACTAAAATGCTGATGACACCAGGATTTGCCACAGGACAAAGTGTGTAGTTAAGTGTTAGATTCCACGTAACCATCAAATTAAAAGTTATTTTAATCAATTCCCTAGCAAACACCATCCAAAAACTGTAGCCTGGCCGGCATTCTTTCATGTATCACATGAGTATGTTGGACTATTTTTGGTCTTTGCACCCAAGAATAAATATTTGTATCTTCTAATCTCTTCTCATTGTTCAGTTTAGTGATTCATGCATACACCCTTGGGGTGTCCTGGTACCTTGTTGGTACCAAGGACCAATGTACATTTTGTTTGCTAATGTCTTCCGAGTTTTCCAGCATGGACCATGAGTGGCAGATGAACTGTAGGGGTTAATGGGCTTTGAGGCAAATGCACAGAGAATGTTGTAGGCAAATTCCACAGCCAACCTGTACCTATAAGATTGAACAATGAATATAGTTACACAGCTATACACAGGTTCATTATAGTCTCTATAACACACACAGTCTGTTAGACCTTCTTACACTTCATTTACACACCCAGATGCACACAGGAGGGAAAATCGGTTGTTACGGTGTCAGCTGGTTAGGTGTGAGACCCCCTTGCTCTGATGATAGAATTAAATCATTCTTTCAAGAGGCAAGTTCTATATGGTCATATTCGGCATTATCGTTTGACTCATTGACTGCATGAAAATTGAGCAGTAACATGTGCAAGAATAAGGGTTATCCTTACAGCAATTGAGATACTTTGACAGCCACAAAAGAGTCTACCTCTCGAGGTTATTACAAAATATGCCCCTAAAGTGAGGGAGCACAAAATATTTCAAAAACGTCTGGCACTGAGTGCAAATGAAATGTGAAATGCTGCTGGCACTTAAAGGGTTAAAGCATCTTTAATGTAATTCCCAGGTTTATGCTTACTTCTACTGTAATGCAGTTTGTTATGTGTTCTAACTCGTGAATTTTTTACATTCTCGCCCAAAGTGTAGGCAAATAATGGCTTCTCCTGACACGCAGGTACTAAAGTAGCATCATCTTAGATGAAATGCTGGAACACTTCTAATTGTATTGGCAGTCAAATTATAGATCCACTTCTCTTGCACTTATTTTTGCCAATACATAAAAATTACATTGTGTCATGTGATAGCATTCTTCAGTGACAAGTAAAATAAGAGATCACTTCTTACTTTGCATTTTACTTTACTCAGTAGCATGCTTCATTACATTTATCCAGTTTTGCACTGAAAGCCTTTCTCTTGCAAACTGTTTTCTCAATAGGCAGTAGGTGATTTATAAAAAAAGGCTTGACAAAACTAACCTTTGGCATTTCAACCCCATGTCAGAATGTTCCAAGAACAGGTGCAGTCCCTTGTCATTACAAGACCCCTGCTCTGATAACTATATTATCAGTGAAATGAGCCAAGACGGATTCTTCATTTTGGGGCAATGCCAACTTTATTTCAGTACATAAAGACATCTTCATTGTGCATTAGGGTGCATGCAGGTTAGATGCCATGCAGATTAGTAGTAGTAGATTCCTGAATCCCCAAAGACCAATCAGCTTTCATTAACTGATGACAAACTGGAAACTATAAACTACAACTACTGGAAACGTTCTCCAAACTTGGCAAAATCAAAACTAAAAAACACTTAAACCTCGCATTTGAAACACTACTGAAAATATCTGTTATTATATCATATCTAGCTATTTGTTTGTGTATCTAGCTATAATTTATATATATATAAATTAAACCTTTACCAAATTTAAGCATTATGAACATCGGTGCGTTTCGATCCTCTGGGGACCGTTATCAGAATGTGTTCTGTGAACCTGGATGCCACGAACTAATGAACAAGTACATTGATGTGAATAAATGCCAAACTAACTGAGAGCCAATAGGTGAGGATTTGAATCTCGGTTTTTGGATATTATGTTTGATAAGGTACAGTACTTAGCAATAGGATCCTTTTTATCATTACTTCTTCGGAAGTGTATCACGAAATGTGATGGATAAATCTGTTTTTGATATATTGATCCTCATTTTTGTTATTCATACGGAGATCCATATCCATTTGAATGGAGAGGGATAATGTAAGGGTTGGGTAATATTTGGACAAGGCTGATATTATATAATATTTGGAAGGTTTATATCTCTTTTAAATGCATGATCCCGTGACCTTTATTTACATTATTGATTGCTCGATGTTTAACACATTTGCCACTCCATGCATATAGGCCTTGATGGTTGTGTGTATATAAATTTGTTACAGGTATTTAATTGTGAACAATCAACACATGTTGCCTGTTAGGGCTAGAGGTCCTCTTAATTATGAGTGATGGTTCTTTGTTGCCTGTCCGACTGAAACAACCCAAACATTAATATACAATTCGCCAAGTCAGAACAATGTCAAGATGACAGGTATTAAATAGTGCCATTGGATATTGATTGGATTTTGGCCTGAATTTTTATAAAAAAAAATATTTATACTTTTTCTTTTGTTTGGTATTTTAAAAAATCTTTCTCAAACTGTCAATTTGTGTATGCTATATTTATGGGTATTACACTATGTCACTTTAGTAGTTTTATCATTTTTTGCACAATGTTATATAGTAGATTTTTTTTCATAAAAGATTACACTGGGTAAGTAAGTTTGGTTTGGGTTCACAGCTCTGCCAGGGAAAAAAAGATAATAAGAAATATATTTATTGCACAATCTCACGCCAAACACTTGTTGCATCAGACAGCAAAATAAAATTTTTAGCATTATACATTATTCAAAGCAAGAAAACTAAATCTGCACAAGGAAAAATGATTGTATCAATGAAATCCTATAATAGACCACTGATTACAATATGTACAGTATATAGTAAGACCTCAGACGCTGTCTTTTCAGTGTATCAAATCAAGATGTGTGAATAAAGAAACCTTTTTTTACGTGAAATTGGAGTGATTCTTCCAAAAGGGTCCTGGAGTGCGCCGCCATTACAATTGGTGCATGCAGCATATAGTAAGAGATTGCACATTCTCTCCAAGAATTGTAAGAAATGATGCCACACTTAAGAATGCAAGAAAATTACATTTAAAAAGTACATATTCTCTGTTAAATCAAGTAATATACCACAAAGGGCACCAGTTCTCTAAATTGTGTATGAATATTTATAAACATATGAAGAAAGGTAATTTCTCTGATAATCTCTATTAGCAGATGTCAACGGCATATACAACGTGAATGCCAAATTACTAAAAGGGTTGACATTTTTAAACTACTTACAATTCAAATTGGCAAGGTTGCAGGGCAGTCCCAAACCATAATCCATGCTCCCTTTTAACCTCTGGTTTTTCCATGAAATGGCTTTAAAATAAAAACTGAAAGTCTGGCACATAGATTATCCAGTTTACTAGCAAATATGTAACTATTCCAGAAAATTGCAAAAAAGAAAACATATCATATTTTTCTTCTCTTACATGAGCAAAGTGTGATGAAGTGAGGAAATGTAAAAGCCTTAAACCTGACTTACCGATTTTTGCCTGTATAAAAATATTCTAAATAAACATGAAAGTGGGACAAAGCTGGATCATAGGACCTAACAAAAAGGCCTGACAAATTGTGTAATTCCTAATAATTGTACCAGACTGGCAACTTACTAAAATTTGCACTTGAGCAGTAAACCATGGTAACCAAATGTTTGCTTCCACTGTTCCATCTGCAGCTGGCTGAATAAAATCAATCACTGATTGATTGCTATGGGATACTGCCCATGTGAAAATGTTCCCTGTGTTTATAAATAAACCCAGGTAACTAGTGTCCTTTCAAATCACAACACTGAGTTTCAGATTGCAGGAAACCATCATGCTTGTCTTTCTAATGTACATGATGTTTTCCTGCAAACCAAAACTCTTAGCACAACTAGTTCTTTTCAAGTCCTTAGGAGCTGTCCTTACATTGATGAGGAGAATAGGGCATACATAATGGTGTACAATTTCTAACTGAAGTAAATTGTAAAAAGGCAATTTTTAAAAAGAAACATGAATGACGTGTAGGGACCACATGGTGGAAATCCCCTGCCTGTGCAGCTACAGAGTCTCCTAGGGTCTTGGGAGGGGCTGGAGCCTTGTCCCTGTGCAGCATGTCTGGCAGATATGGGAGGGTGTCACAAGGTGTTGCCACAGCACCACTGCATATATAGGAGAGCCATGTGCTCCTGCTTTCACTTTCACTGAGAGAGGGTGGACAGAGACTACTACAAAGATGTAGGGGCAGGAGCCCTTGGATGGCTGGGGTGTGGCAGCCCCACTCCGGGGAGCTAGACCAGGAGGGTCTGAAACTCCTAAATGCAAAACCTGGACTTTGTGTGCTCACACTATGGACAGTGCTGGGAGCTATAGTTCAGCTGTGGAGGATAACACAAGTTGTGTGCTTGGCTAGGAGAGCTTGGAACCTTTGAGGATGTCATCACGTGGATGCCTGTTCCAGCTCTGTGTGAGCCCCTGGGTGAGTCTGCCTGTGGGAGGGTAGAGAAAAGGAAAGGATCCAGCATGTCTCCTGTTGTGATACAGGCTTTGTGTGTGCCTGCTAGGGATGTAGCGAACTGTTCGCCGGCGAACTAGTTCGCGCGAACTTCGACTGTTCGCGTCCGCCGAATGTTCGCGAACGTCGCGCGACGTTCGCCAATTGGTGTTCGCGTTCGATTCGAAGTAAAATTTCGTTCGACCATTCGACCATTCGACCATTCGATCGCTAAAATCGAACGATTTCCATTCGTTCGAACGATTATAAGCATTCGATTGAATTAAAATCATTCGATCGAATAGCTTCGATCGTTCGATTCGAACGAAAATCCTTCGATCGTACGAATAAAATCCTTCGATCGTTCGATCGAACGATTTTATCGAGCGTTCGAAGTTCGCGAACTGTTCGCGAACTGTTCGCTTTTTTGCCGGTGTTCGCGAACGGTGTTCGCGAACACATTAACGGCAGTTCGCTACATCCCTAGTGCCTGCCACGTGGGAGCAAATACCTTGTCCAGCAGGAAAGGTGTTTGGGCAGCTAGCGCTACCTGGGAAAAATTGTGCTCTTTGGGGAAAAGGGACTTTGTCCACCAAAGGAGTAGTGCGGGACTTTGCCTGGCAGGGAGGTGCCAGAATGGGACTATCACAGGTAAACCAGAGTAGTGGGTCATTTATGCTATTTGAATGCATATATGAAACTGAGGATTTACTTTACCTTTAAATCTTTATTATAAAGTTGATCTTGATATACAGCACTGTGTGTGTATTGAATGTTTCCTAATTCGGCCACCCGCAGGTGTATTCCCGGAACTCATTAGGTGGAGGCACTGCCAAGAGAAGAACTTTCCCGTACCCTTTCACCTTGCAAAGGGGACTCAGGACCTGAATTGGTAAGACAATTTTATTTTTTGACAATACTTTTCCTAATTATAATTCTGCAAATTATTTTGTAACAATGCATTGCATTTATATTGATTAGGGAATTATTTGATATTTAATATCAAATTTTTAAAATAAATTTTAGTTTCAATAAAGAAACTGTGGCATGGAAACATTTAGGGGGTTATTTGTCAAAATCTAAATTTTTCTGATGTTTTAAATAAAAAAGTCTGACCAAACTAGAATCCACAATTTAACCTTTACATTAAAAAAACCAAAACAATCTGAAAAAAACTTGACTTTTTCAGATTGTAGCACGCAAACGGTGACTTTTTCTGATTGTCGGGAGAAAAATCCAAATTTTTTGGATTTGACGACCAAAAAGTCAGAATTTTTCAGGAATCTGTAGAAAAGCCTGAAATATTCGGATTATCTTGTCAAACCCAGGGCAGACCATAATATCTTCAAATTGCAAATAGGACCTCTGCCATTGACTTCTACAGGACCTCGACAGGTTAAAGATGGAGTATTTTCGGATTCTGAATTTTTGCATCCTTGCATTTTATAGTAAGAAAACTAAATTTTTGTAGTATATGTATACTGTATACGTGTTACTTGCAATTTAAGACAGCTGCAATGGGATTTGATTGGGTAATATGCACTGTAGCAGTACTGTTTTATAGTGCATACCTTTATTCTCTTATTGCCAAAGAACTGAGATAACCTTTACAATTAAAGAAAATTCTGTTCCTCAGAATGCTGCAATATATTATATGGAACATAAAAATAGCAGTATGAAACCATGTTTCACTGTGATATCCAGAATGTCTAAAGCTTTTTTTAATGGTTGTCTGCAACTTTTAATGATATTATTCTGTCAATGGGAGCCAGAGGCTATGCAGTCTATCTTTGTTTTCTAAGTGTAATAACAGCATGGGGAACACTACTATACTTGATTTATTAACAACAAGATTTTACAATTCAGCCAGTATTGACGAATGGCCACAATTTTATGGACCACAATCAATACTCTTTACAAATTAAATTATACTGATTTCAAAATAGCCTCAAGTCAAACAAATGAATTTATATACAATCCAACACTTTTGATCTTGTTGTTTGGGGAAATAAAGGAGAAGTTTCTGACATTTTATAAATTCCATATTTATGTAAAAAATTCTCCTAAGGAACAAAGTAATTCGACCACATTTGCAAAGATGCTTGTAAAATGACTTATTATTCCCTCAGGTGGAAACCGTTCTTGCTTAATTCTGCCTTTAAAATCACTGAAATGAAACACATTTTATAGGAAGCAAAAATTTATTATTTTTTCTTGCAACTTCCTGAAAAAAATTACTGAGATTGTCTCTGCTTCAGGCTGGCTATTTCTCACTTCTCATCCTAGAGACATGCAATCTAGAAAAGTTTTTATTGTTTTCATTAGACTGGAACTTAACATAGTCTATTGGTCCTAGAAATTTTTAAACTTTATATATATCTGCCACTCTGATTAGAATATATACGAAATGGCTCCTGCTGCATTGTACATTCTCTCACTGTACAGTGATATTTCCTTCACACACACTTTGTTGCAGGGTCATCAGTGCTGCTCACTCTGTCATAGACTATAAACATAATTTCCAACACAGAGTGAATTCCCAGCTGGATTTTATCCAATATATTAAATTTCATTAAAGGAGACCTTTCACCCAGACATAAAAAGCTGTATAATAAAAGTCCTTTTCAAATTAAACATGAAACCCAAATATTTTTTTTATTATGTTATAAACTTTAAAAGTGTCAGCTGTCAATCATGTATTGCCTGCCCCTCCTTTATGACTTGGGCATAGCAATTACTTTCAATTTCTATTCTACACATCCTCCTGTCACTGTTTAGAGTACAGTCCTGCAGCGGGTCGGGTACCCGCATAAAAAGCAGGCACCCTGCACAATGAGGGGAGGCGAGGGGAGGATTTTCAGGTGCGGTCATAGCTGCGGGTTGCGAGTCTGCGGGTCGTGGGTTGAGTTGCGGGTCTCATCTAAATTTTTTATCTTATGTCTATGTAATATTGTCTATATTTTACTCCTTTTAAAGTTTTACAAAACTTGTGTTTGTCCCCGCCCACTTTTGATGACATCACTTCCAGTTTGTAGCACCATCACTTCCTGTTTGATGGTGGTCGGCGGTTGCAGGTCGGGTTGCGGATAAGGCAGTTGCGGGTCTGGGTTTGGTAGCGGATCAAAGTGGGTAAATATTTGGGTTGCGGGTTTGGGTCGCGGGCTGAGGGTTCAGGTCCGGTCCAGGTCTTAGAAATTGGTTCCACGCAGGAATCTAGTTGAGAGTCTAGTTACATCTTTTGCAGCAGAATTTTATGTATTTATTCCCTCTATATTACGAAGAGGAAATCCAGACATAAACAAAAAAAAACTCCTTGCAGATGGCTGTAACTGAATTCAGGACCCCAGTGCTGCAATGCTGCAGTGCTACCCTCTGGGTCACCCTGTTGCCCATATGGTTGCAAAGGGGGACCCAGGGTCCCGTGGCACTTGCTTTATTGTACCTCTGTGTGGGAGTGAATTCTGGGGTTTAGATGTGTGGTTATGGTGACCAGCATTCCTAAGATTATTCTGTAGTTAAGTTACTGTAACCTATGCTATAAAGTTAGTTATTTTTTTCATGAAACCTTTTATTTTTTTGTAATAAAGCAGTGGCCTTGTTAATCCAAAAACTAGATAATTATAGTTACATAGTTAAATTGGGTTGAAAAAAGACAAAGTCCATCAAGTTCAACCCCTCCAAATGAAAACCCATCATCCATACACACACCCCTCCCTACTTTTAATTAAAATTCTTTATACCCATACCTATACTAACTATAGAGTTTAGTATCACAATAGCCTTGGATATTATGTCTCTCCAAAAAATCATCCAAGCCATTCTTAAAGGCATTAACTGAATCAGCCATCACAACATCACCCGGCAGTGCATTCCACAACCTCACTGTCCTGACTGTGAAGAACCCTCTACGTTGCTTCAAATGAAAGTTCTTTTCTTCTAGTCTAAAGGGGTGGCCTCTGGTACGGTGATCCACTTTATGGGTAAAAAGGTCCCCTGCCATTTGTCTATAATGTCCTCTAATGTACTTGTAAAGTGTAATCATGTCCCCTCGCAAGCGCCTTTTTTCCAGAGAAAACAACCCCAAACTTGACAGTCTACCCTCATAATTTAAGTCTTCCGTCCCTCTAACCAATTTAGTTGCACGTCTCTGCACTCTCTCCAGCTCATTTATATCCCTCTTAAGGACTGGAGTCCAAAACTGAACTGCATACTCCAGATGAGGCCTCACCAAGGACCTATAAAGAGGCATAATTATGTTTTCATCCCTTGAGTTAATGCCCTTTTTTATGCAAGACAGAACTTTATTTGCTTTAGTAGCCACAGAATAACACTGCCCAGAATTAGACAACGTGTTATCTACAAAGACCCCTAGATCCTTTTCATTTAAGGAAACTCCCAACACACTGCCATTTAGTGTATAACTTGCATTTATATTATTTTTGCCAAAGTGCATAACCTTGCATTTATCAACGTTATGCTATAGGGAATTTTGTGGGGGAGGGTGGATGTAACCAGGGGAAGAAATGATTCAGGGATTCATAATGCAATGGGCAGGTTCATTTAAAAGTTACATTCTTACTAACAGTGTAAAGCCCTATAAAAGTGTAACGCTAATTTGGTTACTGTCCCTTTAAATAATAGCTTCCTTGGCAATTCAGGGGCCCTGAGTCCCTTTTGCAAGTCGAAAAGTACTGGGAACTAGGAATCACAGCGCAGTGCCTCCACCTAGGGAGCACTGAGGAACTTACCTCAGAGGAATTCCCTAGGAAATAATAAACACACACTCTTTGCAGATAACAATATTTAACTTTATATAAACTGTAAAGTAGTAACTAATACAAAAGCCACGCCTGTATGGCAATATAAGGGACAGTACCTAAATCCCTATTAGGTTTTAACTATCTGTTCAAACACAGTTCGTATAGTGTCACAGTCCCACTTGTCTGGAAGGGTTAAAAGCACACAGTTCAAAATGCAATGTCCCTTTCCCCAGAGCTCTTATTCCCCTGGTAGCGCTACCTTTCCCCAGAGTACCTTTTCCTTTGGAAAATAGCAGCTTCCCACGTAGCAGGCAAAATCACACGAGGCCTGTCTTCCTGTTAGGCTCAGTACTGTGGCAAATCCTCTCTTCAAGGGATTTATTCAGCGCTCAGGGGCAGATCACACTGGAATCACAAGTAACTCTTCTCCAGAATCACTCTCACCAATGGCACTTTCCTCCTCTGAAGCTTTAGCAGCGTGGCAGGGTCAGACAGCCTCTTTCTGCACTACTCCAGACCTCACAGATCCAGCAGGGCCTACACACACAGCTTCACAGTCTAGCACACCCTCTCCTCCCAGGATGCACTGCGGTGTCCAGCCAATCAGGTCGCTCTCCAGCCTGTTACTGATGTGAATGGGCAGTTTGACTGGATGTGGCCAAGCTTTCCACACCGATAACACGTAGGAACTCTCTTAGTTTCAGCTGGGGTTTTGGCTCTCTCAGACATTTGAGCTTTTAAGTCCTCCAACTCTTTGCGAAGTTTCTTGTTCTCTTCTGCCAGTTTTGCTTCAGCAGGGGATTTCTCTGTATGCCCTGCAGTGGAACTCCGTTTGACCCTCACATAGGCATCAGCCTCCTCTCGCCGAACTCTCTCCATCAGAGCAACATACCCAGGGGGTAGCTTATCCTGGTAGTGTGCTCTAATTGTCATGGCAACAGGGTCACTATTCAGGGTCCCTCTTTTCAATTGGCGAATTCTCATAGAATCCATTTCATCGTCTGTAATTGCACCGCGGCTCACTAGCAGTCTCAGGCATTGTTCTAGCCGCACAAGATAAGCAGACAAATCTTCCTTTTCTTTCTGGACGGTAGAGTGGAAGCGATAGAGCATCTCTGTAGCACTCTCTACAGGGCCAAACGTCACCTCCAGGACTTCAATCAGATCACCCGAAGTAGCATCGGGGTGACCAACCATATAGGACTTAACAACATCCACGGCAGGGCTGCGAAGACTCTCAAGGATCTTCCTTCTCATAGTAGTCTCGGGCCCAGTCCAATCTCTCACGGACACAACAGTGGAGTCTCTCCAACTCTCAAAGGACTCTTCACCTGAGGGTACAGGATTGGTACCTGAAAACACTTTAAGTCTCTTAAAATTACCATTCCAGGCTAGCTGTGTCAGTTGGTCAGTAAGTTGTCCCAGCGCACTCACAATCTCTGGGGTATCCAGCCGGCCACCAGAACTATGGCGACTCCCCTTGGAGACCACGCTCTCACAGGATGGACATCTCTTTATGTGACTCTTTTCAGCTGGCGAATCAAACAACATCTTGTTCAGCTGCACACTCTCCGGTGCCTTCACTGCATACTGGGTAGTAAGGGCATCACCCTGGGAAGTTAACTCATCTGCGTCATCAGACATATCAGGCAGAACAATCTTCCAGGGCCCTTCACTTTCAGCATCAATATCAGGGGGAACACGGTCACGATCTATCTCTCTGGGGCTGTCTATAAGAACATTCAACAGGACCCCGGCAGAATCCCGCCGTGACGCAGCCACCCTTGGGCGGTAAAAAATCTGTTCCCCATCCAGAACTTGATAAATAAATTCTTCCTTCACTCTGGGCACCATGGGCCCAACAGCGGCAACCTTTTCCGGGGGTTAAGTCCCAATGCAGTACACCATTGGCGAACACTCTGTGGAGTTTCAAAGGCAGACATATTTTCATCACACATCCCCAGCTTCCCAGTCGACATCTCAGCAGTGCCTCCAAAATGTAACGCTAATTTGGTTACTATCCCTTTAAATAATAGCTTCCTTGGCAATTCAGGGGCCCTGAGTCCCTTTTGCAAGTCGAAAAGTACTGGGAACTAGGAATCACAGCGCAGTGCCTCCACCTAGGGAGCACTGAGGAACTTACCTCAGAGGAATTCCCTAGGAAATAATAAACACACACTCTTTGCAGATAACAATATTTAACTTTATATAAACTGTAAAGTAGTAACTAATACAAAAGCCACGCCTCTATGGGAATATAAGGGACACTACCTAAATCCCTATTAGGTTTTAACTATCTGTTCAAACACAGTTCGTATAGTGTCACAGTCCCACTTGTCTGGAAGGGTTAAAAGCACACAGTTCAAAATGCAATGTCCCTTTCCCCAGAGCTCTTATTCCCCTGGTAGCGCTACCTTTCCCCAGAGTACCTTTTCCTTTGGAAAATAGCAGCTTCCCACGTAGCAGGCAAAATCACACGAGGCCTGTCTTCCTGTTAGGCTCAGTACTGTGGCAAATCCTCTCTTCAAGGGATTTATTCAGCGCTTTCTCTCAGAGGCAGATCACACTGGAATCACAAGTAACTCTTCTCCAGAATCACTCTCACCAATGGCACTTTCCTCCTCTGAAGCTTTAGCAGCGTGGCAGGGTCAGACAGCCTCTTTCTGCACTACTCCAGACCTCACAGATCCAGCAGGGCCTACACACACAGCTTCACAGTCTAGCACACCCTCTCCTCCCAGGATGCACTGCGGTGTCCAGCCAATCAGGTCGCTCTCCAGCCTGTTACTGGGCTGAATGATGTCACAGACAGAAAAGCAGGGGAAGGATTTCTCTTCTCCCCTACAAAAGCTAAACACAGGGAGTATTATTCAGGGATGTAAAATTGGCTCTAATCTCTCAATCTGTGAACTATAATACAATGCAGCACAATGCAAAACAGAAAGCGTTTACCTTTTATTCAACTATTTCTGTTTTGACACTCAAACTCACATCACCACCATGCTAAAAGTATTTCAATGGTTAACCTTAATGAGTACTTAGTGAGTGGATATTATAATCAGGAGCTGACAGTAGTAAATGTATCAATGTAATTTTTTGAAATACAGTTTCAATAATCCGACTACTGGCCTTGGGCAACACATCTAATAAATGGGCTCATTTTGCTCAATACACAGCATGGAGTTAATGTCCTGCAGAAGTGTTAGTTATAATATGGTAGATATTAAGCCTAACTGAAATTCCTAAGGGCAATAAAGATAAATGTTTTTTGCTTTATAATGAAGACAATTATATTAAAGGAAAAATAAATGTAGAATTAAGTAAGAAATAAGAATGTCTAATACAATATACTCTAATAATATCTACTGAATCAAAGATGTTACTTGCCAGTTTGCTGCCCAGTTTTCCAGTTTAATCAAATTGTTCTGCAAAGTGGCAGCATCCTGCATTAAAAACGTATAGTTTTTCACAGTTTAATATCATCAGCAAAAATTGACACATTGCCTACAATGCCCACCTCCCAACCATTAATAAACAAAGTTAAGAAGCAAAAGACTGAGTACAGAGCCCTGCAGTATTCCACTAACAAAACTGGTCCATTTAGAAAATGTTCCACTTAACCTCCCTTTACTAACCTGATTGGGTCTCCACCACAGCTTGAAGTTAAAAAAATTTGGAGGTGTAAGATATAATGATCTTTGGGTTGACATTATTTTTATGTTATGTGTTTGGGTCCATACACATATTTATGTGTTATCCACAAAACCCAGCCTGAAACAAGTAGCAATTATGCTTCAAGAGGGGAAAAAAATTCCTTCCTGATTGGAAACAATCCCTGGATCAAGCATTTGACAATATTCATTGAACATAAATTAATTCAATCCAGACTCTCACAATAAAACTGTATAAAGATACAGAAACCACAAAGTGACAGCACATTTATAAAAAAAACATCCATATTCTGTTATTAATAGATAATATGAAAAGATAAAGAAGAAAATTCCTGATATTTTGCAAAATATGTAAAATGGGGGAGGGTGGGTGATATCTGTTCAGATGATAAGTGTACTGCTTCTTCCCCTGACATCACATGTCTGCCCTTGGGCCCGGCCATCTCCTGCTTTAATTAATTCTTTCTCACCTAAACACACTACCTGTGATTCTGCATATCTCTAACCTAGATCAGTATGATTTGGCTGCTGGTCATGCAGCCCTTGCGCTTATAGCTCCAGGGTTTTCCTGTTATGTCCCATGTGGCCCCCTGTCAAGTCGCTGAATAACTGAGAGGTTAGAGATCAGGGAGATAAGGAAAAAGTAGTGTTCTGGCTATTATTCTAGATATACATTACTCCAGAAATAAGTCAAATCGAATGAATTTGCTGTGTTTTTCTTGAAGTTGTTTCACCAGTCATCTAACTGGCTTTCGCAATTCCGAAATTGGAATTGAGAAAGCCAGTTGGATGACTGGTGAAAGGTTTATATAGGTTGACTGGCTAAAGGTATACAAACTCTCTTTTTTAATTAAAGCATTCATAGCTGTCGTAAACACATATAAAAATCTCAGCTGTCAATCAAATAATGTCTGCCCCTCCTCTATGTTTTAGGCATAGAGGTGGGGCAGACAATTAATTTCACTTTCCATTCAGCACTTCCTAGATGTCACTGCTCTCCCCACATTCCCCCATTTCTCTTAACCATTTAGCTGTGTAGCCAATGCCCCCCCATTCTGGTGCACAAACAAGATTCTGAGATGATGCAAGGCTTGCCTTAAAGGAATAGTTCAGCGAGAAAATAAAAACTGTGTAAATGGATAGGCTGTGCAAACTAAAAAATGTTTCTAATATAGTTAGTTAGCCAAAAATGTAATGTATTAAGACTGGAGTGACTGGATGTTTAACATAATAGCCAGAACACTACTTCCTGTATTTCAGCTCTCTAACTCTGAGCTACTCAGTGACATGAAGGGGGGACACATGGTACATATCTGTTCAGTGAGTTTGCAATTGATCTTCAGTATTCAGCTCAGATTCAAAAGCAACAGATATAACCCATGTGGTCCCCCTTCAAGTCTCTTATTGGTTACTGCCTGGTAACCAGTCAGTGGAAACCAAGAGAGTTGAAAAGCAGGACGTTGGGCTATGTTCTGTTATGTTAGACATCCATTCACTGCAGTCTTTGTACATTACATATTTGGCTGACTAACTATATTAGAAACATTTTTTATTTTGCACAGCCTATCAATTTACCCAGTTTTTATTTTTACACTGAACAATTCCTTTAATAACAGTGTCCAAAAATGACAGCTGTCTGCTTGCTATAATTAGGAATTCTTAGACAGTAGGAAACACGTTTCAAATAATTTACATAGTGTAATTGAAGTTCATTTTGCTTGACTAAGGTGATAAAATAGGCTTTGGAATAATTTCTTATGGAAAATTATTGAAAGCGGTAAGCTTGTCCTTTTATTTAAAATGTCCATGCTTCTTATGGTTCTCATTGTACTTTAAATCAATGGCTCTAATGTGGAGATCGTCAAAAGCACCAATTTCCTTGGTGTCCACCTGGTGGAGAACCTCACCTGGTCCCACAACATCAGCTACAGTACTTAGCCAAGAAAGCCCAACAGCACCATCTCCTACCATCCATACTCAAAACCTTCTACAGAGGGACTATCAAGAGCATCCTGAGCAGATGTATCACTGTCTGGGCTGGGAACTGCAGTGTCATGGAGCACAAGACCCTACAGAGGATAGTGAAAACAGCGGAGAAGGTCATAGGTGTCTCTCTTCCTCCCATCACAGACATCACAATCATTTTTTTTGGGTGATGAGTCCCCTTTAACAGACCAGATATAGAGATCCATTCACCCATATCCATGGATATAACACCAAACAGGATCTGATCTGATCTGAATTTAAAAAAAAACAGCACAGCACACTGTAAAAACCCTGCAGGAAAAAATAATTATATTTGCTCTTTACATCAAATTGTATTCATTATTAATAATAGATAAGTTAAGGAATAATTTTAAAAACAAGCAAATCATTGGAAATCTGAGCATGAAGTCACATCAGGGCTAAGGGTCGGTCTAAGTATCTTTTAAAATGACCCTCTTCAACCTCTATATAGATCACGCATGGCTCCAATATAACTCCTGGCGTGTTGAAACAAGGTAGCATTCTCAGATCATAAGTAACCAAGCGGAAGAAAGCGTGCACCCTACAGTGATCAAATAACACTGTATGCCTAGCAATAAATGAAAAAATAAATATCAATTCTATGTTTAAAATAGACAAAGCTATAGAGCAGCATCTTTCCTTCACCTTAAACAGCACTTACAAAATATATTATATATATATATATATATATATATATATAGATAGTGAGGAGATCAGCACACTCTTTTTCAGATGAATCAAAAGTGCTTTTATTCAACACAGCATTGTGTCCAACACAATGCTGTGTTGAATAAAAGCACTTTTGATTCATCTGAAAAAGAGTGTGCTGATCTCCTCACTATCTACAAATGAACAATTGATCTTGCACCTCAGCTATCATACAAAAATAGAGTGCGGACGCCCACAGGACTTATATATATATATATATATATATATATATTTTTTTTTTTTCCCCAAGTTGAGTGGTCTTTGAGCGTTTTGCAGCAATTTCACTATAATATTCCCAGAGTTTCAAAATTTTTTGGACTCAAGGTTTTTGCGTGTAGTTCCCTTTTTCTGGGGGTTTGGGGCATGAGCACCCGGAACCATTATGGAAAGCGATAAGCTTGTCCTTTTATTTAAAATGTCCATGCTTCCTATGGTTCTCATTGTACTGTACATCGATGGCTCAAAAGCACCAATTTCCTTGGTGTCCACCTGGCAGAGAACCTCACCTGGTCCCACAACACCAGCTACTCAAAACCTTCTACAGAGGGACTATCGAGACCATCCATCCTGAGCAGCTGTATGACTGTCTGGGCTAGGAACGTCACTGTCATGGAGCGCAAGACCCTACAGAGGATAGTGAAGACAGCAGAGAAGATTATAGGTGTCTCTCTTCCTTCCATCATGGACATTTACACCACTCACTGCATCCGTAAAGCCACAAACCAGCATTGTGGCTGATCCAACACACCCCTCACACTCACTGTTCACACTCCTGCCATCTGGAAAACGGTACTGAAGCATTAGAGCCCTCACTACCAGACTGTGTAACAGTTTCTTCCCCCAAGCCATAAGGCTCCTGAATACTCAGGGACCAGACAGATCTCTCCCCACACACACACACACACACACACACTCCATCTGACCTTACTATATACCACAACATTACACAGCCACTGTACACCAAATCTGCACTTTATCATGTTCTTTATCATGATCTTACTACTATCATATCACAATGATACACCCATCATGTCTGACATTTAGCATTATTTACTTAACATATTACATCTGCTGAGTGTGCACTGTACTGTCCTATCCCTGCACTATGCTGTCCTGTCTTGCAGGAGTTGCATATTTTTGCACTTTTTGTCTGTTGTTGAAACCAAAGTCCAACACTGTACATTTCTATACTTTACAGTTAATGGGAGAAATGATGAAAATTCCCTCCACACAGCACAGTGTTTCTGCACTTCATATAGATCAATCTGTATAATCAGGTTAGGAGAGCTATATACAGTAATGTTGACCTGTTACTTGCTTCTTGCTATGTAGCTAAGATAATTAATTAAAAAGTAAATTTTCTGAATTGTAGGTAATTATGTGTCCTTATAGGGGATTTGACTACCCCAAAAATCCGTTTCTCATGTAGATATATATAAAAAATGTATAAAAAAATTGATCAATTTATGTTTTGAAAAATATATTAAAAAAAATTAGCGATGCATGCCCCATTATTTAATACTCTGTGCTGTAATACACTGTATTATTGTTTATCTCAATTAAAGCTGTCTGTTTAATATCCTGTATGAATCTGAATGGTTCTAGTCAGACCCAGGGGAACTTCAGGTATTCAAATCCAAGCGTGACTTTCATAGTGCTCTTCTGAGTACTTTTACTTTAATCTATTTTAATGTTTTACAGTGTTTTAGTTATTGCCATTATTACTTTGCTTAGATCATGCATTGGCCTAGCAGATTGGAACTGCTGTGCTGACATGACAGCAAGCTTGCCGTCACAAGGTTAAAAGAATGATGTTGATAGCAACTCCGGAAACTGACAGCTCTCTGCTTAACTTAAGTGATAGAGGGAGAAAACTGTGTCTGGAGATACTGTTGCATCTGACATTTAACCACCTGGCAGCAAGCTGGCCAGCTATTCAGCATAGCAGTACAGAGCTAGTATAGAGAGAGCATGCTTTTAGCAGGATTAAACGGCTAATATTTTAAAACTGTTGTATGCTACAGTAGAATGTGCAGTCCAAGTCTCTTTTGAATGACTTGAACTATGTGGTTAAAATGTTCTTATTTTAGTTTAACATGTTGTCTAAAACTCACCGCGTCCACTAGGGCCTCTCTGCGACTTACAGTACTGTCTCCTGCATTAAAAGTATATCTTCCCTGTTACTGTGGCGCCAGAAATGCAAAGAAAAGGCACACTGGCACACAAGTTGTGGATGCAGGTGAACACCTTGCAGTATTTTTTATTCACCGGAAGTGAATAAATGAATTTATTCCGGTGAATAAAAAATACTGCAAGGTGTTCACCTGCATCCACAACTTGTGTGCCAGTGTGCCTTTTCTTAGTATCAGATTTGAGGTTGCCGATTACCTCTATCACTGTGCACCAAGGGAATCTGGAATTATCTCCACAGACAGGTGTGCGTGAGCGATCACTACTTTGTAAGTGCCAGAAATGCAGTCATATTTTCTCAGAAAGGGATCCATGTCACTTTCAGTTTAATAATCATTTAATCTGATTAAATCTGAGGTTACAAATGACCAAATTACATAGGTGTGGGTCAATCTATAACCGTTGTTGACTATTACATTACAAGGGTTGAGTTTAGCACCCATGTTAATAGGAATAACAGAACAATCCATATCTTCATTTGTCTTTTTTGGGAAAGCAAATATCTGCTTTAGGGTCAGGCCACACAGGATCGTTTTGGGGAAATTCGGTCGCCTGGCGACTAATCACCTAGTTTTTGCGGCGACCAATCTCCCCAAATGCCTTCCCTGAAATATGCGCCGGCTAAAATGAAAAAACACCGGAGCTAATCACACGCATCGATTTGTTTTCCGAAGTCGCCCGAAGTTTCCTCGTGAGGCAGGCGACCAAGTCTCCCCAAAACGCCCTGTGTGGACTTACCCTTAAAGTGCACATACTTAGTAGGATATTGTCAGTCCTCTGGAACTTGTAACGCTGGTCAGCGCCATCTGCTTTGACGCATTCACTTGCACGTTTTGAGGCATGCGCACAGTGTGTAAATAGATTCATAGCACCTCAATCCAGTGTCAGGTAATTGTCTTCTGATTGATAGAGATGGCGAGAACTGTTCGCCGGCGAACTTGTTCGCGCGAACATCGGGTGTTCGCGCTCGCCGGAAGTTCGCGAACGTCGCGCGACGTTCGCCATTTTGGGTTCGCCATTGTTGGCGCTTTTTTTTGCCCTCTCACCCCAGACCAGCAGGTACATGGCAGCCAATCAGGAAGCTCTCCCCTGGACCACTCCCCTTCCCTATAAAAACCGAAGCCCTGCAGCGTTTTTTCACTCTGCCTGTGTGTGCTGAAGAGATAGTGTAGGGAGAGAGCTGCTGCCTGTTAGTGATTTCAGGGACAGTTGAAAGTTTGCTGGCTAGTAATCGTGTTGATACTGCTCTGTTATTGGAGGGACAGAAGTCTGCAGGGGTTTGAGGGACATTTAAGCTTAGGTAGCTTTGCTGGCTAGTAATCTACCTTCTACTGCAGTGCTCTGTATGTAGCTGCAGTGGGCAGCTGTCCTGCTTCTGATCTCATCTGCTGACTGCTGCAATAACAGTAGTCCTTGTAAGGACTGCTTTTATTTATTTTTTTGTTGTTTTACTACTACTACTACTACTACTACTACTACTACTACTATAAGAGCCCAGTGCTATTAGTCTAGCAGTGTTGGGGAGTGGGACTGGTGTGCTAATCTGCTGCTCCTAGTAGTTCAGCAGCACCAACTGTATTTTTTTTTTTTTTAATATTCATTTTTTTTTTATTTTACTTTTTTTTATTTTACTACCGCTGTAGTAGTGTATAAGTTGACCTTTTAGGCATTATTTGCCCTGTAGGCATTTTTTGCCCAGTGTGTTATTCAACCAACTGCCATCTAGCTGTGTGACCTTGTTCACATTCTGTCTAAATATCCATAATATTACCGTCTCCAGAAAAAACACCGGAGTGACTTTTTTCAAGCAGCCATAATATATTTTACGTAATCCGTATCCATCGCTGTAGTAGTGTATAAGTTGACCTTTTAGGCATTATTTGCCCTGTAGGCATTTTTTGCCCAGTGTGTTATTCAACCAACTGCCATCTAGCTGTGTGACCTTGTTCACATTCTGTCTAAATATCCATAATATTACCGTCTCCAGAAAAAACACCGGAGTGACTTTTTTCAAGCAGCCATAATATATTTTACGTAATCCGTATCCATCGCTGTAGTAGTGTATAAGTTGACCTTTTAGGCATTATTTGCCCTGTAGGCATTTTTTGCCCAGTGTGTTATTCAACCAACTGCCATCTAGCTGTGTGACCTTGTTCACATTCTGTCTAAATATCCATAATATTACCGTCTCCAGAAAAAACACCGGAGTGACTTTTTTCAAGCAGCCATAATAAATTTTACGTAATCCGTATCCATCGCTGTAGTAGTGTATAAGTTGACCTTTTAGGCATTATTTGCCCTGTAGGCATTTTTTGCCCAGTGTGTTATTCAACCAACTGCCATCTAGCTGTGTGACCTTGTTCACATTCTGTCTAAATATCCATAATATTACCGTCTCCAGAAAAAACACCGGAGTGACTTTTTTCAAGCAGCCATAATATATTTTACGTAATCCGTATCCATCGCTGTAGTAGTGTATAAGTTGACCTTTTAGGCATTATTTGCCCTGTAGGCATTTTTTGCCCAGTGTGTTATTCAACCAACTGCCATCTAGCTGTGTGACCTTGTTCACATTCTGTCTAAATATCCATAATATTACCGTCTCCAGAAAAAACACCGGAGTGACTTTTTTCAAGCAGCCATAATATATTTTACGTAATCCGTATCCACCGCTGTAGTAGTGTATACGTTGATCTTGTGGGCATTATTTGCACAGTGTTTTCTTCAAACCGCCATCTAGCTGTGTGAGCTTGTTCACATTTTGTCTAAATATTGATAATATTATCGTCTCTAGAAAAACCACTTGAGTTACTTTTTTTCAAGCAGCATTCTTATATTTTACGTAATCCGTATCCACCGCTGTGTATACGTTGACCTTGTAGGCATTATTTGCACAGTGTTTTCTTCAAACCGCCATCTAGCTGTGTGAGCTTGTTCACATTTTGTCTAAATATTGATAATATTATCGTCTCTAGAAAAACCACTTGAGTTACTTTTTTTCAAGCAGCATTCTTATATTTTACGTAATCCGTATCCACCGCTGTGTATACGTTGACCTTGTAGGCATTATTTGCACACTGTTTTCTTCAAACCGCCATCTAGCTGTGTGAGCTTGTTCACATTTTGTCTAAATATTGATAATATTATCGTCTCTAGAAAAACCACTTGAGTTACTTTTTTTCAAGCAGCATTCTTATATTTTACGTAATCCGTATCCACCGCTGTGTATACGTTGACCTTGTAGGCATTATTTGCACAGTGTTTTCTTCAAACCGCCATCTAGCTGTGTGAGCTTGTTCACATTTTGTCTAAATATTGATAATATTATCGTCTCTAGAAAAACCACTTGAGTTACTTTTTTTCAAGCAGCATTCATATATTTTACATAATCCGTATCCACCGCTGTGTATACGTTGACCTTGTAGGCATTATTTGCACACTGTTTTCTTCAAACTGCCATCTAGCTGTGTGTATTATCGTTTCCAGAAAAACCAACTGAGTTTTTGTTGTTGTTGTTTTTTTAAAAATAATGCCAGGCAAAGGCAGGCCGCCACGCAGAGGCCGTGCTGCTATGCAATCCTGTGGCCCTAGCAAATTGCCCAGTTTTAAAAAGCCAATGACCCTGAACTCCCAAAATGCTGAAGAGGTAGTTGACTGGCTTACACAGCACACCCCATCCTCTACCGTTTCTAACTTTACCACAACATCCTCCTCATCCTCCACTGCTATGGCCACCCCACGTAACACTTCCTCCACCACCGGTGCCCCTTCTTCACTGGAGTCAGAGGAGTTATTTTCCCATGAGTTTCTTGAACTGAGTAATGCGCAACCATTATTGGCAGAAGAAGATGAAGGAGATGAGGACGTTACACCAGATTTAATTCTGGCAGAGAACACGACAGAGATGGACATAATGATGAGTGATGAGGAGGAGGTCCCCGCTGCTGCTTCCTTCTGTGATGTGTCAGAAGAAATTGATGCATCTGAGGAGAATGATGATGAGGAGATTGATGTTTTGTGGGTGCCTAGTAGAAGAGAGCAAGAGGAGGGTAGTTCAGATGGAGAGACGGAGAGTCAGAGAGGCAGTAGGAGAATAAGACTTAGAAGAAGCAGGGAGGACAGCCCGCAGGGATCAGTAGGGCAACAACATGTATCGGCACCTGTGTTCAGCCGGCCAACGCACCCGCCATTGCCGCCAATGCCGCCAACTTCTACTGTTACCGCCAGATCGCACACTTCCAAAAAGTCAGCAGTGTGGGATTTTTTTAATGTGTGTGCCTCTGACAAAAGCATTGTAATTTGCAATGAGTGCAGTCAGAAACTGAGCCTTGGTAAGCCCAACAGCCACATAGGTACAACTTCTATGCGAAGGCACATGAGCGGCAAGCACAAAGCACTTTGGGAGCAACACCTCAAAGGCAACAGGCAAACTAAAAGCCACACTCCTTCTGGTCCAGCATCTTACTGCTCTACCTCTGCTCTCCTTGACCCATCTGAACCACCCTCCACTCCGCCTTCCACCTTGACCACCTGTTCCCATTCCCAGTCATCTGCCACCAGCCAAGTTTCTGTGAAGGCCATGTTTGAGCGTAAGAAGCCAATGTCTGACTGTCACCCCCTTGCCCGGCGTCTGACAGCTGGCTTGTCTGCACTCTTAGCCCGCCAGCTTTTACCATACCAGCTGGTGGACTCTGAGGCCTTCCGCAAATTTGTAGCAATTGGGACACCGCAGTGGAAGGTACCCAGCCGCAATTTTTTTTCTAAAAAGGGAATACCACACCTGTACCAACATGTGCAGAGCCAAGTTACCGCATCTCTGTCACTTAGTGTTGGGCCAAAGGTCCATATGACTACTGACGCATGGTCCTCCAAGCATGGTCAGGGCAGGTATGTCACCTACACTGCCCACTGGGTGAACTTGGTAATGGCTGGGAATGGGAAGCAGGGAATGGGTAGCTCAACAACAACAACAGTGGAGTTGGTGTCACCGCCACGGATTGCACGCGGTTCTGCCACCACCTCTACTCCTCCATCGCTCTCTACCTCGTCTTCTTCCTCTTCTTCTTCTTACTCTGCTGCTGGGTCCTCCTTCTCCTCCTCCACACCTGTGCACCCCCAGCACCCCCTAGGCTATTCGACGTGCCAGGTACGCCGTTGTCACGCTGTCTTGGGGATGACGTGCCTGGAAAGCAAAAACCATACCGGATCTGTACTCCTGTCATCTCTGCAGTCACAGGCCGATCGGTGGCTGACCCCACACCAACTGCAGATCGGAAAAGTGGTGTGTGACAATGGAAGCAATCTGTTGGCAGCGTTGAGACTGGGAAATTTAACACGTGCCCTGCATGGCACATGTGTTAAATTTAATAGTCCAACGTTTTGTCTCCAAGTACCCAGGATTCCAGGACGTTCTCACCCAGTCCAGAAAGGTGTCGGCCCATTTCAGACGTTCCTACACAGCCATGGCACGCCTTGCTGACATTCAGCAGCGCTACAACATGCCAGTCAGGCGTTTGATTTCTGACAGCCAGACTCGCTGGAATTCAACGCTCCTTATGTTGGAACGTCTGCTGCAACAACAAAGGGCCGTCAACGAGTACCTTTTTGAACTGGGTGGTAGCACTGGATCTGCAGAGCTGGGGATTTTTTTCCCCCGTTACTGGGTGCTTATGCGCGATGCCTGCAGGCTCATGCGACCTTTTGAAGAGGTGACAAATATGGTCAGTCGCACCGAAGGCACCATCAGCGACCTAATACCCTTCGCTTTCTTCCTGGAGCGTGCCGTGCGACGAGTGACAGATGAGGCTGTAGACCAGCGTGACGAGGAGCTGGAAGCGCACGATTTATGGTCGGAATCACCAGAACGAACCCAGGCACCTGCTGCAACGCAGGGAGAGGTGCCAGAAGTGGAGTCAGAGGAGGAAGGTGGCTTTGTGGAGGAGGAGGAGGAGGACCAACAGGAGCAGGCTTCCCAGGGGGCTAGTGGTGACCTTTTGGGGACCCCTGGTCTTGTACGTGGCTGGGGGGAGGAGACCGTGGATGATGCAGTCCTTGATAATGAGGAAGCGGAGATGGATAGCTCTGCATCCAACCTTGTGAGAATGGGGTCTTTCATGCTGTCATGCCTGTTGAAGGACCCCCGTATCAAGAGGCTTAAGGAGAAGGACCTGTACTGGGTCGCAACGCTACTAGACCCTCGGTACAAGCATAAAGTGTCAGAAATGTTACCAACATACCACAAGTCCGAAAAGATGCGGCATTTACAAACCAGCCTGCAAAACATGTTGTACAATGCTTTTAAGGGTGATGTCACTTCAGGAACTCATCAACATTCCAGGGGCAGAGGTGCCAGTAATCCTGCCACGAGCACACCTGCAAGGACAAAGCCCTTTGGCCGGTCTGTAACGTCAGACATGCAAATGTTTTTCTGTCCAAGGCAGCGCCACAACCCTTCTGGATCCACCCTCAAAGAACGCCTCGACCGGCAGGTAGCGGACTACCTGGCATTAACTGCAGATATCGACACTCTGAGGAGCGATGAACCCCTGGACTACTGGGTGCGCAGGCTTGATCTGTGGCCAGAGCTGTCACAATTTGCCATGAACCTCTTGTCTTGCCCAGCCTCAAGTGTGCCTTCAGTGCAGCAGGAGGGATTGTAACTGAGAAGAGAACTCGCCTAGGTCACAAAAGTGTCGATTACCTGACCTTTATTAAAATGAATGAGGGGTGGATCTCGGAGGGTTACTGCACGCCGGAAGACTTGTTCTGACTTCTATGCAGCTGTCCTTCTCTTCAAGCCTCATGACTCCACACACAGCTGTCCTTTAGCGTCCTCCTCCCTCCGCCACCGTTACAAACTAGGGTGCAAACCCTACTGGTTTAATTTTTTCTGGCCTCTGTGCTTCAGTGGCTGCAACCAAAAAAACTGGGCAAACAATGTCTACAAGGTCAACGTATGGCGAAAAATGACTATTTTCAGCATTTATATGGCATATTTTTTCTGGCAACTGTGCTTCAGTGGCTGCGTCCAAAAAAATGCATATTTTCTGCATTTATATGGCATAATTTTTCTGGCCTCTGTGCTTCAGTGGCTGCAACCAAAAAAATTTATATTTTCAGCATTTATATGGCATAATTTTTCTGTCAACTGTGCTTCAGTGGCTGCGACCAAAAAAATGCATATTTTCTGCATTTATATGGCATAATTTTTCTGGCCTCTGTGCTTCAGTGGCTGCAACCAAAAAAATTTATATTTTCAGCATTTATATGGCATAATTTTTCTGTCAACTGTGCTTCAGTGACTGCGACCAAAAAAATGCATATTTTCTGCATTTATATGGCATAATTTTTCTGGCCTCTGTGCTTCAGTGGCTGCAACCAAAAAAATTTGTATTTTCAGCATTTATATGGCATAATTTTTCTGGCAACTGTGCTTCAGTGGCTGCGACCAAAAAAATGACTATTTTCAGCATTTATATGGCATATTTTTTCTGGCCTCTGTGCTTCAGTGGCTGCGGCCAAAAAAACTGGGCAAACAATGCCTACAAGGTCAACGTCGTTGACCTTGTAGGCATTGTTTGCCCAGTTTTTTTGGCCGCAGCCACTGAAGCACAGAGGCCAGAAAAAATATGCCATATAAATGCTGAAAATAGTCATTTTTTGCCATACGTTGACTCAACGTATATGGCAAAAAATGACTATTTTCAGCATTTATATGGCATATTTTTTCTGGCAACTGTGCTTCAGTGGCTGCGACCAAAAAAACTGGGCAAACAATGCCTACAAGGTCAACGTATGGCAAAAAATGACTATTTTCAGCATTTATATGGCATATTTTTTCTGGCAACTGTGCTTCAGTGGCTGCGTCCAAAAAAACTGGGCAAACAATGTCTACAAGGTCAACGTATGGCGAAAAATTACTATTTTCAGCATTTATATGGCATATTTTTTCTGGCAACTGTGCTTCAGTGGCTGCGTCCAAAAAAAACTGGGCAAACAATGTCTACAAGGTCAACGTATGGCGAAAAATTACTATTTTCAGCATTTATATGGCATATTTTTTCTGGCAACTGTGCTTCAGTGGCTGCGTCCAAAAAAACTGGGCAAACAATGCCTACAAGGTCAACGTATGGCAGTTGTTTAAAGAGAACAGTAGATTACTAGCCAGCAAAGCTACCTAAGCTAAAATGTCCCTCAAATCCCTGCAGACTTCTGTCCCTCCAATACAGAGCAGTATCAAGCAGATTACTAGCCAGCAAACTTACTATCATCTGTCCCTGAAATCACTGAAAACAGCTCTCCCCCTACACTATCTCTTCCAAGCACACACAGGCAGATTTTTCAGATACATTTTTGCCCTTGATCCCCCTCTGGCATGCCACTGTCCAGGTCGTTGCACCCTTTAAACAACTTTAAAATCATTTTTCTGGACAGAAATGTCTTTTTTAGATGTTAAAGTTCGCCTTCCCATTGAAGTCTATGGGGTTCGCGAACCGTTCGCGAACCGCTCGCATTTTTGCGCAAGTTCGCGAATATGTTCGCGAACTTTTTTTCCAACGTTCGCTACATCCCTACTGATTGACACTGAGGATTTGTCTATTGGCATGTTCCTGACATTACCTTTGGATTCTCCCTTGACTGCTGCTGATTCTGATTTGACCCTTGCCTGGCTTCATTTACAATTTCATCTCATCCCTTCTGTATCTTCGGCTATCAGTTAAGTGCCTATGAACTTCATGTTAAACCTCTGTTACTCTTTACCTGGGCTTATTCCTGTACCAACTTGGGCATTGAGTTCCCAGCGAGAGGCATAGGGGAGGCTATTACTCAATGGACTGAAGCCTTATAAAGTAGATATGCTGTTGTGGAGCATGAAAGCACTTGCCTGGCTGTACTGCTCGCTGTCAGTGACAGTATAATTCCCCACACCAGTGAGCAGATTATGTGAGCCTCCAGAATTTATGGGAAAGGTATTTGGGCTGTTTGAGACCTTTTAGCATGGTTCAAATTGATGGCTCTATAGCAAATTATGCAATGCAAACCTTATACAGAACAGAACTGTTGTTGCAAAGAAATACTTTAGTATTTTAAAAGGACTGTAGAGGCTGAACAGACAAATATAATTCATATTACTACCCACTTTTCATAGAAGTTAGAGCTAGCGATGAGCAAATCTGTCCCGTTTCTGTTTGCCAAAAATAATTCAGGAAATCACCAAAAAATTTGCATAGCTGCTAAAATTAATGTAACCCATTGAAGTTAATAACCTTTTTCACTGCTTTTTTTTTTTTTTTACACAAAATACACTAGTCAATGTCTCAATGAGCATTTTTCCGCCATGGTTTTTTTTTTATGCAAAATGCATTGACATCAATAGCATTTTCTATGCCGATTCACTAACTTCGAGTGAAGGATTCGAAGTAAAAAAACTTAGAATTTCGAAGTGTTTTTTGGGCTACTTCGACCATCGAATGGGCTACTTCGACCTTCGACTACGACTTCGAATCGAAGGATTCAAAATAAAAATCTTTTGACTATTCGACTATTCGATAGTCGAAGTACTGTCTCTTTAAGAAAAAACTTCGACCCCCTAGTTCACCATCTAAAAGCTACCAAAGTCAATGTTAGCCTATGGGGAAGGTCTCCATAGGCTTTCCTAAGTTTTTTTGGTCGAAGGATAATCTTTCGATCGCTGGATTAAAATCCTTCAAATCGTTCGATTCGAAGGATTTAATCGTTCGATCGAAGGATTATTCCTTTGATCGAACTATTTGTGCTAAAATCCTTCGACTTCGATATTCAAAGTCGAAGGATTTTAATTCCCAGTTTAATATCGAGGGTTAATTAACCCTCGATATTCGACCCTTGGTGAATCGGCCCCTTGTGTGTTTTTTGTGTGCAAGACATCTGCTGATGGCATAACGAATACCACTGTTACTCCATGCTTGGCAAAAAATTTTCTCATCACAAGTGGCAATACTTTCTGATTGTAAATAATAATCAGCAGCAGTTGGGTCTAATAACTTAAACTTACAAGGAGTCAGCCAAGATTGTAAGAATTGCACTATTTCTACATGGGTTTAGGTAAAGTCAAAGTAAAATCTGTCCTTCACAGTTTGTTCTTAATCTAGGGCTCAAGCAGGACTTCTTGGCTGTTAAATCTGATAAGAAAAATTATAGATTTCAAAAAGGGTGCAATTTCGTCACATATAAAATTGGTTTAACATCTAACATTAATGTCATACTTTTATTAATATGCTGTTAAACTTTGGGTTATTACTGATCAGCAGAATTATTTCCTGTGCAGGGTTCATGTATTGAATATCTGCTGTAATCTGTTAACTCTTTATACTGTAAGGCCCTGTTTCATTATTTTATAGGTTTAAGCATTGTGAGTGTTTTCTCTGGCAGTAATTTCCATTATCTTCTACACGTACTCCTTCAAAATGTCAAGATTTTGCTTTGACCAGCAACTACAGTATAAAAAATTGAAAAAGGTTGGTGTAGGGACATTAAAGATTTGAAGTTCATGGCCTGACAGTGTGACACAGAAGTGTTGGTCCTAAGAATAAAAATAGGAAAGAGCATGAAAAGTAGACCATGACCCACTTATATAATTGTATTAGCATAAAACATATTACAATTAATTCTCAAAGGAAACTAACCATTAATCCAGCCTCTGAGTTCCTTTATTTGTAGCAATGCAATGAAAATGTCCATTAAACAGAACATGACATGGCATAGAAATTACAGTTTTTATGTTGTCGGAAACAACAACATTCAACGTTTCTTGGGATTTTATTCACAATTGAATATTACAATAAGGTTCATGCCACTGTTTTCATTAGTATCACCTTTCAAATGTATTTTATACATTATCTTTAGGATATTTCTAAATTGTGATGCAGTCTGACTACTTTTTATTCGTATTTTTCAAATTTCAATAAAATGTGCATGTATATTCAACTTTGAATGTATAGTATTTTGGTCATAGTTTTAATAAAAAGGAACTAAAGTTTTTGTTATTTGTTGTACTAAACAGTAGTGATGGGCGAATGTAAACAGTAGTGATGGGCCATGCATGTATTTGCGAAAAATCTGCTGCAACAAAAAAAAAATTGTCACGCATCAGAATAGTCGCGCACATAAAAATTGGTGTGCATCATAATTATTGGATGCCCAATGACTTTAATGCATTTGGACAATATAGTCACGCGTATAAAAATTATTTTGATGCCCATTGACCTCAATGTATTTCGCAATTTTTTTGTAAACTTGCAAATTTTTCAGTAAAGCGAAACGCCACAGATTCGCCATCACTACCAAACAGTAAAACTGAAGATCTAGAGATCACTTTCTGTTTACACTTTATCCTGCCTCCTTGATTCTATAGAAGATTAAGTGGGAGAGGGAAAGGTTATGTAATCAGATCACCATCACCTTCTATAATGAACACAGCAATCATTATCCGTCTTTAAATTAAACATGTTCATTTTGGGACAGGAGGAAATGAAATCATTAGCATTCTATGGGAAAAAAATATTCTTCAATTTTGTTAAATTAAAAGAAAATATAGAGCACCTCCCCAATGCAACCCCTTTCCTTGGAATAAAAAACAGACAGTTTGGCCAAGTGCAGTGACCCATTACAACCAATGATATGTTTGCTTTTAAACAGACTGCCAGTAAATGCTGTCTAGTTATATAATAGACTTACTAGCATTCATCCCTGGCAGCAACTGTGTTTTATATTGGCTGTGGATGGATATTAATATATCGTATGCAGGTATCATTGCTAATTCTCCAGAAATACTGCTGATGAATGTATCAACTAAGAGGCTTTTTATTAAATGTCAGATTTAGGGGTTTTAGAGGTTTTTGAAACCACAACTACACTCACAAACTCTAAAACCACAATTGTCACTGAACTTATTAAAATATCTGGTTAAAAAGGAATGAAAGAAAAAGAAGTGCTGAGATACTGAGGCACATGTATGTCTGCAAGATCACAAAGCAAAGTACCATTTTGAGGACAATTGTCATGTTTTTTTCTGTAAAATACGGATTTTTTTCCCACAGCTTTCTGCCGTCATTGTGGTCACAAAGAGGTGATATACGTGGTGCAACTGCGCTACACCTACAGCAATTGTGTCTGATTTACACAAATTTGTGCGCTTTACCACAAATCTTGTGCAATTTCACCTAATATTTATGAAGACTTTCTGATGTTATTACCAGTGTTCACTGGCTTTATTTCTAGTGTTCAGCATACACTTTAATTTCCAAAGACCCACCAGCACACCCTGACCTCTCGAATTACAGCTTGTCCGGTGCTCAGTTAAAAGGGATTGGCAACCCTTGGTTAACACACTTAGAAAAGAAAAAACAGCACTCAGGACTCTATCCAAGCGGGCCAAGCCCTGCGTGTTTAATGCATTAAACATTGGCCCGCTTGCATGGAGTCCTGAATGCCAGCATACAATTTATACACAATTTAACTGCAGCAACTGACTCATAGCCCTGAGGGAACTCTGGGGCTACTACTGTACCTGGTACTACCAGGTAGTAACTCTAGTGTTTTCTTGTGTCAACAGATGCAGCAAAGCTCAGAATGGAATGTGAAGCAGGAAGTCTAGTGCATTTTAGTGCACTTTCCTTGGTTTTTTTTCTTTCATTCTAGGATATTTTAATAACTTTCATGACATTTGCGATTTTAGAGAAATAGAGTTTAATTGTGGTTTTAAAAACCTGTAAAATTTGACCTTTGATAAATGGGCCTGTACATGTACAATAAAGGGCAAAGTAAAGGGTGTATGGACGCAAGAGAGTCCTGAAAACGAATGTCCTTTCTTTTCTTAGACATAAGTAATTGAATTGCAGTGAATCACTGCTCTGCTTGAATTTTAATGGCAGAAGTGATGTCATTCACACACACGGCAATTTGTATGTTTTTTTGTGTCTGGCACAAATAGTTTAAGCTCTTGTATTTTTTTCAAAGATGTAGCATACAATGAAAGCAGTAAATTTTCAACAGCAAATTAATTTGGAGAAATTATGTATTGCTCTCAGCAAGGCAGCAATATTAAAGTTGTATTGATGTTAGGATCTTTAAATTATTGAATATATGATCATGGAGCTGTAGTTTTAACAGAACAGCTCATTTTCCATTTTTGCTTGATTTAGGAATAGAGAAGGCAGGAAGATTATTTCCAGTGAAACACTTAGGGGCAGATTTACTAAGCTCGAATGAATTTCAAAGTCCAAAAAGTTCGAATTTCGAAGTAATTTTTTGGATACTTCGACCATCGAATTGGATACTACGACTTCGAATTTACGTCAACTTCGTTTCGAAGTAAAAATCATTCGAAAAATTCGACCATTCGATAGTCGAAGTATTGTCTATTTAAAAATCCTTCGATTTCAATACTTCACTACCAAAGTGCTATATGGCCTATGGGGACCTTCTTAAAGTTTTTTTAAAGTTTTTGGCATCAATAAAAATCGTTCGATCGATCGCTAAAAATCGTTCGAATCATTAGATTTGAAGGATTTTTATTCAAACGATCGAATGTTATTTTAGCGCTAAATCCTTCCAATTCGATATTCAGATTCATAGGATTTCAATTCGATGGTTGAATTTCGAGGGTTTTAACCCCTCAAAATTTGACTCTTGATAAATTTGCCCCTTATTTTGAACAACACAGACAATCAGAAACATCATAAAAACTTTTAACTTGGCTCACAAAACCAACACTTTCCATTGTTTTGAAATAAACCCGTACCTAGAAAGGCAATAAATACTGTTATTTGTAAAATCTAAGAACATGAACATACACAAAATAGGCTGTAAAAATTACACTAAAATATAGTTGTTAAAAAAAACATATTTTGACGTCTGTCTGGTGAAGTTCTTCTGAACTAGCATTTGGGATTGAAGGTAGTATTAACTAAAAGCCCTGCTTGCATACGGTAGAACGTAAAATGTTATAACTTGTTTTCTTCTATTACTTATTTTCTTCTTTTCTTCTATTTCTTCTATTTGTCTGTCTAAAGCAATTATGGTTTTGCTGAATTGATTTGAAATTTGTAAATGGAATGCAAAGCTTCTGTGTGTGTGTTAGGTTATGCTAAAAATAAATACTTCTATGTAAGCTGCAGAACATAACTGGGTTTAGCAAAGTTAAAAAAAATTACATTTAAGGGGTTATTGACTGAAGTTTGATTTTTTTCTTTTCAGAGTTTTAAAGGGGAAAGCACAATTTTTCAACAAAAAAAAAAAGGTTGAATTTTTCATGATTTATTAAACTCAGAGTTTGAATAAAAAAGTCCTCCATTTCAAACCAGTGGAGATCATGTCAAAATCAAAGGAACATGTCCTGTTTACAATTGAAAGATATCATGAACTCTGCTGGGTTTTGTACAATAATTCAAATAATTCTTGGTTATCAGGTAATGATCCAAGAAAATCTGAGTTTTCAAGCATCAAATCTGAACAAAATCGTACGATTCGGATGTTTTTGCAATTTTATCGAGTCTTTTCCTGCAGCAGATGTTTTTGAGTTAATTTATTGATATTATGGTGAAAATGTAGATGGGAGTTTGGTCGAGAAAATAATGACACATTTTCGGATTTTAGTAAATAACTCCTGGCACTGGCAATTTTATCACTACCATATTGGCACAGTGGCGCTACCGGTTGCCTGTTTGTTGGGTCGCCCTGCATGTGGTAGGGCCTCCTGTTTTTCATGAACTTACTCTTATCCTGATCTTCTGGTATTTTCGAACTTAGGGTTAGTGACTCCTCACAGTAAGTCCCTGGAGTGTAATTAAAAAGGCTGAAGTTGAAAAAATATTTCAGATAGAAGTAGAAGTATGCTTGTTTTACTCTCTAAAATGTAAATGCCTGAACTAGCGAAATTATGCTACAGAATCAAGATAGATAGATAGATAGATAGATAGATAGATAGATAGATAGATAGATAGATAGATAGATAGATAGATAGATAGATAGATAGATAGATAGATGGATGGATGGATGGATGGATGGATGGATGGATGGATGGATAGATAGATAGATTGATAGATGATCTTCTGGTATTTTCGAACTTAGGGTTAATCACTCCTCACAGTAAGTCCTTGGAGTGTAATTAAAAAGGCTGAAGTTGAAAAAATATTTCAGATAGAAGTAGAAGTATGCTTGTTTTACTCTCTAAAATGTAAATGCCTGAACTAGCGGAATTATGCTACAGAACCAAGAGTATGGTTGAGATAGATAGATAGACAGACAGACAGACAGACAGACAGACAGACAGACAGACAGACAGATGATAGATAGATAGATAGATAGATGATAGATAGATAGATAGATAGATAGATAGATAGATGATAGATAGATAGATAGATAGATAGATAAATAGATAGATAGATAGATAGATAGATAGATAGATAGATAGATAGATAGATAGATAGATAGATAGATAGATAGATAGATAATAGAACTGCAATACACATGGAGAATATTTTCAAAGCGTATGTAATAGGTATAGGATTAAGTGGAGATTGTCTGTTGCATCTTGAGTATTTACATGTTCACAGCATGAAGCTGGTCTATTGACATCAGTGTTAATCCGAGGCAATCTGCTCACATTTACTCAGGCTTACTTTGTATGATGTGAATGTTTGATTATGCTGCATTAAGAACTATAGTGAAAGACATGGATAAATGACATAAGCACTGGGCATTATGGTTATTTTGGAAACACTCATGCTAGTGAATTTCATTACACTTGACACTTGTAACTAATATTAGCATTAACTCCTGCCATCTAACATACCTTAATAACCCACGGATCTTAAGATACATATGTCCAAAGTAGCTATTGGCAATGGCTCACAGAAATTCTTCAGTGTGGGGTCAATCTGTGTAATATTTGTAAATGTAATATTGATATAACTGTAAAAAAATTATATTTTGCAGATAAAATACAATATATACAAACAAATTAAGTGTATATACACAGTATACAGTATATGTATATTGTTGTAATCTGACTATAAACTATAAGGATTTATAGCAAATGCAAATATGCACAGACATTCTGGAAAATCACATTATTTTAATTAAGATTAAGTGCAATTAGTGCTGCCTAATGTGAAAGAAACAGATGTATTTTGATCTTTATGGAAATCAATCAGATTAATGGTAATTACATGATAGATAAAGTATTCTTTAACACGTTAATAAGTAGCAATGAAATTACTATTACTACTATTGTTCTTTCTAGTAATTACATTTTTAAGGGGATTTTCAGATCTGAGAAAAGCCAGCAGGCCCAATTTATCATGGTTCCTACAAATTAGTGGATTCTAATATATGAAAATTGCAATGAGAAATAAGTAGGCAGTCAGCAGATTATTTTTCAAATTCTTTATAGCACATGCCTAAAATGATGCAAGCCCACTTTACATTTCATTCTTGTTACTGTATATGTTTTAAAGCTGTTTTATACATTTATATGCAAAGCAAATTAATTAATTTATTTTTTTTGCAGTATTCTGCATGACTTTTCAACAACAACAAAAAAAATACCCGTTTTGCTTCACCAAAAATTCATGAAACAGCAAAATATTCACCAACAGCATTGAAACCAAAAGGCTTTTTTTGTGTGTGTGGGAATGTATTGTAGGTTGTTAACAGAAAAAGTGTCCGCAATGCGAATAAATGTTCACATTGAGAATAATTTTGCCTATGACAAACATTTTGTGAACCCTTTGCCCCTCACACAACAGTAGGAATGGCGATTTAAATTTTATCGTTTGTGATAGTAATAGTAGTAGAAAAGTGGTTACGTTTGCTCCAAAAGTTTACGCCACCTTCAGGCACGTCATAAAAGTTTGCAATGAGCAATTGAGATTTGCAATGCAACAAAAGTGTATTGAAGAATATTACATTCCAACATGTACATGTTTATTCTGTTTTGTGTGCAAATTTGTTCTCTTTGCAAATTTTTTTTACATTACCCCTTACGGGAGTTTTTTTCATGGCAAATAGGGAGAAATATGTTGTTCAACCCTAAACATTAGTTACCTCAGTGCTTGAAACATGGCCTTGGTTAAGAGTTGTGTATGAAGACCATTCATGGGATAGTCTTGCTCTGTTACTACAGTAAATCACACACTGGGAGTCATTTATAAAGTTCGCGCAGTGCAAAGTTTTTCTCAAATGATTGTATTGCGCATGTTTTTTCCCTGAGTGCATATATATTGCACTGCTCTGCCCGTCTTTCCGGTTTTTGCGAATTCGCATTGTGAATACATTTTCACAAATGGCACGCAAATGAGACAGGAGTTTGCATGAGCGCACCCAATGGGCGAAGTTGTTGAGCGCAAAAATAGCGTTGACAGCAACTTAAATTTGCAGTTTGCAAAACTGTTTTGCAAATATTTTATCCGCCACCAAAGTTGTGGCATAATTGTGTAGCAGAGTATAAATATTCGCAATTTGCAAATTGTGACATATTTAAAAAGCTCCTATAGACATTCGCATTGTGAAAAAAAAAAACAGCAATTCTGCTTGCACCCTCTTATTCAGCTTTATAAATATATCCATGCGCAGGGCAAATATATTCCCTTTGCCAACCAATCTTCCCTGCGCAAACTTTATAAATGACCCACACTATGATTCAAAGAAGATGCAATTGACACTATACAATGCTGCTTCATATTTTGCAACAGAATGCTACCTTAGTTGGCCTGCTATCTTGATCCTGAAGAGGACAGATGAACTGTGGTGGAGCATCTTCCTTCTGGAGTTTGCACACTAAATACCCACTCAAGAGAACTTATTTAAAAATGATTGTTTTAGTGTGCAGGTATTTGAGCACATCTGAAGGACAAAGATTCTCATGAATACTCATGAATATGTCCAGCTTGCAAATTCTTAGAAGGGTTAAAAATGCATCAGGTGCATCACTAGACAACTCTAGGGCTTCAAGCCCCTGTTATCCTATTGGTAACCAAAGGCTACCAATTACCTTACAATGTTTTGTAAAGATTATTAAAGGATCCCTTAGATCAGGGATCCCCAACCTTTCGAACCAGTGAGCAACATTCAGAAGTAAAAGGAGGAGCAACACATGCATCAACAATCTACATTAAAGCTTTGTTTGGCAGTGCACCTTGTTTTTATGAAACCAAAACTTGCTTTCAAGCCAGGAATTCAAAAATAAGCACCTGCTTTGAGGACACTGAGAGCAACATCCAAGGGGTTGGAGAGCAACAAGTTGCTCACGAGCTACTGGTTGGGGATCACTGCCTTAGATCAACTTTTTAGAAAAAAAAAATAATTCAGTACAAGAAAATATGACTTTTTCTGACCTCTGTTACAATTATATCTTGTAACTAGCCAAAACCGAATCAAATAAATGACTCGCTGCCTCCCATTTTGCACATGCACACGATGTTACAAAGAAATCCTGACTTTTCTGTGATTTTTTTAAAAGAAATGTTTGACTTTGTGTTGTGTAATCTTTTAAAGGTCACTTGGTTTTCAAAACTTGTAAACAACTGTTAGACATCAGTGTTTATCTAACATTCTATACAATAACTGCTATTATTTTATGACATTGTACTGACCTTGCTGTACTAACAGGTGAATTGTGCTCTACTTTGGATCTTTGCAGTATGCTTATCTAACACTATCCATTATTTAGTGAACAAAAGAAAAGTTCACTTATCACGTAATGTTGTTCACCAGCTCTGGGTTATTTTTATCCTTTTAATAAGCCAGTGCCACAAAAGTCCCTGCTAAAAAGTTGGGTACATACTATATATATATATATATATATATATATATATAGATATATAGATATATAGATATAGATATATAGATATATATATATATTTATATATATATATATATATATTTATATATATATATATATATATATATATATATATAAAAATATATAAATAATGATTAATAATCAATAGATCAATCAATAGATATTCTGATCAGTCCATATCGATTTGTTTATTTACCATACCAAAAATGAACTAATTATTCTCAAATAGTCTAATTGGGATCCAGGGCACTGGAATGTTTCTGGGCCCAGTATACATATTATATTCCAATGAAGAAGATATTGAATTATACCTCTGTACATCGTAGAATCCATGAGCTCTTGTTCTCATCAAGGATAACAGGGAGAGGAAGGGAATGATTACAGGTTTTCCTGATTACAGGTTTTATCAAAAAACATGAAAGGAGTCAGAGATATTGGTATTTGGAGGAAGATTTAACTTGACTGAAATGGGGTTGCCAATATCCATTCCATTCCAACATTGATGGAAGGTACCAAACCAAGTCCCAAATCTAAAATCAGGATTTTCTTTCTCTGGACTCTGCTGAACTTTCATTGCAGTTACCAACTGAGCCACTGGAGGTTTTTAGTGCTGGGTCTGATTTTTTAGTCTGCTGTGTATGTCTTATTACCTCATCAACTCCAAGTACTACTCATCCTCCAAATAAGGCCTATTTAACCTGTGCCTGGTAATGACTCATTGCTTGCTCATTAAGCTCTCCAACTGTGATCTTGACTTTGAGCAATTCTGGTTCCAGTGCCTCAATCCATACCTGACTCCATGTTCTTTCCGAATCCATTGCTCCTTGGCCAACTCCTGTATTACAGTACCCCTCCTTGTTTTATTCTTGTGGATTTCTCAGTTTAACCTCGGGACTGTTATTTGACATTGCATGTTTTCTGCCTGTCCCAACTTCTGGTCCATTAACTGAACTCTGGCTCGGCTTGCCGAAATTGACTTTATATTTATTTTGTTTCTTATTTGTACCTAGTGCTGTTTTTATTAAACTACTTATTCACTCAACGTGGCTTCCCAGCATGCAGGCTTCTATCTGGTTACCTTTCCTCAGTGATGGTAAGTAATAGGAAGGAACAGGTCAGTGATGTCTGTAACCAGCAACCATCGGTGAAGTAGATGATTTTAACATGGCTTGATAAACACAAGACCAAGTGGCTATGAAGTATTGAACCATAGACTGGGCAGCAGGAAAGTCAACCATAAAAAATGAAAGGGAAAGGCAGGAGTATTTAGTACATAGACACAAAAGAAGATGATAGGTCCAAAATGTTTTCCTTTCTATTATGTACAAAGTCAGCTGATGGGAGACAATCTGATCAATTCTATTGGTTTTGTCAGTGCACCTTGGCAGCAGCTCTGAGTAATAAAACCCATCCAAATTGTTAATCCTTGATATACTGTATATCACATGTAGGGTTAATGATTCAGACAAATATTCAAGAAGCATGAAAAAAGAAACTGTTAAATAAGAAAGCTGTGTTATGTTTTGTATAAGCTGCAAGTATCAGCACTTCTCATAGATAAACACAGACAATTGATAAGTAACGTCCAATGATATTTCAGTGCAGCAGACTGACATTGTGTGGTGGTGACAACAAGAGGTTCAATAATAAAGCAACACTTCAATTTCTTTCAATATCTTTAGAGGTAAGGCAATCAGCTGTGAGGTCTGTGTCAGGAAGGATAATATTAAATTCACAGACCGCTGATTCTTTCTTTTGCATTTTATTTAACTTTCTCATCCAAAATCTGATGTATGCAATGAAATAGACGGGTGTCATATCACTGAAAGGCTGGTGTCTTCGGGTTTAATTAAAATTTTTCTTTCCATCCTGTCTCGCAGTTTTCTTGCTGACAACTGCTAGACTTGCTGACAGTTATGCTGGTAAAACAGATGTTATTGTGTTGGTGTTTTGGCAGTCTCTTTTTCAAATGTCTTTCTCTGTCAGAATACAGAAGAAGGTTCACATATACCGTGTGTTTGGTATTGTGTGAGTTTAGCAGTGTTATTTTTTGATATAGGGAAAAAAATAAATGTAACTGGAATAATATATCTAGCTGGAATACAGGTTAAGCGTTTTTTTTTTACAGGTTTTGGGACACAAAATGGTTGCCACAGCAGGTCAGCAATAAAGCATCACTTTATTTTGCTGGTGTCATGGTGTGAAAAAAAATCTTTTTACAAAGCCATATTTTATTATGCTTCAATAACTTGTTTAAATATGATGGTATAATTTAAAACAAAGGTTGATCACTTTGTAGGCTAATCTCACTATAAATTATCTATACCCACTGTAATCACTTAACAGTAGTCATTTTATCTGTTGGTATCCACTATAGAAACACTGAACGTGGACAGCAGAGATCATGTGAAGAACAAAAATAAGAGTATAATTTACAGAGACACTGGACATGTTAAAGAGTGCTAAGGGTGTCTAAAAGCGCTCATACGAGATTAAAAAAACATCTCCAGGTACAAATCACAGCTTCAGCGGGTACAAGGCTGCTCTGTCTTTATCACCTGCAGTGCTTCAGTCTGCACCCACCTTCATAAGTACATGCCACCCTCACTCATTAGTGAATTTGTGGCGTTTGCTGAAAAAATGTGTGAATTTCCAGCGAAATTTGTGAAGTGGCGAAAAATTCATGAAACTATGCCAGCGGCTCATTCGCAATTTTCGCCAGCGAATTTTCGTGGCAGTTTCACGAATTTATTTGCCGGCGGCGAATCTCGCAAATTCGCAGCGAATTCGGTCATCACTATCACTCATCCCTAATCAATATAGTAATGCCCCACATAAATGAATGCACAGCACAACTGTAACTGACTGACTGTGTATATCAGTATGAATTGTCCCATGGAATGGAAAGTATGGTGTGGTTATGCACTCTATAAATGCACTGTACAATGCAGAAATCTGTGATAGAAGATATGCCTTTTGGGACATAGTGGGCGAGTGGGAAGAGGGTTGGTGGTTATTCAGCACCTTAAACAACAGTAAGGATCATCTTTGTCCATCTTCCTAGACAGCTTGCAACAGCGGGTCAATAAAACATTTTAATTTATTTCCTTTCCATTGTTTCTGTCTCTGATTTAACAGAAGTATCCTCTTTACATTTTTGTTTCTAGTAATATCTCATTTGTAGTGAATCAGTTTTAGCAAACACATTGAAGTTTTTTCCAGCGTAACTTTATTTAGAGCAAAAATACACTGGGGAGGTTTTTTTTCAAGGCAACTTTTTCAGTGCAAAGTACATGGAAGTCAAGGCCCGTCTTTCTTTCTCAGCTACTTCTTTGGAAAAAATACATTGGGGTCAATGGGTGTCTTGTCGCCATATTTATTCACTGTGAAATTTCGCAAATATTGGCTGATGGTGATGCAAAATTTTCAATGTAATTTCTCCTACCGCACACCTGCAGTTCACCAATCCTGCAACTGGTGGTGCGTTTCTTCCGTTGACCCGGCCGGGTCCCTTAGCAACGAATGTGTATAGAAAACGGATCCGCACACACACTGGTTAATGCAGTCGGGGAGTATCACCCCCCAAAACGTTGAATGTTTGGTGGCTGAATAAAAGGGGATACTCCCCAACTGCATTAACCAGTGTGTGTGCGGATCCATTTTCTATACACATTTGATGCAAAATTTTCACCATGAATCCATGCCAGCTCATTATTATTTATTTATAACTTCAGTACAGACCTTCCACTCCTGCCATATTCTATACAGTGAATATGCAATACATAATTTCTTGCTAATACAATTTAAAGGGACCTGTCACCTTAAGAAATAATTCCAAATTATTTTCTATCATTTTAGCTGAGCAAAAAAAACTTTCCTTACACTATGTGTATTAGTGCAATTTTGTTTCTTTCGATCTTGCAATTACACATTAACAGCAAGCAGGCAGGAGCCATTTTGTTATCAGGCAGGGATTTGTGGAGAGGCCACATAGGCCCGGGCCTAGGGCGGCACATTTTTGGGGGCGGCATGCTGCCCAGCTGCCTGTGCTCTCTAGTGCTTCAGCGCTCGCATGCTGCCGCTTTTGCGCCAGCGTGTGGTAGTGCGGAGCACACGGCCTAGGGGCGCCTGCCCAGCGAATCCGGTGCTGTTTGTTATTTGCTATTAAGATAAATTGCGTATCACCCCAAAATGTTGTGTATGAACCAGCATTGGGGAGAATGCCCAGGCCCAGTGCCCTACACAATTACAAAGTGTCAGGAGAGAAGGGGGAATGTGAGAAGTGCAGTGACATCCAGGAATTGCTGAATGGAAAGTGAAAGTAATTCATGACCTCACCTCTATGCCTCAGGCTTAGAGTCGGAAGGCCTGATTGTATTAAAATTAAGTGTATGGAGCCGTTGAGCAAAATGAAAGCCATAAAAAACTTTTTGGAAGGCTCATTTAGTACTGCTGTAAAACCTACCTACAACCCTTGCACTCTCTTCCAGATTTTATATCTCTAAAGGGAACACCAACTGTAATTGGAGGAGTAAATAATTATGCACAGAATAACTTATTATGCCTTAGAAATCATTAAAAGCTTCTGAGTTGCAAATAAAGGAGGAAATAATTTAAAGGAAACACATTGTATGAAAAATAAGATTGTATATACTATACTATTGTAAATACTGTATAGAAATGAGGTGTATTAGAGTTTTGGGTTGATTTATTGAGCATTTCTGCAAAAATCTTACTAGCGCCACTCATCAGTTCCACTTCCTGCTGCCTCCTTTCCCATGCTGTGCAGGGGAGCCAGTAGCACTCAGCACACTGAACTGTAGAATAGGATCCAATCAGCAGCTAGGCTAACAGGTAACTGAACCCTGTACCTGTGTGACTGCAGGACTGTGATTGGCTATCCTCCTCTTTCTGTGCTTAGGACACGCCACCTCTTATTTGAAACATTGTCAAGAATCTAAAGATCTAAAGTGAGTTACAATAAAGGGGACATTTTTAAAGATAATTAAAATTTTTAGCCCTTAAACTATCACCATATAGTATTTGTCATTGCCTACAAATTATTTTTTTTTTATCCTGTATACCTCCTTTAAAAACAAGTTTACCAAATAGAAATCAAATCCATGCTTTTTCTGACAACATTTTAACTGTATGTTATACAGTATTTTATCGACAGACAGATAATTCCTTTGCAGTGACCTCAATATTTATTTTGTTGCATTAAAGTAAATATGTCCAATGAGTCACGGAATAAATCAGAGGTGGTGATTACAGACAGAAGGTACAAGACAGATGGGAGAGACGTGAGAGTCAAATGTTAATGCTCCCTAAAGATCAGGCAGATTGCAGGCGAGTAACAAAAATGCAGAGGACAGTTGAGTATACTGTTAAGAAATTCTCTAGTTGCGCATGTTTGAGAATGGCAGCTTGTACACAGGTTATGAAAAAGACTGTGTCACCAACGTTTACTGAGGATAGGGCCATGATATAAATAAATTACCATGTTATTAAGAACATTATTTTATTTATTTATTTTATTTTAATTAAAAGATATTTTTTCCTTTCCCATTTTGCAGTGTTCTCAGATGTCATATAATATATATTGCAAAGTTGTCTGGTGCCTTCCAAAACATAAATTAAGGAGGCATTGTGCTGACTATACAGTAATTTATCTTGCAAAGTAAAATGGCTAATTTGTAAAAGAAAGTTATGAAGACATTAAAGTTATTACAAGGTCTGCCGGAGTCCTTTTTTTTTTAAATTCACTAAAACGTATTGTTTTCAAATTGTTCAACACAACTAATGCATTTTCAATTGATTTCTATTTTTTTCTTAAATGTACATTTTAAAAATGAATTAGTTTCGTTTTCATCAATCTCATGTTTCCATTAGCTGCTCAGTAAATCAGGTCACCGCAAGACATGAAAGCAATTTGCAAATCTCTTTTTAACTGTGTGTGCCATGGGCCAAACAAGGAAAAATGGGTTGTTTTATTTACAATTACGCCGATCCACCACTAGTATGGTGAAAACTGGATTTATCTCCATAGCAATGTGGGGACAGGATGATTCTCTGGTTTGCAGTCATAATAAAGTACTCAGTAAACTTTATATATTTGCCTTCTGCAAGGACAAGGACAATTATCATAATACAGGTATGGGAACTATTATCTGGAATGCTTTGAACCTGTGTTTTTTCAGATAAGGGATCTTTAAGTTTTTGATATATTAGTTTTTACAATAAGTTCCATCAACATAACATTGCTCCCTACAATAAAAAAGCCCAGACATAACCCATTTTAAAGTTTTGACAGTCCTTTTTGAAACCCTGTTCTCTATGAACTATCTCTTTACCTTTCATACTATGGAGGTGACAAAAACTAAGCTGGTGTTTTTCTGAATTTGGTGAAAAACCTTGAACGTGACTAATCTGAATCCTTGAATGTATTGCCAACTAAAGTGATAAATCCCCATGTCTTAGGGGGGCATTTACTGAACCACAACTTTTTCAAGTTGGGCTTTTTGTTACCAAAAATCCCCCAAAAACATGACTTTTCCGGGATTTATTATGCAACAAAACTGTGACAATTCCAAATCTGAAAATACTCCAAGTAAAACCTATCAAAATCAAGTCAATCCAGATGTCCCATTTACAACTGGAAGATCTTTCTTTGCTTTGTGGTTTTGAGGTTTTCTGGTGTTTGGCTTTTGTGCAAACATATGAAAAAGTTGCAGTTAAAGTGCAGCAAGCCAAAAAAGTTGTGGTTTACACAACTTTTAAGTGGCTTTTTTCCCATTTGTGCATTTTTGGATCATTTTTGGATCTTTTGGTAAATTGTCGACTTTCATGGAAATTAGTTTATTCATGTTTTTTTGAAAATAGAAATGTGATAAATTTGAGTTTCACTAAATTGCCCTCCACAAGACAAAGCAACCATTCCCAGTAAACAAACACCTATAGAATAATTTTACCTAGTTTTAATTTCCTATTGAAAAATATAAACCCTATATTGCAGCAATTTGGTAGAAGGGTTTGTCAAATAATCTGTAATTCATAAATAATAATTGTAGAAACTAGTCCAATCAATTTTATATTTCTCCTAAAAATAAGAACATAGGGTTCAATTGCATGTCACAACTAGGAATATCACCGTGCCTTGAAATCAGACATTTGCTGTATAATCTAGAATTATTTTAACACATAAAACCATTGTAAAATGAAACATGGCAGAGTTCAACTGCATAAGCAATGAATTTATAAAAATCCATATTCATGTTGTGTTGGTAGAGCTTCAGAAAAACTAATACTGGTTACACACTGTAGACAAAAGAGATATTTTGAAATGAAACAAAGCTAAAACCTCAGATTTGTGCTCTGTACAAAAAGTAATAAATAAGAAAAATCAAAGGGCCTTTGTGCTGACAAAGAATAATGTTTCAGGAAGCTTTAGCTATCACAGGTATTAGTCCACAGTTTATAGAGGAAACGCATTTTTACATAATGCTAATATGTAATTAGTGATGGTTATAACATTTCTAACTATTCCATTTATTGAAGCTTTATTTAATAGCTGTACTGTGATCCTTTGCCTTTAATGCTATTTTTTATTATGATGTCCATTTTTTGCTTAATTAGATTTTCTTGCTTTCATACTTTACATATCTGTACAATTGTATGTAAGGAGGTGACGTTTAAGACTTTAAATTGACAGAATGTGTCTGGTATCAAAAGGGAGGAGTGTAATAGGATAAAATGGTTAGATACAAATGTTTATGTAATGGCCAATACATATAATCAGGTTGGCCACTAGGGGGAACTAGAGGATAACAGTTGTGGAGAGAGGCCCCAGTGGTTGGAGAATAGAACCACCCTTGACAATCTACCCTCATAATTTAAAGTTTCCAGCCCCTTAACCAGTTTGGTTAAACATATCTGCACTCTATCTAGTTCATTGATATCCGTTTTGGAGCCAAAATGGCACTTCATATTCTTGAAGCTTTAAAACAAGTTGAAAAGCAAAGGACCATGACATGAACAGACCCCAGTGATAATCCACTGATAACACTGATTCAATTAGAAATTGCTCCATTTACCACCACTTCTTGCAATCTATCCTTCAGCAAGTTCTCTATCCAAGTACAAAGACTATGTTCCAGACCAATAGTCCTTAATTTAACCATTTACCTTCTCGGTGGTACTCTATCAAAAGCTTTTAGCAAAGTCCAAGTAGATTACATCCAGTGCCATTGCAGAGTTGAGGTTCCCACTCACTTCCTCATTAAAGGCAATTAAATTTGTTTGGCAAGATTGGTTACACATAAAACTATGCTGCCACAAGCTCATAGAATTATGATTTGCAATGAAGTCAAGTATTTTATTTTTTAGTACACCTTTGAAAAGCTTTCCTAGCACTGATGTCAGAAATAGGGATGGGCAAATTTTTTCGCCTTGTTTCGCCGTGGAAATGATGCCCACAGACTTGTATGGCGGCGTCCGTCAAAAAAAATTCTCAGCGCGACAACATTTTTTTGACGCCCATACACTTTAATGCACGTCAGCGACAATTCACTGGAGGCGAATTTTGCCAGTCTCATTGCCATGCCAGACATCAGTAAATCCTGAAAAATTAAGAAAAGATGTTTGGCAATCACAGAGCTATGGGGTGAATCCCGGACCCTTGTTTATCTATACATGTTCTAGTCTCTTTTGAATTTCCCCTTTCCTGAACCATGCATCATTTGTTGTATTAATAGAATTGGGACTATTTAGAAGGAAACCTTCATTACTTGGTTCCTCATTTGTGTAGACAGATGAAAAATAACAGTTTAGAAGCTCTGCTTTATGTCTGTTCCCATCAACCAACTGACTCCACTCTGACAAGGGTCCCATCCCATGCTGCTACATTGTTTTACTATTTATATATTTAAAAAATAATTTTGGGCTAATTTTACTTCTTGCTGCAATACCTTTTTCCTTTTCCATGTCAATTTTAGCTTGTCTTTTCTTACCAACCACAACACCAACACTTTTGTCAAACAACAAAGGGGAATATACTGACATGTATATTTATTAAACATAAAATCTGGTTGCTAGGGTCAAATGAAGCCTAGCAATCAGCCAGTGTTTGGAAACAGAAACACTAATATACCTAGAGGATTGACTACATTGAAAGCCAAGTGTGAAAAAGTGTTGCCCCATTTAAAAACTCCAAATATTGGGAAGATTGAGAAATTATATGAACATTTCCACAAAAAAATTAGTCAGATTTTAACATTCTTAACTCCAAAAAAATAAAAACATGCTCTAACATTACAAAATGTAAGCTAAAAGTCAATCAGCCATTGAAGTTGTGTGACAGTGTGTCTGTCTGTCTAAGTGTTTCTGCCTCTATAATCTCAGTAACTATATAATCACTCTTATGCGTCTAATTTCTATGTTATGGGAGAGGGGGGTAGAGAGAGAAAGAGAAAAAGACATACAAGTTTTTTTGAAGGTTTTACTAAAGCAAAAACTCTGCATATGTATAAGGAATAGCACCAAGATTTTGTGAACATACTTCCATTTTCTTATGGAACACATTCTTGTCTTTTTTTACAGACCAACTACCACCCATGGGACAATCTTGTTCTGTAGCACAAAAAGCAACTTGGCCAAAAATAATACCACATCTTTTTAAACTTTAACAAAGGATGCCGTTTCAAATGACACTCCTAATCCAACAGTTTTTTTTAATCAAACATAAAACATAGCTTTGCTTGCAATACTTACCCTAGCACCAGACAATCTTACTGAGATGCCTGGTGCTAGGGTACATTTTACTATAGCAAGCAGCCTTTTGGAATGAGAGAGTGTAATGTGAATTGGAGAGGGTGTTAAAGAAGGAAGATGTTGCTGTTGATGTTGAAGATTAACTTCATATAAAAAGCTGTGTGGTGGCGACACTAAGAACTGTTTAGAAGCATGTAATGTGCAAATTGCATTTGTCTAAAAATTAGACAGGGCCAAACAACAGCATTGATCCTGCTTGAAAAAAGAAAGAGTATACTGTGATATAAACAACATCAAATGAAAATGAGCATATTCATAGATGAGGTAGCAGGCAGCTAATCGGAATCTAATATGAGAGCATTTGAAATGAATTTACAAGAGAAGTGTTTTCTCTGTTCAGTGTTCTAGACATATCTTTTAAAAAACTTCCCTCTTTTTTTGCATGTACAATTAAAACACATGCCTTCACGGAAGTGAATTTCCAGGCAAGAGTAGAGGCTGGAAAAACTATGCTATAAAATAAGAGTGACAATTATTTTTATCAGTGAGATGTACCTACAAGTCTTGTTATCATCTTAGCTCCTCTCAGCAAATTAACAAAAGAATGAAATAAAAGTTTATGTTTTATTTTCAGTTCTCTGCTACAGTAATTCCCTTGATGGTACATGTTGCTTACTGGTGCAAAATGATTTTTTTCCATAATCGTGAATCTTTAAATACAGAAACAATTTTCTGCCCCAAATATATTTTCTCAAAGAAATGGTGCTGAATTTTATGATGACAGTCAATGCTGTAGAAAGCAATGCTAACTTGTTCACTTTCAAAATGATTTTGAAAACATAAGCTTTATCTTGGATGTCTATTTTTTTAAGGCTAACTGTATATAAGAATCAATAAAGGCCTTTGAGTGGTTAGGGACAATGTTTTCTGGGGAATGTCTATTAAGGGGCCTATTTACTAACATTAAACTTCTTTTTTTCAGGAATCTCAAAAAAATTGTGTTTTTATATTTTCTTTAGAACGTGAAAAATTCAAAATGTATTAAGTGTAAAAGCCATAATAATCTCTAATATAAACGTTGCCAGTTGTCGAGGCCCTTCGGTCCTATTGAAGTCATTGTGAGCTGCGCTGATCAAAATGGATAATTTTTATAAACATTTCGACTTTTATTTAGCCTTGAATTTTTCTGGCCAAATTTTTAAGGTGAAAAAAACTAAATTTTTTCAAGATATGCTCCAAAGCTGCTAAGAATCGTAATCCAAAATAAAGTCAATGGCAGATGTCCCCTTTTACAATTGGAACATGTTTTTTGCTTTCATGATATTCAAGGGTTTTGGGCTGTTTTTTCAGGTTTTTCAGGTGACACTTTCCACATGTGCTTTTTCATTTGGATTTTTTAGTAAGTTGATATATAGATTTTTTCCCCAGAATTGTCCGAAAACTCACATTTTTAGAGGTTTTTGAGGTATTAAACATTTTAAATGCATCGTTCAGAGTTTTTTTTTTTCGTTCCTACTTTTTTATATTCGGATTTTTTAATAACTTTCATGGCTTTTGTTGTGTTCGAAAAAATTAGTTAATTCAGGCTTTCAAAAACTTCTAAACCTTTATTTGTGATTTCAAAAATATTGTAAGGTAAGGAAAAAGGTAACAAGTACCTTTAAAATTGGAGTCAATAAATGCAAAATCTTCATCAATTTTAGCACAACCAAACTTGTAAATGATACCTCTTATCCGAGCTCAGAGATTTGGATTGTATGGGTACCACCTTTACTTTCTATCTTCTGGAAAGAAGAAGGTCACATGGAATAATTATTGCCCTACAATTTTTAATTCAAATACAGAAACGAAGTGTAACCCTATTTTAACCCTTGCATGTATTATAGCATCATCAAACTCCTACCATACCTAGGTCCTGAATCTCATTTGCTAAATTAAAAGGTACTGGGAATTTCACTCAATGGCAGGGCCTCCACCTAGCGTGATCCAGGAAACAAACAAATAAATACACCAATTGCAATAAACCAAGAGATAACTTTATGTTTTTTATGTTTATATGTTTATGTAACTTTAAGTGGTAGAGAAATTAAATGCACATAAACATCAATATCATCCCTGCCTCTGGGAACCCATGTGGCAGATCCAACCCTGGCATAGTCTTTTCTAAGGAAAAGTCCGACACTCCACTCCTGGTGTGTCACAGTCCCTTTTCCCGAAGAGCTCTTACCTTTCCTCAGATAGCACTACCTGGCAAAATACCGTATATACGCGAGTATACGCCATCCTGAGTATAAGCCGAGGTACCTAATTTTACCTCCAAAAACTGGGAAAGCTTATTGACTCAAGTATAAGCCTAGGGTGAGAAATGCAGCAGCTTCTGGTAAGTTTCAATCAAAAAATTGAGGGTTTCTGCTCCCATTGGAGATGCCGGCGACCATTCTTGGACGCTGGTGAATATTCTTGGGTGCATGCGACTATTCTTAGGCGCCGGCGACTATTCTTAGACGCCGGCGACCGTTTTTGCGCTTGACCCGAGTATAAGCCGAGGTAGAGTTTTTCAGCATATTTTGGGGGCTGAAAAACTCGGCTTATACTCGAGTATATACGGTACCTCTCCAGATGGACAGAGGTAGTTGCTCCCACATAACAGGCACAGGAATAATGCCTGTTCTCAAACAAGGGACACACGCTGGAGCCTCTCAATACCCTCCGTCAGGCACAATTAACCGGGGACTCACACAGATTTGTCAGGCACCTACAGCGACTCAATCATCAAGCAGGCTTCCAAGTTAATTCTAGCTGAGCATGAAAAACCTGCTTTATTTTTCTGGGCACAGCTCAAACACTATCTGCACTGTGAGCACCTCACAAGCACCCTTTCAAACAGCATCTATCCATAGGCAGCTGCTGTCACAGTCTCTCCACTGCCTCCAAGCTCTAAACTCTCCATGGTTGAACCCCAAGCCCTCCAGGGCCTCTCAAGCTCCTCAGACCCCTTACATCTTTGCTGCAGTTCCATTTCACTCCTGCTGTACTGAAATTGAAAGAAGCACTGAGCACATGGTAGCCCAGCTTTTTATACGCCTTACACAACAATGATACCTTCTGGCCAAATCTGGAATGTGCCAGGGCTCACTGTGCATGGGACAAATGAACCACTCCCCCTCCCAGATCCAATTTAGGTCCAACACTTAGCTGACCACAGCATGGGATTTACAAACATGTGGAGATTTTCAAACCATAGGAGAACTTAACCATACAGAAGTCACAAGCTTTCAATGACAATCAAGGACAAAAAAGTATTCTTGTTAGCATTTATTGAAAAGGAGGAACTCTTACTGCTGGTAGATAAAAAGGGAATGTATTTTAAAGCAAAACAAAAGTGCAATCAGCCATTGTTCTGCACTTTGCACACTGTGTTTTGCTCTGTACAAATAGCCACAGGCCTCTGCACTTTATTTTGGAACAGAGATACCTGTAGCTTTCCATATACAGCACATTAGTCAGTCCAGTATTGCTGATGGCAGGGTAAGGACAAGCCTTGATCTTTTAAATCAAGGGTAAAAAACGATATTATCAACTTTTTTGAATGTTGCATTGCATTGAACAATAATTTAATGACTGATGTTAATTTTTTTCTGATTTAGGTCTTGGTTACTGACATAATTGTTTTTGGCACATAAATGACAATAATATGATTGTGAATGTGATATATCTACCATTTGTAAAAATTGCATAAAGAGACTGTAAAAAAAAGTTACATATATAGTGCTTCATGAATTCAAAGGAATACATTCACAATGGGGTTTAATTCATCCTGTTATAATTAAAAATGCTAAATTATGAAGGTAATCAGCCTTGGTGGAAAATCTAAAGGTATATTTCGGCATCTTTTCTTCAAAATATATCTTCCTAGATGTGATTTTTTTTACTGCAATAAAGTGGGTTGATACCAATTACACCATTACCTGCCTGTGCCACTGCTTCTGTCCCAATTAGAAGCCAAATATCTGCAGTTTCTGTGAGAGTTGTGGACAAAACAGGCTCAAAACCGCAGATGCTTTGCTGCAAGGTTTATTAAACACAACATGTTTCGAGCATTGTGGCTCTTTGTCAAGTGTTCACAGGTGCACATCGTACAAAAACTTTAAATACATTAGACTCCTCCCCTCCACCGTCATTGGTAGATCATGTGTCCCAGCTAAAATGGTTGGTGTTAGAGGTGGTAGAGCCACCTCAAAGAGGAGGGGATGTTAAAAAACTATTACTACAGAGGGAAGCAGTTTGGATAAAGAAACTGAACAGTTTAGCCCCAGCAGGTATGAATGACCAATGGAGTGTTGCAAGTTTTCTGTAAGTTTTAACTCAAATGTGTATACTATGTTGCTATCCCTGTGTACTAATATAACTTTGTATCCTTTCTAGAGATATGCGGCTGCCCTTAGGTACAGAGTAGAATAGAAACAAGAATCTACAGTTACAACACTACAGAGTGGTAAGAGAAACTGGGCAGTGTCGCTATAAAGGCAGGTAAATTAAATTAAAAACAAAATAGTAAATATGATGTATTTGTGCTTATCGTGTGCTCTGTTTACAGTATACAAAATGAATGATCACTTATGTGAATACTTGAAGCAATTTTGGACTCTTTCTTGTAGGCTTCATTGCAGTACAAGGGGGTAAAGTGTAATAATCTGGATTTTAACTTGGACACTTTAATATTGACTTTTAATAATGGACACTTGGCACAGATGGAGGGAACACCAATTTGACACAAAAAGGATTGGACTAATGGAGGTTAGGCGAATAAACCCCCGAGGCAGTAACCTCTGATGACCTTGTCTTTTAACCATTTTTTAACCATTGGGTGAAGTTAATTTATCTACCAATGACGGTGGAGGGGAGGAGTCTAATGTATTTAAAGTTTTTGTACGATGTGCACCTGTGAACACTTGACAAAGAGCCACAATGCTCGAAACATGTTGTGTTTAATAAACCTTGCAGCAAAGCATCTGCGGTTTTGAGCCTGTTTTGTCCACAACTCTCACAGAAACTGTGATTTTTTTTAATAGTGACAATTAAATGTATACATATATAATTTATATACGTGCACATCTGCATAAAGGCTTTAAAAGACATTTCCATTAATTTGTTTATTAATGCATTAAGATTTCAATGTGTAGCAAATGTTTTCATGTGCTCCATACATGATGTATTATTCATGCATCTCCTTCTGTGTTTTAACTGCTGTCAAATCTACACATAATTTGAACAGCTGAATGCATTAGAACACATTTTTAAGTGTTAGGGCACAAAAAGACAAAAAATGTTGCATGTTTACAATATGATGTGCTCACAAATCACTGAGATGGGCACAAATCAGCTTTTTCCAGGACTACAGTTAAAGAAAATATTTCTCTGTCACACATTATGCCAAAACATTTTTAAAATTTACTTTTTCTGCAAAACACATAATGTAAAACAAGAAATTTAATTGAAATAATGTGACTGTTCACCTATAATATTTCACTTGGACGTTTACAATGTCAAATGCATTCTCATCCTTCTATCCTTATATTATTTATTACTAGCTTTAAAGTATAGAGATCCAGATTACAAAAAGATCCCTTATCCAGAAAACTCCAGGTTCCAAGCATTCTGGATAACAGGTCACATACCTGTACTGCTATCATTAGCATATGTATAAGGTATAAAGGTACATATTAGGTACATGAGTGCTTGCACCTCATGCAGCAAGGCAGGTGTAAGGCAAACGGGTGCAGGAACTAAATTCACTCAATAAACTGGAGACACTCTGTGTATAGCCTTGCAAGGGGCACCATTCTGTGCTGTGTCAAATTCAATATAACTTGTAGGGAGAGCTCCTTTTGCTTAGAAGATGTATTAGAGCTCATTAAAATCACCAGCCATCATGTCTCTCTACATGCAGGATTTCTGCAAAAGGCAGTGATTTTGTTTGTACTGGAATCAGTATATTTGAGTGAGCTTTATTACATCTGTATGCTTCTGTTACCGTTTGCAGAGCGCTGTTCAAAGCAATCACGGAGTCTGGCAGATTAATATCAATATAATGGCTTTATTGAGCGCATTTATTACATCTGCCAGGAAAGAAGCCCCCTATAAGATATATTGAATTGAACTATCTCATGACTTTATTACAAAAAGTACCACATGTCTGTAAGAGAATAGTGATGGCAAGGTGAAGAAAATGGAGTATGGTGGATCACGCAGTGCTTTGGGATGATCTATTTTATCTTATTAAATATCCAAATGGATTTTTATTGGTCAATTACCACTTGTGTTCTAATAGACTAAAATGCTCTAGACGTGATTAACCTGGACATTTGCAATTTTTCACAAATATCTAAAACAACTTACATCTTCCTTTGATAAAGATTATTATTTGTTCCTATTCACCTATTTCCCAAAAAATAAAACATAAATACAAATGGGGGGGTTAAAACAATCCCCACTTAGTAACTGAACTTTATTATTGTGTTTGGTCTAAAGAGTAGATGAGTCTGGTCATTCATTAAAACATCATGATGATTAATTTGATAATAATTAGCATCCAGTTTGAATTTAAAGGAGCCGAAAACTGTTGGCAGCAAACTGCACTGGCCCAGGGTACTTGCAAGTAAGCAATCCTGTTCTTCCCTGATTCTTTCTTCAAAATCCAACAGCTGACACATGCTCAGTTAAGCGAAAAGGCCAGATTTTTTTTTCCATTAAAGTCCATTCCGTAGCTCTACTGCGACTGCAGGAAATAATAGGATCTCTAACTCACAAATGACCCGGGCCAATGCAGTTTTCTGCTTACAGTAGCACCAAGCCTGGGTATTAGGTGAGTCATTATACTCCTTGGGGAGTGCCCTAACATTTGGCAGCCTCCTTGGATTGGAGCTTTCATTCTCCTTTAATAGTAATATGTGCATTATTCAGCAATAAATATAAGTCAAAACTCTTAAACACAACTCTTTTGCTTTCAGCAAAATTAAAAAAATTATCCAAATACCTCATTTGGATTACATCTTTGCATTTTGTTTAAAACTGAGAAGTCATATGGCTCATGTCCAAATTGTAAAAGTGTAAGTGCATTTTGGAGCTATACCTTGTACTTGACACAGCTGTGCTCACATGTACTCTGAGGGACTTTGTCTAAAACCTTGAAGTAGTAAAGGTACCTATGCAGAGATCTGCTTGTTTGGTGAGATCAGCATTAAGCAGATCCAATGAGCAATGTCAACAATTGGATCATCACTGGAGCCAATGGAGTCCTGTCAGACAAGGACCACATTAATGAGCCTATATTTTCAAACCCACTAACTACTATCTGGTTGATATTTGTCCAGCTATCAGAGAGCCCATAAAAGCTGTCCATTTGGTGAAGCCGCACGACACGACTGTAGGATGTGAACGCTGCATGTTGCGTCTTCATCCGACAGTCGTGTTGGATGCACGTATCGAGAACATCTGACATTCCTATTACTTACCTTAGATTCTGCATACCCGTTCATCTCAGCGCGTCGGAACGAATGGTATCACATTTAAAATAGCCTGTGGAGTTCTACCCTAAATCGTGGCTAAGCATTTTTATATATATGTTGGGCACTCAAAGCTTTAATATGCAGAATTTGCTGCAGAAAGGAAGCTTGATGCTATGTGAAATTCAGCAGCTTTTTACAATTTAATTAATTTTGTAACACTTATGTTAAAATAAAAATGTAATCCATATTTTCATAAATAGTGATGGGTGAATTTATTCGGCAGGCGCGAATTCCCATTGGCGAATAAATTTTTGAAACTGCAGCGAAAATTCACCGGCGTAAAAAAAATGGCCGATGGCGTCAAAAACAGACTCCGGCGTCAAAAAAACAGACGCAACGCCGTTTCGCAAATTTTTCGCAGTTTCCCGAATTTCGCTGGAAATTCACTAAGTGAAATGCCCCAAATTCGCCCATCACTATTCATAAACATACCCCTAACAATTAATGCTGCACTTTAATGGTACACACACTGACATATTGTGAAAATGTGGGTACTGTACTGGGTTATATAACAATGCACTTAATTTTATTTCCTTAAATTTTAAAGCTTACAGCTTTATTCTTGAGTATTCAGTTCTGCTGCATATTTTGTATCACTGCTAAGTAATATTTACAATTTAATTATCTAGAGAAGTAGTAAGAACCTTATTTAGTTTTATTCTGTCTGTGTTTCCATAATGGCATTCATTTAAAAAACAAAACTGAAGCTTTCTGGATTCATTACAAGTTTTCCTCCGTAGAGAAATCAGGATCAAACTGTTTTGGACTTAATCCCAGCAAATGGAGGACTAATACATCTAATTGAATTTCTAAAATTTCAGGTCTACTGATGTTAAAGAAAATCACTTTATATAATGACATCCATGCTAGATCTGAACATTGCCATGTTATAGAACCACAAATAAATTCAGGTGCAGAAGGATAATCAAGTGCTCAAAGAGCAGCCTCTGTGTTATTCATCAAGAAAAGTGATTGGGTACATTTAAAGTTTAGCATTCCTATGGTATCTTTCAAAAGTTCAGTAATTTAGTTGCTATTCTTTTGATGTGCTTCATGGGCCTACCCGAGAGTTGTAAAGCACACAAAGAAGAACAGGATTATGCAAACCTCCCAAGAAAGTTTGGCTTTCTGTGGCACATAACTAAAACTATAAACCATTACCCCTATTGTTTTACATTTGAAACATAACATATAAAGGTGAATATAAAGGTGAATATAATAATGAACATTTACAATGTAAGGGAAGGATGGGTCCCATCCCCCCCAACCCCTCCCTGCCTCCCAGCAGGGGGGGAAAGCCAGGCAAGGTCTGGCCGGAGGATCTGCTTTGATCCTCCTATCACCATGCCGGCCCACATGTTAGAGTAGTGTGTGTGTCGGAGGAGGGGCGTGTGTGTATGCTGCTGGGCAGGACTGAGCAGGGTTTAAAAGGCCTGGCGCAGCTGCACTCGGTCTCTTCTTCTTGTGTGCATCGCCCGGAGAACATCACCCCCCTGGACAACGAGCATTCAAACCTGGTTGAGTATATCAACCCCTACTGCTATCCCACCAACGAATCCCATCCATTCAAACCCCTGCTATCCCACCAACGATCCCACTAACTCCCTTTCCCATCAAACCCCTACTCCATTAACCCCTACTGATCAAACCCCTGCTATCCCACCAACGCCCATCAAACCCCTACTCCATTCAAACCCCTATTATCCCACCAACGATCCCTATCCCCTGTACCCCAACTCCCTTTTGTTGGTTCAGGGAAAGTTTAGCACCAGGAAGGGCGGGCAATTATATTGTGTGTGATTGTGTATGTGTAGATTGTGGGTGAATTTTGGGGATTGTTAGTGTAAATGAGGATTGTTTCATTTAGTTGTTTTATGTTGTGTAATTGGTATATCTGTATTAGAGGTAGTTACTGTTTTTATTGTTGAGTGTCGTATTTAATATATTGTGTTATTTGTAACTTCTGTGGTGTGTTTGTTATTATGGTAAGTAGAGTAGTAATCGCACGCAGATAGTTAGTACAGTACAGTATATAGCGTACATAGTGAAAGGCCAATTAAGAGTAGTTCTGTAAGGAATAAATAGGCGGAGTTAAGTATCGAACATCTGCATAAACAGCGATACGGATACACCCCCTTAACATACAACATATATATAATTACAAGTTTAAAAAAAAGGACATTTTACAATATAATATTGTCCATCAGACATTCCTTTAGCTTCACCAAAAATTCTTTCTGCTTCCTATTAAGATCACCAGACTTACTCCCCTCCCAACAACTCTACCACTGATACAAGACCTGTCCCTCTGTTGCTATGCCCCCATTGACATCCCAACTGTTTCACAGCTATCTTTTATTTTCTTATTCTCCCACACCTCGTCTCACCCACTCCTTCCCCATTTACCACTTCTGATAACTCTCCTCTCAGGTCCATTCCTCTCAGGTCCACCATGCTTATTCTTTATTCCACCACCTGCACTATTTTCTCTCCCTCATCTCCCCACAGCATCTTGCTGTAATTTTCCGATTGGATCCTTCCCCAATCTCCCTTGTGTTGTTGTCCCAGCATTCCTGATCAGGTAACTTTTGCTAGGATATAATAAAGTGCAAAAAAGAGTGCAGTCGAGAAACAGAAACAGCATATTTTTAATGCCCAACAGCTTGCAAAAAACAGTAGTCAGCTTTTGTGAACACATAAATGTGTTTATTGTTTTTGCTCACCATCTGTACAGCAATGATACCTTGTGAACTGTACATTTTTCTAAGTTTCTCTTTTACAGCAATGAAAAGTTGTATTCCAAACTACCATGGCCTATTACTAGAGAAGTTAGTTAATAAAAAAAAGAAGAAAAGAAACATGCAATAAAAAGGTAAAAAAGCAAATCAAAAGTGTTTAAAAAACCCAGTTCTCTGAGGCAATGACTGAGCAATGACATCTACAGGACACATTTAGAGCTACCTGTGAGCTGACCAGATATCTGAATGGATAAGCAAATGGATATGCAAAATATAAAAAAAATACACAGACGATGGGACTAAACAGCTGAGTGTATACTTCTTAAAACAGGCAGGTACTGCAGCAGAATGCATTTATCTGGTGCCATATTGAGAGAGCTCACTATCACTAATGAAATTACCTACTGTATCTGCTCTACAGCTCATAACAGGGTCCCAGTCACCCAAAGAAACTTTAGAAGCAAGGTTTGTGTTACTGCCACATTACAACAGTTGTCTGTGGTAACACTCAACAAATGAATATTAAATCAAAAATACAAAATTATGATAGAAATAATGAAGGAGAATACACTCATAGTTCACCTCAGTCCCAAGATGCAAAGTCCAAAGCCACTGTATCCAAAGAGGATGTGAGGATCTCCAATAATAAAAAAACAAATGTAAAAAGTAGAAAAAATTATTAAGACATAAGACCTAACCTCAGGTCTTATGTCCTAATAAATTTTTCTACTTTTTACATTTGTTTCTTTATTATTGGATATCCACACATCCTCTTTGGATACAGTGGCTTTACCCAAAGAAACTTGGCATGTCAATAATAAAGAACACATCATCTACACTATACACAAACACAATAGTCATTTATGTAAGTCGATAGTTATTGTGGAAAGTGAAAAAAAAAGCTTCACTTGACACTTTGCACATTGTGTGGGGCATTTAATGAGTTGCCCCTTTTTGGAGCACAGGGATCTGCAGCATGCCCATGTTGGGCAGTGCTTGATCCAAGAGAGGCAGGAGAGGTTATTAGTGATGGGCGAATTTATTCGCCAGGCGCAAATTTGCGGCGAATTTGCGCGATTCGCTGCCAGCGAATAAATTCGCGAAACGCCCGCGAAAATTCGCGGAAAAAAATCGCCGGCGCAAAAAAATTTTTTTGAAAAAAACTGACGCCGGCGTCAAAAATCGTTTCGCAAATTTTTCACCGTTTCGCGAATTTTGCGCAAAATTCGCGAATTTTCCGGCGAAACGACGCAAATTCGCCCATCACTAGAGGTTATGCACCTAGACATGCCCCCTAACTTGGGCATCATTCAGATGACACTAAGCCAAGTAATGACAGGGCTACTGTACCTCCTGATGCTCCTCTTTACACCAAGCACCTTTGTTTTTAACTTATAAGGGGCACACTATTTCACCCCCTAGAAGTCTTACACTTGCATCCCCAGGGTAAGTAAATAACCCATGTGGTCTGTTGTTTGGAGAGTGATGCACAAAGTTAATGTGAACAAGTCTCTGTGCCTGATGGCAAGCCCCAAAAGTATTTAAAAAGTTTACTTTTTTCATGTTCAAATCATTTCATGATTTTTCCATGGCAATATTTCTAATTTTCTCATAATCCTTGTTATCTCTGTGGTACTAAGGGATTGCAGGATAGCTGATGTAATTCCAATTTTTAGAGTTTAAGGAAATCAACTTAGCAATTTAAGGCTTATCAGTTTAACATCTGCAGCGGCAAAGTATTTTAAAGGCAGGACATTGCAGTAAAGAACAAGGGAAGCATTATTCAATAGGGGGAGACAAAATTATATGCACCCCATCTTACTATGAATATACAGTCATATGAAAAAATATGGGAACCCCTCTTAATTTTTCGGATTTTTGTTTATCATTGGATGAGCTTTCAAAGTAGCAACTTCCTTTTAATATAAAACATGCCTTATGGAAACATTAGTATTTCAGCAGTGACATAAAGTTTATTGGACAGAAAAATTTAACAGAAAATATGCAATATGCATCATAACAAAATTAGACAGGTGCATAAATGTGGGCACCCCAACAGAGATATTACATCAATACTTAGTTGAGCCTCCTTTTGCAAATGTAACAGCCTCTAGACGCCTCCTATAGCCTTTGATGAGTGTCTGGATTCTGGATGGCGGTATTTTTGACCATTCGTCCATACAAAATCGCTCCAGTTTAGTTAAATTTGATGGCTGCTGAGCATGGACAGCCTGCTTCAAATCATCCTATAGATTTTCCATGATATTCAAGTCAGGGGACTGTGACGGACATTTCAGAATATTATACTTCTCCCTCTGCATAAATGCCTTTGTAGATTTCAAAGTGTGTTTAGGGTCATTGTCTTGCGTAACTTCAACTTTGTGACTGGTGCTGGTGCATTATACTGAAGAATTTGTTGATATTGGGTTAAATTCATCTGACCCTCGACTTTAACAAGGGCCCCAGTCCCTAATCTAGCCACACAGCCCCACAGCATGATGGAACCGCCACCAAATTTGACAGTAGGTAGCAGGTGTTTTTCTTGGAATGCAGTGTTCTTCTTCCGCCATGCAAATAATTTTTTGTTTCAAAATAAATGTGGCTTGTCTAAATGAGCTTTTGCATACAACAAGCAACTCTGGCATGAGTGCAGAAAGGGCTTCTTTCTCATTGACCTGCCATACAGATGTAATTGTAGAACGATGTACAGATGCACCATCTGCAGCAAGGTCACCATCTGCAGGTCTTTGAGGGTGATCTTTGGGTTGTCTGTAACCATTCTCACAATCCTCTGCATATGCCGCTCCTGTATTTTTTCGTGGCCTGCCAGACCTGGGTTTTACAGCAACTGTGCCTGTGACCTTCCATTTCCTGATTACATTTCTTACAGTTGAAATTGACAGTTTAAACCTCTGAGATAGCTTTTTGTAGCCTTCCCCCAAACCATGATACTGAATGATATTTGAGAGTTGCTTTGAGGATCCCATGCTGTCACTCTTCACAAGAGAGTCAAACAGAAGCACAACTTGCAATTGGCTACTTTAAATACCCTTTCTCATGATTGGACACACCTGCCTATGAAGTCCAAGGCTTAACGAGCTAATCCAAACACTTTGGTGTTGCCAGTAATCAGTAATGAGCAGTTACATGCATTCAAATTGCAAGGGTTCCCAAATTTTTCTACAGTCAGTTTTCACATTTGATTTATTTTAACTGAATACTAAAAATCTTTGTTCAGAAAACACCCCAGACAACCCACTGTTATCTTTTTTTGTTGAAAGTGGAGTAAATTATTATGCAGGCTGAGAGGGGTTCCCAACTTTTTCATATGACTGTAATTGATAGCTTTGTTTGCCTGGCCGGAGCTCCTGTTAAGGAGAAACTACAGCAGCCCAACTAAATAAAAACATGGAAGTAAAGCAAACCAGATAAAAAAGAGATCACAGTAAGTACAATTCATTAAGTACAACACCACATTTTACCTGTACCAGTCTCTCTGTACCTTGCCAGACTTAAATGAATCCTGAAAAATTAAATAAAGAGGTTTGGCAATCACAGAGCTAAGCTCTCTAAGTACCCTGGGATGAATACTAACCAGTCCCAGGCTTTTGTTTATCTTAACATGTTCTAGTCTCTTTTCCATTTCCTCATGTGTGAACCATGCAAAATTAGTTATTTTACTTGAATTTGGTGCCAAGCCACCTGGGCACCCTAGGCAACCTGGCCAGCCACCTTTCCCCTCTGTGTGTGGTCAGGGGGAGATATTTTAAAGCTATAGAGGAAGCAGAGGAAGCAGACCCGTTGGCCCCTGTTCTCTGAGTGCCACACCCCCCCCCCCCGCGTGACTGTGTGGTCTGCTTCCTCTATAGTTACACCACAGGTACCTGCCCAGCGCACACCCCTCATCATTGCGCCCTAGGCAGGTGCCTCTTCTGCCTACACCTAGTTTCAGCTCTGATTATTCTCCTCTGTGATCAACTGACTGATAGATGCTAAAGATTTGTTTTTGCAAATGGTAAGTTGTGGTAGGTTTTTTTACATACTATGGGTCCCATTCACTAAGTTCGAGTGAAGGAATAGAATAAAAAATACTTCGAATTTCAAAGTATTATTTTGGCTACTTCGACCTTCGACTACGACTTCTAATCGAACGATTCGAACTAAAAATCGTTCGACTATTCGACCATTCGATAGCCGGAGTACTGTCTCTTTAACAAAAAACTTCGACCCCCTAGTTCGCCACCTAAAAGCTACCGAAGTCAATGTTAGCCTATGGGGAAGGTCCCCATAGGCTTTCCAAGTTTTTTCTGATCAAAGGATAATCCTTCGATCGATGGATTAAAATCCTTCGAAACGCTCGATTCAAAGGATTTAATCGTTCGATCGAACGATTATTCCTTTGATCGTTCGATCGAACGAATTGCACAAAATCCTTCGACTTCGATATTCGAAGTTGAAGGATTTTTATTCACCAGTCGAATATCGAGGGTTAATTAACCCTCGATATTCAACCCTTAATACATCTGCCCCTAAGTGTAGGGACCCATAGGGTTAATGTGCCTTAGCTTTAAATCCCAAGAAACACACGCTGCAGCACTCCGAATCCTGTGAAAGTGGTTTATTGTGCCAACAAAGTAGGCAATGTTTCGGGCCAGTGAGTTATAAGTGGTGCCCTGGCAGGGGGGACCAGCAGCTTGCACCCGACGCTACAACAAGTGGTGAGTTATAGTTGAGCATCACCCACATTTTGTTGGCTTTAAATCCCTACACTTCCTGATCTCCCTAGTTGCTGAGCAGATGCCCATGTAGCTAGTTGTAATTTACATATCCCAGTTATTGGCCAAGAGGTGTTGTGACCACATCCTGTCACACTTTGGTATAGTGAGTGAGAAGGAATGGATCTTCCTCTTTGGCTTCTGGTTGCTGATCCAGCTGGATGTTTCCAGGGAGCGTGGGTACACCAAGACCCAGTAAAGCCAGTTTGCCCTAGAGGGACCTGAACCTTTAGTGTGGAAGTCAGAGAGCAGGGACCCTGTGAATGAGGCTAGTGCGTAGCAGGAATATATTGTTAAAGGAATAGTTCAGTGTGAAAATAAAAACTGGGTAAATAGATAGTCTGTGTAAAATAAAAAATGTTTCTAATATAGTTAGTTAGCCAAAAATGTAATATATAAAGGCCGGAGTGAACAGATGTCTAATAAAACAGCCAGAATCCAACTTCCTGCTTTTCAGCTCTATAACTCTGAGTTAGTCAGCTACTTGAAGGGGGGCCACATGGTACATTTCTGTTCAGTGAGTTTGTACTTGATCCTCAGCATTCAGCTCAGATTCAAAAGCAACAGATATGACCCATGTGGCCCCCCCTCAAGTCTGTGATTGGTTACTGCCTGGTAACCAGGGTAACCAGTAAGTGTAAACTAAGAGAGCTGAAAAGCAGGAAGTAGTGATCTGGTCTACATACATACATCAAATCACTCCAGCCTTTATACATTACATTTTTGGCTAACTAACTATATTAGAAACATTTTTTATTTTGCACAGCCTATCTATTTACCCAGTTTTTATTTTTACATTGAACAATTCCTTTAAAGTACTCTGTAGGAGAGTAAGGCAGTGAGGGGAGATATAAAGAGCAGCCTACAATCAAGGAGGTGTAGCAGTGAGTATCTTCCCTGGCTGTACGAAGGGACACAGTGGATAGGGTGTCAGGCTTTAGGTTCTCCTCCCTGACCACTCCACTGGGTGGGATCCAGACCACCTGTGAGGTATTTCTGCCTAGATAGAAGTTGTACTGCCTTGATTACAACTTCTGGGAATGCACCTGCGTCTACCTCTGATATACTGTCTGATCTGTGTGCCTATATATTCTGCAAATGACTCTGTACTGATGTAAGTAACCTGTGGATCATTTGTCTCTGACAAATAAAAAAGTTTGTTTTGTTTGACTGCAAAAACCTCCTGGTGCCCATTTATTTATTGGTTAAAGCACAGTAGCCTGTGGGAGTTGTATTTGCACTACATCACACCTTCAATACTTCCTTTTTGTGAAGGCCCTGCCTTAAGTGTTAAAGTCCATTGTAAACCATGCTATAGTATACAAGTTTATACGAGTCCCTTACACTTCATAATTCATTTTAGGTTTATGGATTTTATGCCTTTAAGAGATAATCTATGTATATATTTTATTTTGTTTTAAATTGATATTTTGATTTGCCTTAAGGCATAAAAATACAACATTGTTTAAAGTTTTCTGCTATGCTTTGTCCTTAAATTCACCTCTTATTAACTGTACATTTGGTTGCTGACTGTATTAAACACCTGGGATCAAACTATAAATACATTTGGCTTTATTTTCTATAAATCTAGCAAAATTTATACCTCATTAGATATGCTTGCTTACTAAAACTGCAATAAAACCAATTATAAATTAAGCCAGTTCATGAGCAACATTCACCTTGGAGGAAAATATTTTATGAAAACAGGATGGGGTTTTTTTGAGGGCTAAATGTGATAAATGTGCAGTGAGGGTAAGCCAAGTAACAGAGTGAATAATATATTAAATTGCGTAGTTATCCTTCTTTTTAGCATAAGTTTAGTAATTTAGTAGTAGTGGTAGTAGTAGTTTAGAACTTACAATTAAGTTAGAGAGGAATACTTTCCAAAGTGAAGTCTGAAATATATAACAAAGTTTTCCAAATTGTGAATATGGATGGTTGGCCAAGCTTAAAGGTCAGTATGTAATTGCACCCTCTTCCAAAAGTGTCAGAAAACATGGGTTGGATTTTTCTAGATCTACCCCAAATACCCCCTTTGTGCTCAAAGCAGGCAAACACATTCTGTTGAATTTGACAGCCAGGAAAGTTTTGATAAATTAAAAATAAATTGCTAGAAGTCCTTCATCATTTGGATCTTTGATTTTGGACATTAAATTTTGGTAAGGATTTCTTCATACAGCACAAAATACAGAAAAGGTGGTATTAATATTATTAACAGTTTATTTATAAATCAAAACAATGCAGTTGTGCAATGTTTACAATCAAGTGACAAACAACATTTACACAATGTAAAATGTAATATATACCCAGCAACAGAGTTATGTTACTGTATAGTGCATACCTTTGGTCAAAGTGTGAATCATCTCAACATTTTGTCACAAGCCTTTGTCAAGGAGAATTCTCCTTCACAATAGGATATATTCATTTTTTTCAGAATATTTTGATGAATCTAAATCTGTACCCACTAATAGCAACTCAGAAATGTGACGTAAATATACTGTTGACTTTGGTCAGCCAAGGAAATACCTAGTTGCATAACCAGGCATACTGGTTCACATACATGAACGCAAAAATACACATTTCATAAATGTTATATAGAACCGCTTCTACAATTAGGTTTATCTACAGTATTGTTGTATTAATGAGTACTGCTAGTTACTATGCCTCCTCTTTAAAAAGGCAACAAAGCAGTATAAAAACTCCAATAGCAACACTTAATACCAGGGAATCTTGGTCAGATCATACAAGTTTAAAGTTGCCCAAGTTTATTTTAAACTAGGATATCCGTCAAGTTACTCACAACCAAATCTGTCCTTTGGCAGATTCTGTCTTCAGAATGGGCAATTAATTTTTTGGTCTTCCAAAAACTTAATTAGACCCAGATGTTTGCACTTGTATGATACAAATGTTAAATGTTTTCTAATGGGTTATTAGCACGGGACTTACATGCATGACTGCACCAAAACAAAAAGCAAAAAGTTTCCAAGCAAACTTTGCTATGATAACCTTGCTTGGCAGATGGAAAGTAAAGCTACTGTATGTTCAGTATTATGTTTAGTTTGTTTTCTGAACAGAAAATTTGCTATTGCACTACAATAAGTAGTTAGAACTACTGTAAACATGTATATCGAAAGATTGACTATTCTAGATAATTCAGAGAGAATCTACCAAAAAGAAGAAAACAGCAACTTTAATTATGAAGGTAGACTGTCAAGGTTGGGGTTGTTTTCGCTGGAGAAAAAAAAGACTCTTGCGTGTGGAAATGATTACACTTTACAAGTACATTAGAGGACATTATAGACAAATAGCAGGGGACTTTTTTACCAATAAAGAGGATCACTGTACCTGAAGCCACCCCTTCAGACTTGAAGAAAAGAACATTCACTTGAAGCAATGTAGGTGGTTCTTCAAAGTCAGGACAGTGAGGTTGTGGAATGCATTGCCGGGTGATGTTGTGACCTGTTTGACCCTTAATCATCGGTTGATAGATGCTGGAGCTCAGAATACCAAGAGTTAAATGCAGGAAACAAAATCGGTTTTTATCATTTTTATCATTATATTTTCATAGATTTTTATTATTTTTATTATTTCCATTATTTATACATTTTATGGTAGGCACTTTACTAAGGTATTTTATGACTTATGCTGATTTGTCTGTATGTTAATAACATGATAGTATAAGCAAGATAAACAGACGAGAGACCATCTGGCAGTGGGAAGTGTGATACTGCAATCACAATTCACATTCTATATGTTTGCAGAGTCAGGACTTTGTGTTCGACTATATCTGTTCAGATAGAAAACCGATTTGTCATCATGAAGTTCAGCGATGTATAAAAAGTGAATTACAATATATGTTACATATAAAATAAAATACAGATCTGAGTCAGGGTTTTCTATAAAGAAGTATATGCACAAAGTTTATTAGCCTATATAACTGTGAAAGTTGATCAGGACAGCAAGTTCCTGCAGGGGTGGTTGCTATTTTTGTTTTAAAAATGCCTGCCAGGGCCACCATCAGGGGGGCAGAGGGGGTATTGATGTACCAGGTCCAGGCATTAAGGGGGGCCCAGCTGTGCTGCTCTTTTCGTAAAATAGCCGGGCCCACCGTGACATGACTGAAGCCGTGCCGCCTCTCCTGAAGTCCTGAAAAGCTGTAGTGCCGAAAAAGCGGAAGTCTCAAAGCTGCGAAAAGACCAGGCCCGGATTTGTGGCGAGGCCACAAAGGCCTGGGCCTAGGGCGGCACAATTTCACGGTTTTTGGTGAAAACTCTGATTTCTTATGCCTTTTTGCCTGAAAATTTCGGGGTATTGCATGAAACCCATGTACATCAAAAAATCATTGGGACTTCTCCCATTGACTTATATGAAAATCCGACAGGTCTGAGATGCCGGATTTTCAAATTCAAATTTTTCCATCCTCGAGGTTTAATAAATTCCAAAACATTTGTGATTTTTTTAAAAGTCCGATTTTATAAAAAAAAATCATGAATTTTTCTGGATTTTTGCATTTGGGGTTTAGTAAATAACCCCCCTAATCACTTGATTGCTAAATAAAGATATAGAAATCCTTGGAGTTCAGTTTTGTACACGTGTGCCTACTTGATCCCACATAGCTCAAGGTCATTAAGTGTTTAATAACTGCATTATTTCTCTGTTAAGTTTAGTAATGGACTGGCAAACTTGAAGGTTACACTGTACTAAAGGAAGTTAGAAGCAAGCCGAAAAACCCAAAGTATTAACTATTTTGATCATGAAAATTGAACTATGAATAGTGATGGGCGAATTTTGGGCTTTTCCCTTTGCCGGAAAATTTCCCGGGGAAAAATCCAGAAACAGCGCCGGCATCTCGTTTTTGACACCAGCTTCCATTTTTTGGAAACCGGCGCAAATTCATTTTTTTTCGCAGCGGTTTTGAGAATTTATTAGCTAACTGTGAATTTAATTTTGTATATAGTTTTTCTTACTTATGTGAGCAGTAGTACATTGGGGATTTTGAAATGATGGATTTTCCATGCTAACAAGAATGTAGCCATTTCTCTATTATAATGCACTTTCTGCGTTATTTGCTCATTGGAGTGTTGGTACCTTTTTAAACAAATCCCAGAGGATACATGTCAAAATGCCTTAGTAGATTTGAGCTGATATGGAGTGGTAACACAGGCAGAATGGCAAATTTCAGTAGCATGTCATTAAATAAGCATTGGCACACACTATTTTAATGTAATTTAAGAGCTCTCCTGTCACAAAGCAACATACATAACTGATGCTGAATACTGTATATTCTAAAATGCTTTATATATTGTATATTCCTAATATGTTTGTTTTTTTTGTCAGTGTTTGCAGAGAGACATTTCCATAATCCACTTTCCCTGTAGTAAAAAACATTGTTAAGATTTTTCCAATAAATACAAAAAAAAAAAGCCAACAACATATCAACCCTCATCAAGGCCTGGCAAACAGATAACATTTTGAGATTATAAATAATGTAATAGTTACAAAAATAGAAAAGGGATTAGCAAATTAGACTTTAAAGTGCTATTTTTTTCTCTATAGACGAGATTCAGTTTTTGGACAGTTTAAAAGGTTAATATCAAACTTGGGGCCACATTTACCATTGTCCCATGAACAAGTATACAGTAAGCTGATACTTTTTTTACAGTAACAAATTAGGTTAACAAATGACCCTGTGTGGCAAAAAACAGAATAGGATTTTTTTATATGAAAGGAATAGGCAGAATGAATTTTTAACCTTATTGTGCTCATGATGATCACATATAGGAGGGTAATGCTCCCTTTAAATGAGAACTAAGGCTTAACTAAAGAAGAAGACTATTAATGATGTACATTATGGTTTGGGCTTCTGTACCAGCCCAAGGCAACCACAGCCCTTTAGCAGTTAAGATCTGTGTCTCCAAAGATGCCCCAGTAGCACTCCATCTGCTTTTCTGCTGATTCACTGCACATGCTCTGTGCTGATGTCACTTACTGAGCTTAGGGACCCACTCACAATATACAGTACAAATAGAATATAAATGTCACAATATAAGGCTGATTAGTAAGTAATACAGATAATAACAACATGGCAGTACAGAAACCATTGCAACTAGCACAATGTCTGCTTGATAATTTGCAACAACCCCTAATTCTAAGCTCAACTTCTCAACAGTTGCTCAGAGCCCACTGAGCATGTGATAGTGTCACAGACAATTTCCAAGATGGTGACCCCATGTGACAAGTTTGAAGTCCTGGATCGTCGTTGCTGTTGAGAAGCTGAAATTTTAGGCTGGTGCAATTCAAGTTCAGGAAAATATGTCATTTTTAACCATATTTATTTTTAGGGTTTAGTTCTCATTTAATTCTAAACCATGTGTTATTTTTGAGCAACAACTGTCAACTCCAAAAATCATAAAGGCTCAGCATCTCTATAGCAATTTTTAGGATTGTCAGTGACACTGCACATGCTCAATGTTCCCTGGGCAGCTGTTAAAAAAGCTAAATTTAGGGGTTGTTGCAAATCATCAAGCAGAAAATTAGGTTCACGTGTCATAGAAAACAATGTATAGCTTACAAAATGCAGCCCAATAAAAAATGTCAGTCTCTTAGAATATTTCTTGCCGACCCCTTCACAGTCTCTCAACCGTATATGAATCCAAAATCAAGCCTATATATGCCCCCAGGAAGGGATATATATAAGAAGCGATCAGCGCCTGTGGCAACAGAAATAAAAAACAGACATAGCGCAGTATGTTCACAATGTGGAATATCACCCTGTGCGTACACTGGATGGTAAGTAGATGTGTTCTTCCCTTCTCCTTTAAATGACCACTTATAGGGGTGTAAAGTGGCAATACAGGTGGACAGAAGAAAAGAAAGGTATTTTTTCTGTGAATTTTCCTGTGAAATGGAATGTGTATTCCGAAGATGCAGATGCCTCCACCTTATATATAAAATGCCTACTTACAAACCACTACCGTGCATGGTGGGATAAAACCACTTTACAAAAATATTTAGAACATAAAATCACCCCGAGGGGCTTACGAATTAAAAAGAATGCCACCTTTGGAACTGATAATATAGAATTCCAAAAAGAGTGGGAAGAAATTCTGGAAAATTGCACAAATAATTTAATCAAACTCATTGTGAAACAAAGGAACTTGGAACTGACAAAATATGATAAAGAGATTAGTGAATTGCAGAAGAAAATGAATATGTATGAAAATACACGGGAATATGAAGTGTTGGAACAAGGAATAGTGAAGAAATTAGGTGAAGAAGAGAAAAAGATAATAGGCATTAAACAACATAAGTTCAAAAGGGATAAACATGATTATAACAGTGGACAAATAAGGGTGTGGTCACAAAGGGGAGGCACGAATGTAGAAAAAGACACACGAAGGGCAAATCAAGCCCCAGGGGAGAAACATTTTTTAGGTCACACCAGGGAAAGAGACACCAAGAACAAAATGTACCACAACGACAAGGACACAATAGGGAAAGAAAACAAAATAAAAAAGGGAATGTCACAAAACCAAGAAAGGTGGGAGACAGTCACAAAAGGGAAAACACATCAGAATACACAAGCACTTGGGGAAAGAAAAAAACAAACACCTTGGAAGGAACAGAATCACTGGTACACACAGGAAAGAAGAGAATGGGGAAAGGACAGACACCAGGAAAACTCATGGGTACCACAGAAATTCAGGAGAAGGGAGGAACCAGAAGAATGGGTAACACAGACACACCAAGAAAGGGAAACATGGAGGTGGAAACAAGGAGGAGAGGAAAGAAGGGGGGCACAAAATCAAAAAATCCCAAGACAAGAAATAAGGAGAGAAACCTATTAGGAATATTCAATCTAAGTAGCACTAAATTATCAGAACCCGAACAAAATGTTTTGAGTAAAGGACTAACGTTTGCACCCACCAACAGGCTCAATGGTTTTGACCTGTTTGTGGATGCAGAAAAACACATTAGGAAATTGAGACTAAAAAGAGCCTTTAATAATAGTGAAATCATAAATAGAAATCCCCCTCCACAAAAGACACAAGAGAAACCCCGATACTACCATACGGGTTTAAAAAAGAAGTCAGAATATATTCCAAAGGATGAAAAAGGTCCTTATATTCAAATATATGAAAAATTGGTAAAACAAGATTTAGACATATTGCAAAAAAAGTGGGCAAAAAAACCGATGAAATACAATATCACGAAAAAAGAGAAAGAAGCCCTAAAGGGCCTACAAAACAATAGGGACATCACTATCAAGCCGGCGGATAAGGGGGGCGGCTTGGTAGTGATGGACACAGAAAATTACAAAACAATGTGCATGGATCTTATTTCAGACAGCAAGACATACCGATTATTAGTGGGGGACCCCACCGAAACTTTCAATAGAAAAATAAAAACAATAATCGATAAGGCAGCACAAGAAGAAATTTTAGATCAGAAGGAGAAAGAATATCTGTATATGAAAAATCCCAAAATCCCGGTCCTTTACTGTCTGCCCAAAATACATAAGAACATAAAAAATTCACCAGGCAGACCTATCGTGTCTGGCATAAATTCAATATCATGCAACATGTCAGAATACGTAGATAAAATACTACAAAACTATGTATTAAGTTTGCCTAGTTACTTAAAGGACTCGACTCAAGCGATCAGAGATTTACAGAATGTAAAATTAAAACAAGGAACATTTTTATGCACCTTAGATGTTAAATCTTTATATACCTCAATTCAACACGAATTAGGAATAAGGGCCGTGACACATTATTTGGAAAAAGATCTAAATATGCCAATTAAACAAAAGGAATTTATAATAGAGGCTATTTCCTATATACTAAACCATAATTATTTCTGGTTTGGGGACAAATACTATTTACAGACATGGGGCACCGCCATGGGAACGAGATTCGCCCCCAGCTATGCAAATCTGTTCCTAGGACACTGGGAGCAGTATAATGTAACATCTAAGCTGGGGGGTGATCTGGTCATATGGCGGCGCTTCATAGACGATATTGTATTCTTGTGGCAAGGGTCGGAAAAAGAAATGCTAGAATTTGTCAATGACATGAATAAAAATTATCAAAACTTAGAATTCACTTTAATCTATAGCCAGGAGACAATAAACTTCTTAGACCTAGAAATAAGGAAGAATAAAAATAATGATTTCCTAGATTTTAAAACCTATTTCAAAAAGGTAGATGTTTGCAACTATGTATTAAGCACCAGTAATCACAATCCCATATGGCTCCAGAATATTCCATATGGACAATTCTGTCGCCTAAAGAAAAATTGTTCCAATCCAATGGAACTAGAAGGCCAACTGAATTATGTGTCAGAACGGTTTAAACAGAGGGGGTACAAAAACAAACTTATTCAAAAAGCGAGAAAACAATTAAGAGGAATAGACAGAGCAGATTTACTAAGAGAAAAAAAGAAAAAGGAATCAATTAATGAACAGCTAAGCTTATCGTTTATTACTTCCTACACCCCGGGGGCACAAGAAATAAAGAGGATTCTAAATCGTCATTGGAACATCCTGGAGGGAGATGAACTCCTAAAAGGGAAAATCCCCCAAAAGCCAAAGGTAATATACAAAAGGGCAAATAACTTAAGTCAAATAATAGTACGTAACTTCATCCCTACTGAAAGAACACAAATCAAAAAACAAAAGGAGGAGTGGAAAGGTTTCTTTCCATGTGCACTCTGTAAAGCCTGCAGGCACGGGAAGAAAGGGACACAATTTATATCCAATGCGACAAAAAAGGAATATACCATTGATTATTGTATTAAATGTACAACACAAAATGTTATATATTGCTTAGAATGCCCCTGTGGCCTTCAATACATTGGCAAAACCAATAGGAAACTAAGGGAAAGAATTAACGAACACATAAGAAACATAGAAAAGGGAGTTATGAACCATAGTGTGTCAAAGCACTTTAAAGAGTGTCACAATCAGAAAGCCAAAGGTTTGAAATTTTGGGGTGTAAGCATAGTACAAAAAGATTGGAGAGGGGGAGACTTAACAAGGAAAACATTACAAGAAGAAAGCAAATGGATTTATAAAATGCACACATTCATACCACAGGGGTTAAACATAGACATCAATTTGAGAGCTTTTTTATGAAAAATACTGAATATATAAACAAACAAAATACAAACAGGAAATTAAAAAGCAAAACAATAACGCAAGGGAAATACATGTAGGAGAAATTAATGAAAAAACACATGAAAAAAAGTTTTTTATGTAAAAACCAGAAAAAAACTACACTTCCCATGATTCTCCTTGAGTTATTGCTTTCATATGCTATGAAAAAGCATGCATCATTTGTACAAAAACGAAGTTCATTGATTTAGAACAAAAAAAGGGAGAACTACATCTCCCATGATCCTCTCTGATCATTGCCCTTGTATGATGTTAAAAATGTGCCTTGTTTTTGTATATATTTTTTGAGCCAGGATGTTGTATTGGGACTAGGTGGGGCATCAAAGCTAGAGGGGTGATGAAAAGGAGGTGTAGGAGAGAAATATACTGTCTTCATTATAATGCTGAGAAGACTGACAGTTGTATGCGCCAAACCGGAAGTGAAGTCGCTGGAACGCACAAGCTGGAACGCACAAACCGGAAGTGAAGGCGGAAGTTGAACGAACACGCTGGAATGGCCTTTAAAAGGAGGGATACAAACGAAAATGGCAAGAGACGCCTCTGAGGAAGCTGGTAACACCCAGCGAAACGCTTTAGGCAGAGTTTGGGGGACACAACAATCCAGACCAAGGCACCTGAAGCAAGCTGGCAAGAACTTGGAGTGAGCGGACAGGATTGCCCTTGGGGGACCCCAGAAAGACTTTTATTTGGACTCAATGCGCAAAAACCCGCAAGGGAAATGTGAGTGAGAATTTTTAATTGTTTTTAATTATGTTTTAAATAAACGGTGTTATACTATTATCGATTTGTATTCCTGCTGGGGAACTCGGAAGGAGTGGTGAGCGCTGAAGGAGGAACTTGAAAGAGCTTCATGTTAAATACATCATACCACGGTAGTGGTTTGTAAGTAGGCATTTTATATATAAGGTGGAGGCATCTGCATCTTCGGAATACACATTCCATTTCACAGGAAAATTCACAGAAAAAATACCTTTCTTTTCTTCTGTCCACCTGTATTGCCACTTTACACCCCTATAAGTGGTCATTTAAAGAAGGGAAGAACACATCTACAGTACTTACCATCCAGTGTACGCACAGGGTGATATTCCACATTGTGAACATACTGCGCTATGTCTGTTTTTTATTTCTGTTGCCACAGGCGCTGATCGCTTCTTATATATATCCCTTCCTGGGGGCATATATAGGCTTGATTTTGGATTCACGTGTCATAGAAGCTGATGCTGCAGGGCTGATTATTAAATTGTGTTGCAGAATGTACTTCAGAGCTGCAATATAATTCATTGAATTGCTAAACAGCCTTTACATTTTGACATTTATATTCTATGTGAAGTATTTTGTGAATCAATTCCTAAGCTTGCATAGCCAACAGCAGCACAGAAAATGTGCACTTGTGCAGTGAATCAGCAGAAAAGAATATAGGTAGCTACTGGGGCATCTTCAGAGGCACAGATCTTTCCTGCTAAAGGGCCTTGGACTGGTGGAGTACTAAAAACAAAAAACGAGCAACATTTCCTACACTACATCTTTGTTACAGGATCTGTTAACCGGAATTTCATGGGACCTGGGGTTTTCCAATAAAGGGATCTTTTCATAATTTGTATCATTGTATCTTTAGTCTGCAAAAAATCATGTAAACATCAAAAAAATATAATTGTTCTGCTACCAATATGTATTCATGCAGCTTAGTCATAACCAACTACTGTACAAATATTGTTAAAAATTAGAATTACAGTATTTGCTTAAAGTGGGAGATGGCTTTCCCAATAATTAGGAGCTTTCTGTATAATGGGTTTCTGAATAGGAGATCCCATGCCTGTACTACTTAAATAAAGTCAGTGGTTAAATTAATTAGAGCAAACAATAATAGTAGTGCTACTTTATTGCTTTCATATTTTAGCATTTTAGTGGTTGTCTCCTAGGCATGTTATTTTTTTGCAATATACGAAGGTCACAAATATTTAATCAAATGCAACAATAGATTTTTATAGAGATGACTTCTCAACCTACAATATAAAAACCTCCTTTATATTTTTTACCTAATAACTGAAGTGCTTGGAAAGTATATATTGTGTTGATCATGTGTGATAACTGCTTTTGTACAAGCCACAATTGCAGATACTTTATAAATGATAAGTAACTACAACATAATTATTTATCTGATTTCAGATCTGTAATTTAAGGTATCCTATAACGAAGAAAAAACACCAAGGTCCTGGTCTCGGTTCACGTTTCAGGCTCTAACAACCACCTTTTGCTTCAGGATGAGCCCTCCACTACTCAGATGGCACCAGGACTTAGGGTAAGGGCACACTGGGCGATTTGGGGAGATGTAGTCGCCTGGCGACTAACTGCTTTGAATTTGCGGCGACCAATCTCCCCGAATGCCTTCCCTTTACTCTGCGCTTGCTAAAATGAAAAATCGGCGGCTGTAATCACACGCGGCGATTATTTTTCCAAAGTCACCCAAAGTTTCCTCGTGAGGCCACTTCGGGCGACTTCGGAAAACTAATCGCTGCGTGTGATTAGCGCCAGCAATTTTTCATTTTAGCCAGTGCAGAGTGAGGGAAGGCGTTTGGGGAGATTGGTCGCCGCAAAGTCGAGGCAATTAGTCGCCAGGTGACTAAATCTCCCTGAATGGCCCAGAGTGCCCTTACCCTTAAAGTGAGAGGACCAAGGGGGGAGTTCTGGGCAGGCAAGGGAATAGGGATGTAGCGAACGTCGGGAAAAAAGTTCGCGAACATATTCGCGAACTTGCGCAAAAATGCGAGCGGTTCGCGAACGGTTCGCGAACCCCATAGACTTCAATGGGAAGGCGAACTTTAACATCTAAAAAAGACATTTCTGGCCAGAAAAATGATTTTAAAGTTGTTTAAAGGGTGCAACGACCTGGACAGTGGCATGCCAGAGGGGGATCAAGGGCAAAAATGTATCTGAAAAATCTGCCTGTGTGTGCTTGGAAGAGATAGTGTAGGGGGAGAGCTGTTAGTGATTTCAGGGACAGATGATAGTAAGTTTGCTGGCTAGTAATCTGCTTGATACTGCTCTGTATTGGAGGGACAGAAGTCTGCAGGGATTTGAGGGACATTTTAGCTTAGGTAGCTTTGCTGGCTAGTAATCTACTGTTCTCTTTAAACAACTGCCATACGTTGCCCTTGTAGGCATTGTTTGCCCAGTTTTTTTGGACGCAGCCACTGAAGCACAGTTGCCAGAAAAAATATGCCATATAAATGCTTAAAATAGTAATTTTTCGCCATACGTTGACCTTGTAGACATTGTTTGCCCAGTTTTTTTGGACGCAGCCACTGAAGCACAGTTGCCAGAAAAAATATGCCATATAAATGCTGAAAATAGCCATTTTTTGCCATATACGTTGAGTCAACGTATGGCAAAAAATGACTATTTTCAGCATTTATGTGGCATATTTTTTCTGGCCTCTGTGCTTCAGTGGCTGCGGCCAAAAAAACTGGGCAAACAATGCCTACAAGGTCAACGTCGTTGACCTTGTAGGCATTGTTTGCCCAGTTTTTTTGGCCGCAGCCACTGAAGCACAGAGGCCAGAAAAAATATGCCATATAAATGCTGAAAATAGTCATTTTTTTGGTCGCAGCCACTGAAGCACAGTTGCCAGAAAAATTATGCCATATAAATGCTGAAAATATAAATTTTTTTGGTTGCAGCCACTGAAGCACAGAGGCCAGAAAAATTATGCCATATAAATGCAGAAAATATGCATTTTTTTGGTCGCAGCCACTGAAGCACAGTTGACAGAAAAATTATGCCATATAAATGCTGAAAATATAAATTTTTTTGGTTGCAGCCACTGAAGCACAGAGGCCAGAAAAATTATGCCATATAAATGGAGAAAATATGCATTTTTTTGGTTGCAGCCACTGAAGCACAGAGGCTAGAAAAATTATGCCATATAAATGGACAAAATATGCATTTTTTTGGTTGCAGCCACTGAAGCACAGAGGCCAGAAAAATTATGCCATATAAATGCAGAAAATATGCATTTTTTTGGACGCAGCCACTGAAGCACAGTTGCCAGAAAAAATATGCCATATAAATGCTGAAAATAGTAATTTTTCGCCATACGTTGACCTTGTAGACATTGTTTGCCCCGTTTTTTTGGACGCAGCCACTGAAGCACAGAGGCCAGAAAAAATTAAACCAGTAGGGTTTGCACCCTAGTTTGTAACGGTGGCGGAGGGAGGAGGACGCTAAAGGACAGCTGTGTGTGGAGTCATGAGGCTTGAAGAGAAGGACAGCTGCATAGAAGTCAGAACAAGTCTTCCGGCGTGCAGTAACCCTCCGAGATCCACCCCTCATTCATTTTAATAAAGGTCAGGTAATCGACACTTTTGTGACCTAGGCGAGTTCTCTTCTCAGTTACAATCCCTCCTGCTGCACTGAAGGTCCTTTCTGAGAGCACACTTGAGGCTGGGCAAGACAAGAGGTTCATGGCAAATTGTGACAGCTCTGGCCACAGATCAAGCCTGCGCACCCAGTAGTCCAGGGGTTCATCGCTCCTCAGAGTGTCGATATCTGCAGTTAATGCCAGGTAGTCCGCTACCTGCCGGTCGAGGCGTTCTTTGAGGGTGGATCCAGAAGGGTTGTGGCGCTGCCTTGGACAGAAAAACATTTGCATGTCTGATGTTACAGACCGGCCAAAGGGCTTTGTCCTTGCAGGTGTGCTCGTGGCAGGATTACTGGCACCTCTGCCCCTGGAATGTTGATGAGTTCCTGAAGTGACATCACCCTTAAAAGCATTGTACAACATGTTTTGCAGGCTGGTTTGTAAATGCCGCATCTTTTCGGACTTGTGGTATGTTGGTAACATTTCTGCCACTTTATGCTTGTACCGAGGGTCTAGTAGCGTTGCGACCCAGTACAGGTCCTTCTCCTTAAGCCTCTTGATACGGGGGTCCTTCAACAGGCATGCCAGCATGAAAGACCCCATTCTCACAAGGTTGGATGCAGAGCTATCCATCTCCGCTTCCTCATTATCAAGGACTGCATCATCCACGGTCTCCTCCCCCCAGCCACGTACAAGACCAGGGGTCCCCAAAAGGTCACCACTAGCCCCCTGGGAAGCCTGCTCCTGTTGGTCCTCCTCCTCCTCCTCCACAAAGCCACCTTCCTCCTCTGACTCCACTTCTGGCACCTCTCCCTGCGTTGCAGCAGGTGCCTGGGTTCGTTCTGGTGATTGCGACCATAAATCGTGCGCTTCCAGCTCCTCGTCACGCTGGTCTACAGCCTCATCTGTCACTCGTCGCACGGCACGCTCCAGGAAGAAAGCGAAGGGTATTAGGTCGCTGATGGTGCCTTCGGTGCGACTGACCATATTTGTCACCTCTTCAAAAGGTCGCATGAGCCTGCAGGCATCGCGCATAAGCACCCAGTAACGGGGGAAAAAAATCCCCAGCTCTGCAGATCCAGTCCTACCACCCAGTTCAAAAAGGTACTCGTTGACGGCCCTTTGTTGTTGCAGCAGACGTTCCAACATAAGGAGCGTTGAATTCCAGCGAGTCTGGCTGTCAGAAATCAAACGCCTGACTGGCATGTTGTAGCGCTGCTGAATGTCAGCAAGGCGTGCCATGGCTGTGTAGGAACGTCTGAAATGGGCCGACACCTTTCTGGACTGGGTGAGAACGTCCTGGAATCCTGGGTACTTGGAGACAAAACGTTGGACTATTAAATTTAACACATGTGCCATGCAGGGCACATGTGTTAAATTTCCCAGTCTCAACGCTGCCAACAGATTGCTTCCATTGTCACACACCACTTTTCCGATCTGCAGTTGGTGTGGGGTCAGCCACCGATCGGCCTGTGACTGCAGAGATGACAGGAGTACAGATCCGGTATGGTTTTTGCTTTCCAGGCACGTCATCCCCAAGACAGCGTGACAACGGCGTACCTGGCACGTCGAATAGCCTAGGGGGAGCTGGGGGTGCACAGGTGTGGAGGAGGAGAAGGAGGACCCAGCAGCAGAGTAAGAAGAAGAAGAGGAAGAAGACGAGGTAGAGAGCGATGGAGGAGTAGAGGTGGTGGCAGAACCGCGTGCAATCCGTGGCGGTGACACCAACTCCACTGTTGTTGTTGTTGTTGAGCTACCCATTCCCTGCTTCCCATTCCCAGCCATTACCAAGTTCACCCAGTGGGCAGTGTAGGTGACATACCTGCCCTGACCATGCTTGGAGGACCATGCGTCAGTAGTCATATGGACCTTTGGCCCAACACTAAGTGACAGAGATGCGGTAACTTGGCTCTGCACATGTTGGTACAGGTGTGGTATTCCCTTTTTAGAAAAAAAATTGCGGCTGGGTACCTTCCACTGCGGTGTCCCAATTGCTACAAATTTGCGGAAGGCCTCAGAGTCCACCAGCTGGTATGGTAAAAGCTGGCGGGCTAAGAGTGCAGACAAGCCAGCTGTCAGACGCCGGGCAAGGGGGTGACAGTCAGACATTGGCTTCTTACGCTCAAACATGGCCTTCACAGAAACTTGGCTGGTGGCAGATGACTGGGAATGGGAACAGGTGGTCAAGGTGGAAGGCGGAGTGGAGGGTGGTTCAGATGGGTCAAGGAGAGCAGAGGTAGAGCAGTAAGATGCTGGACCAGAAGGAGTGTGGCTTTTAGTTTGCCTGTTGCCTTTGAGGTGTTGCTCCCAAAGTGCTTTGTGCTTGCCGCTCATGTGCCTTCGCATAGAAGTTGTACCTATGTGGCTGTTGGGCTTACCAAGGCTCAGTTTCTGACTGCACTCATTGCAAATTACAATGCTTTTGTCAGAGGCACACACATTAAAAAAATCCCACACTGCTGACTTTTTGGAAGTGTGCGATCTGGCGGTAACAGTAGAAGTTGGCGGCATTGGCGGCAATGGCGGGTGCGTTGGCCGGCTGAACACAGGTGCCGATACATGTTGTTGCCCTACTGATCCCTGCGGGCTGGCCTCCCTGCTTCTTCTAAGTCTTATTCTCCTACTGCCTCTCTGACTCTCCGTCTCTCCATCTGAACTACCCTCCTCTTGCTCTCTTCTACTAGGCACCCACAAAACATCAATCTCCTCATCATCATTCTCCTCAGATGCATCAATTTCTTCTGACACATCACAGAAGGAAGCAGCAGCGGGGACCTCCTCCTCCTCCTCATCACTCATCATTATGTCCATCTCTGTCGTGTTCTCTGCCAGAATTAAATCTGGTGTAACGTCCTCATCTCCTTCATCTTCTTCTGCCAATAATGGTTGCGCATTACTCAGTTCAAGAAACTCATGGGAAAATAACTCCTCTGACTCCAGTGAAGAAGGGGCACCGGTGGTGGAGGAAGTGTTACGTGGGGTGGCCATAGCAGTGGAGGATGAGGAGGATGTTGTGGTAAAGTTAGAAACGGTAGAGGATGGGGTGTGCTGTGTAAGCCAGTCAACTACCTCTTCAGCATTTTGGGAGTTCAGGGTCATTGGCTTTTTAAAACTGGGCAATTTGCTAGGGCCACAGGATTGCATAGCAGCACGGCCCCTAGCACGGCCTCTGCGTGGCGGCCTGCCTTTGCCTGGCATTATTTTTAAAAAAACAACAACAACAAAAACTCAGTTGGTTTTTCTGGAAACGATAATACACACAGCTAGATGGCAGTTTGAAGAAAACAGTGTGCAAATAATGCCTACAAGATCAACGTATACACTATTACAGCGGTGGATACGGATTACGTAAAATATATGAATGCTGCTTGAAAAAAAGTAACTCAAGTGGTTTTTCTAGAGACGATAATATTATCAATATTTAGACAAAATGTGAACAAGCTCACACAGCTAGATGGCGGTTTGAAGAAAACACTGTGCAAATAATGCCTACAAGGTCAACGTATACACAGCGGTGGATACGGATTACGTAAAATATAAGAATGCTGCTTGAAAAAAAGTCACTCCGGTGTTTTTTCTGGAGACGGTAATATTATGGATATTTAGACAGAATGAGAACACGGTCACACAGCTAGATAGCAGTTGGTTGAATAACACACTGGGCAAAAAATGCCTACAGGGCAAATAATGCCTACAAGGTCAACGTATACACAGCGGTGGATACGGATTACGTAAAATATAAGAATGCTGCTTGAAAAAAAGTCACTCCGGTGTTTTTTCTGGAGACGGTAATATTATGGATATTTAGACAGAATGAGAACACGGTCACACAGCTAGATAGCAGTTGGTTGAATAACACACTGGGCAAAAAATGCCTACAGGGCAAATAATGCCTACAAGGTCAACGTATACACAGCGGTGGATACGGATTACGTAAAATATAAGAATGCTGCTTGAAAAAAAGTCACTCCGGTGTTTTTTCTGGAGACGGTAATATTATGGATATTTAGACAGAATGAGAACACGGTCACACAGCTAGATAGCAGTTGGTTGAATAACACACTGGGCAAAAAATGCCTACAGGGCAAATAATGCCTACAAGGTCAACGTATACACAGCGGTGGATACGGATTACGTAAAATATAAGAATGCTGCTTGAAAAAAAGTCACTCCGGTGTTTTTTCTGGAGACGGTAATATTATGGATATTTAGACAGAATGTGAACACGGTCACACAGCTAGATAGCAGTTGGTTGAATAACACACTGGGCAAAAAATGCCTACAGGGCAAATAATGCCTAAAAGGTCAACTTATACACTACTACAGCGATGGATACGGATTACGTAAAATTTATTATGGCTGCTTGAAAAAAGTCACTCCGGTGTTTTTTCTGGAGACGGTAATATTATGGATATTTAGACAGAATGTGAACACGGGCACACAGCTAGATAGCAGTTGGTTGAATAACACACTGGGCAAAAAATGCCTACAGGGCAAATAATGCCTAAAAGGTCAACTTATACACTACTACAGCGATGGATACGGATTACGTAAAATTTATTATGGCTGCTTGAAAAAAGTCACTCCGGTGTTTTTTCTGGAGACGGTAATATTATGGATATTTAGACAGAATGTGAACACGGTCACACAGCTAGATAGCAGTTGGTTGAATAACACACTGGGCAAAAAATGCCTACAGGGCAAATAATGCCTAAAAGGTCAACTTATACACTACTACAGCGGTAGTAAAATAAAAAAAAGTTAAATAAAAAAAAATTAAAGTTGGTGCTGCTGAACTACTAGGAGCAGCAGATTAGCACACCAGTCCCACTCCCCAACACTGCTAGACTAATAGCACTGGGCTCTTATAGTAGTAGTAGTAGTAGTAGTAGTAGTAAAACAACAAAAAAATAAATAAAAGCAGTCCTTACAAGGACTATTGCTATTGCAGCAGTCAGCAGATGAGATCAGAAGCAGGACAGCTGCCCACTGCAGCTACATACAGAGCACTGCAGTAGAAGGTAGATTACTAGCCAGCAAAGCTACCTAAGCTTAAATGTCCCTCAAACCCCTGCAGACTTCTGTCCCTCCAATAACAGAGCAGTATCAAAACGATTACTAGCCAGCAAACTTTCAACTGTCCCTGAAATCACTAACAGGCAGCAGCTCTCTCCCTACACTATCTCTTCAGCACACACAGGCAGAGTGAAAAAAAGCTGCAGGGCTTCGGTTTTTATAGGGAAGGGGAGTGGTCCAGGGGAGAGCTTCCTGATTGGCTGCCATGTACCTGCTGGTCTGGGGTGAGAGGGCAAAAAAAAGCGCCAACAATGGCGAACCCAAAATGGCGAACGTCGCGCGACGTTCGCGAACTTCCGGCGAGCGCGAACACCCGATGTTCGCGCGAACAAGTTCGCCGGCGAACAGTTCGCGACATCTCTACAAGGGAACAGTAGCATACATAGGAAGGACAGGGAACAGAGAGTGAAGTTGTGAAACAGGCAGGGTCAGTACCAGTGCAGTACAGAATCAGCAATCAATAGTGTAGTCAGGAAAACAAGCCGGGGTCAAAACTGTTAACACAGTACAGAGTCACACCCAGGGACTATCAGTGAACCAGGGCCTTAGCTGTCTGCTCACATACAGCAGTGGCAATGCAGACAGCATAGAAACACCAGATCCCTGGTTGAACTCCAGGCAGGATGTTACAAGATCCTTGGTTTAATATATGAATCATAAAATGAAATAAGTAACGTAACCAAATTAAAAATTGAACACATGCCTGACATTTCAGGTCTATAGGAAGCATCTTTATCCAACACGTATATGTTCCCATCTGGCATTTGTATTCTCTTGTGTCTCTGTTCATGTAGAGCTACTGTACCTCTATGAAACAGCTAGCATCCCTGAATAAATTGATAGAAAGTGGTATGTGACTAGGGATGTAGCGAACTAGTTCGCGCGAACTTCGACCGTTCGCGTCCGCCGAATGTTCGCGAACGTTTGGGAACGTTCGCATTTTGAGTTCGCGTTCGATTCGAATAAAAATCGTTCGACCATTCGACCATTCGAATTCCTTCGACCGCTAAAAATCGAACGATTTCCATTAGTTTGAACGATTGTAAGCATTCGATCAAATGATTTTCATTCAATCGAACGATTTTAAAACGTTCGATTCGAATGAAAATCCTTCGATCGAACGATTAAAATCCTTCGATCGTTCGAATCGAACGATTTTAGCGAGGGTTCGAAGTTCGCGAACTGTCCGCGAACGTTCGCATTTTTTGCCGGTGTTCGCGAACGGTGTTCGCGAACACCAAATCGGCAGTTCGCTACATCCCTATATGTGACATGGGAGGGTCATATCATAGAAATTCAATATACATTGGGTATGATAGTTAATATTATAAGCCCATAACATATTTTCCCAGTCAGATTAAAAGTAACAGTGAATTGAAATGTAGTTGTAAAATGTCACTTGGTTTAATCATTTACATGAACCTGCTATTTAATTTATCTATTGAATTGCACCAAAAAGCCATTGTTTTGAGACAGTTACATAGTTACATAGTACATAGTTAAATTGGGTTGAAAAAAGACAAACTCCATCAAGTTCAACCCCTCCAAATGAAAACCCAGCCTCCTTACAAACACCCCTCCCTACTTTCACATAAATTCTATATACCCATACCTATACTAAATAAAGAGTTTAGTATCACAATAGCCTTTGATATTATGTGTGTCCATAAAATCATAAAGTCATTTTTAAAGGCATTAACTGAATCAGCCATCACAACATCACCCGGCAGTGCATTCCACAACCTCACTGTCCTGACTGTGAAGAACCCCCTACGTTGCTTCAAATCAAAGTTCTTTTCTTCTAGTCTGAAGAGGTGGCCTCTGGTACGGTGATCCACTTTATGGGTAAAAAGTTCCCCTGCTATTTGTTTATAATGTCCTCTAATGTACTTGTAAAGTCTAATCATGTCTTCTCGCAAGCGCCTTTTTCGAGAGAAAACAACCCCAACCTTGACAGTCTTCCATCCCTCTAACCAATTTAGTTGCACGTCTCTGCACTCTCTCCAGCTCATTTATATCCCTCTTAAGGACTGGAGTCCAAAACTGCACTGCATACTCCAGATGAGGCCTCACCAGGGACCTATAAAGAGGCATAATTATGTTTTCATCCCTTGAGTTAATGCCCTTTTTATACAAGAACTTTATTTGCTTTAGTAGCCATAGAATGACACTGTGCAGAATTAGACAACGTGTTATCTACAAAGACCCCTAGATCCTTCTCATTTAAGGAAACTCCCAACACACTGCCATTTAGTGTATAACTTGCATTTATATTATTTTTGCCAAAGCGCATAACCTTGCATTTATCAATACTGAACCTCATTTTCCAGTTTTCTGCCCATTTTTCCAACTTAGACAAATCACTCTGCAAAGTGGCAGCATCCTGCATGGGACCTATAGTTCTGCACAATTTAATATCATCTGCAAAAATAGAAACAGTACTTTCAATGCCCACCTCCAGGTCATTAATAAACAAGTTGAAAAGCAAAGGACCTAGTACAGAGCCCTGCGGTACTCCACTAACAACACTGGTCCAATTAGAAAATGTTCCATTTACCACCACTCTTTGTAGTCTATCTTTTAGCCAGTTCTGTATACAGGTACAAATACTATGTTCCAGGCCAACATTCCTTAATCTAACCAGTAACCTTTTGTGTGGCACTGTATCAAATGCTTTAGCAAAGTCTAAGTAAATCACATCCACTGCCATCCCAGAATCGAGGTGTCTACTTACCTTCTCATAAAAAGAAATGTTGTAGCCATTGAAAGAAATGCAGAAAAACTAAAGTTTGGTGATACCTTCTATTGGCTAACTGAATAAGTAACAATTTCAAGCTTTTGGAGCACACAGGCCCCTTCTTCAGGCAAAATACAAATGAAAGCTGAAGAGGCAAATCATATATATATAATGTTAGATCACTGAAAAAGGGTTTATGGGCAATACATTGGAAAGTTACAGATAGAGAAAACTTGTAGAGATAAGTAATTAGGGAGGGTTGTAAATAGTCCAGGGGCCTGGATTCAGTCAGGCCACATAGTTGGAACTAGAACAGTACAGAATAGTGTAAGGTTAACACAACAGTGCACAAATAGTAATTGGACAAGAAAAACGTGAAGATCCAAATTATGGAAAGTATTCTGGAAAATAGATCTCATGCCTGTAAGTTACTCCTGGTAACTTAAAGAGCCAAAATTCTGATTTTTAAATCACAAAGCACAATTGCACTCTCTGCACTAGTGATGCGGCCCCTCTGTGGCCCACTCTGGCGCTCAAGAAGGTAGAGTATATACATTCTTTAACATCAATCAATCCTTACAGTAAGTAAGGTTGAAAAAAGACATGCGTCCATCAAGTTCAACCTTTTAAGTCTATATATAACCTGCCTTACTGCTAGTTGATCCAGAGGAAGGCAAAAAAAACTATTTGAAGCCTCTCCAATTTGCCTTAGAGGGGTGAAAAATTCCTTTCTGAATCCAAGATGCCAGTTGGACTTGTCCCTGGATCAACTTTGGACTATGAGCTATTTTCCATAACCCTGTATTCCCTCACTTGCTAAAAATCCATCTAACCCTTTCTTAAAGCTATCTAATGTATCAGTATGACTGATTCGGGGAGAGAATTCCACCCAATTCATCACCGCTCTCACTGTGAAAAACCCCTTCTGAATATTTAGGCGGAACCTCCTTTCTTTAAATGGAATGGGTGACCTTGTGTCAGCTGGAAAGACCCACTGGTAAAAATAAAATGCTTCTTAACACATTCAAATGTAATAATGAATGGACCTATAGATTGATGTACTATAACTTCAACTTACCTGATAAAATGAGCAGTCTTCATGCTCAGATTGAATGCATGGCCATTTAATGACATTTAATAAAATGATATCACGTTACATTACATTTTAAGTTTGAAAATATCAAACAGTTCAGGATCAGGTCAATGTCCTCAGAATCAGGCCTTTGCCTACCAGATCAATACTCTCTATATCTTCCTCTCTTTCCTCAATGTACCTGCCTCTTATGAGATGAATATCTGCTTATAGCCCTTCCATGTTCTGAATACAACTGCCTCTCTCTGGATACAAACTGCAGCTATTGTATGAAAACTGCTGTCACTCTATAACAGTGACATTTACAGATAAATTGGATAAATTGTATTCTTGCATTGTTGCATTAAAATAAGCAATTATATGCTATTATTGAGATACATTTAATTGATATAGAAATAAAGTATATCTCAATTACCCTACAGGTCATACATTATAAATAGCCAGTAATTTAGCATCATTACACTATTTGATCTGGCTCATAGAAGCAAAAGAAACCCTGATGATAATACTGTCTTTTATTACAAAGCTACTGATTTAAATGTAACCATGCACAGATGGGGCCAAAGGATTCATGCTGCCAGAAATCATTGCTGTAATGCTCGATGAACATTTTGCTTATTAAAAAATCCTGCTGGTTGATAATCGAATATTTCATAAGAAATGTTCCTGTTTCCTGTTGGGTAAAGCTAATCCCTGTTGTTTTATATATGGCATGCTCTAATTTTTATTTGCCTTTCCGGTCTCTATTTCATATTTGTCATATGTTAATTTGCTACAATAGTAGTAGAGTTTATAACTACAGGTGACTGCAAAACTACCAAATTTCTCAGCAGACATTTATATGAAATCATGGCATGGTTTTAACCTACTGTCATTGATTTTAGTTGTTCATTTGAATTCAGGTAGGTCTGTAGTGTGCCCTGTTCCTCTATGATGTCTTTTTCCATCTTATGTCTAACCAAATCACTCTGCTCATTATTACTTCAGTACTGGCTGTGAGGCAAACTATATCTGGGAAGTCACAGAATGAAAAGTTCAGCTTATAGCACCACCAGTTAAGGGGTGATGTTGAGAGTTCTACCTCCTCCACCTGGAGTACTGTAGGTAGATTAAAGTGGTGGCGTAACAGGTGCACAACTTGATTTATTCCTTATCTGGAGGGAGGGGAAAATGAGAGAGACCTTGAACTCTTCCTGGAACTGACCTATGCCCTGTCCAGTTTTTATCTAATCCTTATGGTGTTAGTTTATACAGTATAGTGTTCCAAAAGAACCTACATTAGTGCTGATACCTTGTGCTGTGCCTTTTCTTCTGCCTTGTCTCTGTTCTTATTAATCCTTTAGGAAGGAAGGAAACCTAGCCCTTTAAGACTTTTGGCAGCAGCTGATTTGCAGAGAGCATATCCTAAAGAAAAAATGGTTTGCAAACAAAAGGTAAAAAAGGGATCATTCCCCTTGTGGAAACCCAGTGCTCCAGAATTAAATTGCTTATTTGAGGGTCTGCATTAGCATATTCAGTCCTCATATTCCTCTTGTATTATTACCCTCTACATATGGTCAAAAATAAGAGGGTCAATGGCAAGTTGGAGCTCAGTGCTGCCACTCCCCAAAGGCCAAAAATGCTAGCTAAAAGCATAAAGAAGAGTGATATTGCTACTAACATATAAACTATTAGGGGATATTATTTAACTCAACAGAGGAAGAATATATTTAAAGCTTGCATTCCATAAGAACTGCTATGAAAAAGCAGCATGTTATATAAATAGCATAAATAAACCATTCATACCAGAGGTTCCCTCTTTAGGAGGTCAGGCAGTGTGTTCAGACTTTCAGATCTAGCGCAATTATGGTGAGGTTTGCTGTTGTAGGTACTCCTGGAACTACAGCATGGTCACATATGAATAAACATATTTTTATATACCACAAGCTAGGGAAAGCCCTGACCAAATTCATAAAAAAGCCAAAATGGATAAACTCATACTGATTAATATTAGATCAATAAATATTTTCTTTTCTAATATAGATTATAGTATTTTTTCCTTTTTATTACATGTTGCACCATTGTAAACATCTATGGCATAGTATCTGTATGTGCAGTTGTTCTATTGTTTGTGTATTCCTGTATGTGCAGTTTTGTACCACAGAGTTCAAGTACAAGTTTAGAAAGTTTTATTAAAATTGCAAACTTTTTCCAGTTTATTTTTTTTAAAAAATACAATTCAGTCTATAACCTAAACAGATAATTACAAGAGAAGTAGCAAACAATAAAATATGCAATTAAAATTTGAAAAGCAGATTGGAACATAACTGATTAATGGCATGCCAAAATGCAGCTTCAAGCAAAACCATTTCTTTGAAGTCAAGAAAACTAAAGCTGCGTGCTTTTAATATGAATGTAATCATTTTAGCATTGGCAATTCAGCCATATTTAGAAGCAATAAAATAGTTGTTACTCCATCATTAAGCTAAAACTGTAATTATAGTGTTGCTGTTTTTCAATTGGTAACTTATCTAATCATAATTAATTGGTTGTTGAAATATATTTGTCATCCTTATCTAAATTGACTAGACCAGTCACATTTATGTTTACTTATCAGGATTTAAACAATCATATATTTAAGACTACTTGGTGTTCTATGTAATTGCCTCATCTGCAAGTAATATGTTGTTAAAGATCTGTATAGAAGTGGGAAATATTTTCTATATTAATGAGGAATTATAATAAAAGGTGAGGGGGTACCATAGATTGCCATGGACAGAAGTTATGTTGATTTGCAGCAGGTCTAATTAAGACATTCATTTGTTTAGTGTAATTTTATTTTTCTGTTCAACCATCTATTTTTCAAACTATCCTTTCAAACCAAAAAATAGGTTGGAAGCTTTTATTTCTCAGTTGGTATTTTTCTCCCTTTTCTTTTTCATTTTAACATTTTATCTTGTGGAGGGCACTCATCACTTATTTTACTCTACATCTTGTTCCATGCAGAACTTTTTTAGACAATTCTGTTTAAAGGGATTCTGTAATCGGAAAACATGTTAATACTGCTTGTCCATTTGCACTGAAAGCACTTTTTCTAAAAAGAGCAAACAGATTTTTTATATTTCATTTTAAAATCTGACATGGGGGTAGACATATTGTCTGTTTCCCAGCTGCCCTCAGTCATGTGACTTGTGCTCTGGTAAACTTCAGTCACTCTTTACTGCTGCACTGCAAGTTGGAGTGATATCACCCCTCTCTTCTCCCCCCATTAGCCCATCAGCAGAACAATGGGAAGGAAACCAGATAACAGCTCCTTGGAACATATAGGAACAGCACTTAATAGTAAAAATCCATGTCCCACTGAGACACCCTCAGTTACATTGAGTATGAGAAACAATAGCCTGCCTGAAAGCAGTTCCACCTTGAAGTACTGGCTCTTTCTGAAACACAGAAAAAATGACCAACATTACAACTAAAAAACAATATACTTGTTGGTTCACAAATAAAACTGTATATGGTAGAGTGAATTATTTGCAGTGTAAACAATGTCATTTAGAAATAAAAGCTACACCATAAAAATCATGACAGTATCCCTTTAATTTTTACTAGCCTTATGTAACTCCTTGTACATTATTACAGAATATCCCAGATGTGAAATCACCCTAATCCAAGTCTTTCTGATGCTGAATTTAGGCTAACTGGCATGTCCTTTGTGGCCAATTCTCCTGAAGGTAGTATGGGGGGGCGATAGCATCTTGGTGAACCCCAGAGTTACATTTCACTGTCAAATGAGTATACTAAGGTACTCCTGAAACACTTAGGGGAATAAGACACCACTTTTGTTAAGTTGTTTTGTTAAATTATATTTTAAAAAAAACAGCAACATGTACAAATGTAACTTCAATATGCATGCATTAAATACTTTACAGTTGATTAATAAAATAATTCCCCAAAAACCCCCAAAATATTGCATATTTTTTGTCAAGGATGCTCAACTTGAAAAACTATTGTTTTGTTAAATTTTATTGTAAAAATCAGCAGCATGTACAAATGTTACCTCAATGTTTGTACAGTATTTCAAATACTTTACAGTTGCTTAATAAAATAATTGTTAAAAAAATTACAGATTTCTAACCTGCCTGCTCATTTAGAAAAACAATTGTTTTGTTAAATCTTATTGTAAAAGCAACATGTAAAAATGTTACCTCAGTGTGTACTGTATGTATCGAATACTTTACAGTTTAATAATAGAAGTATAATAAAATCATCACAGATTTCTGACCAGGCTGCTCATCTTGAAAATCTGCTAATCAGATCAATCCGTCAGCAAATGTGTGTCACTTCCCACTGACAAGACTACCTGAGGCCTGATGGGATCTAGTGGTTAAGACAGATGGGGATAAAACTGGATCAGTGCATCTTAACTTAACTGCCCTCAGATGCAGTCATTCAGCAGAAATCTAACATTAGAACAATTGTTCCAGTATTTGCAAACTGCAATAGGTTGAGCAAAGAGAAAGCAATAGTAGAGAGAATGCATATTCAATATGAAATTCTTAAAGAGGCAGAAACACATTAATATTTTTTCTCTGTAATAATAAAACGTATCTTGTGCTTGAGCCTATTTTTTGGGTGTGTTACCGCTATAAATGTGGATATGGTCTTAAAAGTTCTTGTGATAAGTGTGCTTCAAAAAGAAGGATTGGTAAACACTGGCTTCCATTATTGGCCCCCCACCACATAGGCCAAAAAATATGGATCTTGGTACCACAGAAGTTGGTAGCACTGGTTTAGGGTAACTGTTATCATAGGGGTTTCAAAAGTATAGGCACCCTTATTTTTATTTATGTCACTACTTTTGCAATCCAATCACATCTGCTGTGCTCCCAATTTCCTTTACCCATCAGCACTGCACTTCCTGCTGGGGGACCTCTAGGACCCTCTCCAATGGTGTCAGCATCCTTCCTGTCCCATAACCGGTAACTGGATTTTTTGCACACTTGCACACACACTTATATAAATTAACACAATTGTACACATGTTTTAGTGGATTGCTCTTTTAGATTTTTTTTTATTTTGCACACTTTTTCTTCCTTTTGCACATTTATTCCCACATTTGTTTTTGTTACTTACTTATTTTACTCTTTTATCCTGTTTTTCACATAAAACTGTTTATTTTGGCAGTGCAACTATTGGATCAGGTATATTGATCAATAATTATGCTGACAGTTATTTTGTTGTTGAGTTGATTTGTGCAATTTTAGTGGTTTTATTGCAATATGATCCCTGCATTATTGTTTCTTGTGTGTTTTTTTGAGCATAGGTTTGTGGTTTGGTACTTTGGTATAAAAATGTGTCTTTTTGATTGTTGGAAAAAAATATGTACCAAAAATATATACGTTTCTGAGGTCTTTGTACAGTTAGGGGGTCTTGTGGTACATAATACACAGGCTTAGATTGCAAAAGCTGAGTTGGCAGGTAAGAAAATTCATATGCGTAATTTTCATTCCCAGGCTATATATAGTGCATACTTTGGTAGATTTATGCAATTTTGTAGATTTTCAGAAATGTCATAAAAACTACTGATTTAAGGAAGGACCTGCAGTTTGGTGCAGAAATATGCCTTTACACATTTGTCAGAGTGTGTACTTTCAAAAATATATGTTTTCTGGGGGTTTTGTAGGGGGTCTTGTGGTACATAATATTTAGTCAGGGGACTCAGACTGCAAAAACTGACTTAGCAGGTGAGAAAATGTATTTGCACTATTTTCATTCAGGGTCCATACATACCACATACTTTGGTATAATCTCTGCATACTGGGCGTCTAACTGTTCATTAGAGATTTGACATTTATATTTAGGGTGATTTTCCTTCATACAAAGTTGTCATTCAGCATATTTACAAACCTGCTAGCCTTTTTTGTCTTGGCAACCCCACTGCCCCAGTCAATGTCTGGATAATTGAAGTCACCCACAATAATAACATGGACTAGTTGCGAAGCTGCTTCTATCTGTAAAAGTAGCTGGGCTTCATTCATCGTCACATATACAAGGTGGTTTGTAGCATACACCAATGATAATTTTCTTTGTAAACTTTTGCCCAATCTAAATTTCTACCCAGAGGGATTCCACAACCTCCCCAGTGCCATCCATGGCTATTTCTTTAGAGCATGGCTTTCACAATATACTGTACAAGTACCATTTGAATCATATTATTGCTTTGTATCCTTTAGTATAACTTTTGTATAGAAGCTTTGTAGGCAAGCTTAGACAATATTTTTGACAAATATTTGAAAACTTCAGTGATGGATTAATAACTGTTGTCATTTTTAAAAAGCTTTGTTAGCAATGAGAGGCTACTCTAGTCTCCATGGTTACGCTTAAATTGGATCACGTTTTAATTTCAAGTGCTGATTTGGCTTAAATCCCAGGAATAATCAACATGAGATTAAAACATTAAAACACAGCAGGGAATGTTAATGTTAGTAGAATGGGTGCCAAAAGAGCATCTGATACAATTAAACTTAAAACCCAGATATACAGGCACAAGATCCAAGAGTTGAGCAAAATAATAAACTAATTGTTTGGTTTAACTGCATTTGAACATCCCATAGACAGTTTTGGAGAGTCTCATCCAACAGCCTCATTACTGCAAACACGAATTATATTATTCCATTTCTAAGCACTTCAGGCTATATTAACATTACATACCAAATTCAAACAAATCTAAAAGAAGGCAAATATATTGTTACAATGTTTTTTTTAAGCAGATAATACTGAACCTTTGTACATAAAATAACGTAGACTCGTATTGAGTCACTGTAGAAATCCCAGCGCAGTTTCCAATTAAAAGTTTCTTCAGAAATGCCAGAAGTATTTATTAATAAAGTTCAAAGAGAAAAGAAATAAAATCAACTCAGAGCAGAAAACATTACTGGAAAATCGTTGCATAGCTAGCAACCTACAGGCCACTGCTCCTTAGAGGCTTATGCTAACAGTGCAGTTTGATGTTTTTTTATCCATGGTTGCAGTTGACTATCTTTATAATTACCCTAAATAAAATAGCTTTTAACTGTTATCGTTACATGCTCCTGCTATCTCATTAGATTAGGTATATGTGTACATATATCTCATGGTTTCCAGATATAAGATATCTCTTCTATCCCCATTTTTTCTTTAGGACTTCTCCCACTGACTTATATACAACCTCGGCAGATTCTGACTTTTTCCATCCTTGGGGTATAATACATCCTAAAAAATTAGAGTTTTTGGCATTCAGACTTTAATAAATAACCCCCATATTGTTTATCACACTAGAAAACATTCCTAATATTTTAACAATATTTTAATTAAATATATTTTAGTTAAATATAATTAACTTTAAACCAACCCAATTAAAACTATAAAACAGTCTAGTAACTATCCAAATGAGTGAAAAAAATCCAAAAACCTCTAAAATCCTGATTCCTTTAAAAATGGTCCAATAGAATCAGTGCACCTCCCACTGACTTCTACAGCACCTCAACAACTTTTAGTTGCTGAAGTTTGGCGTTAAAGGCTTTCGTGCTTTTTACACTTACACTCAGGGTTGAACTGGGGGCTCAGACCCCCTCCCCTGATCTGCTGGGCCCCCAGGAAAAACAAACTGCGGTGACATACGCCGGAATTTGCGCAGGGGGGCTGGAGTTCGTGCATGTGCACACAGGGCCTGGACTTCGCACATGTGGACGGGGCCCCCTGAGGTTTGGAACACAGTGGGCCCCCAATGTCCAGTCCGAATCTGCTTACACTAAAAATCTCAAATTTTTAGAGTCTTTTAGAAATTTAGGAAAACCACACCATTTTCGAGATTCATGGAAAAAACTATATTTGATTGTTAGTAAATGGGCCCCTAAGAGTCTTCTTTTTGTAGCACTAGAACATTAGACCAGTCCTGGCACCTATTGGACAATGTCTTTACCTTGTGCACTTTCCCCTTCAATTTGTGCCTGTATGGTAGCCATCTCCCCAATTGTAAGCGCTACTGGGCAGGGACCTCCTTCAGACTGTGTCTCTCACCACATAGCACTTAATCTATGTGTCCTTATATGAGCTCTGTGTACTGTGTATATGTATTGTATTTATTGTGCGATTTTTCCTCTTTGTGTGTGCCTATTATTTTGTACTTTTATAAACTTTTTAGCCGGTGCCTCCTTAACAGCGCTTTATATAAAAGTATATAATTTTTTTTGCAATCCTTACGGAATCATGTGGACCAATCATGATCAGAGAAAATTGTGTTCATTCCATATATTACAATAAACTCTTTTTTTAACAGACTTATAGTATGGTGATACAAATATCAAAAAGATCCTGTATCCAGAAATTCCCAGGTCCGAAGCATTCTGGGTAATTGATCCTATTCCTGTACTGAATGGTTGATTGCATTTTATAGAATACTATAGAATACTATATAATGGGATAAGAGTATTTAAATATTGAATCTATTATAAATATTTACTCAGTTTAAAATTTTCACAGATTATTATGCCAAATCATAACCATTCTATTGAGAAGTAATAGTTTCAACATTCATTATAGAAATGTCCACTGCAGAAACGTATTCCCACAAATTATACTTCAGTATCCAGTAAATTAACATAAATCATATAGTTCCCTCATATAAACCATCATTAAAATGTGAATATTTTATTATTTCACTGAATCAGCATTGAATATTTCCATACAGAAATTCTCTCACTTCAAAAATCAATCCTAGAGAAGTTATTTCATCCATGGCTTATAGAATATCTTATAATCACATTATCCTTGCTCATGGTTTTTGTATACTCTAAAGTCTATAATTCTACCTAAAGTTACCTACTTACTGCAAAAACCCCAGATTGTATACATATTTATTTTCATTATCAATTCTTCTGCCTTCTTATACCAAATAGGGTCATTAAAAGTAAAAATTAGTTGTTTCCTTGTGTAATTTTATTAATTTAAAAAGGCATGACCTGAACAAACAGAGCATCAATCATAAGAACTCAGAAAACATGGTTTAAGGCTGCTAAAGTTAACTGAGGGCCAAATCAATGCGTAAGTTGTAATTATATTAAAGATGAATAAGCTGAATACAAATTAAAAAGCTGCATCATTAGTAGATTTCATGCAATGATTCTGTGTCTGAGCACATTTAGGGTAATAGAGGCAACACAGCAAATTATATAAAAGAGGTTCAGCTGTTCTTAAATGAATTTCTATAATATCTGTGTTGCATAATAAATGCTTTCCCCAACCACAATATTAAATCAGATATAACCTTATAAATCTTGTCATTTTTCATTAGAGGGGTGATTTATAAAAATCCGTAATTTTCTCACTATTTTCTGAAAACCACTCCAACCAAATATGCACAGATATTTTTCCCCTATTTAGCAACACATTTCACAAAATTGTCTTGTACGGGAAAATACTCGATAAAATTTTGGAAAAATCCACATCTTAATATTTTTTGGATTTGTCGCCAAAAATGTCAATTTTTTTGTATTTGATGCCCAAAACCACAAAATCTTTTGATTACTGAACGAAACCCAGTGCAGATAAAGATATCTTTAAAATATCAACGGGACATTTGCCATTAACTTCTACATGAACTCAGCAGGTCTGAGTTAGATTACTGTTTTATTCAGACTTTTAACACCATTAAGGTTTAATCAATCTCTAAAAATTAGAGTTTTTCTATGAAGAAATTGTGTTTTTCCCCTTTAAAGGTATAACTAGAAAAAATGGGACGTTAATAAATAACTCCCCTAGATGCCAGCCATATGTCAATTACACTATTAACACATTTGCTGATTCAGTTTTACCATTTTTAATTTAGTTGTATTCATATTCATTCATATTTCAGTAAACATAATATACAGGTAGGGATGGGCGAATTTTTTCACCTTGTTTTGCCATGGAAATGACGCCCATAGACTTGTATGGCAGCATGCATTAAAAAAAAAAGATGCGCGTCTATAAAAATTTGGTGGAACGAAATGGCTCAAATTCGCCCATCCCTATATACAGGTATTGAACCTGTTATCCAGAATGCTCAGGACCTGGGGTTTTCCGGATAATGGATCTTTCTGTACTTTGGATCTTCGTACCTTCAGTCTACTTGAATCTTAAATCAGTTAAACATTAAATAACCCCAAAAGGCTGGTTTTGCTTCCATAGGGATTAATAATATCTTAGTTTGTATTTATTATTGCAGAGAATTTGGATTATTTGGATAAAATAGTCTATGGGAGATGGCCTTTCCATAATTCGAAGCTTCAAAAATATACTTTATACTAAATATACTGACCAAATTCCCTAGTCATCATTGATCTTTATTGAATGTTTAATATGAATAGATCATAAATCTGCTCCGCAGAAATTCCTGCAGTTCTGATTCATTTTGTGGGGATTTTATAAAGGTCATTTACTTTACCTGGTGTTGCAATTGCTAAGAGGCACATGAACACTCCCCGTAGTGCCCCAGGTATGGTGCTAATATTTGTGCACTTATATCTTTTTTTCACTATATTTTTCTTATACAATATTACTTCTCTAGGGTTTATTTTATTTGTAATTTTGATTGACCCTTAAAAGGAACAAGCATTGTTTACATTTAATGCGGTACTTTTCTATCGGTAACTGTACATATTGCTAAAGTTTATTACAAACAATGCATAGTAAGACCAAATGGATCATTATATGACAGACACTTTTTGGTAACTGTAATTATCAGGACAGTGATAGTCATGTTTTTTTTAATGATCAATACGATTTTCACATGTGGACAATAATAGTCATCAACGTGCATACAGCTGGCTCTTAAAGGTAATGTGAAAAAATGTTCATTCATTGTTATACTTTATTTATATTGCTCACATATACTGAATAATGCAGTTCTTTGTAGAGTTTATTCAATATTTCACAATATTTTACCTTCTAACAAAGGTACACAAATAACCTTTAGGGTCAGCCAGTGTCCTATCAGCTTGCTTCTGGGCTAAAGGAGGAAAGGCACATAAACAACAAAGGAAGGATTCAAACAGACTCCATGCAGATTAATGCCAATATTAAACCCAATACCCCAGACTGTGTGACAGCAATTCTAAGCAATGTGACACCATTCCATTGAAGTAATAGATATCAAAATAATAAAAAGTTATTTTTGGTTTACATCTCTCTTTTTTTTTTAATGTTTTTTATTAATTTTCATAAAAGAAAAGAAAAAACAAAAAAAAATTTAAACAAAGTAAAGAAAAAATCAGTTTGGAATTTGGAGGAGCAAAAGGAGGTTCCATACACCCTAGAGATTAATCTATAAAACATTGAGCAAGATGTGCACAAATTTTACCATGTCCATTAAACAGCAGTTGTAAGGATGTGGAAGACCATATCCGAAATACCATCTTCGTCACTTATACATTACTCGTGGACAGCAATCTATTGATTTGATGACTCCTGGGGGGTGATTGACGACTCAGTGCCTGTGATCTGCAAAGATTCTGTATGTATTGATTTGTATCTTGTACTGCATTATTGTTGAGTAACGATTCTGTGTCAAACCACGTGGTATGTTGAAAAGTGTAAATTGTTAAGTGTCTAGTGTGAGTGGGGAGTGAGGATATATATGTCATCCAGGTTGAGAAGAATTTTTCTGTGTGTTCCTCTTTGTTTGTAGTGGCTTCTAGCCAGTCCATGTGGAAGATATGGTGAGGTTTTTGTTTAACTAGCGAAACTGGGGGTACCGACGGGGAGAGCCAATGATGAAGAATAGTTTTTCTAGATGCTGCCATTAGTCTTTCCGCTAAACGTCTCTCAGATCAATACAGTTTTAGTTGTGAAGGGGGAGACCCAAAAAGTACCCATGATAAAGTAAAGATGTTGTTTGTTGTGTTAAAGTTCTCCAGTAACCCTGTACATTTTCCCAGAATTTCTGTATTACGGGGCAAAGCCAAAGACAGTGCACAAGGTCTGCTCTGCTCTGATGACATCTCAGACAACTGTCCCTATCCAAAGTGCCAATGCGATAGCGTCTAAGTGGCGTAAGATAGGAATGATGTATCATCTGCAGTGACATTTCCTGATATTTGCTTGAAGATAATACTCGCATAGTTTTAGTGTGGTATTGAAGTATTTGCTCTATATATGTTTGCGGAAGAACTGAGGTCCATTTAGATAGAAAAGTATCCGTCAATTCTACTATTAATGTGGTTCGAATTATCCGATATATGTGGGATGTAGTTTTGAATGAGTCGCTTTTTGGCCATAGTGTATTAATTGGATTTTCTTTATCTGCCTGAGTTAGATGCTGAAGAACCGTCGTAGTGAAATGAATAATTTGAATTAAAAGTAAACAATCATTGGAGAAAAAGGGAAATTTTCGAATAAGAGTTTCTTTCGGTGATATAGTACAAGTCTCACTAATAATATCTTTTACTAATCTTAAATTTTGACTTTGCCAGTCCAGAACTGTTTTGTTTTTTTCCCCTATCGGGAAGGTCGGGTTACCAATCCAAGTCAGGTATATAGAATGATGAGGAGCTAATTTATATCTGTGTCGTACTGAAATCCAAGCTTTGTATGTCAATGAATCATATCTTGGGGATATGTTCGATCATATCTTGGGGAATGTCTTTCAGGGATGAATGGAGAAGCACATTAAACGTTTTTATTATATATCCAATAACCTACAAATCTTAGTAGTGAGGCATCATTATATTTCCTTATATTTGGAAAATTTACTCCACCCTTATCTTTGGTTTGCTGTAATTTAAACATACTTATCCGAGGTCTCTTTTTTTGCCAGATAAAAGTACGGAGCATTTTAAGTAATCTTTTGTAGTCTGATGGCTTTATGCTATATGGTAACATCTGTATTTTGTAATGAATTTTTGGGAATAGTATCATTTTTATTAAGTGAATTCTACCTAGAAAACTAAGATTCAAATTCTCCCAGGATTTTAACTCTTGTTGGATCTTGTCTATAGTATGACGAATATTAATTGGATATAATTCAGTGTGTTTTTTTGGTAGTTTAATTCCCAGTTATGTGATGTACTGTAAGATTTAGCCACGTTAAAGGGAAAATCGCTATTTCTGCTTGTAATACCAGAATCCCCAAGTTCCAATGCCTCCGATTTATTCAGATTAATCTTTAAACCTGCAAAGGTGCCAAAAGTTTCTATGGTTTCTAGGATCGTAGGCTATTTGGGGATTGTTAATACTTCTCTCATTTTGACTTCTCTGGTATAGCTTTTGCTCCATCAATAGCTGAATCGCTCTCAATAGCTTAAACAAGTCCTACATTGCTAATGTTCCTTATGAAATATTGAAACATGTTAATCAAATTCTACTCTGTCGCTAACAAGTCTTATGGTAAAACTCATGGCCATGTAATGTACCATGTACCAATATTTTTATGATGACTACTGGTAAAGCTTACTTTCATATAATTTATGCATGATTATATGGGTTTTCCTCTACATCTTTCAAGACTGTCCATAGTGTATGTGGCAGGCATGGTATAGTTTGACTAGGGTAGAGACTAATGTAAATTACAAAATGTTCTACCTTAATTCTGAGTAATAATTCATAAGCATAACCAAAATAATGATCAATGGCAATACAGATTTAAAGCATTAGCCTCCTGCTAATTCCCTACCAGTTTTATAGTTTATCATAATTCTCATTTCAAATGGATGATTCAAATACATAGTACAAGTTGAACAATATATCGGAATGTTTTCATATCAGCTTTATTTCTTCGCTGTTAAGTTAAAGATTTCAAGTTCATCAAGAAGCAATTTATACAACAGGGAGATGGATTTTGTAAATACTTTATTTTCTTTGGAGTTTAATGACAAAAAGCAATCTATTGAACTGTGAAACAAACCAGCAATTTTTATTTAAATACTAGTTGAAAGTACTCATCTTTGCACCTTTCTGAAACAAAGGGTCACATTGTCTCTTTATGATAGTTCTGCCACATCTACAACATAATTCTTAAACCAACTTTCAATGAAATACAATTATTTCAGTCCTATTGCTCTAGCAAGGACACAGGTGTAAACTATGAATGGCTGAAAGTAATTTCCAATGCCTGCTCATGCTTATTAAATGCATTTTGCAATAAAATAGAACTGATCTGTGGGCAATGAAATTGCAAATCATGTCAACCATTTGCAGAAATGAAATGCTAAGGGAAAAATGATATAAATTGCATCTTCATAAATGTTTAGATTTTTCTTGCTATAGTAAGGGGGTTATTTATTAAAATCATTAAAATTTGTAAAAACACATTTTTTCAAGATTTATTATACCCCAACGCAACTAAAAGTCAGAATCCAAAAATACTCATCTTCAACCTGCCGAGGTCCTGTAGAAGTCAATGGCAGAGGTCCGTTTTAAATTTGAAGACATTATGATCTGTCTATGTACTAACCCAATTACATTTTCAGAAAAAATCTATATAGCAGATCCACATATGAAAACATAAAGGGGGTGATTTATCAGCATTCACATTTTTGCCAGAATTTATTTTTTTGCCTAAAAATTAACAAATTGAGATATATTTTTAAAAATGTGAATGTTTGGTATTTATTAAACACAAAAAAACATGAATGTAAAATGTCAGTATCTGAAAGCTTGTGAGGTCATGTAAAAGTCAATGGGAGTTGTCCTAGGCAAAATTCAATCCATTTTGTAAATTGAGATTTCAAGTTTTTCAAGATTTTTGGTTTTCCATGTTTGTATTCACTGAAAGTGTTTCTATTAAGATTTTTTTAATTAATAAGCACACATTTTTTTATGCGAAGTAGAAAAAAACCTCAAAAATGCAATTTTTTATAAATAAGTCCAAAAGTCTATGGTATTAAGTCTGTCAATAGTAAACATGGTGGCATACTTATTTTGCTACTATAAAGTTTTTCTTTTTGATGCCTAATTTATCAGCAAATTTATTTTCATGGTTGGACTAGAAGACAAACTGTAGCAAAGATCTCCTTCTCAAAAGACAATCAGCTTCTCCAGTGGCTGACAAGGAAATAGGCAATTAAAGAAAATTTCAGTATCAACTTTACTCCAGACAAAAAGGTAGGAAATAACTAAAATGAAAAAACATTTACTTTGCCTCACAGCTTTAATAGAAGTACTGTAGTAAAGAAAGAATGAAAATCAACTCCTGATGGAGAACACATAAGGCAAAAACCAATTACCAGTTAACTCTAATAACCATAGCAAATTGATAAAATTAATATTTTGCCAAAAAAAGTCTTAAAAATGGAATTTTATTAAATATGCCCTTATGCAACCTAAAAACAGTGTCCTATTATTTTGTAAGCATTTGAAATATTATTTTGCCAAAGCTCAGTTTAAGCTTAATATACTCAGCTTCCATATCATAAGTTCTGATTCTAATTCTCTAAATCGTCAAATGCGTTTAGTTGTTCATTTGAGAAAATTATGAAATAGCAAGTTCCATGCTGACTTTAGTGAGAACTTATTTCAAAGCTCATAAATATGACAGACATAAACTTTCCTTCATAAAAGACTTTCCTTCATAAAAGTCATAACACTTTCTATAAATCATGTTGTTTTTGCTTCCTTATTTTCTTTTGATTTTTATATGTGTCTGTGATGGGCTCATAACACTTGAGGAGAATCAGATGGTTGTTAAAATATATACCGATGATTATGGAAGTCGGAAATAAAAATATGTTTTTATATATTATTTTTATTTCTAAACGGGGAATGAGACATAGAAAAATTTTATATGCTATTTCATTGGACTTGTAATTTAACAACGTAGGGGACCAGAGAAATCCTTCCCTTTTTTTCTGTCTGTGACATCATCCAGCCCAGTTACAGGCTGGAGAGCAATCCAATTGGCTGGGCATCCCAGTGCATCCTTGGGAGAGAGGGTGTGCCTGACTTTGGAGCCAATGTACAGGGTCCCCAGCATGGCTTAACATTAGTTGTGTGGTGAAAGGTCCAGCCAGAACGAAGTCTTGTGAAACTGTCCAAGCTGTTGAATCTGTGGGAATAAAGAAAGAGCACATCCTGTTCCCTGCCATAGCTGCTAAAGACTCAGAAGGAGAAAGGTGCCACTAGTAAGATTTGTAATGCCTGTAATCTCCAGTGTGATTGCCTCTGAGAGCACCCAAGTGAGTGAGCCACCCAAGGGAGGATACTGGCAAGGATACAAGAGTGGGGCCCCAACTTGAAGACAGGTCTTGTGCATTTACCTGCTAAGTGGGAGCGGCTGCTAAGTTCCAAAGGGAAAGGTACTTTTGGGAAAGGTAGCGCTACCTGGATTATAAGAGCTCTGGGGAAGGGACATTCTATTTGAACCAAATTGTGTGGTTATTTACCCTTTCCAAAGGATTGGGACATAAAAAGGAATGTGTTCCCTGAGGTGTGCTCCTCAGTGTTCCCTAGATGGAGGTGCTGTAAATCCCATTTCCCAGTACTGAGGGACTCAGGGCCCCTGGATTGCCAAGGTTTTATTGTGATTTAAAGCGAGAGTAACCCAATTAGGGTTACAACAATATATATATCAAGACGTGACTAGAAAAGTGTAGTTGTAACATTTTATTTAAAAAAAAATGGTTAATTGCTTTTACTGTATCATCCCAAGTAAGCCACGTAGTCTAAATTAAACACAATTATAATGACTTCAAATCAATATGTTATCCTTAGACATCAATCAACCTTTAAAAACCAGCAACTGTGTCTTTAGCCTCTTCCAGTTCTTCCTTCATGATGGATCTCCATGTCATGGCTAAATCAATACCTATCAGCAACATACATTGAGTTGCACTAAGTAAGGTATAGGAGAATATAAGTTAGAATAACAAGCATTTTGAGTGATAAGAACTCCATACAAAATAAGCTCAAAAAAAGAAACAGAGGTAAACATAAAATGATTTGATGCAATTTCAAAATTATAGCAGTTGCCAGCCAGAAACAAATGTATTGGCAACTGTGCTTAACATCTATTACATTTAGGTTTTTTGCAAAACATATACACTCAAATACTTTGAGATGCTACACTTTTATTGTCATACTGACTTTGATTGTACAGCTACCTTTCTCTTCTCTTTTGAAATGCATAACATATGAACTGGGATGTGCTATAGCTGTACAGTATATAGTTATACAGGTATGGGACCTGTTATCCAGAATGCTTGGGACCTGGGGTTTTCCAGATACCGGATCTTTCTGTAATTTGGATCTTCATACTTTAAGGGGTCTATGTATTAAAGGTCGTGTTTCTCTGGTCGAGTTTTTTTAATGAAATTTTTAGAGAAAAAAACTAAAATTTTTAGAATTAGTTGAATTAATGTAAAATTCAATTGCAGAGGTACCTTAACCATTAGAAGATTTGTTTTGCAGTCACGATTTTCTGGTGTATTGGAGTTTTTTTACGCATATTTTTGCTCAACAAATTAGAGTTTTTCAGACGACAATCGAAAAAGTCATATGATTCAACTGTCATGTCGAAAAAGTCGCATGATTTTGTCGCGGCTTTTTGTTGCAACAATTTTTACAAGAATAATTATTGCTAAATTAAGGGGATACCAATTTGGGAGTTTGGTCGAATTTGTTTTAATAAAATGAGAAAATTAGTAAAATTGGTAAATAACCTCTGAGTCTACTTGAAAATCATGTAAACATTGAATAAACCCAATAGGTTGGTTTTGCTTACTGTAATGATTAATTATATCTTAGTTTGGATCAAGTACAAGGTACTATTTTATTATTAAAGAGAAAAAGTTTGGATTATTTTAATAAAATGGAGTCTATGGGAGGTGGTTTTTCTGTAATTGAGAGCTTTATGGATATCAGGTTTCTGGATAGCAGATCCCATACCTGTTTTTTTATTCATTAGTTCTTACTTATCACCTATCTTTCGGTATTAATTATAAATGTATTGTAGGAATGCTACATACCATAACATACCCCGGCTCTTGCCTTTTAAAAGATTTCATATGAAGAAGGATTAGAGTTAGGGTTAGGGTTGTTCCCACATTGTGCCACATTTATGCTGCAATAAATGCAGCATACATAGACCCCTTAAAGTCAAAAGCTAGAGTATGGCGGCGTGCTTCTTTTGCCCTTTCTGGAATATATATTTTCTGGTCGCTATGTTTGGCTTGGAGGCAGCCTGGGATTGAATCCTATGAATACAAGTAAGTGGTGCCACAAAGATCAAATAGTTCTGGATATACCATAACATGATATATATTTTTCCCTATTTACACTATAAAAAATAAGCAGTCTTTTTAAAAACACAATCATAGTTAACAAGACTAAGGTGAAAGTTTTGCAAAATTGAAATGTTTGCAAATTCTTTTAACCTTCGTTCATTACATTGCCCACATACTCAGATACATACCCAAAGGATCATTTTAGGAGAAAGAAGGAACTGCACCATGAAGGAACTGCACAAAGGATAATGATTTTTTTAAAGACTGCAGGACCCTGGAGTCTAGATTTAGGGAGAAGTGGTATGCCACCAGCTGGATATATGAGGCTAGAGATCTAGCTATGAGCAAGAATAGGTCTGAATTGTTTTCAGTGAACCCCATCAGGGAATCTATCAGGGAGAACCAGGTAGATATACACTAGATATAATGAGGCTTCCAATAAAATCAAAATGTATTATTATGGAATGTTTTGAGTGCTAATCATGTGATGAGAACATCCATTAAGGAAAAACCTTATGTTACTTCTAAGAAAACTGGAACTTTGAAGTACATGATGGCCCCATCAAGAGATTGGGATAATGAGGGAGTGAGGGCACATTTTGGCTTCAATGGTACATATAGATGTGCCAATAAGATGTGTGTATTTTGTAAATACATGAGCCCCCGCTCCCCATAACTGTAGGGGTCTACCAGAGCTCAATCTTTTCATCAACTGCAAGTCTATATATGTTGTTTATTTATTTATATATGTCCATGTAATAAGTTCTATGTATGCTGGTTAGACAAACACACCCTCTACATCAAAGCCAATAAGACCAACCATAGTGTTTCCCGGCAGGTACGTATGGTGTATATTGGTCTGCAACAGTTCCGCTTCCCCCATTTGAAGGGGGAGCGCTATATGAGACTAAGGCAGCATGAAAGATTCTGGATTGTATGTTATGTATAAACCATACAAATAAATCTAATCTAATTTGATAATTGGTATGATGTATCCTCTTTTTAGACAGATTTCTTAAAGCTCATGTAGTATCTATAGCGAATTATTTCGTTGATGAAAATATTTAATTGCCCTGTATACAAACTGCAAAATCAACAAAATTATTCTAAGCAATAAAACAATGTCACTTGTCAGTGGCACACTACATGTTCAGTGTTGTCTGGTGATCTGTTGAGAAGCATATCACAAATCATCATACAGAAAATGAGGTTCACATGTTTTAGAAGATGATGCTACAGTGCTGATTATTAATTTCAGATACAAATTACACTGGTGTCAATACAGAAACTTGTATTGTGACATTTATATTATATATAATATTCTGTCGGTAAACCCGTTATCCAGAGAACTCCTAATTACATAAAGTTTATCTCCCATGGACTCCATTTTATCTAAATAATCCTAATTATTAAAAATGATTTCCTTTTTCTCTGTAATAATTAAACAGTACCTTGTACATTATCCAAACTAAAATGTAATTAATCCTTATTGGAAGCAAAACCAGTCTATTGGGTTTATTTACAGACTTTCTAGCAGACTTAAGGTATGAAAATTAGTGATGGGAGAATTTATTCGCCAGGCACGAATTCGCGGCGAATTTGCGCGATTCGCCGTCAGCGAATAAATTTGCGAAATGCCTGCGAAAATTTGTGGAAAAAATTCGCCGGCGTCAAAAAAACGGGCACCGGCGTCAAAAACGGACGCCGGCATCAAAAACGAGACGCCGACACCGTTTCGCGAATTTTTCGCTGTTTCGCAAAACGGCATAAATTCGCCCATCACTAATGAAAATCCAAATTATGGAAATATGCGTTATCTGGATCACAGGTCCCATCCCTTCATACTGTATAATGTTAGTTGATTCTTAAGTTCAAGTAACTGACAGCAAAATAGAGTATGTGCAGTGAATTAGCAAAAAAGAAGATGGGGAGCTACTGGGACATTATTGGATTGATAGATCTTCTCTAAAGAGCTGTGAATGGTTTGGGCTGGTGCAGAACCCCAATACATAATATGCAGCATTTCTACTCTTTTTAAACTTTAGTTATTCTTTAATCACAGAATATGGAAGACTGATGTTCTAAATAAATTCACCTTATTGAATTCCCTCTGGTCTGATCAGCACATGTAACTGATATCTCAATATTTCTAATATCCAACTTTGAGCAACTCCGAATTCCCAAATGGAAAATGAAAATGAAAAAAGTCGGGCATGTCTAATTGATCGACGTTTTCTACTATTTTTTGTGATATTTCAGAATTTTTTGCTCTGAATTCCCGAAGTCATTGGATAACGGTACAGACATCAGCACAGACACTGGGGCCACCCCCATTAACTTACAGGACCTCGAAAGCTTTTCGGATACTGAGTTTTCATACCATCAGACTTAAATAAGTCCTGAAAAATTCTGATTTTTCTTTTAAGGTCCGAAAAATCTGAATTTTTTGGATTTCGTGTATTAGGAGCTTAATATCATTATCATTATTTTGCCACTAGGAATGCCTGCTAATTGCTTAAATGTTGCATCGAACTTGTGTCCTCAATTTTTATTATGATTAATTTAGCAAGCTTTCCTTATTAGGCTAAATCATTCATTTATTTGGTTTAAACCAACTTTTTCTTCTGTCTTTTTATAGATACCTTGAACTGTAGGCCATATTTTAAAATCAAGTTTACCAGCAATAAATCTTTCTTGGTATTTCTCAAATCAAATCTTCTTTTTTCATTCTTTTTCTATAGCCAGAATTATAGTTTTGTTTTCTAAAGCATTACCACTATCAAAAGAGACTTACACAGTCTAGGGATTTATTTCTGTATATCAAAAATAAAACAAGGGATATTTTGTTTGATCAGTCATATTAGAACTGATCCCTTCCGTTTATACAGACCATCTGGAAAGGATTGTTAATGACACCATCTATTACTTTTCACAGTTGTCTCAAGAGTTTGATTAGTAAGGTCAGGGAAAAAAAAGAACATACAAACCAATTATAAAGTGTCTGAGGTGAAGAAAAAATAAGAAAACAAAATTTAGGAGATATAAACATAAGAAATGCTCAGATTAAACTTAAATGTTGTGACTGGAAACCTGTATCCAAGTATTCATCATTTGTTTCAGTAATATCTAAGAAAGTTATTCTAAACAAATAACAGTTTCAGGATCTAAAGCCAAGGTAGCATATTGTCCAGCTAGCACCAATGGTAATTTTTATCAGATTTATTTAATTCTGTACTTATTCACGTTATGTCTGGTCCCCTGTCTCCAATTTGTTACAGTTATCTGTCCATATGTTGACATGTTATGCAATTTAAGATAGATGTCTCTCTGTTACAAAATACAGATATAGAAGATATTATTTGGAACGCTTGGGACTTGGGGATCATTCCATAATATAATATAATACTGTCACAAATGGCACCCAAAATCAAGAACCCAAGCTAAGCTCCCTGGTCTCAGCTCTTGCTTCTGCCTTTAACAGCCGCCTTTCTGGATGTCGCCAAGGGGCACGATCGTCTCATCAAGGATACTGGATGGAAGAACACAACTTGGAAGGCAGACCAGACAACACAGCATGGAACAGGCAGGCTGGGCCAGCACAAGTGGAGTTAAAATAGACAGACAGGTCGGATCAGAAAGCAAAGAATAGTCAGACAGGCCGGAATCAGGATTGGAGAGAGCATAGAATAACCAGGCAGTCACGAGTCAGGCAGAGATTGAACTTGCTATCGGCGCTGGCCCAAACATCAGAGGGAGTCGCTATGGATTAATTTATGAATGTGGCTTTATTCCAACATACAGTGCGATATACATGTCAGTGGGTATGTGCAATAACTAACGCATTTCGTGCCTTTGCAACACTTCCTCAGAGTTAAGGCAAGGGTCAGGATACAGAGTACAGGATAGTCAGACAAAGCAAGGGTCAAACACCAGAAGATCCATCAGAATTCACATAGGAATAGCACCAGGAACAATCAAACCTTACAATGGGCTATGTGCTGCAAACTGAAATCCCTTTAAATACTGTTTGAATTTTGCACCATTGCATGATGACTTCATCATGCCGGCGTTGTTGTGGCTATGAAACTCGGAAGTGCGTGGCACGTGCCATAGAGGAAACCGGCACAGAAGGGAGACAGGCACACGCAGGGTCCCCACTGGAGATGCGATGGATGCCACCAGCCGGACACTAACGCATCAGGGAGAGCCACTGGACCACCAGGGTAAGCTCTATTTGTTACAAATACAAATTGACAATCAATTTTATTGCACCAATATTGGTGCAATAAAGGGGATTCTGGTTTGGGAGTATTTTTTAGCACTTCGTTCAGTTCTGTTTTGTTCATACTTTTATATTTGGATTATTTAATAAATTCAATGGCAATCGTGGTTTTATCTGACCTCTAATAATTAAGACTCCCCATCTGCTTAAAATCATTGAACATTAGATATACACAATGGGCTTGTTTTGCCAGCAATATGGATTCATGCAGCTTTGTTACCATAAAGAACAAGGTACAAATTTATAATTACAGGGAGAAAAGGAAATCATTTTTTAAAATGAGATGGCCTTCGGTTCATTTAGAACTTTCTAGGTAACTGTTTTTTTGATAAGGGATCCCATACCTGTACTGGAATATAGGGATGAGTAAATCTGCCCTGTTTTACTTTGCTGAAGAAGTCATGAAACTGTGGAACAATTCACGAAAAAGCGTAAAATTTGCAAAACGCATTGAAGTCAATAAGCGTCAAAAAAACATTTTCCGTGCAACAATTTTTACTCACTCCAAATGCAATAATGTAAATGGGTGTTTTTCTTGTTTGTCTCAGCGACGTTTTTGTCCAAATGCATTAAAGTCAATGGGTTTTTTTTTTATGGCAACAGTTTTGTCTTGGTGGATTTTTTTTGCAGTTTCACGAGAAAAATTCACAGATGACGAAATGCTAATGCATATAACAGAGTTGATATAAAAAAAACAAATGAAATAATGATTTTTTTATATAATTGTATTTAATTTTGGTATGTCCATTTTTAATTTAAAAAAATGTATCATATTATGGAAGATATAATTCTATAGATTACTTTACCTTGCCTTCGATAGGAAAAAAGCGGTTTGAGATTTGCTGCATTGGGATGGCCTGTAGGCAAATGAAGAACTGAAAAGCCATCTTGAAATATGCTGGTTAAACAGAGCCGGAACAAACATTTAGAAATGAGACATAGATCACATTGGAAAGAGTCTTAAGTCATCTATGAAGTGAAGTTTGCAAAGTACATTTAAGATTGCAATGAACTATGTTTGTTAACCCATAATCCATCACACTTGTAGCCAAGATAGGGAGTTGTGCTTGGTATATAGTAACTCTTGGGGGCAGATTTATCAAGGGTCAAATATTAAATTAGAATTCAAAGTTTTTGAATTTTTTTGGTCAAAACTCACAAAATCTAAAAGGGAATAATGCAAACTCGATTAGAATTCAAATTCAAATTCAAGATTTATCAAACATTTAGCCTGAGAACAATTCTGATTTGACTATTCACCACCTAAAACCTGCCGAGTTTATGTATAAGTCAATAGAAGAGGTCCAGTGACCCATTTGAAGATATTAATAGCCTTCCTGACATTTCTCCAAAAAAATCTCAATTAGAATTTAGCTGAATTCAATTATATTTCGATTTGAGTTTTCAAGTCAGTAATATTCGTTCGAGTTTTAGACATTAACATTTTTACTTAAATAACCTCCCAATCAAATTTCGAGTATAATCAAATTTATTAGTCAAAAAATTCACATGAATTTGAAATTTGACCTTTGATAAATGGGCCTCCCCGTGTCATAATTTCTTATAGTAACCTTAAAATGTTACTTGTATCTAATGCTTTAGGAGCAATTTCCCTGCATTAAATTATACTGACCATACAGATGAAGCCACTTGGATTTGTGAGTTAAATGCGTCATGACTCAGGGGTAATTGAAGAAACTGTGTTATCTTAAGTCATCTTAACTCATTTAATGCATTTAACCTTTTCATTAGCATACCAAAGCTCCATTGTTCACAATGGTGAATGCTTTAATTAGATGGGATGTTGTGACACAGTTTTCTGTGTTAAATGAGATAAATGGGATGTCTGTGTTTAGCTATTCTGTGTCAAACAGACAAACCAAAGTGGCTGCATCTGTAGCTTCAATTGCATCACTTGCATGCACACATGCAAGTTCAAGGAGCATATTTGGACCATGGTGTCAATATGTGCAACAATTCTTAGAACCTCTTAGAACCAATGAACTGTAAGCCCGATTCATAAAATCCCGATTAATAAAATCATATCAAATGGTATCCGAGTCAAAACATGGGCAATTGAGCATGCACTTAAATTAAAATTGCACTGACTCTGTCATTTTATCATTCAGTGGTCTAATGACACCTGTGCCTCATTGTTTAGGTTCAATTTTGCCTTTAGGACTAATGAATTTTAAGTTAATTGGATTCATATCAATGCAGATAATAAACTGTAACTGTTTCAATATACTTATCCCAAAAAAATTCTATATATTTGATTCATTTTATCGAATTAACCTCTAAGAATCCAGTTTACAAAATATTAAATATAGCATATTTTGTAACATATTTGGAATAGCCAGCACTCCATCTGTACTTTTATTATAAATCAACAAAAAGTCTACTTGAAAACTGCAATTTCAATTATCCATTGTCCACATGCTGGATGAGGATTTTAGTCCCCTAAGGGAAATTTTTATTACCTACTGATTAAAAGAGATAAAAGCAGAACAATTATGGCAAGAGGAAGCTAAAAATACCTTTCAAAACAATATTATACTGTATATAACTGTTGTGTATGAGTACACACTCATTGGCATGTCTCTGTCATAAAGCAGTGTATGGTATTATGGGGTAGCAGCAGAAGCATGGAGCGTGATGGCATTCACCAATATACTGTAAGCTGAGGAAGTTTAAGCTAAAGCTATTGTACTATCAACCCCTCAAGTGAGATCTGCTGGGGAAAAAACAATCTTTACTAGGATTCAAGAGCTGTAAGTTTGTATGTTGATAATATAGTCAGCAATTGTAAACTATAAGGTTATTATAAGTCACCAAGGAGTTCTGTGATCGTAGCCAATTGTTGGCTATAGGTTGTAGGAGGTAGAGATGGCGCGAACTGTTCGCCGGCGAACTTGTTCGCGCGAACATCGGGTGTTCGCGCTCGCCGGAAGTTCGCGAACGTCGCGCGACGTTCGCCATTTTGGGTTCGCCATTGTTGGCGCTTTTTTTTGCCCTCTCACCCCAGACCAGCAGGTACATGGCAGCCAATCAGGAAGCTCTCCCCTGGACCACTCCCCTTCCCTATAAAAACCGAAGCCCTGCAGCTTTTTTTCACTCTGCCTGTGTGTGCTGAAGAGATAGTGTAGGGAGAGAGCTGCTGCCTGTTAGTGATTTCAGGGACAGTTGAAAGTTTGCTGGCTAGTAATCGTTTTGATACTGCTCTGTTATTGGAGGGACAGAAGTCTGCAGGGGTTTGAGGGACATTTAAGCTTAGGTAGCTTTGCTGGCTAGTAATCTACCTTCTACTGCAGTGCTCTGTATGTAGCTGCAGTGGGCAGCTGTCCTGCTTCTGATCTCATCTGCTGACTGCTGCAATAACAGTAGTCCTTGTAAGGACTGCTTTTATTTATTTTTTTGTTCCAATACAGAGCAGTATCAAGCAGATTACTAGCCAGCAAACTTACTATCATCTGTCCCTGAAATCACTAACAGCTCTCCCCCTACACTATCTCTTCCAAGCACACACAGGCAGATTTTTCAGATACATTTTTGCCCTTGATCCCCCTCTGGCATGCCACTGTCCAGGTCGTTGCACCCTTTAAACAACTTTAAAATCATTTTTCTGGCCAGAAATGTCTTTTTTAGATGTTAAAGTTCGCCTTCCCATTGAAGTCTATGGGGTTCGCGAACCGTTCGCGAACCGCTCGCATTTTTGCGCAAGTTCGCGAATATGTTCGCGAACTTTTTTTCCGACGTTCGCTACATCCCTAGTAGGAGGTCCCCATTGGCTAACATAGCAATTAGCAGTTTTTTAAAGAGACAGTACTTCGATTTTCCAAAGTTTTTCTAATTAGAATAGAAGTCGAATTTGGCCTATTCAATGGTCAAAGTACAAAAAAAATTACTTAGAAATTCTAAGTTTTTGTATTCGAAAATTCACTTCGACCCTTAGTAAATGGCCCCTTAATGTTGGATAGCATACATATAGGGTAATGGCAAACAATCCTACTAAATAGTGTTTAGTAGGATAGAAATAGAAAGACCCCCCTTACCCAGAAAAAGGCAGCTCCCAAATGATACCATACCTCTATAATAATATTGTTTACAAATGTCATATCCATCATGTGGCAAACTGTGGCTTCCAAAATTGAATATTTATCCCAGTCTCCAGGAAACCCCACTTTAGATATAGATGATTACAATAAAACCTAGAAAAACATTTGTATCATGATAAACCGTAATTGTGATCCTAACCAGTTATGTCACCGTAATCACTCTGACGGCTGTTCTCACAGTAGCAAGAGAAATAATTGGTTGGCTGAAGCCAAGGATACAAATAATGTCCGATCTTTACAGATGTGATCTTCTCAGGGATAATTTAGCTTGAATTCTGAGCTTCATTAGGAAACAGAGTCTACATACAGTATGCTGCAAGGAATATTGATTTACTTGCTATTTAAAAAAATATTAAACGTTAAATATTTAGAAGAAGAGAGGTGGCAAATAATTAGCTCAACCAAAGCACTTTTCTGAATGTCCTTAAAACTGCAAGGTAATTATGTATGTTTTATTATAGAATTAATATACCGTATATACTCGTGTATAAGCCGACCCGTGTATAAGCCGAGGTACCTAATTTACCTAAGAAAACTGGAAAAATGTATTGACTCGTGTATAAGCCTAGGGGCTGCCCGGATTTCATGTTTGCTTCCCTCTGCCACTTCCCCCCCATCTGTCGCTCTCCCCACCCTGGCTGCTCTTCCCTCTGTCCTTCCCTCTGTCACCTCTGCTCTTCCCTCTGTCACCTCTGCCCCAGCATCGCTCTCCCCACCCTGGCTGCTCTTCCCTCTGTCCTTCCCTCTGTCCTTCCCTCTGTCACCTCTGCCCCAGCAGGACTGCCTGTGTCGCCGCCCGGAGCAGGTCCAGGAGCTCCGGGCGGCGCGTCCTTCCCTGCCGGCGTTCGCTTTCAAAATGGCGGCGCCCATGGCCGCCACGTGGGTAGCGGCCGGCACCGCTACCCACGTGGCGGCCATGGGCGCCGCCATTTTGAAAGCGAACGCCGGCAGGGAAGGACGCGCCGCCCGGAGCTCCTGGACCTGCTCCGGGCGGCGACACAGGCAGTCCTGCTGGGGCAGAGGTGACAGAGGGAAGGACAGAGGGAAGGACAGAGGTATGACCCGCGTATAAGCCGAGTTTGAGTTTTTCAGCACATTTTGGGTGCTGAAAAACTCGGCTTATACGCGAGTATATACGGTACTGAATATATAATTAATGCACACATCATCTTATTTGCATGTAATGCATGACCTTGCATCTATAAATTCTGAACCATATTTGGAATTTAAGCACTAAATATTTCTGCAAGCCACCCAAAATTAACTTGTGAAAAAAACAAGTTTTCAAAATGTAACTTTTATTTTTTCTTATTGAGGGTAATGCTTAGTAAAAATACTATTAGGATATTTTCCTGTGTGGCTAACAAATAATTGCATTTTATTAAATGTTTAAATGAACATGGTTAGACAGTAACATAGATAACTGATAAATAGGCGTAAGCCTTAATAATTTGGATACACTGCACCTCATTTAAATGCAAGTGCAAGTAAAAAGCACTAAAATGGATGCAAAATTGAGCACTCATTGACACCAATCACAAAGGTATTTCTGGCCATACATGCTACTAACTTCTTGTGCCTGCACCTGCTCACCTGTCCAGTTAATTGTTTGTAAAAACACACTCAGGAGAAAAACAACCTGCTCAGCAGAAGGCAGAACTCTTGGGGGGTTATTTAAGTCCAAATTTATCTCAATATTTTTCTGACCAAATCCACACGGGTTTATTTTCCCTATGAAAGAAGATATCTTTGGAACTATACATACTGTATATGAAACCTCAGCAGGTCTGAGAAGCCGGATTTGTACTTTTTACATCCTCGGGGTAAAATAAATCCCGATAAAAATTTGTGTTTTTTCCACTAAAAATTCAGATTTTATACCTAAAAAACACACATTTTTCAGATTTTTGGCATTCAGAGCTTAGATTATTATCCCCTTGGTGTTTTTAGTACCCATAGACTTGAGCATCCTTAAATTAGGTCCTTAGAGGCCCATTTATCAACAGTCTCATTTCAGTGGTTTTAGAGATTTTGGAAACTCACTTTCTCTAAAACTGCAAGAAAATGTATTAAAAAGTCCAAATACAGAAAGCATGAATGAAAAAGATCACTGAACGATCTGAATAAAAACCTCTAAAATCTCTAAAGACTAGCATTTGTGGCTTGTAAGGGAGAGCAATTGCCCAAACCAAGGATTAATAAAAAACAACAAGGACATAGGGCCCCCGTTAATTTAAAGGGGTGAGTATGAGGGTGCACTAACCACATGAAGCTCAGCCATAGCTTCCGGCTACATTTCAGGTACAAAAAAGGAGGGTTGCGGGTGCAATCCTAAGGCCATATAAAAACATATTTAGCGGCTAGGGAGACTTTAGCCTATTTATTACCAACGCCTGTGAGACACTCATTATATCTGCTGCACTTATCACTAGGTAACACTTGCACAGACTCACACACATTGCACTAAATACTCATTTAGCCTTTCCTTTTTCATCTCCTTCTACATCTATACCCAAACCTGTACTTATATTTATGCTCACATACATACACACCCAAGTGTGCACTTATATACAACTTTACCTTTATTATAGTCTCTTCACTATCACCTTTTTTTAAAAATGGGCGTCCTCTTCAAAAGCCACATATGCAGGTGGCGGCGGAGGATCTAGTCTACAGATTGAAACCAAGGTTTTATATTTTGATCTCAGGTAAACAAGTTAGGGACCGCCGTATGGGGTTTACCTTGACGTGGTATGGCGGCTTACCAATTTTATGATCACAACTTTGTAACAAAAAACCCTGTTTTTCTTTTTTTAGACAGGGGATTATTGTATTTAAATATGTTTTTATATGGCCTTAGGAGTGCACCCACAACCCTCCTTCTTTTACCTTTTTTCCACCCACCTTAACTATGTAACTATGAGAGGTTTGTTTTATTAGTATTTTACAGTATATGTAAATAGAGAGTGCATGATAATAAGGGGAGATTAAATGATGTCTCTCTCTGTTTGTCTCTGTCATTTGGCTTAGTACTGTAGTTCTGTGCTCTTAAAGGTGTACTAAACACCATCATGTAATGTGAGCAACTCTCTCTCTCTCTCTCTCTCTCTCTCTCTCTCTCTCTCTCTCTCTCTCTCTCTCTCTCTCTCTCTCTCTCTCTCTCTCTCTCTATATATATATATATATATATATATATATATATATATATAAATATATAAAGATTTTAGGAATTGCCTCAATACTTATATTGTAATAGCAACTCCTGGTAGAATAAGTTTTATATGGACTCTTTTCTCTCAGGTGGACCTTCACTTTACCGTTAGAGGATGTGTTAACACACTAATTTCACACACAGAGCTTGCTCTTTCAAATAACTTGGGCTCCAGTGGTTCTTTTAAATTTAAACGTTCTTTACAATCAATTTGCAGGTGCTGATTTGGATTTTACAAGATCTTGAATCAGTAAATACTTCAATCACATCAGTTAGTCACAAAGTGTCAGCTGTAGTGTTCACAACTCTCAGCGGAAGAATTGGCTGCCTTGTTGAATTAATTTTCAGCTCACACGGTTTAAGGATCTCCTATGCCTGAGCTTAATCACTTGAGCTCTTACACTGACATCCATGTCACCAAAGGGTACTAATCCAGCTGGTCTCTTCTTTAGAGCCTCCTTCCTTCAGTAAGTGGAAAGTTGAAGAGGCCTAAAAACATGTTGGCATCACTCTTTATAAACTGAAACCCCATGGCCAAATATTGAACTGCCATGGGTCCTGCTTCCACGCCCAACTCTTATATAGGTCCAATTCTGGCAGGCCAAAACCCACCTTGGGAAACTAAAGAATTAAGGGTTAGCAAAACCTTTGCCTTCCTACATATATAAAGTCTATATCTCTCTCTATCTATACTCTGTTTATGTATCAAATTTTCAAGCTTGTATATTTCCCAGTCACATAAGCATTGTGCATGACTAACAGAAAATTATGCCATATGGGAAGTGTACTTTGTTGGTGTTTACAGTATCTAAAATCTCTGTGTTTTCACATATGTTAGTCAAATCAGTTTTTGTTGCCAAATCTTAATTGAAAAAATGTAAAAAAAAAAAAATGTTTGTTTTTCCATTTCAACTTGTTAATATGGTTCAGATGTCGAATGACTAATTATAGATACTGTACATGGAGTTTATTTTTGCAGTCCTCTGGTTAGACACCTGTGCATGTTTACTAAGTAGTTGGCAGCCAATCTGTGTTTAGCTCACAGAAACAGTCTCGTTTTTTTATTCCACAAAATGCTGTAACTGTCTACATCTTCACCAATTGTGTTATTGCTCATTGAGACACAGCCAGGATGCAATGGATCTCAAGAGAATAGGCCATTTATAATTGTCAAAGAGCCAACATTTTGAAGTCATCCATCTGCTTTGGGGTTGCTTCATCAGCAATGACACATAACAGAAAGTCATACCACACTGTCATTCTATCCTTTTACCTCAGGTGTCCTGAAGCAGGTGCTCCTCTAATTGCCCCAGGTTCTTGTTTTGCTTTGTGTGAATCTGTTTTTTGATGTTTTTTTTAAGCTGTTTCAGCCACAAGATGAGTTCCCAAGTTGTTGTTGTGCCGGTTTCTTATTAACTTCAGGATGTGGATCATCTGTTGAGAATTAGCTTTCATTATTTTTATTTGTTTTCAATATTCATAGAAATGTGTGGCACAGAAAAGAACATATGCTGCAAATTACACTTAACGATCACTACAGTAAATTTTAAGAACTGAAATCCTGTATTTTATTTAAGTTTTGCTGTATCTTTATACAGGAGAGGGGTGTTTGTAACATGAAAAAATTCACGAAATGGCGAAAGATTAGAGAAATACGTTGAAGTCAATGGGCAGCAAAATTATTTTGACGTGCAACAATTTTTAAACACGCAACTTTTTTGTCCAAATGCATTAAAGTCAATGGGCGCCAAAATAATTTCAAAGCACAATTTTACATGCTCCACTTTTTTGTCACAGCAAATTGTTTCAGTGACAAATTTTTTGCAGCAGTGTCTCGAAAAAAATTGCAGGTGGTCGCAAATCCATGGCTAGTAACGAGGAATTGTAATTTTTTAAAGGGAAGGTAAAAATATTTAATGAAAGAAAAATGTCATAATGGAAATACTTCGAAAAAACTTCTCCAGGTCTTACTACGTTGCATGATAATTTCTAGCAACATCAGTTACTTGCAGTATGAGTACAACAATGGCATATTATAAAAAAAATATTATTTTGTAGATTTCATTATGTTTTCTAAAATGGATTTGGATATCTTTTACTTTTTGTTTACTAACCATTATGAATCAAATTTTAAGAAGATACTGATTTATCTTTCCTAATGGATTTCTTATACTTTATTTCTTCGTCTCTATCAAATGAGCAAAATCATGTATAATAGCATTCTATGTATAACATAAATAAACAATGAAGTAACCAATTCTTAATTATTTAAAAAATATCAATAGTTACGCAGTGTGCTACCTTATTAAGGGAAGAACTGATGCGGTAAGGATTTATCTATGGACAAAGACCAATGCTGAACACATAAATCTTAACAAAGAAGTGTTGTAGGATAGAAATGCTAAACATTGGGGGAAATGGAATAAAATTCCCAAAGAGAACAAATATGTGCACAATCGTGCCAGGGGCAAAGGGTATTATAAAATGGTTGTTACATTTGTGCAAAGGCAAAATTGTTTTCAATGGGAATATTTATTCACATTTAGTTTGGACTAAACCGGGATACCAAGTGTCAATGGGCCCTCCTGCTTCTAACCTTGTGGCCTGTTTCATGGTCCTTACCTTCTTCTGTATGGGAACAAAGAGGCTAAATAGATAGAATTATAGATTATTGACTAGAAAGAAGAGAGCCTTGGAGAACAAATGCTGAGTGAGGAAAGGAAGAGGAGAAATTATTTGGAAAGTTTTCTGGTAGGCCCCTGGCATTCCAGTCCTATACTATATGCATTGCAAAGAATTGTTCTGTTTGTGATCTATGCTACATTAAAGATCTAGTAGTTAAGATTTGTGAATCCAAAGCTGCCTCCAGTAGCTACTCATCTTCTTTTCTGCTGATTTATTGCACATGCTCTGGGCTGCTGTCCAAACAACTTACAATATACTGCATATATGAAATAGAAATGTTACCATACAAGGCTGATTAGTTATCAATGCACATTCTTATTACATAACTAAAACAAGAGCAATAAGCATTAACATTGAATAATAATAAGCTCTGTAGCATCAGCTTATATGACAGACAAGCCTCAATCGAAGCCTGAAGACTTGGGACAACCCAAAGCTTAGGTCATTCAGAGCACACTGAGCATGTGCGTGCCACTGACACTAGTGATGGGTGATAAATTCTGCAGGCATGGATTCACAGCAAATTTCAGATTTTTGTCGTCTGTGAACGCTTTCGCAATACTACATACAAAATTCACTGATGAAAACACTGCCATGACAAAAGAAATGATGCGCATCAAAATATTTGCGTGCATAAAAATTGATGCACGTCAAAGTTATTTGGACACCCATTGACTTTAATGCATTTGGATAAAATAGTCACGCGTTTAATAATTGTCACTCGCGTCAAAAATTATCGTGCATCAAAATGATTTTGAAGCCCGTTGACTTCAATGCATTTCGTGAATTTTCCCCCATTTCATGATCTTTTTACCGCTTTGCGAATTTTTCGGCAAAGCAAAGCGGGACAGATTTGACCATCACTAATATACACTCCTAACAGAATAAAAGATGGGGATCTCCAATGCCTGAATCATTACTGTTATAAAAATGCTAAACTTTTAGGCCTGTATCCATGTTCTGTTTGCACTTGGCACCTAATGCAGATGTAGATAATGCTACATGGTAATGCCTAGAAAGAATAGGGAATAAGAGCACCACTAAAACTTCTAGATAAATGTAGTGTATGTGACTTTATTCTGTAAATTAACTGAGCCATTTAAAGACAAATTTGGGAAAATAAAACCAATGGATATGTCAGTGCAGTACTAACTTTTGTTTTCAATATAATTAAATTTACTGAAATATTGTATTAATTATACTATTGTGCAAATTGAAGGTGTAGCTAACCAGGGAGCCCCAACAAGATTTTTAGAAACTGGAAATAAATATGTGGTAATTTATCAAATGATCTCAGATTATTATATAAAAATGTAAAAAAAATAAATATATTTATTTATATATATATATATAATTATATACCGTATATACGCGAGTATAAACCGAGTTTTTCAGCATCCAAAATGTGCTGAAAAAGTCTACCTCGGCTTATAATGGAGTCAGTGGGCAGTAGCTGAGATTGCAGTCACTTTTAATCATTCCTATACCAACAGTTCACTTGGGGAGAGACTGCAATATCACACAGCACCCTCTGTTGGTTATATGAAAGAATAAAAGTGCGCCCTCTGTTGGTTATATGAAAGAATAACAGTGACTGCAATATCACACAGCGCCCTCTGTTGGTTATATGAAAGAATAACAGTGACTGCAATATGACACAGCGCCCTCTGTTGGTTATATGAAAGAATAACAGTGACTGCAATATCACAAAGCGCCCTCTGTTGGTTATATGAAAGAATAACAGTGACTGCAATATCACATAGCGCCCTCTGTTGGTTATATGAAGGATTAACAGTGATGGCAATATCACACAGCACCCTCTGTTGGTTATACGAAAGATTAACAGTGATGGCAATATCACACAGCACCCTCTGCACATGGTAGTGGGACAGTGGGACAATGCACACAGTAATCCATTTGGCAATTCTCTGTCACCATCAACTTTGCAAAGAAGTCCGGTTGATCGCTGGGGGGTCACTTTGGTGGAATGTGCTCTGCTGGGAGACAGGGCTGTAGTTGTGTCTAGGCTTATACTAGAGTCAATAAGTTTTCCCAGTTTTCCTAGGTAAAATTAGGTACCTCGGGTTATACTCGGTCGGCTTATACTCGATTATATATGGTATACATATAGTATATTCTGTGTATATGTGTATATATATATATATATATATATATATATATATATATATATATATATATATATATATATATATATAGGCATATTTACTAGGGAAAAAGTGAAAATTTGGAGAATTGTTGCCCAAAATGAACATTCTCTACCACATTAAATTAACATTACATTGGTGAATTGTATCTTGACAAAAACATTCACTTATTTCAGCAGGTAAAACATCACCTCTGTGAAACTGTGAAATGTTTTTTAAGGGCACAAGAATACATTTTCACTAAGAGAAATTTGTAAAATTCAAACTACCATTAGATCATTATCATATTAATTTATGCTAGCAAAATTTTGCTACAATACACATGCAACCATGTACTTAGATTACATTATCATTTTTAGTAAATATTAGATGTTGAAAAAATATTTTTGGAGCAAAAGACAAAGACAAGGGAAACATTTTAAAAGACTACCCTTTAAAATCTGTTTTAGTTACATTGCAGACATGCTTATCATTTTGCAGAAATAATAAATGAAAAAAAAACTTCTATATAATATTTTGCTAATTTTTTTTAAACAATTGCAGATAAATTATTTCAGGAATAGTAGGAATTATATCAGCAATGGTTACATTTGAAAATGAGGTTTTATTTTTCAACTTCAGCTATTACATAACAATTGAAAGATGCAGATGCTAAAGAGGAACAAGCATCAGTAAGATACTGTATATACTATGTCCCAGTATACTATGTTAGCCATGTTAAGACAACAAATGCAATATAAATGAAGTTCCAACATCTTTTGCAATTTGAAATGAATTTCGAATGCAACCATTTTAACAATGTGTACTTACTGCTATATAGATAAGGAAGGTGCCCATGCCCACGGGATATATTGTATGGAGAACAACCTACAGAAGACTTCTCCTTGACTTTATTACCTTACATCAAGTCTACACACTCTGTCACTCTGTATAAGAACAGTGTAAGAACTACCTAAGTTATATAGTTACAGCTGCACTGACCAAAATAGGGATGTGTTCTTAGTGGCTAATAACAAGTAAATCAAGTATTTGAGTCAAACAGGCATTTTCATTAGATTTTGTTTTACCAATAACAACTGTAAAAACAATTTGAAATGCAAAAAAAAACCCTCTCCAGTGGGGGGTCTCGGGGTATCTTGGTGTTAGACAGTAAATACCTAGATACCCAACATGAATATTATTCAAACCATCCTAGATGACCTAACTTATTTGCATTTGATTGAAGAGTTTGAACTCCACCAATTAACAGTGAGATAAATTGTGTACAAATGGAGGAAACTCAAGACTTTTGTTACCCTACCTAGAAGTGGTCGACCATAAACCATAACTACAACTGCAAGGAGTCTAATAGTCTGAGAAGTTACAAGGGAACCCAGGGTACCTTCTAAGCAACTAAAGGTAGTTGATCTTGTTGATGAGTTCCCCATAAGGAGATCATTGAACAGCAATGATGTGTATGGCAGGGTAGAAAGAAAGCCACTGCTCTCCGCCAAAGATATTGCTCACTGTCTACAGTTTGCTATAGATCATGTGGACAAACCAGAAGGATACTGGAAAAATATTTTGTGGACAGATAAAGCCAAAATAGAATGGTTAAAGAAAAATAAAGTGAATGTTCTGGAATGGTTTTGAGGATGTGAATAAACCCACCAACATCCAAGAGCTGAATCTGTTTGTTTGTGAGTGATAAATTCAACTATAGAGGTCATTTTTGAAACAGTATTCTTTTTCTCCTTTCAGCAGGGTAAAAATGAAACCTCTATAGAAATAATTCAAGGTCATTGTTCCTTTGGACAACATTTGAAAGAAGCCATAAAATGCTCAATAGATTAGACCACATAACCTCTGTGGTCTACTTACCAATCTCTTAATAGAGTCAACTAACAATTTTCCTGTTCATAAAAACAGAACTAGTTAGAATTCCACTCTACATAAAGATGTCCAAAAATTATTGTTAATATATTTATTGTATACTATTGACAGGTCAGCAGTGAACATCAAGGTCAAGGCATCAAATGAGTCTAATAAGAGTTCCTACCTTTTAATGAAAATGCACCCAGGTCAGCCAGTAAATATTGATTGATTCAATAATTATTGATTTGTTTGAGCAATAGTCAAGAATGCAGATATGGAATGGAAATAAAGCCTAGAGTATAACCCTGGAGTAGATATGATATGTTCAGTATTTGATTTTGCTCAGAATCACCAACTCTGTATCTTTTACATTGGTAGTGTTTTTCATCCCTGAAAGTAACACTGACTTTATTACATATTATAGGACTGCCACCTAACTAAGATTTATATGCCTACTTGGTAAAAATAACATTTGATGTTAGTGTTATTAATATGAAGAATAATAATAGAAGCTGGAAAATTATTATTTTTCACTGAAAACTGGAAAACCCAGCAATAACAGATAGAAAAATGATTTACTTTTTTTTATACTCCTCAAACTGCAAATAAAAGTTCTACCTAAACTGTTCTTAATTTTTGACTTCACTGTTGATAATTCTAAGAACAGATTAATGAGTGCTGTAAATTTAAAACTGTGCACTAAATAATGTTATTAAAGCAGAATCCCATCCAGATGACTTGAAATCATGCATAATAGTGAAGGAAAAGAGGTACCTTGGGGAATTTTCCAGCAGACTGTTCTGCATCTTTTTTTAGAAATAAGACTTTTAGAGTTCTAGGTTAGGGCACAAAGAACCAATTATATTTGAAAGGCACACAGGAGGAGACCCTGAAGGAGAATGAGAATCACTTAGATCATAACTAATTTGCCTAACTTCAAATGTGTATTTAAATGAAATACAAAAATCTATAGGAACAAGTTATCATACCAAATAAGGAATTGGATAATGTCCTTATCTATAATAAATCACATATTTAAGAGAAAACAGAACTGATTTTATTTTTTTTTTCAGCAAAAAAATGGGCAATACCTGCGTTAATTTAAGAAGAAAAAAACTTGACCCAGAAGACATGTACTAATTTAAACAACTGTTTTCAAGTTTCAGACTGAAGCGACCAATATCATTATTCTTTTTTATGTAAGTGTGTCCCAGAAACTGCCTGATACAATACATGAATCATTTGTCTCTGGTGTACATTGAAGGTTTGCATTTATTGATAAAAACGTATCAAAAGCTAAAAGCAAAATAAACCATACTAGAAAGTTTGTACTAAAGGTTTGTTCACTGGAGGACCAATGCGGTCAATCTGACATAATCAGATTCTAATTATCATATAGGATTTATGGAGCTAGTTCACTCATGCAACTCTTAAAGGAGAAGGAAAGCTCCAAGACAGTTTATTGCCAATAGAATAGCCACAATAGTGCAAGCTAGAACGCTATATTTATTCTGCAGAATGCTTTACCATACCTGAGTAAACAGCTCTAGACACTGTCTCTGTTTGTTTAGGATAGAAGCTGCCATATATGCTTGGTGTGACATCACTTCCTGCCTGAGTCTCTCCCTGCTTACTAACAGCTCTGAGCTCAGATTACAGTAGGGATGGGAGGAGGGAGGGGGAGAGGAGCAAACTGAGCATGCTCAAGGCCGTGCCCTGGAGGTTTAAGCTGAAAACAGGAAGTCTGATACAGAAGCCCATGTGTACACAATAAAAGCAAAGAAATGTGGTGTTTCTTTTGACAGAGGACTCAGAGCAGCATTACTTTGAGGGTTTACTGGTGTATTTATATAGACCTTTCTGATAAAGCTTACTTAATTTTAGCCTTTCCTTCTCCTTTAAGGTGGCCATAGACACACAGATAATATCGTATGAAACAATTTTTTGTATGATTTTCGGTGCGCGTATGGTGGAAAATGTGCCGACCGATATCGGCAGGAGACTTGGGCTGGACAGTTATGTCTATAGCCACCTTTACTGACATGAACAGCTGTAACTGGGATTTTCAGGTGAAGATATGCACCAGACTTCATTATTGCAAAGTTTCATGGTATTTACTGCTCAGTTGTCTGCATCCTATGGATTGACTATTCAAGTTGTAGGTCCCAAAATAAAGACTATTAAAGGGAATGGAAGTTCTCTCTAGAAGGGGGTACTTGACTTGTAAGATTTCTTTGGGTATGGGGTTTAATACATGAGTAGATTACAATGCCCCTCTACCCTATTCCCAATAAGAATTTTCTCACCCTTGCCAAAAACTGTCCCAACTGGTCCTACTGCTACCACTTTGGCCCTAAATGTGGCTTAGCCATGGCTACTGAGCCTCTAACTCCTTGTTGGAATTTGAGCTACCTATTCTAGCTGTCCTGTCTAACTGAAGTACCTAGTACTTCCCACTTGGAGCCCCTCTCTGTCTGTACCTGTCCAGTTAATGCCAGAAAAAGAACCCTGCCCTGGGTGTGACCTCCTTTTAATACTCGTGGCACTCTATCCCTCTCTAGTGGTTGGACTGCAATTAAACTTACTTTTCTAGGTAGTTGCCAAACTAGCAAATGACACCTATCCCCATTATTGTGAATGTAACCAAACATATATAATCAACATTTACATTTCACAACATTTTTACACATGATATGCTGGGCCTGTATGGAGCTGTAACAACCACTGAGGGAAATCTTTGCCAGATAGCTGAACTCACCAGACACTTTGAATCCATAAAGCTGCTTTATTTGTAGTGAATTGACAAATGTAGCAGTGGATGTATAAGTGCTGTAGGACAGAAAGAATATTTCTTCCCTAGCCTCTGAGCTGTAGCTCCTCTCTAATAAAAAGGCCGGAACACAAAGAATGTTGGGAGGAACTGACATCACACATGAGGAAGGAATAGGAGGAGGGTACGCATATAAGCATAGCATATACATTTTAACATAACAAACTTTTAACTACTGGGACAGCACATGATATCTCATTCACAACTCACAATCAACCTCAATATCCTGGTCTACTCCTTACAAGGGTCACTTTGGTACAATTTATCTGTAAATTTGTGGCTTTACAAATTGCTGACTTTTCACTGCATGCTAATGGTTGTTATTTCCTTGTAGACCCGCCCCTTGATACACCTGCCAATAGGTGGAAGCATCTCATCCGACTCTGTGTTTCCAGGTACTCAATCTCTTCCCATACCATTACAAATGCAGTCTAGTTTGTATGTGTTGGCAGGTGAGCACAATATTAGGAGTATATAGCGAGAGCCACAATGCATACATCTTTGCAAGCCTACTATTAGAAATAGCATTGCAGTTAGCCCACTGTGTATATGTCCTAATTCAAAACTTTTTAATTCCATCACAAAATGCAAAATCACCTAGCACTTATGTGAAGTTCAGCTGGATAAAATGTTGTAGGTAAAATAAGAATTCTTGTAGTAAACAATATAAGAATGATATACATAAAATATTATATTGCCCTGATCTCCAATACGCTCCTACTTTAAAATAATAAGAAAAAATAATTATTTTTTATCTATGGCTCAGTTTCTTACATGCTTTTATACCCCATGAGAACAAGTGATTAAACCAAAAGTTGCCAGACTGCATGCGCCCCAGAAAATATAAAAAAATATATACAAAAATGGTAACAATGCACAGACTAAAAATTTGGAACCTTCCAGATATTATTGATATAGGAAACTAATGTGTAGAAAGATGTGTAGAGTGTATACGAATTCAGAATATATTAAACAAAAGCATGTCAACATGCTTGAAAAGAATGCTAATTTCACAAATGAAATGAAAAAAAAGCATAAAAAAAATCTGATACAGTGTTTAGAAACCAAAATCACATACTTATATAAAAAATTCAACACTGACTTGGCCACACAAGTGGATGTTACCATAGGCATTGAAAAGATACACGATACCAATGTGACCCCTTGTAATGAACTCTATGGAGACATATTTTCATGTACAGCATATCAGATTTAATGATCCAATAAATGCATTTTATGACAGCAGATCATATTAATGGGAAGTATTAATGCTCAGCTGGCTCATTTTAATCCAACCCAGAAATAAGTAAGATTTATGATAAGCACAGCTCAACAGTAGAACAAAATCTATATATTGAAAGACATATATATACATACAAATTAAAGTTTTAATTCTTTTTTCAGAGTTTGTACGAAGAGTGCCTGTGCTCAGTATGCTCGAATATAAACTGCTCTCTATATAAGTGACTACACACCAATTCACTCAGGCAAAATGGAAAATTGATTTCAGATAATTTTTTAAAAGTACCTATTAAAATAACTATTTGATCATACTTCGAGACAAATATATTTCTTTTATCTTCTTGTTATCTGTTACCTTAACTACTTAGAAATGTGGTATTCAAGGTTACAAATACATTTCTCTTTATAGATATTACTGTAAGCTAGATTGATGTGGTTGTAGTACATTAGAAGACTTCTGAAATTCTCAATATATATTGAAATATCAATATGGTCTCGTTTGGGACTTAAAAGAGTTTATTTATAGTGGATTAAGTACTGCCACATGGATGATATGCCACTTAATAGTAAATAAACATGCCTTTCTTGCACTTTAAGTCTGAAAATACAATGCCTTGTGGATATTTTGGAAATGGTTAGTATTTATGATTGGGATAAAGTGAAATGTGACACTTATTTGGCTTCATGGTGGCTTCAGGGACCAGGAGAAGATATAAAAAGGGTTTAAGTTGCTACTGATACTGGGCTAATGAAGCACAGAGACCAATCAAACATGTTGGTAATAGAAAATTTATTTTAATTTATAGAATCAGGAAAATGATTCAGTGATCTTAGGTCCAAGGCTTGGAGTTCAGCTATGAGGCACATGCCCTAGGTTTTTAAGTTTATAAATGACAATGAAGGCAGAGGGAAAAGGCCTCATTGGACATTTGTAGACATTTAAAGGACAAGGAAAGCAACCAAGGCAGTTTATTGTCAATAGATTAACCACAACAGTGCAAGCTAGAATGCCATTTTTATTCTTTAGAATGCTTTTCCATAACTGAGCAAACCACTCTCTGTTTGTTTAGGATAGTAGCTCCCATATTAGTTTGGTGTGACATAACTTCCTGCCTGAGTCTCTCCCTGCTCGCTCATAGCTTTGAGCTCAGATTACAGCAGGGAGGGGAGGAGGGAAGGGGAGGAGGGAGAGGAGCAAACTGAGCATGCTCAAGCCCTAGCCCTGGAAGTTTATGATGAAAACTGGAAGTCTGATACAGAAGTCCATGTATACACAATAGAAGAAGGACTCAGATCAGCATTACTTTGAGGGTTTACTAGTATATTTATATAGACCTTTCTGATAAAGCATACTTAGTTTTAACCTTTCCTTCTTCTTTAAAGCAGTTTCAAACTAAAGAAGGTAAAAAGTGTGTTGAATATTATTCTATTTTTTTTTGTTTCTGTTTGATCTGTAACTGGGATAATGAGCAATAGCAAGATTGACGGTCTGACCCAGTGCACAGTCTGCCATATGTATGCAGCTTTGGAACAAGAGTTCCAAGCTTCTTACCTCTTGCCACTTTAGAGGCTTGTGTTAGAAACCTAGAACAGCAAATTTCAACACTGAGGTCAAATATCAGTGGAGTAGCCTCTTGCTCCCTGATAAGGACCTAGCAGGTCAGATAGTTTTGGGAGAGGATAACACCAGCAGTTTGATGAGGCAGTCAGCTGGGTGACAGTTAAACCATTTAGTGTGGGAAAAAGGAAAAGGTAGGCTGCAGATTCACTAGATTGTTGAAAGAAGAATAAATGAGTGTGAACTCTGTATTGGCAGTTCTAGATGGGGTTAATCGCTTCAATAGCCTGGAAACCAATTTCTCTAGTAGTGGTGGGGATGAGAGCAGTGTTAGGCCTAAACAGATTGTTGTTATAAGGGATTCAATTATTAGGAAAGGGCTTAGGATAATCTGTTGTTTTGATAACTACAATCAAATACTTTGCTGTCTTCCTGGTCCCAGAGTTTGGCATGTGGTTGATTAGGTATACAAATTATTGGGTGGGTCTGGGCATGACTCAGCTGTCTTGGCACACTTGGTTCACATCACAGTTTTCTTTGGAAGAGTTTAACTACACAGGTAGCTTCATTTTTCCAAACAGATAAATGAAGAAGAAACGTATGAAACTGATTGCTATCTGACTGATGAGGTAACTGAATCAGACTGTCAACTGGAAGAGGATGTCAACAATGTCAATAAAAATGAACGCAACAATCATATACTATATACAGTATCTACATTATATATAGAAATAAAATTGCCAAGCTATGTCTTTACAAGCCATGTTCTAACTTTTTTGTTTGTTTTAAATTATGAAATTGCTTTTACACCAGCTTTTTTGACCCACAGTTTAACAACCTCTATTTAAAATTCACAGTATCATTCCTTTGTATTTTTCTGCAATCAAGTTCTCTGAAAAGTTCATGTCTTGTTCTGAAATCTTTTCATAAAATATATATAAGTATTTCCATAATGTTAGCATTAAAAGTGATTCATGCTTGGCTAATGTTTTCTGTGCAAAAATTTATGCATTAAGATTTCCACGATGGCTAATTTAATTAATTTTAGAAAATGGAGCAGAGATCATACTTTACTTTAGAAAATATTTTTGCTAGCATTAATCAGCTTTTCACATTTCTCATTTTTTATGCAAACTGAGTTTATAAGGGGGTGCCAGGCAGTCTTTTTTTATTTATTATTTGAAGTTTAGTCAAAACTGGAAAGAATGAGTAGGAAGCAAAGGCTACATGTTCTCTTGCTCCAGTTCCCGATTTTAGGAAATGCAGTGGCATCAAGGGGGGGCATAAAAGGGGACAACATGAAGCATCAAAGAAACCAGAAGACTGGAGAAACCAGGAGACTGCTTACAGGACAGGCACTGGCAAGGGTCATTAATTTAAGATGGGGCATATGAAGTCAATGTTTGCAAAAAGTTTTCTTACAGTAAGAGAAAGGGATAAAAATATTGTTCTGTTCTACAAACACTACAGCTGTTATGGTCAGTGTTTAGCTTCTCATTTATTTTGCAGCATCTTTGATATGGACATCACCAAATGTCCTGAAGAGGCACCTCCTAATTATTGTGAACATTAAGTACTAACCTTTTTTGTATTCTGGCAAGGGTCACTGAGATGGGAAGTTGGAATGGAGCAGATGATGCAAATATTTGTTAGTTATTAATTGGCAGCTTTCTTACATCAGGGGGCCGATTCACGAAGGGTCGAATTTCGAAGTTAAAAATACTTCGAAATTCGACCCTCGAATTGAAATCCTTCGACTTCGAATATCGAAGTCGAAGGATTTAGCGCTAATCCTGCGATCGAACGATCGAAGGATTTTTCGTTCGATCGAACGATTAAATCCTTCGAATCGAACGATTCGAAGGATTTTAATCAAACGATCGAAGGAAAATCCTTCGATCAAAAAAAGGTTAGCAAGCCTATGGGGACCTTCCCCATAGGCTAACATTGACTTCGGTAGGTTTTATCTGCCGAAGTAGGGGGTCGAAGTTTTTTTTAAAGGGCAAGTACTTCGACTATCGAATGGTCGAATAGTCGAACGATTTTTACTTCGAATCGTTCGATTTCGTTCGACTTCGATCGAATTCGAACGAATTTAACCAATTCGATGGTCGAAGTACCCAAAAAAAACTTCGAAATTCGAAGTTTTTTTCATTCGAACCCTTCACTCGAGCTGAGTGAATCGGCCCCCAGGAGTAAGGAACACGTAAGGAACAGATGGGCAGGTTGGCTGTTCCATAGCTTGATCTCCCCCAACTAATTGCTATCTTGTGCAAAGATTTTGGGACAGTGGCTCTGAAGTGGCATTTACAGTATTAAACACACTCACATTCAGCACAACCTGATAATTAGTAAGGTTCATTTACATAGCTTCGGTCAGAAGTGTAAGAACCCCCTTATTGCATACCACTTTTACTGAGTGCAGTGCTGGCAGACACAGACCAATCTTTATCCCCTATCATAGTCTAATACAGCTATACCTTGAGAATGAATCCTTAACCAACAGTGTATATCATATCAAGTGGCTTATTAAAGAACCTTACAAAACTGGAATATATATATTTAAGTAAATATTTCCCTTTCACATATTTCCCTTGAGCCCCCATTTTATTATATTCTCTGTACTGTCTCAGAGATCATCTGACTAGAAATACTAACTGTATCAGGAAGAAGTTTGGGAGCAAAAAACAGAACTTTGTCCATTAACTGGTTGATGTGAACTGTGTTCATTTGTGGCACTAAACATAAATACAGTACAATAATTCACGAAATATTTTGCAATATAAAGAAACAGCATGTAATGCTTCTAATAATCAAAAACATCTCTGAGCATAAGATGTTTGTAGTTGTCCTTAATCATTGTAGAATTGGAAATTGTGTTCCTTTGGGGTAGATTCACTAAAGGACAAAGTGGCTAATGCTAACTACAATTCACCAGCGTTACCTTCCGCAGGGACATTGCCTATTCACTAACAGGTGTAGACGTCAATTCGCTAGTGAAAGAGACCATCGCTAGCGTTCGTTCGCCCTGTATCAACAGCCGACTCTCGGCTCTGGTGAAAGGTCGTTACTCCGCAAATTCACTAAATTGCAGATTTTACTGAACCTTACCTTTTTTGCCAGGTTTGACTTTGCCACCTCAGACCAGGTGAAGTACTTAAAATAAGCTACATCTTCCTCAATCTTCTGTCACGTACATCATATCTGGGGCGCCGAAAATGCGTTAATTTTCAAATAACGCTAGCGACTTTTCCTTTTTTAAGCGGGATTGGTTGCAAAAGTCCTAACTTAATTTTTTGGGGTAAATGGTATTCTCCAGACATTTCACAATATATGGAACATTCATTTTACAGTGGGCTCATGTGTAGAGCATTATATTAACTCTCTTGTCTTTTTTAAGGTTCCCTGGACATTTGTAATAAAAAGTGATAACTTCAAGCATTTACACCAACATTTATAATAAAGACATCCATACAAACTATGCAAATTGACCTAAGAGCAAGATCACTAGTGAATTTTCGCTAGGCACAAACAAACACTAGCGCATCTTCGCTAAGAAATGCTTGCACTGCCGAAGTAATGATAGTGAAAAGTCTCCAGCGTTTGGCGCTGAGGGCGAAACTGGCATAGTCGTATCGCATTTGCACCTGTGCAAAGCTGAAGCTGGTGAAATCTGGCGCATTAGTGAATCTACCCCTTTGTCTGGTACAAAATTGGTAAACTTTTAATCAAATAATTTTAGATTTTTTTTATTTGCAACTTTTTAACTAGACATGTAAATGTTGTGTTGCTGTCATTCACTATGAAATATTTGAAATGAAAGGGTTACATTCCTGAATCTTTATTTTCAGATATATTGGAAAAGCGATATGCTTCATTTCATAGTCTCCACATAGTGACCACATTTCATTTTGAAGAATTTCTTCCAAAACTTTCCATCTCATTTATGGCTCATTTAGAAGTGACCTATTTGTGCTTAGCAAATTTCTGATCAATTAAACATTCCCCAGACAGAAGAACGCTGCCAGGAACATGTATTTTTCTTTCCATTCAACTTACCATGAAGATGTAAAAAAGACATCTATAATGGAAAGAGATAGTGGACAAAAGTGTTCCTGGAAACCTAAACCTTAAGGATTATGGCAAAGATAGCATCTTGATGACTGCTTCTTACCCCCAACCCACTTGGGTTAGAGTAACGTACATATGAATGGATATATATATACATACAGTATAGAGAGAGAGAAATTTGAAATGCAGGGTAGTCAGAGAAATTATCACATGTAGATGGTGTTCACCTTTGAATTAACTTCAAGTATGACATAAACATTGATATTCTGACACAATTCTAAATTGGGCTTTTTGTCAGGAACTACCTCAGATGTGAAGTTGGAAAGAGGGAGCCTGTGTGCTATGTAACCAAGTTTATGCATGTTGCCCGATAGATCGATTGCAGAAACCAAGTTAGGTAAAGCAAGGTGATTTATTTTAAACATCAATGGTAAATACTAACTATGCAGAATTAGAGGAAATAAAGGAATCAAGTCCAATACACACAGATAACAAGAGCAAGCAAATGTATGATCCCATTTGAACAAAAATCCAGCAGTATTCTTATTTTATGTTGAACACTTGTAGCTATTTAAATAGGGGCAACAGTTTCAAAGTCTAAATAACAGGCCATGAGAAAGGAAATATAGTCCTGAGGGATTGTTCCTTGGAACCACTGTATTAGTGTTAACTGAGCAACACTGAAGTTTAGAAGGTACACATCTGTTAAAAGACAGAACTCAATATATAATTACTATAAGATTAAACTTTATATAAACTCCTACTTTACAGCAGAGTAAATATTATATATTAATGATGTTCCCACAGTCACACAACTGCTGTCTTTGTGTCATAAATCCTGTTCGTAATTAATCTATGGTGGATATCAAATGCAACTACTTTAAATTGCTGTATAGTCTTCATAATTGATTTACTTATAAAACCTTTGTAGTAACCTTACCAAACGAAGTACCCCATTTGGTGTTTATTAAACAAAACATATATACAGAAAATATTCTAGCATACTAATTCTTGTGTTGTAACCTTCTATATATACCTGATTGCTCTTGTGATTAGCTACCAGCCACTCAACCTGTGGCACCTGAAAATTACTGAAACAGGTAGATTTTGACTGAGAACTCCATTTAATTCATGTTTATCGAGATTCATTTCTCAAAAATAAAGAGGGCAAATGCTAGAAGACATCTTTGCAAAGCATTTATGAACTATAAAATTATACATTACAGTGCTGGCTCAGATCCACCCTCTGCTCTGACACACAGTGGTATAATATTTGTTTGCCCTGCAAGTTCTGGTGGAAGGCCCTCTGAAAAATGTATTAAAAAAAAATATGTCATTTAGTACACATTGAAACCTGGTGATGTGTTGGGAATTATACCACTGTTTTTTAAACCACATAATAAATCTGCCCTTATGTGTACAGTCAAACAGACTTCCAGTCCCCACATGGGCTACCAAACAACCACAACCACTGAGCACCCCCCTAGGAACTCTTTCATGCTTGTGTTGCTCCCTTACATGGTGTGGCAGAAACATGGCTGAATGAGTCGCATGACTGGGCAGTAAATATCAGTGGCTATACTTTGTTTCGGAGGGACAGAGGCAATAGAAAAGGAGGAGGGGTATGTCTGTATGTTAGGCGGGATTTAAAAGCTCATATAAAGGAGGAGGTTATGTTAGAAAATGAGGGGGCAGAAGTCGTATGGGTGGAGTTCTTCACCAATTGTAAAGAATCCAGCAAATTAATTGTAGGAGTATGCTATAGACCCCCTAATGTAAGTGAGGAGGAAGAGACAAAGCTCCGAATGCAAATAGAAAAGGCTGCTAGTTTAGGTAAAGTAATGATAATGGGGGATTTTAATTACCCAGATATTGACTGGAGCAACGGTACTGCTAGATCAGTTAATGGGAACAAGTTTATAAACTTATTGCACGACAATTTTTTAGCACAGGTTGTTGAGGAGCCTACCAGAAAAAATGCTATTCTTGATTTAGTGATCTCAAATGACCCAGAACTTATAGCAAATGTGCAAGTCATTGAACCCCTGGGTAATAGTGACCATAAGGTTATATCTTTTAATGTCTGGTGCAAAAAACAAAACTATACTGGCGCAACAAAAACCATGAATTTTGCAAAAGCTAATTTTAGTGCCTCGAGGGCTGCCCTACAGAGCATTGATTGGGGCATTAGGTTTTCAGCTAAAAACACAGAACAGAAATGGTTGTCCTTTAAAATGATATTAAATCATTACTGTTCTCAATTTATTCCCTTAAGGACTAAATGTAGAAGCTCTAAGAATCATCCTGTGTGGCTTAATACAGAAGTAAAGAAGTTAATGGGACAGAAGAGAAAGACATTTAAAAACTACAAATCTGTAGGGACAGAAGCTGCATTTAATGAATATAAACACTGTAATAATTGTTGTAAATCAGCAATCCGGAAGGCTAAGAAAAGAAATGAAGAGTTAATTGCGGTGGAGGTGAAAACTAACCCTAAAAAGTTTTTTAAATATATTAATAGTAAAAAGATGCAGGTTGAGAGTGTTGCTCCATTAAATAATGGTACCAGTATGGTTGTAACAGATACAGATAAGGCAAATGTGTTAAATCAGTTCTTTTCTTCAGTGTATACAATAGAGGAGTCTGGGTTCACAGGCTCACTTAATAATTGCACGAATGGTTCAGCTCAATCTAGTCAGTGGACTCAGGATATGATTCAAAAAGCTCTAATACAAATTAATGTAAACAAGGCTCCAGGGCCTGATGGCATACACCCCGGGTTCTAAGAGAGCTTAGTTCAGTTTTAGACCAGCCCTTATTTCTGATTTTCTCAGATTCACTGTAATCTGGTATAGTGCCTATGGATTGGAGAAAAGCTGATGTTATTCCAATATTTAAAAAGGGATTACGATCTCAGCCTAGCAATTATAGGCCAGTAAGCTTGACATCTGTGGTGGGCAAATTATTTGAAGGCTTGTTAAGGGATCACATTCAAAATTTTGTCCTAATGAATGGCATTATGCAACAATCAGCATGGCTTTATGAAGGATAGGTCATGTCAGACGAATTTGATTGCATTTTATGATGTGGTAAGTAAGATTCTGGATAGTGGGGGGGCAGTAGATGTGATCTATTTGGATTTCGCCAAAGCGTTTGATACTGTGCCCCACAAACGACTGCTTTCTAAACTAAGGTCTGTTGGGCTTAATGAAGTCGTTTGCACATGGATAGGAAACTGGCTACAGGATCGGGTACAGAGGGTAGTTGTTAATGGGACATTCTCTAGTTGGAGTAAGGTTCTTAGTGGGGTCCCCCAGGGCTCAGTATTGGGTCCACTTTTATTTAACTTGTTCATTAATGACTTAGGGGAGGGTGTTGTAAGTAATGTATCAGTGTTTGCAGATGACACAAAATTATCCAGCCCAATTAATTCCATCCAGGATGTGGCATCCTTGCAACATGATCTTGACAAACTGGCAATCTGGGCAGCTAAGTGGCAAATGAGATTCAATGTTGATAAATGTAAAGTCATGCACCTGGGATGTAAAAATATCCAAGCCACTTATACCCTTAATGGGACAGCACTAGGCAAATCCATTATGGAAAAGGACCTTGGAGTCCTTGTAGATGATAAACTTGGCTGTAGCAAGCAATGCCAGTCAGCAGCATCAAGGGCAAATAAGGTCTTGAGTTGTATTAAAAGGGGCATAGAGTCAAGGGAGGAGGGGGTCATTCTTCCACTGTATAGAGCACTGGTAAGGCCCCATCTAGAATATGCCGTACAGTCTCCATCACTCAAACAGGACATTATTGTATTAGAGAGGGTACAGAAAAGGGCAACTAAGCTGGTAAAAGGTATTGAAAATCTTAGCTATGAGGAAAGACTGGCCAAATTGGGGATGTTCACGCTGGAGAAGAGGCGCTTAAGGGGTGATATGATGACTATGTATAAATATATAAGGGGATCATATAATAATCTCTCTAATGCTTTATTTACCAGTAGGTCTTTCCAGCTGACACGAGGTCACCCATTCCGATTAGAAGAAAAGAGGTTCCGCCTAAATATTCGGAAGGGGTTTTTTACAGTGAGAGCTGTGAAGATGTGGAATTCCCTCCCTGAATCAGTTGTACAGGCTGATACATTAGATAGCTTTAAGAAGGGGTTGGATGGCTTTTTAGTAAGTAAGGGAATACAGGGTTATGGGAAATAGCTCATAGTCCAAGTTGATCCAGGGACTAGTCCGATTGCCATTTTGGAGTCAGGAAGGAATTTTTCCCCCTCTAAGGCAAATTGGAGAGGCTTCAGATGGGTTTTTTGCCTTCCTCTGGATCAACTGGCAGATAGGTAGTTAATAAAAAAAAAAAAGGTTGAACTCGATGGACATGTGTCTTTTTTCAACCTTACTTACTATGTTACTATGTTACTATGTTACTGTGTTACATTAAAGGGGTTGTTCACCTTTGAGATAACTTTATTATGATGTAGATAGTGATATTCTGAGACAATTTTCAATTTGTTTTCACTTTGTATTATTTGTTTTTGAGTTATTTAGGTTTTTATTCAGCAGCTCTTCAATTTCTTAACCAATCTGGTAACTAGGGTCCAAATTACCCTAGCAACCATGCATTGATTTGAATAAGCGACTGGAATATGAATAGGAGAGGCCTGAATAGAAGGATCAGTACGAAAATAAAAAAGTAACAATAACAATACATTTGTAGCCCTACAGAGAATTTGTTTTTTAGATGGGATCACTGACCCCCATTTGAAAGATGGGCAGAGTCAGATGAAAAAGGCAAACAATTGAAAACCTATGAAAATAACAAACAATGAAGGCCAGTTGAACAGCTGTTTAGAATTGGCCATTCTATAACATAATAAAAGTTACCTTAAAGGTAAACAACTTTAAAAACCTCCTCTCCATCGGAAAGATCAGGTTTTTCTTACTTTTTACCAGTTGAGTTGCCCTTCACTGCACACTCTCTAATTCACTAATGTCTCATTTGAACAATGGAGACCAAAAATCTACAGCATATTCTAGATGGGGCCTTACCACCACACTGTACAGTGCAAGGAGAAATCTCCCCCGAATCTATTCCCCTTTCAATACAGCTCAAGACCTTGCTTGCCCTTGAAGTTTCTTATTATTTAAATGTGGCTCACGTGTAAAAATGTTGGGGAACCCTATCCTACACCAATAAGAAGGCCATGCATGTGGGGGCTTAGGAATCATCTGCTTTATTTATTCTTCTAAAATGAATGTCACATTTTAAATTTAAAAAGTTTATATGAATTTAATAAAATATTGGGTCATTGAAGAAAAAAAAAGAAAATGGTGACTTTAGCATTAAATGAACTAGGATGTATTTTATTAATATTTGTTATTTTGAAGATTGAAAACGGCATCTGTTTGATTAATCTTAATTAGAAAAAGCAAAATAACTTAGCTTTGATTAAGCATGTTCCATAAAAACTCTTTTTTTTTATGTCTTGTGAAATGCCAATAAATTATTTATGTGAACCTCTGATAATGAAAAATGCCTCTGACGTGCTATGGGTCAAGATTGGCTTCTCACTTGGGTCCTTAAGCCAGACGGTGCATTTTAAGCTAAAACAGTGCAAAGCAAGTATTACAGGGTCTATCATCCTGTCGCTGCAGATACAAAACTAAGCTGCCATGTGAGGAGAAATGAATTCTGTCATTACTGGAATCCAATTTTCTTCCTGACATAAACACAATAGGAAGATATTAGGATTGCAACGAGCAGGAGGGATGTAGGCACGGTGTCGCTAATAGAGAAAACTTAATTAAATACAAACTGCACAAATAAAAACTATTTTTTTGTTTTTTGTTTCCAAGCCATTACCCAAGTACTAAGAGAACATCTCTAGTCCCAAGTCTTTTCTTGTTTTTGGTTTCATTTGAATTAACTGTGTGACTACTTATTGATTTCTGAACTAGAGTAACCCATTTATATATTGTTAGATGGCAATTTTAGGTTATAGATGAAAGGGGATTTCTGTCTGAAGCACATGAAAAAACAGGGGCTACTTGTGAGAAAAATTAAGTTATTTTTAGCCACACTTCCCTGCTGTTTGTTGAACTGCAACTAGGGTTAACAAACAAGATAGTTGCCAAAAGCCAATATAGGCACTACCACAGTAAATAGGATATCAATAGTATATATAAACATGGGTGCATTTCCATAAGAAAACCAATTCTGTGAGTCTCTCCAAAAAGTTAATTAATAGTAATTAAAAGTACAAAAATATTTATTAGGACATAATAAATGGAGGCCTAGCACGTTTCGTGCCTATTGGGGCAAACCATTTGAGCAAAGCTCTGTACATGTCTTATATAGGGGTGTGATCCATCAAGACTACATATATCACAACCAATCACAAGGTGCAAAACTAAATTAATAATATAAATATCTAATTACATACAGACTTCCCACATAAAGTTACCAAATACCCACATATAACTGGAAAAAAAACAGAAGATAAATATGCAAATAGTTACAAAACAAAACAAAAAACAAAAAACAAAAACAAAAAAAAAAAAAAAATATATATATATATATATATATATATATATATATATATATATATATATATATATATATTATTATGAATTATGATAAAAGAAGAAAAAAAACATAAATAGATAAATCCTTGAAGGATTAAATAAAATAAAATATAACATTTTTACTTTGATATCAGCACAAATATTAGAATGTTTAACACCAATTTTAAATAACTATTATATTGTGCTATATTATATTCTAATATTGAGATACTGTCCTGTTGGTGGAAAAGCACTAAAAGTTGTAGTCAAACACATTAAATACTTAGAGGGTTTTAAACTTTTGCCACAGAGTGAAAGCCTGTCAAAAGACATGCAATTATAACCCATTATTTTATGGAGCAAAATTCCTCATGGTTGGAAAAATTACATACATTTTAATCAGATAGGTTAAAATACTTTCAAGTTTGTAATTTTTATACCCAGACTTGATTGATCACACCACTATATAAGAGGTACCTATGTACAGAGGTGTGCTCATTTGCCTATGAGTAAGTGCCCCAATAGGCACGAAATGCATTTCCAAGCAAATAAAAAACTGAAGATCTTCTTAGGGGAACAACCATTGCCCACAGGTGAAGAGGAATGTGAAGAGGAACGTGAAGTCTTGATGGATCAGCCATTGCAGGCTCTTGATGAGTGGGACATAACGGAGGCACAAAATAAGTAGCAAATAGCAGAGAGTCTGAGAGGTGCTGCATCTGAAGCAGTCAGGAACTTGAAGCTTTCTCAGCAAGATTGAATGGCATATGATTATCTTGCTGCTCTTCAAATTGTGTTTGGCAGACTTGAAAATGTAGAGGATCTCTACTACCAGCTGAAATGTACTTTCCAGGGGGAGGTAGAAAAGTTATTTGATTACATCCAACACCTTGATAAGATTATTCACCAAATCGCAATAGAGAAAGGTATAGATACCAAAGAAGGGGATTATGTAAGAATGGAGCAAATATTCCAAGAAGGACCCTATTGTGATCAAGCTAAGGACCCAAGGAGGTGGGGGGACCATCTGGTCCATTGATCTGGTCAAGTGGGTTCGGGAAGAAGAAGCCATGCTAGAAGCTAAGGGAGCTACAGCAGACCCAGTGGCAGGTCATACAACTGGATTGGTAAATGCTGTTGACACCAACCAAAGGATGGCCCAGTTAGAGCAGACGTTCAACAAGCTGGCTGAGCTGATGACACAGGTGGTTTTCCAATCTCTTAAGCAGCCAATACAAAAAACGTCTAAATACAGAAGTCCAGCTGGACAGTCCAATGCTTCACATATCAAGCAAACTCGCTGGACCAGTAATATTCTACTGCTGTGGTGGAGAAGGCCACCTAAAGAGAAAATGCCTCTCAAAAGCAAAGGACCACCCAAAGCTGCAGGAAAATGTCAGGGTCTCTAAGTGAAGAAGCTGACTAAGAGCCCATCCCAGAGTTGCTCCATCCAGAGCCAGAAAAGCAGTAAAGTGACCAAGTCTGTGAAGACAGTGAAAAGTCAACCATTACATGCCAGATAAGAGCAGACTCAACTGAATAGGCTGAAGAAAGGGTCCATTGCCTATTGTCCCTAATTGAAGATTGATTGAAGGCATTTATGCTGAAAACCTTTTAGATACTGGTGCTCAAATGACCCTGCTGTATGAAGATTTCAACAGACAATACCTAAATCACATACCTCTGCAAATCCTGGACAAACAGTTATAGATTTGGATCTTAAGTGACCAGAAGGTGCCTTATCAGGGTTTCCTTTCAGTCACGCTGGAATTCTGTCAGAAGGTGGCAGGGATGGCAAAATTTATGGAGACACTGCAGTGTGCAAATGACCCTTCAATCTGGGAAGAATGCTCTGGTAGTGGGAACCAACACAGCTGTTGTATGGAGACTACTTGACCACCTGGAGACAACAGAGGGGACAAAATATGGTAGTTGCTACAGAAAAGATCACTTGTATTCCAGCTAAGTTGAAGATGAACTGGGACAACCCTGGATCCCATGTTAAGTTTTAGAGTGACTGTGATTTTAATCTGCCCAACGGGGAAGATCTGCTTCCAGAAACCATCCCAGTAGAACACTTGAAAAAGAATGGAGGAATGGTGAAAGTGGGGCCGAGAAATGCCACAGGTCAGCCAGCAGTGATTCAGCCCGCACTCTGGTGGGAAAAATGTATGCTGCCTCTCCAGTACTGGCATCCCATCTGAGGAAGGAACCACATACACATTGGCCTCATTGGAAAATTCACCCATCCCAAAGTACTAGAAGTCTCGGATGAAGAGACATTTGTAGGAACAGAATGAGATGTTCTCCAAAGATGACTTTGACGTGGGTTATGCGATCAGCACTCAGCACAGATTTTGGTAACGGGAGGATGTCATTCTTAGAAAGGTCCTGAAGACTGATGAAGACCACAACAAACAGTTAGACCTCTACAGAGACATATGACACCCTGGGAACGAGTCACATGTTTGTGTCCACTGTTCGAAAATCTACCATTGCCCTTGTTCGCTGTATTATGATGCCCATTGGTAACATCCCAGCCCAGATATAATACAGAAAGTAGTATGCCATGGTGGAAAAGATTGTTCAGTTAATAAGATGTTACTGTTTAACTCTATGTATTGATGTTAGCATATAATGATCATGCTTTGTTCTGTCTGCATACTGATACACGTGTTCCAAATTGGTGTCACAAGCACGTGACAGTTATAATGAAGCGGGCGAATGTAGCACACTTAGGGGCAGATTCACTAAGGGTCGAATTTCGAAGTTAAAAATACTTCGAAATTCGACCCTCGAATTGAAATCCTTCGACTTCGAATATCGAAGTCGAAGGATTTAGCGCTAAACGTTCGATCGAACCATCGAACGATTTTTCGTTCAATCGAACGATTAAATCCTTCGAATCGAACGATTCGAAGGATTTTAATCCAACGATCGAACGAAAATCCTTCGATCAAAAAAAGCTTAGCAAGCCTATGGGGACCTTCCCCATAGGCTAACATTGACTTCGGTAGCTTTTAGCTGCCGAAGTAGGGGGTCGAAGTTTTTTTTAAAGGGAAAGTACTTCGACTAACGAATGGTCGAATAGTCGAATGATTTTTACTTCGAATCGTTCGATTTCGTTCGATTTCGATCGAATTCTAACGAATTTAACCAATTCGATGGTCAAAGTACCCAAAAAAAACTTCGAAATTCGAAGTTTTTTTCAATCGAATCCTTCACTCGAATTTAGTGAATCGGCCCCTTAATGTTTGTATCTGTAAGACTGCTGAGTAATGTATTCCCCTGTGCCTTCCACTACAGTACAGAGGAATTATTTAATGCTTAAACCTGCAAGAAGGAAGGGATTCTCCAGTCAATCATCAGGGGGACAGTCTGGGTCCTGCCCACACAGCCAGGAACAGTGTGCCCCTTAGTGCCCATTCCAGCATTTAGTGATAAGCACTGAATCAGGAGCCACAGCTGGCCCATTGGGCAGTCAGACAGTTAAGACAGTGCCCTGATGTCGGCTGTGCCTCATTTATCTCATTCAAACATGTAAGGTACAGGGTAGGTAGGGGCAAGAGGAGGGACATTTTACATGCATCCCCCATCTGTTCTTCACTAATAAAGTGCTGACTAACTCACAGGGAGGCACAGTCTATCTAACGGGACATTAAAATAAATGATGGATTTAAAAAGCAGTTGCTTTATAAATATTACTGTAATTTTTACTTTTTAATGTGGTTGTGTTGCCTTGTAAAAAATATAATTTCACAAAATGCTTATGTTATAGAGATATTTTAGCTGTTAACATGAGCAATGACAAGTATGCTTCATTCCAAAGTTATTGGAAATGAATTTTGAAAAACAGGTTTAAAATTTTTTATTTGCCATACCAACTATTGACCAGGGTTTTCCCGCAAGGCTACAAGAACAGACTGATTTTTGTTGCAAATAACATGAAGAAAATTGAACTGAAATAACTTGTGATGGAAGCATCTCCAAACTTTTTGTTGTATTTGGCAACAAGTGCTCAAAAACATAATTTTTTATTGAAAAGAAAGACAGACAGACTATATGGTCCAAATGCATTAAAGTCATCAATGGGCATCTGAATAATTTTGATGCGCGCCATTTTTTTTTGACATGACAGATTTTTCGCCGGCTAATTGTCGCCGCAGTTTCACAAATTAATTTGCTTGAGGCAAAATGCGGAAAATTTGTGTCGCTATACATAATGTGCATTAATACTATTTAGAAATTATTAATTAGAGAGGGTAATAGTCATGGTACTGGCAGATTATTGGAAGACAGAGAGAGGTAGTTGTGAAACTGGACTCATGTTACAGTAGACATACTAGATTTTTACATTTAACACCATTGTACTGGCTCTCAGACCTCCTCTAGACATCACTGAAAAATACTCTGCACACATAGCACATATAACAGGCAAAAAATGAAGTACTGTCAGCACTGTTCATTGGCACTATCTTAATTTGCATCAGTTCCAGCCAGTAATCAATCAGGCAACTGTAAATGACATGAGCTATTAGCAAATTAACTTTTAGCTCAGCTTTCACCTAGCTGTCTTAACTATCCAATCATCTTTCCATTTCTGTTTATGACACCATTACCAGACAAAGTCCTCACTATCTTTCTCTGAAAAAGCTGGATTCTAAATCAGTCTCTGGTTACCTGGTAAGGGAGCAGCGACAGGGATGCCTACTGCTGTCATTGTAGGGATGCTCACAGTCTTCTCGCGTGTGTCAAATGCGTGCACAAATCGTCCGGTCTTCTGCTTGTCTCGTCCATTACTGAGCCATGGTGCAATGACGATGCATGGTGTGACATTACCTTGTAGCGAAAATCTGTCTATTTAAAATTGCTTCTAGCATAACTCCAATTGTTGGTCTATGCTTTATAGTACCTGGGTGCATTCTTTACTGTCTGGACTGACTCTTGCCTATCTGACATCGCTAGAACTCTGCCTGGACTGACTTCTAACTGGTTCCCAAAAGTGGTTAATACAAATGTCTCTTAAACATCTATCTACTCTACATACAGCAGACTAAAGTTGGCCATACGTGTTCAGATTTCATTTGCCATACAACAAACTTTCGGATACTGATCGTACATTTTAATGCAACCACCTGAAACTAACATTCACATTTAAATGGTAGGATTAAAGTCCTAAAAATAACAAATCTGAATTGCCAGACAACAATCGTTTGAAAATCATGTCCTGGAAATACATTTTAGGTCACCCATGGCATTGTCAGAAAGGCAATACATGCAAAAGATATTATCGTTATCCGCCAGAAATATTCTAACCCTGATATTCTAAACAACTGATAATCATTAGTGATGGCTGAATTTCTCGTTGCCGAATTTCCAGCAAAATTCGCGAAACGGCAAAAAATTTGTGAATATCATGAAATCGGAAAGTTCGCGGAAAATTCATGAAATTCGAACGTTTTCATGAAAAATCGTGGCAAAATTTTTTTTCACTAAAACATAGTGAAATTCGAATGTTTTCACACAAAAAATGTTTAATTCAAACGATCTCACAAAAAATTGTGAAATTTGATCGTTTTCACAAAAAACGTGACATTCGAACGTTTTCATGAAAAAAATTTGAAAAACAGAAATTTTCACCAGCGAATTTTCGCAGGAGATTTGCAAATTTATTCATGGAAATTCGCCGGAAATTCATGCAAGCCTAATTTATTCGCCCATCACTAATATTCATGTATCAGTATCATGTATGATCATACATCAGTATGGTCAGCTTTACTTTCAACATCCTGAGTTTCCTCCACTAGCAAGGCCTCATTTATTATAGTCTCACCCCTTTTCGCCTAATTGCAAGAACCTTCCAAAATCACGTAAAATGGATGTAAAAAGCCCAGGGAATAATCAAGAGTATCTTGTGTAAACATGTAGGTGTTGTAACTCACTCTGATTACTTTCCTCTTCAGTGTTATGTTATTCTGTGGCAATGCCCACAAAAAAATTGGATTTTTCAAAATATAAAAAGCTTGTTTTATATATACTGTATATATATATATATATATATATATATATATATATATATATATATATACATATATAAACCCTGCCTTTTTCCCTCTAATTGCATTTTTTTTAATTTATTATCTGTAGAGCAACTTCAATTCTGAAATTATACATCCTGTATAAAAGGAATCAAACTTAATTGCTTCAGAGAATATATCTGCCAATGAATTACTTGTAGCTTTGAACAAAAGCAATGTTTACTAAACATCTTACCACAATAAATCAATGTACAGAAAATTTTTAATTTTGAAAAAAAAAGACGGCGATTAATATAAGAGACAAATTCACATCAAAGCATTCAATGTATATTGTCATTTCAAAGGAAAATTACAGTTTTGTCAAATAGAGTTTTCATTTACAAAAGAGGTACCAGCAAAATGTTATATAAAAGGGAATCCCATTTCACAAGGCTGTGCAATATGGGGCTAATAAACTCTGCTTGCTTTGACAGAAGAGAGAAAATTCCTTTTGTGGGTTCCTATTCTGTTCCTATTCTCACCAAGCTTATTGATGATTTTACTGACAAAAATAAGGATATTAATGAGCTGGAAAGAGTGCAGAGATGTGCAAATATACGCGTGAAAGGAATGAAATAATTCAACTATGAAATAAGTCTCTCAAAGTTGGGGTTGTTTTCTCTAGAGAAAAGGGACTTGGCAGTGGATGTGAATTTGTGAGTTTAGTTGTGGTTTCAAATACCTCAAAAACCACTAAAATCCAACCTTTAATAAATAAGTCTCTTGATGTCAACAACAAAAAAAATAAATCTCTATGTTCTTTGCAACTTTTACTGAGAAAAAAAACTCCCTTAAAGATATCCCTCAGATATGCCAAAGATCAGTTGGTACCACTTGGTTCATTCTCCGCATAATGTTGGCCTGCAAGTTTGGATGATCTGACAGCCATATTCAAGCCACTCATAGTTTGAGGAGGCAGAATATTCATTTTGGGTCTGGCACCGGTACTTTATGTAAAGAGCCATTATAAGAATTCATCATCTCAGGCACATATCGAGGTGCACAGAAAGTAGTACACATGCTGTCACTTTGCTAATGGAATACCTGAATTGAGTCATTCCTAATTTTGGTTCATAGATCCACCCACTTCCCCACCATTAAAGTTAAATGTGTTGAATGCAAAGCCAGTATCAGTGAAGGCAAGTCTAGAAACGAGAAAAACCTTGTATAAATAAAATAATCTGAATTCATTCTATTGCTTCTTATACATGTGGGTGCTGATTTATCAAAAGTTGAGATTTTGATAACAGCCTATCAGTCTATCAGTCTGATGGCATTTATATCAGATTGGATATGTAACATCTGATAGAATTGGTGATAGAATTACGTGGCATGGGGACTCCTCCTTTTGTTCAGACATTCCACTGAAACCCATTGTTATTTACCTTAATGAAACACAATGCGATGAACTCAAACCGCTTTATTGGCAGGGCCCGGATTTACATAACAGGCACCCCCAGGCCTGCTGTCATTCGTCACAGCCATCCCCTACCTTTTATTTTTTCAAATTTTCATCAACAGGACCAGAGCAATGCGGACTGGCACACAGGAAATTTTAAAAACAATTGTATCTCTTGAGAACCCCCAGTGTTTCTGAACCAATGTGAGTGTGGTTGGGCAGCATGCTGCCCCCTAAAATCCTGCCACCCTAAGCGCAGGCCTTGGTGGCCTTTCCAAAAATCCATACCTCTTTATTGGTGTCCAACATCATGCAGGGTACAGCTTATGGTTCAAACTGGGGCACTGATTGCCAACAAGGGTATCACACACACATTTGGTACTCATGCACAGGCACATTATTCTCCCCACCATAGACTCCAGGGTCTTTATAATGCAAGATGCATTGGCAGAAGTGTCATTAGCTGTACAGGGCCCACCTTCTTGCTAAGGAGCTCTTTCCCCAGATTCTCTGACGCTACCTCACCTATCAGGCCCAAGCTTCTCTCGTAGGCTCTTTACTAACCTACTCGTGAACGCTCACTTCCCTATGCCTGGTGTACAGTCACCTCAGGGCTCTAGCCACCTATTACTCCTTGTTGGGACAACAAGCTGTCTGTGCTCGCTGGCCCACTCTACATTTCGCTCCTAAGTGAACTTACTTGTCGCTTCTATCTGTTAGCTACCCCTACGTTCCCAACCTTCCCAAGGGTCTGGTCACTACGGTCTGTTCCTGCTGCTTGATCTTCCAGGCCACAAAGAAGAAGTGCCTCAGCAAGGCACTGTCTAATTGATGCTCACAAGTGGACTTAGCTCCACCTGCTGGCTGCACTGCTGCATAGCTTAACTATTTATATTATAAAAATAAACTGTTTATTTTTACCCCTTTACAAGTCCCTGTCTTCTGTTCAGAACTGAGCACTGCTATGCCATCAAACGGCGTAGTTCACTTGCACCGAAAGTGGTGCAAAAGTTACTCATGCACCAAACATCGGAGGTGATGCCAGTGAACACCAGATATTATGCCAGGCAAACTGAAGTATTTGGCACAATGCTACCCTATTTGCAGCACACCCAGTTGTGTTCATTTTTCCGAATCAGCACCGAATTGCAATAGGCACAGTGAAATTCTTTCAAGAGCATTGCCCCACTGTTACCAGAACAATGTTGGAATTCTGGTGGGGAAATCTTGCATTGCAGGAAAAAGCATGGCACTTGCACTTTGCGTACTGCAGACATACTTGTGATCTTTGGTGTCCACCAAAGACATGTGTGTCTATTGTTAAGGACCTTACATCCATTTCCTAAATATATTCACGTGTGCAATTTTGTCAAAACAGCAATTCTATTAAATCTCAAATTAACTGGTCCCAAAGTGTATCTTCACACTTCTACTGCATTAAATTATTTTACCTTTTACTCTCCATCTTCCTTTCCAAGCGGTACCTGCTCTCTAGAATGTTTTTCATTAATCCTAGTCTGACACATAGAAAATTGGGTTTCTTAACATAATTCTCAATGAACCTTACATTTACTTTTACTAGAAATCCTTTTAATTGTGTCATTAAAGTTGATGGTCTGTAAAAATAAGGCCTACCAAGTATATAAAATTACCGGAAAAGTTGACTGAGAATCTATGTTTTATTCTATGGGAGTAAACAAAAAGATGGCAATATTCAATTATGGGAGGTAGATAGGGAGGTAGAAATGTATATTTACCTAGAGGAGATGAAAGTACTATAAACGGTAATGTCACATTGAGTTTGCTGTTTCTTATTATTGCTTCTGAATGAAAATTGGTTTCATTGCAGCCCTTTAATTTCATATTATTCCCATTATTTTTTTAATCACAAATATAATCCTTTATTATGCTGTTATATAATGTTTACCTGGCTCAATTCAATGTCTGTATTATAATTTAGCATGTATATTTTACTATTCATGTATATGGAACATTCCTAAATGCATATTAGGGTGGATCATTCCCCTGAGTTTTGCTTTGATTAGCCATTGTGAGTGGATTAACATGAAATGACTTAGATTTGGACTAAAGTTATAAGTGGTGTAGCCCAGGGTAATGAATTTGGGTTTACTCTTATTTAAGCTGTTTATTAATTACTAAGATATACTGTAGCAATGCAAAGTTGGCTGATGGTGGAAAATATCAATAGTATATTCTTTTGAAGGGAGTCTGAAACGACTATTTATGTGTAATTCATAAAAAAAGAAAGGCTTGTTTATATATGCTTTCAAAAGTATCAGTAACACTAAGGGGGTTATTTACTAACTCTAAATCAAAAATCATGTGATTTGTGATTTTTTTTTTATAAAATCAAACTTTTAAAAAATCACACATTTTTCGGAATTTATTAAACCCTGAGAATGGAAAAGTTTGAATCAGAAAATCCGGCATCTCAGACCTCAGTGTTGTTGCATATAACTCAAAGAGGGAGAAGGCGCAATGATTTTTTGATGTGCGCTGGGTTTCGTGCAAAAACTAGAAGTTTTCAGAGTTTTCGGGTGAAAAATCTAAAAAAATTGTGGAAATCAGATGAAAAATCCCAAAAATTTGTGAAAATCAGATTTTTTCCCGCAAAGCAAATTTTTGAGAAAATGTAATAATAAATAAGCATAAAAAAACAAGCGGATTTGATTGAAGTTTGCAGCAGAAAATATTGAGATAAATTCAAACTTTATCAAAAGTCGAATTTCCAATTCAAGTGAGTTTTTAAAAACTCCCCTAAACTCCCATAACTTCGACCAATCAAAATTTATTTAAAAAATTTAATTTTTAAAACTCGGATGAATGGAATCAACCCAAAAACTCGAATAAAATTTGATCTAATTCAATTAGAATTTTAAAAACTTGATTCGAGTTTTTTCTCCAAAAAAACTTTAATGTAAGGAATGCAGCAAACAGCTCAAAACTTATCCCCGGCCTTGGTTTCGAAGGATCACAAAATGTCAATTCTGCCAAAACTTTTGTATTTGTTTGAGACGCTTCCAATCACAGTTACTTTCAAGACATTATGCCATAATATCATCTGGGGCAACCAAAGACAGAATTTCGGCAGCAATTTTTATAAGGCCCTGCAGACTAGGAGGCCTGGGAATCCCCTGCTTTTGGAGATATTATGAAGTAGCCCACATCAGACAAATCTTAGCATGGTCACAATGGCAACCTAACACCAAATAGGGCCTAATTGAGAACTCTATGGTCACTTCATCTCATTTGAACTATTTAATCTGGTCAACACACTGCCAGTTAGCTGGGGAAACTACACTCCTATCCTCAACGTGGCACACTCTATCACTTTGGTATGCAACCAGACAGAAACACAAACTCATATCTCCCAAATGACTTAACACACTGTTTCTGGGCAATTGAGACTTTTAGCCAGGAACCCATGGTTACTTCATTAATAAATGGGAAGACAGGATTACCCAAAATGTAGGAGAGTTGCTGAACCCCTTAACAAAAGAGATTTTACCCTTCAACGATCTTGCCCAAAAGCTGCCCCGGAGTGTGCTAAAGCTTTTTGAATATTTTCAAATGAGGCATTTTGTTAAACCTTACAGCGACACTGCAAAAATAAATTCACCAACACCCTTGGAAGCAGGCCTCCCACAAAGAGGGCTAATCTTCAAAATGTACCAAATTCTGTCTGACCCTCAGGATGATCCACCCTCAAGCCTGAAATACATGATTAAATGGGATGCACACTTTACATAACCATTATCTGATCATGATTGGTCTGCTATTTGGCAAAATGCAAAGAGAATGTCAGCATGTTCAAGACAAAAAGAACACATTTATAAAATTCTCATGTTCTGGTATAAAACCCCAGCCAAGCTCCACATGCTTTTTCCGGACCAATCTCCACTATGTTGGAGAAACTGTGGCAAAATAGGCACCATTCCACACATATTTTGGATTTGTCCAGCAATAACTTCACTGTGGTCTGAGGTCTCAGACTTATTGAGCAAGGTACTATGATTCCCTACCCCAACTGACATATGCACCTTCTTGCTGGGTAAACCATTTTCCAGAGTACGCAAAACCACCCAGACCTTGATAAATCAGATTCTTAAGCTACTCGGATATCTATAGCAGCCCACTGGAGGTCAAATACTACTCCCACTAATCTAACGTTGAGTAGAGGCCAATAAGGTTTTTGAGCAAGGCATTGCCAAACTCCACAACACCATCCCTCTTTCTCTAGAGGTATGGACACCTTTAAGCTACTATCCTCAGAAGACTGAATCTGGATATCCCTTCTAACTTAAATAAAATGCCAGTGTTGCCCCAACTTTATTCTTTTACTCTTCTCCTCCAATTTAACTCTCAAATTGTATGGACACCATGAAGATCAAACTTACGTATATATGTTGTTTTCTTTTTCTTCTTTTATGTTCTCTTTATTTTTTTTTTGTTTTACATATACAGAACTACAGCCATGTATCAATGTTTTGCTTTGACTTTTGGATGTAAAACAGTATTATGATTAATGAAAAATTTAAGTTACAAAAAAAAAAAATTATCCCTGGACCTTAATGTTCTTAAAGAGCTAGAGTCTGATAAATCTTGATAATCGAATTAAAAAAATATCAAATCGACTTTGAATACCTCCCTAGTCAAATTTGACAGTTTTGATGATAAAAAAACTGCAGTATGCAATGGCTATGTCGTGTTCATTTTCAATCTATGTAAAGAAAATAAATTAAAAACAAACATCTGTTTTATATGATCTGTATTTTCAATTGCAGCTGCATGTATTTATTAGTAATTAACATTTTCAGAATTTAAATGGGTTGTTCACCTTTAAACTAACTTTAAGAATAATGTCGAGAGTGACATTGTGAGGCAATTTGCAATTGATTTAAATTTTTTTTATTATTTGTGGTTTTAGAGTTATTTAGCTTTTTATTCAGCAATCTGGTTGTTAGGGTACAAATTACCCTTTCAACCATGCATTTTAATAAAAGACTGGAAAATGACTAGGAGAGATCCTGAATAGAAACATGGGTAATAAAAAGTATCAATAACAATATATTTGTAGCCTTGCAGAGCATTTGTATTTAGATGGGGTCAGTGAGCCCAATGTCATAGCTGAAAAAAGTCAGAAGAAGGCAAATAATTACAAAAAAAAATAAACAAAATAAATAATGGAGACAATTGGAAATTGCTTTCAATTGCCCATTCTGTAACATACTAAAAGTTAACTTTAAGGTGAATAACCATGTATTGAAATACTCCATTCTGCTGTTCTTTCCATATACTGTAGGCCTTATAATATAATGGATCTTGTTTATGTGCCTGAACACAAATTCTTCTATTTTTGGGAGGCTTACGTTCCAGAGATTCTGTAACATTTTTGTGGAGCTAACAATGCTTTACAAGATATCTAGGTAGGAGTGGCAAAAATACCAAGTATGCCATCAGTCATGTCAATTCTTTCTATACCAAAAAAAAAAGTTTTAAATAGCTTTAATTTGGTGTTAGAATAATATTAAAAGAACCTTACATGTACCTATAATGACAATAAAAGAGAGATATTCTAAAAACACCAAAATTATCCATAAAGCAGTTGGTAATAGTGCTTTTTTTTTAAACTTTATTTTTTTCCTTTGATGAACCCAAAGTGGGTCTCTATCTAGTATACAGGTATGGGACTTGTTATCAAGAATGCTCAGGACCTGGAGTATTCCTGATAAAGGATCCTGGACTGGTATTAGCTGAAAAAGTTCACATTATTCATTCACAGCATGTATTTAGAATACGCAAAAGTTCATTTAAACTTTAAGTTTTTCTTCCCTTTATTGCTCTGGTAAGCAATCAGTTTTCCCCTGAATTCACCTAGTTTGGACATTTACACATGATCTATATTTGAAGCATCGATCATCTCTGTGCAGCATAATTGTCTTTTGCAACTCTGTAATTATGCAAGTCATGTAGTCTTAATTGAAAATGCAAATGCTGAGTACAAGCTATTTTATTTTAACCCATTTATAATAAACTGGTAAGCTGTCTATCATTTCCAGCTACATCTCTTGCTTCTGGCAGCTCATTTAAATTGATATTTAAAAAGGAATAAAAAGTGACCTGCTTAAATGAGAAGTACATTCATTTGCAAGTGGTTGCTTTTTTAGATTCACATTTTGCTCACTTTCTGGGTACCAAGTCACCATTGTGCTTAATTTTCTGTCTCTTTTGTCCTAGACAAGATGGGTAAAGTACAAACTGCACAGGCAGTTAAAAATGTATTTATTCTTTGAAAGTACATTGTGAAAAGGAAATAATGTCTCTATCAAATAAATATATTGTGTATTAATAATTATGATTAGTTGTTAGCATTTTATTTTTATTACTTTTATTCTGGGCTGCACTAAACTCAGGGGGAGGTTTTAAGCATACTGGGGTGCAAACTGGCACACATAGTTGATCCCTTCCCTTGCTTCCCTTGAAAGAGTGGACCTTTAATTCTTTTCTTTTTCCACTTTACTTCTTTTAAATCTTTTTTCCTGACCCTCCCTTTTCTTTTCAAGTTTTGTCCAAATTTCACTCCCTTTCCATCTTCTCTGCCTCCATCCCTCATTATGACAGTTATATATTGTCCCAATAATGTGTAAATCAAGTTCCTGGCAATGTTGCTTCATGGCTTCCCTATTTTATATAATCAAATCTGCCTTCTCTCATTCAGTATCGTCATCAGCAGCTTCAATAATTCTGCAACATGTAATCTTCTGTCCCTTACTACTGCTTTTGGACTCTCAACTGTGCAGCACTCTCTGATGGACACTGCATTCACAAATAATATTTCTGCAAACTTTCCTCTTTGTGATCACAATCTTTACTCTCATCTCACTTCTACCGCAAGAAACGTGCACACAAAGACAAAAACAAATATATCAACCTAATGTGCGGTCTCCTTTGCCATCTTAAAACTTATATATGATATTGCCCAGCACATCTCACCACAGACAGCCGGAATCCCAGCTTTGAAACAAACAGTTCTAGAAATGCAAAGCATCACTCACAGAAGTCAACATCTTAAAGGAAAACTATACCCCCCAAACAATGTAGGCCTCTATAAAAAGATATTGCATAAAACAGCTCATATGTAAAATCCTGCTTCATGTAAATAAACCATTTTCATAATAATATACTTTTTTTAGTAGTATGTGCCATTGGGTAATCATAAATAGAAAATTGCCATTTTAAAAAATAAGGGCCGCCCCCTGGGATCGTAGGATTCACTGTACTCACAAACAAACCATACATGTTAGGTCACATGAGCCAATTAACAGACAGAGTTGTGTCTTTTGCTTCCATACTTCTTCCTGTTACAGTTAGAGTTGAAGTATTTCTGGTCTGGTGATCTCTGAGACAGCACAGAGACCATCACGAAATGGTGGCTCAAGGCAAGAGATGTAAAACGACAATATTTACTTAAATATATATTCCAGTTTGGTAAGATTCTTTAATATGCCACTTAATATGATATGAACTATCTGTTGCTTAAGTGTTCATTTTGGGGGTATAGTTTTCCTTTAAATTACCAGTTACCACCCTGAAGTCTGTTTTGCCATGTAGGTATATTTCAGAACATTGGCATCCACTTGTTCATCTTATCTTAAATATGTGTCAGACTTTCCTCCTTTCTAGGCCTACCTCCACCTGTCCCCTCTTTATCATTACTTATTGAAAAGTCCCTAGAGAAGATAGATGCAATTAGACATTATATGACAATATTTAATCCCCTGACACAGAACTTTCACTTATGCCACAGTGTTTCAATTCTCTTCAGTTAGTGAGGAGGAAAAATCTTCCCTTCTCTCCTACTCATGCCCAACCACATGCCCTCTTGATCCAATCTTTAGCCTGTACCTTATCACTCTAATAAAAGCTCACTTCATTCCTGAACATCAAGTTACTGTCCTATCCTTCACCTTCCCCAATCTTTCAAACTTCTATAAAATGTTTTCTAGAATTGTGATCAACTTTCTATATACCAACTCTTTTCTTCATCATCTCCAATGATCTGTCTTTGTTCTCAGTCCTTGTCGCCCTTCACCCATTGTCTGCTTTTGACACCATGGTACATAATTCTTTTGTAGTCTCTCTCTTTAGGCATACAGGATAAAACAATGTCCTGGCTTAGGTTATAGAACTACTCCCTGTCTCTTTGCTAGAGGAAATATTATCATCATTTGAACTTTGTGATGGGGTCCTCAGGCTTTGGAATCTGTATGAAGTATAGCAAATTATAAAATTCGCTATTGCTATTTTACCGTCATGTGAGGGGCAGAAGAAGAAGAAGTGTTCGCAAAGGCTAAATTGTTTGTTTGCAAACATTTTTTCGCATTAAGAACGATTTTTGCATTAGCGACCAGTATTACAATTCCCCATAAGTATTACCCAAGCCATTTGAAAATGCTTTCGCTCTTCCTGAAATCCCCATCATGAAAATCCTTCATGAGAATCTGAAAGATGAGCTGGTCACTCTGGAATTTCCTACTGCTTTTGAAGAATTCATTGTCCTGTTGATCTAATCCCTGGCTCCATGCCTCCTTGGGGAAGAACATATCCCTTATCCATGCCTGAGACCTAGACTATGAAAGAATATAGTCTGGAGAATCTGTCCAAGGGATTCATCAGGAAATATACGTCTCCTGGTTTCTTTTTTGTCCAGAAAAAAGATGGCACTCTTAGACTGTGCATTGATTATCCAGCTTTGAACAAGATAACGTTAAAGAACCGCTATCCCTTACTATTGATTACAGATTTATTCAATAGATTAAGGGGAGACAAAATCTTTACCAAGTTATATCTACAAGGTGCTTAAACCCTTTTTTGTATCCGTCAGGGGGATGAATGAAAGACGGCTTTCAATACCCGGAATGACCATTAAGAATATTTGGTCATGTTGTTCGGCTTATGTAACACCCCTGTGGTGTGTCAAGATTTCTATCAATGATGTCCTTTGTGAGTTTCTGCAGACTTGTGTCATAGTATATTTGGATCTCTTGATCATCTTTTCCAAGTAAAACAGGTTCTCATTGAGAAATGTGAGTTTCACAAGACCACAATTTCATTTTTGGGATATATTTTTTCTTCCTATGGGTTCGAGATGGATCCTGCTAAAGTCTCTGCTGTTCTAGACTGGCCTGTTCCTATGTGTCTGAAAGCCATTCAGTGCTTTTCGGGATTCGCCAATTTTTATCAAGTTCATTAAGAATTTTTCCCAGACAGTGGCTCCTATTAAGGCTCTCACAAAGAAACCTTTTAAAGCTTCATGGACCCCTCAAGTACAGGAGGCGTTCTCAACACTCAAGAAAGTATTTAGTTCAGCTCCAATTCTTCTTCATCCAGATCCTGCCTGGATGTTTATTCTGGAAGTCAATGCTTCTGAGGTGGGAGATGGTGCCATTTTGTCTCAACGAGCGGAGGGACCCTTCATCCGTGTGCTTATTTTTCTCATAGACTTTCTCCAGCTGAGAGAAATTATGATGAGGGCAACTGTGAACTCTTGGCCTTAAACTTGCACTTGAAAAGTGGTACCATCTGCTAGAGGGGACTAAAGAGCCTATTACCATCCTAACAGATCACAAGAATCTAGAATACATTTCCTCGGGTAAGAACCCAATCCTCGTCAAGCCCACTGGGCTTTGTTCTTTTATAGATTTAATTTTTTTATTTCTTATTGGCTTGGCTCAAAGAATGTGAAAGCGGATGCCTTATCCAGATGTCTTGTGCAGAGATAGGGTAATCCTACCCCACCCGCCACTATTATCTCCCCTGAGTATCTCCCCCTTAGTAGTGGTGCCTACTTCACTATTTTGTTAGATTTGTCCAATTTGGAACATCCTCCTGAATGTCTTTTCAGGAAGATCTTTGTGCCTCAGCAAAGGATTGCTCAAGTTCTCATATGGGCTCATTCTTCTAAGGTTTCTGGTCATTCCGACATCAAGAAAACCCACGACTTTGTTTCAATGTATTGTTGGTGGCCTTCACTTGCTAAAGATGTCAAACTCTTAGCATGCACAGTCTGTGCACAACAGAAGACTCCTCCTTCTTTACTGTGTGGCCTTTTCCAACCCCTTCCCATACCTGCTCAACCCTGGCTACATGTGGCTATGGACTTTATGGTGGATTTGCCTAGATCTTTGGATATGACTACTATTTTTGTGGTAGTACAGAGGAAGCCACTTTGGTTTGTGTGTTTGACACAGAATAACTAAACCCAGATATCCCAGTTATCCCATTTGACACAGAAAATTGTAATAAAGCAAACGAGGTGGGGAAAGAATACCAAAAAGCACTTATAGCTGCATAGGTGCCTTTATTCACCGTCACACAAAATGTTTCGAGCTAGGTACAGATGCAGCCACTTTGGTTTGTCTGTTTGACACAGAATAACTAAACACAGATATCCCATTTATCTCATTTAACACAGAAAACTGCGTCACAACATCCCATCTAATTAAAGCATTCACCATTGTGAACAATGGAGCTTTGGTATGCTAATGAAAAGGTTAAATGCATTAAATGAGTTAAGATGACTTAAGATAACACAGTTTCTTCAATTACCCCTGAGTCATGACGCATTTAACTCACAAATCCAAGTGGCTTCATCTGTAGCTCTTTTTCAAGTGTATAAGTCACAACAGTGGAAACAATCAAGAAATAACCATCAACTCCTCCCCCTCTGTTCCTAATGGTCCTGAGGTAATTGCAAGGAGGATTTCATGCCTAACCTCCACAATGAACAGAGTTAACCCTTTGTGAGAAATCCAACATTTTCAAAGTCCCATGTGAAATTCCAATGTGTAAACGTTCTTTAAAGTCATTTAGATCCTTGTGTGTTGTTGCTGAAAATGGAATAAATGAGAGAAAACATACTCTTAACCTCTGCACTGCTCATTAAAGCCTGCAAGAGTTACCATAGCCAAAAAACACTATCAGGCATACTTAAACACAGTAATAAAAACTGTTACATTCTGTTGCAAATATGCTGTCTTACTGTTTCAAATAAAAAATTACTATGCTGCCAACCCTTAAATGTAACGGTAAAGTATCTTACCCATAGTAGAACTCTTTTTCAAAGGCAGCACTATCTGTTAAAGAAGGAGAATAGATTTAATATTAGCATTTCTTTACAAAAAGCTTACAACACTCCATTGATCATTTATCCCCTGGGGTACCATTGCACATAGTTTTTTGATCCACAGTGCTCTTTTTGAAGCAGAATGTCTTTTTATTGCCCCCTATCTGTGGTGTTTGAACCAGTTCTAGCACCTGCCACTTAAGTTGTGACATATAAGTGTCTACCTTCATTAAAGTGGCGTGAGACCGAGGTGTCTGTGTAGGTATTAGGTTTGAAATTTTTAATATCACCTCTATGTTCCTTTATTCTAGCTTTTACTAGTGATGGGCGAATTTATTCGCCAGGCGCGAATTCGTGGCGAATTTGCGCGATTCGCCGCCAGCGAATAAATTCGCGAAACTCCCGCAAAAATTTGCGTCAAAAACGGGCGCCGGCGTCAAAAACGAGACGCCGGCGCCGTTTCGCGAATTTTTCGCCGTTTCGCGAAATTCGCGAATTTTTCGGCGAAGCGAACCGGCGCAAATTTGCCCATCACTAGCTTTTACTTCTCTAGAGGATTGGCCCACATAGACTTTTCCACAAGGACATTTTAGCATGTAAACTACCCATTGGGTATTGCATGTGGCATAATGTCTTAGAGGAATGCTGTTTCCTTTGGTGGGATGTTGAACAACCGCACCTTTAATAATAGATGAACAGCACACCCAGCCCAGGCAAGGAAAAGTGCCTAGGTTTCGGTTTACCTTTAAAGATTTTCTCCATCCTTTTTGGTGTCCGTGGTTCAGCTGGGCACAAAATGTCTCTGAGCCAGAGAAGAGATGGGCAGCACTCCAAAATAGAATAAAAAAGCCTTTATTCACATGCAGCAGGGCAACATAGCAACGTTTCGAGCCTCACACGGCTCTTTGTCAAGCTGAGGCTCGTGTGAGGCTCGAAACGTTGCTATGTTGCCCTGCTGCATGTGAATAAAGGCTTTTTTATTCTATTTTGGAGTGCTGCCCATCTCTTCTCTGGCTCTAGCAATCTGGTGTGGAAGGACACCACGGGAGGTGCACCCAATCAACCAAAGTAATTAACCAGGTGTGTGCCCCTCAAATCTTTTTCCACAAAATGTCTCTGAACAAAGGAAAATTGTGTCACAGCATCCCATCTAATTAAAGCATTCACCATTGTGAACAATGGTGCTTTGGTATGCTAATGAAAAGGTTAAATGCATTAAATGAGTTAAGATGACTTTAGATAACACAGTTTCTTCGGTTAATCCCGAGTCATGATGCATTTAACACACACATCCAAGTGGCTTCATCTGTAGATAGATTCTTCAAGATGGCTCATTTTATTCCTCTGAAAATCTCTTTTTTATCAAAGAGAACTTTTGCCTGTATAGGGTTCTTCAGTCTATTGTGTCCGACCGTGGGGTGCAGTTCGTATCCAGATTTTGGCAGGCTTTCTCAAGACATTTGGGCATCAATTGAACTTTTCTTTGGCTTATCATCCTCAGAGCAATGGTCAGACAGAGGGGACCAATCAGATCCTGGAGCAATTTCTGCAATGTTTTATTTCCCAAAACCAAGATAACAGGGTTGAACTTCTTCCCTGTGCTGAGTTTGCTCATAATAGCCTACAACATTTTCTGGGATGCTCTCTGTTTTTCCGCCTGACGTTTTTAAGACAGAAATACCTGCAGCAGATGCCCTTGTTTGTGATTTTAAGACCATGATGTCATCATTTGGCTTGGATTTTGATTTTTGCCGCCAAAGTCCATTTAAAATGCCAATCCTCCATTATGTCAGTGCTCAAGCTGGCTTCAGTTTACAGATCCTGCCAAAGTATTCCTACTCGTTAGAATATCCTGGTTTTGGCTCCTGCCTGTTTTTTTACTCAGATTCTTGCTGCTTGCCTCTACCCTTTTGCCCATTTTTTAACTACGCCTTGCCTAATCCTTGCTGGTACCTCTTTTATTGACTTGTTCCACACTAACTCCTTGTTGGTTCCCCAGCAGAAAGCCCAGGGCCCCAAAAGGGCGTCGGTGAACATCGGAAACCACAGGAGTTCCCTGTGCATCTGAGCGTACCCGCTAATTTCAAGGTTCCTGATAGACAAGTACGTCACAGTTTGCACCCCTTCTCTCAAATTTTTTCCCATTTTCTGTCTGTCTTTCTCCCAAACTTTCTGCCTTCAAAAATCTCTTAAACACATTTCTTTAGAGAAGCTTACCCATACCTATTTTAGCATAGCTAAGCAACTTCACAAAGCAATACCACACTTTTCACCTTGCCAACTCCTGATCTTGTCCATCTACACACCCTATACTGTATCTCACACCCCCTCTGTAAGCTAGTTTGGGCAGGGCACTCTTTACCTCTTGTATTGGTTATTGTTGTTTTTATGTAAATCTGTATGTTCAATGTACAGTATACACCCATTTATTATACAACACTGTGCAATATGTTGATGATATCTAAATACTTCATAATAATGTATTTGGCAGATGTTTTATTTCATATGGCATGGTTGTTAAAATGTAGTATTAATACTAATTCCAATTTCAATTACTCACAGGGCATTTTCTCATCACTGTTGCTAGATATATAATTTGTTTTGCAGATATATGATGGTAAATACACAAGCATACTCCTAAAACATAGTAAAAATAAAGTTATATGTTCAAAGGGAAAAACAAACTGCATAACATAGTTTTTCATAATTAAATCAGAAAATACACAAAGGAAGCTCTTCTAACCAGATGTATAATAAAATGGTTCAAATGTGCCTGGCCTCCCAAATGCTGGTAAGTCCTGATTCCTTGGCACCAAGAGACTTTTATTATGCTTGGATTTTTTGATCTCTTTTACTTGACATTAAAACTAACCCTGCAATTATGGTTTACAGCACTAAAGAAACATTTCAGTTTAAATTACAAAAGTTTTTTAGCACAGAGAAATTAAAGAACTGGGGGTTGTTCTCTCTGGGAAAAAAGGCAATTGCAAGAGGACATGATTACCCTTTTTTAAGTACATTAGCAGACATTATAGACAAATAGCTTTTTTTCCATAAAATAGACAGTCACACCAGAGGCCACCGCTTTAGACTTGAAAAAAAGAACTTTCATTTTAAACAGCATAGATATTGGTAAATACAGTAATTTATAGTAGTGTATGGAGGAGTCGATGTGAGTATGTTTATTGTATGTATGGAGCCTGGGTTTCATTTCGAAGGGTTGCACTTGATGGACTTGGGTCTGTTTTCAACCCAACTTTACTATGTTACCATGTGGTCCACTCCCTGGAAATGTGGAAAGGCTGTAAAGGAATGAATGAATGGTAGAATCAACAACACCAACAATAATGATAAGGATCCAGCAGAGCTGGATTGCTGCTGGATTGCTATAACTCTTGTCTTCTTAAAGGAGAGTTTGCCACCCCCTATTCTTTTTGCCACTGGTAATGACTCCTTGAAAAATGAGCAGAGTGAACTGATCATCAAGATGAATTAAAACTAGCACAATAGTACAATCCATAAGCTAATGACAGGATTCATTTATGTAATACTGCATGTCCTTGACATGGTGCTGGTACATTAATCATTCATTACTTCCAGCACAGGTACACATAGAGCGTGGCATTCCTTTCATGGCGATCTGTGATCACAACTTCAGTATATCAGGGTAATATGTTCCCTTCCACTTTCAACCCCCTAAGAAAGAGGATGGTAGAAGCACTCTTGTAATAACTGTAACCTGATTGAATGCAATTCTGGGTAATGGAAAGTTTGGGAGATGAAAAAAGTGATTTACACATAGGGAGATTTGAAACATATAATTAAAATCAGTAATGCTTCAGTAAATCAAGAAAAGGTTGATTTTTTTTTTAACAAATATTCCTATACACACACCATTTTTTTAGTTGACATTTCCATGTCTTATAATATTACATTACCCAGTGAAACTAGTTTTGAAACAAATGCATGAATTTAATTCAAGCGCTTAAGGTAAAAGTTTGCTTCATTAATTTCTATTAATTCCTTTTCTATCCTTTCATCCTTTTATTCCACATCATGGTTTCCATGGAATGTTCCATCTGTCAGGAATAGCAGTAGCATTAATGTTACACCTATCAAAAAAAGGTAGCCAGCTTGAATTTTATCAACTAATTTTCTGATAAATATTATTCTTCTCACTGTCTTATAATATTTTATACCCAATGAAACTGGATTAGAAACAGATGCATATATTGACTTCTAATTTAATCCAAGCGCTTAAGATAAAACTTTGCTTCATTAATTTTTCTGTTAATTCCATTTCTATCCTTTCATCTTGGAGTATACTACATCATACTTTCCAAGGAATATTCCATGTTCAGTAAAATGAATGCTGTACATGTAACCTTATTCCTGGAATGGAACATTTGATAAATAAATAATATATATAATATTTATGAGACTTGTCGCATAAAATAATCATCTGTTCTGAATATGGATTGCCAACAAGGATGTGGACATTTTTACTTACGCCCAGTGTTCCTCTGTTAATACCGGTTCAGTTACAAACAAGTATCACATACATTACTTTTTGTTAGCCGCTACGTTATTGCTAATATTTATCCCTCTTATCATTCATTTGGATATTTATGCATTTTCACAAACTGTGTAAGCATTTTCCAAATACTTAATAAGCATTGGCAAGCAGAATGGATATTCATATGCACTGCTTAAATAGAGAGCAGCTGGTAAATAATTCAATATTTCTATACAGCATCCATCATCTGAAAATTCCAATATGATTATTAATATAGTATCACATCTTTGGGAAAAAAAGTTAACTAGGCAATACATGAATGTTGTTCAGAAATGACAGATGAATTTAAATCGATAGGTTACGCTTGGCCACTGGAGGAATTGATGGCTTTATAACGTGTACTAATATATCCCCATAAGGAAAACCTATTAAGCCTGTCATTTATACAACACCTGGGTCGCCGGCATCATATGGAATCTTAAAGTAATGAAAAAATTTAGAAGAAAATCAGAGCATAGCTTGTAATGTCACTGAAACCTACGTTGTAACATGGAGTTTTAAAAAATGCTTTTTTCAGCCTGTTTTATGTGTGTTATTGCCACCTACATGAGAGCTGAGAGAAATGAATCTTGTTGAATGACTGATACCCATGTAGTTATAGAACATTAAATATTATAAGCATTTTCCCCAGAGACATTTTCACAACACTATTTGTTCAAGGCACATTACTTAGAATTGCTCAGGCAGTGTAGGATACAAATACATCTTATACATCTACAGTAATAGAAATATTCCTGGTAAAACTGACAATTTTTTTATTTTTTTAAAAGAAACGTGGGTGTCCCATGCCCCTTAGTTCTCATGTAGAGAAATTCTGTTCATGGAGGTCTGTCTGCACTCTGTACCTTGAGGTGCAGAAAACAGTATCATTGGGTGCCATATGACAAAGCCCTGTTGAGGCCTGGGTCTACTGCTGTTTAGTGATGGTCGAATTTGGGGCGTTTCGCTGAAACGGCGAAAAATTCACAAAACGGCGCCAGCATCCATTTTTTTGGATGCCGGAACACATAAGATGGCAAAAATGCACTGGCGTCCATTTTTTTGGTGGAGAATCGCGGGAATTCGCCACGAATTTGCACCTGGCAAATAAATTTGCCCATCACTACTGCTGTTCCCAATCTTTCCTGTGTGAATAAGGTGCATGTTAAGCTATAATTGAGGACAATGCATACTGCACTGTCGATCACAAAGCTCCCCATGTGCCAGCACCACAAGATTCCTACGGGCAATCTGCCCCAATATAGTGTAACTTATTTTGAGGGAAGTGAAAAGAATGCTACTATAGTTGGTTTAGTTGGTATCATTAGGAACCATTGCCATTATTCAGAGATTTCAAAAGAAAGGTTTCTCCGTTGTTAATTTACCTACATCTAGTGACCTAATGACAATAATGTATTCATATTTATAAATTATTGGTTTAGTTACAAATGTATATATATATATGAACTAACTAATATATAGTAAAAATGTTGTATTTCTTACAAATTATTTTCTTTTTTTTATTCAGACTAGGCACCTCCTATGAACAGAGGTCATTGGACTACAATTAGAACACTCAGAGACCTGCAGCAATTCAAAAACAGTAGAAGCATGTAACATGTACCCAATACATTTTAGTAATCAATGGTCAAATTAACCCTTAAATGTGCACAACACCATCAGAAATCAGAGAGGACTAGTGGTACATTTACAGGAGAATATACTGGAGGCATATGTGGTCTTCCAGATGTACAGTAACACTTTATTCTTAGTGACCAGCATAGCTTCTTCAATAATTTTTGTTACACTAATCCAAAGCAAATATCAACAAATAGAGAAAGGGTTCCCTAGCCTCTAGGCCTGGCTGATGCCTACCATCCTGTTCCTCTCTTTCAGGCCAAGGACTCTGCAATATTCAGACTCTAGGTATGGTGTCAGCCTTGCGTTGATGGTCCTAAGGCCTATCTAATCTTAGTTTCCCATTTCACTAGGTTTCTGTCTGGCAAGGTACCACCAGGGGATTGGCCCTTTCCTGAAACCTTGCTGGAGCCTCAGTTGCTCCCAATATTTCTCACCACTTATCATGAGCCTAACCTACCACTAGCTAGCATCCACCTAATAGAATTGGAACAGAGATAACAGTATTTACACATAATAACCTTCTTTAAAAAATCTACACGCAGGGTGCAAAAAATAGCTTTCCATGATAATTGAACAATTTTGTGGTCACCATAGTAGTGTGAATATGCAAATTTGGTCATGCATTCTAAAAAAAATACATTGCAATTGTAAAAATGCAAACAAGATATGTAAGTCCCTCACAGTATTCATACACTATTAGATGATAAGATTTGCCCTGCCACGAGTATTTAATACCTTAACATATTTATTTATTTAAATAAAGGCCCTAATTCTGCAGTACAAGTAAAAGTAGCATGTAGATATACAGTAGTTGTTTCACATTTAACTGATTTGAATTGCACAGTGGATTTTGCAAACTGGACATGATGAGGACTTTCCTCAGCAATGTCTTATCTACAGTACATGAATGTACTGAATGTGAATGTGTATGAAATACACATATATTAATATTTAAATAATGCTTGTATTTCAAAACACAAATCTCCACTCAAGTTAAACAACATTAAAAAAAAGTAGAGGAAATCAATTATTTTGCAAAAACCCTCTCTTGGAAAAAATAAAAAACAAAATAGATTCTGTTATATAGCTTTTTAATGAAGACTGGAAACCCAGATTTGCTTTCTATCCCACACCTGTCCCTGGCACAGAGAACAATACCACATTTGCCCGTTGCTAATTCTTGGATCCTGACTACACACTAGGCTTGTATTTGGCAGGGGCATAAATGGAAAAGCATGTGTCTTGTACACAGTTGTTGTTTCCAGCCGAACATTGGTCTGGCTAAAAATCAAATACTTAGCCAGAACGGAAAGTTATCAGGCATTCTGTTAACATTTACTAGTACATTGTTCTCAATTCAAAAGATAAAAGAATGCCATCATCTCTCTGCCCTAAGCATTGTCTGATCCTTTTTTTAACAGACATATTACTCTTCCCACTTATCAGTAATCTGTTAACATACCAATCTTTTTCCTATTCAATATTTTTTGTTTGCACTGAAAATACTTTGTTCAGCTTAAAAAATAATGATCCCAAACATTCGTCACTCTTTCATATTTGCATCCAAACATGACCAAATGTCCAAAAGCTGCTGAGCAGTGCTTGGTACTGACCCACTCAATCGACAATGTCAATTCATTAACACTTTCCCCACTGGCAGGAAAATGCTTTTACCGGTAAATTAGAATTTTGATGAAAACTGTGTAGGGGCCCCTATGGGTTAATCTGCCCTGCAGCTTTAAGGCCCCCACCTTTTTCTTAGAGTGATCTGCCAGGAGAGGTGTAACCGCTTCCTGCTACACTGCACTATAGTGTGTGTAAGGAGTGGCCTCTTCCTCTTTCGCCAGCTGGTTGTGCTCAGGGGGAGTACACCAGGCCCAGAAGAAGGCATGTGTCCAAGTCAGGGACCAGGAAACCCCATGAATGAGGAATAGATATACTAGGGCAGACTTCTCTCTAGGAGAGAAAGCAGATAGGTTAGAGAGAAAGAGCAGTTGAAGCTCCAACAAGGATTTGAAGTAAGGGAGTAGATTCCCAGAGGCTCTGTGTGTTGCCTCCGGTCAGGGACCTCAGTGAAGAGAGACTGTAGGGTAGAAGCTGCTTTCCTGACAACTTCCAGGAGGGAATGTGTGTGAATTCTGCAAATGCCTAATGGAGGCTCTTCCTCATGAAATGCCTGTGTCTGCTCTATGTGAGCCTGCCTGCAGATCTGTGGTGCCCAAATCTTTTGTTATTGCACAGTAGCCTTTGGGAGTGGTAGTTACACTACACCACACCTTTAATCTTCCATATAGTGAAGGCCCTAACCTCACGTGTAACCCATGTTCTATTACACTAGCTGGTGAATTAACCTCGTATGGCCCAAATAGGTGTTACATTTGGCGCCCAACGTGGGGCTGATCTCTTAAAGGCTGAGCTACTGTTGTTTTAAGTTTTTGTGACAGGCTGCCGGACCTGATAGGCAAAAGGGCAGTCCTGCACATGTTTCTTTTTCTGGAGAAAAAAGTATTTGGCCGTGGGTTCAGGCTTGGAGGTTTCGCCCCGAATTTCACGAAGGCCTGAGGTGCCGAATATCTTGTGGTGGATGAGATTTTTGCTGGTGCAAAAGATGTTCCTGCACAAGAAGAGTGGAGCGATTGGAGCAGGAGGCTCCTGGACAATTGTTGTCGCTGCCGACTTATCTGCGAGTTACCCTGCTGCTGTGGGTGCAAGAGATTTTTAGCCATGTGATACCATGCCCATATCCAAGATGGAGGATGCCAGTGGGATGGATGGCCAAATTAGAAGATTGGAGGTATCGGTGGAGCTGGAGGAGTGGACACTAGGACCCAAAGTGGTTCACAGCGGTGAAGCCAGGAAGATGGAACCTATTGTGCCAGAAAGTGAAGTGCTGGAGTGGACTTGTACAGGCACTCACAGTAGTAATAAAGTTGAGACTATGTCCATAGAATATATTCTATGGACATGGATCATTTTTCTCCAGTGATGGTAGACTTATAAAGGCCATGACCAGTACACAAAACTATAAATATTTTTGTGGGATTTTTAAATACTTTTGTAGCTTTTTTAATAATACTTTTCTGCTAGATTTTTGCCATTGCCCTACTTTAAGCAAACAGTTGACAATTCCCAGCTTTGCAATGGCTTTTTGGATTTAGGCCTGATGCAAAAATACTTGTTAATACTGTATGTGAGCATTACTATAAGTCATCTGGGAGCATGTTATGGACATGCTTATGAAGTGACCAGGGGTACAGTATCTAGGTCTAGGAGAACACAATTTGTCATGTATTAAAATATAGCAATTTTAACTAGCACAGGAATATCTCAGACAGAGAAACTATTCTTGCAGCTCTTGTTTTTAAATCATTCATTTGAATTTATAGTTGTGCAATTGTTATCTCATATTGTGTTGTTTTAGAATGGGTAACTAATGAGCCTGATATAATGCAAGATCTCCAAGTCCTGATAATGTGCCTTTTCATTTTCCGTATGGCTTGACATAAAAAGGCTCTCTTTGAATGAATGAATACATTAACTGATAAAGTCAGCTCATTCTGCCAAGCTCTTCACAGAGAGAAAAGTCGCTAACAGTATAGTGAAATCATACAATTTAGTTTATATAACTGCCATAACTGTTGCAATCCTATTCCATTGTATTTTCTCACTGGTGTAGTATGCAGTGCTGAGCAGGGTGCAAAGTGCAAGAAACTGACTTCTTTGTACTTTTCCCCCTGCCACACTTTGCACTACAGACACAGGTATTTGAGTTAGGGAGTAGGGATGGGCGAATTTGACCCGTTTCGCCAAAAATTTGCCACCAGCGAAATGTCGCAGACGCCCATTAAAGTCTATGGGCGTGAATTTTTTTGATGTGCGTCTTTTTATTTTAGGTTGATTTTGCTTTAAATAAGGATTAATTATATCTTAGTTTGAAACAAGTACAAGCTATTGTTTTATTATTAGAGTGAAAGGAAATCATATTTAACATTTCACATTATTTTCATAAAATGGAGTCTTTGCTAGTTGGCATTTCCGTAAGTCAGAGCTTAATGGGTTTCTGGATAACGGATCCCATACCTGTATATCATCTTTAAACTGGTCATTGAAAATGTGCTAATGTAATGAGCTGTCTTACATTGTATTTACTACTTTTATTACAATTCAAAACAGCAATAAGGATGACAACTGCACAGTACAGAAACTACTAAAATAAACTTGGTTATTCAACATTGTTTGGAATTTTAGGGTAGAACTGTGAAGCTTATTTGGGCATAAAGCATTAAGCTACAATGGAATCTTGTTTCAAAGTTTCCAAATGTTAATTTAAGTATTTAGCAATTTATCTGAAAACGTGAACATTAAAAAACTGTTTTGGTATGAAATGAATATAACAGAACTTGGTTTTTTGTAACACGTCCTTCCACAAAAAGTGGTATGTGCATTATTATGTACAAATTAGCACATATATTTGTACAACTCATCATTTAAATGTTAATGCGGTGTATTAAATACTGATAATCACAGAGCATTGTGCGTAGGATACAGAAATGTGTGGCTGACCACCTGATTTGCATGGCAGAGTTGCTTCCTACTTATGACTTCAATATGTCTAACATTCATAAATCTTTACATTTCCCAAACAATTGAATATTTGGCATTTCCTTTTATACTTCCTAAACATGAAGGGGCACTGATTGTGATCCAAGCGAAAGTCATTTTGTGCAATTACACTGAAAACATAATGTGTCCTCAGCTGTGAGAGATTCATTTTGCCTCTTGTAAAGCATCAGTATATTACTGAGACACCCTAAATCTTCCACAGAAAATGACCCACAAATGAGCTACAGATTTTGGAGCATTTATAAATCTAGTTTGTTTAAAGGGAAAATGTAATTAATACCAATAAATGTTTTATATATTGTATTACATTTTGCTTTTATTAGTTTAATAATACATATGCTACAGAGTATAGTAGTATAGTAGTTAATAGGGGGATGAACATAAATACAGCAAAGTAATACATTGACTGTGTGTATGAGTTTTTATCCCACTGTTCCCACAAAGCCACACTCACACTGTGAGACCTTAAAGGAGAACTAACGCCTAACTAAAGAAGTAGGCTAGAAATGTTGCACATTATGGGGCAGATTTATCAAGGGTTGAGGTATATTTTTGAATGTAAAAAAATTTGAATTTCAATCTATTTTTGGTGTACTTCAACTAGGGAATAGTCCAAATTCGATTTGAATTTGAAAAGAATTTGAAAATTCAAATTTTATCATGTACTGTCTCTTTAAAAATTTTACTTCAACCAGTCGCCATCTAAAACCTGCCGTATTGCTGTTTTAGCCTATGGGGGACCTCCTCGAACCTATATAGAGTAAATTGGTGTTTTTTTGGGGGGAAAAACTTCAAATCGAATTCAATCGAATGCGCTATTCCTTTGATTCGAACAATTCGAATTCGACTGAATACGGAAGTATTCAATTGAAAATCAACCTATTCAACCCAAAAAAACCTTCAACTTCATTTTGGTTGGTCTTTTGAATTCGAATTTCAAAGTTTTTTCAATTCAAAATTCGACCCTTGACAAATATGCCCCTATGTTTTGGGCTTCTGTTCCAGCCCAAGGGAACCACAGCCCTTTAGCAGTAAATATAATGTGCCTCCAAAGCGAGCCCAGTAGCTTCCCTCCTTCTTTTCTGCTGATTCACTGCAATTGCTCTGTGCTGCTGTCACTTACCTGAGCTTAGGTATCAACTCACAATATATTGTATATACACAACAGAAATGTCACAATATAAGGCTGATTAGTACTTAATTCAGATAATTACTACATGACAGCTCAGAAACCAATGCATATAGCATCAGAATGTAATAATCAGCCTTGTAGCATGAGCATACAGTATAGAACAGTCTAACCTCATTTTCTGCTTGATAATTTGTGATGACCCCTAAGCTTAGCTTCTCAACAGCTGCTCAGAGCCCACTGAGCATGGGATTGTCACAGACATTGTCCAAGATGGTGACCCCTGTGACAAGTTTGAAGTCCTGGATCATCTGAAACGTTAGACTGGTGCAATAAGTACAGTATATAATATATGGCAATTAAAGTCATTTTCATTTTAAGGTTTAGTTCTCCTTTAAATGACTTATTGTCTATGAAGGACTGTTCAGTCATTTCCTAGACTGGCCAATCACAGTGAGGGGTTGGCACCACAGGGGGGGAAATACAACCTGGAAGTGACCTCACACAGGAACAGGAATTGGGTGGAGCAATTGCTTCACATTTGAACTTCACGATGAGGATCACTTTTCTGGGTCACGATCACAGTGAAACCAAACTTTGATAAAATAGTTGAAACTTTATTGATCCATTAGTGATCCTCATTGTGAAGTTCAAATGTAAAGTATCTAATTCTGAAGCCAGAGCAGCTGGTGAGTGATTAAGAGGTCACTCTAGGAGTAACAGATAGTTAGGCTATTTAGCCGAGCAGCTTGAAGCTCCTCCAAGGAGTAGGACTAAGTGTACAGACCTAGGGATGTAGAGATTCCCCTCAGGTTCTACTTAGGGAAAAGGCTGAAAGCTGGGGTTACCTCCTTGCTGCTGTACATGTTCTCTTCTCTGCGGGGACTGACACTGACCAAAGGTGCTGTGAGTATATGCCTATCCACTGTTGCAGTATGATCCTGCTTGCTTTGTATGTACACTCCATTGTGGATGCTCCTGTTCAATAAATATGTTCTCTGGTTAAGTTAAAAGAACCACTGGTGCCCAATTATTGTACCCTGTACCAAGTTACAGTTGTACTACACCCTGTATCTACACCGTTTGTGAGGGCTTACTCCCTAAGAATAAAGGTCTCATCCGGAGCACAGAATTGGGAGTGGAGTTCACAGTATTGGACGGTGCACTCGGTTTACTATATCGCTATACCAGGAAATCGTATTCTATGCTGTTTACCCACCAAGAGAAAGAAAAAAAATTGTATTTTGTCATATTGCTGCCCTTATAATTCAGTAAGTGAACATTTTTCAAAAGATTTTTAAAAGTGCTTTTCAAAAGAACTACAGTACCTTACTCAAAAAAAGCATATTGATTTTGAATCCAGTATATTTTATGTGACATTACACTAGGGACAGTTTAAACTTGATATTCAATTGACATTCCTGATTATAGTTCTGGTGATGATTTTAAACATGCTGGCATGCTGTGCAAAGATAGATCATTCACATGAAGGCAGTTAATTCAGTTGAGATAGCTCTGTATTCATGTGTTTTTTTCTTTTTTCCAATAATAAGTTTTTAACTGGAATTGATATTGTATTCTGAAATGACCTGTGAAATGAATAACATTACAGACAAAAGATTCTAAATAATAATTAATATGGGCTTACTAAATAAATAAAATTCAGGATCACATTTTTGCAGCTACTTGGTAAGAAAAGAAATATGAATTTTTTAGAATTCAACGTTTTCTACAATTACATTTTTCAGATCTATCATTATGAAAAATATTGAAAATTTGAATGAAAGAATTTAACAATTAAATCCTGGTGTGCTTCTATTCTTGTCTTTTCATACATCTTCTTGCAACCAAGAAAAAAATCACAGATATGTATAAAAAGCCTCAGATTTGAAAATCTACCTTAGTAAATCTGCCTTCCAAAGTTTACAGTCACAGATATTTTGTCATGTAATCATTTTCCTGGTACCTCTTGACCACTTACCTCCAGAATTTGTAAACCATACCCATGAGAATTATAATGTATTTCTTTTGAATACTTTCTTATACCACATAGGTTATTATAATAACCTATGTGGAATAAGAAAGTATTCAAAAGAAATACATTAGAATTCTCATGGGTATGGTTTACAAATGCTGGAGGTAAGTGGTCAAGATGCCAAGGGGACCTTAAGAATGTAATCAATAATTGTAAATACCTCAATATTTAAATATATACAAAAGCTTATGTAGGGACCCATCGGGTTAACAGTTGCTAGGCCAGATATTTGGTAACTCCCTGAAACATTTCTGCTGAACACTAGACCACTAGCTAGAAGCCTTAAAGGAGTGTCCCTGCAGTTGTTCCAGGACTCCCTCAAGGACATTAGAGTCCAGGACAAGAGTTGCCTACCAAGCATCTCACCTGTGGTTTCACCAAACCCTGCTCTATCTATGAATGTATCTGACAACATCAATACTACATCATTGCTTTGTAAGTATTACCCAAATGATGGGGTTCAATAAAACCTAATTTGTTTGCTTTCAAGAACCTCCGGCGTCCTAATTTTGTTTTAAGCAGGCAATGATTTGGTACATTTCTTCTTAATTTGACTACCAGCCACTTTCCGTCTCACAAACTGTAGATCATTTTACACACAGTACACAAAATGTTTTTGCTTCTTTTTAGTTTTTGTCATTTCAAATTTTAAGAAGGTTTTGGAATGGTATAAAAAACCTTCCAATAAATACTTTATTGAAACACGTTTGTATTACTTTTGATATCACGACTACCATTTTATGATAATGATCCACTGGCATTCAGAATATCTAATCAATTATTCAAAACCTGATAGAACACTGAGATTGTAAACCCTTGATACTGTTCACAATGAAGTGTTAAAACAGAGAACATCTGCAGAATGGAATGCACACAAATCCCTTGAAATTCATTTACAAGTAATTCTGTTTACACTGTCTGTAGCATTTTACTGAAAGATAAGCAATGGAGAAAATACGTCCATATGGGTGAATGTGAAATGAACCAACTTGCCAAAGTTACTTTTCACAGTTGAACGTAACTGCTAGGATTTCAAATGTTCTTCCTCTCAAAGTCAAATACACAATCAAGCAACTAAATAAAATGTTTTTGAAGGACAAACAAAGTGTTATGCCCAAGTCAATATATTTCTTTGGATGGTAAGCAGATGGGCACACACAAATGATAACAGGAAAGAGGCCTGACAAGTGGTAGAGTTTTAGTCTGATGTCTCTGTGAGTATAAAATGATTTTTAGGATGAGCAATCTTATAAGAGCACCTGCAGCCACCTGTGCCCTATAAAAAGGAAAGTAGGATGGAGGACACCAAGTAGAGAAAGGAGAGGCATCATTCTTACACATTCTAATGAACTTTAGCTGCACTGCTGCACACTTTCTTGCCAAATAAAGTAGAATAATGACTGTCTATTGTTATTGCTGATTAATTCCAGGGCTGCTTATTTGAAATAAGTAGGGTCAGAAAAAAACACACAATTCTTATACAATGACAACCGCTCCAGGGGTTGTTGAAAACTGTTCATGTCATGGTTTGTGCATGTCATGGACTAAAGCAAACATTCTACTGTATGACCTGACCCTAACCTTAACCCACTATTTCCTAACCTGCATCCAGACCACACCACAGAGGAGGGGACATGGTTTGACCTGCCACCCACCTGAACCCAGCTCTTCAAAACTTAAAATCTTTATTGACATGGTCTTTCTTTTGATTTCATAAATCTCCTGTTAGTGGAATGCAGTTCCACTCAGTATCACAGACATTTGAATCTCCAAATGCTCATAATGAAAATGGATAATCTTCAAATACACTTCCTTCTGCAAAGCTTTCCCTTATCCTATAATATTAGTCTTTTGCTGATTTATTGTTTTAAATATAAAGCCTGTGCAATGCCTATTCCAATGCATTCTGATCAGGGCCGGATTAACATAACAGGTGCCCCTAGGCCCGCTGTCGTTCATCACCCCCATCCCCTCCTTGGTGGCCTCTCCACAAAACCAGGCCTGATTCTGATTTAGAATATCACGATATGGGCTATAAAGTAGACTCTGGCATGGGAAGTTCTATTTATAAACCTGTTCAACTAATCCTACCCTAACAGGACTGATAGGATAACCTCATTTTTGCTTCTTGGATGAGGATTTTAGTAAAAATGTTATGAATGCTGGTATGAAAAGAGACCATGAATGCATGACAGAAGGTTGCAAAGATAGAAAGACAATTCAAAATTGGTCTTCATATTTTATTTTTAGGGATTTCTGAAATATTTACATTTTTGTTCTGCTAATCACACACTTCTATCTAAATGCTACGGAATATTGATGCAAGCAAAAGGGCAGCAATTTTGGGGGACTATTTATTAAGCCTCACATTTTTCTTGTTGACTATTTAAAAAGCACAAAAATAAAAATATTACCCAGAACCAAAGGTGCAGGCTAAAGAGCCTTCATTCCAGTTGGGGGTAACAGTAATTTTTTTTTAAAAAAAATTGCCCCCCCACCAGTGCTAGGGAGGGAGCTCCCAGTATGAGCAGCCATATTGAGGTAAATGCATGCGCATAATGAGTGAATGCTGAGACTTGCTCATTATGTACATTCGAGTGATGTTAGAAGCGCATATGTGCATGCACTCTGACTGACATGGGTGCTTGCACCAAGCGTGTAACTACTGTTACCCCCAACTGGAGTGCAGGGTCTATTAGCCCACACCTTTGGTTGGGCATAATATTTTTGTACAACTCTACTTTTTTGAGATTATGCTCCAAAGTTGCTAAAAATCCAAATCTGAAAATACTACAGCTAAAACCTGTCAAAATCATGTAAAAGTCATTGGCAGATGTCTCTTTTACAAATGGAAAATGTTTTTAGCCTTCGTAATTTTCAAGGCTTTTGGGCTATTTGATGCTGGTTTTCGTAGAAAATCCTGAAAATTTTGGGATTTTTGGGTGACAACTAGAAAAAGTTGCACAACTACTGTCGCACAATTTCGTCAGGACTTTTCCTGCACATAAAATTTTAGTTTGGATTTTTTAGTAAGGTAAGCCACATTGTGGTTGAGCATTAGGTCAAATTTTTGAAATAATGAGAAAAATGTGAATTTTAATAAACACCCCCCTGCAATATAAAAAGACATATAAGCAATTAAAAATAAAATTGGACCCAACCAAATGATCTTTTGGCTGCAGGGATCAGTGACTCTCAAAAACCAGAGATCATTTTCAGTTGCTGGCTAATGGGCATGCTCATTTTTGAAAAAAAAACCATACAAAATAATGAAGAACAAATGAAACATTAGAATAGTCAATTCTAAGTCAATTTGCATAAACTTTGACGCAGACGTTAAAGTCAATGGGCGTCCAGATGGTGTTGACTCAGGATGCTTTTGATGCAAGCATATTTTCAGACATGCATCCAAATTCACCAGAAAATTTTTGCGGGAGTTTCACAAATGTATTCATTTGTGGCGAAACGCGAAAATTCGACACAAATTCACACCTGCCGAATGTATTCACCACAAGCTAATAGTAGCTCGATAAAAGACCATTGTTGATCTGAAATATTACTGGTGCCCAGGTCAAAACCCTTAGCTCTTGGTGCAGTCTATTATCAATTTGCAATTTTTTTTTCCCCAAGCAAATTTTTCAATCATTGAACAATTATACAACCATTAATACAATAATTCTTTAAATTAGAATTTTAGGCACCCATTTTTCTAAACTTGCATTTATGTTATGTCTGTATAAAGATGCAACAATGAGAATTAATTGGCTAATCACCCTGAAAAAAAACATTACCCTACTTACTGTGCCTAAGGAAACAGCTGATGTAAACTGTACCAGTTCAGTAATAAAATAGCACATTGCTTATCAGAAAAAGGCTTAATCCTTGAAAAACCTGAAAAACATTGCTGTGTAGAACTATGTATCATGCACCTCTGTAAAATATACTCCTTCACTTTCTGAATATAATACAGAAGCAGGAACAATTATTTGGTATGTTTATTTTTTAAGTTTGGATTTTCATTCATCAAAATAGTTTTGTAGTTGTTGTTCTCGACACTTTGGCAAGTATAAAAAAATCAGTTTGATTTAAGCAATGCTGCCAAGTGCCAAGCAATGCATCTGAACATGTGGTATCCACTGATAGTCTTCAATGTAGTTAAACTTATCAGAATATTGATCGTAGCAAAGCATTTGAACTGGCGAACACCCTGCAGCTTGCTACATTTCCTGTGGGCAGGTTTTTTGGTCCTAATCCAAGCAACTAAACTTGAAAAATGGACTGAATTCAACGTGAAATCCAATATTATTAGATTTCATTTCTGTGTACGGAATATAAGTGGAAAGAAAGGCTTGCAGCGCGTGTGAAGTTTCCCCAGTACTTACTATAATTCACTTTTATTTCTTTTCTTCCGTAATTGAGCATTTATGTGTTTCTTATTAAACAGACAGCTATTAGAGGTCTTTGGAAATACCAGTTTTATAGTATAGGATGGCTTAAATAGACCTTACATATGTTTTGATATTATGATTGCATATGAAGGCTTTCGTAAACTGTTTTTTATGGAAGGCATAAAGACTATGGGGGTAATTCACTAAAGGTGCGAAGTGACTAACGCCAGCGTGACGTAATTTCGGCACTTTGCAGGAGTAAATTCGCTAGCGAAGGAGATAGACTGTAGTGCTACTTCGCACTCTAACGTCAGGCAAATTCTCGCTCTGGCGAATGGACTAACTAGGAACTTGGGTGAAGCAGAGCACACTCAAATGGCTTACCAGAGAACGCCTGGTGCACAGGGTGGAGGTACAGCAATCCCCAATGTATAATCAAACGAAAGAAACTCTGGCACTCGAGGCAAGTGAAATGCAGGGTTCCCCCTTGCTTTTATTTCTTGTGCAGACGTGCACGTCTGCACAAGAAATAAAAGCAAGGGGGAACCCTGCATTTCACTTGCCTCGAGTGCCAGAGTTTCTTTCGTTTGAATGGACTAACTATCCATATTCTCTAAGATGCAGATTTTAATGAACGTTACCTTTTGAATTGCCTTCGCCACCTCAGACCAGGCGAAGTGCAATTAAGTAGATAGGAGTTCCTCAAAAAAAAGTTGAACATTTTTCTAATTCCCAAAAACGCTGTTGACTTTTCAGTTTTTCAGGGTGATAGGCTGCAAAAGATTGTACATTTTTTTAGGGTACCCGGCTTCCCCCCTACATTTCCTTACATATGGCACATAAACTATACACTGGGCTCATGTGTAGGGCAATATAACAACTTTATTTTATTTTATTAAGGTTCCCTCAGCTTGTGTAGTGTAATGTATCTGCCGCAACAAATACGTCCATTGAAATTTAACTTATTAGCCAACTCTAGTGCAACTTCGCTTTGCTTGCCGAATAAACTCTAGCGAAACTTTGCCATCATTCGGCTCCCTGGACGCAACTTTGCATTTCAGTGAATTAGCGTTGTTCTGACGAATTTTCGCCTGGTGAGGTGTGGCGATTTGAGCGAAGCCGTCGCTGGTGAATTTCAGCGGGTTAGTGAATTTCCCCCTATGTAGGGAATTTTTAAATAAAAATAGCTTATTGTAATAAATCTTTTAAAAGTTACATATAAATTATTTGGTTGAGCTAACATAATCCTTTCAGTCACAGCAGCTGGCTCCTTGATCTATGCCTCACATTACCATGTAAACAAAACAAATAGCAATGTGGACCAAGATGGAAACATAAAGGCTACGCCGATGGCACTTAAAGGCACCTTACTTCAAATTTATGTTTCATTTAAGCACCACCTTTGTATGAGCAATCAACTAGATATCTACCATTCAGGTTTGAAAATCCAACAATCAACCCAATGATTTTATTTGTTATTTAATGTAAACAATGTCACATATCACCACTTGACATCTCTTGGCTGCTGAAGGGCTAATAAATTATATGCACATAACATAAAGCTTGATTTAGTTGTGTACAATTAAAAAAACTGTTTATATTGTCCACAACTTTGCATTGCACAGTGATAGAGAAGAAATTCCAGCACAGACAAAAAATGTTGCTGGAAACACTGGTATGATAAAGATGTCCTTCTGCCATCCAATTTGGGCAGTTCTGATTAAAATAGATTATTTGGCCTGTGTGGGGACCTTGTTAATGAATGACTGTGTGATTGCTCGGAATGGAAAGGACCTAGTTAGCAAATGAATCTCTAACAGGATTGGGCACACTAATTCACATGAATGGCATACAAGTTGCTTGGTTTACAAAGGTTGGTTGGGCCAAAGCCTGCAATAACCTGCTGTCACCTTCGATTTCCAGAACTATTTAGACTGGGTAGATACATATTATAAGGAATACATACCATATGCTATACTTGCAAACATAATAGTAAACATACAGAGCATATACAAATAGAGCTACAGCTGCAGTGCAATTCAAATCAGCACTTAGTAGATGAATTAAAATATTTTCAAAGAATGATAACAAGTACACATTTTATTTTATTAATATGGCATTTTGCATAATAACATCTTCGAACTAATAACATCTTTAAAATTTGGAAAGTATGCTTTGAATATGCTTTTTCGATTAGGCATCTTTTTTATTTGTTTTTTTGTTGTGGAAGATGCAATTAGACTTTTAATGATAACAATTAATTTCCTTACAATAATAAATGCAAGCCACTGTAAGCTAGCTAATTACTACTAATTATACTGGCTGGTGCTTTAAATTCATTCTCTTGTGTCTTGAATATATAAACAAAGTAGAGATTCACTAAACCCCAAAAAGTAGCATGCCAATTTTTTTCCAAGGGTTTTTTTCATTGATTCTTCTTTTGTGATCCCAATAACGTATTATACAAAATTAAACAATATTGTGTTATCCCTGTTTTCATACTTGCATGCATAAAATATATTTGCTTACTCTGCATTACCAAACATTTCTGTTGTTTCCCATTATTCAGCCCAGATTTTTGAGTTTCTCCATTCAGCAAGATGCTCTAAGTCTTTGGACAGATCACTTGGTCTTGGACTTCATTTAACACATGTAGTGATTATCAGTCAACAGATGACCAGCGTTGTTGTAGAGATGTTGTCAATAGTAAATACATAGTGAAAAGTGAACAACTAGTAGTAAGTGTATATGTGTGTGAGATTAGAGTAGAGGTCTTTGGCAGGTGGTCAATTTTCTTAAGGATTAGGTTATAGGCTTGAAAAAAAATGTAGGCTTTGAGTAATTTTGTGAAGACCTGGAGGTTCTGGGAGTGTCTAATAAGATGGAGGTGGGAGTTCCAGATGCAGCCCGTGCAATGCCCTTAAGTGAGAAATAACAATAATTATTTTTATTGGCAGGTATATATCCAGATAACTCTGAGATAAACAGAGCAGATACAGCACAAATGCTCATCATATATTCACAATAAACTTCAGAAGAAAGGCCCATGGGGGCCAATGACCAGTCAATGGACTTGCACCCACCCAGAGCTTCAGACTTCTCAAGTGGAACCTTGGCAGGACAGCATCTACTCCCAGGTCTGTACACTTAGATCCCTGCTCTTGGGCAGTACAATCAGTGCTCTAATCCTTCATAACCTCCTCGGTGGAGTTCAGGCTCCTCAGAAGCTACCCTACCACTATCTACCGTATATATTAGAGTATAAGCCAACACGAGTATAAGCTGAAGTACCTAATTTTACCTACGACAACTGGGAAAATGTATTGACTCGAGTATAAGCCTAGACACAACTACAGCCCTGTCTCCCAGCAGCGCACATTCCGCCAAAGGGACCCCCCCAGCATCAACCAGACTTCTTTGCAAAGTTGATGGTGACAGAGAATTGCCAAATGGATTACTGTGTGCATTGTCCCACTGCCCCACTTCCATATGCAGAGGGTGCTGTGTGATATTGCCATCACTGTTAATCTTTCGTATAACCAACAGAGGGTGCTGTGTGATATTCCCATCACTGTTAATCCTTCATATAACCAACAGAGGGCACTGTGTGATATTGCAGTCACTGTTATTCTTTTATATGACCAACAGAGGGCAATGTGTGATATTGCAGTCACTGTTATTCTTTCATATAACCAACAGAGGGTGCTGTGTGATATTGCAGTCACTGTTATTCTTTCATATAACCAACAGAGGGCGCTGTGTGATATTGCAGTCACTGTTAATCTTACATATAGCCAACAGAGGGCACACTGTTATTCTTTCATATAACCAACAGATGGCACTGTGTGATATTGCAGTCACTGTTATTCTTTCATATAACTAACAGAGGGCGCACTGTTATTCTTTCATATAACCAACAGAGGGTGCTGTGTGATATTGCAGTTACTGTTATTCTTTCATATAACCAACAGATGGCGCTGTGTGATATTGCAGTCACTGTTATTCTTTCATATAACCAACAGAAGGTGCGCTGTTATTCTTTCATATAACCAACAGAGGGTGATGTGTGATATTGCAGTCACTGTTATTCTTTCATATAACCAACAGAGGGTGCACTGTTATTCTTTCATATAACCAACAGAGGGTGCTGTGTGATATTGCAGTTGGTATAGGAATGATTAAAAGTGACTGCAATCTCAGCTACTGCCCACTGACTGGAATAAAAGCCGAGGTAGACTTTTTCAGCATATTTTGGATGCTGAAAAACTCGGCTTATACTGGAGTATATACGGTATCACTCCTGGAGTGATCTATAACAGAAAATATCATTTTCAGTCGTGGAACTGCAAGGAGCATGCTTTTACACAAGAAAAGGAAACTCTATCTTAACAACATTTAAGGGCCCACATTAGCTTTCTAAACATTAGGAAACTGCATGAACAAAGAGTAACTACTTTATCAGTCTCCAACAACAGATTTATAACAGTATAATAATAATAAGAGGAATGTACTGATTGATCTGAATAGATTTTTCTTTAATTTCCCCACTTCTCCCTAATGGAGCTCTTTAATTTCCTCCTTAAAAATTTCCAAAAACAAGAATTATTTTTGATTTTGTTCATCAAAATGTACGGGGAGATTACCTTCCCATGCAACATACTGACTTATATTAGAATCATTTGTCCTTAGAAAAAGCTTGCAAAAGATTATTTGATAGGTCATTAGTTAAAATAGTTATGTTGTTCAAAGGTGCAGACAAAGCAAATGTGTCTAAAGAAAGTATTGAGGTTTCTTAGCCCATGGTTTCAGGTGTCTGGTTAGAAATTTAAACGCTCAACAGCAGTATGTCAGGATGTATGGTTTATCAGATTTAAAAGTCATTGCTGCTGCAACTAGATAATTCCCATGAAGCTTAAAGGTTCCTCTGAAATTGAAGATTGAGGTCACTCACATTGTTATACAAGTTGTAATCCTTTCTAACTATAGCAACCTGAATCACATTGCTACAATGTCATGCAATGCCACAAAAATACCCAGTATCTGAATAACAGATAGGATTTCTTAAGGTTTATAAATATTTTTATGGCACATTTACCTAGCGTCGAATATCGAGGGTTACTTAACCCTTGATATTCGACCGTCAAAGTTAAATCCTTCGACTTCGAATATCGAAGTTGAAGGATTTAGCGCTATTCCTACGATCGAAGGAATACGATCGAAATTCTAACTATTTTTCCTCTATTCCTTCACTCAAGCTAAGTGAATGGGCCCCCCAATGAAAAAAAGAGCTTTGTAATGATAAAGACTTTATATTGCTTACTTTCAACATTTTTCATATGCTGCAGGGTGCCCCAACCATTGCCTCTCTGTCACTGGTTAACAACCACCTAATTATCATTTTGGACTGGGTTACCAAGGCAGAACCTGATACCATTGGCCCACCAACCATAACTAAAACTTTTTCTTCTTATTGAGAAAAACACTGGCATTCCCATGCTTGAGAGGTTCATTTTTCAAAAATGATTAAAATCAGGGCTGGCACCACTCAGTTCTAGCCCCCACCCTGTCTGCCTTCATGTGCATGTCCACGCCCCCTGTGAGCACACGTACGAATGCACCGAAGCACTGGGGACCTATGCGTCCCAAGTAAACCACACTATGCAACTGGGCAGCATGCTGCCCCTAAAATTTTGCAACCCTAGGCCAGCTCCCTGTGGCCTTGCCACAAATCTGGGCCTGATTAAAATAGCATAGAAGGCACTATGGGGGTCATTTATCAACACAAATGTGCAAATTTGTTCATGGGCATTAAGCCATGGCAGCTAAATTGTTGCATTCATTGTTCTACCTGCAGCTGGCAAAAAAGTTAACCACTTATTGGTTGCTATGGGTTGTATACAGTGTATATATATATATATATATATATATATATATATATATATATATATATATATACAGATGCAGCCACTTTGGTTTGTCTGTTTGACACAGAATAACTAAACACAGATATCCCATTTATCTCATTTAACACAGAAAACTGTGTCACAACATCCCATCTAATTAAAGCATTCATCATTGTGAACAATGGTGCTTTGGTATGCTAATGAAAAGGTTAAATGCATTAAATGAGTTAAGATAACTTTAGATAACACAGTTTCTTCAATTAACCACGAGTCATGACGCATTTAACTCACAAATCCAAGTGGCTTCATCTGTATATATATATATATATATATATGTATATATATATATATATATATATATATATATGTAACCCATTTTTGGCCACCCCCCTGTACCAAAGGTTATACATCATACCATTTATTACAAATTATAGGTCCTGAGTCCCCTTTGCTAGGTGAAAGGGTACTGGGAAAACTCTTCTCTGGCAGTGCCTCCATATAATGAGATCTGGGAATACACATGCGTGTGGCCCCATTAGGAAAAACATTCAATACACTCACTTGCTTTATAAAAATATCTTTATACAAGGAAGTGCAAAAAAAATAAATAAACTGTAACAGTACACATATACATTGAAAAGCATGACCCATTACCCTGGTGACCTTGTGCCAGTCCTATCCTGGTAATTCGCTACCAGGCAATGTCCCGCACTACTCCTTTGGTGACAAAGAGTCTCTGTCCCTTTTCCCAACAAGAGCACAATTGGTCCAGGTAGCCCTACTTTCCCAAGTACCTTCCCCTATGGACAAGGTACTGGCTCCCACATGGCAGGCACACAAACAGCCTATGACACAATAGAAACCCTGCTGGATCCTTTCCCTTTCCTCTACTCTCCCCAGGCAGACTCACCCGAGGGGTCACATACAAAGCTGGCAGGCTCACACAGAGTGGAAACAGGCATCCACAGCGATGAGAATCTTTGCTTTGCTGAATCCATAGCTGAACTGTAGATCCCAGCACTGTCTATAGTGCGAGCATTTCCACATTCAGTTTCGGAACTCAGGAGCTTCAGACCCTCCTGATAGAGCTCACAGGCATGGGTTGTCTACCCCAGCCTCAGAGGCCTCCTGCCTCTACATATTGACTGTTGAATTTACTCTCTCCTCCAAGAAGTAACATCCAGCAATAAGACAGCAGAAATCTGTAATGGCTGTCTGAGCACATTGCTCTCCCTTTTATAGTAAAGTAGTGCAGCACCAACACCTTGTGGTATCCTCCGGTATCTGCCATGCTGCACCCACAATGCTCTGGCCCCAACCCCTGGGAAACCCCAAAGCTCAGCCATGTGGCTCTCTGTAGGGAATTAACCCTCTGGGTCCTTACATTTATATGTATTGGTACAGCATCTTTACCAACTTTTGCAACCTAGGGACCTTTTTCAAGGATCTGATAAGATGCTGTACCAATAAAAGGGCATATATTCACAAACTACAGAGTGTGCTGACCCTTTATCAACATATACTACAACCTCTTGCACCTCTGGCAACTGTAACGTTTGAGTTTGGGCACATACAAAAATGTCCAGACACTTGTTGTATGTGAAACGAAAAATATTTTACCGATCTCGCACCCGCCTTTCTCAAGCATCATACAGCCTAATGATATCATATACTATTTAAATTACTTAACATGGACACTATACAGATGTTCCAGTGTTCCATGAACCTCCACTTTTATCCTACAAATGTCCCCGTATCTTGAGGGATAAATTGGCACAGGCGGACTTGGAGACTGCACATAGTAATCCACAGAGACTGCTGGCACCTTTGAAGGATGGCATGTACCCATGTGGCAGATGTCACACATCCATACTCAGGTAGAAAATTTGCTGGGCAGAGCCATTTTACTTGTGACTCTGAGAATGTGATATATATGCTTAAATGCCCGTATGGCCTTGCCTACATAGGTGAGACTATACAACCGATCCAAGATCAGTCAACACAAATCTACTATAAGAAAAGAAGCATCAAAGAAGTTACCAGTTCCTGCTTATTTCCATTCAGCAGGACACACAATCCCTTAGATTTCTTGTCATAGAGTCTGTTGCCCCCAACATGAATCCAAAAGAGGGAAAATTTTGGATTCACATGTTACAGACATTGCAGCCTAGGGGAATCAATCGGGTGTATGGCTTGTATGCCTTTATTTAATAAGGGTAGTGAGTGAATATACTTAGGGGGTAGTTGTGACTAATACTAATGTAACACACCATGCAAAATGTTGACTTTGGCAGTAATTGGTATTTGCAATTCTTATTTGAAAATACTTATCACTAAAATGTATGCTATATGGATAGAACATTGTAACCTGTTTTAGCCATACCATATGTTGTATTTAGGGATCCTGATATTTAGGGAGGTGTGTCCATGTTTAGTAATTTACCTTTAAATAGGATATGATGTCATTAGGCAGTAGGATGCTTTGAGCCTCAAAATGTTGCAAGATCATTTGGTATAATCTTTTCACATACCACAAGTGTCTGGTCTTTTTTGTTTATTATATTAATTGTCCTAAGTCTAGGTCACAGACAGAGACAGTGCTCCACTCCAGTTTGTACAAATACTGTTATATATATATATATATATATATATATATATATATATATATCAGTCTACAAAAGCACTCACAGCAGCCGCCATCAAGCGTGTATCAGCAACAAATAAAAACTTGCAGATAAATGCTTGATGGCGGCTGCAGTGAGTGCTTTCGTAGATTGCTATTATTAACTTTGGTTAGCACTCGGCAAATTGTTATTCGATTTGTGAGTGCCGATAGATTCTACATATATATATATATATATATATATATATATATATATATATATATATATATATATAAAACAGAACCTGGAAAAGGTAGAAAAGAGTTAATCATCTGTGCTACAGAAAGGGAAAAGGGACCACTAAGTATATGGCCTGGGATGGGGTAAGTATTTCAAAAAGTCAGTGAAAACACTGGGGTTACTTGAGTGTTCGTTAGCCTAATGTACTAACCTCAGTGAGAAACAATCCTGCACACTTGTTCCCAGCTTTGCAGCACTTTGGCAGAACTGTCTCTTCCCCTGTAGAGCAGCCAGCAAAGTCATAGCAAGTAAAGTGAAGAGGGAATTAGAATGCATACAGTCGGGTTTTCTATTAAAACGGGACCAATTTTGAAATAAAAGTATATTGGAAATAGATTTCTTTGTAAGAAGAGAATGTGAGTGTGTGTTTTTTTTTTATTTTTAGCCATTAGCTTCCCATTAAATAAATATTTGACCCATTGCCAGTCATTTCCTATCCCATAAATATTGCCTTGTCATGGTGTCAGCATTGCTTGTAATGCCCAGGTTAATAACCTCAGAAGTTATTTCAATTCCACCCACTTCTCCATATACCTCAATAAATGAACATACTGACTAGCATTGTATTAGCTGCTGCTGCCAGGAAAGATAGCAAAGATACAGGGGCCCAAATTCAGCCCACTATAGTTATGAGCCAAAATGCTTATGAATTGTGTATTTAAGGCTAAAGATCCTAGCCCTTACCTCAGTAAGTAAATTACTTTTTTGTCTCTCTACAGAGATGTACACATAGAGGATTTTGCAAGTGTACAGCACTTTGCTATCTCAGGAACTCTGTAATCTAACCTTACTCATTAATTGCCTCTCCCTGTGCAGCTCTTCTCATGTGCTTTGCAGGTTTATTCGGTTGAAGTGCTCAATGCTGATTTATTTGCCGTGGAAGCTAAAGGACTTGAGATTATCAAGGTGTAAAATTAGACGGTTTTCAAAATAAATTCACTGCCTTTGATAGTCTTGAATAATATAAAATGTGTGTTTTTTCTCCTCTATACAATTATGTCTAAGACATACTACAGTATTGAAGAGGTCCTTTCATTACTATGTAAAAAGAATCAATACAAATTTGAAAGTACCACATTGTAATGTTGCACCTTAACCCACTTGCAACTGTACTTTTAATGTGATCTATTGGGACAGCAATTACAGTATAAATGGCGTTATCACCATTGGTATTGTAGGTTTATTTGGAATGCAGAACCTTATACATGGAGTGACTATAGTTCCTCTATATCAGGATTTCTAATATTTTATAACAGGACCTAAATCAAGTCTGGAAATTAGATTTCCAACTCAAAATTGGTTTAGAATAATGTATGCAGCTTATTTTAACTGCATGTATGAGATCTTTTAACTGGAATGCTTGAGACCTGAGATTTTCTTAACTTTTTGTAATATAGATCACCATAACTTATGGTTGTAAGAATTTTTTGCTGACATGGAGTTGTGCAGCTTAGTTACCATCAAGTACAAAGTATTGTCTTATTACCACAGAAATAAATGAAAACAAAATAACATACAGGTATGGGATCCATTATCCAGAAACCTAGTAACAAGAAAGCTCTGAATTTGTAGACTGGAACATAGCTAGGAAAGGGTCTAATAGAAAAACAAGTACAGGTATAGGATCCCTTATCCGGAAATCCGATATCCAGAAAGCTCTGAATTACGGAATGGCTGACTCCCATAGACTCCATTTTATCCAAATAATCCAAATTTTTAAAAATGATTTCCTTTTTCTCTGTATTAATAAAACAGTAGCTTGTACTTGATCCAAACTAAGATATAATTAACCCTTATTGGAAGCAGAACTAGCCTATTGGGTTTATTTAATGTAAATGATTTTCTAGTAGACTTAAGGCATGAAGACCCAAATTACGGAAAGATCCGTTATCCGGAAAACCCCAGGTCCCAAGCATTCTGGATAACAGGTCCTATCCCTGTAATAAAAAGCAGCAATAACAATAAATGTGTAGTCTTACGGAGCATTTGTTTTTAGTTGAGGTCATATACAGTAGCGTTCGTTGAGGGGGGTAGGCCCTGGTGCGTGACGCGCAGCCGGGCCCCGTCCCCCTCCGTACCGCCGCATTAGCCCGCATTTCTCAGTGGCGCACGGACTGCAGGGGGGCCCTGAGGGGGTGCAGGCCCTGGCCCGCTCGCACCCCCTGCTCCCCCGGTAGTTCCGCCACTGGTCATATAGGAAATCAGAGGGCACTCAACACTGCAAAATGTGCTTAATATTCTTGGTTTATTGAGATCTACACAGAATTTGTTATGATGGAGGTTGTGCTTCCAGCTACAGTTTACATTGTTTTAAAAAATAAAAATGTTTTCTAAGGTTACTAAATGAACATAAACGCAGGTAGGAATGCTCAGGCTTCATTTCTGGCCATTATTACAGTTTACAGACTGGCCAAATGGTCAACAGCAACAAACAACATGTTTTTTTATGGGTTTTATTTTGTCTAACAATATAAAACTTGATGTAACTAGATGTTGACTATGATTAACTATTTAAAAAGGACATTTTCATGAACTCAAAAATGTCCCCTAAAGGGCATCCACTCAAAAACTGTTTTCTGCACAATGAAACAAAATTTAAATTCGAAGCAACTATCCAATACACGTTCATTAAAAAAATGTCAGTGGTTATTTGTAAAGAAAATCAGCTTTGTTTTCTGATTCCAACTCGTGAAAGAGTGCAGCAGAAGTTCTCCTGCAGGTCTGTTAATCAGCTGGCTTCTGTTGCATTGTTTCATGATTCAGAAACGGCAGTGCAAATAATATACAGGTATGGCATCCATTACCCAGAAACCAGTTATCCAGAAAGTTCCAAACTCCCATAGACTCCATTTTAATCAAATAATTCTAAATGTTAAAAATAATTTCCTTTTTCTCTGTAATAATAAAACAGTACATTGTCCTTGATCCAAACTAAGATATAATTAATCCCTATTGGAGGCAGAAAAATCTATTGGATTTATTTCATGCTTAAATGATTTTTTAGTAGACTTAAGACATGGAGATCCAAATTACAAAAAGAAAACCCCAGGTCCCAAGTATTCTGGATAACAGATGTGATACTTGTATATCACACAGCACATCTTTCAAAACACATGTTCTTTCACTATAAAAATCTATAGTAAAATATCTGCATGAAAAAGTTTAAAGGGAAAATAACACCAAAAAAGACTTTGTACTTAAAGAATTAAAGATAATATACTGTCATACTGAAGCTTTGAAAGCTGTGTGTTTGTCTCAGAAGCACAATATAATTAATACAGAATTTATGTGTTGGATTAATTTTTGGATTAAATATACAGGTATGGGATCCATTATCCGGAAACCCATTATCCAGAATGCTCTGAATTATGGAAAGGCCATCTCCCATAGACTCCATTTTATCAAAATAATAAAAAAAAATGAAATTCCTTTTTCTCTGTAATAATAAAACAGTACCTGTCCAAACTAAGATATAATTGATCTTTACTGGAAGCAGAACCAGCCTATTGGGTTTATTTTATTTTTACATGATTTTCTAGTATGGTATGAAGATCCAAATTACGGAAAGATCTGTTACCCAGAAAGCCCCAGGTCCAAGCATTTATGGATAACAGGTCCGATACCTGTATTACCTTAGTTATCCTTCCAATGCAAACAGAAACTTTTAAGGAATAGCTGTGTGTACTTAGGATTTTTTATTGGGGTTTTTAAATAATTCAGGACTGAGCTTTTAGAGTTTATACCTAGTTTTAAAAGACCAAATAACAAAATGTTTGTTTAGTACAAAGCTTGAACCATTTTCTGTTGCTTGCTCTTGTTGTTTCTTTATTGGTCGCCAATCTTAAGGTATGATTAAATGATATTTTAAAGGGTGGCAAGGTAATGTGTTTTCAAGCTACAGTGCATCTGCATGTTATAATTATGTATGTTTGGGGGAGGAACATCTGTTAAATTATTATTAAAACCTAACATGATGCAATAGTAGGTGGAAGGGGAGGCCGATAAACTGATGTGCTTATCTGATTTGATTTAGTGGAAGAGGAGCTGCTGTACTGGTGTTCAGAGGAATGTTTTGACATCTGCATGTTATAGAGTGAACATGAACTGACACAGGGAGGCATTCTGCATCGGCTCCTGCTACGGCTGAATGAACAACATGCTCTGGGTAAGATTATGGGGCCGATTCACAAAGGGTCGAATATAGAGGGTTAATTAACCCTCAGTATTCGACTGGGAATTAAAATCCTTCGACTTCGAATATCAAAGTCGAAGGATATTTAGCGCAAATAGTGCGATCGAACGATCGAAGGATTATTCCTTCGATCGAACGATAAAATCCTTCGAATCAAATGATTCGAAGGATTTTAATCCAATGATTGAAGGAATATCCTTTGATCAAAAAAACTTAGGAAAGCCTATGGGGACCTTCCCCATAGGCTAACATTGAGTTCGGTAGCTTTTAGATGACGAACTAGGGGGTAGAAGTTTTTTCTTAAAGAGACAGTACTTCGACTATCGAATAGTCGAATAGTCGAACGATTTTTAGTTCGAATAGTTTGATTCAAAGTCGTAGTCGTAGTTGAAGGTCGTAGTAGCCCATTCGATGGTCGAAGTAGCCCAAAAAACACTTCGAAATTCGATTTTTTTTTACTTCGAATTCTTCACTCGAAGTTAGTGAATTGGCCCGTTAGAGTCGGCAGGTATTATTGGGTACAAATGGGGAGGATGTGGAACTGGAAGAATAACATTTATTTTAATTATTTTATTATTTAGGTTATGCCAGTATGTTTATATACATTATACTGACTTATTTGTTTTTAAATACATCCTCTATTATTCTTTTTTAATAAAAGTGTCAACATAGCTTTCACTGTTTTATTACCGTTTGTATAATTTGTTACACCCTAGCCAGGCCCCACCCAGACCCCAAACTCTGTCAAACTCTTAAATGAGCTAGCTAAATATCTATATAATCATGTACAAGTATGGGACCTGTTACCCTGAAGCGGTGCAACCTGGTGTTTTCCAGATAATGGACCTCACTGTAATTTGGATCTTCATACCTTAAGTCCACTAGAATTGGTTGTTTTTGCTTCCTATAAGGATTAGTTATATTTTAGTTTGAATCAAGTACAAGGTCCTGTTTTACTATTACAGAGAAAAAGGGAATCATATTTAAAAATGTGGTTTATTTTGAATAAAAATAGAGTCTATGGGAGACAGCCTTTCTGTAATTCATTGCTTTCTGGATACTGGGTTTCTGGATAATGGATCCCTTACCTATACCTAGACTCTCTTGTAAGTCCTTTTAGACATAGGTTCCTCATTTTGTGTACACCTCACGTTTATTCAGGTGTACAAATTTGCAAAATGGCAAAAATGCGCCAATTCTTATACGCACGACTATTTTGTCCAAATGCATCAAAGTCAATGGTCGACCGAATAATTTTGACGCACAACAACACGGCAGATGTTTCGCTGGCGAATTGTTGCCGCAGTTTCGCAAATGTATTCGCGGGCGGCAAATCGCAGAAATTCGCTTCTAATCCATGCCTGACGAATTTATTCGCCCATCACTAGAATAAATCCCTGCTAGCAGGATTGGGATCCTTTCCAGCACTTAGAATCTCATGTCTAGGTAAGTAGAATATATCAGTCTCCACACAGTGGTGGGGAACTCACTCACAATTCTTGGTTTATATCAATAATCTATTCACACAGAACATGATGCAGGACAGATGATTTATACAATACCGATTTAATCGTACTCGTGTAGTAAATCTCCCCTGGTTATTCCCGGGTGCACATCATAAGCATTTAGTTCCAACCTAAAGTTTCTAAACCCTACTCCCCTTCATTATGTTTCTATTTAGAATGTCTGTCTTCACTAGCCAATGTCATGTAGTTTTTTTCTGTCCTACACCTCAACTGGTACCCTGTGAAAATCCACAACCCCGGAGATCACTTCTACGGTGTCCACCAATGTTTTTTTAGTTCTACAGCATAGTGATTATTTACTCTATCCCTAGTGGTAACTTTTTTCTCCTTAAAATCTCATATCCTATGCATGTATCCCCAGAGTCTTGGTGACCCTCTCTGTAAGGATGTGTGAACCACCTCATCTAGGGGCATATTTATCAAGGGTCAAATTTCGAGTTCATGGGAGTTTCTTACAACTCCCATGAACTCACATAAACTCGAAATTCAAAAAAAATGTATTTAGAAAAATCTATTTTTTTATATTCAGGTACATAGGATCAACCTGCAAACTCAATACTCAATTTGATTGAATTCAATTAGAGTTTTTTCAAACAAAAATTTGATTTTCAAAGTCCACCAAATAACTCCAAATTAGTTGTAAGAGCTCCCCCATAGGCTAAAACACCAATTCAGCAGCTTTTAGATGGTGAATAGGGAATGGATGATTTTAATATGCTGAAATAAACATTTACTTCTTTTAATCGAACGGGTGAATGGAGTGCTCGTCAAATCTTTTCTACTTAGATGGCGAATAGTCGAATTTGAATTCTTAAAGTACATGATAATTCTCTAAATTAAACTCAAATCAAATTTGGACTATTCCCTAGTTGAATTACACTGAAATAAACTCAAAATTTGAAAAAATCGAATTCTCAATTCTACCCTTGATTAATCAGCCCCTAAGTGTTAGGTCTTTCTGTACTGGATTCCTTATATTCCCATCAGTTCTAGAGAATAACTATATAGTAGGGATATTTTTACATTATACTGGTGATAGCTATGAGAATTAGGGATGCACCAAATCCAGTATTCGGTTCGGGATTTGGCCAGGATTCTGCCTTTTTCAGCAGGATTCAGATTCGGCCAAATCCTTCTTCCTGGCTGAACCGAATCCAAAACCTAATTTGCATATGTAAATTAGGGGTGGGTTGGGAAATCATGTGACTTTTCGTCGCAAATTAATAATTTTCCCCACTTTTTCCTTTCCTGCTAAGCAAATTAGGATTTGGATTCGGTTTGGTATTCGGCTGAATCTTTCACCAAGGATTCGGGGATTTGGCCGAAGCCCAAATAGTGGATTCGATGCATCCCTTATGAGAATGGATGTTACTTTTTATCCCATTGCAGAAATTTGTTTTTGAGATAAACAGAACATCCTCTAGAAACCTCAGCATTCTGCATTATTTTGCACAATCGGTAAGTATTTTTCACATATGTATCATTCAGTTTATCAGATGTTACGCTGCATTTTTTTCGAAGCTTATCTTTTCAGAAAATATAATACATTTTACAGGTGTTCAAACCTGTCCTGATAAAATGTTAAATTAAACTTACTAAAAAGCAAAACAAACTGCTACGGGGCATTTTCCACAAGATCAATCATGTTGAAAATTTCACTGGTCTGAGTTTATAGGTTCATCTGTATTCTGAGGCGGGAGATCTTCAGGTCTGTTAAAATGGAGAAAGTCTGCGCAAATAAGATGTTTATTAGATGTGAAAATCTTATTCTGTCTGTAATAAGACCAAGAGCTGCATGGCTGTTGTGCTTTTGGAACTATGGTTTAAATATAACCAAAAAAACAAGACTTACCCAAACAATTGTAAATCAAAATAACTATTCCATACCCTTTGGTAGAGGAGACAAATAAATACTGTAGTTACATCGTTAAATTGGGTTGACCAAAGACCAAAGTCCATCAAGTTCAACCAATACAAATGAAACCCAGCATCCATACATGCACACGCTGACCCCTCCATACACTCACATAAACTATACATACTCATACACCAACTTTAGATTTTAGTATCACATTAGCCTTGGATATAATGCTTGTCCAAGAAATCATCTGAACCACTATTATAGGCATTAACAGAATCGGCCATCACAACATCATCCAGCAGTGCATTCCACAACCTCACTGTCATTTACTGTGAAGAGCCACCTACTCTGCTTCAATTGAAAGCCATTTTCCTCTAGTCTGAAGGGGTGGCCTCTGGTGCAGTGATCCTCTTTATGGGTATAAAATAACTATTTGTCTATAATGTCCTCTAATGTACTTGTAAAGTGTAATCATGTCCCCTCGCAAGTGTGCAGAGAAAACAACCCCAACCTTGACAGTCTCCCCTCATAATTTAAGTCTTCCATCCCTCTAACCAATTTAGTTGCACTTAGTCTCTGCACTCTCTCCAGCTCATTTATATCCCTCTTAAGGACTGGAGTCCAAAACTGCACTGCATACTCCAGATGAGGCCTCACCAGAAACATATCAAGAGGCAAAATTATGTTTTTTTCCCTTGAGTTAATGCCCTTTTTTTATGCAAGACAGAACTTTATTTGTTTTAGTGGCCACAGAATGACACTGCCAAGAATTAGTGGTATATCATCTTAAATAAAAGGAAAAACGTTCCTATTTTTGGGCAATGCCAAGAATTAGAACCTTCTATGTTAAGGAAACTCCCAACACACTGGCAACACACAAACTGCTACCTCATTTTCCAGTTTGCTGCTCTGTGTTCCTTATTAGAGGAACCTGTAATAATGACTCCACAATTCTATATTATTGCTTTCTTCTGAATGAGGCAACAATGTTGCAGCTTTTAGTGACAATGTAGTGTCTTCATCTGAAAAACGTCCCTATATATATTTAATCTGCTTTTTTTTTTTTACTTTTTTGGATATTTATGGGCTGTTGGATACACTGTTAAAGATTTCAGTTATTTAATAAGACAGCATAATCTGCTGAACAATATAGGGCAGATTTATCAAGGGTCGAATCGAAAAAACTAATTTTTAAATTTGAATTTCAAGCTAATTTTATTGTACGTCGACTAGGGATGAGTCCAAATTTGATTCAAATTTGAAAAAAAAATTGAATATCGAAATTTATCATGTACTGTGTCTTTAAAAAATCTACTGACTATTTGCCATCTAAAACCTGTCGAATTGCTGTTTTAGCCTATGGGGGACCTCCTAGAACCAATTTGGAGTCATTTGAATGATTGAATAAAGCCTATTCACTCGAAGATAAAAAATTCGAATTTTTTTTTATAAATAGATTTAGGTTGGTCTTTTTTTTATTCGAATTTCGAGTCACCTCGAAATTCGACCCTCGACAAATCTGCCCATATATGTATGTTTGCACTATGACTTTTGACTATGAGATGATGTTTATGTTCTGGATTTATTTTATTTACTGGATTGGATTCAGTTTCATTGGGGGTTTTTTTCCACTTTTGCTCTACATTTTCCTTTCAGTTTTTTAAGCCATTGTTTTTCTTATCTCACTTAACTGATGTCATTATGATGTCATTTTCCCACCTTTCCGCCACTATAACCTTATAAGCAATGTGTTTACAGCTTTTCTTTGCTTGGATAAAGGCTATTGTGTTAGCTGAAATGTCAACCTACACAAATAAACTCTCACCTTGATTCATCTATGATGTGTGACTGCAACCTACCTTTTGTCTCCTTTTACCTTTATGTATCTTGTGGTCTGCACCCAGGCTGGTATTGCGTCTTAAGCTGGCCACAGACGCAAAGATCGAATCAACGTACGATCGGACTTCCCCATCTCCCGACCTGCCACTAACCATTCCGATCAAATAAAGTAGAAAAGAACAGATCAGCCGATGTTCTGCCCCTGACAGCAATCATACGAAAGTTATGTCTGACCAAAGCTAGTGATAGTCTCCCATTGAAAATAGTATAATCGACAATACATGCAGAGATATTATCAGCAGCCGACAGAAATCTTTTAACCTGTCCGATCGACCAAACGACCGATCTCCGCCGGACGAAAATGTCGGGACTCTTCACACATGGACCGAAAATCGTTCGATCAGATCTTTGCGTCTATGGCCAGCTTTATACATGAGTGCCGGTATCTGAACTGTATATATATATATATATATAAAACCAGTGAAGAGCCAGCACTCTCAAATAAAGTGTTTGTTTGCCTGGGTGCACGATCAATATAATATCTCCATCCATCCAAAGAAGATCAGCACTCTCAGGGCTTAAAAATATGAAAAAGATTTTATTGAAAATAACACAGCATAGGACTAATGTTTCGGCCCTATATTAAGAAGAGAAACCGCATCAACAGGACTTCATCAAAAAATAAACAAAAAAGACTTTATTCTCAATGTTTCGGCTCCACTACTTGAGCCGTCTTCAGGAACCATAAAAAAATCTCTCTCTCTCCCTCTCTCTCTCTCTCTCTCTCTCAAATAAACACAAAAAATGTCTCATTCAATCCTTTCGGTGTCAAAGTCTCCAGTTTATAGATCCAGCAGGATTCTCTTTGTAGCAGTACTAGACCCATGCCGCCCCCTCTTTTCAGAGTAGGTACATGGTCTATTATCATGTGTTGAAACTGGGGTAAGGTGTGCTTATGCTGTAACCAGTGCCTCGCCACTGGCTGGTCTGTTTTCCCCGTGGATAGGGCGCTCCTGATGGCGCTCCTGTGGTTATTCATTTTCTCCCTATACGTGGTAGTTGCTTTTCCCACGTAATGTAAACCACAGGGCACCATGCCATATAGACAACATATTCACTTGTGCAATTGACTCTATGGCCAATCTCGAATTTTCTCCCTGTCTGTGGGTGTGTTTGCGGGGGAGCTGCGAGTGAAAGAAGGGGATACCATGATCTACACCGTGCTGGGCCGCTGGCAAAGGGGACGACAATAAGATGTAAAGCCCTACACTCCAAACTCCTGGGGTAAGAGATCTGTTAATGTTACTCTGGTAGCGACTGGGGTGACAGCGCCAATTACACTTTGGCTTTTAACCTCACAATGACATGCACGGGATGGGAGAGCCACTCACTGAAAGCACACAGGCACAGTTTGAAGTAAAAGTGGTTACTAGTTTTTCTTTATTTAAACACACTGGATATAATAACATTCCAAGGTTCATTAGTATAGTAGGGGTGATGGTCTCACACTGATGATGTATAGTAGGGGTGATGGTCTCACACTGATGATGTCACACTCACCTTGTGATGGTCTCACACTGATGATGACACACACACCTGTTTGGCGCCATTTTTTCACTTTAAAAAGGCATCACTGTAAAGGAGTTTGCACTTCCTGAAGACGGCTCGAGTAGAGGAGCTGAAACATTGAAATAAACTTTTTTTGTGTTTATTTGAAGTCCTTGGAGTGCGGTTTGTGATAATTGATATTTTATATATATATATATATATATATATATATATATATATATATATATATATATATATATACAACAAAAATGAAACCGCACTCCTAGGGCTTTGATGAAAAAAACGTGCTAGGCTTAATTTCAACGTTTAAGCCTAGCCCTAGGAGTGTGTTTTCATTTTTGTTGTTTATATCTTGGAGTATAACCAGCACCCAGGCATTTCCTTTGTTTATTAGTGCATCAGCTCTGAGCTTTGGATAGATAGATAGATAGATAGATGATAGATAGATAGATAGATAGATAGATAGATAGATGATAGATAGATAGATAGATAGATAGATAGATAGATAGATGATAGATAGATAGATAGATAGATAGATAGATAGATAGATAGATAGATAGATAGATAGATAGATAAATAGATAGATAGATAGATAGATAGATAGATAGATAGATAGATAGATAGATAGATAGATGATAGATAGATAGATAGATAGATAGATAGATGATAGATAGATAGATAGATAGATAGATAGATAGATAGATAGATAGATAGATAGATAGATAGATAGATAGATAGATAGATAGATATGTGTCACAATACAGTTCAGATACCGGCACTAAGAAGTATTAGAAGCTCGTTTATATATTCCAAGCAAGCATTTTTTTGTCTTGAAATGTTTAAAATAAATAAACTCTTAATCTAACACCCAAATTAGGAGTGGGTCGATGGTATGATTATGGATTTAGAACACTACAGTGTGGTGGGGAGGTATTCCCAAGGACACTAGCAACTTTATTTATTACCACCCTTCCTAAACAGCAACAAGATACAGAGAAGGGTTAGTGGCCCCTGCACTCAAAATGGCTCTAAGAATATTTCCTGTAACAAGCAGACAAAGCTTGGTTTGTAAGATTAATATGCAACTTGCCACTGGATGCTGTTAAGTATTCTGCAAGCCAATTACACTATTTGCAACTTTTCTGTACTGTAAGAATCTTTTGATAAACTCAGTGTTAGTATTAAACTAGAAAGACATGTTCTGGGTTCACAACACACACTCTGTAAAATACCACCAGGCATTTGCTGCTAAAACAAGCAGTGCTGCTAAAAATGGTTTTCACCTTGCCACTTCTCTAAGAAAGCTGTTCTAAGGGTCATTGGTACCATTAATTATCCCAAAATTGCCCAAAGCAGTCTGGGACAACAACTATTAATCTCTGTTCCACACTGTCATCTAGTAACTGAAACAGGTATCATTAGTAAATAATTATAGTTATTGAACCCATTTCCCACCATTTTAACATAGCATTGCCCCCTTTGCGAATTATAAATGTGCATCCATTTTTACACTGTATTTCTCCTTGCATGATTTAAAGGAGAGATGTAGAATATATAAAGAAAAAACACCTTTATTTTGTAGGCAATAATGAATAATACATAGGGGCAAATTTACTAAAGTGTGAAGTGACTAACACTGGAGAAAATTGGCTAGCGAAGGAGATAGACTCTAGCGGTACTTCGCTCCCTAACGCCTGGCGAATTTCGCTCTGGGGAATGGACGTAACTACGCAAATTCACTAAGATGCGGAATGTTACCTCTTCCAGACTTGCCTTCGCCACCTCAGACCAGGCATATTGCAATAGATTAGATAGGAGTTCCTAAAAAAATAGTTGAAAAATGTTCTAAGACCCAAAAAAAAAAAGCTTAAGTTTTTTTGGGGGTAACTGGCTTTGCTCCTACATTTCTTAACATATGGCACATCAACTATACACTGGGCTCATGTGTAGGGCAATATAAGAACTCTATTTTCTTTTATTAAGGTTTCCTGGGCTTGTGTAGTGTAATGTATTTGCTGCAAGATATAAGTCCATTGAACTTTAACTTCCCACTGTATGCAAATAAGCCAAAGCTAGCGCAACTTTGCTTCGATTGGCGCTGTAACGCTAGCACAACTTCGCCAGCGTTTGGTGCCCTGGACGCAACTTCGGATTTTAGTGAATTACTGTTGTCCTGGTGAATCTATGCCTGGCAAAGTGTTCCTCTGTGAGCGAAGCCATCGCTGGAAATTTTCGGAGGTTAGTGAATTTGCCCCATAGTGCTGGTTTTACTTGGGGCTAAAAATTTATATTATCATCAAAATGCCTCCTTTATATGAGCTCCCTATAGATCTGCTACGGTCCCTGTCCATGTTTCACATGAGGGGATGGTGTGTCCTAATGGAAGCCAGAAGCTTAGTAGGAGGGGGGTAGCCAATCACAGGCCTGCAGTCACACAGGAAAAGACAGGCTTCAGGAAATCTTGCTATAAATAAGCCAAAAACATATTTCTAAGCACATAGTTATAGTTAGAGAAGTATAATGCTCTGACAGATTCTTGTTTTTACACAATGTCTCCTTTAACACCATATCTTGTGATAGTGTAAATAATACATTACAAACAGTTTATTGTGGTATTTATAGATAAGCATTTCCTTTCATGCTAGACTAACAGTAATATACAGATTTTTTTTTACACCACCAAAACCTAGAGTAAAGGCCCCCCATACATGGGCTGATAAAAACTGTTGACAGACCAAGCAGGCAGCTTATTGGCCCGTGTGTGGGGCCATCCGACGACATCCCCAATCGATATCTGTCCGAAAGTCGGGCAGATGCAGATCGGGCACAGTAAAAAATCCCGTTAGATTGTGGTCGCATCTGTTCATAGATGTGGTCCCGCAACCTGACAGTATGGCCTCCATTGAGATCCGATCGATGGGCCCTAGGGCTCACAATAAGATCAGCCCAATATTGCCCACCTCAATGTGGGCTTATCAGGGAGGGATCCGCTCATTTGGTGATATCTCCCTGTGTATGGCCACCTTAAGACTTTAATTCAATGGGACAGATCTAGGTGACAAATAAATTATGGAATAATGAAAATGGTAGCAATCAATGCAACTTTTCATGCAGCTTTCTTCAAGCTAACGCCACTTCGTCCACAAGAGTTTTACCCCACACATATGACAAAATTTTTATATTTTTATATTTACAGGTACGTTTCATTTTATTGACATGGCATGCCATTAGAATGCCCATTAGTGTTCCACAAATATAGATGCACACGTGTAAATCTGCTTCTCATCATTTCTTTTCTAGACCCCTCAATGAGCTAAGTGGCTACAGACGATAATGGCTGGTTCTTCGGTGTCACTCTGCTTAGTGTTTGTGTATCTTCTTTTATGGCTCTGACATCAAATTGATGTTGTCAGGTATAGAAGGATACAAAAACATAGACTGTAAGTAAAACAAATGGCAGAAATGTGAAAAGGAGTTGACAATTTCTCACATTGATGTTCTTCACCCCCATTAAATGAATTGCTTTGGCAGACAAGTCACACTGTGATGTTTGTGATGTTGCTTGACAGAGAGCAGCCTTTCTCTGTGTTAACTCAAATCACACGGACTGATGTTCTTGACTTTTTTTAATCTTTTTAACACTAGGGGGCATGTTTACTAACATTGGAGATAAATATCTGGAGAGATTTCTGGAGATGTTGCCCATCAGCAATTAGATTTAAACAGCCACAGCCAAGTTAGAAAACAAAAGCAAAGATCTGATTGGTTGCTATGGGCAACATCTCCAGAAATCTCTCCAGATATTTATCTCCAATGTTAGTAAACATGCCCCTAGATCTGAATAGAAATAACGATGCATAATTGCAAACAGTCAAAATGCAGCCCTCACAGATAAATCTGAAAGAAAGAATTTTCTGCAACATTTCCATTTACACTGAAGTATAAGAAATGATGGTCCTTATAACTGGGAGAAACAATATTGTTCCCTGAGGCACATCCTTGCAAATGGTGTTGTCTTTAGTTATTTAGATTTATAGCAGGATCCTGAAAGAATTTCAGCGAAGTGAAAAATAGGTCTAGTGCTCACACAACCAAAACGGAGAGTCTACAAACGGCAGTGTTATAAATTATGGAATTTCGGGTTATTTTTATTGTTTGTGTCTTACCCTTTATATTAATACTGTTAGATAACCCTTGGCTTTTTAGTAGTTGAGATAAACTTTGTTTACTAACTTGCACAGCAATAATCTAGTACCGTTAAACACCATAAATACAGAATATATCTGTTACTGATAGCAAAGTAAAGTGCTACAGGTCAAATGAGGTTTTTATCCAGCTCTTTCACTGGACAGACTCAGATCAAATGATGGCAATATGGTAAGTAGGGATGTAGCGAACGTCGGAAAAAAAGTTCGCGAACATATTCGCGAACTTGCGCAAAAATGCGAGCGGTTCGCGAACGGTTCGCGAACCCCATAGACTTCAATGGGAAGGCGAACTTTAACATCTAAAAAAGACATTTCTGGCCAGAAAAATGATTTTAAAGTTGTTTAAAGGGTGCAACGACCTGGACAGTGGCATGCCAGAGGGGGATCAAGGGCAAAAATGTATCTGAAAAATCTGCCTGTGTGTGCTTGGAAGAGATAGTGTAGGGGGAGAGCTGTTAGTGATTTCAGGGACAGATGATAGTAAGTTTGCTGGCTAGTAATCTGCTTGATACTGCTCTGTATTGGAACAAAAAAATAAATAAAAGCAGTCCTTACAAGGACTATTGCTATTGCAGCAGTCAGCAGATGAGATCAGAAGCAGGACAGCTGCCCACTGCAGCTACATACAGAGCACTGCAGTAGAAGGTAGATTACTAGCCAGCAAAGCTACCTAAGCTTAAATGTCCCTCAAACCCCTGCAGACTTCTGTCCCTCCAATAACAGAGCAGTATCAAAACGATTACTAGCCAGCAAACTTTCAACTGTCCCTGAAATCACTAACAGGCAGCAGCTCTCTCCCTACACTATCTCTTCAGCACACACAGGCAGAGTGAAAAAAACGCTGCAGGGCTTCGGTTTTTATAGGGAAGGGGAGTGGTCCAGGGGAGAGCTTCCTGATTGGCTGCCATGTACCTGCTGGTCTGGGGTGAGAGGGCAAAAAAAAGCGCCAACAATGGCGAACCCAAAATGGCGAACGTCGCGCGACGTTCGCGAACTTCCGGCGAGCGCGAACACCCGATGAACACAAGTTCGCCGGCGAACAGTTCGCGCCATCTCTAATGGTAAGTTGTGAGTTACATATTTACAGGGCAATGAAGTGATCACAATAGATAGCTTGTGCATTTTCAGGGCATACTTAGACATAGCAGCAAGTGTTAGAAATATTTGGGGGTAATTAACTTTTTTTAATGATTGACTCCTTTTGAAAATGTCCACTTCCCGTCTCCTGTTTCCCAGAAGCAACTCAGTAAAAGTATATAAGTTGATAAATTTTTTAATATCAGCAGCAAACCCCTTGGTTGCTGGGGGGGGCGGCGGTCAGCTGCCTCTATAGTCACCCTACCTAAAGAAAACGTGCGCACCTGTTTCCTTTGGGCAGACGTGCATGCACACGAGGGGGCTGAGGAGAAAAATGTGCCCAGATTTCTTGCAGAGCACTGGTACTCTCTGAAGATTTTTTGCCGGGGGGCCAGTGCCAAGTTGTTACACCGCTGGCTGTTGCAACTGATACTTTATATACTGTATACCTTGGATATACATACCTTAATTAACAAAGCCCTTTAGAGTTATATTTACAGTGCAGTAAATAGACCCTTTTGATAACTGTAATTTTAAATTGGACAATCGCCAAATGCAGTAGGCTATCATTAATAAACACTCCTGGTTTATTGTGTGGCTTAATCCATAACTTTCTTTTTAAAATCACTTTATATAATGAGCTTAGTCAGATACATATGCAGGTAGTGCTCATTCCACTCTCTTAAAAATGCACACAGGTATAGGATCCGTTATTCGGAAACCCGTTATCCAGAAAGCTCTGTTTTACGGAATGGCTCGCATAGACTCCATTTTATCAGAATAATCCAAATTTTTAAAAATGATTTCCTTTTTCCTGTAATAATAAAACAGGACCTTGTACTTGATCCAAACAAAGATATAATTGATCCTTATTGGAAGCAAAACCAGCCTATTGGGTTTATTTAATGTTTACATGATTTTCTAGTAGGCTTAAGGTATGAAGATCCAAATTAAAGAAAGATCCATTATCCAGAAAGCCACAGGCCCTGTGCATTCTGGATAACAGGTCCCATACCTGTAATTGGGGGTACATTTTTACAAAACATTATATTTGAAGGAAATAGTCTCCATTAGTTGCTCTTAAGCATGCAGTGATTATTTCTTTTATTTCCTAATACCATTGCATTAGATTTAACTCACTGCCCTTGCTGTCTGCACCTTTTTGTATTTGGTCAATTGGGGTTTTAGTATTGGTGGATGGTGCATGCCTCTTTGTTTTATAAATAGAGATAACGGAGAGCCTAAAACTGTTTACAGCATTCAAATCCATACAAACCAACTTCTGTTTAAAGTATGACCTAAGCTAAATTTCATGTTTGGTGATCCATGTAGCAGATTAAATTTAAAGTAGTGCATTTTGCATGCAATTTAAATACTTTATTTCAAGAGAGTTGTTGAGGGGAAAGGAAGGAAGACTTCAGTATATCATTAGCTTTGCAGTAACAAGAAATGTGAATTTGTTGCATTTCAATACAGCAAAAATATTGTACTTTGTTAAAAAGGACAAAGATTAAAGAAAGATAAATACATTATTGTTCCCAATTTCACTGCATTCTATTTTATTGTAATTGTGTTCTCTGCACTAGTGATATTGAATTTTATTTTCCATCTAGCACATACCTTAGACCATTGTTTTATATATGTTAAAACTAAACAAAAACCTTACAAGAACATAATAAGATATATGTCACCATTGCAGACAAGACAACAAGTAGATTTGATAAGTGATCAGTTTTTTCAGCAACTTCTGACTTTTAAATTGAATTGCTGCTGTGCTCATGTGCCATAAAAGCCCTAGCTGATTTCAGTCCCTGTCAGGCATACCGGGACAATGTTTTTTTCCAGCAGGACATAATAGCAGCTAATAGTCTTTACCTTTTGCAGTTGAAGCTGAACATTACTAGAACTTTGTGGCTTTTTTCTCTGCATGACATTGGCCTTGGTCATTAAGTCGATCAGATAGGTTAGTAAATTTCTGTCTGATTATAATAATATCTGTACATGTACTGTGATTCTCATTACTATTTCCCGGGACAAACTGTAACTTTCATACAATTGCTGTGAATTAAAGGCCAGAACATTGTCTGATTTGTTATTTTTACTACTTTAATCCCACAATTTAAATCTGAATGGTTAGTTTTAGATTGTTGCAGTAACACAAATGATTGATATCCAAGTGTCCTTGACTGATACAGTGTTATTTCAGGGATCCTCTAGGTTGTGCACAATACAGATGCAAAAAGGGTCCAAATCAAAAATCATTAAATAATTGTCATGTTACAGTGTATTCTTTTTCCCCATTATTTGTGTTGGAACATAACTCCCAGTGCACAACATTATCTTCAGCATCTGATCTTCTGACTGATGACAAATCAACTACTCCTATTGACATACTGTTTATACTCGAGTGTAAGCCGAGTTTTTCAGCACATTTTGGGTGTCAAAATCAACCTTGGCTTATACTCGAGTCAAAGATCGGTGCGCTCCCCCCTTGGCCGCAACAGACCTTGTGCACCAACAAATAGGATCAGCCGGAACAGCAGGCAGAGAAGGATCGTTCCCACATTTGATCGGTCCAATGGATTGCCCCCCCCAGAGCTTTATTTATTCAATTTCTATTTCTACTGTGGCCCTGCTCTGCATTATTTATTGTTCCACATTATTGCTAGCGTTTAATCTCTCTTTTCGGTTTTTTGACGTTTTGGAGCTGAATTAAGAAAACTTTTCTTTTTCCCTTAAATTGAATCTCGCCAGTAAGTTTTCACGTGATAAACCAAAAATATATTTTTTTTTTCATAGAATTAAATCTGGCCGATTGTGTAGATTGGACTGTACAATTATTGTTATACTGTTTGTTTCCTTTTAGAATCAGGTCATGTAGGTGACAGTGTAGTTCTTTCTCTAGAACAGCAATTAACCAATTATTGTATAGTATTCTGGGCACTGATTGATTTGTATGCTATAGCAGTTTTTGGAGATGAGGGCAAACACAAAATAAGCAGCGATATCAGTTTTAAATATGAGTTGTTGCAGTGTAAATGAAATGTTATAACCTTGGTAATAAAAGACATGACACTATTGGGCACAGTCCCAGCTTTCTAAGATCCAAACTAAGATATAAGCAATCCTTATTGGAGGCAAAACCAGCCTATTAGTTTTATTAAATGTTTTAATAAGTATCTACCAGGCTGAAGTTATGAAGATCCTAATTACAGAAAGATCTGTTATCTGAAAAACCCCAGGTCCCAAGCACTCTGGGCCACTGGGACACCAGGAACAAACCCAGACCCACTTCCTGCACTGCTGATGCTTACCTCCCTCCCTGACCCCCCCATGAGGCGCAGGAAAAGGTAAGTGCGCCCTCATATGTGGGGTGGGGGTGCAGGTTGCAGCTGCGATGGGGGGTCGAAGGGCTCTGCTGCTGGGGGGCCCATGGGATGCTGTGAGGGCCCCTAAGGATGCAGGACATATGTCCCATATATATATATATATATATATATATATATATATATATATATATATATATATATATATATATATATATATATATACACACATCCAAAGAAGATCAGCACTCTCAGGGCTTAAAAATATTAAAAGGGTTTTATTGAAAATAACACAGCATAGGCCTTTCTCAAAAACTGCTATAGCTCATATTTTTAAGCCCTGAGAGTGCTGAACTTCTTTGGATGGATGGCGATAGTATACCCAGGCAAACAAACACTTTATTCAAGAGTGCTGGCTCTTTGCTGGTTATAAATATATATATATTTATATATATATACTTTGAGAAAGGCTAGAGTGCTAGCCGAAACGTCAGTCTTTGCTTTGAATAATAAACACCATTTTTTCTTCATAAGACCTGTGAGTGCGTACCTTCCTCGACGCTGTTGTTCTACTTTTTGGGCTTATCGCACCCAGGCAACATTTACCTACTTACGTGTTGTGCTGGCCTCCAATAGTTTCTATATATATATATATATACAGATCCTCAGTGGTGCACTCCACAATAAGGTAGGTACTCGCCTAGGTGCTGGTAACGAAATTGCATACAGTACTTGAAAAAAAGACCGCACTCACAGGACTTTTGCAAGAAAATAAGCCCCCATGGGCTGTGACATTTATTCCTCAACGTTTCGGCTAGTACACTCTAGCCGTCCTCAGGAGGTGACGGCTAGAGTGTACTAGCCGAAACGTTGAGGAATAAATGTCACAGCCCATGGGGGCTTATTTTCTTGCGAAAGTCCTGTGAGTGCGGTCTTTTTTTCAAGTACTGTATATATATATATATATATATATATATATATATATATATATATATATACACACACACACACACATACACACAGTCAAGGCTAAAGCAATAAAAACATGTCATGCCAGTCAGATTGAAAAAGACTTCTATATTCAAAATACATCAATCCAGCTCAAAGTAATTTTTGTATTTGTCTACTTGGCTTGTGTTTGTTGATTTGGCCTTGACTGAGCTCAGTTAAATGCTTGCTCTTGGGAACCTGCAAAGCATTTCTGACATATTAATTTATGATAAAGAACATGAGTGCTGCTGCCATTTGCTTTATTGTGTGGTTAGTATGTGTATAGAGGGTACATCAAGCAATTACAGGAATGGAAGTCAAAGAATAAAAAAAGCAAGGGTTGGACGGTTCAATCCATACCAAGGACCTTCTCCTTGTTTGTTCTCATCTGTCTTAAAAGAGTAACAACTTTGAAAGATAAAGTTAAATTAGTTATACTTTTATACTTATATCTGTCTGTTCAGTATTTGCATGTATAATATTTGTTGGCAGATACTCCCTGGACTCATTGCACAAATAAACCTGCTTTCATGCATGTTCCAATGTCAATATGGATGCTCAAAAGACCTACGTAGTGAGGATTTTTGTGGCAACAAGAAGAATAAATAGTGAAGAAAGCAAGCAAAAACATACTATAATAACATTTTTATTTTTATCATTTATTCCTGAGGGTTCATTTATAAACACAAGCACCAAGTGCAAAGTACAAAATTGTGCTTTCACCTATACATGCTCCTTACAACTTGCACTAAAACAAATGCACTGGTTCTGCCTGCTCTGGTGAATTGCACATGACTGCCTACATGGTGCACAGCACAGGTATAACATGCAGTATCCCTAACCCAGAACTAACTCCTCTGTTTCGGTCTCAGGCCACTCTTCTGCTTTTAGCAGCTGCCTTTGGCTTTAGGTGGAGCCCTCCGCTACTCAGATGCCACCAGGTCTTATTGCGGGAGACTTCTGAACTTTAGGGTCTTACCCTTCCATGTGGCAAGGCTGTCAATAAGCTTATACAGCTGGTTCAAATGACATAGAAAAAGGAAGTTCTTAGAGGCAGAATCAGCCAACCCTGCCTTTAGCCAGAGAGCTCTTCTCCCAGCATTAGTAAAGCCATCATTTTGCCCCCCAACTTTACCGAATCGATAGCAACATCACAGAGAAAATGTGAAGCCAACTTGATGGGATAAAGTATACCCAACAGCTCATCCCTTGAAGACCCTGAATCAATTTCTTCCTCCAAAGAATTCAGAAAAAACTTCAATAATCTGGAAACAGAGACAGACATTAGAGAAGTCCTACAGAACCTGTGATATAAAATCTTTTCAACCCACATACTGCTCTGGGATCCATTGGATCAGTGGTCCATCTAGACAGATGGCCTACCGAAATATCCACCTTCGGATGATCCTCCCATTTCTGAAGCTCTTGTGCATCAGGCTTCTTCCCTGGATATTGCCATTCCATCTCCGTCAGTTGCTTTATAGATGGGTGTATAGGAACTTCAGCAGTCTTTTTCTCTGAAAATAATAAGAGATACTGTTTTTTTTCGCCAGAAGGGGGAAGAACTCAACTCCAATCACCTTTGTGGTTTCCTTAATTTATTTATGAATTTTCTCCCCCGGTAAAAGAAAAAAAATCTTCCTTAGCCTTCACTTGCGGAGAGGAAGAAAAAGTAGATGCAGAAGAAAATTACTTATCAGAGTCAGATGAAACTTCGGTACCCCTAGGTAACTTGACACACTGGAGGAAGGGCCTGGATGAGCTGAACACTTTAGTTTTTCAAAGCCCTTTGACAGCATGCCCTTAAACCGGACAATAAAGTCTTCTGGATTATTAGAAGAAGTACCCATAGACTCATGAGAGCAACCAGCACATAAGGATCCAGTAGCATCTTCTGGCAGAGGCTGGTCGCAAATAGCCCAAATAGAATTTCTTGATTTCCTCTTCTGTTTTCCCACTGGAGACATCTAGGAACAAAAAGGAACAACCTAATAATACCATTAATATAATGTATATGACACTTATGAGGTTGCATTCCAACAGTGGGAAAGGAATTGAAAACATTATAAACTTTATTTACAAATGCAGTGTAGTATGCAAAGCCAAGGTTTTGCAACATTAGTGTGCAATCCCGCTACAGTTATTGATGCAATGAGCTGTGAGAATTGTGGAATTGCTGCAACATTCAGGGGTGGTGGTGGTAAGTGCAAAGTACCAAGTATCAGTAGGAAAACTTTAGTGCTCAGCACAACTATGTTGATGTAGAAAGGGTGTGTTTAGGTGCAAGTCCCTTTAATAAATAGCATCAATAAACAAATTAATGTTGTGGTCACCACAGTGCAGTGCATTATAAATGCATCTTAGACATGCACATAAGTGAGTTACAAAAAAATGAAGGACATTTCTGGACAGATAGATTGAGATTAAGAAAAATCATACCCATATCTGGATAAAAACTGTGGAAAGTAGGTGCTGTCTCGATCCTGTATTTCAATATTATCCATGGCACACTGTGGCCAATATGTTATATATTTTCTTCCTTGAGCACCTTGTTGAAGTGCAATTTTGTTTTTTTTACTATGCAGCATTTTTTCCCAGAATTCTAGCATTATTGAAACAATTGCACTTCACTGTAAATCAGATTCAGTTCCAAGAAAAGTTTTCCAAGTCCAGGCCAGTTAATTTAATTTCCAGTATTTGAAATGACAAGCGTGCCTGATTCTTTAGACACAAGTGCACTGTGACTTTTGTTACTGGAGCTACTGCCTAGTACAGGAGGCAGGAAGGAATGGGTAATGCCAAGCATGACTATACAAAGGTACGAACAGTGCCTTTTGACAGAACTTTAATGAATGGGGGGGGTTCATTCAGCATTCATGACCATCACAAAGCCATCTTTGTAGGTGGCAACCACTGTACATGTGCAACTGATCTGGTTAACTGTGCAAAATAATATAGTTTGGCATTGGGAAAGTACAAATGAGCTTTTGATGTGTGTAGCCCATGACAGCTGCCTGAGATGACATTTCTGAAATCAGCAGAAACAGTAGCCTCTAGTACAGATAATACTTACAACACTTAGACTGCAGAAAGATTCTCCTGTTTGACAGCCATAGCATGAAAATTGTATGCTGTGGTTTAAAATAAGCAGAGTTAAGTTGCTTACCTAATGTACTTGGGGAGCACAAATGTTTATTTTAGAGGCTGACACACGTTTGAAGAATAATTTGTCAATACACTGTTCACTTGAGGATATCCTACTTTTTCTGTTCAAACTAATAGACTCAATACTTTGCTTAAAATTACAACCCACACATTTTAACAAGATGGGACATCAGTTGTGAAGCAAATAAGCTATTTTTGAGCCAGTATATTGAGAATGAAAGATTTCTTCTACAGCAATGCAGAAATGTGCCCAGCTCTATTAAATAAAACACACTGTTGAATATATTAAAACTTAATATCTGCCATCCAGTCTCTCTGTAGTTATGTTTTGTATGGATGCCATTATGTGCCTTCCACCCTTCAATGGTATTAGATACACCCCCTTTTGCATGTAGAGAGCAGAACTTTTGTTTTCTTTGCATCTTTCAGGTTGCACCCCAAAGTGTTAATCTGTTTCTCCCCTAGTAGGACAGAATATAACCTAGTGCAACTTCCCCCTGTGCCCGCAACCCATCACTGTTTTTTCTCAGTAAGAAGATTCAGTCGATATCTGAAGAACTAGCCATTTTGGTCTATAGGACCCATGGTCACCCGTGGGGTGGGTCAGTCAGAGGATCTGCTCCCTTTACTCCCCTTTGGAAACCTGCTGCTCCGTTTCATTCCAGTGCCATCAAGCTTGAGTGACGTCATAGCAATATGCCAGCCTCATATGTCCAAGACTTTTTTGTTGGTATGTAGAATAGAAGGGTTTATTCCTTACAATGGGTGTTTCCTATTTAATGGCATTTTGTTTTTTATTTAGATCTTATACAAATAGGATATTTTGGGCTGAAGTTCCTGCAGATGTGTGCTACCAGGCTGCACTGTAAGTCCATTAGGCTGCAAAGATATCTCATGCAAGAGATTATCCTGCATGCACTTGTTGCCACCCTGCTCCGAATGACGAGGCCTGTGGCAATTTGCAGACAGATAAATGCAGCAGGCAACATGTACAGAAATAGCTGATTGCAGATTTTTTTTTTTAACTTTGCCAGCTGGTTATAAATTAGGTCTAAAGTCTTTCACAGTTTTTACACTCTTTTGAGCTTGATTGATGTCTTCACTGTATTACTAATCTTTGCCTAAGGATTTTAACAAAGCATTATGTTGGAAATATGCAGGAGACCACAACAAAAGTTAAAAAAAAGTTACATTGTTAAGTTGGATTGAAAAAAGGCCAAAGTCTATCAAGTTCATCCCCTCCAAATGAAACCCAGTGCACATACACTCTGACCCCCCCATACACTCACATACCTGTAAATTATATATACCAATACATATATGTATACTAATTGTAGATTTTAGTATCACAATAGCCTTGGGTAGTATGTTTGTCCAAGAAATAATCCAAGCCACTTTTAAAGGCATTAACAAAATCAGCCATCAGCAGAGCATTTCAGAACCTATTAAGGGTCAATTATAGGTAGGATAACGTGAAAAAAATTGATGCCTTTTTGCATTTTGCCCACTGCCTTATTTATGTGTAGAATTGGTTCAAAAGCAAGCTATACAAAATATTTGATTAATTCAAATAATCTGTGATTAAGTCTGTTATTGAGAGATTTAAGCTCTGAGTCAAAACAAGAATCATGCCATTGATGCTTTGCTTCTGACCCTGCAAAACAGAGAGAAGAATATTCTATTTCCTATTGAGACAAATCCTTGTTTAAATAGATGTCAGAAACGTTATAAACCCACACAATGACTCGTCTTTTCCTCTTTACCAAGTAACAATGAGAAAGATGAGCTTTTATTCACATCAACCAAGAAAACTCTAATTTTTCCAGTTTACGTATCATTTACGTAAAAGAGGGAGACTCAAATGAACAAACCTGAAATCATAAAAAGATTTTAACCATGTTTTCTTTTGAGCCCAAGAGATTGGAAGACCCAATGAAAGTGGATAATCCAATATCCAGACATGCAAAAATAACCATGATTCCAGTGGACGAGTCTGCAATCAAGGACAGTGGACTCTGTAGGAGAGGACTTTGGCTTAAATCCTGGGCAGCAAAGAATATATTTATTTCTGTAGCCTACGGGCCATCAAGACAGGCCAAAATCCCAAAGAAGGTTTGTTTTTTTGGGCCATCAACACATTTGTCCTATAATATAAAATCTTGAAACGAATACCTACCACAGGCGCTGCTTCAAAGAACAAAGATCTACCTAGAGGAAATCAATCTTAATTCTGATGCTAGGTCTGAAACACAAGTGGTTGGAAGGTTAGCCTGCTTTCTTTGAGCCCAGAAAGCTACAACTGCAGTTTATTGAATATTGAGCATTATAGAGAACTTTGTCAGAGATTTTGTCTAAATGAGAAGATGTCTGACCTGACAAATTAAGGGAAGGGTAGGTGGTGAGAGATGACTATGTGCCCCCCTCCCATTATTCCCGAATACAGTGCTGCTGAATCAAAGCAGTGTTGTATTTGTGGGGGAAGTTGCAGACCTTCACTCCAAACCAAAGTGTAAAGATCTGCAGCAATTCTACAAAGAAACAAGGCAGTGTGCAAAGTGCAAAAAGAAAACACCATTGTTTTGCAATACCTTTCTTAAATGACTTGACCCCAATATGTTAATATAAATGATATGGTATTTTACTGTTTAGAAACCAATAATATTTCAGATTATTTAGTTAATTTCCAGATAACATATCAGTAGAGTGCACAAATAAATATACTGAACTGTGTTCAAGGTTTACAATTAGATTTTTTATAACCTTCAAAATCTGTAAACACAGACAAAAATAGAAATAACCAGGAGGCCTAGAATAAAGTACATAGGAAGTGTTGCTCTTGATTACTGACTGGCAGCTTAGTGCTAAATCTAATAACATCAGAATGCCTTAAGCTAACTGACAACAAGAAAAACTAGAAATGACCTTTTGAAAGAGTCCCATGTCATTTCAGTTCACATGGCAATGCCATAATAAACTGTATGTCAGTACTTAAAGTGATCCAGCAAGGCATGGGAACAATAGTTCGATGTACGTTTCTATTTTCCGCTCAGACTTCAGACTCTAGTACATTATATTGTCAGTTGTGCAATGAGCCACACAATCGATTTAAAACCAATCCATACTTCTAAAGGTTAAAACTCCACCAGTTTTATTTTTACAAAACACAAAATTAAGTGATTCTGGCCATATGCAAATATACTCCCCGGAACTCTCTGTGCACCAGTGGCAATGCAGCCAACTCAAGAGAACACTGGATTTATATAATTATATAAAACATAGGTCTTCCTCATTTCCAGGCAGAGCTCCTGGTTTTCACCTGGTTGTCCCTTCCTCTCAAATTACTTTTTTTAAATTGTAAAAAAAAAAAAATTCTCTTCTTTGAGCGTGATTTGCTCTGTGTAATAATAGAAATGCAGATTAGAAGGGGTTTCAGTTTCATTTGGTTTCAGCATAATGAGTATTGTGAGTAAAAAAAATGACTGGATATCATTATATTTTTCATGAAACCTCCATTGCAATCTATGTACCTGCTCTAGATGATCTCATTCAATGAGGTTAGCCACCAGGATTAGCCACACCTCACCCCCAATTCCCAAACTATTCTACCCCCCTAGGAAATTTTACCTTGCTGTAATAGCTCCTGTTCCATCTCTGAATTCTGCGATTTAGAATTGTGTGGTTGTTACTGAATCTCCATGACGGCCAGCTAGAAAAACTATATACGGGTATAGGATCTGTTATCCAGAAACCAATTATCCATAAAGCTTCACATTACAGAAGGGTCACCTCCCATAGACTCAATTTTAATCAAATAATTCAAACTTTTAAAACCTATTCCTTTTTCTCTGTAATAATTAAATAGCATCTTGTACTTAATCCCAACTAAGATATCATTAGTCCTTATTGGAGGCAAAACAATCCTATTGGGTTTATTTAATGTTTAAATGACTTTTAGCTGACTTAAGGTATAGACATCCAAATTACAGAAAGGTTCCTTATCCAGAAAAACACAGGTCCCATGCATTCTGGATAACAAGTCCCATGGCTGTATACTAAAGATATCTTTACACGAAAACATGCAGAAGTGCATTGTAGAAGGATTTATCACAATTATTTGTGGCGTGTGTGCAATTGTTTTTTCAGAGAGTGGTTGGGGAAAGAGCATTTTAGTGCTGCAGACCCCTTCATTTTCCCAGTGTCCCCCCCCGCCCTCCACCACAAGGTCTGCTCCCTCTATAGTTACATACCTGACTTCCTGTTGGGGTTATTTAAGAGAGATACAGTGTCAGCAGATCAGTAGACAATTTTGGAACTGAGGCTTATTAAGTAAGCTGTCATCATTTTACCTGCAGAATAATCATTAGCAGTGTATCTATGTTCCTTCTCATTATAGACTATCTGCTTCTTGGGTTTATCTCTCTCTCCTGTATTATCACTGCAGAGTTCAGCATAATTATCAATTTATGAGAAAAAAGTTACTGAACCATGTGAACATGTCTAATGAAGATAAAGGACAACATAATGGAAGAAAAAGTTACCATAATATAGTAGAAAAATATATTTCTCATCTATCTAATTAAAATAAATATTCTACAGATACAGAAGAGGATGGGGGCACTAACAAGGTGGGGGAGTGCATCATTTTCTTATTAAGTTATAGAAGTAGAATAAGAACTTCGAGTAGTCACAGTTGTTATGCAGTTCCTGGGTGGTCATAACTACAGGAACATGACCCCCTTAAGTATAAATAAGGCAGATGTGGAGTTAACCCCGAAATGTAATAAAAGGCATTACGTTTGACCAGGAGCAGTAACTCATAACAATCAAGTTTGCTTTTAAACAGATGACCAGTAAGATGTTTGCTTTTAAACAGATGACCAGTAAATGCTGCCTGGGTTTTTGTTATCCCGTCATATATATATATATATATTTATGGTGTTTCCTTAAATTGTTTTATTATAAAGTACTAATTGATAGTCCTCTTCGGCATGAGGCAACATGACCTCCTCAAGTATTTTGAAATTGATCTATGACCCCTGGTATGTGATAAATAGGCCCAACACCATAGTATAAGAAACATCCCCATATCATGATGCTTGTGCCACCATGTTTCACTGTCTTCACACTGTACTGTGGCTTGAATTCAGTGACAAACTGTCTGTGGCCCCTAGACCAAAAAAGAACAATCTTGCTTTCATCCGTCCAAAAAATGTTGCTCCATTAGGCCAATTAATGTATTCTTCGGCAAATTGTAAGCTCTTCTGCACATCTTTTTTTCAACAATGGGACTTATTCAAACATTGATTGAATAGGGAGTAATTAACTCCGAATTTTAATTCTATGAATAGGGAGTAATTAACTCCGAATTTTAATTGTAGTGGTTATCTATTTTGTGGGTTAAACCTGAATAAAATAACAAACGATACTAATTTATACGTTTTTTTCTATTAAAAATATTTATTGTGAGGTCTTTGAAGGTGAATGTTGCACATGGTTTGTTATATCCAGTAAAGAGGAGTTAAATTTACCAAACCATTATAATAAACAACATTGTAATTTGCTAACCCGGTGTTATCAGCTTATCTTAAAGACTGTAAACATAGATTCAAGTCGGATAATTGCAATAAGATTAGGGTATCCTTTTCCAAACCAGACAACGAATTGAAACTAAATTATCTCTTTGAGGGAAGTGTTCGAATTATAGAGGTGTAGTAATTGATACAGTGACAAAACAAGGTCCTTTTTCTTTCCTTCTCTTTTTTCATTATATATGTGAACTATAGGACAGGTATGGGAACCATTATCATAAAGATCTTCCATAGAGTCCATTTTATGGAAATAATTATATTTAAAAATTATTTAAAGGAGAATTCAACCCTAAAGTTAAAAAACCCCTACCCCCCTACCCTACATAGACCCCCTCCCTCCTCCCCCCAGCCTAAGTGTTACAGCACATGCACAGTCGGAGCAATTTTCTGTATTGCGACAACTGCGCATGCGCCGAAAAATTTCCTAAGCGCTGTTCTCATTCCGAAGATTTCCGAAACGGCTGAAGATGGTGCCCATAAACTTCGATGCATGAAGGGATAAGTAAAATATTAGGGGCATTTGCCTGGGGTAACACTTAGGCTGGGAGGAGGACGAGGAAGGGGGGTCTATGTAGGGTAGGGGGTAGGGTTTTTTTAACTTTTAACTTTCTTGGACAGACTTAATATCAAAGACTATTTTGATACTAAGCTCTATAGTTAGTATAGATAAATACTAATAATATATAATTTATGTAAAAGTAGCGAGGGGTGTGTGTATGGATGCTGGATTTTCATTTGGAGGGGTTGAACTTGATGGACTTTGTCTTTTTTCAACCCAATTTAACTATGTATCTATGTAACTATGTGTATATATATGAAAGCAGCTAGTAAGTTGCAGGTAAAACTTAGTTCCTTTGCAAAATGTTTAATGAAGCAATAGAATTCTTAATGAATCAGATAAAATTGAGCATAGGACTGACCAGATATGGGATGACTTTGACATAGTTGGCCATCTTAAATATATTGCAATATATGGACAAACAATCCCTGTGTTGTTTAAAGGGTAAGGCATTTTTCAGTAGCAGTATGCACAAAATGTCTCTGTCTTAAATATATTGATAATGGGTTGAGTGCAGAGGACTCTTGTATTTGTCTAAGCATAAGCAGGTATGTATATCTATATCTATATATATACAGTATATCTATATATCTATATATATATATATATATATATATATATATATATAAATATATATATATATATATATATATATATATATATATATATATATATATATAAATATATATATATATATATATATATATATATATATACATATATATATATTTATATATATATATATATATATATATATATATATATATATATATATACATACCTGCTTATGTACAGATTATCTTAAAAACTGTCAGACTAATAGTGAATAAAATATGAGGTGTTAAATCATCTAATATTTACACCCTGCGGCAATGTATAATTTTTTTTACAGTCTTTTCTCCCTCTGGGACCGCTGGCTGCCTGAACGGCACACATTAACATACTGTGACTATCGTCAGAGCTGATGTGATCCATGTGAACATTAGAGCGATACCCAGTGCCCTAGTTACCCTAATTGCTGTGACAGAATTCTCTATTTATTCTATGTTTTATAGTTAACAAGATGCTGTAGTATGATGAATAAAACTGCTAACACAAAAAAAGTACTCTTGACATAATGTGGCATTTTGCTCATTTTGTCTTTTTTTCTTGGTAAAATAAATAATGTGTGTATTTACATTATATCATTTACTATTCTACTAACAATGAAAAAAATCAAAAATGCTTATGAAATGATTTATAATGGGGGTTATTTTTTAAAGCAACCACTTTTTTAAAGTGCAGGTGCTCTCTAACGGACACAATGGAGAGTGCATATTCATTTAGGTATTTGGATCCACAAATGTATCATAAAGGTTGGGAATCATACAGCAGACAGAATAACTGCTAATAGGCTTTTATTTTGTGTCCACACGACATGTTTCGGGCTTCAAAGGCCCTTTCTCAAGTAGTTATTTTTGCTGACTGGTTATAATCTTAAAAAAAATTGATGTTAGGGAGGGAAGAAATGTGTTGTGATGAAGTCGGAAAAGTCATCTTAAAGTTCTCTGGTTAGTTATAAGCAAAGCAACATGTTTCTTTCCTCACTAACCTAAAATGACCAGCAGTTGGTGCTATTGGTTTAACTTCATTATAAGGGATACTGTCGCGGGAAACGTGTTTTTTCAAAACGCATCAGTTGATTAAGTTAACAGATTTTTTTATATTTAATTTTGAAATTTTGACATATAGCTAGACATGGGGGGGAAATTCACTAAAGGGCAAATTTTCACCTCGGAAGGCTTCGCTGCACTTCACGCCACTTCGCCAGATGTTAATTTGCAGCGCATATGCTAATTCATCAAAATGCGAAGTTATGTCTCAGCTGCCGAACGCTGGCTAAGATTCTCTCGCGTAAATTCATCAGCATGAGCATTTCATAGCGAACTTTTGCTAACGTTCGTTAGAGTGATCTATAAAGGTTAGTAGCCTATCCTTCTGATCTGATCCGTCTAGGTTCCACTCAAGCTATGCCTGCCTGCTCAGGCTAGAGCCAGCACAAGATGGACACTGAAAGCATGGCTTCAGAGGCTTTTATACTCTAGCACCATGCCATCTACTGGTCACTGTGAGAAACAACAAGGGGCATAGCTCAAAGCAGGAATAGGAAACTGCCTGCTAAATAATACTGGGGATGGCTATTTTACACATCCCTACAAATATAAATATTAAACCAAAAATATTAAACAATTACAACTTTTATAAACAATCCCACTTTTTTTAATTTTTATAACTTTTTGGCATATAAGATATAATTTATAACTATAAAAATCATGTCCCTCTTGTTTAAAACAGCTAATATCTGCAGGCAGCATTTGCACATCTGTCTTAGTGTATTTTTCCACCATATCCATTGTACTCTGTATTTTCCCACAAGTTTCCCCACTGCTCATTGTATTTCCAATGTTTTACAATTGGGTATTTTCTAATGTGTCCCAGCCTGTAATATATTTTTACAAGTCCTACTGCAACAGCATATTTCACTTGAGCATCAATTCATTCCTTTTCAGATCATTATGTATTGCCAATGTGATCATACTTAATGCTTTCTTTCCTCATACATTTGAGCACCCCACTTTTGCCTTTCTAAAATATTCTCCATCAGCTTCAAATCAATGTATTCTCCTTCCATTTATAGAGAGAGTATATATATATATATATATATATATATATATATATATATATATATATATATATTGATGAATGTTGTCTTTTCATATATGTAGGCCATACCTTATTTATTTTTAAAACTTCCATGCATTTATCTTTTAAATCTCTTTAAAGAAAATGCACTTCAGTGTGACAATAACCAGCATCATACACATACTCATTAGAAAAGTCATTTTTAGCAAATGCAACAGTAATATAATCACTATATTCAGTGATAAGAACTCTGTATTTTTAGCATCACAAAGATATCCAATGTATCCATGTAAACAAACGAATTATTAATTAAAAAAATAATCAGAATGGAAAACAGACCAAGGAACACTACAAATTGTATTTTAAATCATGTACAGGCAATAGAATATACTGTAGGAGGCGGTTTTCCCTCTAATATCAATAATGCAGACTGGGGTTATTAATGGCACAACAGCTACTGTATATAACCCTACTGTAATATCTATTTTCTAATATAGGCATAATAAATTGTGAACTGGCTGCCATACCTTACTGCACAATATCTGCCAGCTATTTACAGAAAATGGAGGTTTAAGATATTTTATCAGCAATTAAGCAAAAATCAAATTGTGAATGGTCTGAATTATTCATGTTGCACAGGATTTATAAAGGCTTGAGTTGCAATATAATCCATTAAGAAAATCCTTTACCCTCATCATAAGGTGTCAGATTCACAACAGTTGGGAGAGATTTAGAGTGAAGCGGAATTAGATGCAGTCCATTTTATAAAGAGAATATGAACTCATTCCATGGTAATATAAAACACATACAATAATAATAAAATAAATAAGCAGAAACAACAGTATTTGAACCGTAAAGGTATATAAAGGTATATAAAGGTATGGAATCCATTATCCGGAAACTGGTTATCCACAAAGCTCTGAGTTAAAGGGTCATCTTCCATAGACTTCATTTTATCCAATTAATCAAAATGTTTAAAAATGATTTCCCTTTTCCCTGTAATAATAAAACAGTAGCTTGTACTTGCTCTTAACTAGGATATAATTAATCCTTATTGGAAGCAAAACCAGCCAACTGGTTTCATGGGGAGGCCCATTTATCAAAGGTCGAATCAAAGGTGTGAATTTTTTAAATTCGAATATATTCACAATATAAGGTTATTTAAGAAAAAATTAGAATGGTTAATATTCGATCTAATGGTTCAGACCAGAAAATTTGAATCGCATTCGATTTTGTAATTTTTCTCCCGAAAAAAAACTAGAATGTCAGGAAAGCTATTAACATCTCCAAATGGCTCAATGGACCTTTGCCATTGGCTTGTACATGAGCTCGGCAGGTTTTAGGTGGCGAATATTTGAATTAGAACTGTTTCCATGGTTGAGGTGTGTTAAATCTAACAATAGGGGGATTCAAATTCGAGTGTGTGAATTTTTAAACTCGAAAATTCGAATTTGAATTTACTAACCGACCCTTTTCTAATAGACTTATGGTATGAAAATCCAAATTATGGAGAGATCTGTTTTCCGGTAAGCCACAGGTATTGATTATTCTTAAGGGACCAGTAACATCAAAAAAAATGTTTAAAAAATTCATTAGTATACATTGAAAAAAAAACTACAAGACAAATTAAACTTTAAAATCGCAAAGCCTTTATTAAGAAATAACTTACCGAAACTCTGCTTCCACTCCTCTTCAGAAAAGGCGATATGGCGAAGATCCATCATGTGGCGCTCAATTTCTCCTCCCTGGCTATCTCCTATAAGGAAGGCAGGGAGGAGAAATCGAGCGACACATGATGGATTGCGATCGCCTTTTCTGAAGAGGAGAGCAAGCTGAGTTTCGGTAAGTTATTTCTTAATAAAGACTTTGCGATTTTAAAGTTAAATTTGTCGTGGTGTGTTTTTTTAAATGTATACTAACTAATTTTTTGTAAAAAAATTTTGATGTTACTGGTCCTTTAATAATAGGTCCCATATAAACTATTTCAGAGGCTATCTGATGATTTTTTTCTACTTTGAGGGGCATAATATGAGGGGCCAAGAAGATATTCCAGCAAAGGTATTCCTTTAATGGTGTACAAACTGGGGCATATATTTTTTATAATCAATTAGGGATATGGAATACATCAATTATGAAGCAGCGGATCTTTATGTGTATGGCCACCTTAATGCTTACAACATACATTTGCTTTCTGTGGTTCTAAAAGCCACATACTGTACATACATGCCTTGTGCCCTTCATTTGTCATTCACCTCTTCAGTGGCTTCAAGTTGCCTTTTTCTTTACGGCAAAATTGACTTAAATCGTATATAAACTGATGGAGCAGACTTTATTTGAGTACTCTAGTTCATTACAGTGCAACATGTAGACCATTTACCATACATCACTGTAGACTGAATATATTATATTAATTTGGAGGAAAGAGAAATTGTTGAAGAAATCAGGATGAAAGTAAAATTAGATCTGAGAGGTATGTAGGCATAAGGACATAGGAGAAGCACTGGAGCTTAGCAGAGCTTTATTATGCAGCCCAGAGATACAACAATGTTTTTAGCACCAGGTTTTGAATCAGATTGGCCCTGCAGAGATGAAGCGATGGACTGGTACAACATATGACATATAGCTAAGTATAGAATTTATGCAGACAGCTTTGTGTGTGTGCTTATAATGTACATGTCATTTACTACAGTATACTGACTTGTGGCATATATTGGTAGCAAATTCTGTAGCATTATACTTCAGCCCCCTGCACTTCCCTTAGAAAATCCTATTTTTAAGCCTCCAAATCTTATTTCATATTTAATAAGCCATCTTTCTATTAAACATATATTCTAAAGTGTTTCAGATGTATTAAATATATAGGCATACATTAACAGAAAAAGCTGAATATTATATTATATTTTATTATTTTATATTATATTATAGAATACTACATGCAAAAAAAAACAAAAAAAAAACCAATGTACAATTTTTATAAATAATTTGGTAGGGTTTTTCTTTTAGAAAGATGTTCCTGAATCCCCTGGGAGGTTCAATTTAAATAGATGGCTTTAAACACCAGTAAAAGTATGGCACATGTTGAAAGCGCTCAGTTCTGGGTTATGGTGGGCAAGCAGAGAGAAGGAAGGAGCTGGATAAATCATTACAGAAAAAGGAATAGGTAATGGGTCAGGAAACAGGGGTTGACTTGTAATTCAGGCTGAGAATGAAAATGAGAAAGAACACATTTAAACCATATATTCGTTTAAACTGTATTAAAGGGCCACTGTACCTTTTTTTTTTTTTTTTATTTCCCAATGAATCTTCCTGGAGCAGAATTTAGAACAATAGCATAGTGTGTAATCTGATATTTTTGGGAACCTTGTGCACTGACTACCAATATGTTTCAAAAGGCTGAGTAGTCTGGGAAAATGGAAAAAACTGCTTTCAATAGAAAGTACATTTACAAATAACTGAACATTTAACATTTACATGTAATCCGGGAAAGCTGCTTAAAATCACATTTTCTTTCATGGCGCACTAAAAGAAATCCCTTTGCTTACATTAGTTTGTAGACATCCCATTTCAAAAAATTACAAGATAATAACTTTGGGTAAAGATTTAGAGATTGCTGTTATTTTAAGTCTAAAACAAACCTCTAACTTTTAGCTGTGATTTATATGTCCCCATCTTTTTTATTCCTTTTGTAAGATTAATACGCTTCCATTTTTGTTTACTTCCATTCCTGTTTCCACCGGGCATCGTAACATTAGTAACTGCTCCTACAGGTAACAGAAAAAACCTATGTTGTAAAGTAGATATGAAAAAATGAATGGTATAAAGTTAACCGTAGGGGACATAGAAAATGGAATGGTTTGGCTTCAGTGAAAAAGTTGCTATAGATATAGAGCTTCTCAGAGGGTTACCTGAATTAGCAGCTCCTTCCTTTTTACTGCACTCAGTGCCAGTGAAGCAGCTGCCCGAAGTTTGAGATTAAGGTACAAAAACTAGATTAAAATATGTACTACCAGGGCTTAATAAAGAAAATCCACTGGAGTGGCACCAATTTCTGAATATTTTATACAAATAAATATTATATATTATATGCAGTAAAAATAAATATATTATCTATTATATACAGTACAAATAGATACATTATATATTCATACCATGTTCATTTTACAAAATTTGGCAGGTTATGGAAGTTTGAACATATTTGTGTGTTTTTTTCCAGTTATTACAGTTTTGCTAATGAAGGTGACTTGCCCTTTAAGATGTGAGTCTAACGTCTCCCAAGAGACCTGATTATCTAAAATATAGATAATTTAGATTTAGATTCTAAATTGTTACACTTACTTATTTGCTTATCTCAAATACAAATGTATCTTAGTTGCACCTGTTCTGGGCTCTCTGCCAAAAGCCAATTAACTTATAAACTTTGCACCTTTTTCTGGCTGTTCAGTGCAGAGAAATTCTGTACATTTCAGTACAAATGCGGGACTGTGTGTTGAGCTGTCTTTCAGCGGGACTGTCCCGCTGAAAACGGGACAGCTGGGAGGTATGTATATGATATACAGTACAATTAGATATATTATATGTTATATACAAATAGATAAATTATATTTGAAATACAGTACAAATAGATATATAATACACAAAAGCCATGAATATCTTGTAAATGATATCCTTAAACTGATATCATCAGTTATAAATGCTGAGTTCTGATATCATTTCTGTCACATGACTCACTGAAACTTGTGTATTATAATAAATAAAGTACCCCCAGTTGTAAAATATAAGGATAGTAGAAGTTACCTCGGAGTTCCATGACCTGTATAAAAACACTCGGCCCTCGGCTTTGTGTTTTTATATGGTCATGAAACTCCTCGGTAACTTATAATATCCTTATATTTTACAAGAGGGGGTACTTTATTCACTATATAACGCACATGAGCCATGAATAACCTGTAAATCACTTAGCGGTAGATTTATCAAGGGTCGAAGTGAATTAGAGGGAAATTTCGAAATAAAAAAATTCAAAATTCAAAGTAATTTTTTGGACGCTTCGACCATCGAATAGGATATTATGACTTTGACTTCGAATTCGATTTGAAGTAAAATACTTTGAATATTCGACCATTCCATAATCGAAGTACTGTCTCTTTAAAAAAAACCTTTGACTTCAATACTTCGCCAAATTAAACCTGCCGAAGTGCTATGTTAGCCTATGGGGACCTTCTACAGCATTTTTCTACGTTTTTGAAGTCGAACTAAAATCGTTCAATCGTACGTTAGAATTGTTCAAATCGTTTGATTCAACATATTTAATCGTTTTTATTTCGACCGCAGAATACATGAATTTGATGTAAAAAATTCGAATTCAAAGTATTTTAATTTGATGGTCAAATTTCGAAGTATTTTTTCTGCCCCTTAGTGATGTAATTTCTGTTACGAGACTAACTTAAACTTTTTTATTATAATAAATAAAGTATCCCTGTTGTAATACATGGGGATATTAGAAGTCACAGAGGAATACCATGACTTTTATATCATAACTGTCCAGTTTTCTGTGGGACAGTCCCAATTTTGAAAGCTCAGCCCTTTGTCCTGGATTTTTATTTAAAAGTCCCGGGATTTTCTTTGATCTCTCCAGGCTTGAGAAAGGGCAAGAGTAAGCCCGAAACGTTGCCTGGTTGTTTGACTAAATAATTTAAAATTTTCACTTTTTGCCACGGAAAGCCTGTCTCCCATAGACTCCATTTTATTCAAAGAATCCAAATGTTTTAAAATGATTTCCTTTTTATCTGTAATAATAAAACAGTAGCTTGTTCTTGAGCCAAACTAAGATATAATTAATCCTTATTGGAAGCAAAACCAACCTATTGGGTTTATTTAATGTTTACATGATTTTCTAGTAGGTATTAGCTAAATTACGGAAAGATCCATTATCCTGAAAGCCCTAGGTCCCAAGCATTCTGGATAACAGGTCTCATACCTGTACTGCATCGATTCCATTCAATATGAAATGACTTTTGCAAGTGATTCTTCTGAAACAAGTCCACTGTATTTAGTGACACCAGGGCTGATCCTGTCAAATGTGGGGCCCAATTGGGACCATGTTGGTGGGGCCCCTAGACAAAGTGTTGCTGGCTACTGACACAGCAAGTATTTAGGAAAATAAGGGCATACAGGCACAAAATAGAAAGAAAAAGGGGCAGACAAGGTAAGAGAGTGAGAGGGATGAAATAGGGGCACATAATAGGGGCACACAGGGTAAGAGAGAGAGGGAGGAAATAGGAGAGTGGACTGGGCCAATTAGTTTGGGGCAGGCTGGGCCGATTCAGCTTGGGAGCAGGCTTGGTTGGATTGGGGGCAGGCAGGGCCTATCAAGGTTGGAGGAAAGCTGGGCCTATTAGAGTTGGGGGCAGGCTAGACCTATGGAGTTGGGGGATAGGCTGGCTTATCAGAGTTGAGGGTGGGCTGGACCTATGGATTTGGGGATGGGCTGGACTCTCAAAGTTGGGGGCAGGCCAGGCAGCATCATGTGCTGAGGGAAATATTATCTGTGCTGCCCTATGGTGCGGGGCCCCCAGAGGTGCGGGGCCCAATTGGGCCCAATTGGTCCAATTGGCCTAAGGCCGGCCCTGAGTGACACAACTGTCTATCTGAAACGCGGACATACCACTATAGCGTATAATGGTAGCTGCATTCGTAAATAGCCCCTGTAGTGTAACGCAGAATGTTTTTTGGAAATATTTATGGCAGTACCATCTGCTGGACATAGTATGTATAAATGAACTGTTTTTCAATATTTTGTTGTTGTTGCTGTGATTGTAGAATTGTACTGTTTCAGATCAAGCGGCTGCATTCACTGAATGTTTCTTATGGCCTTGGCAACAAAATCTACAGGGTCACATATAAAATGGATTCTATTATCTTCACAAGCAATTGATTTCGGAATTATTCTTTACGATATATGCATAAAGTCATTCAAAGTTCCAAGGCCATCGCAAAAGTCAACTTTCACATTTTGTGCATCAAGACTGAGAGAACAGTAAAACAACGGGCAGCAGAAAAATGTTAATTACATATGGTTCATGATGCAGAAGAGGCTGCTTAAGAATGTATTGTTTACTGTAGAATATAATGAATGTTTTTTTTTCCATTTGAAAGGAAACCTTGCTGTAAAACATTGCCTTCAGTAAACATAAAACATTTGCTGTGTCCTTTCTCAATGGGTATAAAAGTGTAGTGAAGAGTTTGCTCATGCTTTACGGGGAGGGGGGGAAATAATAGCTATAGTCAACCCTGACAAATTGGCACTTCAGTATTTATGGCTATAAATGTAATGGCCCGTAACAGGACTTAGCCCGTGGGATAGCTCTTCCATGGGCAATGCTTTTCGTCTTATTGAAACAGAAAATGATTGCTTCAATCTGCGTTCTTATCTCATGTCAACATTCACAAGAGTAACTACAGAGGAAGCAGACCTTGCGGTCGCCGAGGGAGGCCCTGGGAAGAGAGGACCTGCATCCTCTATAGCTTTAAAAAAATCCCCTTTTCCCAGCTGCTCTCTTACCTTTTTTTCCCACACATGGAGGAGAGCGGAGGTTCACAGGTACACAGTTGGCCAGAGGGAGCAAAGGCCGGGTAGCTGTGCGGGCCCTTCTAAAGATGTTTTTTTGCAGGGGGTCCAGTGCACCTTTGTTATGCCATTTGGAACATTTAGGGTTTTTTTATTAATCCAAAGAAAACAGGGGCACTCCGGTATTATTGAAAAAGTGAAGAACGTTACTTAAAGTGCAACATTTCGGGCTACACAGGTTTTTCTTTTTAAAGTCCAAATGGTAAAAACTAGAAAATTTTAAGTTTTTTTTACTATAAAATACAAATTCTTAGTTGGAAAAAAAAGCTCAAATTTTTCAAGATTTATTATACCCCAAGGCTGCAAAAAGTCAGAAACTGAAAATACGCCATCTTCAACCTGTCATGGGCTTGTGGAATTCAATTTCAGAGGTCCTACTATTTGCAATTTGTCTGCGCTGGGTTTTGTTCAATAATCCAAACATTTTGGGCTTTTTCGACAATTTCACTGAAAATTCTGGATTTTTGGCATCAAATCCAATACATTTTATGTGGAAACATACAATTTTATATCAGTCCTGATGTAAACACACAGTTTTCAAAATCTGTGTACACAAGTTAAAATGTGCCCACAAAAGAATTTTTGTGCACATAGCATAGAAGGAATTAGAGGGAACATTGGTGGCCACCCCGTTCCGTCTATTCAGAAGGGGTTTTTTACTGGGAACATTTGGATTTCTCTCCCTGAATCAGTTGTACTGGCTGATACATTCGATTTAAAAAGGGGTTGGATGGCTTTTTAGCAAGTGAGGGAATACATTGTTATGGAAGATAGCTCATAGTACAAGTTGATCCATGGATAGTCCAATGTTGGACTACATGGACTTTGGAGTCAGAAAGGATTTTTTCCCCCTCTGAGGAAAATTGGAGACTTCAAATAGGGTTTTTTTACTTCCTCTGGATCAACTGGCAGTTAGGCAGGTTATATCTAAAATTAAACGTTTGAACTTGATGGACGTGTGTCTTTTTTTAGCCTAACTTACTATGTTACTATGTAATTTAAAGTTGGTTTTCTTGTTTTTATGGACATTCATTTATTTGCCTACCAATGTTTCTGTCTGTCTGCCTGGGTCAGGGAAACCCAAAAACAAAAAAACTAAATGCATTCTAGGGCTCAGATCACGCCAGGCCACGGAGTCGGAGGTCTGGAGGGAGTCCCTGGAGACTGCCAAGAGGGCCCTTCCTTTGCAGCCCCGGTGGGCCCCCAAGGCTCCAGTCTGACCCTGCAAAATTGCAAGGTGTCTTGGGTTAATACAGCATTAGTACATGATCCAACTTCTGTCATATTTAATGTTGTGTTAACTCTGTATTAATTCATCTGAATATATATTTGAAGTTTAGAGCAGTCATTGATTTGTTGGTTTCTGTGGGTTTCATTATGGACAGAGAGAGTAACTGCAGAGGCAGCAAAATAAAAAAGAAAAAATTCAGCACGATATTGTATATTCCAGAATAAATGGGGATTACAGATTTTTAACTTGCTCGTAAGTGAAAAGGAATATCTTGTGTTCAGTCTACAATGATCCAGTATCCTATTATACAGAAAGCAACAAATTACGGGACAGTCATCTCCCATAGACCCCATTTTATCCAAATAATTCAGTTATTTTAAAAATTATTTCCTTTTTCTCTGTAATAATAAAACAGTACCTTGTACTTGATCCAAAGTAAAAAATATAATTAACCCTTATTGGAGGCAAAAAAGCCTATTGAGCTTATTTAATATTTAAAAGACTTATTAAACTTAATGTATAGAGATCCAAATTACAGAAAGACCCCTTATCTGGAGAACCCCATGTCCCGAGCATTCTGGATAACAGGTCCCATACCTGTATTATCTGCTTTGTCACTAGGAAATCCCATAGAAGCTTACAGCAAATAAGGTGGAAAAATTAGAAGCTGAAATTGGAATCAGAAGTTGGACTCCCCTACGCTTGCACCCTACCCTACCTCCCTCTGCCGCTTGAACCTCCCTGCACAAACCTGCTTTATCCAATGGAACTGCTACTTTGCACACAGTGCACTCTTCCCCTGTCAGCTTTATGGACTGTTGGCATAGCCATTGGGCTGCCCCCCAATTTTTGTTGCTCTAGGCCTGAGCCTATAAATATGGGTGTGCCATAGGTTTCATGTATCTTCCATTGAAGCCAACCTTTACACAAAGGAAGTGGAAAGGAAAGCCTCAAACACTTTCAAAGAAACAAAACCAAGTTGGTTCAGACATGTAGATGACACTTGGGTCAAAATCAAAACACTTAAGGTTATAGTGCTCATTGGACACATACAGTAGGGCGTTATTTATTAAAATCCAAATTTATCGAATTTATTTCTGAAATAAACTCCAAACAAATCTGCGCAGGTCATTTCCCCTTATTTAAAATTTGGATACAGATCATATGAATTTTCCACCCAAAAAAACAAAATCTTCATGTTACTGCACGAAACCCAGATCAGGATATCTTCGGTACTTCTCCCATTGATATACAGCCTTGGCAGGTCTGAGATGCCAGATTTTCAGCTTCTGACTTTTTCCACACTCGGGGTATAATAAATCATGAAAAAATTTAGGGTTTTTTTCACACAAAAAATTGTATTTTATAGTCTAAAAACTAGATTTTTTCGAGTTCTTGGCATTCAGACTTTAGTAAATAACCCCCGTATTCTCAGTGGACAAAAATCAATTAAACACCAGCCTTACCCACAATTGACTCAAGATATTCACATTGATTGTGACAGTCTGTATAAAATTCACCAACTATACAAAGGGAGAAAACAATTGTGGGTCTTAAAAATATGGAATGGTTGCTAAATATATCATTTTAACTAATATTAAATTTATTTAATAATTTTTAAATTTAAGCTTAAAACTTCATCGGTTGAAAAGTTTATTTTAAAGATGGAAATATGTCCCTTTTAACACATTCCAAAAACCTCAAAAGATTCTTAAATCCAAAAGATTCTTAAATCTTACAGTATATAATGTAGCTAAAATTTAAATGTTTAAGGGGCAGATTTATCAAGGGTCGAAGTGAATTCGAGGGAATTTTCGAAGTAAAAAAATTCGAAATTCAAAGTAATTTTTTAGATACTTCAACCATCGAATAGGCTACTATGACTTTGACTCAAAGTAAAAATACTTTGACTATTCGACCATTCAATAATCGAAGTACTGTCTCTTTAAAATACTTTGACTTCAATACTTCGTCAAATTAAACCTGCCAAAGTGCTATGTTAGCCTACCGGGATCTTCTAAGTTTTTTGAAGTCAAAGTAAAAATCGTTCAGACGATGGATGAATTCCTTCAAATCGTTCAATTCGCGAATTTCATCGTTCGATCGAACGATTTTACTTTGACCGCAAATGGCCAAATTAGATGTAAAAAAACTTCGACTTGGATATTCGAAGTCGAAGTATTCCAATTCGATGGTCGAATTTCAAAGCCTTTTCTTCTTCGAAATTTGACCCTTGATAAATCTGCCCCTAAGTGTGAATTTAGACTTGGTGAAGTCATTTAAAAATGATTTCCCCCCTGCACGTCTATATTTGGTGCAGAAAAAACAAATAATAATTGCAATTGGGGCTCAGTGAATGGTTATATGAAGTCCCGTCCAAGAATTTGATACTTTTTTTACCCTCCTGAATAATTTTCACAAATGGAAAAATTTGCCTTCAGAATTGTAGCATTGTTTAGATTTTATTTCTGTAAGCACCTACTGTTTCAAATTTTGGAAAATTATTTAGTTGTTACTATTACAATACAGGTATGGGACCTGTTATCCAGAATGCTCATGACCAGATAACGGATTTTTCTATAATTTGCATCTTCGTTCCTTAAAGGGGACCCGTCACCCAAAAAAAATATTCAAAATCCTATTTTATCACATTAGTCAAGCAAAATGAACTTTAATTACACTATATAAATTATTTAATTCTTGCTTTCTTCAGTCTGGGATTTCAAAATTATAGCAAGCAGGCAGCAGCCATTTTGTGGACACTGTTATTAAGACAAGCCTTGCATCATCTCAGAATCTTGTTTGTGCACCAGAATGGGGGACCCGATGTCCATCCCCATGCCCTTGTTACACAATTAAATGGTAAAGAGAAAGGGGGAATATGTGGAGAGCAGTGACATCTAGGAGGTGCTGAATGGAAAGTGAAAGTAATTGTCTGCCCCGCCTCTATGCCACTGGCATAGAGGAGTGGCAGACAATATTTGATTGACAGCTGAGATTTTTAAATGAGCCTATAACAGCTATGAATGCTTTAATACAAAATAGTTATTGGATTTCATGTTTAATTTGAAAAGGACTTTTATTATACAGATTTTTGTGTCTGGGTGACAGGTCCGCTTTAAGTCTACTAGAAAATTATGTGACCACTAAATGAATCCAGTAGTCAGTTCTGCTTCCGATAAGGATTAATTATATTTTAGTTGGGACTGTTTTATTATTACAGAGAAAAAGGAAATCATTTTTTAAAAATTGGATTATTTGATTATAATGGAGTCTATGGGAGGCATCCTTTCCGTAACTCAGAGCTTTCTGGATAACGGGTTTCCTGATAACGGATCCCATACCTGTACTACAAAGAAACTAAAGATAATCTAAATGTCAGTTGTCTGTATCTGTATTATTGCTCAATCTAAATAATATTTTTTTTTTCCTTTCAGTGTTTACTACTGTTTCATCCCAGATATGTTTCTAAAACCCTTTGTCAACTGCTCAAAAAGCCTTTTAATATTCATAGCACTTTTAAAATCATTCTATACTATTTTTCCCTTTTCATCAATCCTCCTTCACTTATTCTTTATTCCACATCTTGTCAAGTTTCTATTTTGTGTGTTCCCTTCTGACTTCACTTCAAATGCTCTCTCTTCATTCTTATCACTTCACTCTCTCTTCATATCTTGAAGTCTTCATTTCTGTCATCTCATCATTCTCTGTTCACTTTATTTTCCTTCCATAATATAGGGCTATTTTTGTATTTCGTTACATCTCTTGGTCTTGGCTTTTGACCCTTTCCTTAATTCTTGCTGTTCCATGCTTATTCTTGTTGTTTTGCATGACTTACTACTACTATTCTATAACTTACTTATAATATTCCATGTCACTTGCACATGTACTGCACGGAATTATCCTGCACAGAACCAATTTTTACCCACTGCCCCTCAAGTGCTTTATCTACAACCTGATGAGTGGCCCACTTACCATCCAGTAACAAGAAGTGCTGACTCTCGACACATCTATCCCTGCACCAAAAGTTTTACCCGCAACCCAACTACCCATGGGTAGCCAACACACTGCAAGACTCTAATCTGAAATATAACCGTGTCATTTAGAAATAAAAACTACACAATAAAGATCATAACAGAATCAATTTAAGAGGTGGGAGAGGCATGAGAATTAGTTGCATGCCCCTTAGTTTGTGTTAAAGCACATAATGAACCAACTACAGTATAATGGACCACCTATGGGTGCAAGGCAGGTGTGACTACAGGGCTCCATTATGGCAGGGTGTCTTAGCCTTCTGCCTGATCAGCGCCCGGCCACACGGTCCTAGCTTACATTTTACACTCATTAATGCACCTAAAACTTCCACTATCACTGCATACAGTATATTAAACATGAAGCAAGGCCAGTAACAACCCCAAAGAAAACATGCAGTATGGGAAAGTATTGCATAGCGGTCTAAAGAAATGCCAATGGGTGCACCGACAATGTTGTATAAAATAAAAGCCCTTACATCCTAAGGTATGTGGTTCAAACACTAATTACAAAATGATCCCAGAGACTGCAGAAATACTTTGATGACTGAAACTCTCTTCAGGAAAGTTTATCATATACTTTAGTTATTCTCAGGAATAACTGGATACCACTCCCTTTCTACTCTGTGTCTTCTTTACAGCATCTTAAGCCTATATATGACTCAAACTGATTCTGTTCAAATCATTTTGACAGTATTCAACAAAGGTACTTGAGCCCAAACATGCTCCTTGCACTTGAAATGTGCCCACCCAGTCTGTTCTTTGGAACAATTTTTGGCCCACAATAAAATCCATTAATTGTGATTTCAGAATTCTTTTTTAGCTTTTGAACAGACTCAGATAGCTGTAAATCCCATAATTGGACCTATTCACAACTGTTTATAGAACATCATGACCATACCAGTACGCAAAAAAAAAAGTTAATCCAAGACAATTCACAGATGACAGATAATTGTATTAAATTTCTCCAAAATCCCCAAATGGATTTTAGAAATATTTTACCTTGCATATGACATCCTTCGATAGTTAGGAGATTTCATCAGGAGATTTACATTTTCTACCTGGGCAGATTTACGATTTAATGGGAACCTATATTTAGAAAGAAAAATCTCTTTCCTGAAACTGTCAAGTTGGAGGCACATACTGTAGCACTGCAGCAATATCCCAAATGAGAACTGAGTGCTTGGCTTGCCTCTGGCCAGCAATTGCTGCATATGGGAATTCTCTGGGCTCGTATTTACTGACCTGTAAATATATTGCATTTCTGCTTTCAACACCTGGACTTTTTCATGGATTTCCTACACCATACTACTCTTAAAAACTTAAAGTGCAATAGCAATGTTCCTGTGGTGATCTATATGTCAATCTTTAATGCAACAAACAACATCTTTTTGAAATCATAAATGGACTGGTTGTAAACACACTTTCAGCAGTGATATCCAAGTATAGCCTAACTTGTCAGCAATATATTATATGCTTTGGTACATGCTGCTAAAAGATGTGTTGTGATCTTTTGTGATCTAGCTGAGAGACAACTTCATGCAGAGGGCCTGGTATGACTTGTCTTTCAATTGTGGCTCTCACTTCCAGCCTACAATACATATTGGCTTACTAGAGCTTGTATGTCAGCGCCAACACTGCAGAGTCCAACCTGCAAAATAACAAAACACACAGATGAAATATGATATTAAAAAGAAAAACTTCATTGTGCAGCTAAAAGTAACATATCAACCTTAGCCTAGAGTCCTTCATCGGGTTGGGTACCCACGGACTACCAACAAAGTGGTTGGGTTTTGGGCAGAAAGTCCTCGATTTCCTGACTATGAAGGCAGTCCACTGGTAACAAGCCTTGGTACCCAGCTTAGGTACAGGCAGTGTTGAACCGGGGGGTCTCAGCCCGCAAGGGATGCCACATCAGGGGCCTGCACACCCCCCGCGCTCCCTTAACCATATCCATAGGTCCCTTCCCGAGCCACAAATCCAACTCTGTCCCAATAACCCTCCCCCACCAGCACAAACCCTCTCATTTCTTGATGTGCCTGCAATTGGGGTGGGGGGGAGAGATCAGGAAACAACACAACAGCAGCTCTGGTGGCCATGGGGAGTGAGTCTGGGTCAGCAAGGCCCGCAAGGGCTGTCATGCACCAGGTATTTTCCCGTCGTATTCCCATGTCCTGCCCACCCAGTGCAACCCTCGGTACAGGATTGATCCCTCCCCTGTGATTTCTGCAATTCTTTTACCTTGCCCTGCTGATTCAGTGCCAGAGTGACATCACCAGTCTACAATGATGTCACAATGATGCCAGTTTTGTGGGGTCCCTAAACAGAAGGTAAGTTAAAGCTTTGTGGTCTTGGTAGTCATTCTGGGTGGGGTGTTTTGGGGTCAACGGGTTCAGGTCAGGCATGGCTCTGTCCGACTGCACCCATGCAGGACTCTACCCTGGTCTTAACTGAATGTCCCACTAAAGACTATGAACACTGTAAAATGATTTAAGATAAGATAGTAATGTCATATATAAAAATCCCAAAAGTTCTCCACACAAAAAAGAAAAAAATTAAGCAAGTTGTATTAATAGGAAGTTTTTCAATAATGGCTCATGGTAATTCTCTGATTAAACCCAATAGCTCATCGCAATACTTTGATAAAGAACTGTATAAAATATAATACAAAGAACTGTTCTACTGTTGAACCCAATGTTGTATGTTGAGCCCAATATAGTGTAAAAAGACAGCTTTATGACTTATAACTGTCTATAACAAAGCTTTGTATCATAGTATACAAGGCGGTCTTATAATCCATAATCCTGTATAATGAAGCGTTGTGCAAGAGAAATCATGGGAAAGAATCAACTTGATGCCCTAATACTTGTTCATTATTCTCATATGTATTATGTCTGATGATTTCTGAAGCCCTTATCAGACTCTTCTTTATTATAGATAGGGGCACAATATGCTATTCAGCTACCAGCTAGCTAAGATAAGATCTCTGCTTCAGATGTGCTTGTTGGGAGTCTGGCCATTAACCAAAATCATTGTATCTTCTTACTAAATTACTATATGAGCTCATTGTTTACTAAGCCTATATAAACTGGGGGTCTCCATTCGGTCAGTTGAGATTTGCCTGTGGGGATAACGCGTGCCCGCGCAGGGTCTTCTGGAGACTGTTTGAGCCTCGATCTGCGGACTGTTCAGGGATCTCCCAGTCGTATAGGAAGAGAGGGGGGCTTGCATTCTTTGCTCACTCGGTAATGTATATCTTCTTCATTCTATGTATGTAATAAACCTTTGCTTATACGTAGCTTGTGTGTTTGAATTACTTCCGAGAGACTCATAGAACCACAATTAAAACACCAGTATAACTCGCTTTAAGAACATTTATTAAAATTGAGATGTTAGCATCACGTTTTTGTCAAAATATGTAAGTTTATGTGCCACATCAAGGCACCTCACTTAACGTGAGTCCTACACTGCCTACTGTGTACTAAATATTGAATGCATTTAAGATCATGTAAAAACCCATCAACAATGTGCAGATACAGTATGTGACTGAGTTGGAACGATGTTCGCTTACACTTTGTAGCATTTTCATACACTGAGATCCCAGCAACTAATAAATGATTATACCTGTACACTAGTGATGGGCGAATTTATTCGCCAGGCGCAAATTCACGGCAAATTTGCGTGATTCGCCGCCAGTGAATAAATTCGCGAAACACCCGCGAAAATTCTCGGAAAAAATTTGCCCGCGTCAAAATTTTTTTTTTGAAAAAACAGGCGCCAGCGTCAAAAATGAGACGCCGGTGCAGTTTCACAAATTTTCTCGGCGTTTCGCGAATTTCGTGCAAATTTTCCGGCAAAGCGAAACGTCACAAATTCGCCCATCACTACTGTACACCTGTTCCTTAATACTTTTCCTATAGGCTGAATGGCAGCTACAAGCAATATTTGGTAAGGGAAAAGACAGTTGTCTGTTGTGTTGTGAGCTATGATTTGATATGAATTGACCTAAATACCTGAATAGTGCCATGCAAGGAAGAGTATATTTGGGAATCTGCTTGAGTTGCATTGAATGGTACAGAAGGTAGGAATATATTTCAAACAAAAAGATGTTTTTTAGCAAAACTTCTTATAATGCAGAATGAGAAATAACCCTGGCCATTCAAAGCAGTAAGAGAAAGCTAACATTAAAAATAGAATCAATGCCAAACATTGTCGCCTGTATCTCTAATTGGATGATATACTTTCTCTCCTTTCCATTTTTTCTTGCAGAATTTACATATTTCGGTTTTATTTTTTTTAATTGCTTAGCTACATTTATGGCCAGCTTTGAAATTGCTACCTGCAGGCTAGTATAACTAAGCCCTCCCAATCAATCAGTACCTGAAATTCCAAGCCTGAGAAATGCAAAACAAAAATGTCATTAATAGGGGTCATTTATTATTTGCAGGGCCATGTGTAAAGAGAACAACATGTGCACGTTCCCCCATGTTTTTTTTTTAACTTTACACCCTGCACATAGAAAAGGTGTGGCTCTTTATAAAACTTTTTACAAAATCACATCATGTCTATCTATGAAGATTCTCATTCATCTTCCAGGTCATGAAAGACAAAATGTCAGTACTCGTCCGCTTGGATGAGTGGTGAAATGTGTTCGAGAAAAGTCCATTTGTCTTTGACTTAATTCTACGAGATACTGTAAAATCACATGATCAGATTTTCTTGGATAACTGTAAAAGATCTAACAAAGCCTTTGCCATTCAGCTTGTCAGTCTCAGACTACTGGCAAATGGGTTTATCAGGTCTGTAAATAATAACTGCTGGGGAAACTCCATTGTTCTGTCCTCACTATGGGGCAAATTCCCTAACCTGTGAAAATTCGCCAGTGACAACTTCACGCAAATCGATACACTTCACCAGGCGAAAGTTCACTCAAAGATAATTGACTAAAATGTGAAGTTATGTCCAGGGCGCCAAACACTGGTGAATTTTCGCTAGTGTTACGTTGGCAATCAAAGCAGAGATGCACTAGCGTTCAATCATTCCTAGAACAACTTTGTTAGAGGTCTTCGCTCAGGCTAATTTGCATACGGCAGGAAATTATAAAGTTTAATGGACGTATATGTTGTAACAAATACATTATATTACACAAGTCCAGGGAACCTTAATAAATAAAATATAGTTGTTATATTGCCCTACACATGAGCCCACTGTATAGTTTATGTGCCATATGTTAGAAAATGTATGGGGGAACCCGGTTACCCAAAAAACATTTTTAACGACTTTTTCAGGCTATCACTCTGAAAAAAGGAAAAGATGCTAGCGTTTTTTGTGACTTAAAAAATTTTTCCACTAAAATTTGAGGAAGTCCTATGCACTCCATTGCACTTCGCCTGGTCTGAGCAAAAACAAGACGCCGGCACAGTTTTGCGAATTTTTCTCCGTTTCACGAATTTTGCGGGAAATTTGCGCATTTTTGGCGAGGTGAAACGCCACAAATTCGCCCATCACTACTTTGAATACATTTTTGCTGAGGCTAATGTACAGTAGAGAAAATGCAAAGCTGTACAATAAGGTGCAAAGTTGACTTCATTTTTCTAAATCCCAAAATTGAATTGAGAAGTTCAGTTATTTGGTTTAGTTTTTGAGTTTACATACCCTTTAAATCTCATTAAGTGAATTGTTATCGGTCACACTTGGAAGTACCATTGTTTCACCCAGGACTAAAACGTTTTTTAAAAGGCTATATCTGTGAAGGTTTTCATTCATTCAGGTCATGATAAACATTACCTAAATGCCACTAGATACTATATAAAGAGAGTGGGAAACAATTATTGTACATGGCAATAGGGGGTAGATTGAGTTCCAATATTAGCACATCCTAAAAGAAAAACATTTGTATTTGTCTATTAAGACCTGACAGTCAAGGTGAAATATTTTGCAATAGGAATATCCTGAAAGAACTTCCTAGATATGGACACAGAAATCAAATTTATATCAGACATGTCCCAAAGGGAAAGACATACATTGTGGAGGCTAAATGAGCTTTTCTAACATTCTCCATTCATATTTCTGGTCACTGCTCTTAATGCTCCCTGCAGATAAAGTGCTCCCTTTACAGTTGAATGTTTAACTCATACAAAGCATAAAACAGACATTTGAGCCACATAACAGTATTAACAACATCTAAAGTGTGTCAGACATATTCATTATTCACGCACAAATATATTTTAAGAGATAAATATATAATGTCACTATATGTAATAAAAAGGAAAAAGAAATCTGAGATTAGGTTCCTTCTTGCAATAACTGAGACATAATGTAGAAAAAGTGAATAATCCATTGCTATATATACATTTTGTAGTTTGCCACGCTAGTGATCAAGCAGAAATAAGGCAAACACTCTTACAGGATTACACGCTGGTTAGTTGAGCTCCATTCCAATGATTCTAACCTTACTAGCCATAAGATATCTTCACTTGCAAAGTCTCTGGTTATTTTGTTTTGAACTTGTCTTCAAAATTGCTCCTAGACCTTAACAGTCTGAAATGCCAACATGATCCTCCTTACGGGTATCTCTATTTTACAGTAGAACTCAACGTTTCTGCATTATTTGTTCCTTTGTTATATTTATTTAAACATCTCTCTCTCCCTCAATGGCAGTACAGAAGTTTCTCTTACTCTGAAAATTCATATGAAAATTGCCCAATCCCAATAACAATGTTCCAAGACCTATTAGAAAACCTCCAAAAAAGAGTTTTGTAATGAGCTGCTAAACAGGTGGGTGTCCTGACACTTTTCATAATATAATCCAATATGGAGTCCTGCAACTTTGGGGAAAGTGGAATATGTAGTCTACTTAGGCCATAATTAATAAAACCAAACTTAATTTTATTGTTAAAAGAAACCAAACCAAACATCCCTGGAGTCTGAGGGTCTTGTAGGACAGGAATCTAAGAAAGATGAAAGCCCCCCAATGGATCTTTCCATCTAGAAGCTTACAGTATTTATGTTTCTAATATCTTGAAAATACACAAACAACTACATTGTGCCTTTTGTTTGTATTCATTCTAGATCATTACTAACCTTGACAAGTCAACTCCATGGTGCTCTATTTATATTTATATATTGACTAGGCTGCTTGCATTGTAATTTGCACAGCATACTACAGTCTATTTTACTATTGTCTTTTAAGTTGTCTTTGAAGATGTTGCTTCTATGTGCGTATATATATATATATATATATATATATATATATATATATATATATACATATATATATATATTTGTACCAACCATATTGCTGTAAACCTTTTAGATTTAGCCACTGAAGTTTTTTATTTCTGTCACATTTGGATCACAACATAGTGTGATTTATTTATTGCCTGTCAATGTGGTTGTCAAAAGATAGTACACTAGATTGCCCTTCCATCACTTTTCCCCAATTATCTGCTCTTCCACAAATACCAGCCACTTTTCTCTTCACGTTGAGGCCTCTGGTGTGCAATTGCCATCAGGACTTGAAAGACGAGCTGACTTAAAGCCCAACCCCATTAAATTTCAAGGTCCAGGGGGAGGGTTCCAGGGGGAGGGATATATAGATAGATGGATAGATAGATAGATGGATCGATAGATAGATGGATAAAGAGAGGGAGAGAGAGAGAGAGAGAGAGAGAGAGAGAGAGAGAGAGAGAGAGAGAGAGAGAGAGAGAGAGAGAGAGAGAGAGAGCGAATGGATAGTTACATAGTTACATAGTTAAATTGGGTTGAAAACCCTCCAAATGAAAACCCAGCATCCATTCACACACACCCCTCCATACTTTCACATAAATTATATAGACCAATATCTATACTAACTATAGAATTTAGTATCCCAATAGCCTTTGATATTGTGTCTGTCTAAGAAATTATCCAAGACACTCTTAAAGGCATTAACAGAATCAGCATCACAACATCACCCGGCAGTGCATTCCACAACCTCACTGTCCTGACTGTGAAGAACCCCCTACGTTGCTTCAAATGAAAGTTCTTTTCTTCTAGTCTGAAGGGGTGGCCTCTGGTACGGTGATTCTCTTTATGTAAAAAGGTCCCCTGCTATTTGTCTATAATGTCCTCTAATGTGCTTGTAAAGTGTAATCATGTCCCCTCGCAAGCGCCTTTTTTTCCAGAGAAAACAACCCCAACCTTGACTAACCCTCTAACCAATTTAGTTGCAAGTCTCTGCACTCTCTCCAGCTCATTTATATCCCTCTTTATGACTGGAGTCCAAAACTGCACTGCATACTCCAGATGAGGCCTTACCAGGGACCTATAAAGAGGCATAATTATGTTTTCATCCCTTGAGTGAATGCCCTTTTTTATGCAAAACATTATTTGCTTTAGTAGCCACAGAATGACACTGCCCAGAATTAGACAACATGTTATCTACAAAAACCCCTAGATCCTTCTCATTTAAGGAAACTTCCAACACTCTGCCATTTTGTGTATAACTTGCATTTATATTATTTTTGCCAAAGTGCATAACCTTGCATTTATCAACATTGAACCTCATTTTCCAGTTTGCTGCCCAGTTTCCCAACTTAGACAAATCACTTTGCAAAGTGGCAGCATCCTGCATGGAACCTATAGTTCTGCACAATTTAGTATCATCTGCAAAAATAGAAACAGTACAGTCAATGCCCACCTCCAGGTCATTAATAAACAAGTTGAAAAGCAAGGGACCTAGTACAGAACCTTGTGGTACTCCACTAACAACACTGGTCCAATTAGAAAATGTTCCATTTACCACCACTCTTTGTAGTCTATCTTTTAGCCAGTTCTCTATCCAGGTACAAATATTATGTTCCAGGCCAACATTCCTTAATCTAACCAGTAATCTTCTGTGTGGCACTGTATCAAATGCTGTATCAAAAATCACATCCACTGTTGTCCCATAATCGAGTTCCCTACTTACCTTCTCATAAAAAGAAATTAAGTTAGTCTGGCAAGATCTTTTGTGCAGAAAACAATGCTGGCACACACTCATAGTATTATGATTTGCTATGAAGTTCAATATCTTATTCTTTATTAACCCTTCGAAAAGCTTTACTATCACTGACGTCAGACTAATTGGCCTCTAGTTTTGAGGCTGAGAACTGGATACATTTTTGAATAGCGGCACCACATTAGCAATTCACCAGTCTCTCGGCACTATGCCAGACCTCAAAGAATCCTGAAAAATTAAGTAAAGAGGTTTGGCTATCACAGAGCTAAGCTCGCCAAGTACCCTGGAATGAATACCATCTGGCCCGGACCTTTGTTTATCTTAACATGTTTTAGTCTCTTTTGAATTTCCTCATGAGTGAACCATGCATCATTAGTTATATTACTAGAATTAGGACTTGTTCCTCATTTGTGTAAATAGATAAAAAATATGAGTTTAGAATCTGTGCTTTTTTTTTTGTTTTCATCAACCAGTTGACCCCTCTCTTATATTAAAGGTCCCACCCCTTCCTGCTTAATTTTTTTACTATTAACATATTTAAAAAATAATTTTGGATTCTTTTTACTGCTTACTGCAATATCCTTTTCCATATCAATTTTAGCTTGCCTCATGGCTTTTTTGCATGACTTATTGACCTCCTTGTACCTTATAAATGATTCGGCTGTCCCAGTTAATTTTAAAGCCTTAAAGGAGAAGGAAAGCTACCAAACCAGTTTATTGCCAATAGATTAGTCACAAAAGTGCAAGCTATCACACTATATTTTTACTCAAGTATGCTTTACATACTTGAGTAAACAACTCTAGAAACTCTCTGTTTGTTTAGGATAGCAGCTGCCATGTTGGCTTGCTGTGACATCACTTCCTGCCTGAGTCTCTCCCTGCTCACTCATAGCCCTGGGCTCAGATTACAGCAGGGAGGGGGAAATAGGGAAGGGGAGAAGGAGAGAGGAGCAAACTGAGCATGCTCAAGCCCTAGCCCTGGAGGTTTAAGATGAAAACAGGAAGTCTGATACAGAAGCCCATGTATACACAATAGAAGGAAAGAAATGCATTGTTTCTTTTGGCAGAGGACTCGGAGCAGCATTACTTTGAGGCTTTACTGATGTATTTATATAGACCTTTCTAATAAAGCTTACTATATTTTAGCCTTTCCTTCTCCTTTAAAAGCATGTCTTTTCTTACCCCCTCAACACCAACACTTCTATTGAACCAAAAAGGTTCTGCTTTGCAATAACATTCCTTGCTTACAAGGGGAATATACTGACATGTATATTTATTAAGCAGCATTTTAAAGACTTCCACTTTTTGTTCTGTGCTTAACCCTGTGAAAAGCGTTTCCCACTTAATATGTTGAAGAGATGCCCTTATACTGTCAAAGTTTGCACTTCTGAAATTTAGTTAGATTAGATAGATAGATAGATAGATTGTTAGAGATTTTATATATATATATATATATATATCTAATGCACTTAGGTTTTCATGCTTTCTTACACAATTGGGATGATTTAAGATGGCCACATACACACTACAATATGCACTAAAATAAGCTTGCAAGAATACAATACTGCACATGTTACAAGGCAACTCTGTGGCTTGTGGCCACCTGCCACTAAGATGTTCCTAGGTTAGGCTTTTGCTGCTAGAAGAGTCCACTTTCACAATAAATTTGATGAACCCAAACACTTTTATTGATGTAGCAGCCTCTTGCAGAGAAAAAGCTTACAGCCAGACCAGGGCACTGGTTGCCGACCTTAGTGCTTAGTCACACAATATTGGTTACTCACACAGACAGCATTCTCCCTTCCGAAGCTGTACAGGGGCCCCACCGTAGGCTCTCCAATAACCTACACTTGCACACTCAATTCCATACCTCTGGTGCACAATCACCTCAGGGAAGTAGCCCACATGTTACTCTTTGTCGGGACAACAGGCTGTCCGTGATGACTAGCCCTCTCTAGTTTTCACTCATAAAGTGAACTGAATTGCCACTGCTATCCACTAGCTAGCCCTAATGGTACCAGCATTCCAAAGGGTCTGGCCACTTTGCTGCTGCTAGATTTTTCAGGCCAGAAAGTACCCCAGCAAGTTTGAAATTCCCTTATAATGTTTTCCTAATGTAGCCACCCGCAAGTGTATTCCTGGATCCCATTAGGTGGAGGCACTGCCATGAGAGGTAATTCCCAGTACCCTTTCACTTAGCAAAGGGAACTCAGGAACTGCATTTGTAAGAAATATGTGATGTATAAGCTTTGGCATTGGGGGGTGGCCAAAAAGGGGTTAACAACCACTGAAGGTCCCATGCGGGGTACCAAATAAAGAAAATAAGCAAGCTCTAACACAGTACAGCCTCCCACCTGGATTCATGCAAGATTACGAAGATCACATGCATAGATAAGGCAAACACTCAGATTTGGTTCATAAAAACAAATACATCTTTCTCACCTTGTAGGGTCTCCATTGTGGGTCATTAAATGTGACTAAATAGCAATGTATAATACCCAACTGCTCATCCTTAGTCCTTTCTCTTTTGCAGAGTCCCAAATACATTTAAGGCTTAGCCATATATGCAGGGTTTCATGCAGGGTTTCAGAAGTTTCCTATATCATGAAATGAATGGATCCATAGGCAGGCTAAGTGGGTTAAGTAGCCTTCCCAAGCAAAAAAATCACCCTCTGCCTATGAATGGATCTTTAGCCATTTTGCCACGTGTTGGACTAAATAGGACTAAAACAAATATCTGGCCCTGAGCTGTGAGTTCAACCTCATACATAAAGTATGTCTATGTATTCCTCTGACCCCTTTCATTTCTATGATACTGAATGTGCAAGAATTTTTACTCTTCTAATAAATTTGAAAAATAGCAGTGGCATTAGTTATCATAGTGAAAATAAGCCTTAAGACATCTTTTTAATAAGAGATTTAGGTGCTTTGTTGTAAGACCTTCCATCATGCATAAAGCAATAAAGACATTGCACAGTGAAAGTTAAAAATAGCTCCAAAAAATCCTTTATGAAGCGAAGCTCTTTTAGCAGAATAAGAGCTTTGGGTTCAAATTTTTTATCCTAGAAAGAGCACAACTCTGTCGATGATAAGTTATGATAGTGTAGATGTGAAGAAATCTATTAGCTGAGGTGCTCAATCATCAGAATTGGGGAAAATGTCTAGTGGCCAGACAGCCCAAGTGAGAAAATAATGAAAAGTATAATAAATAATCCCTTAAAAATTCAAATGTAGGCCTTGGATCCCACCTCCCATTTATTATATGACTCAAAGACAGAATATATTATGGGCACAAAAATACCTATTACTTGAACTTTTGACTTAGATTGATTAGTATGCATACAGATTTCAGACAATGGCTAGACAGTATGCCAACGAAATATATTCATGCGGTGATACAGCAAAGAGTGAAAAATAGGCAATTTTTTTTTAATACTGTATTTGTAGCAGAACCACTATATAAACCGTGTAATAACACTCCAGCATAGGGGTTAATCTATCATTGATTTTATATATTTATAGGCTTGAGTAAAGTAAGTTCAGTGTAACGGGGTTATTTACTAAACTCCGAATGCAAAAATCACAAAAAATTAATGATTTTTTTTTTTTACAAAATAGCACTTTTAAAAAATTACGAATTTCTCGGAATTTATTATTTATAAAATCCGGCATCTCAGACCTGTCGAGGTTGCATATAAGTCAATGGGAAAAGTCCCAATTATTTTTTGATGTGCGCTGGGTTTCGTGCAATACCCTTAAGTTTTCGGGAAAAATCTGCGTCTTCAAATTAAAAATCCGAAAAAAATTTTGAAAATCGGTCGAAAAATCCAGAAAAAATCGTGAAAATCAGATTTTTTCCCACAAAGCAAATTTTCTTGAAAATGTAATAATAAATAAGCGTAAAAAACCCGGGCAGGATCTCCCTTGATTGACATGGTGATCAGCCAATCACTGGTGGTTGTATCATAGCCCCACCCATATGACGTTGCTCGCTCTGCCCACAATGTCACTGGCCTGCCTCTCTAACATCATGGCTCCGCCCCCTGCCCTGGTCATGGGCCATGGAAAGTTGGCAATCCTAGCCTGTTCAAATAAATAGCAGTGTTTGTATTCTTCTTTACAAACTCAAACATTCACTGTATAAACTGAAAAAAGTTTCAAGATTTTGTTTCACTGAACTAATATTTAGTTGTATAAGCAGTGTTTCTGAGAACTGCTGCACATCTGTGTTGCATGGAGTCCACCAACTTCCGGGAAACCTGTTACATTTCACAGTCCTTCTGCATTTCTTGATCTTCCTTCAGAAACATTTTTGATGTCACACCACAAGTTTTCTATTGGATTAAGGTCCACTCCATAGCATGAATCTTGTTGGTCTGGAACCAAGATGTTGCTCGTTTACTGGAGTATTTGGGGTCATTGTCTCGTTGAAACCCCCATTTCAAAGGCATTTCCTCTTTGGCATAAGGCATGATCTCCTCAAGTATTTTGATGTATTGAAACTGATCCATGATCCCTGGTATGTGATAAATTGGTCCAACACCATAGTATGAGAAACATCCCCATATCATGATGCTTGTGCATAGTGTACTGTGGCTTGAATTGAATGTTTGAGGGTCGTCTAGACCCCAAAAGAACAATCTTGCTTTCATCAGTCCACAAAATGTTGCTCCACACAGCTATTGTTTGGAACAAACTATTGGAACTTTCACCCTTTGATAGATAGACCTTTTAAAATAGGAGAGAGGTGATATTTCACTAGTGGTTCTCTAACTTCACTGTTTGATAAATATACCCCGAAGGGTGAAGCTTTCAATCTAATCCTGCCTATAGAAAGACTACAAAGCCACTGGTTGCTACTAAAGTCAGCAGTACATTTTGCCACCATTTATTGCCACTATTTGTGATATATTCTTTCACCCAAGTAGCCTGGGGTTGTATTTGTACTGATATACCTGTATTTTTCTATATTTCTATTAATACAATAAATAGTAAGGCCTAATGTATACACTCACCCAGCTGTGATCCTTGCCTGTTTGCAGCTACACTTTAAAATCCCAGGTCCCTAATGTCAGCGAGATACATGAAAAATAAATGATGCTGGCATTAATGTAAACAGCAAAATGTATTACTACTTTCCATAACCTCATGCCACTTAAAAGCTATAGGGTTATAGGGTCCATCAAAAGAAATGTACTTTTCTTTAGTAATTTTATATACTTTTGACATTTCTAAATGCAATCTATTATTGTATATGTGAACTATAATATATTTGTATAACTCTCTGGGTAAATGAGTAATAATTTCTCTGCTCTGAGACCTGGCTCAGCTTTACAGCCTCTCAGAAGTCAGTGATTTTCTTGACTTGGTGGCTTACAACCCATGGAGAAACATATTATGCTTGAAATATTGTTGTTTCAAGGTTATGTCCTTTGAATGAAATATGAAGCACTGTCACATACCAGTGAGAGGATGATTGGCATATTTTTTTCTATTTTTTTTCTTTTCTATTTAATTTTACAATTCTTCCAAGCAAATAACCTTGGAATTCTGGAAGCAAATATGTTCACATACATCCTCACACGGCTTTTCATTAGTATAATTGCGCAACTCATTTGTTTTATTTGTGTGCATTCATTCATTCTGTGCAGTGTTTTCCAACGTAAATAGACTTGGAGTTTAGGAATACGTGATATATAGAATATTTTTATGAAAATAAATTGCAATATTGTAAGCAAGGTGGAATTGTAAAAAATAAACAGCTTTTATTTACTAATATACAGGTGGCTAAACTTAGTGGCACCATTCAGAGGTCTGGAAAGCAAAGTAGCAATATACAACAATATCTGGGCCTTCCCACATACAAGCAGGCTAGGCAATGGGGTTAATCTAGTAGGTGAAGGGCAGGGTGCAAGGCCCTTAGCCCTGTCCATCAATTTGTGTTTAATTAAAATGCCCCAAATTATGGCAGACAGTAGCTGCTTTGCACCCACTGGTGCTGTGCTCTGCACCTTGTGTTGGATTAATTATGCAGTCCAAGATGTATAGAGCAGCCTGGTCCTGGACATAAGTGCTCTTTGAATGAGCAGTAAGGGCATGCTCTGGGTCCTAGTGGCTCTTGCAAAAGGTCTACTGCACTGGCCAATACAAGTGAAGAGGACCCTAGAGAACATAGTACGTTTTTTACTTTACAATGGCACCTAGTATTCTTTACCAGGCTTCTAGGGATGCTGAGAGTTGTAGTTCAGAAACAGAGAAAGGATTACAACATGGAGATGCCTGCTGAGCCTACAAATAGTTATCACGCCACTTGGAAAGCTTCACAAACCTGGCTTTCACTTAGCTCCTAATGAATGGTTAATGCCAGATCATATACATATAAGTTTCCTGAATTGCTGATCAAATATACGCTGGGAAAAAAATATTTGGATAAATCCTGTAATGCATTTAGAGTAAGCATTAGTTTGTAACGTTTTGGCCAGAAGACTAGGACCTTCTCAACAGCAATCGATTGTTTTTGGGATAAAGGCTGCGCCAGCTGTACTTAATAACAAAGTATAACAGCAACAGTATTACATTTTCTGTAATAAGAAACCCACGCCCTGGCTCACATGCAAAATGTTTTTATATCTCCAGTGAAAAAAATGTCTACAGTGAGCCTGCCAGCAGACACTTCTAGATGTGGGGCCCACTTTGCTTTCTGGACAGACTTCTGATAAGGATACTATGAGAAATTCCTCTACTCTGCATTTCAATGGCTACCCATGGTCAATGTTGATCAAGGGACCTACCTGATATTAAGGGTCCCCAGGTCCTGCTGGTGATATCCTCGGGAAAGGCTTATATTCAAGCAAGCTCACACTTTTGGTATGGCAGCCTATCATGGGCATCTTGGTAAAAAGAGTCCATTGGCCAGTCCAAGGGTCACCACAATTTTCCCTGTTACCCCAGTGGATCAGTCCAACCCTGTCCATGGTACCCAAGTATTAGTGTTTGTAGTGACCAGAATGAACTACAAGTGGTGCACGGAAAAAATGCAGCTATTCATTAATTACTTCAAGTGTTCCCAGTGTATATTCAGAAAATGGCTTTAACTGCCAAGTTGGATATCCCTGGATGTCAAGAGTATAAAGTATTCACTTTACTCAAGGCTAAAGCTACAGTATGTTAGCTGGTAATCCCCTGTGCCTAGTCCCTACTTAGATATAAATGATATCTCAGATTTGTGGCTGAACAAAGGACCCCACTTGCGCAGAAACACAAAGCCAAACCTACACCAACTAGTTGTAAATTCCACCTCCACCAGTAGAGCTAATACATCATTTGAAAATTATTAATCACTGCCAATCGGTGACCTGACAATAGATGCAATAGATGCAAGAAAGAGAAGGAAATCATTTAAGAAGCAATTAAGGCAGCCATTATGGGTGCACAAAGAATGACAGGAAACCAGGAGAGAGAGTGATAGTTAGAAGAAGTACTTCACTTGTCATGTTTCCTCCATAGATGCCTAAAACAAACACTTTAAAGGAAGACTAAGGGTGGCCATAGACGGATAGTTAATATCATATGAAACTAATTTTCGTTGGTTTCAGCCCGTTTTTTTATCATGATGTCATCAGATGCCTTCAGTGTCAACAGACATGTCCCCAATGTCATCAGACATGCCCCAACATCACTGCTCTGGCTCTGACGTCACCATTTGTCCAGATTACTATACTGGCAAAAGTAGCAATCCTAAATTATATGATTTTAGCAGACCTAAAGGTATGATGATCCAAAGAAATGGGATGAAATCTGAGTTTATTTACATCTGTTTACAAGGCTAGTACAATATTGTAACATCCGTGGAATATTTCTTTGTTTTTTATTACATTTTTGAAGGTCTTTAGGATTAAATATTGTTTACATTTGGAATAGATATAGAGATAGCTTTGTTGGCACATAATCAATTTTGATTTAATTAAATGCACACAACCGCATGCCCACATATCTGAGTGTTTTGGTGCGTGGCATGAATGGAATGAAATGTTATTACAGCTTTATAATTCAGATTAAGAATTACATTACGAAATGTAAATCACATGTCATCATATATCATCATATATATAATCTTTACAAAGTCACAATGGAAGGTTCCATTATAATGTAAATGTTCAAAGAAATAATACACACACCTGATATTGCTGGATTCTACATTATGGACCATTAACACCAGAAATTAAAGGGATACTGGGAAAAAAAAAATTCAAAACGCATCAGTTAATGGTGGTGCTCCAGCAGAATTCTGCACTGATTTTTTTATATTTAATTTTAAAATCGGACATGGTGCTAGACATATTGTCAGTTTCTCTGCTGCCCTTGGTCATGTGACTTGCGCTCTGATAAACTTCAGTCACTCTTTACTGCTATACTGCAGGTTGGAGTGATATCATCCCCCTCCCTTACCTCCCTCCCCCCAGCAGCCTAACAACAGAACAATGGGAAGGTAACCAGATAACAGCTCCCTAACACAAGATAACAGCTGCCACTGCATCACATTCAGTTACTGTACATTGAGAAGGAAAAAAAACAGTCTGCCAGAAAGCAATACCATCCTAAACTGCTGGCTCTTTCTGAAAGCACATGACCAGGCAAAATGACATGAGATGGCTGGGTCAGGAACTACATTTTATACTGTGGGTGAATTCTTTTTGAAAAATTATAATCAGAAGATGTAAAACTGAGGTTTCACTGTATTGTGTTTGTTGTTGATTCCATCATTCTATTAAAATTTAGTGTGTGTGTTTTATACACGTGGGTGTGAGAGATGTAGCAACAGAAATCAGAAGACTCAGTGGCAAACATATAAACTTTCTAAAGGCTTGGTGATGGAGAATCATGATTTACTGTACTTATTCAATCTTTACATGATTTTCTATTAGACGGGGGCTGGTTCAGATTAGTTTTTATCACGAGAAAAAATGCAGCAAAAAAAAAAAAACACGAGTACGAATACACTCAAGAGCATTCTTTGGAACCTTGAATAGTCACCATTTATTAAAGAATAAAATGACAAAAAGTTGCCAGAAAAAGATCTGCAAGAAAATTCGGCCTTTGATAAATAACTCCCTTAGTGTGACAGGGCTTAGTACAAATTACGCGTATCTGACTTTTACACAGAACGTCTCCTTGTTTTTGTATTCTTGGACATTGATGAAAAATTGAAAATCATATTTATTCTAGGCTGCTGGTCTGGGTGCAAAATGCAGGCCGATACTGTAAATTTCTCCACCAGCAACCTTTACAAACAGTTAAGCATCGCTATCATTACAAGTGTCATTAATCATCTGAACAATGCGTCCCAGAATACTTTATAAACTCAACTGGCAGATCGATTGTCACTGAGCTGCGCTGATTTTCATTGCAACAACTATTGAATATTCCAGTGTTTCTTTTCATTTTGATAATTCAGTTAAGGATTTATCTATAACAACTGAAAATGTCAAATGTAATAAAACATTCTAAAATGACTGTAACAGATTTATACATTTTTGCATTTCAGTCAGTGATTTACAATGTCCTGATTTAAGTATTTTGAAAGTAATTTTTTTAACTTTAGGTTGTAAACACTGTTATAAGCAAGTGTTGAGAGCTGTAGTAACCAGCTAGAATGATTTAATTAGGTTCTTCAGGTGGAATATTTAAATGGAACAAGATAAGTACAAGATAAGCAGGCATTCGACCTTTCACTGTCAATTAAAGTTAAACAGACAGCGATTAAAATATAGTGGTAATTCAGGTTACTTAAAGGGGAACTCCAGCTTCCAAACCAAAATTTAATAAAGAGGTCCACATAACACAGAAACCCCTAATATACCCATCGCAGTTACCCGTTTATTCAAAAAGTAGGAATAAATGCCATTTTCTATTTTGAAATCCAGCTGTTTTGTTTGAAATCTTGGTAGGGAAGGAGGAACTAAACACTGATGTTACAAATTGTAACAACTTCTCTACAGTTTACAGACAGCATGCAGGAACTACTTAACCCACAATGCATTGCACTGTGATGTTCCTTTCCTTATTGAAATCACATGTGCAGGGAATTGTGGGGTTTGGAGAATGCATGCTAAGGACAGATGGCTGTTGATACAAAGTAACAGTAGTCAGTCAGCTCAGCAAAGTAGTCAGAGAGATCAGCAGGAGAGCAGGGGGCTAGGCTTAGTGAACTGTTCCAAAGCATTACAAATCATGAAAAGTCTGAAATATAAGAATTTCTATGGTGACATAATGTTATGTTATCTCTCTGTACGGGCATTAAGCAAACGCAGGGGTTTTTCCTGCTAATTATGTTGCTATGTATAAATCTACGACTCCTTACTCCCCCACTTTGAAGATTGTAACAAAATAGTAGGACTACAGGAGGTTGCAACTTGACACAGGGGTGTGAGGCACAGCTAAAACCAAAAGAAAACCAGTACCTATATAAAGGTTAAAGGGATTCTGACATTACTTTATGGCGTAGTTTATATTTCTAAATTACACTGTTTACACCGCAAATAATTCCTTCTACCATGTAAAATTTAGTTTCTACCCCAATATTGGTGTGTAGGCAGCCATCTCAGGTAATTTTGCCTGGTCGTGTACTTTCAGAAAGAGCCAGTTATGCCCTATGGAACTGATTTCTGACAGGTTGTTGTTTCTCCTACTCAACGTAACTGTCACAGTGGGACATGGATTTCTACTATTGAGTACTCTTCTTATAGTGACCAGGGTGCTGCTATCTGGTTACCTTCCCATTGTTCTGCTGATGGGCTGCTGGGTGGGGCAGGGAGGGGATGATATTACTCCAACTTGCAGTGCAGCAATAAAGAGTGACTGAAGTTTATCAGAGCACAATTCACATGACTGCGGGTACCTGGGAAACTACCTGGGAAACTGTCTAGCCCCATGTCAAATTCTAAAATGAAATAAAAAAAAAATCTGTTTGCTCTTTTGTAAAAACAGATTGTGGTGCAGACTTCTGCTGGAGCAGCAATATAAACTGATATATTTTGAAAAAAAACATGTTTTCTCATGACAGTATCCCTTAAAGGCAACCAGTGTGTTAGCAGAGAGCTGATCTGAACTGCATGTGCAGCTTCTCTGTAATTGAGGACAGGCACATCAACTTCTGTGTGAACAGTAACTTGTTTGCTTTATAGAACTCAAGATAAACACTTCAGCATAACATGTCTGCAAAAGGAACTTTTTCATAGAGCGCATACACAGGAAGAGGAAGTAGAAAACCACACAGGGTTACAGGTCAAACATGACATCACATTGCTAAGCAACAATAGACCCTCCCTGCATTAAAGGGGATGATTCACCCAAACAAAAATTCAAAATCCTGTTTTAGCACATGAGTCAAGCAAAATGAACTTTAATTACACAATATAAATTATTTGAATCTTGTTTCCTTCAGTCTGGAAATTCATTATTATAGCAAGCAGGCAGCAGCCATTTTGTGGACACTGTTATTAAGGCAAGTCTTGCATCATCTCAGAATCTTGTTTGTGTACCAGAATTGGGGACCCGATGTCCATCCCCATTCCCTGGTTACACAATTAAATGGTTAAGAGAACTGGGGGAATGTGGGGAGAGCAGTGACATGTAGGAAGTGCTGAATGGAAAGTGAAAGTAATTGCTTGCCCCGCCTCTATGCCTAAGACATAGAGGAGGGGCAGACAGTATTTGATTGACAGCTGAGATTTTTAAATGAGTTTACACCAGCTATGAATGCTTTAATAAAAAATAGAAATAAGATTTTATGTTTAATTTGAAAAGGACTTTTATTATTTTGTGTCTAGGTGACAGGTCCGCTTTAAGTAACATGCACTGGAACAATCTCTGTCTGTCGTTTTCCAACACAGTGAAGTTTTCCTTTTACCTTTTAAAGGAGAACAAAAGCTCAGTTAAGGCTAGAAATTGTATTTCTAATGTGTTGCTTCTTCTTCTGGTCACAAGTAGGTATAAAAACAGTTGAACTGCTTGCCTCCACTCACTCCTATGTCTGCAGACACACAGCATGGATTTTTTTTTTGTTGCAAAAAATGAATACTTATCCGTTTCTTCACTGAAATCTGCTCCTCATGTCTACATGCAGAAGCAAGTGGTTCAGCTGTTTCTCAGCCTGAGTTTATATGGGTTACATGTGATAGGAGCCTTAGCAGTGAAGATCTGCCGTGGACTAGTTTGCAGGAATGGATTGTTATAGTTATAGGGCTGCTGTACCTTAAAGGGATTCTTTCATGATTTTAGGATGTAGTTTAAATTACAAATAATTCACTCAGTGTAAAATGTAATATTGGTGTGTTGGCAGCCATCTCAGGTCATTGTGCCTAATCTTGTGCTTTCAGAAAGAAAATACAAAAAGGAAAAATTGTGAGAGCACTCCATGGCTTAATAAAAATGTACTAAAATACATTGGAAGTGCTACTGATCTGGCCAAATTAACTACAGACATAGAAAAAAAGAAAAATTGATCAATGCACATTCCTTTGTCCCCTGTCATATCAGTAATCTATGCAGATGCATGTATTTACAAAGACAGGGGTTTTTTTAGTTACAAAATTATGATCATAAGATTGATAAGCCACCATACCACGTCAAGGTAAAACCCACATGGCGGTCCCTAACTATTTACCTCTGGTCATAATTTCAAATGCTAAAGCCTCCCGGCATAAGAGCATTACCTGAAAAATAAGGTCTCCCGACCTGGGCATTGGTTTTCATCATAGGGCTTAGTCCTCCCCCGCCATTAGCTTTCAAAGGGGAGAGATAACCTAGACCCCAGCATTGGTTCCATGAGATTAATCCTCCCCCGCTTGCGGCTTTTAAGAGAGAGAAACTGCCCAGACCAACACCCATTTCCAAAGGAATTGTTCCACCATTTAAAGAGACAGGTGTGGGGGTGCTACAACCACATGGAAGCCTGGCCTGCAGCATAGCTGCTGAACTTCCGAACAGAATAGATCTGCTTTCAGAAAGAACCAGCACTTCACGATGGAACTGCCATCCGATAAAATTTGTTTCATGTCTAGCCCCATGTCAAATTTCAAAATGAAATACAGGTATAGGATGCGTTATCTGGAAACCCGTTATCCAGAAAGATCTGAATAATGGAAAGCCTGTCTCCCATAGACTTCCTTTTATCCAAATAATTCCAATTTTTAAAAATGACTTTTTCTCTGTAATAATAAAACAGTACCTTGTACTTGATCCCAATTAAGATATAATTAATCCTTATTGGAAGCAGAACCAGTCTATTGGGTTTATTTAATGTTTACATGATTTTCTAGTCGACTTAAGGTATGAAGATCCACATTACGGAAAGATCCATTATCTGGAAAGCCCCAGGTCCTGAGCATTCTGGATAACAGGTCCCATGAATAAAAAAATGGGCTTGCTCTTGGATTTCAGTGCAAAATTCCACTGAAGGGCTGAGTCGGCAGCTGCTATCATCCTGTGTATTGGCAGCTTTATTTTATTTATATGAGTGCTGCATGAAAACATCCCAGGCGGGTATGTTTTAAAGAGGCAGACAATTAGGGGCAGATTTATCAAGGGTCAAATTGAAAATTCAAATTTTTAAATTAATTAATTTAATTTTGAATTTATTTTAGAGTAATTTGACTAGTAAATAGTCCACATTCTATTTGAATTTAAAAAAAATTAAATTTGAAATTTATTATGTACTGTCCCTTTAAGAATTCAAATTTGACTATTCACTCTAAAACCTGCCAAATTGGTGTTTTAGCCTATGGGGGACCTCCTACAATCATTTTGGAGTCATTTGGTTGACTTTTGAAAAAAAATTATTTTTGGTGAAAAAAACTCAAATCAAATTAGTTCAAAATCGATTCAAATTCGATTTGAATTTGCAGCTCAATCCTATTCACACTTTTTTATAAAAATCTTAATTTTTTTTTTAATAGATTTCGATTGGTCTGTTTTTTTTCGAATTTTGAGTTTATGGGAGTTGATGGGAGTTTTTACTGTTTTTACTGTTTACTGTTAACCACATTGCCATATTTTAACTGTCACTGTTCCATGTAGGCAATTTATTTTTCTGATTACCACGCATTTCAATTACCTGTCCCTTTTTTTGACAATCAGTTATGACACTTTGAAGTTGTTCGAATAATTGAGACTATTTTGAGTAAAACTCTGTGAAGTTCATAGACAAATGTTAATTGCACTTCTATTTTAATCACCAAAATAATTAGAAAACTGGAATGTAACAACAGGATCCTACTTAATGAAAAAGAATCACTCATATTCAATGTAGGGGGGAATGGTCATACTTTTAATAAAGCCCATAAAGATATAATAAAGTGTTTCTATATTTCATGGATTTCTGGGCTATAGCATTACAGGAGAATGTGTTAGGACCTATTATCCAGAATACTTGTGACCTGGGGATAATGGATCTTTCTGTGATATGGATTTTCATACCTTAAATCTACTAGAGAATCATGATAACTTTAAATAAACCCAATGGTTTCAATAAGGATTAATTATATCTTTGTTTGGATCAAGTACAAGGAACTGTTTTTATTATTACAGAGAAAAAGGAAATACTTTTTTAAAATTTGGATTATTTGGATAAAATGGAGTCTATGGGAGACGGCCTTTCCGGATCCCATACCTGTACCAGTTGCAAATGATACAGCCGAGCTTGCTCAACAGCAGCCAGAGACATTCTTGCTAAACAAGATGACTGTGCTGTACAAACTCGAGTACAAACCGTGTTCACACTATGGCTAGTTCATTTATTTCCATTAGGACAGCCAGGCACCTAATTCATCTCGCAGAGATTTTAAAAAGAAATTACAGGAGAGCTTTAATAATTTCGGACTGTAATGTTTCATTCTTTCTCCCTCAGGATGGAGACGCAGCCATGCTAATTCAAATTGTTTTAACAATGAACAGCCTGGCCTATCTATAAATGCTAGGGCTATAATAGCTCCTAAAACACCTTTTTCAGTGACAGTACAAAGGTTTATAATACAGCTATAAATGCAAATGTAATATAAATTAGAATCTACACACAGAAATTACTTCATGAACTTTTGCTAGTGTACAACGTGCAGCTAAAATATTCTGTGTGGAACTTACCATACTGAAGCTTATAGGGAGCTAGAAACTTTAAGTTAATTAAAAACATTAATTTTTAGGCATTATGCTTTAGACATTTTTGGTATAACTAGGCCTAAAGCATTTGTGAGCTTATAGGTTCATGAACCTTTTTTTTTCTTTATTCATTAATTACAAATTAGTTCCTGCCATTTTGTTAATAATTAGGGAAGATACTGACAAGAATTCCGGGCTCCATTATTTAGGGTTGCCTCCGGACAGCCCGGTATTTTGAAGGGCTGCCCGGGTCAAACCTTCCTGACCGGTTTTCCAAATAAGAAAACCGTCAGGATTCCCCATGATTGACATGGTGATCAGCCAATTGCATCATTGACCCACTCCTCAATGTCACAGCCCCACCCCTCTATATCACAGCACCGCCCCAGAGATGTCAGTGCCCTGCCCCCTGCCTGGTCTTGACTGAGGGAAAAGGTGGCACCCTAGGTACAGTACAGCAACCCACAGGAACTATACTGTTCTAGGTTTTATATGTAGCAAACATTGAACTCTGAATGCAAGTTTGTAAATTTGTTAGATGTGACAGAACACGCAGAACAATTTGGCGGGTTATTTATTAAGCTCTTAATTTTTTTAGTCTGACTTTTAAAGGGGAAAATAAAAATGTTTGGGGGAAATATATATCTGGATAACAGGTCTCGTACATGTACTTTGTATTGCTATATATCTTTACAGTTGGCAGGACAATTATACCCATCATTTATCAAAATATTTTTGATTATCGCAATGTATTTATTTTTCATAATTTATCTTATGTATCTTGTATCAATTTATTTTGTTATACTATTCCAAACTTAGGAGTCCATCATACCTCCATTTTGAGATAGTAGCAGCAACAGTGTTTCTCCTTTTATAAAAATATTTATAGGACAAATGCTGCTAAAAGCGTTTTTTTAAATAAAATCTGTGTTTAAAGAATAGTCCACCTTAAATTTAACAATGTTAATTATTGGCAGAAAGATACTGGATAAGATATATTCAGGTGTATCTGTGGAAGCCAATGGAATATTGTGGTATAGATGATTTTCAAAACCCAAAATAGATAGGTAGGCAGCATAATTTATAAGCTCTCGAAGTAGAAACACAATGCTATGAATTTGACCTAGGAGGTCTGATTTGTGAGTTCACTAAATTATTAAAGCATAATAGCACTACAAACCCAAGCGGCTTCACGTTTTGAGGAATGATGCCATTTATGTTATAAAAATAGCTGGTCACCAGTTAGACTTTCTTGATCTACTGCACATCCTATAGATCACTGTGTTTACCAGCAACGGAACAGTGGTTTATAGAATGCACAACCTATGGTGCACGTCATAAGAATCATGACACTCATAAACAAGGGTCATCCTCTCATCCACTGCACATTCAGCTTGGCTGCTAGAAGAGGGATAAACATATTATTATAATGCAATTGCTTTTTCTACATCACGTTTATGTTGTGGAAAATAATCAGAAATGTACATACTGCTTCTCCAGTAAGAACTTGGAAAATCATGGAGTGTAAAATTGTTGTCCCTGGAGTCACGTCGAAGAAGTGCTAAGCACTGATTTATGCAGTGTGCTGTTCCCTGCAAGCAAGCAAGAAACCAAGAGCTTTCAGAAGCAAAGAAGATTTTTTTTGTTTTTTTTCTATTTTACATCTATCGTGTTATTTTTTTTGTGTATTGTTCCTTTTGCAGGAAAATAAAGTTCTTTAAAAATGGGCATAATTATTTAATTCAGCAGGCAACATGGAAATAAATTGTGATGTAGGGTATCCCAAACCCAGAACAACCGCTCACTGTTTTGCCTATAACAACCGCCTTTTGCTTCGGGAGGAGCCCTTCGCTACTTGGATGCAGCCAGGTCTTAGTGTGAGAGGACAAAAGAGAGAGTTCTGGGTGAGCAAGGGAACCGCTCACATACAACAGAAATGGAGATTAGAAGCATGGTTGTAGGACAGGCCAAGTCAAAACCAATCAGGCTGTGCAGTACCAAATCGAGAGACAAAGTGTAGTCGCGGTTACAGGCCGGATCAGAATGAAAACAGGCAGTGCAGTACAGAATTTAGAGACAAAGCGTAGTCGGGGTCACAGGCCGGGTTAGAATACCAAAGTAACGGGTTTAAAACAGGATCCGAGAGAAAGTACAGGCTAGGGTCAGGGCTGGCAGCAGACAAGGGACGAACAAGGACAGGCAAGATCAAACACAGAAGATTCTATAAACTATACTATAAACTATAAACGTTGGGCAGTGAATATTTGCCGGAGGCCCCTTTAATTATCTAAACTTTACGCCAAACGCGATGACGTCAGATGTAAACCGGCATCATAACCCGGAAATACGCAGATCGCTCAAACCTCCAGAACAGTGCAAGGAGAGACAGGATGCAGCGGGTGTCCCCACCGCGCTCCTAAGAGTATATTTCTTACACAAATCTTTAGAATTAGAGAAATCAGCTACAGAAATGGGGGGTATGTATGATACGACTGGGCAGAAATGCCAGAACACTAATGGGGGCAAGGTACTGGCTATGAGGTGCAACTCACACTGGATAAAAAAAATTATCCAGCATAAGGTGCATATAGTGTCTGTGGGCACAGGGAAACTCTATCATTATCACCTGCTTATAACAGGCAACAAGAACAGGGTCCCATTGTGGTCTGCTTCCACTGTCTTTCCCTAACTTGCACAGGGGTCAGGAGGGGAGACACCTACATGTCTCCCACCTCCCAAATCAGCGCTGCAGATACATACTTCCAAACATTTTGAAAATATAAAGAGGGACAAAAAGATTTGCCACGTGGAGCACAGCCACATTTTTTGACCGTGCCCATTTTTGTGGCCACACCCCCACACATTCAATACTTCTTCATTTAAAGCTTTAACACAGCAGTGCCATTGGCAGCAGATATATCTACAAAGCAGAAAAAGAAATGTTTCGAAATTTAATAATGATCCTGCAAGGATCCTATAGGGAACTTTTATAAACTATAAATTTTCACATGGAATTTGAATAAATGTTAACAGCACACTTACAATGGTGCTTCTATTTTATTCTATTTTGTACAGGTATAGGATCCCTTATCCAGAAACCCGATATCCAGAAAGCTCCGAATTACGGAATGGCTGTCTCCCATAGACTCCATTTTATCCAAATAATCCAAATATTTAAAAATGATTACATTTTTCTCTGTAATAATAAAACAGTAGCTTGTACTTGATCCCAACTAAGATATAATTAATCCTTATTGGAAGCAAAATCAGCCAATTGGGTTTATTTAATGTTTAAATGAATTTCTAGTAGACATAAGGCATGAAGACCCAAATTACGGAAAGATCCGTTATCCGGAAACCCCCAGGTCCCAAGCATTCTGGATAACAGGTCCCATACCTGTATTTTATATTCTTATTTTTTCCTATCCATCTTCCACTCCATTGTGGAACAGACAATATATTAGCTGGGTATGTGATACTTCGAAAAAAAACACACACACAAATTAGTACGAGTAGTAGTGGAGGTACTCGTAGAGCTAATAATCACCTGTTAGCCCAAAAACCTAGACCTTACCATGTCATACCATTAGGGATGCACCATATCCAATATTTTGGGATTTGACCAAATCCTTCATGAAATATTCAGCCAAATTGTAAATAGAATCCAAACCCTATTTTGCATAAGCAAATTAGAGCTAGGAATGGTTAAAGAGAACCGCGTGTTAAATTTTTTTCACTTTTTGTGTGACAAAAAAGCACTAAATCGAGTTTGGTGCATCCCTACATCCCTACATACCTTGTCATTATATAGGACAATATGAAGACTTTCAACAGTGTTTCCACAGAACCTTATCTTCTGATGAAGAGGGTTTTTCTCAGCATAGCAAACTGGCAAACAATTTACGAGAAAACAACCCAACTATTTATAATCTCAACAGCCTAAAACCATCACATTTAGGGATTTATTTACTAAACTCCAAATTCCAAAAACCCCGAAAAAATTGTGTTTTTGTAGTATAAAATCCGAATTTTTAGTAGAAATTTTTTTTTCTGGAATTTATTATACTCCGAGGATGGAAAAAGTCTGAATCCGAAAATCCGGCATCTTAGACCTGCCGAGGTTCCATATAAGTTAAAAGATGTTTTGATCTGCGCTGGGTTTCGTGCAATAATCCAACGTTTTCAGGGTTTTCGGGCAAAAATACGAACAAAATGGAGATTTAGGGTGGAAATTTAAAAAATTTGTAAAATTTTTATTTTTCGTGATTTTATGGGAAAGTGTATTAATAAATAAGCAAATTTTTTTTTCAGAAAATACTGAGATAAATTCGGACTTTGATAAATAACCCCCTTAGTCATGTATCCTTTTAACAAACACTTTTCTGTTTGTTTGTTTTTTTTCTTTTAGCAACCATTTGTCTAGTCCCCTGAGAAATGTTAATGGGGGTTCTACTGTATATGTTTTTTTACTTTCACAATATTCTTATTCTTAGGAACAAAGATCATGGATTCTTGTCAACATGCTATTGGAACGGTTGACAGAACAATGGCAAATTATGAGTAGTAAAGTTGATCAAAAGAAACCAGTATATGTTCTCCAACTAAAGGATGCTAACAGCGTGAATGTTAAACAGTAAACTTTAAACTTCTCACTGCTGCAGCTGGCACCCTACAAAGGCCAATACAATGCATGAAGCGCAATGCAGAATGTTTTAGTTTGGAGAGGCAAGACAATGCTATCTATATGCAAAGTAAACTATATCGTTGACAATCCTGTCTAACAGATGGCTAGGAAATGCTTTACATTCCCATTCAAGAATAAAAACAAGAGTGATTTTGCTGCTTGAAAATGCATAACTATGAATCATTTATTTGCAAAAAGCCACAGGGAAAACAACAAGGGCAGTTTGGAAAGGCTACTGTAGCTTTAATGATGCACACGGGGCAACAGACCCATTTGCTTTTAGCAGCTGGTATATAAACCAGCAAGTATTAAAGCTATACTGATTTTATATACATTTCCAAATATATAAAACACAATCAGCATATAATGTTCACTTATTCTATTTGTTTGAGCTTCTTTACCCAGCACAAGTGGTAGTGCATATGTGTGCAACTGTTATAAACACTGTGGGGTGCAATAGTAAGGGCTACTAATGGATACATCCAAGTCCTAGTTTGCTAGTTGGTGCTGATCCACATCTACTAAACTAAGGTGAATAAATGTACTGCCTGTTGAGGGCACACACCAATGCGAAGATCTTGTATTCCATTTGGAGGAAGCACAAATACACCGTCTGGATCAATCTGTGCAAAATATAATAAAGAACCCCGCATTAAACACTTGATTTAACCTAGTAAACATCACAAGATGGAATGTACAAAATCTGATAACCCTTGTTCGTTAGGGATGTAGCGAACTGCCGTTTATGTGTTCGCGAACGCCGTTCGCGAACACCGGCAAAAAATGCGAACAGTTCGCGAACAGTTCGCGAACTTCGAACATCCGCAAAATCGTTCGATTCGAACGATCGAAGGATTTTAATCGTTCGATCGAAGGATTTTCGTTCGAATCGAACGATCGAAGCCATTCGATCGAATGATTTCATTCGATCGAATGGCTTCGATCGTTCGATTCGAACGAAAATCCTTCGATTTTAGTGGTCGAAGGAATCGAATGGTCGAACGTTTTTTGTTTGAATCGAACGCGAACTCGTATTGGCGAACGTCGCGCGACGTTCGCGAACATTCGGCGGACGCGAACAGTCGAAGTTCGCGCAAACTAGTTCGCCGGCGAACAGTTCGCTACATCCCTATTGTTCATTTTAGATTTTTTTTGTACAGGTATGGGATCCATTATCTGGAAACCCGTTATCCTGAAAGCACCGAATTACGGAAAGACCGTCGCCCATAGACAATATTTATCCAAATACTCTAATTTATTTTAAATTATTTCCTCTTTTCTCTGTAATAATAAAACAGTACTGTCACGGTTTGCATCCTAAATTCAGAACCGATGCTAAGCTCCCTGTTCTCGGCTCTTGTTTCTGCCTGTAACAGCCGCCTTTCATCTCAGGAGGAGCCCTCGGCTAGTCGGATGCCGCCAGGTCTTATTAAGAGAGTTGTAAAGCGAGGGTTTCTGAACAAGCAAAGGGGCACCACGGTAGTGCAAATTCTTTGGACAGAAGGTTGTGGTACAAGGCGTATATAGAAAGCGTAGTCAATTATACCGGGTCGGGGCAGGCAGAGTACAAACGGAGTCAGGCAGGCAAGGGTCAAACCAGGAGATCAATCAGAAGGGTTACGGAATAGAGGAGTCAGTTACCAGGCAGGGTCAGGATTTTGGAAGTCAGAAGCAGGCAGGGGTCAAACCAGGTAATCAAAATCACAGAATGGCAAAAAGCTCAAAAGCACAGAAGCACCAGGAAACTCAGGAACAAGATCCTATAACCGGCAATCTTCACAAGCCCAATTGCGCCTTTTAAACATTTGAATTTCACACCATTGCGCGCTGACGTAAACACGCCAGCGCGCATGCGCCAATAAAGAAAGCAGAGGCGCGGCGCGTGCCCTAGTACTGCGGCTGTAGGAAGAAGAAACTGCTTGTGGCAGGCGTCCCTGCCCCCCCCAGACCACCACAATAAGTTGTTACAAGTACCTTGTACTTGATCCGAACTAAGATATAGATAATCCTTGTTAGAAGCAAAACCAGCCCATTGGGTTTATTTAATATATACATGATTTACTAGTAGACTTGAGATATGAAGATCCAAGTTACGGAAAGCTCCATTATCCGGAAAGCCCCATGTCCAGAGCATTCTGGATAACAGGTCCCATACCTGTACAAGAAATTCTATGCCAGAGGTAATAACCATTTCCAAGCAAGTTGCATTTCCCCAGCTCATATATATTTATATATCTCAGGCTTTTATTTTCCTATTAAATCTATTTAATTCTTCATCCCAAATTCTGATTCTTTTCCATTGCAAGGATGTATTTACCTATGCTGTAATAGGTATGATGTAATACTGTAATAAGTGTAAAATCAATAGAAAGCTAATTTCCTTTCCAAAAAAAGCCAAAAAGTACCATTAAAATAGGTAATCAACCAGTAACAGTCTTTTTTTTTTTATCTGTTTGACTGCGGAGAAAAGCAGAGTGAAGAAAATATTTTTTTTCTAGCGAACGGAAGCAATTTGTTTAAATACATTAACTAGATGCATTAAGATAAAAAAATCTTTCCAAGTTTATTCTTGTCGCAGGCACATTGCTTGGCTAGGCTGTTTAAAGGATAAGAGCAGCACGGAAATGTATTTCATAAAAAAAAAAAAAAAATACAGAAATTATATAATCTAGTAGTACTCTCTTCTCCTTTGCCTGGCACACTATCTGTGGAATGCCATTAGTGGTCCTTCTAGCACAAAGCATTTATGCACACAATAAGTGAAGTAGAAGATCGCATTCTTTCTTTACACCTTGGGGATTATTTACTAAACTCAAAAAAAAACTAAACTAAAAAAAAATTGTGGGTTTTTTTTGTATATAATCCAAATTTTTTTTTAAAAAAAAAAATCACAAATTCTTCGGAAATTATTATACCCCGTGGATGGAAAAATTCAGAATCCGAAAATCCAGCATCTCAGACCTACCAAAGTTGCATATAAGTCAATGGGAGAAGTCCTAAGACCTTTGCTGGGTTTCGTGCAATATTCTGAAGTTTTCTGGGGTTTCAGGCACAAATTCAAAAGAAATTGAAGTTTTTGGGTGGAAATATTAGTAAAATTTGTATTTTTTTGGTATTTTTTCCTGCAAACAAAATTTTCGGGAAACTGTATTAATAAACAAGCCGAAAAAAACCTGTGCGAGTTTGTTTTAAAAAAATATTGAGACAAAATCGGACTTTGATAAATAACCACCCTTGTGTCGGTTATGTGCTGCTTTGTATGTAAATCTGTATGTTCAATGTATAAACCCATTTATTATATAGTACTGTGAAATATATTAGCACTTCATAGACATGCATGGGATCTGTTATCCAGAAACCCATTAAACAGAAAGTTATGAATAACTAAAAGGCTGTCTCCCATGGACTTCATTATAATCAAATAATCCAGATTTTAGAAAATGTACCTTGAACTTGAACAGAACTAAGATATAGTTAAACGTTGGAAGCAAACCAGCCTATTGGATTTATTTCATGTTTACATGATTTTCTAGTCGACTCAAGGTATGAAGAGCCAAATTAAGGAAAGATCCATTATCCGGAAAACCCAAGATCCCGAGCATTTTGGATAACAGGTCCCATATCTGTATGCAGAAAAAAAAACAGTGGGAAATTTTTCAGAAAAAATTTAAACCATATTCATTCATTCATTAGGTATTGTATGGTTATATGAACACTGATGGCAATGAATACATAGCAAATGTTTGGACATCATGTCAGTTCTTAGCTGAAAATCTTTAAAAACAAAAAAATGTCTCTCCCAGCCTTTTCGATATCTACAATCCCAATTTAGTGGATTTGAAGAAAATATTATCTGTCCTTAGAGCTACATTTCCAGCACTGCACGAAAGTTTCTTTTCTTTTTTTATGCATCTCTGTCAAACTATCTTTTCAATTAATATTACTCCCTTGCTTGTTTTGACTGAAGAAACTCAATGATGCCAGATGTAAACTACCAGAAAATCCTTCTTCCATATTATCATGACTTCTCTTGGGCAAAATGAAAGATTTTTAGCTTATTTTGACCAAACATTTTCACAATGCACACATTTATCCTGCAACATATTTACATTATACGCCAACTATTAGAGATATCTCACCTGTTTTAGCAGGTTCCTTGTCTTGAAAATTCACTAAGCGGTATATTTATTAAGGGTCGAATCGAAAATTAAAATTTTCAATTTTTTAAATGTTCAAAACAGTCAAATTCGACTAGTGAATTATCCAAACTTGATTTGAGTTTTTTAAAAAAAATTCAATTTTCATGACTTATCATACTCTGGGACTTAGAATATGACTATTCGCCACCTAAAACCTGTAGAATTACTGTTTAAGTCAATGGGAAAGGTCCAGGGATCAATTTGCAGATGTTTGCAGCCAGGGGTGCTCCGCCAATAAGGCGAGTTGAGGCACTCGCCCAGGCGGCATCGCCCCCCTGGTTGTCAGGGGCCGCAAAAATGCTGCTCCTGGTAACTAAGAGATCAATTTCCAGTTTTCAACCCGGAAATTCGGCTCTTCTAGTGCAGAGAGTGCAATTGCACTCTCTGCAGTAGCGACGTGGACCCCCCTGGTCTGGCGCTGAAGGTGAGTGCCATGTTCCGACTCGGGCGGCAAATTGGGCAGGATCACCCCTGTTTGCAGCCTTCCTGAAAGTTTTTTTCGGAGAAAAAACTCAAATCAAGTTTGATCGAATTTGATTCGAGTTTTCAGGTCATTTAGGGGCCAATTCACTAAATTCGAGTGAAGGATTCGAAGTAAAAAAACTTCGAATTTCGAAGTGTTTTTTGGGCTACTTCGACCATCGAATGGGCTACTTCGACCTTCGACTACGACAATCGAAGGATTCGAACTAAAAATCGTTCGATTATTCGACCATTCGATAGTCGAAGTACTGTCTCTTTAAAAAAAACTTCAACCCCCTAGTTCGGCAGATAAAAGCTACCGAAGTCAATGTTAGCCTATGGGGAAGTTCCCCATAGGCTTGCCTAAGTTTTTTTGATATAGAAGGATATTCCTTCGATCGTTGGATTAAAATCCTTTGAATCGTTCGATTCGAAGGATTTAATCGTTCAATCGAATGAATAATCCTTTGATCGTTCGATCAAATTTTCTGCGCTAAATCCTTCGACTTCGATATTCGAAGTAGAAGGATTTCAATTCCTAGTCGAATATCGAGGGTTAATTAACCCTCGATATTCGACCCTTGGTAAATCTGCCCCTTAAATTTGACAGAGTTTTAATAATTCAACTCAAATTTTAATTCATTCAAATTTATAGGAGTTTAAAAAAACTCACATGAATTTGAAATTCGACCTTTGATAAATGTGCCTCCTTGAGGTTTATTTATTAAAGGTCACATTTTAGGGGTTTTTGAGGTTTTTGAAACCATGACTAAATTCACAAACTCTAAAACCACGACTGTTATTAAATATATTAAAAAAGTTAAATATAAAAAGTACAAATGAAAAAATAAAAAGGTTAAAAGATATGATAAAATATAAATATCTCGAAAAACTCTATAAATTCAAATTTTTCTGACAATTCCTAGTAAAAAAAAAAATTAGATTAGAAATCTTTATAAGCCTGAATTGATTAAAAGAATTCCAATAAAAGCAGCTCCCTCTGAATTCTATAGGACCTCAATACTGTAACTTTTACTTGGCAAAGTTTTGCATTAGAGGTTTTCGTGGTTTTTACACTTAAAAAATCTCAAAGTTTTAGAGCTTTTAAGAAATATAAAATTATACACACATTTGTTTGAGATTAATGGAAAAGTTTTGCATTAGAGGTTATTGTGGTTTTTACACTTAGAAGCAGATTTATTAAGGGTCGAATTGAAAATTTGAAATCTCTAATTCTTTTAATGGTCAAAACTCTCATATCGAATTGTGAATTATCCAAACTCGATTTTGAGATTTATCACATTTTGGCCCTTTAAGAACTCAAATTCAACTATTCCCCACCTAAAACCTGCCGAGTTTGTGTATAAGTCAATGGCAGAGGTCCAGGGACCCATTTGGACATATTAGTAGCCTTCCTGAAATTTGGGTTTTTTTCGGAGTAAAAACGAGTTTAGTCGAATTAGATCCGAATTCAATTCAAGTTTTTGAGTCGGTAAAATTCATCCGAGTTTTAGATATTCAATTTTTTTATAAATAAACCCCTAGCTGAATTTCGACTAAATTAGAATTTAATAGCGTTTTAAAAAAAACTCACATGAATTTAAAATTCAACCTTTACCAAATGTGCCTCTTTATACATTAAGAAATATTAAAAAAACACAATTTGTTTGAGATTCATGGAAAAAATGCAACTTGACTGTTAATAACTTGACTTAGAGGCCCATTTATCAACATTTTCATTTTAGTCGTTTTAGAAACCACAAACAAACGCTCTTTAAAACCGTAAAAGCCATATAATTTATTAAAAGATCCAATGCATTAAAATGGACCTGTCACCTACACATAAAAAGCGGCATAATGAAAGTCCATAGCAAATAAAAGATGAAACAATTTTTTTTATTTCATTCAAACATTCATACCTGTTATAATGGTGTTTAAATATCTGAGATGTCAATCAAATATTACCTGCCCCGCCTCTATGCCTGAAGCATAGAGGTTGGGAAAGCAATTACTTTCACTTTCCATTCAGCACTTCCTACATGTCACTGCACTTCTCACATTTCCCCTTCCCTCCTCTAGAATTATAATCATCTAGGGCACTGCACACGGGCATTAGGTTCCCCACTCTGGTGTATACACAAGATTTTAGGGTGATACACAATTTATCTTAATAACAGTGTCCACAACATGGCTCCTGCCTGCTTGCTGTGATTGTGTAGTTCCAAGACTGAACTAAACAAAATAGAAATAATAAATACAGTGTGAGTAAAGTTTACTTTAGTCAACTAACATGATAGAAAATAATTTGGAATTATTTCTTAGGGTGACAGGTCCCCTTTAAGCAATACAAAAAAATCAGAAAACCTCTAAAAGTCTGGACTAACACTTGAATGTTAGTAAATAAACGGCTTATAGATCCCAAAGTTCTGGCATGTCTAATTATCGTGCTAATAGCTGAAAGAATCTAGTTTCTTTCCGTTACTTTTTTCTGACCACAAATTTATCTATTGTTAAAATTTATTCTAAGCTAGCTGCTCCTGTTTAGTGTTATTTTCAATCAAGTTGATATTGTCATGGTAGATATTTCGTTAAAGGGGTTGTTCACCTATAAGTTAACATTTAGGGGCCGATTCACTTAGGGTCGAATTTCGAAGTTAAAAATACTTCGAAATTCGACCCTCGAATTGAAATCCTTCGACTTCGAATATCGAAGTCGAAGGATTTAGCGCAAATCCTGCGATCGAACGATTCGAAGGATTTTAATCCAACGATCGAACGAAAATCCTTCGATCAAAAAATCACAGGCAAGCCTATGGGGACCTTCCCCATAGGCTAACATTGACTTCGGTAGCTTTTAGCTGCCGAAGTAGGGGGTCGAAGTTTTTTTTAAAGGGCAAGTACTTCGACTATCGAATGGTCGAATAGTCGAACGATTTTTACTTCGAATCGTTCGATTTCGTTCGACTTCGATCGAATTCGATCGAATTTAACCAATTCGATGGTCGAAGTACCCAAAAAATACTTCGAAATTCGAAGTATTTTTCATTCGAACCCTTCACTCGAGCTGAGTGAATCGGCCCCCTAGTATATAGACATTGATATTCTGAATTCACAAAAGGTTGAATTTAGAATTTGAAAAACCTCGAAATTCGAATTCAAAAAGGCCAACCGAAATTAAGTCGAAGGTTTTTTTTGGCCGAATAGGCCCATTTTGGATCGAATAGGTCCATATTCGGCCGCCTTCGATTCGTACGTTTCAAATTCGGCCGAATATGGACCTATTCGATCCAAAACAGGCCCATAAGCTTTTAGATGGCAAATGGTTGATTTCGAATTTTTAATGTGACAGTACATGATAAATTTCTCAATTCGAATTTTTAAGTTTTTTGCAAATCCGAATTTAATTTAGATTATTCCCTACTCAAAGTACACAAAAATAACTCAATATTTGATTTTTTTTCATTCGAAAAATTCACCTCGACCTTTGATAAATCTGCCCCTTTGTGTCAGGATGAAAGCTAATCAAACGCGTGCTTTTACTCTGAATCTGCAATTAAAATAAGAAGCAGCTGGAATAAAGAATACAATAGGAGAAGATGTAAGTACCAGAGCAGGGTTTGAATATTAGAACAGCTGCAGGAACTTGTCTTGTGTCTAAAGATGAAATAAAGGCTCATTGTTTATTTTCATTAGTACCCTCTGTGGCATTTACAGCAAGGCAATTGCCATAAAACGTTAAAACATTGTTAGCTGCTTCACAAAATCAGCAATGGAACTGAATGTAATATGGAGCTTTGCAAGAAAAATCTTTGATTGCTTTAAATTCATTGCACAACTGATTCAGCAGCAAACAAACATCCCATCGAATTCCATGGTTTCTGGAGCACATTACATGAAATGTGAAACATATGCCTATTAAAGGGGCCATTCACATTTCAATTAAATTTTAGTTTCATGTAGGGAATGATATAAAGTTTGCAATTAGTTTTAATTTTTTATTATTTGTGGTTTTTGAGTTATTTAGCTTTTTATTCAGCAGCTCTCCAGTTTGCAGTTTCAGCCATCTGGCTGCTAGGATCCAAATTACTAGGGATACACCGAATCCAGGATTCGGTTCGCGATTTGGCCAGGATTCTGCCTTTTTCAGCAGGATTCGGATTCGGATACTTTGCATAAGTAAATTAGGGGAGGGTTGAGAAATCATGTGACTTTTCATTGCAAAAGAAGAATTTTTCCCACTTTTTCCTTTGCTGACCCTCTCTAATTTGCATATGCAAATTAGGATTTGGATGGGTGTTCGGCCGAATCTTTCACCAAGGATTCGGGGATTCAGCCGAATCCCAAATAGTGGGTTCGGTGCATCCCTACAAATTACCCTCACCACCATGTACAGATTTGAATATGAGACTGGAATATGATTAGGAGGGGACCTGAATAGAAAGCAGCAAGAAAAAGTAGCAATAACAATAAATGTGTAGCCTTATTTGTAGCATTTGTTTTTAAATTTGGTCAATTAAAAGCTGGAAAGAGTCAGAAGAAAAAGGCAACTAATTTAAAAACTGTAAGAAATAAATAATGACATTACATTGAAAAATTGCTTAGAATTAGCCATTTTATAACATATGTTTATTTAAAGGTGAACCACCTTTTTCTTTTCTTTTTGTGTTTTTTTACCTTTAGAATTTATGCTCCCCCCCTCCAAATACATTTTTATACTGTAACCTCCCTCCCTGATTTTGGCTGGGGAAAACTAGGCCGATACAGAGGGGTATATTTATCAAAGAGTGAAGTTAGAGATCACCACAGTCCGCTAGAATGAAATGCCACCACTCTTCATTCATTTCTATAGGATTTTTAAAGGCGTATTTATCAGTATCAGTATAAGTGTGTAAAAACGCCTTTAAAAATCCAATAGAATGAATGGAGATTGGCGGTATTTCATTCTAGCGGACTGTGGTGATCTCTAACTTCACTCTTTGATAAATATGCCCCTAAGACGGTACAGCAAGGTCAATGTTGATAAAGCCAAAAGAAGAAACCTAAATATTTAGCACAGGCTGCACTGTAAAAAGTGAAAAACGACAGAAACAAGTTCAACAAGCGATTCAAAACTAATAAATCATATGCTTACAGTCTATTTGCAGGCTTAAAAGTGTAACATCCTTGTAAATTACATCCATATGACTTTCAAAAGAAGTCTCTATATTATGTTCATAACTCCTGCTGTCTAAACTATGGGGCAAAATGTACCAGTTCTTTCACATACAGTGAAACCTCTGATTTTTAGTTTTTCTGCATTTTACCATTTTTATTTGTGGTTCCACCAATTTATAATGCATTTCAATGGGTGCATTTCCCTGATTTTAAGGAATGTTTTCCCTGATTTTACATTACATTTTTGTCATACCAAAAACTGCTTTTTTTCCCTCTTTGAATGTTATTATTTGTGAAATAAAGAGGTTTAAAATACTAACCAGGTGTATATTCTGCCATGGTTCTGCCTGTAAATGGTCAATTCCAATTAGTCTGCCCTTTATCCAGTCCTGCACCAATCACGTATTGCTTTTAGGTTGTGTATGTGACTGACAGAGAGTCTTGCACATGTCCCCCTAGTGTAACATTAATGCTGCAATGCTTAACCCTTGTTATTAACACAGTAAATATTGTATCTCAAAGTAAAACTCACTCCTGTGCTTATTTCCTTTCAGTACTTGAAGAAAAGGTAACTTTAACACATTTCCCTGATTTAGCATTTTCCCAGATTTTACTCATGTTTCCTGGTCCCCTGAAAAAACGTAAAATGAGGGTTCTACTGTATGTTAAAAAAAATTCACTTCTTACCTGAACCTTTGTGGAGTGCCAGGAAAAGCTAGCAAGGATTAAAGCATTTTAATTTGAAAAATGACCTTTAGTTCCTCAGGATTTGAACTGTAAACTTTGATTTTCTGGACAACTTAAGTTCCTCGAAGGACAAGGTCAGTTGGCCAGTTATGCAACTAACATCTACTTTCTTCAGTTAATGCACATAAATTTGCCAGATCTGAATATGAGCAGCAAGCAAAGGTTCTCTGAATGGAAAACCAGAAAAATACAGATTCAAAGTTTTATGAGTCACACTGTATGCAACTTATGTCAATTATTTAACACAGTATTCCCCTTCTGCGCATCGCAAATACGTGCTGGTGCTGGTGTTCCAGCCGAAACGTCAGTTGTGCCATATATATATATATATATATATATATATATATATTAAAGGACCAGTAACCTTAAAAAAAAAATGTAAAAAAATTTGTTAGTATACCACGAAAAAAAAACACCAAGGGGCAGATTTAGTTAGGGTCGAATATTGAGGGTTAATAAACTAAAAGGACTGCATTTCAGAAACGATTGGGAAGGCATAAGAGGGGCTAGACAATTAAAAAATTGCATTGAAATGCAGACGGGTCAAGGGGGGTCAACCTGCACTTTAGACAGTTATGGTTGTGTTGTCCCACACATTTATATTCCCGAAGCAGTATTTAAAGGAGAACTAAAGCTTAACTAAAGAAATAGGCTAGAAAAGTTGTACATTATGTTTTGGGCTTCCCTAACAGCCCAAGGCAACCACAGCCCTTTAGCAGTAAAGATCTGTGTCTCCAAAGATGCCCCAGTAGCTCCCCATCTTCTTTTCTGCTGATTTACTGCACATGCTCTGTGCTGCTGTCACTTACTGAGCTTAGGGATCCACTAACATTATACAGTACACATATAATAGAAATGTCACAATATAAGGCTGATTAATAATTAATACAGATAATTACTACATGGCAGCACAGAAACCAGTGCAACTAGTATCAGAATTTAATAATCAGCCATGTTGTATCAGCTTATATTGCAGGGTTTTTTTTAGCTACAGATGATTTACTATGACCCTTAAGCTTATTCATCAAACTATTGAACTGGGAAAGACTTAACTCTCCCAGACATGGGAGTGTGACAGCTCTTTTTGTTAAAGTTTTACTGCACATGTTTTTCCCCTATTAAAAGCTAACCTGTTTTCCTATTGGTCAATATTTCAATCCCTGTCTGCTAATTAGTCGCTTCAAAAAAGGGGGCGTGGCATGCGAAAGCCGGCTATAAAAAGGCAAACATGCTGATCGTTCTTCATTCTTCACCGGATCTTCTGGATCCCGCCCTATTATTGAATAAAGATATGTTTAAAAAATATATATATATTGTCGCAGCTGTAGCTTGTTGATGACAGAGAAAGTGTCGTGTGGAGGTATGCCCCTGGCTAGGTGGTAAATAGGTGGGGCTTAAGGATAATTATTATTAATCTTTAAGGCGGTCCGCTGCAAAGATCTGAAGCAGAGGCTGGCTGGGAAGATATGTATGAGCAGGTATTATTATTATTAGCAATGGTTACTGTTCTGATTGCTATGATAATTAATAAACAACAGCTGCGGCCATTCTCCACTATGTACGTGTCTGTGTCTATAATTTGGTGGTTTGGTAAGTCATAATTTTGTTATAGGTAAGTAAGTAATGCTGGCTGCAACTCCCATGTTAAAAAGAAGGAATACTGCCCCTTTAATTGAACTAATGTTGGTAAAGAAGTGATGCTGCCTCTTTAATAAGTATTCAGGTAATAAATTAATTATACTATAAATATATTATACTGACTCCATATATGCATCTATTTATTTAAATATACAATTTCTTTGCTCTGTGGCAGCAAATTATTGGGGAAAATATGTTTCGTATAAAGGGCTGCCTCACAAAAATGCTGAATCATCTTTAAAATGTAATTTATATATTTGTGATACTTTTTCACAAAATATTACACAAGGGAAAAAAATGACATTACATTTCTTTTTTTGAAGTGTCTATTTTTTATCTAAACAGATCTTAAAAGAATTTCTGTCATGAAATGCTTTGTTTTTTGTGCTCTGGTCACCCTACTGAACCAGTTCAAAGAAAATAAATTCTGATAGGAGCGCATAACTCTGATGGTGATTAGAGACGGTGGGAGAAGATTAGAAGCATATTAGAAGGTAAAATGCTGTAATTATTCTAGGTGCCACATTACTGTTTGTCAAAGCAGTTCTCTATGGGCAAGTAAAAGATCAAAATATTGTATAATTATATATAATTATATATAATAGAGAAAAGCAACTACTGTAAGTTCTATGCACTGCTTTAAACAGTACATAAACCTTAATTTTTTTCTCTCTCTAAAATTACTCTAAACAACCCCCAGAATTACATACCCTTGTCTCTCAATTTAGTTGTATTTTGTCTCTCTGATACAAGCAGCAGAACTGCAGTTTTTTTTAGCTATTTCCTTGTCTACTACCCCCCCCCCAAGCACTCCTTTCCTCTCCAACAGTGAAGATCTCAAAGAAGTACATGTCTGATTGAGATCCATATTAGCAGAGGCAGTAAGCATGTCCAGTATTTATTATTATTATTATTATTAACATTAGGGCGTAACTATAGAGGAAGCAGACCCAGGGGTGCCCATGTGGTATAGGGGCCCCCTTGAGGCACTAATTCATATACCATTTCAATAAAACTTTGTAAAACAGGTCAAAATCTAGACATTTTCAGGGCCTGAAAAATAATTTGCTATGGGGCCCAGTAATATTTAGCCACTGATAAACATGTATTTATAGAGCGCCAACATATTTTGCAGCGCTGTAAAGTAAATGTGTTTACTCAGCTAAATCACATAAATTACATATGTAGAACGTATGAAGTTACATACATCACAACCAATACAGGTACAAAAGGTGAGGAAGGCCCTGTGCAATAGGGCTTACAATCTCAACCATCCAATAGGCTATATTCGACCATTCTACTTCGATTCGCACGATTCAAAGTAAAACTCGTTTGACTATTCAACCATTCAATAATCTAAGTACTGTCTCTTTAAAAAAAAACTTCGACTTCATACTTTAATTAAAGCTACCGAAGTTAGCCTATGGGGACCTTCCAGAGCACTTTTCTAAGTTTTTTTTTTTTTGATCGAATAAAAATCCTTCGATCGAACACTAAAAATAGTTTGAATCGCTCGATTCGATTTATATTCGATCTTTCGATCAATCGAATACGGTAAAAATCCCTCAATTTCAAAATTCGACCCTTAGTAAATCTGCCCCGAGGTGTGGGAGTGGGTAAGATCAGAATTAAGTGGGTGAGAAATATGGTACTGTATGTGGTATTTAATTTGGTAGTTAAGCAGAGTGAGGGTAGGCTTCTCTAAATAAATGCGTTTTCAGAGATTTCTTGAAAGCAGAAACCTTGGGAGAAAGTCGGACAGACCGTAGGAGAGAATTTCAGAGGAGGGGTGCAGCCCTTGTGAAGTCTTGAATGACAGCATGTGAGGAGTTAATGAGAAAAGAGTTGAGTAGCAGGTCAGTAGAGGAGCATAGTAAGCGGTTGGGTGAGTATATAGAGTAAGCACCTCTTTGAGGTCTTCATAGTCAGAGAGGGAAGGAGATCTCAGGGTTTGAACCATTAACGATAGACAAGGAAGTTGCCAACAGATCTGCAACTCAGCTGCTTGCATTAGAGAAATGAAATAAAACTGAATGGATGGATAAAATTATGGTATGCTGGGCAATGATTCATTTATGTGATTTTAAAATAAAAGGCTTACTTATCCTCTAAAGCAAAATATACTATAGTACTATATATCCCAAAGAAGAGCTTGTTATATAGCTATCATTTTTTTGGAATCACAGATAATATAGGTGTCACTACAGCGCCCTTGGAGATCAGGTTCCCTACCTGGAGTACCAACTGGAGCACCTAGAGAGAAAGTTTTAGGTCACGAAAGATCGCATGCATTATTTTAAATCAAGTTTATGGTAAAAAAAAACATATTTACTTCAACTGTCCTTAAACCTTAATAAGCAGGTGCTGATGGGAGAATCTGCACTAAGACTGTCCAGTATGTGAGACAAATGTTCCCATATTGAAGAGTAAGTGGTAATTTGGTATGTAGTTTGACAAACAATTAGTTTGAATCAGAATGGATGGTGTCCCAATGCAAGCTGTTTTGATTCCAATGGCTGTAATCCCTAAGCCAGGAAACTACAGTGTAAGAGATTTATAGACCCAGACTTCTGGCAGCAGAATGAATATCATGAGAATAAAACTCAGTATGCACACATTCAGCTATAAGATGGGTTTGCACGTAATTATGTTCCCCAATCTTTGGGGAACAAGTGGCTGGCATTATGTTTGATCCACAGGAGCAGCAAAGATGCAGCGGCTAAAATAATAACCTCCATAAGCATAACATGTAAACACTGTATTGTGTGACATGCAATGAATATTATATATATCACAAGTTTTATCTTCTGTAAATCGATTGATTTAAAAAATGTATTTTGAATGATAGACATAACAAAAGGGGCAATGTAGCTGCAAAATGCAGAGCACAGCTGGAATATGTCAGTCTTCTTCCCTGCCAAAATGATAGGCCCACAGTCATGGAAACTGACACTCCCATCAGTAGGACTACATAGGTAACCATCCATTATGAAATTCTGTTACCGAGGCAGTACACCATATCGCTCAACAAAAGTTCAATAAACAGGGTTTGGGCTGAACATATTTTTTGCCTATTATTTCAATTACAAAAAAGGTTTTGTTATTTTTGAGCTAAACAGGCAAAGGGAACAACTGAAGCTATTCCATATTTGGTTCTTGCAAAGTAAATAATTAGTGCACAAATAATCCCATGCATAATGGAATTTTGCTTATCTGTAAGTCACAACAAACAATGAGAGAAGGGGGTTGTTTATGCAGAGCTCAGTATTTCTTGTTAAAGTAACTGAGCTAATTAATGGCGAGATAGTATACAGTATGTGACAGCAAAATAATGTTTTGCTTTTTACAGGTATGGGATCTGTTATCTAGAAGGCTTGGGGTCTTTAGCTCTCTGTAATTTGGATCTCCATACATATAAGGGGCCCATTTACTTAGTTAGAGTGAAGGAATAGAGGAAAAATAGTTCGAATTTCAAATGTTTTTTTTGGCTACTTCGACCATCAAATGGGCTACTTCGACCTTCGACCTATTCAAACTAGAAATCTTCGAACGATTTGAACTAAAAATCATTTGACTATTCGACTATTCGATAGTCGAAGTACTGTCTCTTTAAAAAATGTACCCCCTAGTTCGCCACCTAAAACCTACCGAGCCCAATGTTAGCCTATGGGGAAGGTCCCCATAGGCTTCCTAAAAATTTTCCTTATTCTTCCTTTGATCGTTCGATCGTAGGAATAGCGCTAAATGCTTCGACTTCGATATTCAAACTCAAATGATTTTACTTTGATGGTCGAATATCGAGGTTTAATTAACCCTCGATATTCGACCCTAGGTAAATGTGCCCCTAAGTCTACTAAAAATAATTTAAACATGAATTAAACCGACCAGAATTGTTTTGTCTCCAATAAGGATTAATTATATCTTAGTCTGGTTCAAGTACAAGGTTCGATTTTATTTTTACAGGGACAAAGAAAATCATTTTTAATAGATATAATGAATTTAAATGATGTTATTAAAATGGAGTCTTCTGCAGATTGCCTTTCTGTAATTCAAAGCTTTCCTATTAATGTGTTTCCATATAATGGATCTTATACCTGTAATTAAAATAGCTAAGAAATGCATCTTTTAAAATTAAAGTAATAGGCAGCATGATTTCAGCATAAAACCGAAATGTCTGATCAACAACATGCGGCTGAGGTTCAATGTTCACTTGGAGAATAGCAATGAGTTTTCCATCTGATGTCTTGAAAGAAACCTGTTTATTGATGACATAATTGGCAGCATTATGTGAAAGCTTGATAAAAGTGAGGCAAAAAGGCAGGGACTGATTTACAGGATTGCTCTCCGTATCCAATTAGTGCCCCTGTGTTATTTTGTGTGTATGATATGTGATTATATTTTGTTTTAAGAAGATGTTAGATGTTCATACACAGAGAACTCCCATATAAGAAGTTCAGTCTGAAACTTTTTTCCTATTACCAGCAGATTATAAAATCAATTCAAATTTATGGAGTCAAAAAGATGATGATGCACCTGAACAGGCATTTAAAATAAGTTGATTCTTGTGTTCCTAAGGAGAGAATTGCTGAATTGAATTAGTTAAAGTGGTCACAATGCACTGCAAAGCTGAGTTAAGGGTTTTATTATATCATAAATGATACCAGGGACATCACAATACTGTACACAATACAGTGATGTGCAACACTCTGCGTCAACACTTTGCATCAGATATGCACACATGAGTATAAGAAGTTGCAAGTGCAATGCGTAGAGCATTTAAGTGGCAACACCTCCATGACCATTTTTTGTGTCTGCAGTGCCTATTGAACATAAGTGGCAAAATGCATGAGTAACAGAACATTTCGACACTCAGTAAAGTCTGACATTGGATTACTGTTTAATGATCTTAAAAAGGGTAATTAAAGAAAATTTTGAAAAACTTTTTTTGGTTAGATTTAAATCAGACTTGGGTATGACTGCTATACAAAAATTTTCATCCTCCCTTAAAGGGGACAGGTCACCCAGAAAAAATGAATCCAAATCCTATTTTATCATGTTGGTCAAGCAAAATAACCTAATTACACTGTATAAATTATCTGAATCTTGTTTCCTTCCATCTGGGAATTCATGATTATAGGAGATATTTTGTGGACACTGTTATTAAGACAAGCCTTGCATCATCTCAGAATCTTGTTTGTGCACCAGAATAGGGAACCTGATGTCCATCCCCTGGTTACACAATGTAATGGTTAAGAGAACTGGGGAAATGTGGAGAGTGCATTGACATCTAGGAAGTGCTGAATGGAAAGTGAAAGTAATTGAGTACCTCAACTCAGTGCCTAAAGCATAGAGGAGGGGCAGACAATATTTGATTGACAGCTAAGATTTTTAAATGAGCTTACAACAGCTTTGCATGCTTTAATAAAAAAAGAATTTGGATTTCATGTTTCATTTGGAAAGGACTTTTAATATACATCCATTTATGTCTAGGGTGGCGATTCACTAAGCGTCGAATATCGAGGGTTAATTAACCCTCGGTAATCGACTAGGAATTAACATCTTTCGACTTCGAATATCGAGGTCAAAGGATTTAGAGCAGATCGGACGATCGAAGGATTATTCCTTCGAAGGATTTTAATCCAACGATCGAAGGAATATCCTTCGATTAAAAAAAGTTAGCCAAGCCTATGGGGACCTTCCCCATAGGCTAACATTGACTTCGGTAGCTTTTAGATGCCGAACTAGGGGGTCGAAGTTTTTTTTAAAGAGACAGTACTTCGACTATTGAATGGTCGAATAGTCGAACGATTTTTACTTCGAATCCTTCGATTCAAAGTCGTAGTCGTAGTCGAAGGTCGAAGTAGCCCAAAAGAAACTTCGAAATTCAAAGTTTTTTACCTTTGAACCCTTCACTCGAAGTTAGTGAATCGGCCCCTAGGTGTCAGGTCCACTAATGGAAGGATAGTTTAACTATAGATCACTACTCACCACCTCGATCAGGGGTGCCCAAATGGTAGATCGGTGGTGATCAGTAGATCTCAAGTCAACAAGCAGCTTGTCTAAATCACCCTCATGTTTCATTCTTTCATTCAGATATTTATTATGTTAAGGTTACATAATAAATAGTTGTTTGTTAAATACAGCAATATAAATTCTCTCATAAATCAATATAATATTTAAGTAATATTTTCCATGGAACAGAATGCTAACAATGCTTTTATGGATGTAGATTAGAATGGGACAACATCACAAAAAGTAGACCTCACATTTGTAAAGTATGGGCACTCCTGACCCACATGAACTGCTCTTGTCCTGGGTTTTAAGTATTAAATATCCTTTTGGAAGATGTTCAGTGTTATATTATGTTCCTTTGTAATGCTTACGTAATGTTTAGATAATGCACAAGCCTGCAGCATTGTTGTATGATCCATACAAAAAGTCTTGCATTTGAATGGGATATAAACTGTATCTTTGGTCCTCAGATATAACTAAGGAATAACAGTATTTGGCTGGACATGAAACCTATAATCCTCTATATGTGTTACTGTACTGGTAAGCTCCTTAAAATGTTTCCATTCTCTGGTATCAGTAATAACCCGGAAGAAAAGGACAAAAAATGTTTCTGTGCATAGAATGTGGTGATTAGAAATCAGTATGACTCATATACTCCCCACAGGCATATACTATTAAGGCTTCTCCTACCATGAGAAGTGCAAACAGGAGTGTAGTACAGTTTCTACAATAAGGCTAAGCTATATATGCAGAAAATGATCGCAGACTCCTAAAATCCCTACCTTTTAATTATCACATGGACTGAAAGGGAAGTATGCACCTTAAAGGGATTCTGTCATGATTTTTATGGTGTTGTTTTAAATTACACTGTTTATACTGTAAATAATTCACTCTACCATGTAAAACTTAATTCCTAACTTAACAAGTGCATTTTTTTTTATTTGTAATATTGTTGTGTTGGCAGCCATCTCCGGTCATTTTGCCTGGTCATGTGTTTTCAGAAAGAGCTAACACATTAGGATGGAACTGCTTTCAGGCAGGCTGTTGTATCTCCTACTCAATGTAACTGAAGTCACAGTGGGACATGGATTTTTACGATTGACTGATGTTCTTATACTGTATCTACCAGGGAGCTGTTTTCTGGTTACTTTCCCGTTGTTCTGCTGATGGAGCAGTGGCGGAACTACCAGGGGAGAAGGGGGTGCAAGTGGGCCAGGGCCCGCACCCCCCCAGGCCCCCCCAGCAACTCGCGCGCCACTGGAATCCGGGTGGAAAATTGCGTATGGAGGGGGCGGGGGGCCCGGCTGCGCGTCACACACCAGTGCCCGTCCCCCTCTAGTTACGTTACTGTGATGGACTGCTGATATCACTCCAACTTGCAGTGCAGCAGTAAAGAGTGCCTGAAGTTTATCAAATCACAGGTCACATGACTGGGGGCACCTGGGAAACTGACAATATGTCTAGCCCCATGTCAAAATAAAATATTACAAAATAGAATTTTGAAAAATATTCACTATTACCTTATGCATTTTGAAAAAGTTTTCCCATGACAGTAGCCTTTAACTACAAAGCTGTCAAGCTGGTGTGCCAAAAGCCAGAAATCATCAACCCAATTTTCCACCCCTCTTCAGGCCCATTATTATTATAATGAACAAGTACTTATAAAGTGCCTACATTCTGCATGGCGACGTGGAGTAAATAAGTGTATACGTTATGGGGCAGATTTATCAAAATGTGAGATTAGAACTCGTCACAGAAAAATTCACCCATGTTCTATTCATTCCTATGAGATTTTTAGAAGCGTATTTTTCAATGGGGTTCACTATTCAATAAATATGCTTTTACAAATCCCATCCCAGGAATGAACAGACATTGAGTGAGTTTTATTGTGGTGAGCTCTAAATTCACACTTTGATAAATCTGCCCCTTATAAATATTAGAGATTATATAGAAAACTGATACAAGAGGCAAGGAAGACTGCTGAAAGGTGCTTAAAATCTAAACGATATCTTGTTAATAAGACTTTTTATACCTCTTGTAGTCTCCATTCTCCACTTTAATCTAATTCCTATGTTAATTTTTCATTTCTTCTCATCTCAACAAGCCATTTTCTTATTACCAACATATTTCTAAGATCTATGGAACTCCGTGTCACAATCCCTATGACATCTCCAGGTGCCCAATATTCAGCTGTACTTAGTTCAGTCATTTCTATGATAACAACGTTGTACCTCGTTGTACCATCACCTACTATCTTAATTTAAAGGGATACTGTAATGGGAAAAAAATTTTTTTCAAAATGAATCAGTTAATAGTGCTGCTCCAGCAGAATTCTGCACTGAAATCCATTTCTCAAAAGAGCAAACAGATTTTTTTATATTCAATTTTTAAATCTGACATGGGGCTAGACATATTGTCAATTTCCCAGTTGCCCCAAGTCATGTGACTTGTGCTCTGATAAACCTCAATCACTCTTTACTGCTGTACTGCAAATTGGAGTGATATCACCACCTCCCTTCCCCCCCCCCCCCCAGCAGCCAAACAAAAGAACAATGGGAAGGTAACCAGATAACAGCTCCCTAACACAAGATAACAGCTGCCTGGTAGATCTAAGAACAACACTCAATAGTAAAAACCCATGTCCCACTGAGACACATTCAGTTACATTGAGAAGGAAAAACAGCAGCCTGCCAGAATTCTGCTGGAGTAGCACTATTAACTGATGCGTTTTGAAAAAAAACATGTTTTCCGATGACAGGATCCCTTTAACTAACCCAGCCCTCTGTTTAATGACTCCAGATACAGTCTGGTATTATCTACTTTGGCACAAATCTATACAGTCATTGCCAAAAATCTCCATTCTTCTATCTATTTCCCAATGCTCTAGATCCCATGAAAAATGATCATTGGTGTTTTTGTCTTTTGTATTGATTTACTAGTTTCTTTTCTATTTTGGGCCATGGAAACGGCTGGTGAGTTAAGACTCATCATATTCATGTACATTTCAGCACAAAGCAGTTATTTCACTCTACCCTCATCTTCTCACTTGTTCCCTTTCCATTAACCCTTTCAAATGACCTCGGGAAAGGACACAGCCACATTTATTGAATGGAAATATAAAATTGCAATTTATAAAAGTCAGAAAAGCCCATAATAGCAATACTGGATATTGTAAGGATTTTTAAGTTCAAATTCAAAGAACTCTGCATTACCCAGTGTAGCATAGACAGTGTAATTTGAGATAATGGCCTTATTCAGCATACTAGATATACACTCTGGCTTGGTGCGTTCTCTGTATGCTTCAATGATCTGAAAATCTCTTGTGTGCTGAGTATGCTGCTCATGTTGAGCCTATAAAAAAAATAAGAAGAGAAACAGCTCAATATCTGTGTTATATAAAGATTCACATTCCCATTTGGTTTGTAGGAGGGAAAAAAGTCCCAAATACTTAGCTTTAGTTAAATTGACATTTTTCTAAAAGCAGGTTGTCTGCAGTAAAAGAAAAACAAGTTTATAATTGCTGATGCTAAACTCCAGTAGGCCTGACATATAGCTATATTGTTTTACTAGCATGGCAGTAATCATATGGAAACACGCAACAAACAATGTTAATGCAGGCTTTTTCATTTCAGATCTATCTAGCTATCTTCCCGATGCCAAAAATAAACAAATACAATCTAATGGAGAAAGCAGACCCAGCATTTAGTTGGGAGCTGTCCAAGTGCGACTCTGGCTGTTTTTATTTACAGAGAAACCTGTCATAAAACACTATCTTTCTCTACTATGCCGTCCCAGGCCTGGAGCTGTGTGAGTGGGGACTAGGAATGTAGCGAACTGTTCGCCGGCGAACTAGTTCGCGCGAACTTCGACTGTTCGCGTCCGCCGCAAGTTCGCGAACGTCGCGCGACGTTCGCCAATAGGCGTTCGCGTCAAAATCGTTCGACCATTCGACCATTCGATCGCTAAAATCGAACGATTTTCGTTCGAATCGAACGATCAAAGCCATTGGATTGAATGAAATCATTCGATCCAATGGCTTCGATCATTCGATTCGAACGAAAATCGTTCGATCGAACGATTAAAATCCTTCGATCGTTCGAATCGAACGATTTTCGGATGTTTGAAGTTCGCGAACTGTTCGCGAACTGTTCGCATTTTTTGCCGGTGTTCGCGAACGGCGTTCGCGAACACATACTCTGCAGTTCGCTACATCCCTAGTGGGGACAAGCAGGTAAGAAGAAGTTGCATGGGTAGTCATCATGAAGCAGCAGAGACAGATTCAGGCAGTGGCCACATTTGCAGAAGCAGAAATGGAGCTGCAGAAAATAGGAGCAAGTAAGTAGCTAAATTTGCAGGTTCAGGGAAGGAGCGAGAATTTGAAGGATGAAAAGTGCAGCTGCAGGGATAGTGGAGGTGCAGAACAGATATCTTTGCAGGGATATAGACTGGTTAGTAGCTTAGTTTGCAGGGTCATACATGGAAGAGTCTGCATATACAGGAGTAAGTATGGAACCACAGAGACAACAGCAAGTAAGTATATGAATTTGCAGGATATGCCATGGAGTTGCAGGGACAGGAGCAGGTAAGCGGTTGATTTTCAGAAGTAGGCCTGGAGCAGGGAAGAAGCAGAATTTGAAGGAGTATGTGTTGAGCTGCAGGGACAGAAGCAATTGATTGGCTTTATTTGATGAGTAGGAATGGAGGTGCAGGGACAGGAGCATGGAAGTAACTGAATTTGCATGAGCAGGCACAAGGCTACAGTGAGAGGACTAGGTAAGTAGTGGAATTATCAAGAGTTGGCTTAGAGCAGAGATAGGAACATGTCATGCACTTGCAGGAGCAGCCATGGAGTTGCAGGGACAGGAGCAGGGAATAAATAGCATTTTAAGGAGCAGGTATGACGCTGCAGGGATACTAGATAAACAGCTTAATTTGCAGACTCATACCTGACACAGGGGGCACAGGAAAAGCTGAGTACCTACATTCGGAAGCTCTTATATGGAGTGGAAGGAACAAGAACAGATAAGTAGTTTCATTTGCAGAAGCAGGCATGGAGCAGGGTCAGAAGCATGTCATACATTTTCAGGAGCAGTGATGCAGCTGCAGGGATAGAAGGAGTAACTGTATTTCCTGGATCAGGTGTGGGCTGCAGAGACAGGAACAGGTAAGTAATTTTCAGGAGCAGGCATGGAGCCTAGGGGAAGAAACAGAATTTGAAGGAGCAGGAGTGATGCTGCAGGGACAGGAGAAAGTAGATAAATTAGCAGGAATGGAGCAGCAGGGAGAGGAATAGGTGAGTAGCTGAATTTGCAAGAGCAGGCATGCAGCAGGGATAAAGGTATGTCATACATCTGCAGGAGCAATGATGGACCTGCAGGGACAGGAGCAGATACGTACCAGCATTTTAGGAGCAAACATGGAGAAGCAGGGACAACATCACCAGGTAAGCAAGGTTGAGAAACATGCCAGTGTGGGAGGGACAGGAACAGGCCTACCTACTGTACATCTGGAAGAGCTGCTGTCGAGTGAAAGAAACAGAACAGGAACAGATAAGAAGCTGAATTTTCAGGATCAGACAAAAGGATGCAGCATCAGGGCCAGAGGAATAGAAATAAAATTGGAGCATTTATGCAGCAGAAACAGGATTATGAAAGTGGTTTCATTTGCAGGAGCAGGCATAGTGCTGAAGGAACAAGAGCAATAAAAAGTGTCAGGGACAGGAACAGGTAAGTAGTGGATTTTGTAGGAGCAGGGAAGTATGGAGCATGCATGGTGGTACAGCTATAGTAGACTTTCACAAGTTTTCTGGTGCATGGGGCAAATCGAGGTTGGGCTCTTCCTTCTGCTCTCCCCACCAGCGACCATAAACTGGTGGCTTCTGCCTCCAGCATGCTTTATTTATGAGCGCACCTGCCCACCCACTGTCACAAATGGGCAGGTTGGTTTGAGTCTGTAGTCCACTTTCCTAATCATTGAATCCACTACAACCACAATCTGCTTAGGCCTGACTCTGCTCTCCTCCCCACCACTATCAGATAAACTGATCTCTCCTGTTAGTGAGATCAGCCCATCTAGAACCACCAATCCAGAGTTCACACTCCCATCTTCTTCATACAATCTGGCAAATCTATTGGGATGTATAAACCCTGGAGCAGCCTCCGTTTTCCTTTTGTGGAACTTGTTTTACAGCCAGTTATTTTCTTGCTTTATGGCATAGTGTCTAGCTACATTTATGACGCGGGACTTGAACCATCAATATATACTGTGTTTAGATGCCATTACTGCCAAACTGTAGGTGACTGACAATGCAGGCATTTGCTTAACTGGCTCTTCTCTGCTCGCAGTTAATTATCATTGAGTAGCTGTAAAATTATCATTTATCTTTCAATTGGACAGATTTCATTTATGGCAGTTTTGATTCAAGCCCCTCCTTAAAGGCCTAACTTTTGATTAGGGCTCCCTTAGATAACAGCAAAGTTACCAATATACTGAAAACATGTATGCAGTATAAATTAAATATTCAGAAATATAATTTTTTTTTACCAGAATAAGCAATTTTCTTAAATTAGGATTCTCTTGTGACTCTTGCTGTCTGACTGCCATCATCCTCTCCTTTTTCTGTCTTTCTAGCGTGTCTCGTTGTTTGTGTGCGGATATTTAACCTCTTTCATACCACTGCATAGCATTGCTGCCAGTTCACTATCCAAGTCAGCCAACTTGTGAGCTTGGCAAACATTGTGTTTTCCTGATAAAATATAATTCGATAATAACACATTTTGATAAATATGTTCACAGACTGAACACACCATACTTGTAATATTGTAAATATTTCGATTTATTTACATAAATGACACTTTTCCCGCTAAAGGCCAATATGAAATATTTACTATTATTTAAATGATCTCTCGTTTACTCACCACTAAAAGACACATTTCAAAGCATGTTGCCTCAATGGAAAACAGTTCTAACATCATGCATAGTAATGATGAGAGCTTTTGAGTATTTGAAGAGTTTCACGACTTTCAGCTTTTTCTCAGCTGGACGTGAGCCAAAAAAAATTTTTGATGATGGGTCAGGACAATTAGTTTGAATATTAGACAATTTTTTTCATAAATAACATACCATTCAAATTGTCCATAAAATTGAATTTATTAGAGTTTAAAAAATCACATTACTCTAAAATGTGACCTTTGATAAATAACCCCCTTTGTTGATACAATTAGTTGATACATTTCTCAGCAGTATCTGTGGAATATTAGTAACTATTGTATCAATTCTAACAGCTGCCTGTAATGAAACTCAGGGATTCTGATCAGCAGGGACAAAGTTAACAAAAGTATCAACTACATGTATCAATTTAGAACAGTTATAGTCGGCTGGTTTACAAAGTGAGAAATGAAACGTTACACTTCAATATTAGAAATAAGGTCCCAAATGGAAAATAAAAAGTAAGTGGAAAAAGTCTTTATTTCTGGTGAACAATCTGGAACCAACTGAACCGAAAAAAGTGTTTGAAGGTGAACCACAGCAATCGTTTGGAAACAGATCCGCACGCACACACAAGATTATGCAGTCAGGGGGTTGACCCCTTTTATTGTGGCACCAGAAATTCAACGTTTTGGGGGGTAAAACCCTCCCTTCATCAGGATGAAGGTGAACAACCCCTTTGAACAGAGAGATGGTGTCGAGAACACGTGTGCAATTTTAGTGGCATCATAGATACAGGTGAAATAATTTCTTCCAATGTACAGTCTAGTTTTACATTGTGCAGATATTTTTCCTTTGCTGAAATAACAGTTTCAGGCAAATAATAAAGTAATAAAACTTCTTTCTGGAAAAACAGAAAATGGGGAGCACCATAACACGATAAACATTTTGAATAATAATTGTAATAATGTTGCCATCAGTAAGGATGTATACTAGCTTATTATTAAGGAGAAACAAATAAGACAAAACTGAAGACTTGTTTATTCAAAAAGGGCATTATGTGGATCTGTGTGGCCATATTTAAGAGCTTTTTGTATAACAGATTCCATATTTTTCCTCAGATTCTGAACTGAGCAGGGATGCTTTTAAAGCCAGAAAGCAGAATGTAACATTTCTGAACAACAATTTGAGACTATTCCTTCTCTTTTATCTCTAATGCAGCCTCCAGTGGCTTTAGAATGCACAACACTAAAAGCAAGAGAACTTCAAAGAATTCCAAAATCATGTTTTCAGCAGCTCTCTAATGAAAGTCAGTCTGAGAATGAAATACAACAGAATATTTTACAGTTGCCCACAGTTCAATCCATTATTGAGTAATTTATCCCTATTTAACAGAGACTGCATACATAATGCTGAAATACAGAACTATAAGGAGATTCCTGGTGGAAATGTATTTTCCTGCCCTCTATGCCCCCAAACCCCAAAAAGCATAAATTATCATCTTTATAATAATATCATTAGAGAGCTGGTTGGCAAATCAAATCCATCACCTATACATTAGATGAAGCACACCAGTGAACATATATCCAGCTGTATCTTACAAGGAAGGCCCTTACAAACAAACTTTCAAGAATAATGAGCTACTATAAAAAGTGATCACAGATGATGAGATACCATCATCTGCACTGTGCTGTCCTGTCTTGCAGGAGTTGCATATTTTTGCACTTGCACTTTTTGTCTGTTGTCCGGTACATCTATGTTGAGTGTAGTAACATGGTCCTAGAGGAACGTTGTTTCGTTTCGCTGTGTACTGTACAAACGTATATGGATGAAATGACAATAAACTCACTCTTGACAGTTGGAAAATAAAATGTTGAAATTAATTCTGCTCAGTGGCTAATGTATTGTGACATTGTAGCAGATAGTTCCCCTCTAAAGTCTTCAGTACCAAGACATGAGAAAAGGCAAATATTTTAGCAGCCCTTTCACTTAAAATTACAGTATATGTCATTTTGAGCATGAGGTGCCAAAAATTCAATGGCGTAAATACAACTGTATTGGTGAAAATAAGGCATAGGTAATAAAATGCCAAAAGTGGCTGCTATATTATTATAATGTTAGTTCATCCACCTGGTTCTGGAAAAATAATTGCTGTTGGCAAAAGAGTATGCATTGACGCTCTTGACAAATTGGCCAGTTTTCACACTGGATTAATTGCAAAAATGCTTGCCAGAGTGAAGTTATACACCAATACTGCTTGTTATTCAATTGTCAAATGCATTGTGACTTTTTGTATTTGGCAAACATACATCAAAATTGACATTTTGGCGCAAATTCACTAAGCGCCGAAGCGTTAATAGCGTTAATTCGCTAGCGTTTGGCATTTTTCGTTATTGCGCAAATTCACTAACGAACGCTGGCGTAGTTTCGCTAGTATTACTTCGCACCCTTACGCCAGGCGAATTTTCGCTAGCGACGTAACTACGCAAATTCACTAACTTGCGCAGTGTACTGAACGCTACCTTTTACGCTACACTTCCTTCGCCACCTCAGACCTGGCGAAACGCAATAGAGTAGATAGGGATTGTTTCAAAAAAAGTCAAAATTTTTTCTAAGTCCCAAAAAACGCTGGCGTGTTTTCTACATGATGGGTGATAGGCTGAAAAAGATCGAAAATATTTTTGGGGCTCCCCTCCTTCCCCCCTACATTTCCTGATTCATGGCAACTTACCTAGACAGTGGGCACATGTGTAGGGCAAAATAAAATTTTTATTTGATGATTTGAAGGTTTTCTAGGCATTTGAAGTGGTGATACGTATTCCTCCATTGAAATTTGAATTTCCCGCCGTATGCAAATGAACCATCGCTAGCGAAACTTCGCTTCGCTTGGCGAATTAACGCTAGCGCAACTTTGAAAACTTACGCTACCCCTGTGCGCAACTTCGGATTTTAGTGAATTTGCAGAGCCCTGGCGAAAATACGCCTGGCCAAGTATGGCAAAGTGTGGCGAAGTGTGGCGAAGTGCGGCGAAGTGAGGCGAAGTTGCGCAACTTCGCATCTTAGTGAATTTGCCCCTTTGCACTTAAGTATATTAGCTCCATGTGCTAAGACTTTTAACGGTAATATTCACTCCCCCATGAACTCATTTAGAACAGGCAAGCATACAGCCAGACTATCACGGTTTCCTTTCAATCGATTAATTTGCATTTTTGTATACAAATATTTAAAAAATGACTCATATTAACTTCTGGAAGTTCAGATAGTCAGCCTGAATGAAGAGCAGAAGAGCAGGAAATGAAGAACTGTTGTGGCTCCTTTTCTGGCAGATTCCATTTTCAAATGTGCAGAAACTAACTGATATCCTTATCAATATGTCCAGCGCAACCTATGACAATATGGAGTCCAAAAAATTTGCCAGCCTGACATCATTTTGCCACTTTGCTGATTTACTAACGGGTGCTGGCGTAAATTCGCAAGTGAAGTGGACCTACTCTAGTGCTACTTTGCAGCCTTACCCCAGGCGAAGTTGCACTCTGGCGAAGGGACGTAACTACGCTAATTCACTGAGTTGCAGATTTTCGTGACTGTTACCTCTTGCGCCAGACTGCCTGTACTGACTAGGGATGCGATCGGATCTTTGCATCTATGGCCAGCTTTAGATTGAGCCGTGACCAGGGAGCCTAGCACTTGCTCTGAATTTAGGGAGCCGTAAGTTAAGCTGGCCATAGATGCAAAGATCCGATTGTACGAATCATCGTGCGATCGGACTTTCCCATCTCCCGACCCGCCACTAACCATCCAGATCAAAGTCTTACCAGTCAGATTAGTTAAAGAACAGATCAGCAATGTTCTGCCCCTGACAGCAATCGTACGATATCTATGTCCAACCAAAGCAAGTGACAGTCTCCCACTGAAAATCGTACAATCAGCAATACACGCAGAGATATCGGCAGCCGACAGAAATTTTCTAACCTGTCCGATCGACCAAACGACCGATCTCCGCCGGACGAAAAATGTCGGGACTCTCCACACATGTTCCGAAAATCATACGAATCCTCGATTCGTACGATCAGATCTTTGCGTCTATGGCCAGCTTAACACAGAGTTCTCACAATTTTTCTATTTCACACACACAGTTTAATAAATAAGGATATATAGATTAAATACATTTTAACAGTATAACACCTTGCTGACACCAGCATATGATATATTAGTTACTTTATAAAAAAAAATCCTAATCTTTCCAATGCAACCATTTAAAGTATTCTATTTAACTTATTAGACATGACATTTTAGCTCTGACAGGTTTATGATTCTGTGCATCATGGTCTCCATATGCTTATCTTTTACTTCCAGGCAAAGTATGGAAAGTATGATAATGGCAATTTAACGTTTAATATAGCTAATCTTTTCCATAAAGATAAGATGTCACAGAGACACATTGTTTCGCTTTGCTTTACTGCAGTAATTAAATGAGAGTTCCTAGGCAGCTGTTTGAACCGTCTACATTTTATATTTATTACTGGTTTTCTGCAAACTATTTAGTTGTGCTTTCAAACAAAATACTTAAAAATAGATTTAAGCAGTATACATTCTAATATATATATATATATATATATATATATATATATATATATACAGTCAAAGATGCAGCAAGGACATTGAAACTGCAGTTCACCTCAAAAGTTGCTTTTAGTATGATGATTTAGTATGATGTAGACAGGACACAACTTATTATTTCATTTCTTAATTGGCTGTGGTACTTATTTTGGTCTACAAATGTCAGGCTTGGAATTTCAGCTGCTATGTTTTTGCTAGGGTCTAAAGGGCATCTACATTCCACAAAGTAATTGATGATTATACTGTGTTTCTCTGAGCACTTTTGTTTTCACTTAAGATTTAGTGGTTTCTGAAATATTTACAGTTTAGGGTTTGAATTTCAGGCTTTTGGCTCAAATGAGAATCAGCAGCCCTATAATTAGTTTGATTTAGGATATGCATAGACAGTGTACAGGCAGTTTGGGTCCTGACACTATTGGCCTTCAAAGAGAGCTGTTCAGCAAGTAAAACATGCAGTATAACACAATCTAAAACTGCTAATAACTCAAAAACCATTAAATAAAGAAAATTAATGTAAATCACAAAAGTGCTAAGATAGGTACTCCCCTTAAAATACAGTAGAAATATCAGGCGGCGGTTTGGAACAGGCCATTTAAAAAATATAAGTGACTGGTAAATAAGGACAAGAAGATACCATCGTCTGTTGCATTGTAGATATTGTTAGAAAAAGAACACTAATAATTCAAAAATCATACAACATAAAAAATGAGTGTCTTACAGTCAGTCCATCTATAACAAATTAAAAGTTAACCTTTTAACAGTAAGATTTTTAAAGCTCTGGCCTATAAATCTGCTGTTAGTATTCCAATGACATTATAATAATTATTGAAATAAAACATAACAAAAAGTTTTTCCTAACACAAAGAGTGCATACAATGATGCATAATACACTTTCTACAGTTATCTTATAATGGAACCTGATGTACTCCTGTCATTTGATCTAGCATGCATTTTATAAAATATCAAACTTTATTTGCAATGCTTGTATCCAGTAAATGTATTTATGTGTGTAACTGGTTATTTAAAGGAGAACACCATAAAAAACATAACTTGAACTAAAAATTTCCAGCAACTTTGCCTTATACATCAATTAAAAAATATGCAGACTTTTCATGATTTGTAATAGTTCCCTAAGCCTAGCCCCCTGCTCTACTGCTGATCTGTCTGACTACTTTGCTGAGCTGACTGACTACTGTTACTTTGTATCAACAGCCATCTGTCCTCAGTCTGCATCCTCAAAACCTCACAATTCCCTGCACATGTGATTTCAATAAGGAACAGAACATCACAGAGCAATGCATTGTGGGTTATGTAGTTCCTGCATGCTGTCTGTAAGCTGTGGAGAAGTTATTACAATTTGTAACATCAGTGTTTAGTCCCTCCTTCCTTGCCGAATTTCAAATGATGCAGAAAGACAAGAACTGTTAAACAGCTGGATTTCAGCATAGAAAATTGCATTGATTCCTACTTTTTGAGGGTAACTGTGATGGGTATATTAGGAGTTTCTTTGTTATGTGGGCCTCTTTATCAAATTTTAATTTGGAAGGCAGAGTTCCCCTTTAACATTTTGACCCAATGGATGCAAATAAAAACTGCTGTGAAAAATCACCTCTGTAAAGCTGGCTTCATGTTTCTAGTTCCTTCTTAGGGTCAATACAGATGAAGCCACTTGGATTTGTGAGTTAAATGCGTCATGACTCAGGGGTAATTGAAGAAACTGTGTTATCTTAAATCATCTTAACTCATTTAATGCATTTAACCTTTTCATTAGCATACCAAAGCTCCATTGTTCACAATGGTGAATGCTTTAATTAGATGGGATGTTGTGACGCAGTTTTCTGTGTTAAATGAGATAAATGGGATATCTGTGTTTAGTTATTCTGTGTCAAACAGACAAACCAAAGTGGCTGCATCTGTATTCTTGCATCTGTAATTAAGTTTTGGTCACCTATTTTAGAGAGTTAAAGGAACAGTAACACCAAAAAATGTAAATGTTTTAAAGGAATGACATTATAATGTGGTGTTTACCCCACACAGGGAAAACTGGTGTATTTGCTTCAGAAACTCTATAAGCACAAAATTGTTCAATAGAATGCATCTGTTTTTAATAACAGACGGGTACATTCAAATATACACACACCTTCAAAGAATCCCTGCTATTCTTCTACAGGGAAAGACCTTGAAAAATATCAGCTTTAAACATAATGGATTGCTACTTTTCTTAAAAAGAAAGTAAATATTCATTTTCAAAGGATTCTAGTGCAAATCATAACATGAATAGATAAATAATTCTCTATGTCAAAGTTGTAAACAACTTTATTCACTTTGTTTTTTGTTTTATTCTCATACTTGTCACTCAGTTTACTCTGTGTGAATTATTTCTTAAGTAGTTTTCTTAAAGGAGCAGTAACACCAAAAAAATTAAAGTGATTTACAGGAATGACAATATAATTTACTGTTGCCCTGCATTGGAAAAATGGCTGTGTTTACTTCAGAAACACATCTATAGTTTATATAAACAAGCTGCTGTGTAGACATGGGGGCAGCCATTCCTGTCTTGAAGAATCCCATTGTATACTACAGAGCTTATCAGTTATCTGCTGTGTATTAAATTATAATAATAACGGGTCTGGAGAGGGTTGAAAAATTAAGTTGATGGTTTCTGGCTTTTTGGTGGGCTCTTGACAAACCACCTTGACAGCTTTCTAGTTAAAGGATACTGTCAAGGGAAAACGTGTTTTTTTCAAAACTTTTATTTTGTGGTGTTACTGTTCCTTTAAGAGGAGCTATGGGACAGTTTTAAAGGGTTCCCCTTCTCCCTTTAAAAATCAATATATGTCTGTATCAGTTGAAAAGGTATCAAGGGTCTGGTGGAGTTAACACACAAATCTTTACTGATAGAAAACTTGCAATTTAAGCAAATTAGCGGAACTAAACATACTTTTAAATATTAACATACAGAGTTTGTTGGAATCAGTGTATTTTCCATTCGCTAATTTTATAGCTGATATTACTGTCATCTTGCAGAATCTTTATGGCCACTTGCTAGGAATAGAAGAAAAAAAAGTATGTATATATATATTTGTTTTTGAAGATCATCTATGGGAAAGCACAATTTATATTACATTTTCCCTGTCACTCAATAGGATAGTGCTTATCATGAACACTAATAAAGCAAATTGCTAATATTGCTAAGATGAATTTGTCCAATAAAAACTAAAACACCACTTCTGGGAAGATTTGCTTTATAAATGCTTAGCCTTCCAAAGGGGAAATCATTAACGTTAATACTAAGTGCTGTAAGTCTGTGCAATTAAATGAACATTTTACTTCTTTTTAACCAGTCTTGTATAACAGAATATTATATCGCATTAGCAAAAAGCAGAGGGGGTTGCTTGTGTATTTGATCATATTAAATCTAGCCTTTTGGCGTGTTATTTGTTATCCTAATTGGAATTTGGTTTAAAACGTCTACAGCTGCCAAAAGTTTTCAATAATGTAGTAAATAATAGCAACTCATTTTGCTCTAGGTTTAATATTCCTTTGCATCCAGCACTAGATATTAGACAACTAGACCACTGAATGCTATATGCCAATTGCCGGTTAGTTTCAGTGGCTTCTGCTGCCCCCCTCCCACTCTGCGCTTCTTACTTGTAGCATCAGAGCGGGTCGAGGAGGGGCTATTGCTATAGAAGAGCCGAGTTTCCATTTTAAAAAATGGAAAATTGGCTCTTAAAGTTACCAGAGGGGCTTTTAGTTGCCCCTGTTAAATGGCCACTCTGTGCCGCCTGAGGCAAGATTGTCACCTTGCCTCCTGGCTGGAGCGGCCCTGGCTGATTGGCTGATATGGTGGATTAATGTCTCGACCCTCATATTTCTAAAAAGTATCCTTCAGAAAAATTCATAACTAGGTGTTTTCAAGCCTCCTTACCAGTAGTGATGGGCGAATTTGGGGCATTTCGCTTGGCCGAAAACTTTGCGAAATGCCGCCGCCGGCATACTACAGAGTTTCTCTGCATCCAGCACTAGATATCAGACAACTAGACAAATAAATGCTATTTGCTGATTGGCTGAAATTGTGGATTGATGTATTGACCTGTTCTTCCATACATGACCCTCATATTTCTAAAAAGCTGCCTTCAGAAAAATTCATAACTAGGCTTTTTTAAGCCTCTTTACCAGTGGTGTAATAATTAGAGTGGTCAGACCCCATGGCTGCAGGGTGGATGGGGACATAGAGGGCCTGCTAAGAAACTTGGAATAAGGTTATGTTCGCATCAGGGTTTTCCCTATCAGCTACACTGCAATCTGTAATAAAAAAGCACTTGGGGAATCAAGGATGGTCATTCAAACTGGACAGCAAGAAATATGTGTTCTTGATAATTATGCCCCCTGTTAGTTTAGCAACCATCCCTTTTTGGCATTTCACTTTTAACAACCACCCTTCTGTTGAAGGTTTAGTCCTCCATAAATGGGCACTGCCAGGATAGAATAATACCATTTCTGCTTCCTTACTGAGATGTGAGTTTTTCCTGCATTCATCAAAGATCAGGAGCTGGCAGTTGTTGGAAAGTAAATTTATTTGCAGAGCAAAAAAAAATCCGATGAAAAATATTTTTTTTAACTTTTCACAGAAAGCAATATCCCAACTCCATATAAAAAACAGGGTAGATTCAACTACCTCTTTTCAGGTAGCCTTCCTACACTCAGACTTCTTGCTCTGTGGTCAGGAGTTCTAATGAGCAGCATTTTGTATGTTACTTAAAGGGATAATGTCATGGGAAAATGTGTTCTTTTCAATACGCATCAGTTAACAGTGTTGCTTTAGCAGACTTCTGCACTGAAATACGTTTTTCAAAAAAGCAAACTAATTTTTTTTATATTTCATTTTGAAATCTGACATGGGGCTACATATTGTCAGTTTCCCAAGAGCCCACAGTCATGTGACTTGTGCTCTGATAAACTTCAGTCACCCTTTATTGCTGCACTGCAAGTTTAAGTGATATTACCCCCTCCCCAGTAGCCCATCAGCAGAACAATGGGAATGTAACCAGATAACAGCTGCCTGGTAGATAGGAGAACAGAACTCAATACTCAAAATCCAGGTCCCACTGCGACTCCTTCAGCTACATTGAGTAGGAGAAACAACAGCCTGCCAGAAAGCAGTTCCTTAGTTAAGCAATGGCTCTTTCTGAAAGCAGGCAAAATGACCTGAAATTTCTGCCTACACACCAATATTACAACTAAAAAAAATACACTTGCTGGTTCAGGAATGAAATTTTTAATTCAGAAGTAAAAACAACACCATAAAAACATGACAGAATCCCTTTAAGTATGTGAGTCTTTCCCAGAAGCCCCTGCTCTTAAAGGCACATTTAGCTACAGCAGTTGAAACTATTAAAAAAACATTTGTTTAAATATACAGTTTGGTTTCTTTCTCCAAAGAAATGTAGCTTACAATTTTGTTATTCACAATAAAAAACCCAGGCAAAAGAACATCATCAGCATATAAGAAAAATACATTTTGTTTAAACGTGACCTGCTGCAGTTTTTACCAATTGCAAATTAGGCTCAGTGCATGTATCCTGCACACACCAAGGGGCACATTTATCAAGGGTCGAATTTCGAGTTCATGGGAGCTTTTTTATTTAAAAAATCGAATTTTTCAAAGTTGGGTGAATAGGATCGAACCCACAAACTCGATTTCTGTGCAAAAATCTTGAATGTCAGGAAGGTTGCAAACAACTCCAAATTGAGCCCAGGACGTCTTCCATAGGCTAAAACAGCAATTCAGCAGGTTTTACTAGACAAATAGTCGAATTCTTAAAGGGCCAGCGTATGATAAATCTCGATAATTTTTTTAAAAAAACTCGAATCAAATTTGAACAATTTCCTAGTCGAATTATATCGTTTTGACCATAAAAAAACTCGAAAATTCAAAAATTTGAAATTCTAATTTTCACTTCGACCCTTGTTACATCTGCTAAGTGATCAGGTTTTGTTCACATTATACTGAATTGGAACAGATACATTTTTGGTGACCCTTTTTTATGTGGAGAACATAGTTTATTATTTTATCTGCAGAGGGGGAAAAGGGGACTGAAAAAGAGGTTTGCTGGCCAGTAATAGAGAAGTGGAAAAAACATTTATACAGGTATGGGACCTGTTATCCAGAATGCTCGGGGCCTGGGGTTTTCCGGATAATGGATCTTTCCGTAATTTGGGTCTTCATGCCTTATGTCTACTAGAAATTCTTTTAAACATTAAATAAACCCAATAGGCTGGTTTTGCTTCCAATAAGGATTTATTATATCTTAGTTGGGATCAAGTACAAGCTACTGTTTTATTATTACAGAAAAAAAGGAAAATTAAAGATTTGGATTATTTGGATAAAATGGTGTCTATTGGAGACAGCCATTCCGTAATTTGCAGCTTTCTGGATATCGGGTTTCCGGATAAGGGATCCTATACCTGTACCACACATACAGGCAGACAAAATAAATTACTGTGCATATCCTAACATACCCGATGTATGTGTAATATTATTTTATATGAAAGATAAATGAATAACAACAAACATTTATGAATTGCAATTAAAAATATGAAACGTCCTTTAATAGTGAAATGTAGTGTCCATAAATGTGCATGTAAATTACACATGCATAAACTTCATTCTTTGCTCATTTTAAGCAAATTATTAGTAGAATACAGTTATTTAATGGCAGTAGATTTCATGCTGACTCTGTACATGTCAGTTAGTGAAGAGCTTTCCTTTTTAAAGAATTAACTGAACCTCAAAACTCAAACAGTTCTTTGCACAGTGAGATTTTAAATCTGTCTGAATTCCAATGTATAATGTCGTCATTCCATATACACAGAGATCCTTTGAAGCTGTACCTTAGAGGCATATTGAAATTAAAACAGTATTGGCGTCAAAACAGTATTGAAAAAAAAATCAAATACATCAATTTGCAAGTTTTCTTAATTAAATACTGTAGCTTTTTAATAAGACACGGAGGGCCTCATTTACTAAATGAGACAAAGTGCAATGTTTTGGGGGGGGTTCACCACACAGAATTTCAGAATTCTAGTGTTAAATGCATGTACTGAACACTGGCAGAAATGTTTGTGCCGATAAGTAAATGATACATAGTGGCACCAGGTTCTAGGGGTAAGACAATCACTATGGGGGTAATTTATCAAAGTACGAATTTATCTCAATATTTTCTGCTACAAACTCAGATCAAATCCGCTCTGTTTTTTTATGCTTATTTATTATATTTTCCCTAAAATTTGGTTTGCGGGAAAAAATCAGATTTTCACAATTTGTTCGGATTTTACACCTGATTTTCACGATTTTTTTTTTTGGAGTATTGCACGAAACCCAGCGCACATCAAAAAATCATTGGGACTTCTCCCATTGACTTATATGCAACCTCCACAGGTCTGAGATTTTCTGATTCAGACTTTTCCATCCTCGGTGTTTAATAAATGATGAAAAATTCGTGATTTTGGGGGTTATTTATCACAGTCCAAATTCATCTCAATATTTTCTGCTACAAACTCTGATCAAATCCGCTCGAGTTTTTTCAGATTCACACTTTTCCATCCTTTGGGTTTAATACATTCCAAAAAATGATTTTTTTTTTAAACGTACGAGTTTATCCAAAAAAAAAAACTGGATTTTTGCATTCGGATTTTGGTAAATAACCGTCTATGTGTATTGCATTTTAAAAAACAAAAGCTTGTGTTTATTCACCCCAGGATCCGATAACTCTGGATAGCAGGTCCCGTGTCTCTATGTTGTTTATGAACAGACTGATTCCTGCAGCAGCAGTAGTTTCCTACATTTTACTTACAAAATTAAATCATGCCCAAACGTTTGCTTTCTACTGTGTGTGTGTCTGTATATATATATATATATATATATATTTTTTTTTTTTTTTGCTCTCAGATCCTTCATCTTCATAGGTCAATGTATCCAGTCTTCTACCTTTTCTCAATTATGCCATTTACTGTACATCACTGGCCATAATCAGCAATGTTTTACAAACAAATATTATGCACCAAGTAGAAATGGTTTTCATTTTCTGGCTGCAAACATCTCATTGAAAATATTCAGTAATACACATATTTGTGCATAATTTATCTAGTTTAATTATAATGCAATCATCTAATTACAACACGGAAACATTACTTTGCATAACAATGCATGATAATTAAAGTTTGCCCAGGCCGATGGCAGTTATACGTGGCTAAAAATGCTGAAGAATATTATTGAGTGCACTTTAAGCAAAGAATAAGTAGAAGACCATATTCGCATAATACCTAGGACATTCTGCTTGTATCCCAAGTTAGATATTGCAGAACTTCTTAAGTCAAAACAAAAAAACAGTAATTTCCTTCAATGAGATAAAAATGTAAATTACTGGTATGGGATCCATTCTGTATTTGTTAAAATGTGTGTTAGAGGGTGCTCTGGAGTCTGCTCAATCCTTATATTTGCACTTGGCAAGTATTATACACATTTCTGGACATTTTGTGAAACAAACTGGGATACATGAGCTTTAATAACAATTAAATTGCTGTTTTATCAGCTCATCTAGCTGCTCCTGAATCACACAACAATAATGCAAAGGTCTATTATTTCCTATAACAGTAGGTTTTCCAACTTTTACGTTGTTATGGTTAATATTGTCTTTATTGGTATGAAAAGGAAGAATGAGAACAACAAGCAGATTAATTAAAGAAATAATCAGACTTTTCCAGAAACTATTTATAAGAAAAATAGATCTACAGTCATATGAAAAAGTTTGGGCACCCCTCTGAATTCTTTGGAGTTTTGTTTATCATTGGCTGAGCTTTCAAAGTATCAACTTGCTTTTAATATTTAACATGCCTTATGGAAACAGTAGTATTTCAGCAGTGACATAAAGTTTATTAGATTAATAGAAAATATGCAATATGCATCATAACAAAATTAAACAAAATTAGACAGGTGCATAAATGTGGGCACCCCAACAGAGATCAATACTGTACCTAGTTGAACCTCATTTTGCAAATGTAACAGCCTCTAGACACCTCCTATAGGCTTTGAAGAGTGTCTTGATTCTGGATGGCGCTATTTTTGACTATTCATCCATACAAAATCTCCCCAGTTCAGTCCAATTTGATGGCTGCCGAGCATGGACAGTCTGCTTCAAATCATTCCATAGATTTTCAATGATATTCAAGTCGGGGGACTGTGATGGCCAGAATATTGTACTTCTCCCTCTGCATAAATGCCTTTGTAGATTTCAAAGGCAGGTGTTTAGGGTCATTGTCTTGTTGGAATATCCAACCCCTGCGTAACTTCAACTTTGTGACTGATGCTTGAACATTATCCTGAAGAATTTGTTGATATTGGGTTGAATTCATCCAACCCTCGACTTTAACAAGGGCCCCAGTCCCTAATCTAGCCACACAGCATGATGTGGCACCAAATTTGGCAGTAGGTAGCAGGTGTTTTTCTTGAAATGTGGGTTTCTTCTTCCACCATTCAAAGCACTTTTTGTTATGACCAAATAACTAAATTTGTCTCATCAGTCCAAAGCACTTTGTTCCAAAATTGACTGTGGATTGTCTACATGAGCTTTTGCACACAACAAGCGACTCTGTTTGTGACGTGATGTTCTTTGTGCAAATTGTGCTGAATTGTAGAACGATGTACAGAAACATCTGTAGCAAGATGTTCTTTGGAGGTGATATTTAGGTTGTCTGTAACCATTCTCACAATCCTCCGTATATGCCGCTCCTGTGTTTTTCTTGGCCTGCCAGACCTGGGTTTTACAGCAACTGTGCCTGTGGCCTTCCATTTCCTGATTCCATTCCTTACAGTTGAAACTGACAGTTTAAACCTCTGAGATAGCTTTTTGTAGCCTTCCCCTAAACCATAATACTGAACAATCTTTGTTTTCAGATCTTTTGAGAGTTGCTTTGAGGATCCCATGCGGTCACTCTTCAGAGGAGAGTCAAACAGAAGCACAACTTGCAATTGGCCACATTAAATACCTTTTCTCATGATTGGACACACCTGCCTATGAAGTTCAAGTCTTAATGAGCTAATTCGACCAATTTGGTGTTGCCAGTAATCAGTATTGAGCAGTTACATGCATTCAAATTAGCACATTTTTTCAAAATTTTTGCACAGCCAGATTTTCACATTTGATTTAATCTAATACAACTGAATACTGCTTCACTAAAAATCTTTGTTCAGAAAACACCCCAGTACTCAGATGTTCCTGGGAAATGAAAGACATACCACTGTTATATTTTTTGTTGAAAGTGGAGTAAATTATTATGCAGACTAAGAGGGGTTCCCAAATGTTTTCATCTGATTGTATAAAGTGAATCTATATATAAAGTATATAGCTTCAAACAAAATACATCTGGGATACAAAATGAGGCTACCTTAAAGGGATACTGTCATTTTCAAAATTAATCAGTTAATAGTGCTGCTCCAGCAGAATTCTGCACTGAAATCCATTTCTCAAAAGAGCAAACAGATTTTTTTATATTCAATTTTGAAATCTGACATGGGGCTAGACATATTGTCAATTTCCCAGCTGCCCCAAGTCATGTGACTTGTGCTCTGATAAACTTCAATCACTCTTTACTGCTGTACTGCAAGTTGGACTGATATCACCCCATCCCTTTTCCCCCCAGCAGCCAAACAAAAGAACAATGGGAAGGTAACCAGATAACAGCTCCCTAACACAAGATAACAGCTGCCTGGTAGATGAACAACACTCAATAGTAAAAACCCATGTCTCATTGAGACACATTCAGTTACATTGAGAAGGAAAAACAGCAGCCTACCAGAAAGCATTTCTCTCCTAAAGTGCAGGCACAAGTCACATGACCAGGGGCAGCTGGGAAATTGACAAAATGTCTAGCCCCATGTCAGATTTCAAAATCGAATATAAAAAAATCTGTTTGCTCTTTTGAGAAATGGATTTCAGTGCAGAATTCTGCTGGAGTAGCACTATTAACTGGTGCGTTTTGAAGAAAAAAAACATGTTTTCCAATGACAGGATCCCTTTAATGAGTACTGAAATTAATCACCTTTTTGAGTGCCTGCCCTTCATCAACACAAGTTTAACAAATGTATCGTATTACGGGCTCAAGTTTTGAAAAGCATCAAATCGTTTTAATACAGAATGAAGCATTGCAGTGTAAAGTCCTTTTTTATCTGTTTATCTGTTTTTACCAGCAGCAAAGATCAAACTGCCTGCTACCTGCTTTCTATCTTTATGAAAGGTTATTTTGAGCACAGAAACTGTGCTGACGCATCATGGTCTTCATGGTCCAGTTGATGGGAATTGAGATCCCTGTCAATGGGAATGAATCAAGGGTAGTGGGCATACAGATAACATATATACATAAATATAACGTTTTTTTGTGCGTGAGATATATATATAGAGAATTTTACTTACCTATTTGACGTAAATTCCTTTTCTTCTAGTCCCGACATGTCAGTACACATAGGGCATTGCCCCTCCCAGACCTGGAGGTAGGACCTATAACATAGCCAATCAAAATGAATCATGACCTATAAGACCACATGACTTCCTCCTCACCACAGTTATACTTTTGCCATAGCAGTACAGTAACCAAAATAAATAATTGGGATGGGAAACCCTGTACTGACATGTCGGGACTAGAAGAAAAGGAATTTACGTCAAATAGGTAAGTAAAATTCTCTATTTCTTCTACGTCCCTCCATGTCAGTACACATGGGATCTACCAAGCCATGCACCGAAAACAAGGGGTGGGAATAACCAACATAATGCAAAAACCAAACTGATGCTAAGGAGGCCCTGAGAAAAGGCCAGCATCACATCCATCCAACAAGGGAGCTGATAAAATGTATATCTCCTGAAAAGGGTAGATAAAAGGCACAAGAACAACATGTCCTAGGACATGGTAAACGATTAACAAGAACTACAAAATCAACCACAAAATTACAGAGACCGGTACTTGAGGATCAAGCATTGCAGATTAAGAATAAACATATTCTGTTTAAAAATGTTCCCTCAGTGACTAGAGGGATACCTGCAATATGGTTATCTGACAAAACCCCACCTGGGGAAGAACAAAAATCCTGCAACTGTTAAAACAAAAAAGGTGCCTTAGGACAAAACCAGAATGATGGAAATAGCCATCTCAGAACTAAAAACACCCTAGAAACCACCAGGAAATCAATCAGATCAGAAACTAAACACAACTTGAATGCATCTATCACCAGTGCTGGAGAAATACACGATCCTCAGCAATAGCAAGTGGCCCTAAAAAGACTCGGCCCACATTAGCCTGGTCCTGCATCTTAATGGAAGCAGCTCAAACCAGTGCTGACCGGAGCACCTCTACACCAGTCCAAGATCAACTAACTCCATGCTAATAATACCTAATGAAGACTTAACTAAATGAACACCAACTCTGGGTTATCATAAATCAGCATATCATTGTAACCATTGTAGAGCCATGCTGGTACAGCCCAGTAGCTCCACCAACCACCAAATCTAAACTGGGTATACAACAGCACAAGGATAAGCTGCTGAACTAACCAATGTGACTTAAAGCCATCTACCAGTAAGCTATGCTGTTGCCCCCGCCAACTGCTACACAAGCAAGCAATGGGACCCAAGCCAATTACAGTTGTAGAAAACACCCACAAAAGCCAAGGCCACTACAGCTCAAGCTGCACAATGCTACAGTTTATGCAAAAACTGAACCAAACCTGTGACCATACATAGAAGCTACTGAACCAGCCAACAGCTGGGATCACAATCCAAAATCAGGCATGCCAGAAGCTTATAGCCTACAAAAACTGGTACCAACCAGCAATGATGCACAATCCACTGGCAGAGAGCCAGTCACCATACAGATGAAGCCAGAAGGGATGGTACGTTTGGCGCGCTGTAACATATCAAGTTAAATGCGCTAGTCGCGTTAACTGCAGGGAATCGGGCTGTCCCGACGTGTACAAAAGATAGGCATTTAAATTAAAATAGGCGCAATTCCACTAATGGACACCAGGTGGCGCCTGACCTACTTTTCATTCCTGACCCGACTCCAGTAGATCTTCCGTGACAGAGAGCAGGCTAAAGAGCAGGCTAAACTAAATAATAAGTTATTGCTGCAAAAAAACTCATTTAATTGTAACACTATGGGACACACAGCCAATGTATGTGATTTACAATGTATGTGCTTTACATTCTTAAGTCTAAGTTATAGTAACATGCAACTATTTCCCTTAAAAGATTGAGCTCTGTACCTAGAAAAAAACTACAAACAATAAACAGCACGTTTGCCATTTTCTGTAAAAAAAACAAAACAAAACTTTATCCTGAATAAATTAATGAGATATTCTGTGAGAAATATTTGATGCTACTGACTATATTTAACTATAAGAGAAAGTTTTTCTAAATGTTTTAAAGCTAGCTGCTATAGTGTAGTGGTTTAGGCATGGGATTTTAGTGCAGAAGGTCAAGGGTTCAAATCTCTTAATACATTTTTTTTTTTTTGTATTGAACTTTTTATTAGTCATAATATGCAGAGTAAGGTTTTGAATTGCTGATTGTAGCCTTGTTTTGTAGATATGTATTAAAATAGGAGTTTATAGTTTCAAACCTATTTAATCTCTGGTATTAAAATCAATCATTTAATCAATATTTAAGTGCTAAAAGCAATGTATAAAAAAATGTATAAAAAAAAGTTTTGAAATAAAAATAGCTTTAACTTAGCAGGTTAATTTGGGTTGGAAAACTATGGGAAACAGACCCAAAGGCTCACAAAGGTGTTTTAAAGTAATGATAATATAATACAGCGTTGCCCATCACTAGTAAAACATGTGTTTGCTTCAGAAACACTACTATAGTTTATATAAACAAGCTGTTGTGTAGCCATGGGGGCAGCCATTCAAGCACAGGATACACAGTAGATAACAGATAAGTACTACTATAGTTTATATAAACAAGCTGCTGTGTAGCCATGGGGGCAGCCATTCAAGCACAGGATACACAGTAGATAACAGATAAGTACTACTATAGTTTATATAAACAAGCTGCTGTGTAGCCATGGGGGCAGCCATTCAAGCACAGGATACACAGTAGATAACAGATAAGTACTACTATAGTTTATATAAACAAGCTGCTGTGTAGCCATGGCATCTTCTGACGCATGCGCAGTAGGAACATTTACCGGTACCGATCTACTGCGCATGCGCCGAATGTCACGAAGTAAAATCGGAAAACTTTGTGACATTCGGCGCATGCGCAGTAGATCCGTACGAGTAAATGTTCCTACTGCGCATGCGACAGAAGACGCCGGTCAAAGCAGGAAGAAGACGCGCGTGGAAGAAGATGGCGACTGTGAACTCCGTGAACAGGACCTGCGCAGAAGGGTAAGTAACAAGTTAGGGGCATTTGCCCAGGGGGACAGGTAGGCCAGGGGGGAGGAGGGAGGGGGGTAACACAGGGGAGGGGGGAGGGGTTTTGCGCCGAGGGGGTTTCCTTCTCCTTTAACAAACATTACCACAACTAATTACATCTGAGCAATTGTACAGTTATATGGGGGGGGAGTTGTACTTTAGTGTCTCAGCAGACGTCAGGGAGCAGTAACGTTTATAGCATTATAGTGTATGGTGCCAACCCCCCATGAGTCATATTGGTGGGGTGCATTCAGAGGCTATATTGCATAGTAGTGGAGACTTGGCACACCGAGGAAGCATAGGGAAATTTAGTCACTTATATATTGGTTGTCCTTTGCATTGTATTAAAATTAGAGAAGTTCATGGGGCACAGCAGGTCTGGACTGGGATTCAACTGACATTTCAAGTACCCAGAGGCCCAAACAGCCGCCTCCAGCAGCCCAATAAATAGTGAGCATCTATAGCAACTTGCAGCAGCTGCTCTGGCATTTGCCAGAACCCACAGATTGCCAGTCCTTGCCTGGGGCACAACCACGCTTCTCATATACAGTAGATGTGCGTACTCTGTGCAACCTGTGGATAGAATGCATGCACTAGTGATGTAGCAGTGCAGCCAGTATAAGGCCGGCTGCATCTGTGTTTCTGTAGAGACATAATAGTCTTCTCTTTACCCCTAGGAAGGTGGTGCACTGCTTATTTCATCAGCAGTTGTCTGAGTAGAGCGACATGGGGCTGCCATTCCACGTAAGCAGGGCCTTTCTCCTTGATGCCTACACACAGCTTCCCTATATCTGAAATTTAGGAAGTTCTAGATGAAGGGCCTGGGATGTCTCCTGTCCTGCTTTAAGGCAGCTGAGAGTCTAGCTATCTGTATAACAGAACATTCTGTCCCAGTGGCTGCACAGATCCTATCTGATCCCCATTGTAAGCAGCAGTCCTGTCCTGCTTTATGGCAGCTGAGATTCTAGCTATCTGTATAACAGAACATTCTGTCCCAGTGGCTGCACAGATCCTATCTGATCCCCATTGTAAGCAGCAGTCCTGTCCTGCTTTATGGCAGCTGAGATTCTAGCTATCTGTATAACAGAGCATTCTGTCCCAGTGGCTGCACAGATTCTATCTGGTCCTCATTGGAAGCAGTAGTCCTGTCCTGCTTTAAGGCTGAGATTCAAAAAAAACATTTGCTTTCAAGTTTCTGTACATCTAAGGGTCAGGGCACACAGGCAGATTCAGGGAGATTAGTCACCCAAATTCGGAAAATGAATCGTGCAGCCGGCTATTTACATTTGAATGTAAAACTGCATGGGCGACTTCAGCATGAGCCAACAGATCGCATGTGTCACGTTGGATGAGCAGAATCTAATGTCATTAATAGAAATGTGGGATGTTGTCACGCTGCAACAACACCCGACATTCCTATTACTTACATTATATTCGGCGCATCCGACGTGACACATGTGAATGTTGCATTGGATCGCGCTGAAGTCGCCCGTAGAGTTTAGCTCTAGGTGGTGCAGCTGCCAGTGCCTCTTGTTAACAGCCCCAACCCCCTACTAAAGTCCTACGTGTGAGGCTGTTCACATGAGCAAGCCCTTGTGCTTTCAAATGCAAATTAGCTAAAGTGCACAGCAGTACACATTTAAGGTGATTAAGGTACAGACAACAAAGGGTAGGGGTGGGGGTTGTGTGCTGTTGTATTCCATGTGCTTAGTAAGAGGTTGTGGGAGATGGTGATGTGTAGGGAGAGAAACCACCATCTATACAAGCCTTGCCTTTTGTAGTATCTGGGTGGGAGTCAAAATAGGCCCTGGCATTGCAAATACACAGAGGCCCAAATTGTACCTAATCAGCCCACTAAAGAGTGACATTCTATGGCATCTTATAGCAGCCCCTCTGCCATTTGCCAGAACCCACAGATTGCCAGAGCAGGCCTGCTAGGTGAGGAGAAATGATGGGTGCAGGTCTAGATTTCACTTTTTTGCGTGGCACGGCCTGTATGTGCCAGCCCCCCACCCCCGGAACATGCACCCCTACGACTGCACGCGCATGCGCAGGATGCAGCAGCATGGCACACTTCCCCAAAACTTTTGCCGCCCTAGGCCCGTGCATACGCCACAAATCCAGGCCTAGATGGGTGAAATATTTCGCTATGAAAAATGCTCATAGACTGTAATATACAGTAAAAAACATATTTATTAAATATGTGCGTTTAGCTACACCGAGTGGAAATAGAGATCAGCCCAAAAGGTGAATAATGTGCCCTGTAGTACATACAGTAAGTTGTGAACTAGGTCTGGACTGGGAGTCAAAATAGGCTTTGGTATTTCAAGTACACCGAGGCCCAAACATGATTGGAATGGTTAGTGGCAGGTAGGGTTGCCACCTTTTCTGGAAAAAAATACCGGCCTTATACATTTTTTTTTCCATATTAATAACATTGGGATCAGGCATCATTTTTAACGGCTAGGCCGGTAAAATACCGGCCAGGTGGCAACCCTAGTGGCAGGTCAGGAGATGGGGAAGTCCGATTGTTCGAGGATTCGAACGATTGGATCTTTGCATCTATGGCCAGCTTTAGGTTTGAGCAACAATGGAGGGCTTTTACAGCCTGAACCCTGAGATATAAACAATGCAGGAGCCAGTGGGGGAACTCCACGGGTGTCTTCAGAGTGATCCGACGCATCACGTCGGAATGCGCCAAATCTAAGATAGGTAATAGCAATGTCGGATGTTGTTGTGCTGCATGTTGCATCTTCATCTGACAGTTATGTCACGTCGGATGCACGCAGAGACAACATCTGACATTGCTATTACTTACCTTATATGCGGCGCATCTCACATGACACATGCGAATCTTTGCGTTGCATCGGATCGCTCTGAAGGCACACTTGGAGTTTCAGCTTTAAAGCTTTTACATGGTAATCAGACAGCAGCCTGACTTCATGGGGGACGGGGGATACACATGATAGTCCTGCTACTGGGAATATGTAGACCTGTGGCTCTAATTCCCTGAAAATATTTTGCCTTTTTTGGATTTAAAATGTGGGAAAATTTACATTGGAAAAATGCCTTCCAAGCTTACTCCCCAGGATTTATGTACAAGAGATATATACAGACAACTTTAGAGGTTAGCAGCCCAGCCAACAGAATCAATACTTTGGTTTATCTGGAGATTCAGATGGTTAGATTGTAGATGTACCAACGCACACATATGCTTGTTTTGGTCACTAATGACAAAATTTATTACCAAAATTATGATATACAGTATTTAGATATTTAGGTGAAATTCTCTATGGATTGGCTATCGTTTTGAAAAATCAATGGCATTATAGGGAGGTGGCATATAAAATAGTTTACCCATATTTTATCCACAGTTGATAGAACTGACCTGGTGCTGTATGAGGGCTCAAGAAACAGCCTTCTATAAACGCTAGTCCAGTGCCAATACATGTACTAAGGTTTTAGGATGAGCATAAAATTAAAAGCAGCAAGTGCTCTTTCTGTGGTATATCAAGTAAAACAAAGTTATTTAGTAAATAGTTAAAAATAATAAATAGTTAAAACTAGAGGAAAAAAAATTATGTAAAAAACTCTCAGGAATTGAACTCATGACCTTCAGCATCATAATCCTGCAACAAGCCCACTAAGCTATAAAGCCTGAGCAGGAACATGTCCTACACAATTGATGTTATAAATGATTTGACAGTCATTTCTGATTATTTTTTGTTTAATTACATTGCAATCTGCTAATTTAAAAAAACTTCAGCATAATTAAAAAAAACATAAGGGCAGATCATGGATTTGTTTTAAAGTTCTGAGTGCAGATCCCCTATAATAACCCAATGCAAAGTCATCCACAAATACAATTTATAATTAGTGTTACTCTCCATCAAAAACATATCTCCACACTTTTATATAAATCACACTGCCTTAATCTTCTAGCTGAATACAAAGAGATCGTTTCTCCAGCTCTTCATTTTATGAGGAGATTGTGGCTGGAACGATCTGTCTCCTCTCACCTCTCACGGCAGCTCACGTAGATTCCTATCTGAAGCAATACATAGTGCTTGGAGACATCTAGTGGCCAAAGCTGGTATTGCAGCCAATTTAAAAACTGAAACTGCGTTAAATGCGACGAGACATCTCTAGGTATCGCGCTTGCTGCTGCTTATCTAGCGTCACAGCGCGTTAAATGTACCAAAAAAAGTGGCTGCATCTGTACATGCAACCAGTGGTGGACCAGCCAGCTATTATGTATTCCAACATAGATGTGCAAGGCCATTGTCACACTAGCAGGCCAAGATGCCCGTCAGCTGAAGTGTTTTCAAAAAACCACAGTGGAATTTGAATACACAAGCAATAGTAAATAAGCCAGCTATTGTGAATGCCACCCTTAGGGACAAGGTAACCAACTGCACTGGCACCTGAGACAAAAGTCAATTTTCATACATGCAACAACGGAGCACGTCAGTTGTTGAACTTGCAAAACCCTGGTCCACAAGCCAGCCTTATTGATAATAAGCAGTGGCATACAAGACCAAAAACAATGCATGTAAGGCAGAAGAAAAGGTTTGCTGTAAGCCAACATATGACCAACATCAGCTGCTGAATACCAATCAGCAACAAAATTAGCTATGGGCTGTGAAACTCAGAGCAAACACCAGCTGATGGTACAACCCATGCTAGATCCAACCAAATAGTCAATCATGCCTACTGCTGGTGTAACCAGAACCATACCTGCAAGGATTGCAGACAAGACAAAATCAATGGCTGTTGTCCTGCCAAGGATTGCCGCAAGGCAAACAGACATGCCCACCAAGGGCCACAGCAAGAATAGTAACCATGCCTTTTAGCCGCCACAGCCTGGCTGGTGACCTATGCACCATAGGTCACAGCCATGACTGGCAGCCACAAGCCCACAAGGACTATAATAAAAACTAGCGGCCACCTTAGCCAGGGGCCACAGAAAAGGCCAACAGCCCAAGAACCCTGGTAAAAGGCAAGCAAGCACCTAAGTTAAGGGCCATGAAAACAGGCCCGCAGCCATAATAACCCAGGTAAAAGGACAACCAAACAAATGTGCCAAGGGTAAAAGACCACATGAGCCAAAGGCTCATGCAACAGGCCAGCAGAACAAGGGCCCTTGTAAAAGGCCAGCAGACCCAGGAGTCGAGGACCATGGTAAAAAGCTATGGACCAAAACAAGGGCTCTAACCCAAGCCAAGGGCCATAATGAAAGCCAGAGGCCACACAAACCCAGCTCCCTGGTGAGATGCCGGAGGCCACACAAAGGGCCATAGACTACAAGCTGGCTTCAAGCATGTTAAGGTGCTAATAGACATAACAGTAAGTGCCCTTTAATCTACCAACAATTAAGGAAGGGAAACCTACAGTCACAAAAACTCAATAGATGTAGTATAACTACAACTGAGCTCCCAACAAAAGCCACCAGATGGGAATAGAATATCTAAGAGAAGGCCTACATCACACAAAAAGACACCATATAACTCGGAACACTGCCTGTTAAGTGTGGAAACATCATAGGAAAAAATGGGGCACAATGCTGCTACAGCAGAACAAACCCCTAGCCGGTCCTGGAAATACCAGGTGTAATAAGAGCACACTTGCCTACTGTGTCTGCACAGAGAACTCGGGCTCACAACCCTAAGACCTCAGATGACAACTATACAAGAAGTCAGAGGAATACAGGCACCTAACCAGATAATATGCGCTAGACAGTAGGAATAATCCAGACAGATCCTTGGTGGCAGACTGCTTCTAAGGAGCAGACTCAGGGGCGTAACTAAAGAGGAAGCAGAGCCTGCGGCTGCAGGTGGGCCCAAAAGGTATAGGGACCCATGAGGCCCAAATAAAGAGCAATTTCAATACGTATTGGTAAAAAAGCACAACCTCTGGATATGTTAGGGGCCCTAAAATGAATTTGCTGTGGGGCCCAATGACTCAGGTTACAGAACTGAGCAGACTCAATGTAAGGAAGGAAGGGGCTACCATACTGCTTCAGCAGTGCAAGCCTCCAGCCAACCCTGCAAGCACCCAGTGTAATAAAAGGCAAATATAACCTCTGTGTCTGCACAGAGGACAATAGAAACAACAGTAGCCAACTGAGGAGTATCTGCACCTTACCTGATAGCAATGAAAAGTCCGCAGGTTGGAAACTTCAGCTAGAACTCGGATAGGTTTCAGCGGAGGGACATAATTAGCTTATTAACATGCAGACTTAGTACCTTGTGTAACTGCATTTTGCACAGAGGACTCCAGCTCACAACATACGACTTCATATAATATAAGAAGGAACACAGGCAGCTTACCAGATAGCTCCGACTTGTCAGCAGGAATATCCAGTCCAGTGGAACACTGCTTGTTAAGAGCAGACTCATAAGAAAGGAAGGAGGTGCCATACTGCTTGAGCACATGAGCCAATATAACCACTGTGTGAGCCAAGAGGATGCAGGTTCACCCATACAAAACTTATATTAAACAGCAATAGCAAAGGGGCCAAAGGAACACCTGCACCGTACCAGATAGTGACTAGTTAGCTTGATGGAAACTCCAGCCAAAGCCCTGATAGCTTTCAGCTGAGGGACATATTAAGCATATTAACATGCAGACTTCCCAGTGAAATTAATGTTTCAAATACACGATGGATACTGAGAAATCAAAATCTCTGGATTCAGGTACCACACTGCTTAGGCAGAGGGATTCACCAGCCAGTACTAAGTGTAGCAAGAGCCAATACTGTATTTTGCACAGAGGACGCCAGCTCACAACATAAGACTTCAGATAATACAAGAAGTCAGGGGAACACAGGCACCTTACCAGATAGCTCAGGCTTGTTAGCAGGAATATCCAGGTGGAACACTGCTTGTTAAGAGCAGACTAATAAGAAGGAAGGAGGTGCCATATTGCTTGATCAGTGCAACCTCTAGCCCTTCCTGGAGGTGCCTTAGTAACATGAGCCAATATAACTTCTGTGTCTGCACAGAGAATGCAGGTTCACCCATACAAGGCTTAAAATATTAAACAGCAATAGCAACGGGGCGAGGCACACCTGCACCTTATCAGAGTGACTAATTAGCTGGATGGAAACTCCAGCCAAAGCCCCAATAGCTCTCAGCTGAGGGACATAATTAGCTAATTAGCATGCAGACTTCCCAGTGCACTACACACAGTAGATAATGAAGAATCATACTCACCAGCTTCAGGCACTTATAACTAGCCCATATGCATACCCACGGCCCTTTTGCAGAAGTTCTGTAGAGTTCTGTAAAGTCTCACATAACTTAAAAGAAAAGGGGAGTCCAAAATGCTCACAGGTAACAATGTGGGAAGCCCACACCTGTGTCTGTTCCCAAAAAAGCACTAGATTGAATCTTGTGCCTCGCTGGGCATATAGCAGGGGGGCTGTTTTAGCACAGGGCTAGGACCATGGGTATGCCCACACCTGCACTTCTTCCCAATAAGTGATAATTTACAGATTATGCGTCTTGAGGCATCAGGTAAATTCTTCTCCATTACCTGGGAATCATCCCTCTGTGTCCACACAGAGGTAAAAAATAAGCAAAAATAAATAAATAAATAAAAATACAGAAGAAAAAACAAAAGGCTCACAGGTAATGTGGGAAGCCCACAACTGTGTCTCTTCCCAAAAAGCACTAGATTGAATCTTGTGCCTCACTGGGCATATAGCAGGGGGGCTATTTTAGCACAGGGCTAGGACCATGGATATGCCCACACCTGCATTTCTTCCCAATAAGCGATAATTTACAGATTATGCGTCTTGAGGCATCAGGTAAATTCTTCTCCATTACCTGGGAATCATCCCTCTGTGTCTACACAGAGGTAAAAAATAAATAAATAAATAAACAAACAAAAACAAAAACAAAAACTGTGTTTGATTTCTCTCAAAATTCAACAAAAAATAAAAAGTGAGGAGGGAGATCCTACCTCCCTGTCCAGTAGGACAAAAATAACTGTGGTGAGGAGGAAGTCATGTGGTCTTATAGGTCATGATTCATTTTGATTGGCTATGTTATAGGTCCTACCTCCAGGTCTGGGAGGGGCAATGCCCTATGTGTACTGACATGGAGGGACGTAGAAGAAAAATCAAAGTTATTTCCGTTCTGTAAACCATAAAAACAGAAATTGCAAAAGGAAATGAAAACTGTAAAAGAAAATGTACTTAAAGAAACTATTCACCTAAACATTACAGGTCTCACTAAAAATATAAAACAATGTTCTAGTAGTATGTGCTACTGGATAAACAATTTTAAAGGAGAACTAAATGAATATGGCTAAAAATACCATATTTTATTTACTGAACTTATTGAACCAGCCCAAAGGTTCAGCATTTCTATAGCAGTAATGATCCAGGACTTCGGAGTTGTCAAAGGAGTTTCTCATCTTGAATTATATTTGCAACAGGAACATACTCAGTGGGCTCTGAGCAGCTGTTGAGAAGGATTGGACAATATGGCCCGCTCGCACACCCTGGCCTTCAGAAGAAGAAGCCTGGTGCCCGGTGTTGGAGGGATCGGCACCCACAAGTACACTGGCACTCACGGCAGATTCAAGCAGGGAGGTCCCCTTGTGTGTTTCATTGCAAAACAGCAACGTTTCGGGGCTGTACCCGTTTGTGAAGCATGCTGTTGCGAAGTCAAGCTGAGGGGGCTTAGCAAATCAAGCAGAAAATGAGGTTGGCCGGTAATATAAGCTGATATAACAAGCTGATTATTAAATTCTGATTCTTATTGTGCTGATTTCAGAGATGCCATACCATGATTTGCTAATCAGCTATATACTGTGACAATTATATAATATATATTCAGTATAATATGCATCAGTCCCTAAGTTCAGTAAGTGACAGCAGCACAGAGCATGTACATTAAATCAGCAGAAAAGAAGATGGGGAGCTACTGTCCATCCTACTTACAGTATATATCTGATCTGAACTTACATTACATCTGGAGGCCCTACTTTTAGTCATGTTGTCCCATTATGATCTACATCCATAAAACATTGTTAGCATTCTGTTACATGGAAAATATTACTTAAATATTGATTTATGAGAAAATTTATATTTCTGTAATTTAACAAACAACTATTTCTGATGTAACCTTAAACGGGTGGTTCACCTTTAAGGTAACATATTATGTTATAGAACGGCCAATTTTTAGAAACTTTTCAATTGGTTTTCATTATTTTATTTTTTTTAATATAGTTTTATAGTTATTTGCCTTTTTCTTCAGAATTTTTGCAGCTTATAAATGGGAGTTGCTGGCTCCCTTCTAAAATACAAATTCTCTGTAAGGCTACAAATGTATTGGTATTGTTACTTTTTATTACTGATCCTTCTATGCAGGCCTCTCTATTCAAATCAATGCATGGTTGCTAGGATAATTTGGACCCAAGTTACCAGATTAAGATGCAAATTGAAGAGCTACTGAATAAAAAGCTAAGGGGTCCGTTTACTAAAGCGCGGTAAAAATATGCGCACAAAATATAGACAAATTTGCTGCCAAATATGTTTCCGGCAGTTTACTAACCTGCGGTAAATATAAATTTGCACATTTCCTTGCGCAATATTATGTTTTCGCCATTTATCGCATTCGCTGAAAATAACGATACATACACATTAACGCCTGGTTTACTAAACAGCAAAATGTGCAAAAGAGTAAATTTACACAAGAATATGCGCAAAATTTTACCACCACCTATGTAGTGGCGTAAACGTATTTTTTCACCAGAAAATTCTCAAGGGGCAGGAAATATCCCATAATACTGTTTTTTTTTACCCATCATTCTTTGCTGACAGGAGAGAGATCTGTAGCTATTGCTGACAGGATGTTTTGGCTTCTGCTTCTATCTGGTGCAACAGCAGCAGTTTCAGCTCAGCATTATTGGCAGCAGCATCACAGTCCAAGGATTCGTCGGCCTCTACACTTTTTTGGTTTCAATGTGATTGGCTACATTAAACTGTGCATTTCTATGAAGCAAAGAGGTTGACTGGTATGATTTCTTGTTCATATGATTCTCTTGGGTTTATATGATGCAGACATGTTTGATTGGTGTTACTCTGATGATGTTGTTGGATGGTATAATCATCAGTCAATAAAGTTTATGAGTTTTTAAGATGCATTTCTGGCCATAAATGTCACAGTAAAAATTGCCATAATAACCACCATAAAACAAGACAATTTTATAGCATAAATATTATAGCACAAAAATTAATTTGTAGCCATAAAATTCGCAACTCGCTAAAATTACCGCAAACTTAAGCTGGTTCATTAACGTAGTTACCGCAAGTGATCGCAATGACTTCTGAGTGCATCGCTGTTTAGTAAACTTAGTCGCTGCGAATATTCTGGCGGAAAAATATTCTCCGCGATAACATGCGGACACGTAAAGTCAAATTTACCGCACTTTAGTAAACGGACCCCCTAAATAACTCAAAAACCTTCAATAATAAAAAATGAAAACAAACGACTCAGAATATCACTCTCTACATCATACTAAACGTTTTCTCAAAGGTGAACAACCCCTTTATCATAATAAATATGAATGTATGAAATAGGAGGGGGATTTAGACAAGCTTGTTGAAATTGTTTTGAGAGCTACTGATCACCAGCCAAAGGTCTACTGGTAGATCCTGATCTACCTTTTGGACACCACTGCTGTAGGGGACAAATTTCGTAGGATCCTACATATCTCATGGCGTTGCATTGCAGGATCAGATCAAATTTTGTTACTCGCAGTAAACTCCCAGGATATAAGGCAGCTACCCTAGACTAAAAATAAATGCACCTAGGATTTGGCACTTCTCTATATTAAAAACGTACATATGAAATGCTTATAACAGGTACCAAAAGTACAAGGCAAGGGCATCACAAATAATAAATACTACCATCTTACTATGATCACCTAGGCACAATTAGTGGAACTAGAGCCGTCCCATCCATAACAAAGGCAAACCTCTTTAAAGAAGTTAACATTTAAAATGCTTTTGGGTAATCCATGTATAGCTGCCAAGTTTACAAGGTAGGTTCTGTAAAACTTTTACCTCAAAGTGAGGTCTGGTAATAAGAGTCAGTAGAAATTTATGACCAAGCTTTGCAACTTAGTCTCCTATTTATAATTTAAAGGGAAAAATAATGGAAATGCAGAAAATGAAATAAAATATTAAGAATTCATTAGGAAGAATGCTAAACAGTGAAATCTTGTCATATAGCAGATGTATAAATAAAACATTCTTGATCTGTAATTTCTCAAATGGAAAAAACAAAAGAAAAAATTGTATAATTTTTAATTTATGATTTCATGCAAAGTGGCATAAAGTTAACTCTAGTTTTATACTGTATGTATGCACACATGCCAGGTTAGCAAATGAAGTTTATTGATGTACCGTCTTCATCCAAACCTAAGTGAAGGGAATGAGTGTATGAAGTTTACCAAATCTTACAAGGACTTAGAAAGTCAAAACCATTGGGGTGGGCAATTTTCATCATACTGAAATAAGAATCATTCTAAATATAATCAATTAAAGATTCTGTATTTTCGGAAACAATCAAGTTACTATTCACTATCTCCCACATCTGTTTCTCTTCATTCGTTTTTTCTGCAGGATTCCGGTGTCAGACTCTGAGGGACAGGTCTAATATAGCCTTGGGGGCGGCTCCTTTTGACTGGAAGATATATTAGAGCTCACTCTTTAAAATCAAAAGAAACCGTGTCTCTCTATATGCAGGATCTGTTAAAGGGGATCTGTCACCTTGACATAAAAAGCTGTAAAATGAAAGTCCTTTTCATATCAACATGAAATCCAAATTCTTTTTTTTATTAAAGCATTCATAGCTGTTGTAAACTCATTTAAAAATCTCAGCTGTCAAGCCTTAGGCATAGAAACGGGGCAGGCAAATACTTTTTGATTGACATGCCTAGTATTGCTTTGTGGGCGGCTCTTTTTGTCTAGACGATATATTAGAGCTCACTCTTTAAAATCACCAGAAACCGTGTCTGTTAGAGGCTGGGCAGACAATTACTTTCATTTTCCATTTAGAATTACTAGATGTCGCTGCTCTCCCCACATTCCCCCCACTCTCTTCACCATTTGATTGTGTAACTTGTGCATGGGGATGGACATCAGGTCCCCCATTCTGGTGCACAAACAAGATTCTGAGATGATACAAGGCTTGCCTTAATAACAGTGTCCACAAAATGGCTCCTGCCTGCTTGCTATAATTATTAATTCCCAGATGGAAGGAAACAAGATTAAAATATTTTTTACAGTGTAATTAAACAGAACAATGGGAAGGTAACGAGATAACAACTCCCTAACACAAGATAACAGCTCCCTGGAAGATCTAAGAACAGCACTTAATAGTAAAAGCAAAGTCCCGCTGAGACTGATTCAGTTACATTAAGTAGAAGAATTAACAGCCTGCCAGAAAGTAATTACATCCTAAAATGAAGGCACAAGTCACATGACTGGGGCAGCTGGGAAACTGACAAAATGTCTAGCCCCATGTCAGATTTCAAAATTGAATTGAATTGAATTTCTCTTTTGAGAAATGGATTTCAGTGCATAATTCTGCTGGAGCAGCACTATTAACTGATGTGTTTTGGAAAAAACATATTTTTCCAAGACAGTATCCATTTAAGTCTACTACAAAATCCTTTCAACATTAAATAAACCCAATAGGCTGGCCTCCAATAAGGATTAATTATATCTGAGTTGGGATCAAGTACAAGGTACTGTTTAACTATTATAAAGAAAAGGGAAATCATTTTAAAAAATTTGGATTATTGGATTTCTGGATAATCGGTTTCCGGATAAAGGATCCGATACCTGTACCAGAGAGACCTACAAACATCGGACTAGTCATAACTGCCCACAATCATGAAAGCCAAGTCTGTCAATCTAAAATACATGCAATTTAAAAAAAATGTTCTTTATTACCCAGAGTAAAAGTTAAATCTTTTTAGGAAACTGCCAAGAAATACATTTTGATTTGTCCTATTTTAAAACCACAGATTGACTTGTCACAATTCTCGGCTACTGCATTGCCCTGAAGGTGTCCGTCTACATTCAAACAGGTCTGTGCATTGTCTCTCTATGGGGCATTGTAATGGTTTGCATTTAATAGGCAATTAGATATAGGTAATGACTTTGATTGTGGCTCCAAGCTTTCAACATATTTTTTATTTTATACATTAAAAATTATAGTATTTTTCCCACAGTTGTTCTACAGCTAACTTCCAAAATAAATTAGAGACACAATAAATTAGTGATAAAAGAAATAGTGAAAGTGTTTTCTCCTGGGGGTGGTTCTGAGATAATTATAAGTTAAATATTTCACAAAATGAAGTCTCCTGTAAGGGAAAATACCCACCTTGCAGCAATAAACATTTTTAGTTAAGTTTTCCCCAATAGTCCAGCCCCACAGGGGCAGAAGCCAACACCAGACCAGCAAGAAAATAGATCTAAAACTAATTTTTTTTGTATTCAGGACCCTCCTCACTATTATAAGTAAAAGAAATAATTAAAATAAGACTGAACATGTACATTATATACATGAATAAAATGCTTCAATTTCAATATCCTTGACGTTTCTCCTGATAAAAAATCTTCAAATGTTCCAAACAAAGCAAAGCATAAATCCAGTGAACTGTAGAAGTCTTTATTCATTTTTATATTATTAGATTTATTCTTTGATCTCCCAGCCAGTCCCTGTTCTCTGTGTTAGAATAATCATGGTGATTTGACTGGAGTCAAATTCTAAAAGCAAACGACGATAAAGGATGCTGTATTTAATAGGAACCTGCTGCTAAGACTCAGTGCTAACAACTGAGGAAAATGGCACAGCTTTTGATATGTAAAACCAGCAACCTTAGAGCAATTATCAAACTCTTTAAAACAGTAGACAGATGGGATTAGTTGCTGCTGCCTGAGTACTGAAGGAAACCTTGCAAGGAATTACAGCTAATTCTTCTGCCTGCATCAGGTACTTATCTGGAATCTCTGTAAGTCGCTAGAATTGGACACAAGCTGGGTGAGCAGCACCACTAGAACTTTGTTTCACCTTGAGATCCTCCTGTAGAAAGCTCTATAAAGACTACGGGCAGATTTACTAAAGGGCAATTGTCGCCAGCGACAACTTTGCACACATCGCACCACTTCGCCAGGCGCAAATTTGCTACCACTACGCTAATTCACTTATATGCAAAGATTTATAGCACATGAAAGATAATGTATATACAGCTGTGTTCAGAATGACGGCAGTGTTTTTTAAACAGTGACTAAAGCTCAAAATCCTTATAATAGATTTTATTTCAATACATGCAAAAGCATTGGGAACACTGCACATCCTATTTCAAATCAAAACATGATGTTATTCCTTTAAAGAAAGTGAAAAAAAGGGAATATTATGCTGTTCCAAAAAATAGTAGTGTCTGCATTCTTCTTTACAAACTAAAAGATTCACTGTATGAGTCATAAATAGGCCCAACATCATAGTATGAGTAGTGATGGGCGAATTAGCGCCGTTTCGCTTTGCCGAAAAATTCTTGAATTCTGCGCGAAATTCGCGAAACGGCGAAAAATTCGCGAAACGGCGCTGGCGTCTCGGTTTTGACGCCGGCACCCATTTTTTCGACGCCGGCACCCGTTTTTGACACTGGCGTTTTTTCGAAAAAAAAAATTTTGACGCCGGCGAATTTTTTCCGCGAATTTTCACGGGCGTTTCGCGAATTTATTCGCTGGCGGCAAATCGCGCAAATTCACCGCGAATTCGTGCCTGGCGAATAAATTCGCCCATCACTAAGTATGAGAACCATTTCCATGATATGATGATGCTCCACTGTCTTCACACTGTACTGTGGCTTGAATTCAGTGTTTGGAGATCTGACAAACTGTCTGTGGCAGTTGGGTGCCGGCACAGCTCGTGTAATAGGTAAATAATGCCTGCGAGCAAAAAGCCCAAAAGGATAAATGTAGTCACGACAGAGGTTCACACTCACAGGTCTTATGAAGAAATAAGAGTGTTTATTTGGCAAAAAACAGCTAACGTTTCGGCTAGCTCCCTGGCCTTTCTCAGTGCAATGACAAACTGAATACAAATATAGTATTCTACTAACGAGTATACATTTGGACACCTTTTACGGATCAATCCTCTCCAATTACACATTTTATCCGGGGTACAAACACCCGGGTAACATCCTGATGCGGTGAGTATACAGTTGGTCAATAAAGTGTAGAAAATTCTATGTATACGATCTGGTTAAACTATTTGTCCATAGGGGTTCTCCCCAAGTGATACATTTCACTTCGACCCTTAGTAAATCTGCCCCTAAGAGTTTGGTGGGAACTTGCTATATTTGAAAAATATATATCATTAGATATGATCCCTAGAGGGTGAAGAATTAAGACATTTCCCATATCTTTGAGTGAAGATGATGAATTTATGGCCAAATGGAACACTGTTTTTTCAGACTATTCCCTAAAATTGATGGGCTTGATAGTTGAAAAAAAGAGTGAGATGCATATAGAACTGAAGAAAGAACGCCTTACGAATAGAGGTGGATGCCCACAAGGAACATGTAGATTTTATGACTCTAAATAAACAGATGGAAACAAAAATCAAATGGATATTAAAACTAAAAAATACAATAGAGACAAACATGATTATGAAAAAAACAGTTAATGGATGGTCCAGAGTTAACAGATACAATTATAGCAGTACACCTAAACATTCTATCAGGGATGAGCGAATTTTTTCACCTTGTTTTGCCGCAAAAATGACGCCCATAGACTTGTATGGCGTCGTGCATCAAAAAAAAAAACGACACACACCAAAGATCTCCACATACTTTCTTGAGGACAGGAAAACCTTAACAGCAGAGATCCCAGGAGAGGAGAACGACACAAGAATGTCACAAAAATACACCCTATGAGAGAGACAAAAGAACAGACGATACTGCATCTATCAAAAAGGACACTAACAAATACGGAAAAAAGACTACTTCAGTTAGGTCTATCTTTTTTTGCTGCACAGAAAACCTGTAGTATTGTAAACCTTATTGAGCTCCAGAGAGAAAACAACTCTGAGGTGGTGTGAGGATCTCCCTGGTTTTGAACCAGGGACCTGTTGTGTTCCAGGCACTGCTCCTCCTGCTTGAGCCACAGGAGGCGATGTGGTGACGGCCTGGCACTGAAAAGATGAGTGCTGCCTCCAGGTCAGCCTTTCTCAGTACACGTCCCCAATCTAGCTGAGGGCAATTACTCATTTGAGGGCTACTTAAACCTGATTCCCCAACACCCTGTGCTGGCTTATTGGCCCTACCGCTAACTTCAAGCCTTGTGACCGTGATATCCTGATCGTGTTCCTGATCCTGTTTTGGTTTCTTCTCTTGTTCCTGAAATCATTAACCTGGTAATTTTGTCTTGTTCCTGCCTTGTTTTTTTCCATGCCCTGTTTCTTTTCTGCTCCCTGTTACTCAGGGGAGTTTTGGATCTCCTGGTATTGACCTCAACCTGTTTTTTGACTTTGTATGAACTCTGCCAGCCTTGACCTTTGGACTGTCCCTCAACTGTTTGTCTTGAATTTCAGCCTGAATCTGGACTTGTGTTTTTGCTGCTTTTTTTAAGTTTCTGCAAAGGTCTGTGCACATTTTTGTTTAATAAACACCTTAGTTATAAAGTTATAAAGCACATAGGCTCCTATCCGTGAATCCTTACAAGTGGGTAGAGTAGGTGCGAATCTCAAACTGGAGGCTAGAAAATTTAGGCCTAATTCTGATTTGTTTTTCTGATTCATTTAAGAGATGATACCGTAAAAACATTTGAAAAACAGATAGAAAAAGAACTCACCAAACTTAAACTCTCTACTAATATACACAATAATAAAAAATACAATTTAACCTATGCAGAAATTAGATATGGATAAACTACAAAATGATGAGGATATTGTAAATCAACCTGCGGATAAAGGGGGAGCTATAGTGGTTATGAAAAGGACAGACTATATAAGTGAAGCACTGCACCAACTAAAAGATGAATCCACTGATACTCACCTTAGCAGTAACCAAACTAAAAAATTCCAAGGTGTACTTTTCCAGTTGATAGATTGGGCAAAAGAAAGGTCCCTTATTACATCTGCTACAGAAAATCATTTAACAGTACAATCACCAATTTGCCCTATATTTTATCATCTGCCTAAAATCCATAAAACTGAACGTCCCCCTCTAGGCAGACCCATCATTGCAGGTATGGGATCCCTAGGGGAACCACTTTCCAAACTTGTAGATTATTTTCTACAACCACTAGTCATTAGGCTTCCTGAATATATACGAGATTTCACATCTAATTACTCAATTGCAAAGTTGTCATTGGGAGCCCTCCCACATTCTTTGGGTACTGAGGCCATAGCTTATCATCTGTACAAATATAGCTCATATTCAACATCATTGAAAGAGTTTTTACTAAGTGCTATACATTACCTTCTAACACACAACTTCTTCCTTTTTGATAAAGATTTCTATGTACAGAAATGTGGCACTGCCATGGGGGCAAAATTCGCTCCTTCCTTTGCCAACCTGTACATGGGGTAGTGGTTGGAGTAATTGTTTTTAACTTTGAAAACCCATTTAAATGCAACATTTACTTTTATGCACAATTTATTGAGTTATTGATGATATTATACTTATTTGGACTGGCAGGGAGAACATTTTTAATTACTTTGTCACATATCTCAATAACAACGGTCTTAAACTTAAATATCTTATTGCAAGAATGCTACATCATATGAACATACCACAACAACATCCTTATATAGGAAAGAATACACTGGTAACACAATATTAAGAGCAACATCTGGTCATCCACCCCACCTCATTCAAAATATAGCAGCAGGACAATTTTTGAAATTGAGGCTTTTATGCTCAGACCAGGATGACTTTGTAAAACTGTCATGTGATTGCTTTATAACTCGGGGGTTATGAAATGCCCACCTTACTGAGAGCGTTCAAAAGAGGACTATTTACCCCCCGTGACACACTGGTCAATAAATACAAATCAGGTACAAAAATGACTAAGAGTAAGACAAAAGATCCAGATATTACCACATGCATACTAACCTATAGTTGTCAATATCAGGATGTTGATAACATTATAAAAAGAAATCTAACTATTATAAAAACAGATCCTGTCCTGTATGATATTTACAAAGATAATGCCAGTTTGTTTCCAGAAGGCCTAGAACGCTAAGACATGTGCTATCTCCCTGCAGAATTGTTAAAGTACAGAAATATACATGGTTGGAATACAAGGGCTCCTTCAAATGTGGAGCAAGTAAGTGGATCACATGTGATTCTATCACCATAATCAATACCTTTACATCCCATACTACTGGGGAAAAATATAAAGTAAATCAATACATAAATTGTAATACCCACCATGTTGTTTATCTCATTACATGCCGAAAATGTGGCGTACAGTACAGTATGTTGCTCAAACAAGTAGGACTCTAAAAGAAAGAGCAAGAGAACACATATAAAATTGACACAAGGGTAGTTACACATTTTTTTGGAATGCAAAAATGGTAACTTAGATTTCTTCACTATTCAGGGCATTCAAAGAATAATGCCTGATCACAGAGGAGGTGACCGTACAAAACAACTATTATACTTGGAAACCAAGTGGATCTTTGTCCTAGCCACTAGGTTCCCTATGGGTTTAAATAGCGACTACGATGTATCCTGTTACTTTGAAAACACTGCGCAGCATCTGTTTTCATTGAAGCTTTTCCCTAGCATCTGTTTTTATTGAATCTTTAGCTAGCCACTTCAAAGTTTCCATATTATTTATGTAGCTTTAGCACATTGTTTTATAGGTCTAAATATTACATGTATATGGATGTATTATCTAGATAGCTTATTCATATTTAAAAACATTTGATAAGTGTACCTGAATTGTATGTATACCACATATATATTTTCTATACTTTTTTTATATCCTCAGTGTCACTTTAAACTCAAGTGCACCAATATGTCGTCACTTTAAATTCATATGTGGTGTACCAATATGGCTCCTAATTGGAATCAAGGTTGTAACCTGTAAACCACACCTATGTAAGCTGAATAGTGATAAGTACACTTGGGTAAAGTTTCTGGATTGGTGCAATGTTTTGTTTGGTGCACTTTTGTTTAAATATTTGAAGCATGGCTCTGTAAAGATAGCCTATCATTAAGTGTTTATGACACGAAACATGTAAGGCTGCGGACACAATAAACTCTTTACTCTGGATTTATCTGCCTGGTGGAAGTTTTCCTTTATTGAGTGCCTGCTCCAAAGGTTTTTTTCAGTTTGTCTGCTCCCCGTGCTTAAGGACTCAGGGCGGTGCACCTGGGCCTCTTCCCTTATGTGGTGAGTAATCACTCTCTACTTAGACACCCTAAACTCCAGATTTATTATTTACAACCATTTAAAGCCCCAGTGGCAGGAAAGAACAAGTGGTGACGACACTAAGGGGCATATTTATCAAGGATCGGATTTCAAAGTAAAAAAACATCGAAATTCGACCATCAAATTTGAGTACTTCGATAGTCTAAGTATTTTTTCCAGTGAAACCGGTCATATACGATCAAAGTACGATCAAAGTAAAATTGTACGATCGAACAATTTAACCCTTCGAAGGATTTTTCAAAAAAGAACTTCTCACCACTTGCCCGAAAGCCTCAACCTTTTAGGAGGTCCCCCATAGGCTAAACAGCAATTCAGCAGGTTTAAGGTGGCGTAGTGTTGAAGTTTTTTAAAGAGACAGTACTTCAATTTTCGAGTGGTCGAATTTTCAAAGGTTTTTCAATTCTAATCGAAGTCGAATTTGGCCTATTTGATGGGTGAAGTACACAAAAATTACTTCGAAATTTGAAGTTTTTTAATTCGAAAATTCACTTCGACCTTTGATACATCTGCCCTTAAATATTGCTGATATGAACCGGAATACAAAAATATGTATAAGAAACCCACAACCAAAAACAAAAGCATGTAACCATAATATACATTGGTATGCAGTAGATCACAGGAAAATTTGACACTGTTACTGTTTGTGTCACAATAAGTAAATTACAAAGTATCATTGTATCACATTGCACATTGTGTCAGATTAAGCAATCACATTCAAAAGTAACAGTTTTTTTATTTACAGTGTGTCCATGTGTGTGTATGAAAAGAACTGTCACATGGGACATTTGTAAAATGCTGTATGTATATATATATATATATATATATATATATATATATATATATATATATATATATATATATATATACACACATACATGGACATATATATATATATATATATATATATATATATATATATATATATATATATATATATATACAGACACACACACACTCCTTAAGCGTTCACACTTCTTCCTCGTTCCTATTCGGGGTGCACAATCAATTTCCAGCATACATTCAATTTTTGGAATAATTTATTCCTGGATCAGCACTCCCATTTTTGTGGAATAATGTACTTTATTTATACACACTAAATTATGTGTGTAATTATAAATAAAGGACATTATTTCTTAAAAAATGGGAGTGCTGATCCAGGAATAAATTATTCCAAAAATGTAATATATATATATATATATATACACACACACACATACGCATACACAATTAATTCAAATCAGTCTATTCATTAGAATTAATTCAAACAGAAAACTAGCAACTTGGAGCAGATTTTGCCAGATAATTATACTTAACAGAGAACATTTGTTTTATTTATTACCCCAGTAATTTGGTTTGGTTGATTGTTTTAAAAATTAGTGTAACATTTATCAACAGAAAAGCATCTAATTACCCTAACACTGTGCATTGTCAAGTCTTATTAAGTAATTTTACAACCTCAAATGAGATGCCAGCAAAAGCTCAAGACAGCATTTTTATTGAAATATAACTATTCAAAAGGATTCCAAAGCCTAAATTAAATGGATCAGTATTCAGAATTCACTCTTCAACCCCACATGTGAATTGCCTGACAGACTATGCCTAAGTTTTCAGCATAAAATTTTCTTTTAAAAATATCAATATTGTGTCAGTTGACTAGAAATGACTCTGATTACCATATTAAAGCAATTTAATCGGTAAAAGATACAACTTACTTAGTAAGCACTTTAACAAGAACAATTTACTGTAAATTAATAAGTACAACTTTAAAATCAATATCAGGAAAAATACTGTTGTTTTCAAGTATGTGTTCTTAAAAAATGGCTGCATGGCTACGTTTTGCTGCAGAGGAAGGGAAGATGTAAATAAATATGTGGAGAGAAAGTTGATGGGAAGAGTTCATTCACCCCCTCCCGCTTCGTTCCTGCATAGTCCAGTTTTTTTTAAAAAAAAAAGTGTTGCAGTGGAGCTCACGGGGGTGAAACCTTCTGTATATTCCGATACCTTCGCTAATGGGCTGTCATTTTCTCACATGTGCAGTTGTTTGCTATACGCATCTACTGTGCATGCGTCGGAACGCTCAATAAATAGCCAAAGGGAAGAAGAGGATACAAGGATAGTGTTTGTGAGCTCTGCTGTGCTATGCTTCATGGGGAAGTCTGTGAGACTTTCTACAACACTTAGGGGCAGATTTATCAAGGGTCGAATTTCGAATTTGAAAAACTTCAAAATTCGAATTCAAAAAGACCAACCGAAACTAAATCAAAGGTTTTTTTTGGCCGAATAGGTCCATTTTTGATCGAATAGTTCAGTTTTTGATTGAATTTGAATCGTACGATTCGAAGTTTTTCCCAAAAAAAAAAAACTTTGATTTTTCAAAGTCCACCAATTGACTCCAAATAGGAGGCCCCCCATAGGCTAAAACAGCAATTCATCGGTTTTATATGGTGAATGGTTGAAGTCAAATTTTAAGAGACAGTACATGATAAATTTTCGAGTTTTCAAATTTTTTTCAAATTCAAATCGAATTTGGAGTATTCGGTAGTTGAAGTACACAATTAGCTCAAAATTCGATTTTGATTTTTTGAATTTTCACTTGGACCTTTGATAAATCTGCCCTTTATAGTGGACTATGCAGGGAAGAAGCGGGGAGGGGTGAATGGGGGCTATTAGATGGAGACTCTCTTTAGGAGGAGGGTTTAGTTCTCTTTTAATGAGATGTGAGTTGAGAAAATGTACTCACAACTTCATAAAATGGAGAAAGTTTGTACTAAGTGGAGGGAGTTTATGTTGGGCATGGGGCAGTACTGTTTAGGTAAGGGAAAGTGTACCCTGTCACAGAATTGTGGAGGAGTTGAAATGGGTGTTGTGAGGCATTACTGGCTGGAGGGACAAAGGAATTGTTTTAATAATGAGATAAAATTTCCCCCACAGGTTTTGCAGCAAAAAAGCTGCAAATTCAATCTTTTTGGACCAATTCGGTAGCTTTTATGCCAGTGTATGGGCAGGGCCGGATTTACATAGTGGGTGCCCCTAGGCCCACTACCGTTCATCACCCCTGTCCCGTCCAGGGGGACAGGAGCAATGGGGATTGGCGCAAGGGAAATTAAAAAAATTATTGTATCTCCAGCGCATCCCCAGTGTTTTTGATCCAATATGGGTGTGGTTGGGCAGCATGCCACCCCCTAAAATCTTGCCGGCCTAGGTGGCCTTTCCACAAATCCGGGCCTGTGTTTGGGGCCCTCTGAAAAGCCTGCACCGCGACCAATATCTGGCCAAATATTTACCAGCTATCCATCAGGCAGGACCTAATCGACTTGTTGATGCAGTCCTCGCCCTGATGGCCTTCATTTACAATTGTAGCGATTAGTGATGGCCGAATTTGGGACGTTTCGCTTTGTTGAAAAATTTGTGAATTTCTAACGAAATTTGCAAAACAGTGAAAAATTTGCCAAACGGTGCCGGCGTCTTTTTTTTTTTTGGACGCTGGCTCATATTCACTGTCGGCGGGAATATCGCTCCTGGCGAATAAATTCGCCCATCACTAGTAGCGATCTGATCTTTTGGCTCTCGGATCCACCTGAAGGGCACATCGAGCGAGAACTCACTGCTTGGTGACCTCACCAAATGAAGAGATTTTTAAATATTTGACCAGCTTTAGGCTGGACTACAGGGAGTTTGTACTGTTTATAGGGAATAATGTATTGTCATGGATTATTTGAAGTATTTGAACATCTATGATCTTATTTTTCATTTCTGGCAGCACACTAATTTTACGATGCCTTGGACCTAAAGTTTTCCAGATAAGAAGCATTTCTAAACCGTGGATCATTATGCCTCTAGGCTACCTTTATTATTATTCATACAGAGTAAAGTACAAGACCATGATTTATATATACAGACAAAGCAATTCACCAAAATCAAATCACAGTTACAATTGAATATTGTAAAAAGACATTAGAGGGAGGGCCATGCTTGCGAGAGCTTACAAGAGGGAGAAGATGTGAGACATGAGGGAAACCAGTGTGATTGATCCTATTGTGTAATGGTAAATACAGAATGAATACCAATATTTAGTTGGTGTTTGAACAGTAAGAAGGGCAGGTTGTCAGGGTTTAGGTTATATGCTGGAATGAAAGGGTGTGTTTTAATTGGCTGTTTAAGGAATGGAGGCTCTGAGAGTGTCTAATGGGCAGAGCATTTCAGGTGCTTGTTAAAGGAACAGTAATGCCAAAAAAATTAACACGTGTTCAAGAAATTAAAATATAATGTACTATGTTGCTGCACTGGTACAACCGGTGTGTTAGTTTCAGAAACTCTTCTATAGTTTATGTAAACAAGCTGCTGTGTAGCCATGGGAGCAGCCATTTAAAGGGGACCCGTCACCCACAAATATTATTCAAAATCCTATTTTATCACATTAGTCAAGCAAAATGAACTTTAATTACACTATATAAATTATTTGAATCGTGCTTCCTTCAGTCTGGAATTTCAAAATTATAACAAGCAGGCAGCAGCTATTTTGTGCACACTGCCTTGGATCATCTCAGAATCTTGTTTGTGCACCAGAATGGGGGACCTGATGTCCATCCCCATGCCCTGGTTACACAATTAAATGGTTAAGAGAACAGGGGAATGTGTGGAGAGCAGTGACATCTACGATGGGCTGCCCATGGCATAGAGGAGTGGCAGACAATATTTGATTGACAGCTGAGATTTTTAAAAGAGTTTACAACAGCTATGAATGCTTTAATAAAAAATAGAAAGTCTGGGTGACAGGTCCACTTTAAAGCTTAAAAAGGAGAAAAGGCACAGGATACACAGTAGATAGCAGATAAGCTCTGTAGTATACAATGGGATTCTTTAGAACTTGTGTTATCTACTGTGTATCCTGTGCTTGATTGGCAGCCCCCATGGCTACACAGCAGCGTGTTTATACTATAGTAGAGTTTTGAAGAAAACATGCCAGTTTTGGCAGTGCAGGGCAACACTACATGATGCTGTTATTCCTTTGAAACACTTTTTATTTGGTGTTACTGTTCCTTTAACATTGCAATCCTAGAAAGTCTGAGTTGCCATCACATGGATTTATAATAGCAGAATTTTTGAGGATACTTTGAAAATGGCATTACCCTATTTCGGAGCTTTCTAGATATAGGATTTCCAAATAATAATTCCCATACCCGCATAAGGGTGGTGGCAGACCAGGCTACTGGGGGAGATTAGTCGCCCAGCGACAAATCGCCTCTTCTTCAGGTGACTAATCTCTCCTAAATGCTTTCCCGCCAGCTAGAACGTAAATCGCCAGCAGGATGGCACACGGATCGCTTCAGCTTTCCGAAGTCGCCCGAAGTTTCTTCGTAAGGCAACTTCGGAAAACAAAATGTTCTGAGTGCCATCCCACTGGCTGATATTCTAAAACAGGGTTTTAACCTAAATATGTAGGGGCTCATTTATGAAATAAGTGTTTAATCTATTTGGTCTTAAAACAAATGCCTGGTAGAAGATAGGTCTTCGATAGTGGAAAGGGCAATATAGACAATGTGGAAGAACATCCCCAAATTATCCCCAAAACCATCTCCTGTTAAGTGTAGGATGTAGCTTGTTTCATAAAATTCAACCAAGCAGTGAATTATTTCCAAATTTCCTCCAGTATATGAATAAGTCAAAGTATGCAAATAAGCAAGATTTCTTAGACTGAATAATAAATGATAATGTATTTTGCTGAACATGTGCAAATGTATACACGTCTATAAATGTGACCTTTACAAAGCTGAATCTTCTTGAGTCTGATCTGTAAGCACATCGCAACATAGCTGTGTACTACTGGAGTCTTTTATTCGGCATTTGCGTAGTGTTTTTCTCTTTTATACTGTGGCCCACACACTGTGTAAGTGCCGCCTGCTCAAGGTAGCATTTAGAGGAAAACAAATGGACTATAAATTAAGTCTCTGTTGAATAAATGAAAACTATACTGCAAGAGATCTGAAACGCTGTAAAATCAGCAGCTGCCTCAGTTCTCTCCAGCAAAAGTCTGCAAAACTTTCTTTAGAAGAACGATTGTTATGCTCTATTTGTTTTCTAAAGTTAAAATATATCAATGCAGCCTCACTGGAATATTCTTGGTGCAATAAATTACTGCCATATCATAATACTGTCAAGCTCTGGCAAAACAATTTTGCTGTATAGTGCGCCTCTGGGGCTACTTCCCACAGAAAAGAAATGGTTAAACGTGAATCAGATTATTATTCGATATTTTCAAGAACCTTGTATCCTCACGCTCAGGAGCGTAACTATAGAGAAAGCAGACCCAGGAGGTATAGGGGCCCCATGAGGCTCTAATTCATTTAAAAATCAATACATATTGGTAAAACAACCTCCTGGATATGCTGGGGGCCTTAAAATTTATTTTGCTGTGGGGCCCAGTAACATCTAGTTACGCCACTGCCCATGCTACTAATCTGGGGGAAATGTATCAGTCATAAACTGTATTTCAAATTATATTTGTAACTTTGGAGATCTGTGATTACATAGATGTAGTGATGGGTGAATAAATGTGCCAGGAGTGAATCTGCAGCAAATTTTCACGAATAAATTCACAAAAGTTCAGCAAAAATTCGCTGACGAGAAATCTGCCACATCAAATAAATTTGGGCGCACATCAGCTTAGTCGCGTGCATAAAAATTGTCACTCGTCAATGCACTTGGACCAAATAGGCGCATGTATAAAAATAGTCGCGGACGTCAAAATTAAATAATTTTGACGCCCATTGACTTCATTTAGCTAATTTTTCGCCGAGACCTTGATCTCAACAGCATCTGATCCAATCAGAAGCAGGGATCCATCCCAAATGTCAATTTGCACTCTGGTGAGCCAAAAACCCTAAAAAGAAAAGCCTTAGGGGTTAATTACTAAACTCTGAATGCCAAAAACCAAAACAATTCGTGTTTTTTGGTATAAAATCTAAATTTTTAGTGGAAAAATAAATTCACATTATAAGTCAATGGGAGAAGTTCCAAAGATTTTTTTGATCTGTGCTGGGTTTTGTGCAGTAAAATGTAATCCAAAGTTTTTTGGGTTTTCAGGCAAAAATCATAAAAAATAGGGGTTTCCGGTTGGAAATTCCGATAAATTCGTATATTTCACAATTTTTTCAGATTTATTCCCGCAAACAAATTTTTCGGGAAAGTGTATTGATAAATAAGTCGAAAAAACCTGTGCGGATTCAATATCAAATTGTCCTTATAGTGATTATCCGTGTGTTTAGTGCTTCTCAACGAGACGCAGTCCCCATGCCAGATTGCAAAAGATTCCAAGTAAACCAAAGAATAGCCGGAGAGCACACCTTTAAGTATTAAAAGGTTTCCATTTTTATTTCGCAGACAATCCTGCACAACCTGTGCGGATTTGGTCAGAATTTTTTCAGAAAATATTGAGATATATTCAGATAAATAACCCCCTTATAGTCGCTGACTAACTCAGAGTTAGAGAGCTGAAAAGCATGAAGTTGTGTTCTGTTCTGTTGGACATCCAATCACTCCAGCCTTTATACATTACATTTTTGGCTAACTATATTCGAAAAAAAATTATTATGCACAGCCTATCTATTTATCCAGTTTTTATTTTTACACTGAACTGAACCTTTAACATGGGGCAAATATCACTAAGTTTTCTTACTAAATTGAGCTGCTAGTTTCAGATGCAAAGGGAAAATTATGTTAGGAGCCACGGGGGGGGAAGATGAAGGGGAAAAAACAGAAAAGTGGGAAACACTACAGAAGCTTTATAATCTAAAGCAAACAAATCCATCTTTCTTCAGTGGATTTAGTTATACTTTTGGATTTCTAGTCCCATTATAAACCAATGGGAGCCTGAACTAATTCTCTGCTGGAAAGGAATTGCCTGAACACAAAAAAGTCAGCAAACTGTTAAATCAGCTGATAACTGTTTTTACAAGATTAATGGCAATATCAATGTGCATCTGTATTCTAAAGACTCAGGGCTTTCATTTATTCTACTTACAGCAAGAAGAGAAGTTGAGTTAAGTATGGTTGGTTCAAAAGAAAAAGACAATGGACTATTTTATGTCCTGTAAAACATTTATGGCATTTTCAATCAAGATAACTGGTCAATGGACTTTTCTGCCCTATAAGCAAGTTTACTTCATTTGGTGAAATTGAGGAACTGCAAAACAATTTCATTACATAGTAGATAAGCAGCTTCTTCCCGCAGAAGATTAAAGTTTATTGGGTTTGATGGATCAACCACTTCTGTTACTTCATTATTACAGTCCAAAATTTCAGGGAGCTCAACATTTGCATACGGCGGGAAGTTAAAGTTGAATGGACGTATATGTTGCAGTAAATACATTACACTACAACCTTAATAAAATCAAATAAAGTTGTTATATTGCCCTTCACATGAGCCCAGTGTATAGTTTATGTGCCATATGTTAGTAAATGTAGGGGGGAAGCCGGTTACCCCAAAAACAATTTACGCTCTTTTTCAGCCTATCACCCTGAAAAAAGGAAAATACGCTAGCGTTTTTTGGGACTTAGAAAAATTTTCAACTATTTTTTGAGGAACTCCTATCTACTCTAATGCACTTCGCCTGGTCTGAGGTGATGAAGGCAAGTCTGGCGCAAGAGGTAACGTTCATTTAAATCTGCATCTTAGTGAATTTGCGTAGTTACGTCCATTCGCCAGAGTGCAAATTCGCCAGGCGTTAGGGAGCGAAGTACCACTAGAGTCTATCTGCTTATTTCCCTTGTTGCCAGTGGTGTAAACAATGTCCCCAACAGAACCAAGGGGTTCCTGACACCAGGGTCTGAAGGGACCTTCCAGCACCTCCCTATCTGCTAGCTGCAGCTCCCCAGCAGAGGAGGTAGAGAGTGAGAGACAATCAGAGTTGATATAGGGAAAGGTGTAGTATTCAGCTTGGTAAGATCATGCTTACAATCTATTTATGCAGTGTTTGGTGGGTTTTTTCTGCAGTCATCTTACTTGTAAGTCTGAGGTTAATGGAGTGCTTACTGGCCGTTGGTTTAATTGGTCTTCCTGGAATTTCTGGGTTCAGTTGAGTCAGCTATGATGGTTTTAGGCACAGTTTGCTGACAACATTCTCTGTTGGCATTTCAGTGTAAATGTGACTTCCGATCAAACTAGATCCTTTCATGTGATAATTCTGCATTTATGGGTTTTACACAAAGGAGCAATCTCTGCGGCTCTGTGTTAATTTATCTTTCTGTTGTCCTTGAAATAATATCCATTCTACAAAAAGCTAAAAATGGTCTCCATCAGGAAGCTCTTAGCAAGCTAATCATCTATATAACTGTAACAGATGCAGCCTCTTAATATTGCATTTCAGGTCTATTTGTGATTGGCAAAAAAAATGAAAACTCCCACAAGTCAGCTCAGGGTTCACATGACTTTCTTATACATACTGTAACTTGGTGTTTGCGTGCAAGTGCGTACTTATACAAATATATACTGTATATATGTACACACGTATGTCTATCCTTTGGCACAGCTGAAAATGCCACTTGAAAGACTATTAAGTACAAACAGCTGCCATTGCTCGGAGGTCTGCTGTGATGCAAGAGTGAAATGTTATGATCTCCTTTACTGGCAATGATGTGGAACTGATAGGAATTTATATGAATAGTGTTTAGCAACATGGTTTTCTGTTATGAAAGATGTTAGTTGCAATAAGAAATAAAAGAAGCACAAAGTGTTGCTATTGTGTTAGCATAAGAGATAATTTAGGCAAGTCATATATAGTATCAGAGGGTGCCACATCTGTATAAATAAGGAGCAGGTTAAATAGAGCTTGTTTGCCAATCGTACTGTATTGAGGATGCCATAAGATCAGTTACATAGTTACATAGTTACATAGTTAAATCGGGTTGAAAAAAGACAAAGTCCATCAAGTTCAACACCTCCAAATGAAAACCCAGCATCCATACACACACCCCTCCATACTTTCACATAAATGATATATACCAGTATCACAATAGCCTTTGATATTCTGTCTGTCCAAGAAATCATCCAAGCCATTCTTATAGTCATTAACTGAATCAGCCATCACAACATCACCCGGCAGTGCATTCCACAACCTCACTGTCCTGACTGTGAAGAACCCCCTACGTTGCTTCAAATGAAAGTTCTTTTCCCCTAGTCTGAAGGGGAGGCCTCTGATACGGTGATTCTGTTTATGGGTAAAAAGGTTGGTAAGATCAGGCGTCTATAATGGCACTCCACAACCACAACAGAACTATTGAAAAGCCAATTTAAACTGATAGAATAAACAGTTAAAGGCCTTGATTTTAGACAAATGCCCCCCCCACACACACACACACACACACACTCTCTCATGTCCTTTCTCAAGTCTGAGACGTTAATCTGCTGGTATTTAGTGAAACTTAAATTTAATTTTCGAATTTACGATCTACTTTTTGCTCAAGTGCTATGTATGTCATACTCTAATTAGAAATATAAAGATTCAGCATTCTGCCCTTAGCTGAAGAATACCTATAAAAGAAGCCAGCGCCAAAGGCACAGGACAAAACAGACAAACAAAGGGCAATATTGTTTGGTATATATGACCCCTTGTTTTTGTAGAGATGTTATTTTTATTCACCACACTATGTGTAGCCCTCTCTTCACCACCACCATAGGTGATATAAACAGAGAATAGAAAGAACTCTCCTTGGATTACGCTTTTAGATGGGTACTTACAAACAAATTATGTTCAAATGCATGTGTAAAAAATCTCCACGGTCCCGGAGCACACCTTCCTGTGCAAACTGTAGGATAAATGCAGCAGCAATAGTGTAAAAATACCTTTATTACGTATTAAAACCAAGTGTTTAAATGGCACTCACATGGCATTCGTAATTTGAATACATATCAATATGTTATCCTGTTGGGAACCATCCCCCAGTGAAATGTCCGCACAGAGTCTTTAAGCCAGAGCCCTCATTTGGCTTTGGAATTCCTTGTAGTGTTCTCTCCTTGTGTTCACTGATGGAGCGCCCTCCAGTGACGTCACCAGCCTTACGCATTTCGTCTGCGACTTCTTCAGAGGCTTCTGAGGAGTTCCAAAAGCCAAATGAGCGCTCTGGCTAAAAGACTCTGTGCAGACATTTCACTGGGGGACGGTTCCCAACAGGATGACATATTGATATGCATTCAAATTACGAATGCCATGTGAGTGCATTTTAAACACTTGTTTTAATACGTAATAAAGGTATTTTTCTTGAGGGGATACAAGTAAAAGTCAGCAAAAGGACCATGAACACAATTGAACCTGGGACACTGTGCATTTTTTGTACATTTTCCTAGCTGGAGAATATCACATGCCTCAATAGATTTCTTAAGGTCTGGATCTGGATTTTTTTTAGGTCTGGATCCTCAATAGATTTCTTAAAGTTTGAGTCAGGGGAGTAACTACCGGGGGAGCAGGGGGTGCAACTGGGCCAGACACCGCACCCCCGCAGGGCCCCCCGGCAGATCGCGCGCGCTGCAGCCGGCTGGAGTCGGCTGCAGCCCCAGAGAATAATCATACGGACGAGGGTGGGGGCGGGCCTGGCTGCAACAGGGCCCGCCCCCACCTAGTTCCGTTACTGGTCTGAGTCTATAGCACAAATACACAGATAACTAGATAACATGGTTACAGGTACAGTAGCTAGATAATTTGTAAAACTACACAACACACACACAAAATACATATTTAGTATCAGTATAAGAGTTTTTTGGCAAATGCATAATTTGTAAGTACTTGATAGGTCTTCATATATGTGGTATTTAAAAATACATCCCCAATTAATCCGTTATACAGACTGCAGGTTGCTCTGAGTCCCCATCAAACAATATGCCTGTCTCTAATAATCCTCTGCCTCACTGTCCTATTTTACCCTTTCCCCCCACACTCACCTCTCTGTCTCTAATAATCCCCTGCCTCACCCTATATATCTGTATAGATAGAAATATCTATAATAATATATATGTTTGCACCTCACCCCCTCTCCTGCACCTGTCCTGTATCCTCCTCATTCTTTGTTTTTGGGTGCTTCGTATCTTTTAACCCTTCTTTCACTGTGGGACCAAAGCAGTTTTCCCCTAAATTGAAAAAGAATGTATAAACATAGATTCCATACTAGTGACATTTTGTTGTGCACAACCTCTCCCTGCTGTTGTTACTCTACCCTATGTACATATGACTATGTTTTTAGATTGACCTATACTAGATATACCCTATGTACAGTAGAACCCCCATTTACATTACATTTTTCAGAGGACCAGAAAAAATGGTGTAAAGTCAGGGAAATGTATTATGTATTATATATTGGTGGGGCCACAAATATGGAAAAACTTTGTAACTATAACTCTAGAGGGAATCACATTCTACAAAACACTGGCTAGTAATTGTGCTAAGAAAGTAGAAAAGACCAAGTGCTGTCCTGTCAAACAAGGAGATTGTGTCAGTAATCTCTTGTTGTTAATATTAGAATGATTTGTGATTTATTGTCATTTTCAACAGGACTTATATCAGTGGATGTATTATAAAACATATTATGACATTTTTGCAGGTTTGCATGCTTTTGGTATCCATTGTTTTCCCTAGCTCCTATCTACCATTACATTTGCAAATATTTTGAAATCATTACAAATGTTTCATGACGTACATTGGAAAGTTTCTTAGAATTACAATTTCTTTCACTATGCAAAAAACGTTTTTTTCGTTGGTGGAACACTTTACCAATTTTATTTTCTTTACAACAGTGATCTCTGCCCGGTCTTCAGAAAACAGTTTTATCTCAGTTGGCTGACACCTAATATGTGTCTAGGCAGTAATAGAACAGCACCACCAATAATAGTCTCTGGCACAGATACAACTTTAAAATCCATAATCTCTGACTAAACTCTTGAGGTATATTTCCGTAGGGAAGACTGCAGCAAACAAACAACCTGGTTCAATACTATATTATGAGACGCCTGTTCTGACCCACTGGCCAGAGTGTGTGAAAAAATGGGTTTGAGATATCCCAAAGCTGGAAGAGGAAACATGGGAAGATGCGCTAAAACAGCGCTAAACCATGTTAGTGCCGACAGAGATAGAAGATAGATAGATAGATAGATAGATAGATAGATAGATAGATAGATAGATAGATAGATAGATAGATAGATAGATAGATAGATAGATAGATAGATAGATAGATGTATTTAACTTCCTATAGGCTCTCAAAATTGTACCCAATGCTCACCATGCAGGATACTTCCACTGACTCCAATATATGATATTATATGATGTTTTGAAAAGTTGAAAATGCAAAAATAAAAACTTTTAAAAATCCATAATCTTCAAACAACCTACAATCTTTTTTGTGAACCTCTTGATTTACGGTAAATCTCACTGTGGCATGTTTATAACAATGTGTTGATTTTATACCACAAAAAGCACAACATCTGTGTAAAATTGACTGCATAGTGAAGCTGCACTGTTTGAAATAACACAGAATTCCACTGTTGCGCATGGACATACATTCTGTTCTGTTTTGGTACTTGTGTTTGTAAATGTGCATTCGGAAAGTTATACTAGAATCAATACCAACATTAAATATGTCAATGGACTGTATAGAATCCAGTGATCATCATAAACATGAGAAAGACATTAAGGGGGTTATTCATTAACGTTCAAATGCCAAAAACTCGAAAAAATTTAATTTTTTAGTATAAAATCCGAATTTTTAGTGGAAAAAAAACTCTTATTATATGTAAAAAGTTTGAATCTATTAATCCGGCATCTCAGACCTGCCAAGGTTGTATAAAAGTCAATGGGAAAGACTATTTCAGACTTTTCATGCAAAACTCTTAAAAATTTGGGTTTTTAAGGAAAAACCATGAAAAAAATGGTACAATTCGGGGGAAAACGTACGATTTGGATTTTTGCTTGATTTTATTGAGTTTGTCCCCTGACGTGTCCCCTGACATGTCACATAGTGGATTCTAGTTTGGTTGGACTTTTTTATTTAAAAAAAAATCAGATTTTGATAAATAACCCCCTAAGACTTCCATAGCCAGAATCACTCCCTCAACAAGGGTACCAGTGATTGGAACTAATAGTTTATCAAAGTAAAAGACATTTAAATGGTAGATGTGACACCAGCTCAGCTTCTATAACTGGTGTTTTTAAAACCCAAATCCATCTGAAAAAGAGCTGCATTTTTCAATTTTAGACGTGCCATCATCCATGAAATATCCATGCATAAGCTTTCACACTCAAACCTAAAATACTTTTATTTAAGCTTAAGTTAAAATCTTCCTCATGAATAACGATTCCCTAAATTATTCCACTTTTCATTCTGCTCTTGTGGCTTAACATGTCAAATCTATTCCTTTCAAGGTATTAGCACATGACTTCAAAGTGTTCTGAAGGAATGTTGAGCTGGTTTTGCAGTTTGCTCACCTTCCCGAATGCAAATCATAAAGGAAAAAAAGAACATAGAGATGGAGATTTGAGAAATGCCATTATCAGTTTAATATGTGCTTTTTATATCACAGGGATGCCTACGGTGTTCTTTCCAGCAGAACCTGTTTTGAGATGGAGGTTGGAATAAGAACATGTTGGAATAAGCTCTCTGGTAATGTGAACTTACAAAGTATTTTGTAAGAGCTTCATAAAGTATCCGATTGGCTAGTCAGTATGAATTTTTAATCCAGAAAAATTGTACACAGAAAGCAAGAGTTCCAGAGTGCAAATATTTTTTATGCTAATATATGTACGGATCAAGGTCATAAGTTTGATATGAGATATAGGCTTTTAGGACAACAAAAATGGTCAGCGGTTTACAATTTACTACTAGGTTGCCAAAGGAGATGATAGATACAGTACATGATTAATATAAAAAATTGTTAATTTCTACTGAAAAATGTGAGATTATTATAATAGGTACTTTTTAAAGGAGGTAATATGCTTATATTTATATTTAATAGCAGAAACCCTACCCAAACTGAAGGATGAAAACTTCTGAGTTTCAGATTATAAGGAATCATTTTTTTAATTGCTTGCATTGTGGCTTATGCCTTCATCTTAACTAGTAAAACTGTTGACAGAACATTTGGAGATATCAATGTTTGAAATACACAGCTGTGTTACTATATGTTCACATACACAGTAGCATACCTTCCAAACTGTATTATTTTCAAAACCTATTTCAGGAAGATTTAAAAAAAAAAAAAAAAAAAAAAAACATCAAAAGGGAGAAATGTTGATAGTAGATCTTTGTTTTTAAAGAGACATGGTTGTTTAGATTATGAAAGGGCAAACTTGTATTTAGGTTAACCCTATAGCTAAAGCCTATATTGGTCTCCCTGGAAATTCAGACCCATAATTCTCTTATGGGTCTTCTGTAAAGCATAACTTGACAACACAAATTCTCCTTCCAGAAATGACCATAGTTTTACTGCTGGGGGGGGAAATGAAGAAACATTTGTGTTGCTGCTGCTGTGTTTCACTGGTAGGCAGGGTCGGACTGGGACACCAGGAAAGAACTCAGTGGGCCCCTGCCGGGCCAGACCCCATCTCCTGATCTGCTGGCCCTACAAAAAAAAAGCAATTTGCAGTGCCGTGCAGCGCCGTCTGAGCATTCGTGTTGTCAGGCTCCATTTGTGCATGTGTACGTAGGGGGGTCCGGAGGGAGGGCCCTGGACAGCAGTCCTGGTGTCAAAAAATAGGGATTATATCAAGTTGCAAGCAATTAAATATCATAAATATTATAGTTTTCATAGCAGTTGGAACAGGTGGGCCATTGTCAGGGCCACCATTGGGGGGACAAGTGTCCCGGGCCCTTCGGGCATGAAGGGGGGGCAGTGCTTCACTTTTCAAAGAGCCAGGCCCCCCTTCCGAGCACCAAAGATTTGCGACCAGCCGAAGTGACAGAGGCAATGGTGAGTGTTGTGTCGGGGATAACAATAAGAAGCCAAGCAGGTACGATAAAAAGGAGAAATAAAAAGAAGCGTTAAATGGCTTCGTGTACAAGAGGGTGTGAGAGGAGCATGAATGGAGCAGCAGTTTTGTGCTTAGAAATTACACAGGAACTGACATCTCTTAGCTCAGCACACGCGTCTCTGTTGGCTGCCTGCGCAAATGCGTTCATTTTTTAAAATCTTTTTGGGGGCCCAATTTTTTTTACTTGTACGGGGGGCCCTGGCACCAATGCTTTTTTAAAAAAAAACTTTTATGGGGTGCCCTGGAGCCAATGTTTTTTTTTTTAAACTTATAAGGGGGCCCTGACCATCAATAGTTTTTTAAAACGTCTGTGTGTGGAGGGGGTTAATTTTTTAACGCTGATGTCTGTGTGTTTTTTTATCTGTGATGTGGAGTGGGCAGGGTCTGGGTGTGGCTATGACACCAGGGTGGGCAGGGCTATGACACCAGGGTGGGCAGGGCTATGACACCAGGGTGGGCGGGGCCCCAAAAATTTGTTGTACGGGGCCCCGTGATTTCTAATGGCGGCCCTGACCATTGTACTGCAATGAAACAAATTTGATGTTTTTGTTTCATATGCAGAGTACAAACAATGCTGGCTGTAAGGTTTAGGCACAGGTAGATATGATGCTGCTACATTTATTAGGCACTTGGCTTAATAGAAAAGCAGCCTAGGCATTTTTCACACTGGGTCACAATAGTATGGTTCCGATCATTTGTAAAACAAATAGTGAAAGGGAAAAACCATTTGACAAAGCAGTTTTCCAAGTACTCATGGAGGTAACCACTTTACATAGTGATGTTTGCTTGATGCAAAGTATCCTCATCATCATTTACAATATTTCTATAGCTGCAAGAAAGGAGCCTAGAGGATCACACATTGCACACGAACAAGCAAGAAAAGAGGAATCTAACAAATATACAAAAATATATATATTTAAAGGGGTTTACTTCAGTGGTGTTCAAATTGTTCACCATAAACAATGATTTTTTTCAATTGCTTTTCATCTTTTATTTTTTACTGTTTTCCCAACATTTTCCAAAAAAATGTTCCTTTGTCTGGTGTTTCAGTCTAGCAGCTCAGTGATCCAGGAGCAGATTCTGAACTGTTACAATTTGCAATATTTAGTTGATACAATTAGTTGAATTTCTTCCAGTAGACAGCACTCCACCTTCTTTAATGTTTACATGGCAGGGCAGCAAAAGATGCAACATTTCGAGTGGCACCCCACTTTTCGTCAATGCTTGAGTGGGGTGCCACTCAAAACGTTACATCTTTTACTGTCCTGCCATGTAAATATTTAATAAGGTTTTAATGAAACTGGACTGCTGTCTACTGGAAGAAATTTGTGTATCATGGTGGACCCTTGTGAACAGGCTTAATGACGTGCACCTGAACAGCTGTCTTTAATGAAACTCTGGGATTAAAGATAACAAATGTATCAACTAAATGTATTAATTTAGAACAGTTAAAGAGTTGGCGACCCCCACCCCCAGCCGCATTAGAAGGTGAAAAATGTAACTTTACACTTCAATATTAGAAAAATGGTCATAAATAGAAAATAAAAAGTAGTTGGGAAAAGTCTTTATTTCTGGTGAACTATCTGGAACCAACTGAACTAAAATAAGTGTTTCAAGGTGAACAACCCCTTTAGTGTTAGGGTGATTTGCCACAAAGCATGGCTCTACCTTGCCCATTATATCATTAAATCATTTGACAGTCAGTGGTAGGACTGCACGCTTCTGCAGATACAGCACATGGTGGCATTGCAAATCAAAGTTAAGGTACTTGAATTCCAATGCACACTATCTGCAGAAGCGCACAGTCCTACAAATACTGTAGATGTCAAAACAATTCTACTATAGAGGGAGAGGTTAGGCAAAGGTTTAAGGTGCAACAACCGGAAGACAAAGTTCAGAAGAAATTATGGGGGAGTGAAGTTATGAGGGTAGCAGAATGAGCAAAAGCAAAATGGTGCTTGTGCTGGTGCAGGCAAGGTGATGAAACTTCTGAACTGGGGCCAAAATTAAATTATTTAAGCCCTAATGACACCAATTATGGTTATCATTGTTCCTGAAGGTAGGACCAGGGCCCTGGTCTTAAAAGTACATAAATATGTTTGTTTCCTGACAAAGGCAGTCCGGTATTGAGGATTTTGCTCAATTTTGTCTTTTCTTAGAGTGGATAAATAAGGCATTTATTAAAGGAAGGTATTCATATCTGAAGCCACCCCTTGCACCTGTATGTTTTGGCGTGAAGTGCAAATGCTACCCAAAAGCATGTTCGGATGAAATGCACTCCAAGCACTTCAAGGTGGCAGTAGCTCCATGTTCCCACATTGGTCTGAGTAAATAGTCACAGTATACTTGCATCTAAAGAATCTGCATTTTGGCACAAAGACTTTTCAGCACTAAAGTGTAATTGCATCAGTGTCAGGATTTACCAACGGTGTGTGTGGTTGGCAGGTGGGAGCCGAAATGCATGGTAACTTGGTGACACCATGTTTGGTGTTAGAAGAACCATGATACAGGAAATGTGCTCAGAACAATGTTTAATGGGTAACTAGAAACAGCTGGTGCAGGTGAGACAGAAGACAAATGAGAAAGAGTATAATGTGAAGATAAGTCAAAATAACAAATCAGAGGTCAGGGGCAGGCTCCAGGCTGATGCAAATCCGTGTCCACAGGCAAGAGGTCTTTGGCAGGCCAAAGGCAACACAAGTCCGAGAAACAAGACAAGGGTCAAAACCAGAAGATCAGATCAAGTATGGGAGCAGGGACAAGGTATTATAAGGACTGTGGAACAAACAGGAACAGAGCAGATCAGGAATTGGGCAGATCAAGAATCAGGAACAGGGCAGATCAGGAACACTGGCCAGAAAGTGGCTAGAACACAGATATAGGTTAATGATCCAGTAATAGCTGACAGGAAGGTAATAGTTTATATAGAGCCTTGATGATAAGATTACCAATACTTGCCCTTAATGAGATTAGGGGTGGAGACAAGGAATAGCAGTAGTCTATACGGACAGTCTTAAGTGTGAGCTCCAACTGCCTCAAGTGGCTCAGCAGGAGAGTGCACTGTCCAGTAACATGCAGACCAGGGATTTAATCCCCCAATAGTCCTGACCATCAGGTGCATTGCCACCTTGAGGACGCACTTACGTAATTGAGGGTAAAAATTATGGTGAATTGCACTTTGTACTTCTAAATGAGCCCTTATGTCTTTCCAAGGTAAGACCACCAGCAATAATAGGCATATCTATAAGATTTATGGTTCTTTGTATGCATGACTATAAGAGACAATAGGAGTTTTAATGAAAAATTCTGCCACCTACTATGCTGTCATATTACCAGATTCACTTTATGGACTATGACAAAAGCACACGGCATTAAAAATTGGTTTGCTTTTAAATTGCTAATTGCTAACTAGGGAGAAATCTTATTAGAATTGGCCAACTAAATGTTAGACTATTATAAGTGCGTCATGTGAAGCTAGCCACATATAATTATGGGGTGCTATGGCACTTTTCTTTTGTTCTGCTTCATTCAAAATATAAATAAATACACAGGGAAGTTCAGGACTAATTGGGATGTGTACACAAAAAAGCTTTTACCTTAATTACACAATGTATTAAAATGTATTGCTTCTTAGAAAGTGCAGGTAACCAACACAAAATAATTAGCATTATTTAAAGTCTATACGTTCATCATATGATGCTTTCTCAGTGCTGTGATGCATTAATAATAGAGGCACATTGCACCCTAATTTTCTTTATGATCACCCGTGAACCATTTTTGTATAAGCACCCATATCTGACATATATTTGGGTTTTTTGTTTGGTGCATGGTGACAGCATGGATATATCACTTAAATTCACTAAAGTTGGCCATAGACTCAAAGATCTTTCCCCAATATGCCACTAACGGCATGGCTACATCGGCGGTAATCCGAACGTTCGGTCGTATGGTTGAACAATCGATTACGATACGCCAAGGGGCTCTGATGGGTCAGTCGTGTAAAAATCAAACCTTCCCAAATGATATCGTGGCCAGATATAGATCGGGAAGACCCATCAGAAGCCCCCATACACGGGCAGATATGCTGTCAAATTGGTCTAAACGACCGATATCGCCAGCTTTATCTGCCCGTGTATGGCCATCTTAAAGGGCGAAGTGACTAACGTTAGTGGAAATTCATCAGCGTGACATCATTTCGGTACTTCACTGATTAACTTACGGGCACTGGTTTAAATTCACTAGCGAAGGAGATAGTCTCTAGCACTACTTCGCAATCTAATGCCAGGCAAATTTTCACTCTGGCGATGGACGTAACTACACAAATTCTGCAAGATGCGGATTTTACTGAATGTTACCTCTTGCGCCAGACTTACCTTTGCCAACTCAGACCAGGCAAGTGCAATAGAGTAGATAGGAGTTCCTCAAAAAATGTTGAAACAAACACTGGCGACTTTTCAGTTTTTCAGGGTGATAGGCTCCAAAAGATCGGGAATTTTTTTTAGGGTACCCTCCTTCCCCCCTACATTTCCTAACATATGGCACATTCCAAAATAATCGTGGTCTCCAAATTAAACCAAATGCTTTTGAGTAACCTCACATGATCCCTTAGAAAAGGCTTCTCCTGCCATCATAAATGAGGTTACACTAAAGAATGTTTTCTTCCAAGTGAACTACATTTTTCCCCACTCACCATCACAGAATTAACTCATATTAAACATGATAAACTGAACTGGTAACAATGTGGATTATGCCCATTATCATCTTTAGCAGTCAAAATTTAAAAAAAAATCAAAGAAAAATCTCAATCTTATTGGCCAATCTCTCCAATGAGAATTCTCACTTTAGTTTTTCACTTTTTCTTATACCGGTATTGGACATGTTATTCAGAATGCTCAGAACCTGGAGCTTTCCGTAATCTGTATCTTCATACCTTAAAGGGATACTGTCATTGGAAAACATGTTTTTTCAAAACGTATCAGTTAATAGTTCTATTCTAGCAGACTTCTGCACTGAAATCCAATCCTCAAGAGCAAGCAGATGTTTTTATATTCAATTTTGAAATCTGACATGGGTCTAGACATATTGTCAGTTTCCCAACTGCTCCCAGTCATGTGACTTGTGCCTGCACTTTAGGATGGAACTACTTTCCGGCAGGCTTTTATTTCTCCTACTCAATGTAACTGAATGTGTCGCAGTGGGACCTGGATTTTACTATTGAGTGCTGTTCTTAGATCTACCAGGCAGCTGATATTTTATGTTAGGGGGCTGCCATCTGGTTACCTTCCCATTGTTCTATTGTTAGGCTGTTGGGGGGAAAGGGAGGGGTGATATCACTACAAATTGCAGTACAGCAGTAAAGAGTGACTGAAGTTTATCTGAACACAAGTCACATGACTGTGGGCAGCTGGGAAACTGACAATATGTCTAGCCCCATGTCAGATTTCAGAATTGAATATAAAAAATCTGTTTACTCTTTTGAAAATTTCAGTTCAGAATTCTGCTGGAGCAGCACCATTAACATATGTGTTTTGAAAAAAACATGTTATCCCTTTAAGTCCACTAGAAAATCATGTAAACATGAAATAAATCCAATAGGTTGCTTTCAATAAGGATTAATGTTATATTCGTTTTGGATCAAGTACAATATACCGTTTCATTATTACAGAGAGAAAAAGGAAATCATTTTTAAAAATTTGGATTATTTGGATAAAAATTGAGTCTTGGACGGCCTTTCCGAAATTCTGAGCTTTTTGGATAATGGGTTTCTGGATAACAGATCCTATACCTGTACTGTTAACTTCTCACATTCATTAATCCCTGTGTCAAAATTCTTCTCAAATTGCCTAACTTTTCCATAGTTTCTATGAAAATGCAACTTGACAATGCTCCAGAAATTTTGAGAAGTGAAAGGACAGATATATTTCAATATTGCAATTCAAACCCATGCTGATGTTCCCATTTGTATACAAGGATTTTAGGACTTTTGAACTCCCAGAATGTTTCAGAGAAAAAATGCTGGTAACACGAGAAGGTTAGATGAAAATAATCTTTTTTTATTAACAAAAGTTCACAACCATTGATAAATCAGCCCCAAAATGCGAGAAAAAACATTCTGTCAAAGAAAAAAAATGAAGGTCAAGAGGCTGAAAGCTTTGTTCTTATTATTCAGAGAGGCATAAATGTAGCACCTGCTAGCACATGTTTTTAATACAGGTATGGGATCCGTTATCCGGAAACCCGCTATCCAGAAAGTTCCGAATTACGGAAAGGCCGTCTGCCATAGACTCCATTATAATCAAATAACCCAAAATTTTAAAAATGATTTCCTTTTTCTCTTTAGTAAGAAAACAGTTGCTTTTAGTTGATCCATACTAAGATATAATTAATCCTTATTGGAAGTAAAACCAGCCTTTTGGGTTTATTTAAAGTTTATATGATTTTCTAGTAGACTTAAGGCAGGGATCCCCAACCTTTAGAACCTGTGAACAACATTCAGAAGTAAAAGGAGTTGGGGAGCAACACTAGCATGGAAAATAAGTGTGGTGCCAAATAAGTGCTGTAATTGGCCATTTGGTAGCCCCTATGTGGATTGTCAACCTATATTGAGGCTCTGTTTGGCAGTGCACCTGGTTTTTATGCAACCAAAACTTGCCTTCAAGCCTGGAATTTTAAAATAAGCACCTGCTTTGAGGCCACTGGGAGCAACATCCAAGGGGTTGGTGAGCAACATGTTGCTCACAAGCTACTGGTTGGGGATCACTGACTTAAGGTATGAAGATCCAAATTACGGAAAGACCCATTATCCAGAAAGCCCCAGGTCCCGATTATTCCGGATAATAGGTCCAATACCTGTACAAATAAGGTTACTAAGAACTTCCCTAGGAAATAGTTTTCATATGCTAAGCACCTCTGCTGAAGTCACTTCTGTCTGGTAATAAAAAATAATGCATGTAAAAAGAAAATGGAAAGGACAGAATCATTTAAATGATTCTGTATGTAATAAATTAGAGTGTTACCAAAAGTAGGTCATACATTAAGTTTCTGAGTCAACCGACCAATATTATCTCCCTATGTAAATAAGCTTAATTCACCTGGGAGCAGGTTGCACAGTTTACAGTATCGTCAAAAATCCCTTAGGAAAGACACTGCAAACTTGTCCGTCTACTCTGCCAAAGTCATGTCCTGCACTTAAAGAGGTACCATATTTTTTGTGTGTGTCAGGGTAGGACTACATGGACGTTTTCGGTCCCATGCGACAGTAATAAGGTAAGAGATAGAAATGTCAGATGAAGTCGCAGCGTTGATCCGACGCGACAGCATCGTCTGCATCCGACAGTCAGGCGTTTTGTCTCATCGCGCCAGATTGCGCCAAAAATGTCCATGTAGTCCTACCCTTAAAACATTATGCTAACCTTGTTTTTTAGTAGCCCAAATACAATGCCAAAATGCACATGATCACATGCTCTGTTTTCCTCTCTAGGAACTGCCCAAACGTGATTCACATTTTACATACCTTTTTAGCGTGATGTAGACATTCATATTCTAAAACAATTTGAAATTGGTTTCATTATTTATTATTTTTGCTTTTTTTTTTTATTATTTAGGTTTTTTTTCAACAGTTAGGGTTGCCACCTTTTCTCATCCTCCTTTCCAGATGGGGGTGGGAGTTGATGTCACAGGGGGCATGGCTTTAATGGCTTTGTCATTGTGGGGCGGGGTTATGTCATCGATGGGAGGGGTGATTCCATCACGGGGAGGGGTGATTCCATCACAGGGCGGAGTGATGACATGGCGATCGGCAATTGGCTGCTGGGTCAGTAACAGCTGTAAAAAGGAAAAGAAGAAGAAAACAAATAATTTAAAAATTATAAAAAAAAAGATTAAAGAAAATGAAGACCAATTAAAAAATTGCTAAGAGTAAGACACTCAATAACAAACAAAAAGTTAACTTTAAGGTGAACCACCCCTTTAAAGAACTTGAACATTATAAATGATAGTTGAGCACTATAGAAATCATTTTAGGGCTAGTAATACAGTATAATAAACCACAGCAGGAAAAAAAACCAATGAGTGTTACATGTTTTACAATCAAAGAAATCTCATATTAAAACAACTGTTACCATCATTTTTTTATCTTACAAGAAACTGCAAAAAAAATACCAACTAAATACATCATGGAATTTAGGGAAGCACTTCTTTACAGATAGGAAGATAAATTCATGGAATCACTTTAATGTATATTTTTTGAGGGTGCATGTCTAAGGGGCCGATTCACTAAATTCGGGTGAAGGGTTAGAATAAAAAAAACTTCGAATTTCGAAGTTTTTTTGGGCTACTTCGACCATCAAATGGGCTACTTCGACCTTCGACTACGACCTTCGACTTCGAATCGAACGATTCGAACTAAAAATCGTTCGACTATTCGACCATTCTATAGTCGAAGTACTGTCCCTTTAAAAAAAACTTTGACCCCCTACTTCGGCAGCTAAAACCTACCGAAGTCAATGTTAGCCTATGGGGAAGGTCCCCATAGGCTTGCCTGTGATTTTTTGATCGAAGGATTTTCCTTCGATCGTTGAATTAAAATCCTTCGAATCGTTCGATTCGAAGGATTTAATCGTTCGATCGAACGAAAAATCCTTCGATCGTACGATCGCAGGATTTGCGCTAAATCGTTTGACTTCGATATTCGAAGTAGTACGATTTTAGTTCACAGTCGAATATCGAGGGTTAATTAACCCTCGATATTCGACCCATAGTGAATCGGCCTCTATGTGTAATCAAATCTTAAACAAACGAGAAAAAGCCAAGAAAAACTACTATTTAAAGGCGCAACATTTCATTTTCTGTAAATAAAGTTTTCCTTAACATTCCCCAGCAATAAGATATATATTTTGGGCAAATAAAACCCAGCCATGTAGTATATATATATATTGAACCATTGGTTGCTGGCACTCACCTCCGCCGTTCGATAATTTTGCGGGGTGCTAACCCAATTCAATATAAAGTCCAAAAATAAAAGGAAGCACTCACGGTATAAAGGTTGTTAAAAGTCCTTTACTGAATCATAAACATCTCTGCGTTTCGGTACCTCAAGGGACCGTCATTAGGATGTGTGTGTATATATATATATATATATATATATATATGCGTCAATTTAAACGTGAATTTAACTTGTTATCTATGCTCATGACAATTGGATAATGAATATTTCCGTAATTTAGATCTTCACAACTTAAGTCTGCTAGAAAATCATGTAAACACTAAAGGGCAGATTTATCAAAGCTCAAGGTGAGTTTTCGAATGAAAAAAAATAGAATTTCGAGCTATTTTATGTGTACTTCAACTAATGAATAGTCCAAATTTGATTTGAATTTTAAAAAAATGTGAAAATTAGAATATCGAAATTTTACATGTACTGTCTCTTTAAAAATTCGACTTCGACCATTCGCCATCTAAAACCTGCTGAATTGCTGTTTTAGCCTATGTTTTAAATATGCCCCTAAATAAACCCAATGAGCTGGTTTTACTTCCAGTTAGAATCAAGTACAAGGTACTGTTTTTTTTTATTATAGAGAAAATGGAAATCATTTATAAAAGTTTGGATTATTTGATTATAATGGAGTCTATGGGAGACAGCCTTTTCCGTAATTTGGTGCTTTCTGGATAACACATCCCATACCTTTACCAATTCCTTGATGTTTTAAAAAGTAAAATACAGTATGTCACCATTCCATCTGAGTTGGAGAACTGAGCAGACACTCTAAACCTTGTGCTCACCATAGGATGATTTTAAATTCTAGATATAAAAAATATCTATATATATATATCTATATATACCTGTATCTATATATATATATATATATATATATATATATATATATATATATATATATATATTTGAGTATGACGTTTAACTCTAGTTTGCCTTTTCCTTTACTGTAGTAAACTTGTGCTTATATATTCATACCACAATCACTGCCATGGTCAGGCTAATAACACAGTTATTTGTGTGAGTGAACCCATATTTCTTGTTAATTCACTGCAGTCACCAAATGGAACTGGTGAACTGCCTTTTGACAGCGTAAAACTGTAATATCAAACTTACAGCATGCCCTACTTGAGACTCTAGAGGAGAGAACGTTGTCTCTGCCACCAGCTTTGCTATGGAACAAAGAAAACATAAAGGTTAAGGCACATGAATGATTCTATGTATTACCATTTAGAGTTGCAGTACACAAGTGAATATACTATGGTGCAAATTCACTAAGCGCCGAAGCGCCGAACGCTAGCATTAATTTGCTAGCGTTTGGCATTTTCGTTACTGCGCAAATTCACTAACGAACGCTGGCGTAGTTTCGCTAGTGTTACTTCGCATCCTTATGCCAGGCGAATTTTCATAACTACGCAAATTCACTAACTAGCGCAGTGTACTGAATGCTACCTTTTACGCTAGACTTCCTTCGCCACCTCAGACCTGGCGAAGCGCAATAGAGTCGATAGGGATTGTTTCAAAAAAAGTCAAATTTTTTTCTACATGATGGGTGATAGGCTGAAAAAGATCGAAAAAATTTTTGGGGCTCCCCTTCCTCCCCCCTACATTTCCTGACTCATGGCAACTTACCTAGACAGTGGGCACATGTGTAGGGCAAAATAAACTTTTTATTTGCTGATTTGAAGGTTTTCTAGGCATTTGTATTGCTAATACGTGTTCCTCCATTGAAATTTGAATTTTGCGCCGTATGCAAATTAGCCTTCGCTAGCGTAACTTCGCTTTATATAGCGAATCAACGCTAGCGCAACTTCGCAACCTTACGCTACCCCTGTGCGCAACTTCGGATTTTAGTGAATTTGTGGAGCGCTGGCGAAACTACGGCTGGCGAAGTGCGGCAAAGTTGCGCCTGGCGCAACTTCGCATCTTAGTGAGTTTGCCCCTATGACTTCAAAAACTCTGCATAAGAAGACTTTGCAATTACTCATAAAGTATGAGCAAGTGCATTTGTTTGCTGATAAAATACTTTACAGTATATGCTGACTGAACTATCCATATAGAGTTGTCATTCAGGCAACAGTGAATTAATGATTACAGAAAGAGATAGAAATATTTCTTAGCTAATTCACTGCCCATAATAGGTCAAATCTTCTTGAATTGTGGAGCCAAAGGCAAAGGAGAGCATTCCAACCAGACCCCAGTTACATTCCCCTCCCATCTGGGTTTTGAGATTGCTTTTTTTTTGTGACACTTCTTTATACCAGAGGGAGGGGGGGAAGAGGACAGCTCTAATGCTTTGTCAAAACTGGGAAATGCCAAAGCACCCCTTTAAAGTTTAATAAAAATAATCAAGGTTCTGGAATGTCCATGTAAAAGTTTAGAACTAAACCAAATCAATATAGTAATACAAAGAGGGCTATAAAAAGTGAATACAAATATATTTTAGGAATTAGAAACAAAAATACGGCAGCTGTCATGAACTGAAATGTAAACCTAGGTAATCCAGGTGAGACAAATGTATGCTTAGTATATTTGGAAATGGGGTTTAGGTTTAGAAATGTGGAAGTGGAACGCCATAAAAACATAACTTTAACTTTTTGAAAAGTAAACATAATTTCAAGCAACTTTGCAATATACATCATTCAAAAAATATGCAGACTTTTCGTGATTTTTAATGGTTTCTGACAGTTCCCTAAGCCTAGCCCCATGCTCTCCTGCTGATCTCTCTGACTACTTTGCTGATCTGTCTACTGTTATTTTGTATCAACAGCCAGCTGTGCCTGCATCCTCCAAACCCCACAATTTCCTGCACATGTGTACGGAACGCATTTTATGACATCCTGCAGCAAAATACCTGTCCTTCTGCAATCACACCTCCGTCCTCTACCCTCCCTTCCCAGCCGTCAGTCATACAAACTCCGCCCTCAGCCTTCTGCCCTCAGCCCTCCATCCTCCACCCTCAGTCCTCTTCCTTTTAGTCCTCTTCCTTCCGCCCTCTTCCCTCCACCCTCACTGCTCAGCACTCCCCCCTCAGATCTCTCTTTTCAGCCAACAGTCATATCCATAACTTTCTAAAGTGGTGAGCGTGGGCAGAAGGAAGAGGACTGAAGGAAGAGGACTGAGGGCGGACGGCTGAGGGCACAAGGATGAGGGCGGAGTTTGTATGACTGACGGCTGAGAAGGGAGGGTAGAGGACGGAGGTGTGATTGCAGATTTGGACGATGACTGACGGTAAAAGCAACCGATGTGCCATTTCGGAGGCACAGGACATCGCATGAAGGAGATGTATTTTGCTGCAGGATGTCCTAAAATGCGTTCCGTACATGTGATTTCAATAAGGAACAGAACATCAATGGGCAAAGCATTGTGGGTTATGTAGTTCCTGCATGCTGTCTGTAAGCTGTGGAGAAGTTGTTACAATTTGTAACATCAGTGTTTAGTCCCTCCTTCCCTGCCAGGATTTCAAATGATTCAGAAAGAGAAGAACTGTTAAACAACTGGATTTCAGCATAGATGGCATAAATGGCATTTATTCATACTTTTTGATGAAACGGTAACTGTGATGGATATATTAGGGGTTTCTGTGTTATGTGGGCCTCTTTATCAAATTGTGGTTTGGAAGCCGGAGTTCCCCTTTAAACTTACAAACCACCAGACCTGAAGGGCACCAAAATAGCTTTCATGTATCATTGACTTTTAACTACATGAACTTCCATAAATTCAGAAGAGCAATCAAGCAAAGAATCACTGTTCCTTCGCTGTTAATCAAAAGAACGGAGCATCTTTCTTCCCCTTTAAAGGCAGTGTAAAAGCAAAATTAATAATTATTAAATGTATTCTATATGCCATGTGGAACAATTTTGCTAAGTATATATAATTTTTGCCAGAGAAGTGAAATTCAAGAGCTTCAGTCTTGCAAATGTAGATAATTCTTAATCAGTATATATTGCAGCATTGTTTCACAAGGCATAGAGAATGTGTTCAGCAATTAGAAATTTTGCCTTTACATCTCTGTTAAAGAAAAGGCTCAAAATCTAGTTTTAGACATTTATTCTAATAAAATGCATGCTTAAAAGGGGTTTATTTATCAAAATCCTTGGGGTATAATAAATTCCACAAAAATTTTAGTTTTTTCATTCAAATTATGGATTTTATAGTAAAAAAAATCTTATTTTTCGAGTTGTTGACTTTGATTAATAACTAGTGATGGGCGAATTCGCGAAATGACGCCGGCGTCCGTTTTTTTTTTTTATGTCGGCGTCCGTTTTTTTGGATGCCGGCTAATTTATATTTTGCAAATTTATTCACGCAACGAATTCGCCACGAATTTGCCCATCACTATAAATAACCCCCTTAGTATGTTATAAACTGGCACATTATAATCGATTTTTCATTTATTATTTTATTAACTTATTTATTGTGTAATTTTGCTTACGGTATCTGCTTGAATAGTTTCCATTTAATAATGTACAGATTAGCTTTTCCTTTTTACTTTAAGATATCACACGTTTTTGTTATAGTCTGTGAACTCTGGGCTTTAATAAAATAAAATCCCCAGACAGTGATTTAAAGATAAGCATAGATTACAAAGAAAATAATAATGAAACTGCTATTGAAAGGATTTGTCTGTTTTAACTTGTCTGTAAATAGCATGTGCATTTCTTCAAATAAATGGCAAAGAATGACTGAGTATTTCTATGTGCTATGGAAAAAGATGTCATTTCGTGCCTCTGTTTTGTGCTCTCTGAGTGCCTTTTATCATGCACCTTTTTGTAGAGTTTGTCAGAGGCAAACTTACTTTAATTTATAGCCTTCTCTACAGCTAGTGAAAGGTCAATGTTACAAGCTATTTCTTTTTCTTGTTCTTTGATGCTCAATGAAACCAACCTGATTCTTCTGTCTCAAGGTCATTGTGGGTGTAAATGGCATTCATTCAAGGCATATTTTGCCATTAACAGTTATTTTACATTATTCTTCCTTTCTTAGAGGTATTTTACTACAATGATCGAGAATTGATGAATTCTTCATTATCTTATTTAACAGCTATCTGGTCTATAAAACATGGCCCGAGCTGACTTTTTTCCTTTACTATCAAAATGAGAACAAATCTTGGAACAAGACAAACAGAAGAAATGCCAAAAGCCAAAATAAGAAGTTACAGGTAGTTTCTTAAAGGAAAAGGAAAGGCTAAAATTAAGTAAGCTTTATCAGAAAGGTCTATATAAATACACCAGTAAACCCTCAAAGTAATGTTGCTCTGAGTCCTCAAAAGAAGCACAGCATTTCTTTCCCTTCATTGTGTACACATGGGCTTCTGTATCAGACTTCCTGTTTTCAGCTTAAACATCCAGGGCATGGGCTTGAGCATGCTCAGTTTGCTTCTCTCCTTTTTCTGCCCTCCCTCAGAAAAAGGAAATTAAGTAAGCTTTATCAGAAAGGTCTATATAAATACACCAGTAAACCCTCAAAGTAATGTTGCTCTGAGTCCTCTGTCAAAAGAAGCACAGCATTTCTTTCCCTTCATTGTGTACACATGGGCTTCTGTATCAGACTGTTTTCAGCTTAAACATCCAGGGCATGGGCTTGAGCATGCTCAGTTTGCTTCTCTCCTTTTTCTGCCCTCCCTCCTCCCCTACTTGCTGTAATCTGAGCCCAGAGCTATGAGTGAGCAGGGAGAGACTCAGACAGGAAGTGATGTCACACCAAGCTAACATGGCAGCAACAAACAGAGAGTTTCTAGAGCTGTTTACTCAGGTATGGTAAAGCATTCTGCAGAATAAATGTAGTCTTATAGCTTGCACTATTGTGGCTAATGTATTGGCAATAAACTGCTTTGGTAGCTTTCCTTCTCCTACATTCAGTATATTGTCATTGCTACATAATTATCCACAGGTCATTCACAAACATTTGATTTTTGTTTCATTCGATTTGTTAAGTGTACAGCCCCATCAAAAGCAAATCTCTTTGGAAAGTCCTAATTACTTCTTACTAATCATTCAAAATGCTTGAATTTGTGTATTATATTTTAAATAAAACCACAGAAAGGACTGCCAGCCTTCTGACTAAAACCTAATACTCCAATAAGCAGGCAGGACAAATGGGCACACACATTTATATATATATATTTTTTGTAGAGATTTCCACTTGCAAATATCCCACGCACTACTTCCTTGAAAGTGCAATAATAACTACATGTTTACAATTCTGTTTTCTTTGATTAATGTAGGTATATACAGGTATTGTGCTTTAACACCTAAAACTGGTGCTTCTGGGGGAAAACATGGCAGCAAAACTTACAACCACTGGAACACAGATTTAATTACTACCATAAAATATACTGACTATATTTTTTAGTGACTGCACCAATGAGATGCAATAGGCATCCATTGGTATGTATGTGCAGGGAGCACCCCTAGTAAACCCAGTCTGTCATTAACAATTTAGTCAATACACAATCCCGTTTTAGAGCAGAGCTTAATTGATAGTGGTGATGAAACTGATGGAAAAGACAACTGTATTAGTATATATTGAAAGGGAGATCATTTAAGTAATATCATACCTTGTGGTAAAATGAAAGCCAATTTTTCACAGCAGACCACTTAAAGACTCCTCTAATAAACCAGTAACATACATTATATTCTGTACCTAATGAACATAATTTACATTTTATTACCATCTTGGAAGAAACAGTATATGCTCACAGTCAATTAGCTGCTTGGTAGCATTCTATTTCAAAATTCTGTATACTTCACTCTGGTACTTAAGGGGGTATATTTACAGTCCTCTAAAGTGAAATAACGCCTCTCTCCATTCATTTCTATGGGATTTTTAAAGGAGAACCAAACCTTTGCTAATAAAAACCCCTACACCTTACCCTATATAGACCCTCTTCTCCTCTTTACTCTTTACTTACCCCTCGGTGCAAATTCAAGGCATCGGAATTCATGGGCGACATCTTCTTCTTTTCCGTAATCTTCGGGTCTTCTTCCCGGCACTTCTGAAATTTCCGTGAGTTTCGGGGCATGCGTAGTTGTTGCAAAACAGAAGATTGCTCCAACTGCACATGCGCCAAAATGCCGATCTCTTCACGAAGATTACCTAAGAAAAAAAGATGGCGCCCGTGAAGTCCGCTGCACAGAATCTGCACCGAGGGTTAAGTAAAGAGGTAGGAGCATTTACTGGGGGTAAAACCTAGGTTGGGGGGAACAGGGAGGGGGTCTATGTAGAGTAGGGGGGTAAGGTATTTTATTAGCAAGGGTTTGATTCTCTGTTAAAGATGTATTTATCAAAGGGTGAACTTTCACTTTCACCCATTGATAAATACTCTTTTAAAAATCCAATAGAAATGAATACAGAGAGGCGGTCTTTCACTTTAGAGGACTGTGGCGAATGGCGATCTCAGACTTCACTCATTGATAAATATACCCCAAGGAATCATAGGAAACAGTGAAATAATAATATGATAAGAAAGACAAAATTAAGCGCCTCAAATATAATCCCCAAGCGAAATAGCGGTTAATTTTCACTTGTGGAGTATTTAGACCAGGGGTCCCCAACCTTTTTCACCTGTGAGTGACATTCAGATTTAAAAAGAGTTGGGGAGCAACACAAGCACAGAAAATGTTCCTGGGTGGTGCCAAATAAGAGCTGTGATTGGCCATTTGGTAGCCCCTATGTGGACTGGCAGCCTAAAGGAGACTCTGTTTGGCAGTACATCTGGTTTTTAAGCAACCAAAAATTGCATCCAAGCCTGGAATTCAAAAATAAGCACCTGCTTTGAGGCCATTGAGAGCAACATCCAAGGGGTTGGAGAGCAACATGTTGCTCATGAGCTACTGGTTGGGGATCACTGATTTAGACAGTTCTGGCACTGAAGATGACATGGTGAGAAATACAGAACTGGGTGGTTAATGGGTACAGAATTGTTTCTTCAAAACAACAATCATTTGTTTGTTAAGTCTATCCTTTAATATAAGGGTAGTCTTACCCTTCTAATGATCACAGTGAAGCTGTTCCAGTGACAATATACCACCAGGTCAGGTCAATTTGCATATGGCGGGAAATTTAAAGTTGAATGGAGGTCTTTATGTTAAATGTTGGTGCATATACTTACAAATTACACTTTTAAAAACACATGTCCAGGGAACCTTAATAAAGACTAATAGAGTTACTCTAATGCCCTACACATAAGCCCACTGTAAAATTAATGTTCCATATGTTTGCAAATGTATGGGGAAAACCGGTTACCACAAAAAAAGTTTAAGTTAGGTCTTTTTCTGGAAATCAGGCTGAAAAAAGGAAAAGACGCCAGTGTTTTTTGGACTTTTTCAAAAAGACGTCAGTGTTTTTGATGCATTTTTGGCTCACAGAATATAATGTAAATGACATAAGATTGAGGAAGATCTAGCTAATTTAATGCACTTTGCCCGGTCTGAGGTGGCAAAGACAACTCTGGCGAAAGAGGTAACGTCCGCACTTTAGTGAATTTAACGTCCAGAGTGAATTGTCGCCAGGCGATAAAGTGTCTCTTTCACCAGCGAATTTGCTCCTACGCCCGTTAGTAAATACATAAATTTTATTTTATTCCCTTTTATGTTATTAAAGGGAATATCTACATTACTAGAGGGGGTCACTTTTGAGATCATGGTGAAAAAAAATGTTGTGCCCAAAATAGCCTGCCGCTCATTGCAAAACCTAAAAATAAATATAAATGAAGAAAAAGAAATATCTAACAACCCAGTCAGCAGTAAATATCCCTACTGGTCAGATATGTCGCTCAGGAATCTTCCCTTACATAAACACACAAACTAACTTCATAAGAAGAAAACATTTTCTGATATAATTTATTCATCTGCATTGCCAGGAGGAGACAAAACTATTTTGCCATTGAGATTTCAACAAATGTTCGAAAGCAATTTTCTTGAAACAAAACATTATAATTTAATTGGGTTTAATTCCTCTGGAGAAAAATAAAGATCTATAAAAGCTGACCTTGACAAAATGTAGTGTTTTTCAATTTAAGCGCTAGTTTATATTTAGCACTTCTCAGCTCAACAGAAATACAATGAACAAATACATGCCATTGTTACTCCACCAATATCTAAAGGGACCGTATATACCCCTTTCCAACATTTGCTGAACGAATAAGGATTGTGTTGAACGTTCTTTTTGTCTGTTGTTTTAAATAGGAAATATGTATGGCTTCTGTTTTTGGCACTATACAAGAATATGAAGCCAGTTTCATGTTAGTACTGCCTGTCACCTCTTGTCCAAAAGGACTTCAAAAAATTATAAAGCTTCTTACCAGTCCACTGAAAAGCACCTAATTATGAGCAGCTTAAATAAGAAAGCGGTTTGTTTGCTTGAAGGTACACAATTGTCCTGTTTATAAGAGAAGCCTTCTTCTGAGTTCTGTCAACTTTACCCAACTTTTAAATTAGGGTTTAAATTAGATAGGTTGATCCTATCCATCTATGTAAAAATATATTTCATCCGGCACTATCTGTGTCTAACTGCTTAAATGAGAACTAAACGGTAAAAATGAATATGGCTAAAAATGCCATATTTTATATACTGAACTTATTCCACCAGCCGAAAGTTCCAGCTTGTCAATAGCAGCAATGATCCAGGACTTCAAACTTGTCACAGGGGGTCACCATCTTGGAAAGTGTCTGTGACACTCACATGCTCAGTGGGCTCTGAGCAGCTGTTGAGAAGCTAAGGGGTCATTGCAAATTATCCAGAAGAAAATGAGGTTGGTCTGTAATATAAGCTGATGCTGAATATTAAATTCTGATGCTAGTTGCACTGGTTTCTGTGCTGTCATGTAATAATTATCTGTATTAATTACTTATCAGTCTTATATTGTGACATTTATATTCTATGTGTACTTATCTTGTATAGGTAAATCTAAAACAACTGGACTTGCTGAGTTATCATTGAAGACATTCCACTACTCGTCCGAGCAGCTTCTTCAGTTCAACAGTTCAATAATAAATTTGTTGAAATAATAAATTTGCGAATCTCGAAAAATCGCCGGCGAAATTCAACATTTTTTGGATGCGCGGCATTAAAATCAGCACCTGTCAACACTATTTGGATGTCCATTGACTTTAAGACAGCGTCAGCTTGGATGCGGGCGTCAATTTCCTATTTTCAAGTTTTTTTGTGAAAATGCCTGATTTTCAAGATTTTTTTGTGAAAATGGTTGATTTTCAAGATGTTTTTGTGAAAATGTCAGAATTCCACGATTTTTTTGTGAAACTTTCCGATTTCACGATTTTGCCGCAAATGTTTTGCTGTTTCACGAACTTTCCACGAAATTCGCAAATTTTACAGTAAAACGTGAGATATACGCCCATCACTAATCATGAACTAAATGGCATATAAAAGTGTTTATTTTTCTTTGTGCCACACTAACACTTGGCAAAGACTACTGAAGTCAATGGGATATATTCAAACAGAAAAAAAAAGTCTGACATGAGATGTGATATAAAATGTTGTTTAAAATGAAGAAAACCTCCACATTGAATTGTACTATGCTTTTTTTTCAAGCTATCACTACATCTTTATAAAGTACTACACAGCTTAAATAAATATGCACAATTTTAGACTGGGTAATGTAAAAGTCCTAATGCAAATTACATTATATCAGTATTTGTTTGGAAAGTTTTATAAATACATCCCTGAATTCGCAATATTACTTTCATTGTTCTTAGTTCTCCAACCTTCCAATTAAGGTTACGTGTAATTATTTTCTTTTCCTGCATTTGTTCTTGAGTAAGCTCTGATAGCGCTGAGTTGGAAGAATATAGGTCAAACACTAGTTGGGTGCCAGATTTATTATACAGTAATATGGAAGTACTTGCTTCACAAATACCTTTATGCCTGTTACCAGCCTACTGAAACGTCTGCCCTTGTTAGAGCATTAGTAAATAGTGCATTTTAAGAAACAAACAGAGATCTTTGGGAATTGTTAACCATTGAAGCTGAATGCAAAGACATGAGGCAGGTGGTAATCAGAACATAACAGGTTGCTTTCTGACAGATCCAGGCAAAAAAAGGAACAAGTGTCATTGTGTAGAATGGAAATGCAGCTGGCTAGGAAAAGACTCGCACACACCGGGTAGGCAGAATGAAATGAGTTCTGTTAGGCTGAATTAAAATCAGTTTAGAAGCAATAATGCTGCTGACTGCTGACAGCTGTTTGATATTGGTACATCTGATATCATGGGGCGTGAAATTTAAACACAGTAACTAACAATCCCGCTGCCTACGCAGTTGTGGTTAAACAGAAAGATCAAAAAGCACTAGCTGGAAATAAAAAGTCTTAGGGCAGAGATACACGCTGCTATTTCGGGAGATTATTCGCCCAGCGACAAATCATTACATCTTCGGGCGACTAATCTCCCCAAACTGCCTTCATGCCTGCTAGAATGTAAATCGCTGTCAGGATGGTACTCAGAACTTCAGGCGACTTCAGAAAACGAAGCGTTCTGAGTGCCATCCCGCCGGCGATTTACATTCTAGTTGGCGGGAAGGCAGTTTGGGGAGATTAGTTGCCTGAAGAAGCGATTTGTCACTGGGCGACTAATCTCCTGAAATAGCAACGTGTCTCTGCCTTTAAAGGGATCTTTAGAAAGGCTACTTTATTCATGCCCGAATCCAATGGAAGGAAAGGAGTGACGCCTTTCCTATTGAAAAAACACATTGAATTTATTTTAAAAATGTTACATATTTCAGGGATGAGAATGCCATGGTTACTATCACAGATTAAAGCATAATACCTAAAATCAGGCAAACCTGTGTTCCCTGAATTTGATAGAACTGGTTTATCAGATGAGTAAGATGAAGATGACTAAGTTATCGCTGAGGCTGGAAAGAGCATTTGCCCACATTCATTGTCAAAGGTACATGTTGGCATCAATGTCCAAAGAAGATTGGAAATGGTTAGTTTTGCTACAAAGTCCCTGTTTTCTCAAAAACACCCATTATAAATGCAGGTGGCATGTGCCCATTACAAGCTACACAAGAAGCAATTAGGACTAATAATAATAAGTAAAAAGTTACGCAATCCAAACAGCATGATGTACACATTTGAACAAGTAAAAAACCATGTGGTCAATTCCACTGCACACAATGCAAAATGGAAAGTTTGAGATCTTGAAACTCAAGGCAAAGGTGACAATATCTGCCTGGTTTGTGCACCAAAGAAGCCCAGAACTATGTTTGGCAGTTCATCAGGAGCACCTAATATCTGTCACAAAGGAACACAATTTAAACATATAATGGACAATCAACCAAGTGTGTGTCGGATGAATTAGATTAAATCTCATATTCAATTATCCAAAGCAGCTAAATAGGATAAGAATAGAAAACATCTATTAATGAATGATGAGTATAATGTTATTTAAGGATTTTAAAAAAAAAACATACTAGAACACTAGAAAAAATAGAAAACAGCATACTGAAAAAAAGTTTTCTTGTAAAAAATATAATGGTGAACTGCTCCTTTACAACTAAGTCTAGCTTTTAGTGCTGTGGATATATATCATTTTTATTTCTGATTACAAATAAGGAACTCATCCAGAGTGTTATTGTTAAATTATATATATAATGATGCAGTGCCCTCTAGTGGACAAATAGTATTTTACAGTATACGGAATATCAAGGACATAGAAGTATTATAACAAGTGCTGTCCTATCCAACTGGATGGATTCTCCCTTGTGTGGCCCCCACATGAAATTCTGCCTGCTGTGTCTGCTTCCCTTGTGTAAGCTTTAAAAGGTATCAGTACTGCGATAAACTGGCCCCTGCATTATGTAAACCTTTAAATTCAAACAGTAAACTCCTGCATTGTTCACACCAGTAAACCCTGTACTGTTCATACCTCAGACCCAGACTGTTCATTGTTCACACCTCATACAAACTGCTGGAGGGTCACCAGCATTGTGTCACTGTATATAGCACAGTTTGAACAGTTAATCTTTAGGTGGCCATAGACTCCAAGATCCGCTCGTTTGGCGACATCGCCAAACGAGCGGATCTTTCCCTGATATGCCACTAAACTGCATGGCTATATCAGGGGGTAATTCGAACGTTCGGCCGTATGGCCGAACAATCGAATTACGATGCGCCAAGCAGCTCCGACGGGTCGGTCGGGTAAAAATCCAACCTTCCCGATCGATATCGTGGCCAGATATTGATCGGGAAGACCCGTCGGAAGCCCCCATACTCGGGCAGATAACGACCGATATCGGCAGCTTTATCTGCCCGTGTATGGCCACCTTTAGAGTGGTCCTGATAGGTTTCCCTATCTTCTTCTGTATTCTTCCTGGGCACAAATCCCAAGGTCTATAGCAACACGATTTTGTGCCATCAAGGCACATCTGCATTGGGGACTGACCACCAAAAATCTTAAAACTGAGTGAGGCTTGAGGGTAAATTTACAAAAGGGCACTTCGCCGATTTACTAAAGGGCGCAGGCGTAACTTCGCTAGCGAAAGAGACAGACTAGTGGTCATTCACACTCTATCGACAGGTGAATTTTCGCTCTGGCGAATGGACGTTACACCACAATTTCACAAAGATGTGGATTTTACTGAACGTTACCGCTTTCTCTAGACTTGCCTTCACCAGACCAGGCAAAATGCAATGGAGTGCACAGATCTTCCTCATTCTTCTGTTACTTACATCATATTTTTTAGTGGAAATAGTTTCTAAGTTCTAAAATACACTGGCGTCTTTTCCTTTTTTCAGAGTGCCTGCATAAGTCCTTAAAAATATTTTTGGGTAACCGGGCTGCCACTTGGTCGATACTGCTGCCTGTGTGCTGAAGGTGTTTGCAATAGACACATACTGGAACGTTCGGCCGCTTCTTTCCCCACCTGTAGCAGCAATTGGCATCTTACTAGGCGTGCACAGACACGCACTCTTCCTAAACGCGCACAGACGTGCACTCTTCCTAGACACGCACTCTTCTGTGTATGCGCGTACGCATGATTGGCTTGTGTGCTTGATCGCCCGTGTGCGCACGTGCCTGTGTGTGCACACACTTCTGAAGGGGGCAATGTAGTCGGTCGAGTTGCCTTGGGCGTCCGCCCGACTTGGCCCAGCACTGACTGTCTTTCAAGAGATCTGCACTCTGATTGGGGAAACCACAAGGCATAAGATCCAATCAGAGTTCAGCTGTTTACAACAGAACCGGAACTTTCAGAATGGCAAGAAGATCTTCACAAGGTTAGAGCAGCACAGACAGGGTCGGACTGGGCCGGCGGGACACCGGGAATAAAACTGGTGGGCCTCCGGCTCTAGTGAGCCCCACTGGCCCAGATCTGCAACCTGGATTTCTTCCAGGCTTCTGTCTCAGGGCCTCCCTTCCGACAAATTTGCCGCCGCTCGTGTGCGCAAGTACAAGTAGTTTTTTGCCACAACCAAACAGTGGGTGCACTGACGCGCATGTGCAAACGTGTGGGAGAGGGGGTTACTCGATGGGAGGGCCTGAGGCAGCAGCCCTCAGGGTCCAGAGGGGGGGGCTCAGAGACAGAAGCCCCGGTGGGCCCCGGGCCCCCCAGTCCGACACAGAGCACAGAACAAATCAAAAGTGGAGTGAGTTTTTTTAGGTGCCGGGCAGGTATTGGGAGGATTAGCCTTCCCCTAGCCTTATTGAAAATCTGCCTATGTGCATTAGGCATAATTGCGCATCCTCGCTTTGATTGGCAAAATAACGCTAGCGAAAATTTGCCATCGTTCAGCCAACTTTGCATTTTAGTAAATTAGCGTTGTCTGACCAAATTTTCACCTGACGACGTGTTGAGCCGGCTGCGAAGCCGTCAATGGCGAATCTTCGCACCTTAGTAAATATACCCCTTGGTATGGACAAGCATACAGTGGGGAGGGGATTTGTGGCTGGTGTAGCATGTGAGCAAGGAAGGCTTAGGGTCACGCATATTGTAAATCTGGCTCTGTCAATTGCAGGCTCTTCAGTATATTTCAAATGAAATAACTTTCCTGATATAGCATACCTTTTACCTGGAACTGCTCTTCAAATGGTCAAAAAAAAAAAAATACTTTGCTGGGTGACATAAAAAATAGCAGCTGCAAGAAATGTTATGGTACAGTTATAGCATTATACAGTATAAACATGACAGGAAAGCCCCTGCTGTGAAGCCAGATTGGTGCAGCACTGAAAGCCATAACTGGAGCAGTAGTGTGAATAAGATTACAGAAGTCGTTATGAACACGAGAAATGCTCTAAACATATGCCTGGCCTAGATCATCATTTGTAGGATTTCTATAAACAATAATAAATACATAAGCTTACAATTTGATATCTTTACATTTTTCTTAGACTGAATGAGCTCTTCACTGGCAGTTTTCTGCAGAATCTCTGACCTTTTCCAGTTGATTCTCTGTGCCAGATTCCACTTGTTGTTGCACCCGATATACAAATAAGGGTGACTCCTTTGCACAGTTTTTCCTTGCATGCATTTAATTGAACCTGCTCACATTCATATTTAATACACAAACACACCTTTAGCTATAAAGAGACAATAAAAGCTCAATAACACAACTAACATGGACATTATTTATTTACAAGGACCATTCATTTCTACCCTGTGTTCCTATGCTTTTATTTATATCTGTACAAATTATATGTTTCATTGTGAGTCAATGCTGTTGATTGCTTTAGTGTTTGCTTTCAGCTCTGCTATATTAAGCCATATTTCATCTGTCGTTTAACCCATTCTGTGTCAGGGCCTTTGATCTCGCTATGCCATGTGGTCCACTGCTCCCATGGGAGACAAAGATCAAACAACTGGAGAATAAAGAGATACTGACACCAGAAAATGAACCTTTTTTTTACATCTACCATAAAATTGACTTTGCACTAACAATTACTTACAAAAACAAATCTCTCAGCAAAAACCAATCAGCATGACCTATAGGTAAGTTTTGATGTACATACATATTTCAAAAAGTAGTTTTTTAGTGTCAGTATCACTTTAACAGCATCAGCGAGTGGTGTAGAGTCTACAGTGGGTGGGGCATAAAGGGTTAAAAGATGTGCTGATTGGCTTATTTTGTAACTTTAATGAGTAACATCAATATGCACTCAACAATGCATCCATTTTAGCACACCCAGATTTGGCTTTGTGGACAGAAATGAGCCTTTGCAAATAAAAGTATTTAGGGCTATTTCCTAATAATATAAAAGAGGCTCCTCCCACTTGTGGGCATCCTGATATCTCTACTGCCTGGAGTGATGGCATTAAAGGAGAAGGAACGCTACGGAGGCATTTTATTGCCAATAGATTAGCTGCAATAATAAAAGCTAGAATGCTATATTTATTCTGTAGAATGTTTTACCATACCTGAGTAAAAAGCTCTAGAAGCTCTATGTTTGTTTAGGATAGCAGCTGTCATATTAGCTTGGTGTGACATCACTTCCTGCCTGAGTCTCCCCCTGCTCACTTATAGCTCTGGGCTCAGATTACAGTAGAGAAGGGAGGGGGGAAGAGGAGCAAACTGAGCATGCTCACGCCCGTGGCAAGAAGGTTTAAGGTGAAGGCAGGAAGTCTGATACAGAAGCCCATGAGTACACAATAGAAGGAAAGAAATTATGTGTTTCTTTTGACAGAGGACTCAGAGCAGCAGGTTTACTGGTGTATTTAGGTGGACTTTTCTGATAAAGCTTACTTAGTTTTAACCTTTCCTTCTCCTTAAACTCTGTTTTAGGAATGAACTGGCTAATTTAACAAAAGATCATAAAGGAACAATTGATTCCAATCAATACATGGAAATATTACAATTAATTTAGACCAGGGAATGACAGTATTTGAAAAGTGAAAGTATGAATACAGACATACGTACTGTAACTGGTGTTATAGAAATATGCTGGCCTACAAACAATGTAAAATCACCTTTGAGCCAGGGCAGGTAATGGCCCATGGTGCTACAGAGGGGAGAATTCACATTTGGTTTACAGGTTATACAAAAGCATACATGACAGTGACTTTGGGAGGGATAAACCATCTATAGAGTAGCTCTTCAGATGTTTAACTCCATCTCCAAGCTTGGCTGTCTGGGAGGGGTAAGAACAGCATAACATCTAGAGGGTGACAAGTTAGTTATCACTACAATAGAGAGAGAGTGTGAGGCTGTTGACTTATGGTGATATGGCTAGGGTTAATAGATTTTCTGAAAATGTATTGAAGTGTAAGCATACAAGGAACGGGTTTCATAAAGGGCTGGGGATGGTTATAGACCATAACAGGAAAACAGACCATCTCTGAAATGGGAAGAGCCATAAAAGCGAAGCAAGTGTGACAAAGAAATTACAAAGAGCCACACAAGTGTGACAAGGAGAACAGAAGGAGAAGTCCCTTGAGCAGCATTGAAATATATGTGGGAGCTTTATTAATACTTCAGAATAATACGATGAGGACCGGAGTCTAAAAAGAGTGAATGGAGAGTGAAGTTGTGACACAGCAAGAACAAGAAATAAGGGTAAATATTTTGGAAAGCACAGAAATCTGAAAGAAAGGACTGAAAACAGAGAATACAAATTACAAGGACATGGGTAGACAGAGGTGACAGGTGGGATTATGATGTTGAACCATATGGGGACCATTGTGGAGAATAAGGATTATGTGAGCATGAAAAAAATACTATTGCCCTTATGATCTGCTCCACTTGTATGTTAAAGCAGTATCACATTGTGTTCAACTAGTGAAGGAAATAGCAGCCAGTCTGTGTACTTGAAATCCTGTCCATTTGCCATAGTCTCATTTCTAAGAGGCTGGAGACACGTGTATAGACTCCTTCCTATTAGAGCTAACCCCGGTCAACCAGCAATTCAAAATCCCTACTCAGAACCCTCACCCTGGATTACACATTAAATATCATTTATAAAAGAAATTCAACTATTTATTTTTTTATAAGGAATCCAAAGACACTGTTAGTTTAGTTATATGTATATTTAGGGGCAGATTTATCAAAGGTCGAGGGGAATTTTCGAATAAAAAATGTAAATTTCGAGCTATTTTTGGGTACTTAGACTAGGAAATAGTCCAAATTCGATTCGATATTTGAAAAAAAATTAAAAATTTCAAATATCGAAATTTATTATGTACTGTCTCTTTAAAAATTTGACTTCGACCATTCGCCATCTAAAACCTGCCGAATTGCTGTTATAGCCTGTGGGGGACCTCCTACAACCTGTTTAGAGTCAATTGGTGGACTCTGAAAAATCAAAGTTTTATTTGGGAAAAATTTCAAATCGAATTAGATCGAATGTGCTATTCCTTTGATTCATATGATTCGAATTCGGCCGAATATGGACCTATTCGATCAAAAACGGACCTATTCGACCAAAAAAAAACTTCATCTTAATTTCGGTTGTTCTTTTTGAATTCGAATTTCGAAGTTTTTCAATTCGAAATTCATTCATTCATTTAAAGGGTAAGGCATTTTTCAGTAGCAGTATGCACAAAATGTCTGTCTTAAATATATTGATAATGGTTTGAGTGCAGAGGACTCTTGTATTTGTCTTTATGTATTTTGTGGTCACAGCTTCATTGCACTAATGGTTTTAAAAATTAATTAGGTGATTAATTAATGGTGAGCACAACTTTTCCCTGACAGCTAAACAAGCCACACACACTACCAAACTAATGCCCATTTGCTCACCCCTTCGGGGCAACACAAGTACTTTTAGCTGCATTAGTATATGGGGTGTCCTCAATCACACATGATTCATAGGGCAAAATGGCAACTTCATGTCTGTTTTGGTCATCAGCAACATGATTGTACTTATATCAAGCCATTTTCATATAGCATCTGCTACTACTGTGAATTGCACTCGCTAGGGAAGGCTTTTTAGCTGCACAGAGTAAGCATTAAGTTATTAAAGTTACTGATAATATAGCAAATCTACAATAATTATCCAATAATCACTCTTGCATTCCATTACAACTACCAGCTTGTTCTTTGGTAAAATCCCCTTGGGAGCTTCCCCACTTATCTGTGCCTCACACAACCTGCTGAGCATTATCTTGCAACAACAGCTTATCATATTTCCTCCACATGCTGCTACATATTTACAACTTAATCCTTAATTCTAGGGAGACGATTATCTGATCATACTGTTTGCATTTGCTACTGTAGGCTCCTACGATATTTGCATATGCTGGAACTCTTTGCTTCTGTGATATATGCATATGAATTGCTTGTAACACATTACTTACTGTATATATTATATTTTCTCTTAATATTAAACCCATTTATGTATGTATCAGACACAGTATATATCCATGGGCAATATTTTGATACCTAGGTTTTCTTCTATGTTTTTAGGTATGAAAACTGACTAAAGGATGTACCACCAGCTGTGGTCACGCATTCCAAATGTTTATTATTTATAAAGAAGAGCTTCAGCATCCAATTTGTTCCCATTGGAAAAAGGAAAAACACAGAGAGATCTAGAGCATTACTTACCAGACATTACCATTTCTACTGGGATGATACATATTGTATCTCCACAACTTGCATTGAGTATTTTACAACAAAACATGTGTGTATACTGTATATATATTTATAGATAGATAGCACTTTTCTTCCAAAAGGAACTCAAAATGCTATTTATAATGAGTATGATAAAAGAGGATGAAAAACAATATATTTTCTGTACACGGCAGGTACAGTACTTTTTTTAGTATCTTTTAAAAACTTTCTATTGAATCAAAAGTAGTTAACAGATACAGCCATCTTTGTAGTTGCCTGGCTCGTGCCATGACCAGGTCATTTGCCAAGGTTAATTGAAACTGTGGTGAAATTTTGCCGCTGAAAAATTTGTCGAGAAAAAACGCCATAAAAAAAAACAGGCATTGACTCTAATGCATTTTGAGTGAGAAGATTTGTCACGCGTAATAAGGCCCATTGACTTCAATGCGTTTTGCAAAACTTTGCCGTTATGCAAATTTTTTTGGCTAATTTTTCGGCAGACCAAAACAGGACAGATTCGCTCATCAATTCAGCCAGGGTTCTGTTTTTAAGCTTGAAAATTGCACCACAGCTTGCTTATTTTTTATCACACAAACACTTTAATGTAAAGAATGACGTCCCAATGCCGGAAAATAAGAAAAGATGAAAAGGAAAGATATTCAAGGCCAGAGTTTTATATGTCTGATAATGAGCTTGTTCATTCAAGCAAAGTAAAACTAAACATCAGTGTTCAGAGTATTTATAAAAAGATGGCAGAGGTTCTGCTTGATCCTAACATTTGCAAGGGATCCTAGATTGTAATTAATACAAAACAATAAGTGTCATGCAAAAGCCAGATCTTGGTTATTCCTCTCATTATATATAGTAACAAAATGAATAATGAAATGTTCTATAATATTTTAAAATTTTTCATCAAAAATTAATTGGGCTGCATAATTTTGTGTCATCTGCCTTCAAATAATTTGCCCACCACGGATGTCAAATTTACTGGTTTATAACTGCCAGGCTGAGATTGTAATCCCTTTTAAAACATTGGAATTACTTCAGTTTTTGCTACAATTTATGAGTACCATACAAAATGAAAGCAAGTCTGAGAAAATCAGAAATAGAGCCCGGTCTAAAACTGAACTAAGCTCTCTTAGTACCCAAGGGTGTATTCCATCTTGCCCTGGCACCATGTTCACATTCATTTTTAGTAAAACTTTATGAACTATATCCATTTTCCGCCACTGACAAGACTGAGCTCAGCCAACAGTGTAGCTATGATGTGAACTTTGACTACTCTATTGTATAAACTGAATAAAAGAACAGATTTAGTACATTTGCCTTCTCTGTATTTGTTACAACAACCATACTGGTACCATGATTTAAAGGAGCAACTTTTTACGGTTAGTCTTAACCTCTGTTGCAATGTGCTCCTCACTTTCTATCTTTGCCTTCCGGATTGCTGTCCGTTTTTTCTGGTCAGACTTTAAAGGGGGAAAAACACAATTTTTTTCATGATTTATTAAACTCTGATAATAATCCGATGGTCTCTGCATCAAAATAAGTCAGAGGTTTCGGGAATCAAATTCAAAAAACTTGCAATTTTCGTTGACAAATCCAAAAAATTTGCATGATTCAGATTTTTTCTACCACAAGAAATTTTCAGAAAAATGCATTGATAAATAGGGGGGGGGGAGAAGTCAGTGCGGTTTTGGTCTGAGTCGTTTTTACAAAATAGTGAGAATTCTTTGGATTTTGATAAATAACCCCATTATTATAGTGTTTATATTCATTAAATGCAGCTTCTATCCCCACAGTTTTTAAAAGCCTTTCTCTTCTTTCCAATTAACTTCTTTACTTCTACATGAAGGGTGGTTCTTGGTGCTTCTACATTTAACATGTTGCTCTCAACCCCTTGGATGTTGCTCCCAGTGGCCTCAAAGCAGGTGCTTTTTTTTTAATTCCTGGCTTGAAAAAAAGTATAGTGCCAAGTAAAGCTTCCTGTAGGCTGCCAGTCCACATAGGGGCTACCAAATAGCCAATCACAGCACTTATTTGACACCTCAAGGTATGTGGCTCACTGGTAAAAAAGGATGTAGTGACCATTGTATGTCCACCTTTATTTACTCTATTCTTGAACCACTATAATGTTATTTTGGCCTTTTGAGATTTGGATCATTGTCTTGACACTCTCATGACATACTTTATTTATTTTATTTATATATTATTTAGGTTTTTTTTTTATTGTTCCTTAGGGGCCAGTTCTTTGTAGACCAACAGTTGGTTCGGATAAAAGGAAGAAGAAATAATTAAAAATGCTACTTCAAGAGAACATCTCTGAGATGCTAAAAGACTGAAGCTTGGGAAAAAGATCATCTTTTTAGCAGAAGAATCATTCCAAACACGTGGCCAAAATAACACTGTAATGTATCAAAAACAAAATGATAAACGAGAGAGGGTGCAAAAACTTCTTACTTCTTACATGCAATATTTATGCAATGTGTCTTAATTGTATTGATATGATTTCATTAAAATTGTCTTCAACTGATGATATATTTTTGGACACTATTTAAATTTAAAATTGGAAGAAAGAGAATGGTGAAATAATAATTGATTGGACAAAATGAAATTGACTGCTGAATTTGTGGTGGAGATACTCTTTTGAATAAAAAAAGGATGCTAAAAGAAAAATATTTACCTAAGTTTACAATACAATGGAGAAAGAAATAATCTGTGCTTCTGAAGAGACATGGTATAAAGCACTACAAATGTAGTGAAACAGAAACTTTGCATTGCACAAAGCAAAAATGTCAAGACAATTTATGAACCTATTGCTTAAGTTATTCTACCATACTAAAAAATAAAACATAGGTATACATAATAAATGCATAGGGATAGGAAAAAAATAGGCACATAAAGCTTCCTTCCATTGGATTGCATTTAGAGCAGGGGTCCCCAACCAGTGGCTCATGAGCAACATGTTGCTCTCTGGCCCCTTGAATGTTGCTCAAAGAGCATGCAAAACTACTACCATGAAATATGAATGTAAGCCTTTAAATCCACCAAATTGTTTTGTTAAACAACGCTTTAAAAATTATAAAGAGAAGTGGAAACTTTTGCCGAAAGCTGAACAGATTAACCTTTTGCTGATAAGCAGGAGTACGAAAAACCAAATATAATCAAACTACAAGTTCTTGCAGATATAGAGAGAAATAATTGGCATTGCATGACTGAAAGATAGTTCATTGCAAAGGAAAACAGTAGAATCAGACAGTTCTCCTACATTTATTATTTTTGCATCTTATCTGCAAGATAGCAAAAGAGACCGCAAGCTAACAATTCTTTTTAAAACAAAAAATGAAGTACCTCATATGTCTTAAACATTTACAGAAAAAATCATCTGCCACACAAATGCAGTAAGAGAAAATTCTATAGGAAAAGGGAAAATATTCCTAATAATAAATCTAAACATTTTGAGGTTGATCATTCTAATTAATTTATTTATGGCTACTTTTCATTGGCTGTTTTCATTTTCTGGTCACCCAGTCACAATTAATAATAGTCCTAATATACGTTCATATTACGCCTCTGAAGCAAACGTTTTAAGGTTTTCATTGCCTTTCAACTACCAGAAATCATTAAAAGACCACCACACATTTGGGGTTTGTGTAGTGGAAATATTGAAGGGAACCATGGCTATTAAACACATTCCACAAAACTCTACTGGATTTGTAGTGTCATTTTTTAAAGGGGTTGTTCACCTTCCAAACATGTTTTTCAATTCAGTTGTTTTTATATTGTTTCCCAGAAATCAAGGCTTTTTTCAATTACTTTCCAATATTTATTTTTGACTTTTTTTCCAAAATCAAAGTTTAAAGGAGAAGGAAAGGTTAAAACTAAGTAAGCCTTATCAGAAAGGTCCATCTAAATATACCAGTAAACCCCCAAAGTAATGCTGCTCTGAGTCCCCTGTCAAAAGAAACACCACATTTCTTTCCTTCTATTGTGTACACATGAGCTTCTGTATCAGACTTCCTGCCTTCAGCTTAAACCTCATTGCCCTGGGCAAGAGCATGCTCAGTTTGCTCCTCTCCCCCCACCCTCCCTTCTCTACTGTAATCTGAGCCCAGAGCAGGGAGAGACTCAGGCAGGAAGTGATGTCACACCACATTAATACTGCAGCTCCTATCCTAAACAAACCGAGAGCTTCTAGAGCTTTTTACTCAGGTATGGTAAAACATTCTACAGAATAAATATAGCATTCTAGCTTGCACTATTGCAGCTAATCTATTGGCAATAAAATGCCTCCGTAGCTTTCCTTCTCCTTTAAAGGTGAATGTTCGTGTCACTGGTGTTTGAGTCCGGCAGTTCAGTAATTCAGGCGCAGATTCTAAACTGTTACAATTTTGCAACATTTAGTTGATACATTTCTCAGCAGTATCTCTGGAGTATTAGCAACTATTGTATCAATTCTAACAGCTGCCTGTAATGAAACCTAGAGATTCTGCTCAGCAGGGACAAAGATAAGAAATGTATCAACTAAATGTATCAATTAAGAACAGTTTACAGGGTCGGCGACCCCCCCTCCCAGAGCTGCTTCAGAAGGAGCAAAATGACACTTTACGGGGCACATTTACTTAGGGTCGAATACCGAGGGTTAATTAACCCTCAATATTCGACTGTCGAAGTAAAATCCTTCGACTTCGAATATCGAAGTCGAAGGATTTACCACTATTCGTTTGTCCGAACGATTGTAGGAAAAATCGTTTGATCGTTTAAATCCTTCAAATCGAACGATTCGAAGGAATTCAATCCATCGATCGAACGATTTTCCTTCGATCAAAAATTTGTTAGAACATTGATGTTCGGTAGGTTTTACTTGGTGAAGTAGGGGGTCGAAGTTTTTTTTAAAGAGACAGTACTTCGACCAACCAATGGTTGAATAGTCGAAAGATTTTTAGTTTGAATTGTTCGATTCAAAGTCGTAGTCGAAGGTCAAAGTAGCCAATTCTATGGTCGAAGTAGCCAAAAAAACGTTCGAAATTCGAAGTATTTTTTCTTCTATTCATTCACTCGAGCTAAGTAAATGTGCCCCTACACTTCAATCTTAGAAAAACCGTCACAAATAGAAAATAGAAAGTCATTTGAAAAAGTCGTTATTTCTGGTGATCTATCTGAAACCAACTAGTTGTTTGAAGGTGAACAACCCCTTTAACAACAGCATTCATTTATTTTTATTTAAGTTTTTGAGATATAAATGGTTTATGAGTGTGCTTCATCAACCTAACTTTTTTCTCTACTGCAAACAATTCATCCTGCTGTGTGTCAGTACAGGTATGGGACCTGTTATCCAGCATGATTCAGACCTGGAGTTTTACAGATAAGGGGCCTTCTTTCAGTAATTTGGATCTCCATCCCTTAAGTCTACTAAAAAAACAATTAAACATTAAAGAAACCCAAAATGGATTCATTATACTGCATCTGACTTACGATCAAGTGCAAGGTAAAAATTTAAACCATTTTTACAATTTTTAATTATTATTATGATGGAAGCTGAACCGGAGGACAAATGGCTAAATGTACCATCTATAAGAAACACAGGTACAAACAAGCAAAGTCTGGTAGAAAACTGTCAGATGATGGCATAACAGTGAATATTTGTAAGTAGGGATGGCAAATTTATTCGGCAGGCATAGATTCAAAGCAAATTTCTGCAGTTCGCTGCCTGTGAATGAAAAGAAAATTCACCGGCTAAAAATTTGCTTCAACAAAAAAAAACTGTTGCGCATCAAAATTGTCGTGCGTCAAAATTATCCGCACCCATTGACTTTAATGCATTTGGACAAAATAGTTGCGTGTATAAAAATTGTCGCCATTGACTTCAATGCATTTCGAAAATTTTTCGCTATTTCGCGAATTTTCTGGCGAAACAGGACAGATTCACCCATCACTATTAGTAAGTGAACATATAAACAGCAAAAAAATAACAAAAACAGCCTCGAGCCATTGGTCAGTGTTCTACCATCAGTCTCTATAGCAAGCTTGTTCTACGCTGAGTTTGGTGTTTTTTTTATGTTAACTTTATCACCCCTTTTCTTCAAATGACTACTTAGGTTTTTAGAGTTATAGCTCCAATGACGACTGAGCTACCAATTGTCCAGGAGGCGAGGACAAAACAGCTTCCTGTGTTTGTTCATAATCTGCACAGAGAAAATCCATTAATCTTTATTTGGCATTTTATGGTTCACCGGACATTTGCAGATGAAGTATTAGAGACGATGTTCATTAATATAATAACATCTAAGATATATTGAAATCAAATTTTAAAAATGAGCTCTGCAAAGTCATCTCTGTAATTGCTTGCTATTTATTAAAGTTTTGTAGCTGATTCAAAATATTTCTTCTGTTATACACTGCTGCATATTCGTCTGCATCTCTTCCCTACATTAACAGATGATAAAGATGGCAGTGTAGACATATGGCTCAGCATTTTTTTAATTGACCTTTTTTAAAAGATCAGAAGTTTTGTTGCTCACAGAAGCCATTCTAATTACAGCACGGGAAGACAGATCATTAATCTTCCAATGTTAATGTTCCAAAAAACACAAAAAAACTTTTGCTAATTGACCGGATGTGTAACTAGAAACTATTGCAGCCCACAAACCTTAATAAGTAGCATCAACCAAGTCCATGATTCCCTATGTATGACCTTGAATGGCCATTAATACATTATCATTGCTTATTCTATATTAACTTCAATGACTGCACCTGGGCATTGCTTTTTTTGTTAGTGATTGCATGACCTTTGGATAATTTATGAAGTATCTAAATTGTACAATATCTTGCTGTGGATTCCAATGGGGATAGAAAAAACATACTCAAGCAGAAAGCCATGGTGATTAACCATTTCAGGAAGGTGTATACAACTCCTCAGGACTAGTGCACCTTGCACTAAGACTTCTTATATTGTGTCAAATGTACCAATATATTGAACAATTAAATGTGCTGTATTTATGGAGTTTTAGAAAGGATTTGTTCTTGCATTATTGCACTAAGAACAACTGAAATACCAAACACAGCGTATAAAAATAATAAATGAAGCTGACAAGGGCTGATATCTGTACAAGTAAAATCATAATACTAACTTTGCAGCCTTTGTTGGCCCAATATCCTTTTGGATATTACACACAGAAAAGGGCAATCCCTATGAAAGCAATTAGCTTATAATACAAAATTATTAGTTTTAATCAATCACTACAAGATAAAAGCTTGAACAAGAGGAAAGTAGCCATATGGTTTGTGCTTATAATAGCTATTGAAACTTTTCTGTAGAATAAAATTTGCAAAGTTTGTGCTTTGCTCTTTTCACAACTGAAGATATACTGTATTGGCAAAGCATTATCCCAACTTTCAGTACTTTTAGTGTGCCATTCCTTTAGGGCAGGAGTGCCCAGAATTTGTCACCTCGCAATCTACTCTTGCCACCTGATGCCATCATAAGATCTACCTTAAGAACTCATTGCAGGATGGCACAGAGGCAATTCCATGTATAAATACCCCCAATACGCCAAAATAGGGGCGACTTTTAAGAGTAATCATTTTTTTTTATATCGACATTTTTTTTACCAGGAATTTTTAAGTGATCGACTGGTAGAATGAGATTGACGTCTTGGGCACCCCTGCTTTAGGGTAATTCTTATAAAGTGATCAACCAGGACTGGAAAAACATAACCAGCAAAATAGTGGTTTCAGACTATTTTCAGCAGCTAGAAAGGTTATAGCGAGTACTACAAGCCCCAAAAATAAAACTGAATAATCGCCTGCAGCTCTCCAGGTTGCTGCCAGGTGTATAAACGAATGCACGTTAGCAAGTGAGCGGCTATCAGATACTGCCCAGCTAAGCTCTGTCACCTTACTCACTATGTGTAACAAGGTTGTGTACTCACACTCATTTATAGTGATGGCTAAATTTATTCTTCAGGCGCAAATTCGCAGCGAATTCCTGCAAATTGCCACTGCCAAATTAATACACGAAACTTTGCCTGCGCAATTTCGCCAAAAACTGACGCAGGTGCCCAAAAAAACAGATGCCAGCATCAATAACAAGACGCCGGTGTGTTTCGCTAATTTAATGCTATGTGTAACAAGGTTGTGTACTCACACTCATTTATAGTGATGGGTGAATTTATTCGCCAGGCGCAAATTCGCGGTGAATTCCCGCGATGTTCTGACATTTCTACATGTTCAACACAAACACAAGCCTGGTCCTAACAGTGTACATTTTAGGGCATCCCAATAGTTTTTTTCCTGCATGCAGCATTCCTAATGGGAAAAGAGGAATGACGTGGGCCTAACAGCAGTAGCAGAACACAAACTCCCATATGTAATAAATGGCACTAAGTTTGGCAAGAGCTGTAACCCATAGCAACCAATAAGAAGTATGCTGGTGAGCCGAAAATGCTACCTGCTGATTGGTTGCTATAGGTTACTGCTCCTGGGCAAATGTAGTGACTTTAATTACATATCCTACAAAGACCTGTAAATTGATAAAAATACAGAGAGAGAACACAAAATAACACGGTTGGGACACCTGAAAACTGATACAATAAATCACAATAATTGGCGCTAGATATCTTAAAAAGAAGACTGTGTGCTCTAGCTTTGCAGCCCAATCAATCATTAGTAATATTTACTGGTTTAATGCAGTAATGCAATAATGAAAGCAAACATAATCCACTGCTATAGGTAGAAAGGCTAGGGCATATGTAGCCAGATATATTTAGCCCAGTTTTTTTCCACTAATATCATGTGATAGGGACTACTAAAGAAGACTTCAGTTAACTAAGGAGCTCTTCTTTTAACTTTTCAAAAGAAGGAGTTATATTCAAATTTATTGCACAAATAATGGAGTTTTGAAAATTAGCAAGTATATACAGTATACATATAGAGTATACAATTGGTTTGATCTTTAAATAACTTATAAGAGAAGGAAAGCTACCATGGCAATTTATTGGCAATAGATTAGGCTCAAAAGTGCAAGATAGAACGCCTTTTTTATTCTTTAGAATCCTTTTCCATACCTGAGTAAAACTTCTCTAGACACTGTCTCTATTTGTTTATGATAGCAGCTGCCATATTAGCTTGGTGTGACATCACTTCCTGACTGAGTCTCTCCCTGCTCACCCATAGCTCTGAGCTCAGATTACAGCAGGGAGGGGGAGAGGAACAAACTGAGCATGCTCAAGCCCTAGCCCTGGAGGTTTAAGATGAAAACAGGAAGTTTTATGCAGAAGCCCATGTGTACACAATAGAAGGAAAGAAATGTGGACTATGAGCAGCATTACTTTATGGGTTTACTACTGTATTAATAAAGACCTTTATGATAAAGCTTATTTAGATTTTAACCTTTCCTTCTCCTTTAATGTTGGTGGGCGGTATTTTTAATTTTTAAACTGGTTGTGGAATGTCCTCTCAACATTTCAGCCTCTGGGACTACAACAACAATCTAAGGCTTTTGAACAAATTCCCAGCCATTGTGAACACCAATATGTAGCCTTCATTATTGAATTAACACAGAGCCTCTATTGATGTTGCCATCATCCTGCCAAAATGAATATTCTAATTACATGTGTCTTGAACATTGTACAGGTATGGGACCTGTTATCCAGAATGCTCGGGACCTGGGGTTTTCCGGATAATGGATCTTTCCGTAATTTGGGTCTTCATGCCTTATGTTTACTAGAAATTCATTTAACATTAAATAAAGCCAATAGCCTGGTTTTGCTTCCAATAAGCATTAATTATATCTTCGTTGGGATCAAGTACAAGCTACTGTTTTATTATTACTACAGAGAAAAAGGAGAAAAAAATTTGGATTATTTGGATAAAATAGAGTCTATGGGAGACAGCCATTCCGTAATTTGGAGCTTTCTGGATATCGGGGTTTCCGGATAAGTGATCCTATACTTGTATTAAAATGCTCTATGTAACTGAACTATACACAATCTCAACAAAAACCTACAATGTAGATATAGCTATTGTAGATATACAGGGGCAAATTCATCAAGATTCGTAGTTGCACCAGGCGTAACTTCGCCGCACTTTGCCACCCTTGCCAGGCCTAGTTTCGCCAGCGCTCCTCAAATTCACTAAAAAAGTTGCGCTTAGGGGTAGCGTAAGGTTGCGAAATTGCGCATAGCGTTGATTCGCTAAGCGAAGCTACGCTAGCGATGGTTAATTTGCATACAGCGCCAAATTCAAATTTCAATGGAGGAATACGTAGAATCACTACAAATGCCTGGGAAACCTTCAAAACATCAAATAAATTTTTTTTTGCCCTACACATGTGCCCACTGTATAGTTAAGTTGCCATGAGTTAGGAAATGTAGGGGGGAAGGAAATTTTGATCTTTTTCAGCCTATCACCCATAATATAGAAAAAAACGCCAGCGTTTTTTGGGACTTAGAAAAAATTTGAACTTTTTTTGAAGCAATCCCTATCTACTCTATTGCGCTTTGCCTGGTCTGAGGTGGCGAAGGAAGTCTAGCGTTAAGGGTAGCGTTCAGTACAATGCGTTAGTGAATTTGCGTAGTTACGTCCGTTGTTCAAATTCGCCAGGCGTAAGGGTGCGAAGTTACACTAGCGAATTTACACCAGCGTTCGTTAGTGAATTTGCAAAGTAACAAAAATGACCAACGCTAGCGAATTGACGCTAGCGTTAGGCACTTCGGCGCATAGTGAATTTGTCACACTGTGTAGGCCACATTTTCCAGAGTCCTAAATCGCAATTAGTAAATTGGTAATAATTGAAAACTAATAGATTAGGGCTAGACGATTCTGTCTGCTAGACGACATGTTCTAAGCTATTACTGCTAAATATCTCCATAGAACAAATAATTGCAAATCTGCTAAGCACCAACAGATCGGTGATGAATGGTGCATTCACCTTCATGCAAATAAATGGTCCATTTGAGGATAATAGCTATTATACTTATATTGGGGGCTAGCAAGCATTGCATTTCCAATCAGACTAAGAAACCTGTTCCTAAAATCAAGCAGAAAAGTTTGAAAAATGCAGGTTGGGAACCACAAAAATGCAAAATGTATAATGTGTGTTGACAATGCTGATAAACTGATCATGCTCTGTATTTTCAAATACCCTAAACTGATTTATTCTGCAGTATAGGTCACTGTTATAGCAACATTGCTGTAAATGAGACCAAGAACACATGCTCATACTTCAAACACTTTTTAAGTTGTCCAATTTTGTAAGTGCATTGCCAACATCTAACACCAGCTGTGCGTAATGTGTAAGGGAATCCTAATCCCATACACATGTTTTATTTAGTTAATGGCGATCGCTGAAAACAATTTCGAGATTATAACGCCAATTGGGTAAAGGGGGTTGTTAAAAATAATAAGGTAAATACTTCATGTATATTTATAGTTTCATTCTGTTAGCTCAGCTCTTGTAAATGAAAATGACATTGCTGTGCTGCAGCTGTGGGTGATATTTTGTGAATTTAAATCCATATGAATTTTCCTTAGGCAGCCAGTCACTTAACTAGCATTGTCAGCTCCTCCTCGAACTTCTCAAGTGAAGGACAAAAAAACAAACCGATCTGATCTAAGTAACAAACAACAGTCTTCTGCATATGAGGTTTTTTTAATTTAAAGCATCACCTTTAACATAATGGAGTAAAGTTAGATGTGGATACCAGCTTTAACACTTTGTGTGCCACAGATACAGTGAATAATGTACCCCTATAGTAAAAGATGAGGAATTCTATGACCATATAAAGGCACAAGTTCTTTATAAGGCAGGGTGCTTTTAAATAAAGTCATAGTACTACTGGATATCTATTCAAACTCTAGATTACTTGGAAATAGACACTAGTAAATAATTATTAGCATGCTGGAGTCCTCTAGTGACCAAATAGAGGTATAGCCTCATTATTTATCAAAACATTCCAGAAGTATGCTTTTAAGATAAAAAATTAAATGTTATTACACCTTTTTAAAAATCAAACAATCCCCTCATGGAGCCTAACAGGTTTCATGCTTACCCAGCAATCTCTTGCCTATGACTAAGTGCTGGTAGAATAGGGTTTCGGTGAAGAAGGTTTCGGTATCCTCCAATACAGGCAGGTAAGTGTAATAGATACAACCGGCACACGGGTCCAAAATCAAGCAGGGACAAGCCCTTGCTGTGTTTAATTGCAAAGTGCAACGTTTTGGGGTAAACCCCTTTGTCAAGCATACAGACAAGTGTTGGACAAGGCTATGTAACACCACCCCTTGTGTAGCTAATTAACATAATTCATTTTAACCAATCACAGTCCAATTAACTAAATTCATTGCGAATGGTCAACTTAGTGTTACATGGTAATTTAAAACCAACCAATAAATGCAACCAAACCCCCATGTCCCATCATAAAAAAATTTCTTTAAAAATTGTTTACATTTTTTTATAAAAATATCAAAAAGAGTCATTATAGTGTCCAGATAATGGTAAGCATGAAACGCGTTAGGCTCCATGAGGGGATTATTTGATTTTTAAAAATATGTAATAAAATTGTATTTTTTATCTTAAAAGCATGCTTCTACTGGGTGACTTCTAATATCCAAATTCTTTGTGGGTGTACGATATTTAATATAATGCGGACGTTTCAATGAGTCATGTGTCAGAAACTACTATCACTAAGCACCACTTATAACTGACGACATCACTGAGCAGTTTATAAGGATATAATTTAAACGGTATTCATGGCTCTTGGGAATAATAATAGAATTCATTAGGGGTGTCTTCTTACAAGTTCAAAACACAGTACAGATTACTTAAAATATGCCGGCATACAAGTTCTAGTGCGCTATGTGTGCACCTACATGCCTGCCCCCACCTGCCCATTTTCGGATTGTGCACAGCCTACTGGAGGCAGAACTCTAATAAAGTATCATGATACAGGTCTCTGTGCTCCGAAAAAGAGTAGTCTATTGTAAATTACACCTAATCTCCATAGTCAGTCTAACTTGCACCCGCACCCCTGTACGGTGCTTGGGGTATAGGAGGACGGCCCTCCACCAATCAATGAACATAAGTAACTTCAGCACACGTAGCTGCTTACATACCGTAAGTGCTAAACTGCACAAGTGCATTTGCCAACAGCAATAGTCGTCAATGCATTAAGATTCCGTACTAGTGATGGGTGAATAAATTCGGCAGGCAATCTATTCCCAGTGGATTTCAGTGTTTTGCCACTGGCAAATGTTCTTGCGAAACTGCAACAAAAATTCGCCAGTGAAAAATCCGCCATGACAAACAAAAATTGTCACGCATAAAAATTGGCATGTGCATAAAAATTGTTTAGACGCCCATTAACTTTCATGCATTTGGACAAAATAGTCGCGCATATAAAAATTGTCGCTCGCTTTAAAAATTGTCACTTGCGTTAGAAATTGTCACTCATCAAAATTTACTCCAATGCATTTCATGAATTTTTCACATTTTGCAAATTATTCGGTGAAGCGAAACGCAGATCCACCCCTCACTTTTCCATACAATTGGTGAAACAGCTCTGTTTTAAAAAAAAAAAAAGCTTATACATGATGATCCCCTGTCAGGGGCAGAACATCATCTGATATGTTTTTTATTTACTTTATTTGATCATGAAAGGTTAGTGGCAGGTTGGGAGATGGCACCGAACGGTCGTTAAATATGCAAACAAAGTCTGTGCCCACGTTAAGTGTGGTATAAAAACTGTCCCATGTGTCATTAGCCTTAATTAACTTGTGCATTAATATATAAATATATATATATATATATATATATATATACACACACACACTCACATAGTATGCACTTATAAATAATGGTACACTGGATTCTATGAACAATAACTCCAGATCATAAATACATTATACAATGACGGGAAGAAGTCGTGGCACCCAAATTACAATGGGAAGCATATGCTAGTGCCAGACATTACATATTCTTCGCAGACAGAGAATCCTCTACCCGGCTGCTCCTCTTCTCTTCTGCAGGGAGGGCGGATTTTGTCGCAAAATGCAAAATCTTGCATTTTGGTGTTGCAATTCACCACGTCTGGAGATATTGCTGCACAAATTCCATCTAGGCTTCTTTGAGCTTCAACCCCTACAGTTTTATGTACTCTGCTCTGGTTTCGGAATCTAATCTATTCTAAACTCTCAGAAGCAATTAATCAAAAGAGGATTTGGTAAAACAAGGAAACTTGAGAAAATTCACCTTTAAGTTATGTAAATAAAACAATCCAAAATATTGATGAAAGACATGAAAGAAGCACGCATATTAAATAAGTAAATTATGATTGTTAATCATACTGGTGTTTTTTTCTATTACAAAATATTATTTATTGGTAACATATCTCACTGGTAAATGAAAGAAATGAGGGTGTATAGTAGCAGTCTTTAGAGATGTGAATGTTAATACAGGCTGCTCTTATTGCATCTCAAAGGGAATGAAATCGCAGCTCCATTTGCAGACGAGGACTGTTCAACAGCTGCGTTCGTGTTCTGACTTCGTACTTACAGTCCCTCGTCGCTGGTTTCAACAATACAAGCAGCTTCATTTGTTCATTTTTTTTAAAAAAACGAAACAGTAACATTTACATGTTTTAAACCATTTTGAAAGGCCTTTGAGGGCTTGGGCTGCCTTTTGGAAGTGAAGAATGTGGTCTAATTCTGTGTACAAAGACAACCTATGAGCAATTCCCCTACATTGCATTGACTCATACATGAAACATATGTTTACTAATTAAATATGTCCAGCTGCAAACTCCGTGCTCAATATGGTTTTTACGTCTATAACCTCAGCAGCTGTGCCAGCCATTAAACCAATCAATGGAACAGCAACGCAAGCGGTTACATACTAATGTCACACATGGAATCAAGGAGACACACAAAAGTTTAAAACTATTTGCTGCTATTTGCTGCATTTATAAAATAAAATCCAACCAAGGACATGAAAATAACAAACGATGCCATGTTATATAAGTAGGGATGCACCGAATCCAGGATTCGGTTCGGGATTCAGCCAGGATTCGGCCTTTTTCAGCAGGATTCGGATTCGGCCGAATCCATCTGCCTGGCCGAACTGAATCCGAATCCTAATTTGCATATGTAAATTAGGGGGTGGGGAGGGAAATCGTGTGACTTTTTGTCACAAAACAAGGAAGAAAAAAATGTTTTCCCCTTCCCACCACTAATTTGCATATGCAAATTAGGGTTCGGATTCAGTTCGGAATTCGGCCGAATCTTTTGCTAAGGATGTTTTCCCCTTTCCACCACTAATTTGCATATGCAAATTAGGGTTCCGATTCGGTTCGGAATTCGGCCTAATCTTTTGCAAAGGATTCAGGGGTCAAAATAGTGGATTCGGTGTATCCCTATATATAAGCTTTTCAGTTAGCTACCACTCTGCTTTTAGAATACACAAACCATGAGAAATCTTTGGTAAATTATTCCCTACACATCGCACTATAATGTAACATCTGCAGAGACACCAGGCTGTAGCTTATTTGTACTGAATCCTGCAATGAGGTTAAACCAACTGATACATATTAATACTTGATCTGATTTGTAAGGGATCCAACATGGAACTATAAAGCTTGGTTCTTTATTTGCATTAATAACTGAAAAAAAAGTACTGGCTCTTTAAAAATTCAACTTCGACCATTCATGATCTAAAACCTGTTGAATTGCTGTTTTAGTCTATGGGGGACCTCCTAGAACATATTTGGAGTCAATTGGTGGAACTTTGAAAAATCAAAGTTTTTTTTGGGAAAAACTTTGAATCGAATTTGATCGAATGTGCTATTCCTTCGATTCATTTGATTCGAATTTGGCCGAATACGGATCTATTCGATCGAAAACTGACCAATTCAACCAAAAAAAAGTAGACTTGGGGGCAGATTTATCAAGGGTCGAAGTTCGAAGATAAAAAAACTTTGAACTTCCAATTCAAAAAGACCAACCGAATAGAGGTTGAAGGTTTTTAGGGGTCGAAGTGGTACGTATTCGGCCTACTTCAAATCGTACGATCGAAGGAATTGCGCCTTCGATCTACTTCGATTCAAAGTTTTTTCCCCCAAAAAACTTTGATCTCTCAAACTCCACCAATTGCCTCCGTATAGGTTCTAGGAGGTCCCCCATAGGCTAAAACAGCACTTCGGCAGGTTTTAGGTGGCAAATGGTCAAAGTCGAAGTTTTAAAGAGACAGTACATGATAAAAGTTTTTTTCAACTTTGAATCAAAGTTGGACTATTCCCTAGTCGAAGTACACAAAAAATAGCTCGAAATTCGAAGTTTTTTACTTAGAAAATTCACTTCAACCTTTGATAAATCTGCCCCTTAATTTTGGTTGGTCTTTTTGGCTTCGAATTTCAAGTTTTTTTCAATTCGAAATTCGACCCTTGATAAATATGCCCCTTAGTGCAATTTGACTAGGAATAGTTAAAATTCGATTTGAGTTTTTAAAAAAATTCTAAATAAATTTTCGAAATGTATCATGTACTGGCCCTTTAAGAATTCTAATTAGACTAGTTGCCACCTTAAACTTGCAGAATTGCTGTTTTACCCTATGGGGGACATCCTGCGATCAATCTGGAGTTGTTTGCAGCCTTCCTGAAAATCTTTTTTTTTTTTTCAGAAAAATAACTTGAATCGAATTTGATTCAAGTTTGCGGGTCTATCCCATTCACCCAAGTTTGAAAAATTAAAATTTTTTAATAAATTTAGATTGGTCGTTTTTTTTTTCTTCAAATTTGAGTTCATGGGAGTTTATGGGGGTTTCTGTAGGTTCTGTAGGTTTGTTCTTAACTTGAATTCGTATGTAAGTTGGAACATGCACATTTACACATCAAATGCAACTTAAACAGATTTTCGTATTTATTTTTACCTTTCTGTGCTCTGTAATAGACAACACACACCAGAAGGCGTTGGGGCGGGTGGTTTATTAAAGCTAAATGCTAATAAAGGCCAAGCAAACCACAGTGCATTACGGTAATAGCCTACGTTTGTACATGTGAGTTGTATGTAAGTCGGATGTTTGTAACTCGGGGACTCCTTATATTCACTCCCCACTGTTATACACACTATTGGCAAGGTTCAGATTCAGTCATACAAAGAATGGAGCTTATAAGAGAGGAGGCATAGGCTTGACTTTATTGGAGTACATACTATGGGGCAGATTTACTAAAGGTGAAGTGGACGTCGCTAAAGACAATTCGCCGGAAATCCCATCCACAGGGACAGCACCAACTTACTAACAGGCGTAGAGGACTATTCGCTAGCAAAATAGACCATCGCTAGCATACATCTACACCCTATTGCCAGGCGACTTTTCGCTCCACAAATTCACTAAAGTGCAAATTTTACTGAGCGTTACCTCTTTCGCCAGAGTTTCCTTCGACACCTTAGACCAGATGACTGATAAAACGAAGCTAGATCTTTCCCTCACTTTTTTAAAGCGGGATTGCCTTCAGAAGTCCTATCTATTAAAGATTTGTTGTATTAACATTTTTTTTCCCAGACATTTGAGGGGAATGGCACATTTATTTTAGGGTGGGCTCATGTCTAGGACATTAGAGGATCTCTTCTGTCTTTATTATGGCTCATTGGACATTTGTAGTAAAAAGTGACCATTTCAAGCATTTGCACCAACATCACTAATAAAGACCTCCATACGACATTTATGTACCAGCTCCATTCAAATTAACCTAAGCATAAGAGTACTAACAAAGTTTCGTTAGGCAGAAACGCACGGTATCGAAACTTCGCTATGAAATGCTCGCACTACCGAAGTAACGCTAGTGAAAATTCGACGCCATTTGGCTGCTGAGGTACAACTTCACATTTTTTTTTAATTAGTGTAGCGGTAGCAAATTTGCACCTGGCAAAGTGGCGCGAAGTGTGGGCGAACCAGTCGCTGGCGAAAATTCGCCCTTTAGGGAATTTGCCCCTATGTCTTGATCCTTGTTGCTTTCTGTTCAGTGGATAAATTGCTCAACAGCTGTATCCATGTCCTCACATTATACAGTCCCTTTGCAATGATTTTAAAAAAAAGACGGATCGATTTCAGAACAGAAATTGTTTCAATGTTTAAACACATTCCAAAGGGCCATTCATTGTTCATTTAATCCTTTATGGAACAGAAGAATGCAGTTTGATTTCCTGTACATTAACATCCTACTACGAGCAATTCTGCTAAAATAAAACATTGCCTTGTACATGAATCATACTTTTAAAATGGTTCCAGCTGCAAATTTGTTGCACAATAAATCCTTTTGTATGCGCAGAAAATACCCTAAGCAGGTGCCATGGCTCCTAAACCATTTCTGCATGTTACAGCATCCCAAACAGCTAAATGTTATTGGGAAAAACTTTAACAGTCCCAATTCTGCTCAAGCTGCTAGTGGATATTTGGTTGGATGAATTGGAGTGCTCGGTTGAGTGTTGCCGAGATCCCGCGATAGCTGCGGAGGACATGGGAGAGAGGAAGGAGTGGGGAGAGCTCCGCCATCGACTCCTCTTTTTGTTATCGGTGCCAATTCTGCTCAACCCAGGAGATAAAAAATAATCTAAAAACTTGCTTAAGCAAATATTAAAGTTCAACATATTCTTTTTAAGAATAGTAATTTTCATAACAAGGTATGTAAACTTCTCAATTGGTTTGTGCACACCTATCTAACCTTATCATTATACCAATCTAAAGTACAGGCAAAAATAACAAGTTGCAACAGAACAGCGGAATGGTTGGGGAAGGGAGGAATTTGTCTCCCATATTTCTGCCTTATGTTTGGTAATCTTTATTAGAGCAACCTCTGAGGTATGTGGACATGCCACCCATCTCATTTTCCACTCAGTACACTAACATTAGCCACAGAGAAAAGGAAGCAGCTACTTCTGGTATAGAATTATGCCGTTAAGGTGGCCATAAACTGTAAGATTCGCTTGTTTGGCAAGGTCGTCAACCCTGCAAATCTTTCCCCAAAATGTCCACCTTGGGTGGGCGATATCATGGTAATGCGATTGGGCCAAATAATCACAATGAAGGACATACAAAACATCAGAACAAAGACTGCAGCAATGAGCCAATGCGGTCCTCAATCTGACAAAAAAAACCAAGCCTGCCCGATTAAAATCTGGATGATTTTTGACAGATATTGATCGGGGAGGTCTGCCAGAGGGCCCCATACATGGCTATATAAGCTGCTGAATCGCTCTAAAGCAGCGATCCCCAACCAGTAGCTTGTGAGCAACATGTTGCTCTCCAACCCCTTGGATGTTACTCCCAGTGGCTTCAAAGCAGGTGCTTATTTTTGAATTCCAGGCTTGGGGGCAAGTTTTGGTTGTATAAAAGCCAAGTGTTTTGCCAAACAGAGACTCAATTTAGGTTGACAATCCATATAGGGCTTCCAAATGGCCAATCACAGCCCTTATTTGGCACACCAAGAACATTTTTCATGCTTGTGTTGCTCCCCAACTCCTTTTACTTCTGAATGTTGCTCACAGGTTCAAAAGGTTGGGGATCCCTGCTCTAAAGGATCCAAATCGACAGCTTAAATCTGCCCGTGTATGTCCACTTTTTACCTCATATATCCATATTAGTGCGATGGACATGGATTTGAATAGATGATAGGTGGGTAACTGTCAGACAGATTTATGATGACTATATAAATATATATTGAATTGATCCGACTTGACACGACTGTTGGATGCAGACGATGTGCGCTGCGTCTGCATCCAACAGTCATGTCGGATCAATGCTGCAACACCATCTGACATTTGTATATCTTACCTCACTTCCATCGCATCCAACTTGATGCCTGCGTTTTTGCGCAGCACGTCGGATTGCACAGAAAATGCCCATGTAGTCCCACCCTAAAGGCTCCCTGCTTTCTCGCTAGAGCTCCTGAGGGAAGGGCAAATGCGCAATGATCTCATTACTCACATTGGTTGCCAGGGGACTTAGAATGTTGGCACGATGTGGCACGTGAGCTTACATATTTTGACCGAAGTATGGTACATTTTTCTTAATAATTATTTTTAAAGCCAAAATGTGTGCTGGCAATCTTTCATCTTTTTTTGTGTACAAATATTGTCTTTTTATTGTTTATAGTTGGTCAACTCCAGAATGTGAGTTAGACCAAGCGCTGGCACAAGGGTGTTCCTAGAAGCTGGTCAACGCCATAGTGTGGGTTAGACCAAGCGCTGGCAATTTTTCTGTGTTTCGTATATTTCATTTTGCATTTGAGAAATGAAGCAAAACAAAAAGAGAAAGTGTTACGACAGTAAGGGGCCCATTTACTTAGCTTGAGTGAAGGAATAGAATTAAAAAAACTTTGAATTTCGAATGGTTTTTTTTGTTACTTCGACCATCGAATGGGCTACTTCGACTACAACTTCCACTTCGAATCGAACGATTCAAACTAAAAATCATTTGAATATTCAACCATTCGATAGTCGAAGTACTGTCTCTTTAAAAAAAACTTCGACCCCCTAGTTCGCCACCTAAAACCTACCAAAATCGTTCGATCGATGGATTGAAATCCTTAGAATCTAACGATTCAAAGGATTTAATCATTCGATCGAACGAATTGCGGTAGATCCATCGACTTCGATATTCGAAGTCGATGGATTAAACTTCGACAGTCGAATATCGAGGGTTAATTAACCCTCGATATTCGAGCATAAGTAAATCTGCCCCTTAGTATCAATAGTCTCTACGTTGTCCAATTCAGTGTTTTACCTGATTCATCACATGATGATCACATAGGATTGTCTGGGAGCCCAAAACAAGCACATTTTCTGGGAACAGGTGGGAAACTGTCTGTAAGACTTTGTGAGGTTGCAGAGAGGACTGAATGCAAGTGTTTTTAATGAATGGCATACAGTATGTTAATTTACTAGGCACAAACAAAATTGGCAGTAATTTAGGTCAACTGTATTGGGAAGACCTGCCCATCCCAGCTACTACAGGTATGGGATCCATTATTTTGAAACTCGTTATCCAGAAAGCTCCATTTTATCCAAATAATCCACATTTTTAAAATGAATTTCTTTTTATCTGTAATAATAAAACCGTACCTTATACTTGATCCAAACTGAGATATAATTAAGCCTTAAAGGAGGAAAAACCAGTCTATTGGGTTTATTTAATGTTTACATTTACATGATTTTCTAGTAGACTTCAAGGAACAGTAACATCAAAAACTGAAAGTGTTTTAAAGTAATAAAAATATAATGCAATGTTGTCCTGCACTGGTATAACTAGTGTGTTTGCTTCATAAACACTACTATTGTTTTATATAAAGATGAAGCCACTTGGATTTGTGAGTTAAATGCGTCATGACTCAGGGTTAATTGAAGAAACTGTGTTATCTAAAGTCATCTTAACTCATTTAATGCATTTAGCCTTTTCATTAGCATACCAAAGTACTATTGTTCACAATGGTGAATGCTTTAATTAGATGAGATGTTGTGACACAGTTTTCTGTGTTAAATGAGATAAATGGGATATCTGTGTTTAGTTATTCTGCATCAAACAGACAAACCAAAGTGGCTGCATTTGTAAATAAGCTGCTGTGTAGCAATGGGGGCAGTTGAAGAGAAAAGGCTCAGGTTACACAGCAGATAGCAGATAAGCTCTGTAGATCAAAATGTTGTTATTTGTTATCCACTATTTAACCTGTGCCATACAGCCTTTTTTCAATTTCCGCCATTGCTATACAGCAGCTTGTTTATATGAACTATAGTAGTGTTTCTGAAATAAACAGATCAGTTTTACCACTACAGGGCAACAGGACATAATATCTGCATTACTTTGAAACACTGGAGCATTCTGGAGAACAGGTCCCATACCTGTGTTCCTATGTTTATCAGTCAAGCATTATCTTTAATACCGACCTAATACCCCGGGCAGCAGCCTTGCAACAGGAATGCACGGCATGGCCATATTTAAGGAAGAGCAGGAGGCATACATGTCATGACATTCAATAGGGCTGCACTCATATGAGTCCTTTCATATTCGTAAAAAAAGAAACAATCCGATTTTTTTTTAAACTAAAAAGAAAAATTAAAAATTACAAGTAAAAATTCAAATTGTGGTACCCGTAGCACTAAACCCATTTAGGCAGTAAGGTGTGCCGAGATATTGTTGCTTTGCTTGGGTCAAACTCTGAATAAAGAAAGTGGTTTGGATACTGTTTGGGTGGAAAAGACGTGGTTCTGTTGCATGGCTGCCTGCTATTTATCCCCTAGTCTCCTAACTGTCAGGACTTACCAGTATAATCCAGACGTAGAAGAGGTTGGAGCAGAAGATAATGAACTCACAAGCGCCTCACACAACCGCTACCCACCTGGAGTGGAACAGGGAGCAGGGTTGTGGAGAGTAGCCAGTGAGACGTTCAGCGAAGTACAAGGGATTAGGCAAAAGGCGTAGTCAGGAGATCCAAGGTCAAAAGGCAGGCAGCAATAATCGTAATCGGTAAACAGGCAAGAAGGTCGAGACAGGCGGCAGTAATCAAAGTCCGGGTTCAGGCAAGGGTCAATAATCAGGAATCCAAAGTTCAGAGTCGCTAGGGTTTCAGTCAAATAACCTAATAACCAGGCAATGCATGTTAATCTGGTCTGGGTTTAAATACAGGATTTTTGGCGCCAAACTGGCGTCATTGCGCTGACGTCGCGGAGCTGACGCCAGTACGTCCGTCACAGGCGTTTCCGCCTACGTCCTTGCGCCCACGACCGGCGCCTCCGCGTCCGCGACCGTCGCCGGCGTCCCGCGTCAGACGCCGACGCGCATTATCATGTCCGCGCCTGCGTCGGACAGGACGCAAGCATGCGTTCTCACATTGCCCCCCATCAAGGAGCGGCCTCAGGACGCGACCACCAGAAGGCTTACCAGGATGAGTTCTATGAAACTTTTCCAGCAACTCAGGAGCGTGGATATTCAACGTTGGTTCCCAGGAATTTTCTTCCGGACCGTAACCCTTCCATCTCACCAGGTACTGGAGCCGCTTGCCTCTTAGTCTGGAATCCAGGATCTCCTCAACCTCAAATTCTTCCTGTCCGTTGACCACCACAGGTAGCGGAGGAGGAGTCGAACGCCCAGGGAATCGGAATGTTGAGGCTGGTTTTAGAAGAGCAGCATGAAACACTGGATGGATGTGCCAGGAAGCTGGAAGTTTGAGTTGAAAGGCCACAGAATTGACTTGGCGAATAATAGGGAAGGGACCCAGGAAACGCTGACCCAACTTCCTACTGGGACAAGAAAGCTTAAGGTTAACAGTTGATAACCAAACACGGTCACCCACCTTGAACTCTGGATCCCCTCTCCGTCTCCGATCGGCATACATCTGGCCTGCTTCATGTTTTCCTGGATCTTTTGAAAATTATCGGATAAGAAGGTTAATCGGTCTTTGACAGCAGGAACTAACAACAGAAACAATGGCAGAGGGAAAAGTTACTGGATGAAAACCATAGTTTGCGAAGAAGGGGGACTGATTGATTGAAGAATGATGGGAATTATTATAGGCGAACTCAGCTAAGGGAAGAAGATTCACCCAGTCATCTTGGAGGTAAGAAGAATAACATCTCAGATATTGCTCGAGAGTCTGATTAGTTCGTTCGGTCTGACCATTGGACTGGGGATGAAAGGCAGAGGAAAGGGACACCGAAATCTTGAGTGCTCCACACAACGATCTCCAAAACTGAGAAGTGAATTGTGGTCTCTGATCCGACACAACCTCACCCGGAAGACCATGGAGCCTTACCACTTCCTTAATGAAGGTATCAGCAGTCTCAGAAGCAGAAGGAAGTCTGGGTAACGACTTGAAATGAGCCATCTTTGTTAAGCGGTCCACAAAAACGACAATCGTGGAACAATCACAAGACAACGGCAAATCAGAAATGAAATCCAAAGAAACCGAGCCCCATGGACGAGAAGGCACCGGCAGAGGTTGAAGAAGACCAATAGGCCGAGAATGAGAGTCCTTGGACCTAGAGCAGACTTCACAAGACGAAACAAATTGAAAACAGTCCTTAGCCAACCCAGGCCACCAAAATAGTCTCTTAGCCAGGATAATAGTTTTCTTGATACCTGGATGACCTGCCAATCTTGAATCATGAACACTCTTGAGGACCTCTAAGCGCATAGGTTCAGGAACACAGGAACAAAAATTTTACCTTGATGAAGAAGAAGACCCTCCTTGGAAACTAACGATGGTTCAGAGAGATTTGAGGAAGCGTTTTTAATTCCATCAACCAGGGTAGACTGTAGCAGGAGAAAATAATTAGAGTTTAAAATTGTTTCTGGAACCAAGGACGGCTCGTCTTCAGAAGAAAACATACGGGACAAGGCATCTGCTTTAACATTCTTAGACCCAGGTCGATATGTAAGATGAAAATTGAATCTCATAAAGAATAAAGCCCACCTTGCTTGTCTGGGTCTCAACCTCTTGGCCGAACGTAAGTACTCTAGGTTCCTATGATCCGTAAAGATGAGGATTGGATGTTTAGATCCTTCAAGGAGATACCTCCACTCTTCAAGTGCTAACTTGATGGGAAGTAGTTCACGATCAGCAACATCATAGTTACATTCGCTCTTGGCCAGTTTACGGGAAAAAAAGGCAACAGGATGCAGATCCTCCTGAAACCCAGCTCTTTGTGATAACACAGCACCCACCGCAAGCTCTGAAGCGTCAACTTCCAGGATGAAAGGAAGGGAAACGTCAGGATGATGAAGAATTGGGCCTGAAGTGAAGAGTGCCTTCAATTTCTCAAAGGCCGCCTGAGCTTGTGGTGACCAAGAAAACTTTTGATTGTTACGAGTCAACTCAGTGATTGGAAGAATAACCTGGGAAAAATTCTTTATAAATTTCCTGTAAAAATTGGCAAAACCAATAAAACGTTGGACAGCTTTCTTGGAAGAAGGAATTGGCCAATCAAGAATTGCAGAGATTTTCCTGGAGTCCATCTGAATTCCCTGCGGAGAAAGGAGAAAACCTAAAAAGTCCACAGATGTTTGTTCAAAGACGCATTTCTCAATCTTGGCATAAAGCTGATGAATACGTAGACGAGCCAGCACCTTCTTTAAATGTGATCTGTGTTCCTCCAAGGAATTAGAAAAAACAAGGATATCATCCAAATATATGATAACGAATATGTCTAGGAAGTCTCTGAAAACATCATTGACAAAATGTTGAAACGTTGCAGGAGCGTTGCAAAGACCAAAGGGCATGACTAGGTATTCAAAATGCCCATAACGTGTACGAAAAGCCGTCTTCCACTCATCACCTTCTCTTATTCTGACGAGATTGTATGCGCCACGGAGATCCAGTTTAGAAAAGATCTTCGCCAAACCTCCGCCAAACGTTGAAAAAGTTCAGGAATAAGAGGAAGTGGATAACGATTCTTAACAGTAATCTTGTTCAGATCCCGGTAATCAATACACGGCCTTAAGGAATGATCTTTTTTTTCAACAAAGAAGATCCCAGCCCCTGCTGGAGAAGAAGATTGTCGAATAAAGCCCTTGGCTAAATTTTCATCTAAGTAAGAACGTAGTTCCGATAGTTCAGACTCGGACAACGGATAAACTCGTCCAAAAGGAATCTGGGCCCCTGGAAGGAGGTTAATAGGACAATCATAAATACGATGAGGAGGCAACTTATCTGCCCCTTTCTTATTGAAAACGTCCGTGAATTCCCAGTAAGCTTGAGGAAGAAGATTGTGAATTTCAGAAGCAGGAGACAAAGAACAGACTCTATTGAAAGAGAAAATGCATTGGGAAGAACAAAAATTTGAGAGAAAGTTCACTTCACCGGTAGTCCAGTTGATGGACGGGTTGTGTTTCTGCAACCAGGGTAGACCCAGAATAACTGGAAATAGAGGTGAAGAAACTACATCAAAGTTCATGACTTCAGCATGCCCTTTATTTAATACAACAAAAAGTGAGACGGTCTCTTGCACCACAGGGCCCGAGGTAATCAGGGAACCATCTGCCACACGGAGGGCTATGGGATTCTTTTTGGACTGGAGTGGGATCTGGAACTGCAGCGCCACTTTATTGTCCAGGAAACACCCGCTGGCCCCAGAATCAAGGATTGCTTGAAGCTCTACCCGCTTGTCTCCCCACTGCAATGACAAAGAGACAGTCAGAAGAGGCACGGGAGCATGGCAACTGGAAAAGTCTCTTTTGAAAATCCTCTTACCCGTTGGACGAATCGGACAACCCCGAAGCAAGTGACCTGCTTGTCCACAATAAAGGCAGAGGTTGAGTCTGCGACGTCTGATCCGTTCCTCTGGAGTTAACGCAGATCTAATGGCTCCAATCTGCATCGGCTCTGGGGCTGTACTGAAGACGGGTGGCGGAACAGCTGGAGGAAAAGTGGAAGGCATTCGGATAGGAGGTGGAGCGGTTGGTAACATCCAAGACTGCGGTGGAAGACCTGCTTTCTCTGCCTCTTCTTCCTCTCTGTGCTCCCTGAGCCTCCGATCGAGTTGGATGGCCAGACAAATAAGGTCTTCCAGACTGTCGGGAATGCCAGTACGGGCCAATTAATTTTTTAGTTCAGGTGAAAGGCCGAAGCGATATTGGTTCTTAAGGGCAGCCGGATTCCACTCCGTGTCATCTGCCCATTGAATTCTAGGGTGTAGTCTTCTGCTGGGCGGCTACCTTGCTTCAAGGCACGCAGGGCGGCTTCAGTAGTAGTGGCTCTGTGCGGATCGTCAAAAAGAACTGCCATGGCTTCAAAGAAGGAGTCTACTGTGGCCAATGCAGGACTGTGGCGATCCATAAGACGAAAAGCCCAAGTCTGTGGTTCTCCCGTCAGAAAAGAGATAATCACCCCTACCCGGGTCTGCTCAGAGGGATAGGTATGAGGCTTGAGAGTAAACAGTAGCTTACAACAGCTCCTAAAATTCCGGAACAACTTTCGGTCACCCGCAAACTTCTCCGGAAAAGCCACCTTAGGTTCCGAAATCTCAGAAGTTATCACCTGGACTTCTGCTGGAACCGGAGGAGTCGCTGCGGCCGTGGAAGGAAGAACAACCGGTGGTTGGGTCCTAATGTGCTCCTGTAACTGAGTATAGCCACTTTGCAGCTCCCGGACAGCTTGCGTAAGGGAAGATAACTGTTGCGTCAGGACTGCAAACGGGGACGCCCCTTCAGCTGGATCCATCTTTGGCCTGGTTATACTGTCAGGACTTACCAGTATAATCCAGACGTAGAAGAGGTTGGAGCAGAAGATAATGAACTCACAAGCGCCTCACACAACCGCTACCCACCTGGAGTGGAACAGGGAGCAGGGTTGTGGAGAGTAGCCAGTGAGACGTTCAGCGAAGTACAAGGGATTAGGCAAAAGGCGTAGTCAGGAGATCCAAGGTCAAAAGGCAGGCAGCAATAATCGTAATCGGTAAACAGGCAAGAAGGTCGAGACAGGCGGCAGTAATCAAAGTCCGGGTTCAGACAAGGGTCAATAATCAGGAAACCAAAGTTCAGAGTCGCTAGGGTTTCAGTCAAATAACCTAATAACCAGGCAATGCATGTTAATCTGGTCTGGGTTTAAATACAGGATTTTTGGCGCCAAACTGGCGTCATTGTGCTGACGTCGCGGAGCTGACGCCAGTACGTCCGTCACAGGCGTTTCCGCCTATGTCCTTGCGCCCGCGACCGGCGCCTCCGCGACCGTCGCCGGCGTCCCGCGTCAGACGCCGACGCGCATTAGCGCGTCCGCGCCTGCGTCGGACAGGACGCAAGCATGCGTTCTCACTCCTAACTACTTCAGTTTGTATTCGCAAAACTAACCAACCTTGCCCTCTTACTCTGCATTGCAATGCCCCACAGTGACTATTGATACAGAGACATATGGTACCAAAAAGAATCAGCTGGCGGTGATCACAAACTGAAACTGCCGCTTTATCTTATCTTACAGGAATCAATGGCTCACAGCTTGATGAGGTGACGATTACAGGCTACAAATAAGCTTGATGGCACCCCAGTAATTTAATGTATACACTTCTTTTTTACTCTTATGTTTGCTTTGTAACATAAATACAGACTTCAAGGTAAAAACAATATTTTTATACCCATTCTTCAGAATTATCCTTCTTAAGTGGTGTAACAATAAAATAACAAGCATGAAAGAGTTCAAGTGACAAGGAAACAATAGATTGTTTGTGATTCCACAAAGAAATGATGGATTTTAGTGCAAGCGATAAGGCACAGCATAAAGCAAACTTGCCTTTCCTTTTCATCAGCAGATATATAAAAGAAAATTAAGAACATTTATCTTTGATATGTTTTCTGACTTTCTTGCCAGTTTTCCTTCAGGCTGATTTACAAACTTTCCAAGACTTCATTTTATGCTACATTATCAAGGAGTAAAAGATAAATTGAAGATTTCTTCCTTGCATAGAAGGGTTATTTAATGCTTGCTGCGCAGTAACAATGCCATCATTGTATTATTCTGCAATTACCCAACAGTAAAAAACAAAATGAGGGTTGAGTTCAAATGCGTATTTCATTCATTCATCATCCATAATCTTCCCTGACTATCAGCTATGTGTGAATACAGTGTGACATCACCTGCGAGTTTATAATAAACAGAAGAGCATGATTTACATGGTAACACAGATATATTTCATCAGAACAAGTGTCAATCCGTTAGCTGATAATATACTATGGGGTCCGTTTACTAAAGTGCGTTAAAAATAGTCGCACAATATATAGACAGAATTCTCGCCAAATATGTTATCGGCAGTTTACTTACCTAACAAGTAAATATAGATTCGTGAATTTTCTTGCGCAAGAATAATTCTTTGCCAGTTATCGCCTTCGCTGAAAATAACACTAAGGGGCTGATTTACCAAGGGTCGAATATCGAGGTTTAATTAACCCTCGATATTCGACTGGGAATTAAAATCCTTCGACTTTGATTAATTAACCCTCAATATTCGACTGGGAATTAAAATCCTTTGACTTCGAATATCGAAGTCGAAGGATTTTAGCGCAAATAGTTTGATCGAACGATCGAAGGATTATTCCTTCGATTGAACGATTAAATCCTTCGAATCGTTCGATTCGAAGGATTTAAATCCAACGATACTTCGATTAAAAAAACTTAGGAAAGCCTTTGGGGACCTTCCCCATAGGCTAACATTGAGTTCGGTAGCTTTTAGATGGCGAACTAGGGGGTCGAAGTTTTTTCTTAAAGAGACAGTACTTCGACTATCGAATGGTCGAATAGTCGAACGATTTTTAGTCGTAGTCGTAGTCGAAGTAGCCCATTCTATGGTCGAAGTAGCCCAAAAAACACTTCGAAATTCGAAGTTTTTTTACTTTGAATCCTTCACTCGAAGTTAGTGAATCGGCCCCCAAGTACACATTAACGGCCGGTTTACTAAACAGCGAAAAGACAAAATTAACACCAGAATATTCGCAAAATTTTACCGCCACCTATGTAGCGGCGTAAAAGTATTTTATTCGCCAGAAAATCCTCAAGGGGCAGGAAATATCCCATAATACTGTTTATTTTACCCATCATTCTTTGCTGACAGGAGAGAGATCTGTAGCTATTGCTGACAGGATGTTTTGGCTTCTGCTTCTATCTGGTGCAGCAGCAGTTTCAGCTCAGAGACGTATTATTGGCAGCAGCATCACAGTCCAAGGATTCGTCAGCCTCTACATTGCATTCGGAGTTTAGTAAAACCCCCTAACAGTCACAGGGAGTTGGCTGTGTATTCGATCAAGCCTAGTAAAGGGTAATGTTTACCCTATAATAGTTCATTCATTTTACTTAGTTAATGTGCAGCAGTAAAGGAGAAATAAATGTACAAGTTTGGGACCCCTTATCTAGAATTCTCGGGACCTGGGGTTTTCCGGATAATGGCTCTTTCCGTAATTTGTATCTTCATCCCTAAAATCATTTAAACATTTAGAGGCTCATTTTTAAAGGTTAAATTTAACATTTTTAATTCAAATATACTCACAATTCGACTGGGAGGTTATTTAAGAAGAGATGTTAATGTCTAATATTCGATTGAATATTTAAATTTTTTATAAATTTAGCATAATTAAACTATGAAAACATTTGTGAAAGATAAGTAGCATATATTTGATAGTGATGATTTGGCACAATATCAACATAAAAGGATATGACAGAATTTAACCTTGCCTATTCCAATGTGATCTCTCATTATAAAAGCAAATTCTGATCTACTGTCACGCAATTAAAATTCTATGAGCAGCTGTGTGACCTCAAAAAAAAGGAGATTACTGTTCATGCTCTAGTGACTTAATATCTTTCTCCCAAATATTATATTAGCTATCCATTTTATTATTCACATCAGTAGAACATTGCGTGGTGCAATAGAGGAGTCTCTTTAGAGAAGAGTGTTTCAGGTAATGGCAGCTTTCACAGCATAGTCCTTGCCACATCTCTGTTCTGTATGGTCAAAATCTAGGCACTAGTTATGGGCGAATTAAAAATCTAAAAAATTTTGATGGCAGCAGCGGTAAATGGATGCCCATTGACTTTAATGGACGCCGGTGGCAACTTTGATTATCGCTGGCGTCAAAATTGCAGTATCGTGAATTTTTCAACAGTTTCGTGATTTTTTGCGGGAAATTCATGGCGAAACAGGACAAATTCGCCCATCACTACTAGGCACAAATGATACCTTCACTCAAGTGAGTGAAGATGAGAGATGAGTGTCAAAGAGTAAGACTAGCACCCAAGACAATATATAAGTCACAATTCATTATGCTGAAACCCTGCCCACAATCTACTTAGACCCCACCCACTCCTTATCAGCTCAATCCCACTTTTACAACTCTTGTGGCCCCTTCAGTCATGGGGCCCCTGTCTCCAGTAAGCCTTGTACCCTATTGATGGCAGCCTGGCTAGAATTCATTATTTGCCCAGTGTGTTCTTCAAACAACAACCATCTAGCTGTGTGAGCTTGTTCACATTCTGTCTAAATATCAATAATAATACCGTCTCCAGAAACACCACCCGAGTGACGTTTTTCAGGCAGCAATAATATATTCTGTATCCACTGCTGTAGTAGTGTATACGTTGACCTTGTAGGCCTTGTTTGCCCAGTGTGTTCTTCATTTTCAAACAACTGGCATTTAGCTGTGTGAGCTTGTTCACATTCTGTCTAAATATCAATAATAATACCATCTCTAGAAACACCACCCGAGTGACGTTTTTCAGGCAGCAATAATATATTCCGTATCCACTGCTGTAGTAGTGTATACGTTGACCTTGTAGGCATTGTTTGCCCAGTGTGTTCTTCAAACAACTGCCACCTAGCTGTGTGAGCTTTTTCACATTCCGTGTCCAGAAACATCACCTGAGTGACGTAGTGTGATTTCTGCCCTTTACAGCACAAAACGCAGCGCTGTGTCAACAATGTATTTTTCAGATACATTTTTGCCCTTGATCCCCCTCTGGCATGCCACTGCCCAGGTCGTTGCACCCTTTAAACAACTTTAAAATCCTTTTTCTGGCCAGAAATGTCTTTTTTAGCTTTTAAAATTCGCCTTCCCATTGAAGTCTATGGGGTTCGCGACGTTCGCGAACCGTTCGCATTTTTGACGCAAGTTCGCGAATATGTTCGCGAACTTTTTTTCCGACGTTCGCTACATCCCTAGCCATGGGTAACAGCCAATGGGCAAATTTGCCCAGTGTTGATAAATGAGCCCTATTGTAAAGTGGTTGTGACACATCAAAATTTTTGTGTGATTTGCCCCTTAGGGCATTGTGTGCCATTGTCTAAACAACACAATGGTTAAAGAAAAAAACAGGTGCATATCTGGTAATACAATTATCTACCTCCCAAAAACCAGGAAGTCAGAAACACAGAGCAGCTTCAATGTTTCTGTTTGCACTGTTTAGTTTGGGGAAAAAACTGAATTTTGTTAATAAAAGTACTAGGCAAAAAGTGTGTTCATCAAAAGCCCTTTTCATTCATCAACAGATTTAATTGATTGAGTTTCTGTTAAATTAAGTTATGTATTTCCCCTTCAAAGGATAAGTCAACCCCAAAAATATTTTTTTTTGCCTAATAAAAGAAAACACTTCTTTTTTTTAAGTTATTTGTATATGTTTTGCTATTGAAAGCAGTGTTTGTCTGTCCCTGCCTTGTCTCTGCCCTAGTGGCTCTGACTGTTGAGTTTAACAGCAAAGACCCGTCTGTTAATCAGCTGCCTTGTCTTACATTGTATCAACAGTCTGAGCCACCAGGACAGAGAACAGAAAGGGACAGACAAACATAAATGACTTATAATCAATAGAAAATTTATAATGAATGTATACGGGAAAGTTGCTTAGAACTGGGTTTTCTTTTATGAGGCAAAAAAATATTTTGGGGTTGACATTCTTTAATAGCCGTGGCACTGCGTGTACAGTTCTACACTGACAAAACTCAATACAACTCAGTTTAGCTATTTTATGAGTGATAATAACATTATTTGTCAAGAAGACACAGTCGCTATATAAAAATATTTTAGAGTAACTTCCCTTTTCCAATAAAATGTTATTAGTTTGGTAATGTGCTGACGGCATTTGCTAGGAGCAGAGAGAAATGAAATAGCCGTGCCATGCCTTGCAGGGGCCCTCTACTCCTTCCTTCATACAAGCAAATTAGATAATATGAATATCCTGAAATAATGTAGCATCAGGGATGAATAGGAAAATGTCACATATTGTTCAAAAAAAATGTCAATGTACACTAAATTCAAGGTGCCCTTAGCATTTTCAAATTACAGAACTGATCTGTATTCATTTACTATCAATCCAAATATGTTATGGCTCCTCGGGGGGTCTGGGAGCTGTAGTTAAAAAAGGGCTATGAGTCAAATGCCCTTCATCAAGAAAACTTTTTGTAACCAATTATAAACATTTCTGGTTTAAATTGGCTTCAGTTCTTAAAGGGCATGTAAAGGCAAAAATAGAAAATCCCATTTTTACTTTCTTCAATGAAAAAGAAACCTATCTCCAATATACTTTTAAAAACTGTGTAAATAGATAGGCTGTGCAAAATAAAAAATGTTTCTGTTATAATTATGTAGCCAAAAATGTAATGTGTAAAGGCTGAAGTGACTGGATGTCTAACATAATAGCCAGAACACTACTTCCTGCTTTTCAACTCTCTAACTCTGAGTTAGTCAGCGACTTGAAGGGGGGCCACATGGTACATTTCTGTTCAGCAAGTCTGCAATTGATCCTCAGCATTCAGCTCAAATTCAAAAGCAACAGATATGACCCATGTGCCCCCCCTCAAGTCTCTGATTGGTTACTGCCTTTTAACCATGGTAACCAGTCAGTGTAAACCAAGAGAGCTGAAAAGCAGGAAGTAGTGTTCTGTCTATTATGTCACACACCCAGTCACTCCAGCCTTTATACATTACATATGTGCCTAACTAACTATATTAGAAACATTTTTTATTTTGCAAATTTTGCAAAGATGATCTATTCACACAGTTTTTATTTTTACACTGAATAATTCCATTAATTAAAAAGTGCGTACCATTTTTATGAGAAACCTGTATGCAGTGAAATGCAGTGAAATTCTCCATTGATTTACTGCTGTGGATAGGAATTGTCCCTAACTGCTCTGCAGGGAAACAATCATGCTTATGAACAGCAGGGGGAGCCCCCACCTTACTTCCCAGCCATGCAGAACTCAAGCAGCTTTGTTTGTTTCCCTGTAGAGCAGTTGGCTACTGTGTAGAGCAGTGATCCCCATCCAGTAGCTTGTGAGCACCATGTTGCTCCCCAACCCCTTGGATGCTGCTCCCGGTGATCTCAAAGCAGGTGCTTATTTTTGAATTCAAGGCTTGGAGGTAAGTTTTGGTTGCATAAAAAACAGATGTACTGCCAAACAGAGCCTCCTATAGTCCACATAGGGGCTACAAATAGCCAATCACATTCCTTATTTGGCAACGCCCAGGAACCTTTTTTATGCTTGTGTTATTCCCCAACTCTTTTTACAACTGAATGTTGCTCATGGGTGAAAAAGGTTGGGGACCCCTGGTGTAGATATTTGTATTGGATTTTATTTTTGCCTTTACATTCCCTTTACTGTTTCCAACTCCAGCTGTAGGGACAAAAATCATGGAGACAGATTTAAACTGAAACAAAGTTAAAATGGGATTCTATTTGGAGGATTATTTTGCTGCAGCCACTGGTTCTGTAAAGTTGGATAAAGTTTGCATTCAACAATACAAAAACTATAAAATCCACATTAGATTACATGACAACACAGGGCCCAGTGCAGTCTGATTATTCTGATTATTAATCAGTGCTGTATTGGCTTCTGGCAGATATTATTTGACTTGTGCTGTTTTGATAATTTATGACGATCCCTAAGCAGCCCAGACCACACTGAGCATGTCCATAGCCTTGATGGTGATCCCCTGTGGCCAACTTTGAAAGCATAAATCATTTGTTTGATTGGGCTTCTGGTGCAGTAAGTTCATGTTTATGTTTAGTATACAAAATACAGCATTTCTAGCCTTATTCTATTTTAGACTTTACATCCCCTTTAAAGAATACATAAACCCTCAAAACGATTTAACCTAAAATTGATCTGTGTTCATCAAAGCACCATTGCAAATTGGATTTTTAAGATATTAAGTTATTTTACACTCCTAATATACTGCAAAGAAACAGCGCCACCTACCGGTTAGTTTTGCTGAACAACCTGACAGTAGGGAGAAACTGCGGATGTTGCTCTGCTTATAAAACATGAAATGGATTTTCTCTTATTTGCTGTTGTTCTTTTGAAACCTTCTCCTGACTCTCAGCCCAGTTCACAGAAAAGATCAGCAGGTGGTGCTGCTATATTAATTCTTGAACATAGAATTTTAATATAAATTGCAAAAGTGCTTGAAAGAGCTCTCTGAGCGATTTTACATGATATTGTTTTTAGGGTTTAAATCTCATTAATATTATATACAAGGAACAAGGAAAGGTTGCTCGAAGTACTGTTATAATTAAGTATTGAAGAACAACGTACATACTGTATACACGACTGAACATATTTTGTTTTAATTAGCAAATGTGATTTTTTTTCCCTATTTTTGTTTGTTGAAATAAACAGGACGAAATCTGAAAAAAAACGAACGTTTCAACCTACTTGTGTTCATACAAGCAGGGTCAAAGCAAATCAGATTAGCAGATCAGTAGAAAAGAAGCAACTAATACTGCAAATATTTGAAAGATTGTATTAAACATGACAATGTAAAATGGGTCGGTGACTCCTGGATGAAGGACATATCCTCTTTCCCTGAAAATGTTGTTTCTGAGAAATAAAAGTGCATAACATGTAGGGGCAGATTTATCAAGGGTCGATTTTCGAATTCGAATATGGAATTTGAAGGATTTCAGCGCAAAAGGTCAATCGAATAAAAATCGTCCAATCGAACGATTCGACCGATTTTAAGCGAACGATGGAATGATTTTTATTTGATCATAAAAAGTGCCCAAAACCTACAATGTCCCCATAGGCTAACATTCAATTCGGTAGCTTTTATTTGGCCAAGTATTGAGTCGAAGGATTGTTTAAAGAGACAGTACTTCGATTATCGAATGGCCGAATGGTCGAATGATTTTTACTTCGAATCGTTCGATCGAATTTGACCAATTTGATGGTCGAAGTACCCAAAAAATTACTTCGAAATTCAAATATTTTTGGATTCGAACTATTCACTTGAGCTTAGTAAATCTGCCCCATAGTGTTTTCATTTCCTCTATGCATTATGATAAAGTGGATTTCAATATACTGTATAATGAGAAATATAAATAAATGGGTTGTTCACCTTCCAAACTCTTTTTCAGATTGTTCACTAGAAATACATACTTTTTTAGTTGCGTTTTTTCAAAATTGAAAAATAAAGTTGAATGTTTGTGTCTCTAGTGTTTCAGTCTGGCATCTCAATAGTTCAGGTGCATTTAGTTGTTACATTTCTCAGCAGCATCTGTGGAATATTAGCAACTATTGTATCAATTCTAACAGCTGCCTTTAATGGGCACCTGTGGGGTAAAAATGTTATTATGCCCAACAGTAGTTTTTTTTAAAACATGTCACCCACCAGCGCTAGGTTAACCGCACCGGAGGGAGCTCCCAGTGCGAGCAGCCATGTTGTGTCAATCGCATGCGCATAACGCACACGTGACATCACACGCATGCGCATTATGAGCAATACGGAGCAGCTTTTCATTATGTGCATGAGAGTGACCGGACATGGCTGCTAGATCCCTCCCGGTGCGGTTAGCCTAGCGTTGGTGGGGGACTTCTGTTATCCCCAACCGGAATGCGGACTCTATTAGCCCTTTAATATGAAAAACTGTAGTATGGGTGTGGAACAGATCTAAAGCGGCAGTCAAACTGCAGAAAATCCGTTTATTGGGGAGTGTACCTTAGCCCTTTAATGAGACTCAGGAATTCAGCACAGCAGGGACAGAAATAAAAAATGTATCAACTAAATGTATCAATTTAGAACAGTTACAAAGAACATTAATAGCCAAATTGGTTAGAATATAAAAGTATGTACATATTAGTATTCTGTCCCAAATTTGCAGCATAAAACAGCAGAATGTATAGATATAATTGATGCTGGCAGAGAACAACATCCTGATTTATTATTGTTCACTAGATGCATCTTGATTCTTTGCTATCATTATGGCTATGTTCATGCCTTCAGTCAAAGGGGAATATTGAACCCAATGGACCAAAGAACAAACGCACGTATCCCATCTCTCGAATGGGTGGCTTGAAGCATGAGGCAATCAGGCAGAGGAATTCCCTTTTTAAGCCCTGTGTATAGCAACTTGTTAACAGCCACCTTCATGCATTTACATATTATCCCTGTCTGCGTATAATTCCCTGACCAGAAAGACTGCAAGGAAGATTCATATACTCCAACAAACACAATATTCATTAAATCTAATAAAGCCTTTTTACTTTTTGTATCACCTTTTGTATCACCTTCTATCTCCTTTGTGTGTGCATATTTGTCATTATTATAAAGTCTGTTTTGTAAAGCTTACACAGTACAATACCCAGGAGAAACGTATGCTGCTATGGATAAAGCCTTCATGAGAAGATCATAAAATTAATATCATCTATCTAAATGAGGCTTATCCACAGCTGCATTAATGAGAGTGATTACATTTAAATATAAAATCAAATTATCCCTGTTGTCAACAAAGCCATGCAGTTTCCTGAAATAGTTTGTGATAACAGAAGTGGTTTTCCCTCTGCTTAGAATGCAAAAGTGACTTTCATTTAGGGATACAGACATGTGAAGACATCTGCCCTCTGCTGGTTAGAACTGCAACTGTGCTGCATTAACAGCATTTATATGATTGCTATTGCTAGACTAAAGCTGGCCATAGATGTAAAGATTTCTAAAAGATCCAATCGTTATCGCGAGACCACGATTATCTCGAAATGATCTTTTAAATGTACGATGTGTCCATCAACTAAAAAGACCATTTCAGGCGATATTGCCAGCAAAACTGAAGAGTAGCTGCCTGCTTGGCCCTGCAAAAATAGATAGATTGCACTGGGACCAATAAAATTTTTTAAACCTGGCCCATCAATTTTCTGACAGATGTCGGCCGTAAAATCGTCCCATTAACCGCACGATAATTTGACGGATTGGTCGGACTGCACTGAAATCGGTCGTTCACCAAAGAAGAATTGTTGCGTCTATGGGGACCTAAGGTGGAACATTTAAGGCGCAAATTCACTAAGCGCCGAAGCGCCGAACGCTAGCGTTAATTCGCTAGCGTTTGGCATTTATCGTTACTGTGCAAATTCACTAACGAACGCTGGCGTAGTTTCGCTAGTGTTACTTCGCACCCTTACGCCTGGCGAAGTTTCGCTAGCGACGTAACTACGCAAATTCACGAACGCGTGCAGTGTACTGAACGCTACCTTTTTTCTGAGTCCCAAAAAACGCTGGCGTGTTTTCTACATTATGGGTGATAGGCTGAAAAAGATCGAAAAAATTTTTGGGGCTCCCCTCCTTCCCCCGTACATTTCCTGACTCATGGCAACTTACCTAGACAGTGGGCACATGTGTAGGGCAAAATAACATTTTTATTTGCTGATTTGAAGGTTTTCTAGGCATTTGTAGTGCTAATACGTATTCCTCCATTGAAATTTGAATTTGGCGCCGTATGCAAATTAGCCTTCGCTAGCGTAACTTCGCTTCACTTAGCGAATCAACGCTAGCACAACTTCGCAATCTTACGCTACCCCTGTGCGCAACTTCAAATTTTAGTGAATTTGAGGAGCGCTGGCGAAACTACGCCTGGCGAAGTTGCGCCTGGCGAAACTACGAATGTTAGTGAATTTGGCCCATAGAGGCAGATTTATCAAAGGTTGGGGTGAATGTTCGAATGAAAAAAATGTAAATTTCGAGCTATTTTTTGTGCACTTCGACCAGGGAATAGTCCATATTCGATTCGAATTTGAAAAAAAATTGAAAAATTCAAATATCAAAATGTATCATGTACTGTCTCTTTAAAAATTCGACTTCGACCATTCGCTATCTAAAACCCGCAGAATTGCTGTTTTAGCCTATGGGGGACCTCCTAGAATCTGGAGTCAATTGGCGGACTTTGAAAAATGTACGTTTTTTTTGGAAAAAACTTAGAACCGAATTCGATTGAATGCACTATTACTTCGCTATTATTTCAGTTGGTCTTTTTGAATTTGAATTTTGAAGTTTTTTCAATTCGAAATTTCGACCCTTGATAAATATGCCCCTTAATGCATTTAAATCCCAGCCTGTAATAAATATACATAACTCTCACATTTCAAATCCAAACAATGTTTTAATGATTATTTCTTCAGGCAAATTGAAAAAAAAAAGAAAAAAAGATACAAATTGACTTGAAACAGCATTAAAGGAACAGTAACACGATAAAATGAAAATGTTTTGAAATAATGAAAATATAAGGCACTGTTGCCCTGCATTGGTACAATTGGTGTGTTTGCTTTAGAGACACCACTATAGTTTATATAAAAAAGCCGCTGTGTAGCCATGGGGGCAGCCATTCAAAGCTGAAAAAGGAGAAATGGCACATGATACACAGCAGATAAAAGATAAGCTCTGTAGTATTCAATGGGATTCTTCAGAACTTATCTGTTATCTACTATGTATCCTGTGCTTGAATGACTGCCTCTATGGCTACTCGGCAGCTTGTTTATATAAACTATAATGGCATTTCTGAAGCAACACACCAGTTTTACCACGCATGGCAACACTAAATTATACTATTCTCACATAGACCAGGTCAGTGCACTAGGTCCCAGCATGAGATAGCTACCTGCATAAGTAGTACAGGTATTGGACCTATTATCTAGAACGCTCAGGACCTGGGGCTTTCCAGATAACTGGTCTTTCCATTATTTGGATCTTTGTACCTTATAGTGACACTTAAAAAATACTTTTTAAAATATGAATGTACATTAAAAATTACCTATAGGTTATATTGATCATTTTTTTGATGAGTTTTGCTTATCTAAGTTATTGTTAGTTAAAGTTTCTAAACCTGAGTGTTTTGCCAACCTGACTGTCCCATCTCAGTCTGTCAGTTAAAATTTCGAATGCTAACGGACTCCTGCTGCACAAATATGGCAGCCAACTCATACAGGAACATGGGGGATCAGATAACGTAAAAGCATTGTGCAAATACTTTATGACAAAGTTATAAGTTGCTAATAAAAAGGCAATATTATGAGAGATGTAAAAAAAAAAGTTTAATTTCTGGTGTCAGTATCTCTTTAGGGGCAAATTCACTAAGCGCCGAAGCGCCGAACGCTAGCATTACTTCGCTAGCGTTCGGCATTTTCGTTACTGCGCAAATTCACTAACGAACGCTGGCGTAGATTCGCTAGTGTTACTTCGCACCCTGACGCCTGGCGAATTTTCGCTACGGACGTAACTACGCAAATTCACTAACGCACGCAGTGTACTGAACGCTACCTTTTACGCTAGACTTCCTTCGCCACCTCAGACCAGGCGAAGCGCAATAGAGTAGATAGGGATTGCTTCAAAAAAAGTAAACATTTTTTCTAAGTCCCAAAAAACGCTGGCGTGTTTTCTATATTATGGGTGATAGGCTGAAAAAGATCGAAAATGTTTTTGGGGCTCCCCTCCTTCCCCCCTACATTTCCTGACTCATACAACTTACCTAGACAGTGGGCACATGTGTAGGGCAAAATAAAATTTATATTTGATGTTTTGAAGGTTTCCCAGGCATTTGTAGTGCAGATACGTATTCCTCCATTGAAATTTGAATTTGGCGCCGTATGCAAATTAACCATCGCTAGAGTAACTTCGCTTCGTGAATCAACGCTAGCGCAACTTCGCAACCTAACGCTACCCCTGAGCGCAACTTCGGATTTTAGTGAATTTGCGAAGCGCTGGCGAAACTACGCCTGGCGAAGTGTGGCCAAGTGTGGCCAAGTGCGGCGAGGTTACGCCTGGCGCAACTACGAATCTTAGTGAATTTGCCCCTAAGTGTACTAGAAAATCATGTAAACATAAAGGGGCACATTTACTTAGGGTCGAATATCGAGGGTTAATTAACCCTCTATATTCGACCGTCTAAATTAAATTCGAAGAATTTTAATCCATCGATCGAACGATTTTCCTTCGATCACAAATTGGCTAGACAGCCTATGGGGACCTTCCCCATAGGCTAAAATTGAGGTTCGGTAGGTTTTAGGTGGTGAAGTAGGGGGTTGAAGTTTTTTTAAAGAGACAGTATCAAATGGTCAAATAGTCGAACGATTATTAGTTCGAATCGTTCAAGTTGAAGTCGTAGTCGAAGTAGCCAATTCGATGGTCAAAGTAGTCAAAAAAATACTTTGAAATTCAAAGTATTTTTTATTCTAATCCTTCACTCAAAATAAGTAAATGTGCCCCAAAGGGCCACATTTACTTAGGGTCGAATATCGAGGGTTACTTAACCTTCGATATTCGACCGTCGAAGTTAAATCCTTCGACTTCGAATATCGAATGATTTAGCGATATTTGTTCGATCAAATGATTGAAAGAATAATCGTTCGATCGAACGATTAAATCCTTCGAATCGAACGATTTGAAGGATTTTAATCCATCGATCGAACGATTTTCCTTCTATCAAAAATTGGCTAGAAAGCCTATGGGGACCTTCCCTATAGGCTAAAATTGAGGTTCGGTAGGTTTTACCTGGCAAAGTTGGTGGTCAAAGTTTTTTTTAAAGAGACAGTACTTCGACTATCGAATAGTCGAACGGTTTTTAGTTAGAATCGTTCGAGTCAAAGTCGTAGTCGAAGGTCGAAGTTGGCCAAAAGAATACTTCGAAATTCGAAGTATTTTTTATTCTAATCCTTCACTCGAGCTAAGTAAATGTGCCTCTAAATAATCCCAATAAGATGGTTTTGCCTCCAATAAGGATTAATTAGTTTGAATCAAATACAATGATCTGTTTTACTGTTACAGAGAAAAAGGAATTTTTTTTTTAAACTTTAGATTATTTGCTTATAATGGAGTCTTTTTTGAGACAACCTTTCCATAATTCAGCGCTTTCTGGATAATGGCTTTCCGGATAATGGATCCCATACCTGTACAACAAAAAGGAATGAACGTATCTGATGAGTTAAATTTGACACTACCTTTATGGCATTGTATTTGGGCACAGAGTTAGTGTTCCATTAAGCCCAAGCTATCACCAAGCCCTGGGGATAGCCAGGCACAGTTTCAGAGTGTGATGTACTTCATGCTCATGCATTTATGCACACGTGCCATAGCCCAAGAAAATACCAGTAATAATATAAGGAAGCATTGTGAGATCATTTCTAATATATTTCATGTTTTTGCAGAGAGAAAAAAACAGCTAGAAAGTCTTCACATCCCTGGAGCTAAAGTACAAGCACTTAGGGAAGATCTAGTTCTGCAATAGCTACAGGTACACAGATACTATACTGAGCAGGGCTGCAGGCTAAAAGCGACAACTGCAAGTGAGATTTATCTACTGAAACTTACCTTATTACCCATTCTCTTGTAGTCTGATATATTTATTGACAAATACCTTCTACCGTCGAAGCTGTTAAAATAACGGAGCACTTTAAAAACAATAAAAGGAGTATTATTAAACATTCGAATCTTCCTATTAAGCCTGCTGCCAGCACAAGCTGATCTTTAGTTATAAAACATCTTCCTACTTATGCAACAGGCAGCTCCCATGAATTAGTAGTGTCAAGAGAATGACAGGTAAAGGCAGCACAGAAAATATGTCAGGAATTCATCAGAAGCAGAAAGAACATAAGAATATACAGTATACAGTATATATATTACTTTGCTGCCTCCTAGCGATCATAACACAAACTTCTCCATGAAGATCAAATAATGACAGTGTTAAAGACATACCTTCAGGGCTGTAGAGAAATCCAAATAAAAAAATGTATCTTTCCTGTACTCAACAATAAACATTCTGTACCCTTGATAGTAAATCACATGAGTACTTTCTACCAGTTAACTATACAGCAACCTGGAGATTTGGGGTTATGAACTAGGTGTTACTTCAGGGCCCTACAAATGTTACTTTTTCGATACAATTCACTAACACAGCTACAGCTATAAAACTGGAGGGACGATATTTACAGCAACAATACAGAAAATCATTTATATTACTATACAAATAAATCTAGATTGCTGATTGGTTAATATAAAGTGCTTTTTTTGTTTGACTTCTTTGTTAGTAAATTGATCTTTATAAGTCTCTTATTTGAACTCTTTATATAATTACATCACTACTGATATCCCAAGAATACTCAGTAGGTTATGAGACATATCAAAAATTGCAGCCCATCACTTATTTGGCCTGTCTACAGCACTGCAACAAGTTTGAGCAATAACATGGAATGCAATGAGGGAAACAAATCCTACAGCACCCACATGCCAATAAACAGTGTGATAGCCAGTTGACTGTATATACTGTATAGGGATACCTCTGAGGTAGCGCTGTAGGGTTTTCAATGTTATTACATAAGTCCGGATACTGCTATATGAATTCAGCTTGCCTAAGCTCACATCACACTAGACCAAATCAGGGCTATACTGGATAATTAGACGCGGTAATGTCAGTAATCTCATACATAGTCCAACTTTATTCTAGGTCACTACTATGGGGGCCCTGGTTCATAAAAGGGAAGCTTGTGTTCAATTTCAATTCATCAAATGTGCTAAGGGCAGAACATTTGTTTCCATGGGATTTGACAAACACTTTTTCCATAGCCCCCCTTCATTGAGGGCAGAGAGTCTACCCCCAAACGTTTGCCAGAATCTCAAATTAATATAACATCGACAATCTGTAGCTGGATATACATAAAATAGATGTACTTGTCAGTCATAGGTCTAGTTATGCAGGTTATGAACTGGGGAGTGGGCGAATTACTTGCTTTTGGACAACATATATATGAACACCGTCATCCTCTTTTCGGGACTGCCCAGTGCCGGATTTACATAGCGAGTGCCCATAGGACCACTCAGTGCCAGGCCTACTGGGCCGGGCGCTCTAGGCAACCCGGTCAACTACTTCGCCCCCCCACCGCTCGCGCATGCGCAGAAGTGTGCGAGCGGAAAGGAAGCAGAGTGCGCGTGCACAGAAAATGCGCGAGTGCGCATGCACACAAGACCGTAAACGACATAGAATTGTGGCCACAGCTTCTGAACATAGCGGTCTGAGCTAGGGGACGGCATCAAAAGAGGTGCCCCTGTGCCTTTGCGCCCTAGGCAAGTGCCTCTTCTGCCTACCCCTAGTTCCGGCCCTGGGCCCACTGCCGTTCGTTGCTCCTGTTGCTCCCCTTTATTCGTGCAAATTTTCATCATTGGAACCGGAGCAATGGGGATTGGTGCATGGGGAATTTAAAAACCGATTATTTCTTCTGCGCATCCCCAGTGTTTCTTAACCAATGTGGGTGTAGTTGAGCAGTATGCTACCCCCTAAAATCCTGCCGCCCTAGGCCCGGGCCTTGGTGGCCTCTCCACATGTTGTCTTACATCATTAAAAAGAATCTTTGAGGCTTTTCCTGGAATTGCGTTTAAGGGTTTGCTTGAACATTTCCGCGTCCTTCCAAAGAAATGATGGTAGATGCTATCAAACAGGGTCACCCTCAACTGGCCGTTTACTTCTACCCTTCTCTCTAAAACCCACTTTAAAACAAGCAAAAAATCAGTACAAACAAATTAATATTCAATAACCTTTAAAAATCACATCCTGAAATCAACTATATTTTACAAATAGAATATTTTATCTTAGTAATTATTAATAAATTGCACATTCTTCAAAAGGTATAAGGTTTAACAGAACATGGGCGGTTTATTTTTCTTATATCTCATTGTTTGATAGAGGTCACTGAAAATTTCTCTCTAGCAAGATAAGAAACACATATTCACTTTGGGGTAGGGATGTACTGAATCCACTATTTGGAATTCGGCCGAATCCCAGAATCCTTCTTGAAAGATGCGCACGAATACCGAACCGAATCTGAATTCTAATTTTCAGATGCAAATTAGGGACAATAAAGCAAAAAGTGGAAAAAACTTTTTTACTTCCTTGTTTTGTAACAAAAAGTCAAGTTTTTCCATCCCGTCCCTAATTTGCATATTTTGCAAATTAGGATTTGGATTCGGTTCAGCCAGGCAAAATCCAAATCCTGCTGAAAAAGGCCCAATCTTGGATTCGGTGCATCCCTACTTTGGGGTTAATAGGTGCTGATGGTTTGCAGAAGAGCAGACCCTGCGCCTGCAAGGGGGCCCTGGATGTATAGTGGGCCCCAAGAGTCCCTAATTAAAGAGCAATTTCAATATATATTGGTGAACAGGACAACCTCTGTATATGTTGGGGGCCCTAAAATTAATTTGCTGTTGGGCCCAATAACATCCTGTTACACCACTGGTTTCCATATTAAGGTAATGGATAGAGCTGTCAATATATAATTAACTACATAATTATGAAGATATGTTTATAGGTTTGCTGCCTGACAACCTCTACCTTATCTGTTACCATAACACTTCTTTTCAATTCAATTTAAAGAATTTAACAGAGTGATCTATCAATTAATTTATGTTTGGCCAGACAGTATTACGGGCACAGCCAGCTCAAATACTGTATATTTGCTGATTCAAGACTTGTATAAAGACACAAATCATAAAACTACCCCAGTATAAAGCACAACTCTATTGTCGTATGTGCAAGTCCTTTTAAAACATTTGCTTATTTAAATATTACATATATATGCACTTCATTAGGAATTAAATCAGTGTGCGTCTGTTATTCCAATAAACAGTGTCTATATTTAAATGCATAATGTGCTTAGTTTTACTCAAGGCTTACCGTATATACTCGAGTATAAGCCGAGTTTTTCAGCGACCAAAATGTGCTGAAAAAATTGACCTCGGCTTATACTCGGGTAAGTATGATACAATGATAAAAAAAACCTCTTGTAGATGAAATACGGTAAAGGCAGAAGACAGCTGCCTCACCGGTAAATTTGCAGAGAACTACCGGTATTAGAAACTTTCAATCTCAGCACAAGGGGGAGAGAGGAGAGGAGGCGCCGCCATGAGTGATGCATGCTGGGAAATAAAGCAACATGGGGGAGCAGCTTGACACTCAGCATGCACTTCCATGATCCCATGGAGTGTAAAAGTCTGAGGTAACCCCTCTCCCTGCCGTCCGTCCCTCCCTCAGCCTGCGTCAACACCGCTGCCACCTCCCAGGGACGATGTAAGGGGCTGGCAGGAGGCGAGAAAGTGAGGAAATTGCTGGCTCCCAGTTTCCAGGAAGATGGACAGAAACTACCCTCCCCCCACCTTTACCGACCCGCTGGTTCCTGCGTCCCCCGCAGCCTGGGCCTATGAATGGAGCGCCGCCGGGACCCAGGTAAGAGCGGGCACGCAGCAAAGTCCTACGACTGGGGCCTTTTCTTTCTAAACAAGCTAACAGTACAGGGAGCGGCTTAAAAGAGTGCGGTGGTAGCAACAACAACTACAGCCCGGGGATCCTCCCTCACTTGCAGGCCTGAGCAACCCTCCTGGTGTTCCCTGTCACTCAACCCGTGTATGTGCCAGTTATTGTTGCACTTGTACCTGCTTCCCTATGTTGTGCAGTTCCTAAAGTGCAGCTGGAAGCCTACAGGTTGAACACCCTGGCTCTGCATTAACATATGTTATCGACCTTGTCATTATTGTGTGGGGAGTGTGTGTATATAGTATATGTGTGTGTCTTTGTATGATGGTGTGGGTAGAGAGTTTGTGTGTGTATATAGTATATGTGTGGGGAGTTTGTGTGTATAGTATGTGTGTGGGATTATTTTGTGGGAAGAGTGTGTGTGTAAAGTATATGTGTGTCTATGTGTGTATAATTGCTAGTGGAAAGTATATTTTGTCTCAGCTGAAAAATATCTGTAATATAAATCCACTGGGGGGGACAAATTTTCAGTGATTTAGTTTTGCGCTGTAGTGATTGTAGCATAAAGGGTTATAAATGGAAACGTTCTGTTAATAAAAGGAATGAAATGTAGTTTAAATTTGCCAAAAATTACCGGCTATACCTGCTCGTCTAACGGTCTTAGTTGTGTTCCCAGTTTTCGTAAGTAAAATTAGGTACCTCGGCTTATACTCGGGTCGGCTTATACTCGAGTATATACGGTAAGTGCTTTTCTTTTGCATTTTTAAATCATCAGATGCAATATGCAGAGTATACAGTAATGTATTCTAAATAGATAAGAGAGAAATGTATCCTCTTGTGTGGTTTTTATTAAGTCATATAAAGGAACATATAAAGGCACAAGTAGACAGGCTGCATGTTTACAGAAACATGATTTCTGTTTATGTCCTAAAATAGTATAAATACAAGGCACAGTGTCAAAAAGGGTCATTTACATGCAACAAATTGAGTTAGGATTTTACAAAATGGTTACAGCAACTGCACAAAAAAATGCCACAAGAAGAGCACATACTGATGCAGGGGAGCTACTGCTACACCACCTCCTGGGTTCCAATAGTAGCCTGCGTAAATAGATGCAGTTTATTTGCACCTTCAGAACTACACACTGACATCATTCTGATTCTGAGCGTCAATATTACAACCACAAATATTTTCAGTGCAATTGAGTCTGGTACATCTTCCACTCAGGACTGGAATTATGGGAAAACATTGTGATTGCAGCTGAAACTCCACCTTGCACACTGGGCTTGCAGTAATTAAATGACCCCTATGGTGTGCAGTTTGTATTTGCCTATGACTTTATGAGAAAGGCCTGCGTTGTTTGTACCTTTTTTTACTGAATGAGCACCTTAAATGAATCAAACTCTGTAATCACAATATGGATATATTTCTTGCCAACAGTGCAAACAGCAGAAATTGATTTGCCATAGGCTAATAAATATGGTGCACTGGCAAATTACATTTTCAAATCTGCCTAATGGACAACCTGATAGATAGATCATGAGACCACCATACACATATCAGACAACTTTGTTTTTTGCTATTCTGTGTGTATGATCAGCTTAAGTCATGCAAATGATAACTGTTAATGAGAAAGCAAACTCCTTGTTCAACATAGTTATTATGCTGTACAATTATTCTTAAACAATATTTTGTACTCTTACCCCCTAGCAGGGCCGCCATCAGGGGGGCACTGGGGGACAATCGATCCAGGCACAATGGCCTCTATATGTTATGGGGGGCCAAGCCATGCTGCATTTCCTGGATTAGATGCCCCCCCTAGAGCTGCCAAAGTAAGAGCCAAGTTGTGCCAAAGAAGAAGCGAGCTGCACTGAAGTATTAGCCAGTCGCACCAAAGTAGGAGCCGAGTTGTGCCAAAGTAGGAGGCGAGCAGTGCCAGAGTAGGAGCCACCACGAAGTAGGAGCCAAGTAGCAGAAAGGAGCAGAGGAAGAAGAAATGTAAGTTCCACTGAACATCAATGTTTTTTAAAACCTTTAAGGCACTAATTTTTTTTTTTTATATTCAATAAATTTTTATTGTTTTACAACATTGATACATAAGACAATTTGTAACAATAAACATCTTGAAAACAAAATCGCGTCTAGTTGCAATATTGCGCCGTTTCGTTTTGCCGAAAAATTCGCTAATTTCCTGCAAAATTCGCAAAACAGCACCGGCGTCTCATTTTTGACGCCGACGACCGTTTTTGACGCCAACGTCCATTTTTTTTACACTAACGTCCGTTTTTGATGCTGGCGTTCGTTTTTTTGAGCAATTTTTTTTGACGCCGGCAAATTTTTGCCAGCGATTTTATTCGCCTGCGGCATCGCGCAAGTTCGCAGCGAATTCGCGCCTGGAGAATAAATTCGCCCATCACTATTTAAGATTGAAGCCTAAAGGTTCTTCTGCCCTTTTCTATTAAGAATCTTCCATTTATTCTACAGTCTGGCTATGAATGAAACTGAATAAAGAGAATAAATTGCAAGGTACAGAACCTCTGTCACTAAATTGGTGAATTACATGGATCAAAGCAGCTGAACAAAGGTCTTTTCCTGTGCTAATTGCAGGGAGCCTGTTATATGTCTATTTTTGCTTAAGCTTTCCCTTTGAAGACTCTTAAACCTATCACATGCATTATTCAAACTGATACAAAGTTGTGACATCAGCAAGAAAGTAGCCACAAGGGGAAAATGTTATGGAGAACATAGAAAGTTCCTGATTCATAACATCTGCAATTGGAACAGGAACACCAAAATGGGCATGAAATTTGCACAAAGATGCCAAGCCAGGTGTAATTTCTGCATATATGCCACAGCAAAGCATAAGGAAAATTTCCTAGTTCTAAGACCTAATGACAGAAATAGCTGAAGCCTGGAAAGGCTACATACAGCTATGTGGACTGGTTAGCAGTCAGGCAACTGCAGTGCTGCTAGTAAAAGTCACCTTATTCACAATGAAAAATGAATGAGGCCAAACCAATTGCACAGTGTGTGTATTACGTACACTTAAATGACTAAGAAATTAAATTAATACTTCTTCATTTTGCATTCTGTATCCCTTTCCTGCTTATTGGTTTTAGGTTGCTTGTTCATTAGATTGTGGAAAGGCCTGCACATATTCTTCCAGAAGAAAAGGGGGCCAGTGGCAGTGGCATAACAAGGGTGTGCCAGGGCACCTTTGGAAAAACCTTCAGAGGGGCTCAGCACATAGCTATCCCTACAATCCCTACCAATGAATATTGCTAGAAATGCCATATTTTATATATTGAACCAGCCTAACAGTTCAGCATCTCTATAGTAATAATGATCCAGGCCTTCAAAGTTGTTACAGGAGTTTCTCCTGTTAGGGGCAGATTTACCTGGGGTCGAATATCGAGGGTTAATTAACCCTCGATATTCGACTGTCGAATGTAAATCCTTCAACTTCGAATATCGAAGTCGAAGGATTTACCGCAAATAGTTCAATCGAATGAAAAATCATTCGATCAAACGATTAAATCCTTCAAATCGTTCGATTCGAAGGATTTTAATCCATCGATCGAACGATTTTTCTTCAACCAAAAAATTGTTACAAAGCCTATGGGGACCTTCCTAACATGGCACCTCGGTAGGTTTAAGGTGGCGAACTAGGGGGTCGAAGTTTTTTTTAAAGAGACAGTACTTCGACTATTGTATGGTCAAATAGTCTAACGATTTTTAGTTCGAAGTCGTAGTCGAAGGTCGAAGTAGCCAATTCGATGGTCGAAGTAGCCAAAAAAAACATTCGAAATTCTACGTTTTTTTTTATTCTATTCCTTCACACGAGCTAAGTAAATGTGCCTCTTAGTGTCTGTGACCCGCATTTGCTCAGCGTGCTCTGGGCCCCTGTTAAGAAGATAAGCTTAGGAGTTGTCACAAATCATTAAGAGAATTTAACCCTAAAGTTAAAAAAAAACCCTACCCAGGCCATCTCCAGGCATTGGAGTTCACAGGCGCCATCTTCAGCCGCTTCGGTAATCTTCATAATGAGACCGGCACTGCAGCAATTTTCATGACTTTCGGAGCATGTGCAGCTGTCGCAAAATAGAAAATGACTCCAACTGCGCATGTGCCGCCACGCCTGTCTCATTCCAAAGATTTCAGAAGAGAAGAACATAATTGTGCTGGTTTCAGAGCTGCCATTTAACAATAACCAGAACTATTTACTAATCATCCATATATTGTGACATTTATATTATATATATATGTAGCCATCCTGCTAACATGGCTATTATTTAAATTGTGCAAAGTATATTCTGTGTAAAATCATATTGCTGGGACTTCTATTCTGTGTAAAATCATATTGCTGGGATTCTATTAATCTTCAGCACTGAAACAGTTAATTGCTGAAGACCTTGCTGGGCTTGCAGTTTCCCTCCCACAGGAAGAAGAAAGATTCCTGCCACCAATAGGAGAGCAGGAAACATATTGCTAAAAGAGAGATTGTTCAATTTATCCTTATTACTGGGTCTTCGGATCTGATAAAAGTGCTTGGCATTACACTGCTGGTTTATGTGTATCACTGGGGGTTGTGGGTGTCACCAGAGGTGGACGAGAGCAGGACCCATCTAACACAGCTACACCTACGGGTGCGCTACATATATTTAGGATCTTGTGTGTAGGTCCCTAAGCTCAATAAGTGACAGCAGCACAGAGCATGTGCAGTAAATCAGCAGAAAAGAAGATTGGGAGCTACTGGGGCATCTTTGGAGACACAGATCTTCCATGCTAAAGGGCTGTAGTTACATTGGGCTGGTACAGAAGCCTAAAACATAATGTACAACATTTCTGCCTACTTCTTTAGCTAAGCTTTAGTTCTCCTTGAAGATGTCCTTGTCATGCTAGAAGGCTAGAATGCCAAAGTAAAGGAAAAGCATGTCTTGGATGTCCACCATGCATTTTACCAGCTGATGAAAACGGTCACTCCCATTAACAACTCTTAATAACTTTTTTTCTTTAAAAATAAATTAAATTCCTGATGTATGAGATTATGGTATATCAATGTCACTCAAAACGACATGCTCCATTTGAATGAAGAAAGCAGACTCACAAAAGCTGAAGGGGGATCCAGGTGAAGTCATTGAATCTCAAGTAATGACAGACTGGAACAAACTGTACCACAGTTCAGAAACACGGCTAAAAGGGGTTGTTCATCTTTAGATTAATTTGTAGTATGATGTAGAGAGTGCTATGCTATGACAATTTGCAACTGGTCTTCATTTTATATCATATGTGTTTTTCTTTTATTATTAAGCTGTTTAGTCAGCAACAGTTTGGATGTAAATTAGGATCCTAATTATCGCAGATAGTGGTTTGAATGAAAAAGTAATATAACAATAAGAAAGGGTCTGAATACAAAGCTAAGACACAAAACATATATAAATATAACATTATAAAAACTTAAAAAAGAAGACCAATTGAAAGTTGCTAAGAATTGACCATTATATAGAAGTTAACTTAAAGGTGAACTATCTCTTTAAAACAATTAATAAACAAGTCATATACATTTTGTGCCACTAGGGGACACTTAATTATAGGTTTAAATGATTGTGCCTAGTGTCACGAAACGCATAAGGCTTCTGCAAGTATTCTAACTGAAACCATTTTACACTGCATACTGGTCTGTTCAAATAAATACACTGACCAAATGTTAACTTCTATTCACTAAATGAATATAGTACTGTATCTTCTTCCAAAGTTGAAAACGCACACAAGTTGATTTCAAGCTTATGAGAGCTGCATGTTTAAAGGGATACTGTCATGGGGGAAAAAAAAATTTCAAAATGAATCAGTTAATAGTGCTGCTCCAGCAGAATTCTGCAATGAACCCCATTTCTCAAAAGAGCAAACAGATTTTTTTTATATACAATTTTGAAATCTGACACGGGTCTAGAAATATGGTCAATTTCCCAGCTGCCCCAAGTCATGTTACTTGTGCTCTGATAAACTTCAATCACTCTTTACTGCTGTACTGCAAGTTGGAGTGATATCACCCCCCTCCCTTTTCCCCCCCCAGCAGCCAAACAAAAGAACAATGGGAAGGTAACCAGAAAGCAGCTCCCTAACACAAGATAACAGCTGCCTGGTAGATCTAAGAACAGCACTCAATAGTAAAAACCACTATTAACCGATGCGTTTTGAAAAAAACATGTTTTCCGATGACAGAATCCCTTTAAGCAATGTGAAAACAAAGAAGCAAAGCGCTCTGACATTACTTACAAATGGGATGATTTTGGGCTCTTTGTTGTTGCATTTATTACCTGCTGCTTAAAAGAGAACTAAAGCTTAACTGAAGAAGTAGCTAGAAATGTTGTACATTATATGTACATTATGCCCAAGGCAACCACAGCCCTTTAGCAGTAAAGATCTGTGTCTCCAAAGATGCCCCAGTAGCTCCCCATCTTCTTTTCTGCTGATTCACTGCACATGCTCTGTGCTGCTGTCACTTACTGAGATTAAAGGAAAACTATACCCCCCAAACAATGTTGGTCTCTATTAAAAGATACTGAGTAAAACAGCTCATGTGTAAAACCCTGCTTCATGTAAATGAACCATTATCATAATAATATACTTTTTTTAGTAGCATGTGCCATTAGGTAATCATAAATAGAAAATTGCCATTTTAAAAAAACAAAGGGCCGCCCCCTGAGATTGTAAGAGTCACTGTGCACAGATACAAACCACATGTAAGGTCACATGAGCCAATTAACAGACAGAGTTCAGCCTTTTGCTTCCTCACTTCTTCCTGTTACAGTTAGTGTTGTAGTATTTCTGGTCAGGTGATCTCTGAGGCAGCACAGATAGAGTCACAAAATGGTGGTTCAAGCAAGAGATGTAAAAGGGCAATATTTATGTAAATATATATTCCAGTTTGGTAAGATTCTTTAATATGTCATTCAATTTGATATAAACTATCTGTTGCTTAAGTATTCATTTTGGGGGTATAGTTTTCCTTTAAGGACCCACTCTTATATTACAGGCAAACCTCATTTTCTGCTGGATAATTTGCAATGGCCCCTAAGCTTAGCTTCTCAACAGCTGCTCAGAGCCTACTGACCATGTGTCACAGACACGTTCCAAGATGGTGGCCCCCTGTGACAAGTTTGAGGTCTTAGATCATTGCTGCTATTGACAAGCTGAAATGTTAGGCTGGTGCATTAAGTTCAGTATATAAAACCTGGCATTTTTAGCCAAATTCATTTTGTTTCATTCATTTTTAGGGTTTTGTTCTCCTTTAAAAATATGGCACTTCTATCACTGTGCCATTAACCTTTCATGACAATTCTGCCTACCTTCCTGTCAAAATAGGTGAAAGGGATATCAATAGAAACAGTACACACCAGAAAATATTACATAGTAACATAGTAAGTTAGGCTGAAAAAACACAACCATCAAGTTCAACCTTTTAAGTCTATATACAGTACAGCCTGCCTTCATGGTTGAGAGGAAGGCAAAAAAAAAAAACATTTGAAGCCTCTCCAATTTAGTAAATAAATATTTATTCTGTAGAATGTTTTACCATACCTGAGTAAAAAGCTCTAGAAGCTCTCTGTTTGTTTAGGATAGCAGCTGAAGTATTAGCTTGGTGTGACATCACTTCCTGCCTGAGTATCTCCCTGCTCACTTATAGCTCTAGGCTCAGATTACAGCAGAGAAGGGAGGTGGGGGGGGAAGAAGAGCAAACTGAGCATGCTCATGCCCGGGGCAAGGAGGTTTAAGATGAAGGCAGGAAGTCTGATACAGAAGCCCATGTGTACACAATAGAAGGAAAGAAATGCAGTGTTTCTTTTGACAGGGGACTCAGAGCAGCATTACTTTGAGGGTTTACTGGTATATTTAGGTGGACCTTTCTGATAAGGTTTACTTAGTTTTAACCTTTCCTTCTCCTTTAACAAATCTTCAAAAAATGTGCCCACCACAGATGTCAAATTTACTGGCCTATAATTTACTGGTTGAGATCATAATCCCTATTTAAATATAGGAATTATATCAGCTTTCCTCCAATCCATAGGTACCATACCAGATGAAATGGTGAAAATCAGAAAGAGAGGTAAGTCTAAAACTACACTTGCTCACATTAATTTTTAGTAAAGCTTTATGAACCATGTCCTGAGTTAGCCACTGACTAGACTGAGCTGTAACAAGAGAGCAACTATGAGGGCAGTCATGGGACTCAGACTCCTCTATTGTATACATTGAAGAAAATAACTAATTTAACACATTTGCCTTTTCTGTATCTGTTGCAACCATACTGGTACCATTATTTAAAGAACAATGCTCTCAACCTGCATCTTTTTACTATTAATATGCTTAAAAATCTTTTAGGGGTTAGTTTTAGCCTAACAATTTGCTCCTCATTTTCTATCTTTGCATTTATTATTGTGTTTATATTCATTAAATGCAGCTTCTGTCCCCACAGACTTGTAGTTTTTAAATGCCTTTCTCCTCTTTGCTATTAACTTCTTTACTTTTGTATTAAGCCACATAGGGTGATTCTTAGAGCTTCTACATTTACTTCTTAAGGGAATAAATTACAATGGTGAAAGCGACTAGGGATGCACCGAATCCAGGATTCGGTTCGGGATTCTGCCTTTTTTAGCAGGATTCGTCCGAATCCTTCTGCCCAGCCGAACTGAATCCGAATCCTAATTTGCATATGCAAATTAGGGGCAGGGAGGGAAATCGACTGACTTTTTGTCACAAAACAAGGAAGAAAAAAATGTTTTCCCATTCCCACCCCTAATTAGCAAATGCAAATTAGGGTTTGGATTCGGTTCGGTATTCGGCCGAATCTTTCGAAAAGGATTCGGGGGTTCGGCCGAATCCAAAATAGTGGATTCGGTGCATCCCTAAAAGCGACATACACAAAGAAACAGAAAATAATGCATATTAATATATTAAGATGAAAGCAAATAATACTGTGCATAATCAATGAGTAGAAATGTTGTGATTGAAAGTCACCCATAGTTGCACATCAGACATTGTTTTCATTATGGTTTACTGTGGGTTCCCAGGAATGAGATTTGTAGGATGAACATCAGGGAGCTTGAATGCCTGTTTCCTATAACACAGAGTTAAAAAGTAACCCATATATATGCTGACCCAATACTTTTTATTGAGGGGTACTATTTAAACCAGAGGTAGGCAACCCGCGGCTCCGGAGCCTCATGCGGCTCTTCATCCTGCTTGCTGTGGCTCAGTCTTGCGGCTTTGCCTGTCACGTCGTCTATACAGCCCACACCTGCTGGCGGCTTCTTGAGTGCGCGACCGCGGTAAGTAAGCGGTTAGCTTACCTCAGTCGCACACTCAGGAAGCCTTCAGTAGGAGTGAGGGCTGTAAAGACGTCCCAGGAGTGACATGCAAGACTGAGCCGCATCAAGATGATTCATCATGGTCCTTACCGTGGTCACACACTAAAGACAAGAGAGGGAAGATAAGCATGGAGCTTCAGAAACAGAAGTCACATTAAACAGATGAGAACACTAGCATCTAATAGGGCTATTCAGTGTTTAATTTATTTCAAAGTAGGCTGACATATACACACTGCACTTCTGTATGTTGTATTCTGTTGTTGTAACGGTTAAAATTAAAAAAAGGTTAAAACTTTTAAAAGCTGTGTTATGTTTTGCGGCTCCAGACTATTTTCTTTAGTGGAAGATGGGGCAAAATGGCTCTTTTGATAGTAAAGGTTGCTGACCCCTGATTTAAACAAATAACCAGTACCAGACTTAGGAGGAAAGATTCAGATTATTATAGATAAGGGAACCCTTTTCATCAACACCCTTGCCCCTAAAGGTCTCAATGAGAATACTTTTAAGGACATATAGGTATAAGTTCTCATATACGAGTAGGGTTGCCACCTGGCCAGTTTTTAGTTGGACAGCCTGGATTTTTGAAGGGCTGCCGGGTCAAAGCTGCCTGCCCGGTTTTCCAAATTAGAAAAACCAGGCAGGATTCCTTATAAATTACACCGCAATCGTCCGATGATTGCGTCATAGCCCCGCACCCGTCGTCACTACCCAGCCCCACAGCATCACAGCCCCGTCCCCTGCCCAGTCTCCACCGGGCTAAAAGGTGGCAACACTATATACTAATGCTAGTGCAGGGAATTAAGATTGCGGACTTGGATTGAATATTTGTTTAATACTGGTTTATTTTTAAATCTTATGAGAATATCCATTATTTACTAACAATCAAAAAGCTATACCTGTACTTCACTATATGCTGTTCCTATCTCTGTTTTATCCAAGATTTTGATTCTCTCCAGAGGATTTCATTAATTTTATTAATTGTGTTAGAATACTGACACAAGGTGAATATGTTTGTGCACTCCTTTATTGAACATTTCACGTATTTGTATTTCTGCACCAGGAGTTTTCTTGTTATTTGCACTTCCACATAGAATATAGTTTCAAGCCTATGTGGCAGATTTACTAAAGGGCGAAGTGGCTAACGCTAGCGACATTTGGCCAGACATCCCATCTGCAGGGACATTGTCAATTTACTAACAGGTGTAGGCAACAAATTCGTTAGCGAACGGAACCAGCGCTAGAGTTCGTTCACAATCGCCAGGTAACTTTTAGCTCTTTTTTAAAGAGGGTTTGCCTGAAAAAGTCCTAACAATTAAACTTTTTTGGGTTAACATTTTTCCTCAGACATTTGAGCTACATGGAACATTCATTTTAGGGTGGGCTCATGTGTAGGGCATTAGAGAATATCTTTTGTATTTATTCAGGTTCCTTGGACATTTGTACAATAAAAAGTGGCCACTTAAATAGACCTAAGCATAAGAGGACTAATGAAGTTTTGCTAGGCAGAAGCGATCCCTAGCGTAATTTTGATTTAAAACACTCGCACTGCAGAAGTAACGCTAGAGAAAAGTCGCCAGCGTTCTGCACCCAGGATGCGACTTTGCATTTTAGTGAATTAGCAAAGTGGTAACTAATTTTCACGTTTGCTGGTGACAATTCGCTCTTTATGGAATCTGCCCCATGTGTGGACATATTTGGTGGGAGATTCAATTAAATATTTATACCATGAACATAGCGTCGATTGGACAGTTCTGCTTTTAATTCCAGTGAGTAAACCACGCAAGAGCTTAATAACTCTTCTCTTTCTGTAACGGAAGGCTTGAGCATTCTTAAATTGCCCCTTACCTAGTCCTGTTTGGCAGTAGCCGTAGGGAAAAATCCATCCTTTGTCAGGAATAACTGGATTATATAAACTGTGCGCACAGGAATTTAACTACTTGGCTATGTTTGCTTTATTATAATATTGCTTCTCTGCCACTATTCAAGGAGTTCAGTCTTCCTTTATTATCTTAATATATACAAAGGTATCAAGGCAAAGCTTTCAGGTTTCAAAAGAATCCTTGCTTTAAACTAAGAAGAAGCAATTATTCCATTATTCTCAGTGATGTAACTGAAACAGGTGAAGCAATGGTTAAGACAACTAATCTTAAATAAGCATTAAAATAAGCAATAGCTGAATCTTCAGATGAAGTTTTGTTACATAACTTTCTATGCAGATCTGATATCCTGCTTTCTCAAATAGAACATGTTTACATCTTTGCTTGTGTGGTGGTATTATTTGACTGATTACAGCGCCGGATTTCACTTCTGCGCGCCCCTAGGCCGCGCGGTCCGACCAGGCGAAAGAACGCCGGCGCAGCTGGTGCAGTTGAACGGCGACTGGGCGGCATGCCGCCCCTATTTCTTTGCCGCCCTAGGCCCGGGCCTATGCGGCCTTGCCGCAAATCTGGGCCTGACTGATTAAATATGTTCTCTCAATCCTTCATCTGGACACTGGCCTTTTTTCTCATTGAAAAGTCTGCTTAAGAAACAATATATTTTTACTACATAAACCTCTATGTAGGTCAATAATATCAAATAAAAGAAACTATTTCTTGACTAATGGCCTTCTTTATACAGCAGAGGTTTCTTTCTATAATCTTCCATAACCATGAATGACACTTATCTGTGAAAAAAACCTAAACAAACTGTATTATACACAGGATATCTGTTATGCCACAATCTGTTATGTAAACGTGTACCTTTCAAAATTCAGTAGTATTATTTCCCTCTCACAACTGTAGCAGTGAACATTTACTAAATCATTTTTGCCATAAGTATGTGTGATATTATCATGGAGGATATGACATAAATGAGTGTTCTCCCCAGGGCATTTTTGCAGGGCAGATAACATGGGACTTTTTTGCAGCCAAAAAGTTGGTATGTGCAGAAGTGCAAAGTTCTACCAGCTTCTATAAAAAATCTTTTTAAGGGTAGGACTTCACAGACGTTTTCGGCGTGATCACACGTGATACGACAAATCGCTGGCGTCAAATAGCATGCAACGGAAATAAGGTAAGCGAATGCATTGTCGGATGAAGTCGCAGTGTTGATCCGACGCGACACGACTGTCGGATGCAGACACTGCATGCAGGCATTTTGTCGCAGCACATCGCGCCAAAAACGTCTGTGTTGTCCTACCCTTAATCAACTTAATCAATTTTTTTTTATACCCGTCCACCTCCTTCCCTCCCCCCCAGACATTTTATTCTGGGGAGAACACTGATAATGAGATGCAAAGCAGCTGCTCAGTCTTTATAATGGTAATTCATCAGCCTGAAAATACTAATTTTACCTTTCCCTCTTTAGTAAATAAGCCCCAAAGTAAGACTGTGAATAAAGTGAAGATTAATGTATCTAGAAAAACTGAGGCAGTACAGTATCTGTGTCCAAGATTCAGAACCAGCTGAACAAAGAATGCCTTTGGTAGGGATGCACCAAATCCTGGATTCAGTTCGGAATTCGGCCTTTTCGGCAAGAATCAGATTCCCGAATCCTTGTGCCTGACCAAAACTGAATCCTAATTTACAAATGTAAATTAGGGTGGGAAAGGAAATTACGTGACTTTTCATCACAAAACAAGGAACTAAAAAAAATTTCACACTTTTTCCTTTCCCAGTCTTAATTTGCATATGCAAAATAGGATTCGGATTTGTTATTCAGCCGAATCTTTCACGAAGGATTCGGCCAAATCCCAAATAATGGATTCAGTGCATCCCTAATTTCATGTATATACAGTGTATATAATGTAATCACAGATCTTAGGCTAAGCACCAATCAGATCAGAGGGGTAACCCAACCCCCTGAGTCCTGCTGCTGTCACATTACTTAGCAGATCTCTGACATCAGGATTGGCCACCACCCCTCAGTAATGCTGGTGCCATAGGCATAGCCCCACGGGTGCCTATAAAGAACATAGTGCCATGAAAAGCCTGCATGACAGGTTAAAGCAACAAGGTGTTAAACTAATAGTATTTGAGAATGTGCCAGTGTGGGAAGGTCGAGCAGAAGTTCAAGTATGGTCATAAAAGACAAGTTGAACTCTGTTGTGCCATCCTGTCTGCTGTAAAGATGAGAGGCCAAGGATTCTTTTGTTCACAGGACAATGATCCTAAACACATTCTGAAAATAAATCATATCTGAAGTACAATGAAGTGCAAGGAGTTCCGACTCACATGGCTTTCCCTCTAAATAACTTATGTCATAACTGATGCCAGACAAAGTGCAAGCAGTAATGACAGCAAATCTTGGCCATAATAATACTCCGTTATTACACACTTCTTTGAAATAAAAATTTGTATTACATTTGTATAAATTATTAAATAAACAGTTTTTAGTAGGGAAATTAGTATTTCCTCTGTACTCTTGTCCGAAAAAAGGGCTGAGGTATAACATACCTTTAGGATAATTTTTTTTAACAATGTTAATGGGCAAGGAAACCCCATTAATAAGTATTTACTATAGGTTACGCCACAATTTAACATGTGCATTAGCAGTTACTGATCACAACACGTTGCCTTTAGTTGCTGCATTACTATATTTTCATGATACAGACCTGTAAGAATTAATAAAACAGGCCAAGGTACCATGAAAAATAATCTGCCACTAACAAAATCAGATATTTCACAGGCCTCTCGTTACTGAGATGAAACCTGTGGTACCCTGCTCTAATAAACATTTATGGGGGCCCTGGCGCCAATGTTTTTTTTTTTAACTTATAGGGGGGCCCTGATCACCAATTATTTTTTTTAACTTGTAGGGGGCCCTAACCACCAATTTTTTTTTTTTTTTAAAAAAACTTTTATGGGGGGCCACAGTTTTATAAGGGGGCCCTGACCATAAATAGCTTTTTTATAACTTATGTGTGTGGAGGGGGCTACCTTTTTTAGCGCTGACGTCTGTGTGGTCTTTTAACTGTGGTGGGGAGTGAGCGGGATCTGGGGTGGGTAGGGTTACCACCTTTTCCGGAAAAAAATACCGGCCTTCCTATATATTTATCTTTTTTACCTATTAATAACATTGGGGTCATTTTTACTGGCCAGGCCGGTAAAATACTGGCCAGGCGGCAACTCTAGGGGTGGGGCTTGTGGGCCAGGGTGAGTGGGGCTCAGGGGGCCCCAAAAATGTTGTTGTACAGGGCCCGTGGTTCTAATGGCGGCCCTGAAAACAGGTCAACCTCTAGAGTTTTTGGTGGCCAGCAAATTTTTGCCCCAAAATTTTCTGAACTTGAGGAAAAGTCACCAAAAAATGTGAGAATTCTTAAGTGTGTCGGGAGATTGGGGTACAGAGCTCGAAATCTGGTAACTCCCAACTTCTACACAAGTCAGTCCCTTTGCATTATTGTAGTCTTACATTACACTTGCCAGTTAGCAAATTCTTAAACAAAAACGACACTACCCAACATGCATTGGGAGACGCACGCTTGGCACATTAGGGCAAGAAAAAAACTTTGCCTGGTTTCCAAAGTACAAACCAGCCAACGTGCCAAAAAGTAGCCCACACCTGTACCTTGGATAGTTTGTTCTTTCAAAAACCGCCCAAAAGTAGCCCAATTTGGCTGGAAAACAGCCAACTTGGCAACCCTGCTCCCCTCCCTATTGATTGGGAAAAACGCTACCAAAGCAACTGTCAGTCTGAATCATAACACAAAAAACTGCCTGGCCATCACTTCTGTGGAATGCAGAACCCGCCCCCTTGCAACCATGATTGGCACGCGCCTCAGCCTATTAATTTGCGCTTTGGACAGAAAGCGAATTCAATGAGCACGACAGGGATGGGCGTGGCTTCACAGTCGCTTTCCCACGAGGTCAACAGTGAGGGGGAGAGACCGGCTGCGACTGGCGGCGGCAATAATACTAAGGGGAGCCGCTTTATTGGGGGACTGGGGAGAGGCTCAGCGTGGGAATCGGAACAGGTGCGCACCCAGCTCTTTGTGTTTATGGCGGTGTCTGGCTGGCACGGCTGGGGGATTGGCTCACGACTCACGACATTACAGTATTGGGCTCTTCCACCTGCGCTTCTGTAGCTGCTGTTCAACTGCATCTGTCAGCTTCCGCCAATGATGCTGCAAGGAGTAGTTGTGCGGCGGCTGCAGAGCAGCAGGTTGAATCGCTAGAGATGTGTCTCTCCTCACACCATCCCCCTGGCTGCGGCATTGTAGGAGGGAAGTCGCAGTTGTAGCTCAGCGTCTTCAACCACATCCTCTGGACTGACAGAGACACAGTGAGGGCAAGTGAGTGGAGGAGAGGTTAGTGGGGAAAAGCTGCAGTTGCTGGTGCCTGTGCTGCTGTGCGACTGTCACATACAGTGAGGACCAAAGATGCTCTTCTTGTTTCCATAGTATTGGCTGGAGCATCACCAGCTCTTTGATTGGCAGCCATCAGTGTTATAATACTGATATCACAGGCTTCAGTGGGGGCATCTCTTTGTGAGCAGAGGCAGGCCTGAAACTTATTGCACCCTCTGAAAAATATAATTCCTTGGGGGCCCAGTTATAGTAGGAAAATGTCTGGCAGTGTGTGTGTGTGTGTTTTTTCAATCGCTGTATAGTGTCTTAATGCAGTTTATTAATGGGTGTTCTTGGCCTAATAAGTGACGGGCCTTTAAACTGGTTTCCCCCTTAGTTGGAAACATTGGCAAGTCTACAGCTGCTGCAGGACCTCTTGGAAAATGCTGCCCGTCACTGATGTGTTTTGAAAACAAAGTAATTTGAGAGCATAGCTGTCAAGAATAGTTTAAGAATTGCCTCCAGCAAGCAGGTCCAGATGAGATTATGGGGCAGATTTACATAGGGTCAAATATCGAGAGTTAATTAACCCTCGATATTCGACTGCCGAAGTTAAATCGAATAGAAGGATTTACCGCAATTTGTTCGATCGAATGAAAAATAGTTTGATCAATTCAAACGATTTTAATCCATCGATCGAAGATTTTTCTTTGACCAAAAAAAGCTTACAAAGCCTATGGGGACCTTCCCCATAGTCTATCATTGAGGTTCGGTAGGTTTTAGATGGCAAAGTTGGGGGTCAAAGTTTTTTTTTAAAGAGACAGTACTTCGATTATCGAATGGTCGAATATTCAAAGGATTTTTAGTCCGAGTCGTAGTCGAAGTAGCCAATTCGATGGTCGAAGTAGCCAAAAAAATCATTTGAAATTCAAACTTCCTTCACTCAAACTAAGTAAATGAGCCCCTTTATGTAGGCCCTGGCATTTCGACTACAACAGAGGCCAGGGGTGCTTCGCCAATGAGGCGAGTTGAGGCTGTCGCCTCAGGCAGCAGCGCCCCACTAGGTACCAGGGGCAGCAAAAATGCTGTTCCTGGTACTTTAAGAGCGAATTTCTGGGGGAGGCGGGGCAGCAGCAACTGCTGCTGCCTCAGGCGGCAGAGGGGCCAGGATCGCCCCTGGCAGAGGCCCAAACATGCCGAATAAATAGCGACTGTCTGTAGCATCTTACAGCAGCCTCTCTGGATTGCCAGCAAGGGATACTTCGCCTTAGGTTTTGATACACACAGAAATTGTGCTTTCAGTATACCCAGCCAATTACATCAACAGCCAAAGAAGCAGAAGCAGTAAACAGTGGCAGTTACTGGTATGTCACAAACAGGGGTTAGGAATTTCCTGCTAACAGATCAAAAAAAGAAAAAAAGAAAAAATGTATTTATCCAACAGCTACCGGCAGATCTTGGTGCTAAGGATGGAAAGCCGCAGTGCATTGGTGCACAACAGAGAGGGAGCTGCTGTATCATCGTTTGTCACCCCCCCCCCCCCACGTTTCACAAGACCATGTCTCATCCACCCAGTGCTCTACTCTGCATTGCTGTGAAATACGGAACACTTTTCTTGGGTTAAAAAAAAAAAAAAGTGCAACGGCATTATCCTTTTGTGATTGGGTTTGAATGGTTCCCTCTGCAGACTGGTCAATGTCAGCGCTGCAGCAGGAGTGTGATAGAGAGGAATCTGATCTCACCATTGGATTTGCATACACTGTCTTTTTGTAAACTGTGCTAGTGCTGCAGCCATAAAATCTGCATCAAACTCATGAGCAAGCAAAACGGCAAAAGAATGAAACCTTCCGTTGCATTATACCGCATTGTATTTTCTTCCCTAAGTAATAAATAAGTCTGTCTTTGCATCCTTTATAAATGCTGCTTTTTGTAAGACGGTACTTTTTTTCTTGTTACAGCAAAGGGATTGCAGGCAACTTTGTTTTTTGCTTGATAATGCAGTATGGTAGAGACTTGCAACCAGTGCCCCTCTAGGTATTGATCGTTGGATATGTTTTATGTTTAATGTATGTTTTGATATGTATGATATGTTTTATGTAAATTTGCCCCGAAATGTAACAGGAAGAAGTGTGGAAGCAAAAGACAGCACTCTTTCTATTAATTGGCTCATGTGAGCTAACATATCATTTGTTTGGTAAGTTTGTGTGCACTGTGAATCATACGATCCCAGGGGGCAGCCCTTATTTTTTAAAATGCCAATTTTCTATTTATGATTACCCATGGCACATATTACTAAAAAAGTATATTATTATGAAAATGGTTTATTTACATGAAGCAGGGTTTTACATATGAGCTGTTTTAAACAATATTTTCTTTATGGAGACCTACATTGTTTGAGGGGTATACTTTTCCTTTAAAGGGGTTGTTCACCTTTGAGATAACTTTTATTATGATGTAGAGAGTGATATTCTGAGAGAATTTGCAATTTGTTTTAATTTTTTATTATTTTTGAGTTATTTAGCTTTTTATTCAGCAGCTCTTCAATTTGCATCTTAAGCAATCTGGTAACTAGGGTCCAAATTACCCTAGCAACCATGCATTGATTTGAATAAAAGACTGGCATATGAATAGGAGAGGACCTGAATAGAAGCACCTGTAATTAAAAGTAACAATATCGAATCTCAAACTAGAAAAGAAGAAAAAACCGAAATATATGTTTGCATAAAAATATACCCAGTGTCATACTGAGAGGTTGGTGTTTGGTATTGCTAGTAACCCAGCACTAGGTGGGTCATCCATATGGAATGTATAAACTAGACTAGAATAGACTAGTTAGTAATTGAAAATGCTTATTCTTTTCAAATTCTGGATGGATATTTACTATTCTATATATTCTATATACTATTCTATTCATCTGAACAATTGTATCTTTAAAGAGGCTGTTCATCTTTATTATCTTTTAGAATGACAAAGAGCGTAATATTCTGAGACAATTTGCAATTAATTAAAACATTTTTTTATTATTTGCGGTTTTTCCGTTATTTTGTTTTTTTTTTTTATCTAGCCACTTTCCAGTTTGCAGTTTTGGCAATCTGGTTGCTAGGGTCCAAATTACACCAGCAACCATGCATTGATTTCAATAAGAGACTTACATAGTAACATAGTAAGTAAGGTTGAAAAAAGATGCATGTCCATCGAGTTCAACCTTTTTTTTTTTTTTTTAAACTACCTATCTGCTAGTTGATCCAGAGGAATATGAAAAGAAGATGACCTGAATAAAAAGAGGAGTAATACAAAAGTACCAATAGCAATGCATTCTTAGCCTTACAGGGCATTTGTTTTTATATGGGGTCAGTGAACGCCATTTGAAAGCTGGAAAGAATCAGAAGAAGAAGGCAAATCATTTAAAAACAAGAAATTAAAGACAATTGAAAAGTTGCTTATAATTAGCAATTCTATAACAAAATAACATTAACTGACCTGATCAGATTTGTTAACTAACCAGACCTCAAAGGGGTCCTTGAATCTAAAAACTGTATATATTGAGATTCTGCTTTTGGTCTGCTTTGTTTCTTATGTCTTTCATTCCTTCTTGAAATTGTGATCTGTCGCAGTATTCTATTGTGATAAATGGGCCTACGTTTACTTATCAGCAACAGATGTAATACACAGCGAATGGAGAATTGTAGTTAAAATAAACAATTATCTGTGCTCACATTTATAAACATGCATTTGAAGAGCTTAAATGGGTTGTTCACTTACCAAACACTTCAGTTCTTTTCTGATTGTTCACCAGAAATAAAAAAAAAAAATCATTTGCTTTGCATTTTGTGATTTTTTTTTTTTTACAAAGTTAAAGTTTAAGGCTGATGCCAGATGAGGCTGAAAAGCAAGATGAGAATCAGCCCGTAAGTCGGCATTCTCCTTTTGTCCTGCTTAAACCCGGAACAGTTGTGTCAGCCGAGTGCAGACATACACGCCAGATTTTGGTGTGAGAAGGGGACTCTTGAGTTTCTTTGCCAAAATCTGCTGCATGTTTCCTGGCTTGTAGGTATCACATGTTGTTGCCTTCGCTTAAGGAGTTGTTTACCTTCCAATTTGTTTTCAGATTGTTCACCAGAAATAATGCTTTTTATTAATTATTTATCATTTTTCCAAAATTGACGTTTAATGATTAATGTTCCAGTCTCTGGGGTTTCAGTCTAGCAGCTCCAGTGATCCAGGAGCAGATTCTGAACTGTTACAATTTGCTACATTTAGCTGATACAATTAGTTGATACATTTCTCAGCAAATTGGCAACTATTGTCTCAATTCTCAACAGCTGCCTTTAATGGAACTCAGGGATTCTTTCTGAGTAGAGACAAAGATAACAATATATCAACTAACTGTATCAATTTAGAACAGTTAAAATGTCGGCGACCCCCCCCCCCCACCCAAGAGCTGCTTTAGAAGGAGAAAAATTAAACTTTACACTTCAATTTTATAAAAACAATAACAAATAGAAAGTAATCAGGAAAAAAAGTCTTTATTTCTGCTGAAATATCTGAAAACAACTTTGAACCAAAAATTTTTTTGAACGCTGATGAACTGGTAAGTTGGCAGATGTTGCCCTACCTGGTGTTGCCTGCTCTGGTCCAGAGCAGACTGCTGATAGAATAGTTTTGGGGACTTGGGTTGTTGGCAGGGAAAGCCTTAGACATTTTAACTTGGCTTACTGTGATGGCCCATTGTGATAGTTGCACAACAATCTCCGTGGAAACTTAAAGTTGATGAGCTCAGTTTGGTCATTCTTCACTGTCCCGTAGCAAAAGACATGAGTCACCACTGGCAGTTGTCTTGCATTTTCCTTCTGGAACTTTCTCATTTCTCTTTAAAGCTGACAGCTTTACTGTAAAGTGATGCTGATATGTTGTTGGCTGTTAAATTCTGGTGTCTTATACCATAGGGCTTTATGTATATAAAGATCATTTGATTCCCTTTTTTAAAACCCTTTAAAAATGTGTCTGTCAGATACTAGCCTGATAATCTACAAAGTTATTTTATCATTTGCTTCTCTGTTACAACCAAGCAAATCCATAATATTCTGCTTGGAAAAATGGGAATTCAGTCAAACTTCCGAATGGAAATGATAAAAGTGTTTTATGAACATGTGCTAATGGGGCATGAGTCAGGTACACAGAGGCCCAATCAGCCCACATAGAGGCCCAAACAGCCCCCACCAGCCCACTAAATACTGACTTTCTATGGCACCTTATAGCAGCCCCTCTGGCATTTGCCAGAACCCACAGATTGCCAGTCCGGGCCTGGCTGCTACAGATTATTGTGCTGGATACTTTTCGGTTATACGTAATACTGCGAGTGCACTTCTAGGGGCTTTGGTTTTGAAAGGGGGTCCAGCTGTCTGAAGGAAAGACTTGTTATGGGCTCTAGGCCTGAAACAGAATAGGTTATTCCTCTGACAGCCCCTTCACTACTCATATTGTCATAACCATCCTGGGATGGACTATAAAATGAGACTTTCAGCAGATGGCCTCAAACGTTCTTCTCTGTTTGTCTGGTAATTGCAATTTGAATTATGTGCCTCAGTGAAAGGCAGTTCCTCCAGCTTTCTTTAATTTAACAAAGGCAGTGGGACTTTGGTTAGTATTTTAGCTCTCCTCTCATACCTCCTAACAGTTCCATTTTCAAAACGTAGATAAATGTAGACCCTGCTCTGTACCAGGTACACCTCCAGTTTACTCAAAACCCTGCCTCTACGGTCTGTCCCTATTGTTATCTGCGGAATTAAACTCTCCTTTAAAGGGGTAGGGAACGCTACGGAGGCATTTTATTGCCAATAGATTAGCTGCAATAGTGCAAGCTAGAATGCTATATTTATCCTGTAGAATGTTTTACCATACCTGAGTAAAAAGCTCTAGAAGCTCTCTGTTTGTTTAGGGTAGCAGCTGCCATATTAGCTTGGTGTGACATCACTTCCTGCTTGAGTCTCTCTGGGCTCAGATTACAGCGAAGGGGGGGGTGGGAGGAGCAAACTGAGCATGCTCACGCCCAGGGCAAGGAGGTTTAAGCTGAAGGCAGGAAGTCTGATACAGCAGCCCATGTATATACATAATAGAAGGACAGAAATGCAGTGTTTCTTTTGACAGAGGACTCAGAGCAGCACTACAGGGTTTACTGGTGTATTTAGGTGGACCTTTCTGATAAGGCTTACTTAGTTTTAACCTTTCCTTCTCCTTTAAAAATCTGGATCATTGGAAGGTATGTTTCTATATAAATATATATTTTATTAAAGCAGCATGAAACCCTCATAAAGAGATGATTTACTTTATTAAGGGACCGCCTACACTAAGCTTTTTGGTGCAGGGATGGTAAGAGCCAGTCTGGTATTTGAATGCGATGGAAAGCTCTGTAAATCACTGAAGACAATGAAGAGGATTTAAAGGTCCCGAAGATGTGCTACTCTGTAATGATAGGTCAGCATAACATTAAGGCACACTTTTTCAGGTAATGGACTATACAGGGAGGGGGCCAATGAAGGGTAGTGGAAGGGGGCTTTTCAGGGTTTTGTTCTCCTTTAAAGGTGTTGTTCACCTTTAATTTTTAATACCATGTAGAGAGTGATATTCTGAGAGAATTTGCAATGGTTTTGATTTTTTATTATTTGAGATTTTTGATTTATTTAATTATTCAGCAGCTTGCCAGTTTTCAACTTCAGCAATCTGGTTACTCTTTTTTACTGAAATAAATTGGATCGTCAAAAACCGCAGCTTTTGTGGATTGTCGCGGAATTGGCGGAAAAGCCTGAAATGTTTGGATTATCGCGCGTAACCCAGGCAATAATCTCTTCAAATTGCAAATAGGACCTCTGCCATTGACTTCTACAGGACCTCGACAGGTTGTAGTTACAGGAGTGATTCTGACTTTTTGTAGCCTCTGGGTATGATACTGTAAATCTCGAAAAAAATTTGTTTTTTTCCCACTAAAAACGTGGAACATTTTTTGAGTTTTTACCATTCAAGCTTTAATAAATAACCCCCTAGGTGTGATCTGAACAGAAAATCTGGCATGAGGGCAGTGATTTGGCACCCAGGTATAGAAAACTGACAGTATATTAGGGGTTATTTTTATTTGATCTACATTTGGTTTCTGAGTTTAGGCTTTATACCTTGTCTGTCTGTGTTACTTTCCTGTCTGCACCAATATCTGTTTTAATTGAGTAATTTTTAATATTGCATGTTCTCTACGTCTATAGAATATCCTTACCCAGTAGAAGGCTAAAGCTCTGGGATTAGCCTGAGGCTTGACGTTAATGTGTTAGGAAACCGTTTCAGAATATCTTGCTTGACATTGCCATTGGTAGTATATAATTTAATTCATGAAATAGTAATTGCCATACCATATTCATAGTCTATCAATCTTACAAATACATTCAGCTATTTTGGGAACCCGAAAAAAAAAGTTATCATTCACCCTTGGCTGAAAATAACCATGATAATGTAGGAATGATAAGACAAATGGCAAACCCAACTGTTTCAATACAAAATACAACATGTACAACTGGGCTGACCAGGGTCCAAGGGACATACTGCATTTGGCAGTGGCTTTCCCCAGAAGTCATTAGCATCCTAATTCTAGGTCAGTTGGTGTTATTTTTACTTTTTTCTTTGGTACGTGTCTTTACTTGCAGCATATTGGGTATATTTTATTTGATCAGATGAGGCTGTGAATACTCCAAGCTCCAGGGTCTTGAAGCCCCATATTATGCATGTTCTCCTTTATGTTAATGAATAATGTTATACAGTAGCACTTATAATAGGCTAGCAGATTTTAAACTTGAGGCATAATGAGGGTGATGTGCACTAAGAGAGGTGAGCAAAATGTAAAGCACTGGAATGCTAAGCATATGTAAATTTTGTCTCCACAAATGGCTATTTGGTTAATATAGTTACTATGTCCGTACAATATTCTGTTTGTATTAAGAGGTGGTTCTTGTATTATGTTGCGACATAGAATGGACCTCTCCTATTCATATTCCAGTCTTTTATTCAAATCAATGCATGATTGGTAGTGGAATTTGGACTTCAAATTGCCTTGGAATATTACTTGCTACATCATATTAAATGTTAGCGCAAAGGTGAACATTACAACCCCTTTTAAGTAACCATTATTTCTGGTTGAGAAATTATACAGATTTATAATATTGGGTCATGCATGTTGATTTTTCTTTCTTTCTTTCTTTCTTTCTTTCTTTCTTTCTTTCTTTCTTTCTTTCTTTCTTTCTTTCTTTCTTTCTTTCTTTCTTTCTTTTTTTTTTTTTGATGTGGTGGCAAATAGAGAATGTACAGGGAAAACATTTAATTTTAGAATCATATCTTTGTAACTTAATTTTCTACTAGACAGCCAGATGTCTCAGTTGTCCCACTATGGGACAGGTCCTACAGGCAAGGAATAGTGTAAAAGGAGAAGGCAGTAAGTAAGCTTTATCAGAAAGAGTCTATATGAATACACTAGTTAACTGATGTAATGCTGATCGGAGTCCTCTGTCAAAAGAAACACTGCATTTCTTTCCTTCTATTGTGTACACACGGGCTTCTGTATCAGACTTCCTGTTTTCAGCATAAACCTCCAGGGCTAGGGCTTGAGCATGCTCAAATGGAAACTGCACATAATGGCAAAACTAATGCTTGATAAAGAATTGAGCTACTTTACCAGGCTAATGACACCACCATCCTTTAGTTGTAAAGGTCTGTGCTTCTGAAGATGCCCCAGAATCTGCTGATTCACAGCACATGCTATGGGGCTGATGCACATTATACAATATACTGTACAGCTCAAAATGTAAGGCTGATTTGTAATCCTTTAAATCTATGTGTTATTGGAACCGGTGCAATATATACCGAAATTGACTGATTAGCATTGGTTTTTATGATAGATTTAACATTGGTTTCTGCTACGGTTTTGTTGGATGGTACAGTAAGTTTATTATAAAGCACATAGTTTCCAGCTATGTTCTTTTTGAGGCTTTAGTTCTCTTTAAGGTGCTCTGGCACACTTCTCGTTCTGATTGCTTCGTGGAAAGAACAGCTAATAGCCCCTGACCTGAATATCTGCCGGTGCATGTTACAGGCAAGAAAAAAACAGAGAGGTTCTACTTGGACGTTTACCTTGGCTGTTAGTGAAAAAGATATTGATGAATTAGGATAAGAAAATGGGTTGTACCTCATGATGTCACTTTAAAATCTGTACACGAAATGCAGCGCTGTCAACTAGAATAGAATAGTCAGCTCAGAGAGGTAGATTACTGAATTTTCACGTTAATAGCTCTTTGCTGGAAATGCCAATTCAATTTAATCTTCTCCCCCATTCACTTGGTGCATGTAAGCTGGAGGGGAGATAGCTGTATTGTAAACGTAAACAAGATAAATGCAAAACAGCACTTAAACTGGTGGCATGACTTGTTCAAATAGCAAAGAAACTCATGCAAACTATCCGTAAAGGGGAACTTTCTCGAAAATGAAAACTGTAATATAAGCTTCATTCTACTGAAATAAGGCACTTTCTAAATATAATCAATTAAAAATTCTGTACTGTTTCTAAAATCAAGTTTATCTTCACTCTTGGCATCTGTGTCTCTTCATTCATCTTCCTGCAGGAGCTGGGTGTCTGATTTTGATTGACAGATCAAACATATCTTTTAGGGGGAATTTCCTTTTTTTAGAAGATGTGTTAGAACTTATTCAAATAACTGACTCAGTCACAAATAAAATATAACAAAATAACTGACTTTGGCACAAATTCGGCATGTTGAGATAGAGAGAGTATTTCTGGTGATTTTAAGGGGCAGATTTATCAAAATGTAAGTTCAGATTTGAATAAATAAAAAAGTACCCATGTTCTATTCATTCCTATGGGATTTTTAGAAGAATATTTATCAATGGGTGAAAATTAGAACTCATTTGATAAATAGGTTCCCAAAAATCCCATAGGAATGAATAGACATTTTAATAAATCTGCCCCTAAATGTGAGTTCTAAAAAATTCTTATTTTAGCATGATGAAGCTTATATTTAGGAGTATAAAGAAAAGAGTATCCGGAGAGCACAACACGTCTTATGATATAATCATGTGATTTATTTCAGGAATGTCCAGCACTACGTTTCAACCCAATAGCCTTCATCATGTGCTTTTATTAAGGGGGTTATTTATCAAAATCCAATCTTTTTTTCTCATTGCTTTATTTTAAAAATCCAACCAAACTAGAATCCACGATTTACCCTTTTTTATCAATAAAAAAAGCGAGAAAAAAAACGGATTGAGAAAAAAACGTGACTTTTTCACCCGTGAACCCAAACCAGTGTCAAATCCTGTTTTTCTCATAAAAACACACCAGTGAGAATCACATTGTTCCATTCATTGTCAATGAGGCTAAAGAACTTGAATGTTTTAATTAACCAGGAATATAGATATTTTAATGAAAGCTCCCATTGACTCTTATTGAACTTGAGTTTTTCAGGTGATTCTTTAATAAATGGTGACTATTCGAGGTTTCAAAAAATATTCGTACTCTGTTTTTTTTTTTTTTTGCTGCTGCTTTTTTTCTCGAAAAAAAAATAAAACTCGACTTTTGATAAATCTGTCCTTTTAAGATATGGTGAAAGATCCCTTATCAGGAAAACCCCAGGTCCCAAGCATTCTGGATAACCGCTCCCATACCTGTATCATGTAAAAGGTTGTGCAGGCATTAAGGGGCTTATTAAAGTCCGAATGGGAAAAACTTTCGGGTTTTTTTTTTACAATAAAATACACATTTTTAGTGGAAAAAAACCCTCAATTTTTTTGAGATTTATTAAACCCGAGGATGGAAAAAGTATGAACCGAAAATCCAGGATCTCAGACCTACCGAGGTTGTATAAGTTAATGGGAGAGGCCCCTATTCTATATGAAAGTTTCTGCGGTCTGCTCAGAAATTAGCTTGAAAATCCGACTGACTTTTCAGAGAAAAAGTTGGGTTTTTTGGGAAAAAGAACAAAAAAATCGTGTGATTTCAGAAAAAACTCTGGGGAAAAAAACGTATGATTCAAATTTTCAATCTTCTTTTTTTTTTTTTACCAGGTTTTTCCCAGATCCGATTAAATTGTGCTTTTTTAATGTGTAAGGTCCAATTGTGGATTCTAATTTGGTCACAAAAGGGGCGCGTCTATAAAAATGGAAGTCCGAAGCCAGCAGCAAAAGGGGTGTGAGGTTGGCCCGAACCCGCCCCACCTGTGGGTATCGGCCCAATCTGCACATCACTGGATCATAGTAAACCCATAACTCATAGTATTTGTTTAAAAGTGCATGACACAAAATAAAACAAACTTTTTACTTTTAATGATTGGGGTTTTATCTGTGTTTTGGAAGTGTCTGTGCACTCTGCTTGTTGGCATGCCTTGAGAAAGGATCCCGTGGTGGATCCAAAGCATTTACTGAATAGTTTATTCATTTTGCCCTCAAAGCCCATTGAGTGCTCCTTTCTTATGCTTACTTCAAATTATACTGATCTCTTGATTATGCACAGTTTGATATTAATTTGATTGCCATCAAAGTTGAAGAATCTGCTCTGACTGTTATATTTTATAGTGGAGGCAGCACATAAGAACAGTTGATTGTAGCAATGGTTTTATTCTCTACATGGAGTGAGCAATAAATTGTTTTACTGCATTATTATTAAAATAATTTCATCTTTACTATTCTTTAATTTTAGCTATTTTCAAAGTGAAGGATTTTTTTTTTTTTAAATAGCAGTTATTTAAAGGGGTTGTTCAACTTTAAATTAACTTTAGTGCGGGATATTCTGAGCCAATTTGCAACTGGTTTTAATTTTTAACAAGAGATTGGAATAGGAGAGGCCTCAATAGAAAGATAATATAAGATAAGATAATAATAAGAGTAATAAAAAGCAGCAATAACAATAATGTGTACCCTAAGCCTTACAGAACATTAGATTTTTAGATGGGGTCAGTGACCCCCATTTAAAAGCTGGGAAGAGTCAAAAGAAGAAGGCAAATAATTCAAAAACTATAGAATAATAAATAATGTAGACCAATTGAAACGTTGCTTAGAATTAGCTATTCTATAACATACTTAAAGTTAACTTGAAGGTGAACCACCCCTTTAAAGACAAGTCTGCCGTTAAGATGGTAGTTATAAGCCCATTGTTTTCTTGGGAGAGGACATAATAAAAAGTTAAACAAGTATCTCTCCCCCAATAAAAATATCCTTGTTTTACTTAAAGGGGAGCTATCACAAAAATAAAAAATTAATATTAGGTGCAGCATTCTGAAATAAGAACATTTTTGAAATAATCAGGTTTGTCTTCACTATTCCTCTCTCAGCATCTGTTTCTCCTTATTCTGTCTTCATTCAGGAGTTGGGTGTCAGATGAATGATCCAGTATATCTTTACAGGGGGCTCAGTTTGCCTACAAGATGTATTAGAGCTCACTTTTTTTATTAAAATCACCAGAAATTCTGTCTCTCTACATGCAGGATTTGTGCAAAATGCAGTTATTTTGTTATATTTTGTTTGTCCTGGAATCAGTTATTTGAGTTAGCTCTAATTCATCTTCTAGGAAAGGAAGCCCCCCCCCATAAGATATATTGGATCATTCATCGGACACCCAACTGCTGCATGAAGACAGAATGAAGAGAAACAGATGTTGAGAGAGCAATAGTCAATATAAACTTAATTATTTCAGAAACACTGCAGAATTTTTAATTGATTGTATTTAGAAAGTTTCTTCTTCTACTTCAGTATGAGAGCTTATATTACATTTTCCCCTTTAAGTTAACCATACAAGGGGTAATAAAAGCTGCCGATTCGGTCCTTTCAAACCAAGTTGGCAGCTTATTTGGCCCGTTTATGGGGCCCACCCCAATCAATATATATGGTCAATAATAACACCGATATTGATGGCGCAGGTTTAACAATCTAGTCAAGACAAGGGCCGCATCATTCAGTAATTTGTACCTTGCTCCAGCTGCATGCATTCCTGCCGTTGTGATTGAATACGGCCAAAAGATCAGATCAGCCAAATATCACCTACTTCAAGGCGGCATATCAGGAATTGATCCACTCAGTTTGATGACCTCACTAAATGAGCAGACCTTCAAATGTATGGCCAGTTTAGGACTAACTCAAGAACAGGGCATGTCAGGCTATGAACTGTAACTACGGGGGTTATTTATCAAAGTCCAAATTTCTCTCTATATTTTCTGTTACAAACTCGGATAAAATCCACTCTGGGTTTTCACCCTTATTTACTATTAGATTTTCCCAAAATTAGCTTTGCGCAAAAAATCTGATTTTTCACAAATTTTTCAGACTTTTTCATACGATTTTCACAATTTTCACCCGAAAACTTCAGGCTATTGCCTGAAACACAGCGCACATCAAAAACTCATTGGGAATTCTTCCAATGACTTATATGCAACCTCGACAGGTCTGAGATGCCAGATTTTCAGATTCTGACTTTTACATCCTCGGGGTTTAATAAATTCTGAAAAATTCGTGATTTTTTAAAATTGATTTTATATAAAAAAAATTAAGAATTTTTCATGTTTTTTGCATTCTGAGTTTAGTAAATAACCCCCTAAAAATGTTTTTTTATTTTGCACGGGTGGAGGTTTCCACTTTCCAATTTGTGGATGCTTGGCATATTGTCTTCCTTTTGAGTACCTGGGTTTATTAAGTTTGATTTTATATATATATATATATATATATATATATATATATATATATATATATATATATATATACACAGTCTGAAGAGCAGCGCACTCAACCTTAGAAAAAGGCAACATTCTTTTTAAAAATGATTTTTAATAAACACACACATATATATATATATATATATATATATATATATATATATATATATATATATATATATATATATACACACAGTCTGAAGAGCAGCGCACTCACCCTTAGAAAAAGGCAACATTCTTTTAAAAAATGATTTTTAATAAACCCAATAGGATTGTTTTGTTTCCATTAAGGAATAATTATATTTTTGCTGGGATTAAGCACAAATTACTGTTTTATCATTACAAAGAAAAAGGAAATATGTTTTTAATCCTGTATTATTTTTTAAAAATGGAGTCTTGATAATTGGCTTAAAAATAATCAGTGTCGGACTGGCCCACCGGGATACCAGGAAAACTCCCGGTGGGTCCAGGTTTCAATGGACCCTTTTGCTTCTAACTATGTGGCCAATTTCATGCTCATTCCTTATTTCTTTATGGGAAAAAATGCTTAATAATGGAAGAACAGAATAAGCAAATATAAAAGAAAAGGAGAATAAAGAGGTTGATTGAGGAGAGGAGGAATAATAGTTTTGGAAAGTGGGCCCACAGTCTGTTTTCTGGTGGGCCCCTGGCATTCCAGTCCGACTAATGGAAACACACGCGTGTGTATAAAAGTACAAGCTCTGCTGTGCTATGTGACTTTCTTGTCTTAAATTATATAGATATCCAAAGCAACTGTCTAATCTGGTAAATCTAGATAAAAAAAACAAATAATTAAGGGAGCGATGTCTGTGACATCTGTTCATCATTTTGAACACAGTCTTTGAACTGATCCACTGATCTTTTTTTCTTTTTTCCATTTAACCAGATGTATTTTCTGAGTATTAGAGTTGATCAAAACCTCTACCATCTGATGGTACTGCAGGGAGTCTATAATCTGCCGGGTTAGGAAAGTATTGGAATACTTTAAAATATATTGTATTATTTGGCAAGCTGAGAAATAGGTTTGTGTGTGCTTAATCTAAGCTGGCAGAAAGTACTTCTGATTGACTCGCTCGTGGTATAGGATATATTCTGAACCTGGAATGGCCAAATTAAAGATGAGCATGCTTACCGGTGACTACTTTGTACTTTGACTTGTTACATGGGCAACAGTCATTTTATAGTAATCAAGCTATTGTGAGTTTTCATTGGTATTGGTGATCATGATTATCAGGCCCAGATTAAACTAGCAGACACCCCTAAACCCTGTCACTGGCTTATCACAACCACCCCCTTCTCTTCATGTACATAGCTCTAGGGATTAGTGTGCAGAAGATTTAAAAACAAATCAAATCTCCTGCATGTCCTCAGTGCTTCAGACCCAATTGAGATGCTGGGTGGCATGACACCCCTAAAATCCTTCCACCCTAGACCCCTTCCTTTGTGGCCTTCCCACAAATCTAGGACCGATGATTATGCAGGAAACTCTGCCCACCTACCATAAGAATAATGGCACACAGGGCACCCCACAAGAACGACTTTCTCCCATGGATGACAAAATTCATTACAGTTTCTTCTTATTAAAAAGCCTTTCTCCAGCCATTTGAGTTGCATAATCATGGTAAACGAGCTACCTGGTTAACAAAATGCCTTGTGTATCCTCACCCTTACATAGGCCTGTGGTCTTGAGTGCCTGATATGGATATTAATTTCTCTGAATCAATTGTGAATGTGCTTCTTGTAATATTAATTTTGTGTAAAACTACTTTTTTGCTACTTATATTTTTGAAAACCACACATGCGCACACTTGCGCGATCCGTTACTCGGAAACCCATGTTCCAGAAAGCTATGTATTCTCAAGTTAATGCCATTGACTTAGGGGCAAATTCATCAAGGGTCGAATATCGAGAGTTAATTAACCCTCGATATTCGACTGGGAATGAAAATCCTTCGACTTCGAATATCGAAGTCGAAGGATTTTGCACAAATACTTAGATCGAAGGAATAATCGTTAGATCGAACGATTAAATCCTTCGAATCGTTCGATTAATCCAACGATCTAAGGATTATCCTTCAACCAAAAAAACTTAGCCAAGCCTATGGGGACCTTCCCCATAGGCTAACATTGGGTTCGGTAGCTTTTAGGTGGCGAACTAGGGGGTCGAAGTTTTTTCTTAAAGAGACAGTACTTCAACTATCGAATGGTCGAATAGTCGAACGATTTTTAGTTCGAATCCTTTGGTTCAAAGTCGTAGTCGAAGTAGCCCATTCGATGGTCGAAGTAGCCAAAAAAACACTTCGAAATTCGAAGTATTTTTTCTTCTATTCCTTCACTTGAAGTTAATGAATTGGCTCCTTAATGTCCTAGCCAAACCTACCTAACTGCTATTTGATTGTTTGTGTAGTATAAACAAGGGGCATCACCTAGACAATACTCTTGGGTTCATGGGGTTGCCAGACAAACCACTTTTATGAGACATTTATGACGATAGCCCTGTGCACAATGTAATGTTTTCCTAGGGTCCTCAAAAATATCGAATATCATTTCCCATTACGTAAAATTGAGGTTTTAACGTATTTCACTTTACTAGTTAGCCTCCTATTGACCCAAATGTTCGTCTCCTCCTGTATAACATATGAATCAATGTCATTCATTAATGTATGTGTGAATTAATGTCACCTTGCAGAATTTGATTTGAAATGTGGCTATTGATTTCTTGTCCCCATTTCAAAATATAAAGTAACTTCCCCATCCTGTGCTGCACCTTTGTCTTTGGGCAAGGACATGTGCAGTATGATGCATTTGGTGCTTTGCTTGTACCACCCTAGAGGCTCCCAGGACAGTCCACATCTACTTTCTCTAACTGGTGTCTTCTTTATTTTTATTAAGGGGTGAGCAAGTCTTCATATACTGTAAATATTATAAATGCAGGCTTGTGTTGCTCTAGTGTCTATATTTAGATATCATTTATTTTTAAATCAGGAGTGATTCAGATAATTGCTGACATGTTTGTGAATCCATGCATATTGTCCTTTGGGTGATGCTAGTATGACTTATAATTATGTTAAATATTTAATATCTTTAGTGTGCAAGTAAATTCATATGGAGTTCTTATTTATTATAATGCACATCCTTATTTACATGAGCTGGTTTTAAATTTTTAAAATAAAAAAAAATCATTCTGTCATCATTTTGGTATGCCAGGTTTCTTCATGTCTGCTATTTAAGCCTCCTGGCTTTTCACAGCTTTAATGAGGTTGCAAATAGCAGCAATAGTACCAATATACAGTACTAATATACAATTTGCAGCAGCACAAAGTTGAATAATGTTCCTGGGGTGCCAAAAAGTGTTGTGATTAGCCATTTTGGTAGCCCCTATGTGTACTGGCAGCCTACAGGAGACTGAAGGCAGTACTCGTGTTTTTTTTTCCAGAAATTCAAAAATAAGAACATGCTTTGAGGCCACTGGGAGCAACATCCAAGGGGTTGGAGAGCAACCTGTTGCTCACGAAGCAGTAGTTGGGGATCACTGCTTTAGACTATGACCAAAAAAAACCAAACGCTTGCAATAAACAGTCATTGCTATCCTATAGTTTTCCTACTAAAAGTTTTTTGAAATGGTGATCTTCCCTTGTCGTATCTATGTTCTCCAATGCAATTTAGTTTAATCAGTGTAAATACAAGAAACACAGACCATTAAATGCAATTGAATTGTACAATACTCTTACAGTTCAGAAATCATATACCGTACCTGCAAGTATGTGGATGACCATGATTACATCTGAGTTGTGGCTTCTTAATCATCCCATGCTGAGTTTTTGGGATTCCCTGACTCTCCTCTTATGGATAAATATTAAGGGGCAGATTTATCAATTATGTGAGTTCAGATTTTAATAAATAAAAACTCCTATTTTGTATTCATTCCTATGGGATTTTTTAGAAGGATATGTAGCAAGAGGTGAAAATTTGAATTTATCATTTGATAAATACACTTCCATAAATCCCATAGGAAAGAATAGAACGTGGGTCAGTTTTTATTTATTAAAATCTGAGCTCACATTTTGATAAATCGGCCCCTAACAGTCATCGTCACAGCAATTTCACCATACTATTTAAACAATTAGTCCCCAGAGTACAGGCAATCTCTCATAGACTCCGTTTTATACAAATAATCCAGATTTTTTAAAATTATTTCCTTTTTCTCTGTACGTACTTATAAAACAATACCTTGTATTTGATCCAAACTAATTATTCCTTATTGGAAGCAAAACCAGCCTGTTGGGATATTATTTAATGTTTACCCAATTTTCTAGTAGACTTAAGGTATGAAGATCCAAATTGCAGAAAGATCCGTTATCCAGAAAACCCCAGGTCCCAAGCATTTTTGATAATAGGTACCATACCTGTATTTTCTTTCTCTGGAATAGATTCTATGGGGGGGGGGGAAGAAATCTGCACAGTACTTTATTTATTTTGCTTTTTATAAAGATGAGTACCTTACATTGCTATTTGTAAAGCACAATCCAGTATCTGCTGCATGTACCTTCCTTGCAAATCCAAGTGGTTACATAGGCTGTATCTCTATTACTTCTAAATAAGAACAGATTTGTATAGTATATATTGGGAGATGAGCAACCCCTTCTTCAGAGCATATAGATGAACTAGTTTAAACGGTTGCTTTTTTCCCAATATTTCCCATTTCAATTAAGGGCAGGACTCCACATCACGTCGGATGCGACGGAAATAATGTAATGCTATTGTCGGATGCTAACGCAGCGTCTGCATCCGACAGTCGTGTTGCATCGCATCAATGCTGTGACACGATCCGACAATAGAATTACTTACCTTATTTTCGTCTCATCCAACGTGACGCCTGCGTTTTTGTGCAGCGCATCGGATCTCGGCTGAATCATCCGTGGAGTCCTGCCCTTAATGTAAAAAATGTTATTGCCTTCATATGGTATTCCATGTGTAAATAATCTCTTGTAGCTCCTCACAAAACATGTGAAGGGGGAAAATTAATTTGGGAATCGGTTTGTTGATGTGGAAGCTCTGTGTATGGCTAGATCTCTGTGGTCCCTAGTTGTCCATGTTTGTGATATTCCTGGTTTCCATATAGTTATATGATTCCCATTTTTACTGCACTTCATTCTCCTAAGAGGTGAGAGAGGCCTACTACAACAAATTATAAACTTAAATCAGGTTGTGCCATCTTTCATACTTTCTATTTATAATTTCTGGACTTTTTGAGCGCTGTGAACATCTTAATGGCACTACTGACCAGCTATTGCAATTCACTCTTTTATTTCTCTGAGAAAACAAGATCCTCTTCCTTTGGTGTATCAGTTTGATTTAAGATCTTACCGCTTCATTTCGCACTAAATTGTTGCTTTGCCACATCTTGTGGATTCAGGTGCAAAGCAATGTAATTGACTTTATCAGACTTGTTCTTGTATCTGTCAGGAATGTCACTCTGCATTACACAGATGTGGATTTTTTTTTCTCTGTCATGTTGATAGAAACCTGCAGAGTCAGGATTTGAGACTAACATTGGGAATTGTTCTTGCAATAACTGGGAAATATGTGTTGCCTCCCCCCGCTGAAGCACTTTTCATTAGATGCATTTCAGCTGAGTAGCAAAAAGCAATACAGTATATGCCAGCGTTTACCCTTCCTGAATTTGACTGGGGACGGAAGTACTTTAAATGCATCCTTCAGTGGTGCTTCTATACATTTTGCACAAGCTGCAAATCATCACCCTTTTCTAGATCCTCATTCTTGCTGTCTCTTTGCGTGGTCTGAGCCCCTTTTTGTCACCGTGCAAGATTAGAGGTAAGTGCATTTTGGAAACACTTTTTTTTGTAAATTTTATAGATCACTTTGGCACAAAGTACATTCATAATTTTTATTTTGGACTTGCATTTTAGTCTCTGTAAACAATTGTAAGCATGAAAGTTTTCAGTTCCATTATAACTAGAAGCAAACCAAAAATTATCCTTAGTATTTATTTTTCCATGTACATTATATTTATTATTTACAGTATTGGACAGTCAAACTGTGTCATAGATAATGATGCTAGTGTGTATGTATACTGAGTATGTGAGCTTATATATGCAGGTCTCTGTGTGAGTCCAAAACCTTGAGTGACCAATTCTTTAAATCCTAGGAGTGTTGTCCTTCGTCTTGTGTATTTTTTTTTACTAGCACCCAGGTATTGTTACTGCAAATGGTGTGCCCAACCTTTGGACTTGTGTGTGTATCTATTATATATATGTGTTTTGTTTAAGGGATATCATACTTTGTACATACATGGATTAAAGGCAGATGTTTGCTCCTGACTTACCATACCGCTTCACTGTGTATATGAACTGATGAAGCTCTAGCATTAACTTCTAAAGGATTCACTAACATATTGTTGGCAGAACGTAAAACCTGTATAATTGTTACAAAACGTGTAATCAGTGCTGTTGTATTTCATTGAAACAAGGATTATTTGACGCACTGCAATCAGTCATTATTTGGACATAAAACCCATGATTAAAAAAGTCAAACTTATTTTAATCAGTATAGCAAAAACAAATCTTTTTCTATCCTCCAAGAGCAGGTTGCTCCCCCACATCTTTTTTCCCTTTTTGCGCAAATCAAGGTCATCGTGATCTATTTTGTGCCGCTGAATCCTGAGACTCTCATACAAAGATGAGGGATAAGATCATTCGTTATTTATTTAAGCACTTTTTTAAATTCATTATTAATGTGTTACAGTCCCCTCTTTGGCATGACTCAAAAGGCTAATATTGCTTGTTTAAAGCTTTTATGCACTTTGTTACAATCAATTGTATGTCCTGTGTGCCCTTGTTTTGGAGTGCTCCTAATTCTCTTGTTTCCTGTTTAGTGACAGTATTGTATTGAGGGGGACGGAAGTCATAAATGACCATCCATTATAAGGCTAACTAAGTGAAAGTAGGAGAAAATAATGTTTTATTGTCATTACTTAATAATAACTTTAATGAGGTATTATTTCCAGGTTTTCTTTGGGTTGAGATAACATTCACAGAAGTAGTGCGGTTCATTAATTTACTGAAAGAAAAAAAACCGTGTTATATATATTATGAAAATCATATTGTTGAATGATCTAAACCATTCACTCTTAAATCAAAGTTTTTTTTTTTTTTTGTCGTTGATGTTAAATATGCAAAAAAGTGCCTTGCTTTATAAGATATTCTATATGTCTATTTGCGATGTGCACCCAGGAATTCTCAGATAAGTGAGTGCATATATATGTATATATATATACCGTATAAGCCGACCCGAGTATAAGCCGAGGTACCTAATTTTACCTACGAAAACTGGGAAAACTTATTGACTCTAGTATAAGCCTAGACACAACTACAGCCCTGTCTCCCAGCAGCGCACATTCTGCCAAAGCGACCCCCCCAGCGATCAACTTGCAAAGTTGATGGTGACAGAGAATTGCCAAACGGATTACTGTGTGCATGTACATAAGTTTTATTAGCCTTTAAGAATGCAGTAGTGGACAGAACTGGTCTGATAGATCATGTATAAATTAATATGGATTACTACCCAGGCACATATGTGTCCGGTAAACATAAATGAGCACATTAGTGTATATTAGTAAGAGTATGCACTGTATGAGCCCATTACATCTAGTGGAGGACTGATTGACAAATGACTCTGGAGGGCTGGTGTGCTGGGTTAACATTAAGTGGAGGTGCATTAGTGATACATTGTAAGTATATTCCTTTTCTAAATAACCGCCAAGGCAGAAGGGTGGTACCGTTGTCTAAGGTGGATTATTCTATGTAAGAGGAAAAGTTTAGGTGAATTATAATAGAATATGGAAAGTACAATGTCAAGTGTGGAGAAAGTATACCTGATAGCTAGATTATTGCTTTGCCAAGGTTGGTGCCTTTGCCATAGTGTGCAGAATGTAGACAAATAGTTGATGTACTGTTCTTATCTGTAAGGTTGATCAGAGGGCATATGAGATTTAGAGTAGGGGATGTAGACGGTGGCTTTGTTATTAGTGTGAAGGGCATTTCACAGTGGAGAAGAACATTATTTGTGTGAAGGTCATTTAATTCTTCGTTTTAGAATTTATGCATATGCAATTTAAGAAGCTGTTGAAGTGCTTCAGGGTCATGTAGACCTTGAATCCTAGGTACATATTTGTCGTATTAATATGGATGATGCTGAAGTTAAAAAAATGATGAAAACAATGCTTTGTATTTGACTTCTAATTATACTGGGTAATGCTGGCAGCCCAGGTCCTAACTAACAAATGGACAAAACAAATCCTATGTCAAGTGAATGAAAGAAATGTAGAAAGAAAAACAAGGGATTTAACATTATGCTGACATAAAATAATTGTATTTTAATATTGTTGTGTCATTACAATTTTAATGTTCACACTAGTGTAGTTGACCTACACCCAACCTATCCTGGCAAGGCACCTCTATTTATAGACACACATTCACCCCATCTCTGACATCACAAAGGGAAGTTGACAGGCAGACGTGTAACCAAAAATAGAGGCTGTGGGAGGCAGAAGCTGGGCTGAATAAAGTCACTGGAAGGGTGGAAAGGACAGCTCAACCCGACCCTGACCGCAACCCCCAAATCCTCCCTCAAGTTTCACCCTGACCCGCACTTGCCTTCCCAAATTTTTGGGGTGCTACTGCAGACATTATTAGCAGAGGAAATCCTGGTGTCTGTTACAAAGGGAATGTGCTTGAAAATAGCCTAGGTTATGGCTACATGAGAAATTGGAGGTGGAAGGTGGAACAAAAAGATATAAGCCTTCCTGAGATTTCAGCCCTCTCCTTATCACTGTTGATGCTGAACTTTGTAACTGGACCAGTTAACACGCTAATATAAATGTTTTACCACTGATTGCTAATGCAGAAAAAAAACATTTTTATGTATATAAAGGATTATTATTATTTTTAGTAGTACAGGTACAGGATCTGTTATCCAGAAATCCATTATCCAGAAAGCTCCAAATCAAAATAAAAGCCATCTCCTATAGACTCCATTTTATCAAAATAATTCAAAATTTTGAAAATGATTTCACTTTTCTCTGTAAAAATAAAACGGTTAGCCCAACACTCGAGGGTTTCCATGGCAACCTGACTCACAAAGCAGTTTGAGAGAACCCGGAAGTGACATAGGACAGGAACAGGCTATGAGATGCTGACTTGGAACGCAAGCCTTTGCGGTCACCATGGAAATTGCTAATGAGCAGTTGTATAATAGAAGACACACACAGTTAGGGAAATATGCCTCTGAGGAAGCCAGCTAATTGGTGTAATGCGTAAGGCAGGAAGTGACATCACATCAGACTCACAGGGAGAGCCACGAGGGAGCTACACAAATATCCAAACATACTGCACTATTTTGGTTTTCTGTTTTTCTTTTCTCTGTTGCTAAAGGCTAATTTACAATTTTTAAGATACAATTAATCCTTATTGGAAGCAAAACCAGCCTATTGGGTTTATTTAATGTTTAAATGATTTTCTAGTAGATTTAAGATATGAAGATTAAAATTAAGGAAAAATCCGCTATGTGGAAAACCTCAGGTCCAAGCATTATGGATAACAGGTCCCATACCTCTATTAGCATTATTACTACAGAATATTAGTATTATTCGTATTTAGTGTTATTAATATTTAGTATTTATAAAGTGCCTACATATTCCACAGGTCTGTGCAATAAACAGCTGTCCATTAAACATACAGATTTACGTAAAAAACAGCCAATAACCAATAGAACAGGTAAAGAGGGAGCTGTCAAAAATATGGTTAAAGGGATACTGTCATGGGAAAAATTTTTTTTTTTCAAAACACATCAGTTAATAGAGCTGCTCCAGCAGAATTCTGCACTGAAATCCATTTCTGAAGAGAGCAAACAGATTTTTGTATATTCAATTTTGAAATCTGACATGGGGCTAGACATTTTGTCAATTTCCCAGCTGCCCCTGGTCATGTGACTTGTGCCTGCACTTTAGGAGAGAAATGCTTTCTGGCAGGCTGTTGTTTTTCCTTCTCAATGTAACTGAATGTGTCTCAGTGAGACATGGGTTTTTACTATTGAGTGTTGTTCTTAGATCTACCAGACAGCTGTTATCTTGTGTTAGGGAGCTGTTATGTGGTTACCTTCCCATTGTTCTTTTGTTTGGCTGCTGGGGGAGAAAAGGGAGGGGGTGATATCACTCCAACTTGCAGTACAGCAGTAAAGGGTGATCGAAGTTTATCAGAGCACAAGTCACATGACTTGGGGCAGCTGGGAAATTGACAATATGTCTAGCCCCATGTCAGATTTCAAAATGGAATATAAAAAATCTTTTTGCTCTTTTGAGAAATGGATTTCAGTGCAGAATTATCTGGAGCAGCACTATTAACTGATTCATTTTGAAAAATTTTTTTTCCCCATGACAGTATCCCTTTAAACTTGTCCTCCACTGATTTTATTTTACAAGAAAATGTAATTATAATCACTTTACAATGTACATTAATATTGTACTTGATTATAAATTATTTGTAAATATAATTGCAGTTGAGCTGTGTTTTGTTATTGGGGTCAGACAGAAACTGCTCAGCTGTCTGTGCATGTATGTCAACTCAGGGGTGGGTTTCAACAGGCCATAGACAAATGGATCTCAGCTGGTCTATCTCGAAAAAAAAAAAGATTGTATCAATTATTCACCTTGTCTGCAAGTACATTGACAAGTATAGCTTAAACACCCTGCAGAAGTGAAAACCATACCCTACCTACCAGGGTACTTTGGTCTCCCACCAGTTGGTGCCTTCTCCGTTCGGTGGCGAAACAGCTGTTGGCCATATAGCCGTGTGCTTAGATTATATCTCATTACTTACCATTAATAACCATTAGCACATTGTTATCAGTGGGGAGCCCTCCCTGTACCCTCCTCTTCATGTTTTTATTGGAAAGGGAAATCCTTTTTGAAAGTTGTATATATATAAAATATATATATAAATAAAATATTATATGCGGTTTTATCTACAGGATTGTTTTATGCAATGTCTGATAGTGGCCTTACAACTACCTGGGTAACTACTTAATTGCTTTCATGAATGTTATGCAATTTGGTATATTGACAAGTATGCACAGTGATTTGTAAGTCATAAACACAACAAAAGCAATTTGGTGTCTGTGTATGGCCTGACATTTGGTTTCGTTTTTAGCTCTTGTGCCATTCTGCCAATGTTTACCCAATTTTGTGTGCTGTTATTATACAGCTATAGTCACATCAATATGCAGGACATCAAATAAAAGATAATCTTTCGATCCTGCCCATTGAATTTATTTGAAATGCATCCTTTACGACCGGGGCACACGGGCAGATTCGGGGAGATTTAGTCGCCTGGCGACTAATCGCCTCTTCTGCGGGGCGACAATATCCCGAACTGCCTTCCACCTGCTAAAATGAAAAATCGCCTGCGCCAATGCACTCGCGGTGCTTCAATTTCCAAAGTCACCTAAAGTTTCATTGTGAGGCAACTTCTGGCGACTTCGGAAATCGAAGCGCCGTGAATGCCATTGCGCTGGGGTTTTTTTCAATATGGCAGGGGTAAGGCAGTTCATGGAAATTCTCGCATAAGAGGTGATTAGTTGCCAGGCGACTAAATCTCCCCAAATCTGCCCATGTGCCCCTGCCCGTAAAGCACTTGGTTCCAATCAGAATAAATCTTGATCTCCTTCCCCATCACCATGCAGCTGTTTTATAGAGATGCACTATGCAGCCACCAGTCTGTATGATCATTTTATGTCATTTGTTACAGTGTAATTATTAGCTTGAGTCTACTACACAAGTGTTTTCTTCCAGGCATTAAGCCATCATGCAAATCTAGTAAAACAAATTAGAGAACAATGGTAAAGGCAATCAACACTTTGTAATTAACTAGACATTAACCCCGTTCTCTTTTTAGAAACGGCTTTTGTTGCATTGTTCAGTGCTAAACTAGGGTTCCTGGGTCACATTACATTATAAAACAAATTTGGATTAAATAGCACAGTGGAAGAATCCATTGTCATCTGCATTTCAGCAACCTCTCTTTTTTTTTTTTAAGGTATTTGCTGAAAGAAAAGCTGCTGAAATTTGGACCCAAGGCATGTTCACAAGTGTTGTATCAATGTTTTCACCTTGATAACTCCAGACGTTCTGGTTAGAGCAGAAGTGCATCAAATCTGACACGTTTTGTAAGTTTATAATCTGGTTTCCTTTATACTATATATACTTATCAGATGGTAAAGGGGCTTTTCTGTATAGGAGTGAAAGGACTAGCTTGTAGTCAGCTTTAAGCCTGGCATGTTACATAACAAGATGCTTAATGCTAGCTTTGCAAGGAGACTTTCTTGTTTGTAGCCTGACTGCAGCTAGTACAGTATGTGTAAGAACTTGCTCATACCTGTCATTGGGCTGATGTACACGGGATCCAATCGATAGGTCGAATCCTGCAAGTCAGATGTCTCTGCACTTGTCTCAAAAATGATATATAAACGAATTGAAAGATTTAGAATCCGGCACAACACGACCTTTTGAATGGAATACTACGTATTTACTTAGGGTCGAATATCGAGGGTTAATTAACCCTCGATATTCGACCGTCGAAGTAAAATACTTCGACATCGAAGTCAAAGGATTTACCGCATTTAGTACGAACAAACGATCAAAGGAAAATTCGTTCGATCAAACGATTAAATCATTCAAACCGAACGATTCGAAGGATTTCAATCCATCGATCTAACGATTTTCCTTCGATCCCAAATTGGCTAGAAAGCCTATGGGGACCTTCCCCATAGGCTAACATTGATGTTCGGTAGGTTTTAGCTGGCGAAGTAGGTGGTTGAAGTTTTTTTTAAAGAGACAGTACTTCGACTGTCGAATGGTCGAATAGTCAAACGATCTTTAGTTCGATTCAAAGTCGTAGTCGATGGTCGAAGTAGCCAAAAAAATACTTAGAAATTCAAAGTATTTTTTTTCTAATCCTTCACTCGAGCTAAGTAAATGTGCCCCTACATGTTGCATGTTTTCACTGTCAAGATAACATTTATTTTATAATCTTTTTTTTCTCATTGAAATATATCAAGGGATGGATGCAGGTGCATAAAAAACTACAAGCCACATGGCTTGATCAGATTTTAGATTACAGCATTGAGAATCAGAATTAGCCTCCTACATGCAATTGCACAACAGTTCTGGTTCAGCCCTTTGTTTTCCCTACCTAAGGCATAGAGAAGGGGCAGGCAATATTTGATTGACAGCTGAGATTTTTACATGAGTTTACAACAGCTATGAATGCTTTAATAAAAAAAAGAATTTGAACTTCACATTTAATTTAGAAAGGACTTTTTTTTATACAGATTTTTATGTCTGGGTGACGGGTCCGCTTTAAAAATAATATTGTACACTACCCTTGCTAGTCTTTTGTGTCATAACGATTTCTTAATAACTAGCTGAGAAAAAGGGAATATCAAATTAGACTCAGTCATGCTTCTTTTTAGTTTTTTTTTCTTTAGTAAGTTATGAAGAGCTTCATATTTCTAGTAAACTTTTAGATTACCTAAACTGATGGAATGCACTTGTACATCAACGAACACGATTTAGTTAGTTTGAAACAGGTATGGGATCCATTATCCGGAAACATGATATCTCCCATAGACTCCATTATATCCAAATAATCAAAATTTTTAAAAGTTATTTTCTTTTTCTCTGTAATAATAACACCCTACCCTTCACTTGATCCAAACTAAGATATAATTAATCCTTATTGGAAGCAAAACCAGCCTATTGGGTTTATTTAGTGGCAGATTTATCAAGCGTCGAATTTCGATGTAATGGGAGTTTTTCTTTTTTTTTTTTTTTTTTGAAATTCGAAGAAAAAAAGACCAACCGAAATGTATTTGTTTTTTCTGCGGGTGAATAGGCTGTATTAGAATTGTTCGAATCAAAGTAAGATCGTATTCAATCTACTTCGATTCAAAGTTTTTCAAGTCCACCAAATTGCTCCATTTGGTTATAAGAGGTCCCCCATAGGCTAAAACAGCAACTCGGCAGGTTTTAGATGGCGAATGGTTGAAGTCGAAGCTTTAAAGATACAGTACATTTTTGATATAGTACATTTTTTTTCAAATTCGAATTGAAATTTGGCCTATTCCATAGTCGAAGTACACAAAAATAGCTTGAAATTTGAATTTTATTTTCTTCAACCCTTGATAAATCTGCCCCTTAATGTTTTCATGATTTTCTAGTAGACTTAAGGTATGAAGATCCAAATTATGGAAAGATCCCTTATCTGGAGAACCTCAGGCTCTGAGAATTCTGTATAACAGGTCCCATACCCTGTACATGTATTCGTATGAATTGGGATTGTTCTTTCTCTGTTTTGGGGAAAACATGCTGTTTGAAGAGTTTTCTAAATTTCATAGAATTGTCTTGCCTTAAGCATTATTAGGGATTGAGTATGTAATAACGCAAAATTACCTTCATATTCAATTTGCATGGAGCACTTGCAGGCGATTTCCATACAGCCAAGTTACAGACTCTTAAGGTGGTCATACACGGGCAGATTTAAACTGCGGATATCAGTCCTTTAGACCGATTCGGCAGTTTATCTGCCCATGTGTGGGGGCTCCCGACAGGTCCAACCGATCAATATCAGGCCAAAAATCGACCAGATATCGATCTGTCAAGTTTGATTTTTTTGTACGATACAGGACCACATAGGCTAGTTGATGCAGTCCTGCGACCCGTCGGAGCCTATTCGTAGTATCGTAATCCGATCGTTCGGCCCCAGGGCCAAACGTTCAGATTCATCTGATATCGCCCAGCGTTAGTGGGCATATCGGGTCAAGATCCACTTGTTTGTCAACCTTGCCAAACGAGAGGATCTTCTAGTGTATGGCCACCTTTAGGCTAGTGCCACACATATCAGATCTTGGCCTGCGGCTAGAGTTTGCATTCCAGCACTTAAATCTGCTGCATGTACCAGGCTGACACAATGCATCTGGGTGCAGCCAAGGAGAGGGTATTGATTTTCGCCATATGAGCAGATTCTTGACTTGCTAATTCACTAAAATCCGAAGTATCGTCCAGGGCGCCGAACGCTGGCGAAGTTGCGCTAGCGTCACTGCACCAAGTGAAGTTGGCTAATTTGCATACGGCAGGAAGTTAAAGTTGAATGGACGTATATGTTGCAGCAGATACATTACACTACACAAGCCCAGGGAAATCTTAATAAAATAAAATATAGTTGTTATATTGCCCTACACAAGAGCCCAGTGTATATTTTATGTGCCATATGTTAGGAAATGTAGGGGGGAAGCCAGTTACCCTGAAAAAAATGCACACGATTTTTCAGCCTATCACCCTGAAAAAGGAAAAGACGCCAGCGTTTTTTGGGAAATTTTCAACTATTTTTTGAGGAACTCCTATTTACTCTATTGCATTTTGTCTGGTCTGAGGTGGCGAAGGCAAGGCTGGCGCAAAAGGTAACGTTCGGTAAAATCCTCATCTTGATGAATTTGCGTAGTTACGTCCATTCGCAAGGGCGCGAATTCGCCAGGCGTTAGGGAGCGAAGTATCGATAGAGTCTATCTCCTTCGCTAGCAAAGTTATGCCAGCGACCGTTAGTAAATCGGCGAAGTACCGAAATGACGTCATGCTGGCGAATTTTCACCCCCGTCACTTCGCCCTTTACTAAATTTGCCCCTATGACTTACTGTGATTCAGCTTAATTGCAGGAAAATTCTAAAGAAGTCATTGCCCTGCAATTAAGGCAAATGAGCGCAAGTTATATAATTTGTCCATGAACAGAATTTTTGAAGGTGGTCCCCATGGGGACGATTTCCAGCGTTTAAGAAGGAAACTGCCATATGCTCGCTCTATTAAAGGGGTTGTTGACACTTGAAATAACTTTAAGTATGATATAGAGATTGCTATTTTGAGACAATTTGCAATTGGTTTTTATTTTTTGCGGTTTTTGAGTTATTTAGCGTTTATTCAGCAGCTCTTCAATTTACATTTTAAACAATCTGATAGCTAGGGTCCAAATTAGCCTAGCAACCATAAAAGCTGTAAAGCTGCAAAGAGTCAGAAGAAAAAGGCAAATAACTATAAAACTATAAAACAGAAATAATAAAAAACAATTGAAAAGTTGCTTAGAATTGGTCATTCTATAACATACTAAAAGTTACTTTAAAGGTGAACCATTTGAAACTTGAAAACTGTCGAAAGAAATGTAGTGAATATATATTGCAAAGTTGCTTAGATTCTTTTATTAGGCAAATGTGTATTTGAAGTTGACATCTGAAATATACAGTTAAATATAGCACATTAAACAGAATAGCTGATGCCAAAATGCTACTCTGAAAACATTCTCAGTTGCAGAGAAAAAGGAATAAGTAAAAATAATGAGTACAATGTTATTTTAGACATTATAAATAGTAATACTACACTATACTGTAATTACAATCTAACTACTGTTTTACTGTAATAGTAGTACAGGACATGAAAGGGGGACTGTATTTGTGCAACCACTAGATGGTGGTGTAGTGTTATAGTTTAGAAAGATGTAGATTCTGAAGATATAAAATGATTGTTGCTAGTAGGGGGATGAAATGTGCATTAAATGTATTGGCACTGATAGCTTTAGTTAGTGTTGAGATGCTTAAATGATGTTGTACTTAACCTGCCTTTGCTTAAAAAATGTATTAACATTAATACATATGTAATATATATATATATATATATATATATATATATATATATATATATATATATATATATATATATATATATATATATATATATATATATATATATATATATATATATATATATATATATATATCAAAGGTTTCCAGACCAGCACTCCCTTTTGGTGAAAACAAACAATCTTTTATTGTGACATGGTATCTTATTCCAACGTTTCGGATCTTTTTCAAGGAAGATCCACAGTGCTAACAATCAAAATCTTAAATACCCTAGTGCTTCACAATAAACCAATCCATACCCTGGTGTCTCTCAATTGGTTAATTGATTAAAATTTAAATCAGTGACAGCATTTGAACTAATTTATATATGTGCAAAACATCATTTTTTTAAAAAAACATCATATGTAATTTCACTTTAGTCTTGTGCTCCATATAAATATATAAATATATAAAATCTTACTGTTTAAATCTTTTTGTGTCAGTGTGAATTCTTTATCAACACATTAGAAAACCATAAAACTGTAAAACCTTAGTGTTTCCACAAGGTGTCACCAGTGCATTCTAATAGAGTTCGTGTTACAGTGTCCAAAGTGTCCATTAGTCATAAATCCTAAAAAGAAAAAGATAAATTTGTAACAATTAAAAACATTACTGTAACAACCACATAGGTATCTTAGGCATCATTTTTGTATCCACTGAAAAGTTTCCATTTACAATGGGTCCATTTAAAAGGTTTCCATTTGCAGTATGACAAGCAACCAAGGGAAATTGCTATTAAATTATGTCAAAAAACAGCTCAAATTGACTTGCCCATTCATGCCATTAGGGACCATACAGTTTAGCTCATAGATCCAGAATGCTTCTCTCTTTAATAGCATTTTTTCAGTGTCCCCACCCCTGGGATGTGCTTTAACATGCTCTATTGGCATACACCTGAAAGTGGAGGCATCATGTCTGGCCTCGGCCCAATGCTTCGCAACTGGCTGTTGGGCAATATCTTGCTTTCCCTCTCTTGCTATCCTTTCTGGATTCAGTGCTGCCCTAATACTTGATCGGTGCATGCCAATCCTCTTTCAGTTGCCTTACCGTTTTCCCACAGTAAAGCAACCCACAGGGGCATTTTATAATGTATACCACCATTGTGGTTTCACAGTTCATCCGTTGCCTAACATTATACCTCTTGCCAGTATGTGGGTGTGTAAAACATGTGCCCAAAATCAATGTCCCGCACATCACGCATCCTTTACATTTAAACACACCTGGCTGTATTGGGGTCATAGAACCATTACTTTTCTTGCTATACTTGTCCCTAGGGTCAGATGGACTAAGTTTTTCTTTCAAATTCATAGCACGAGAATAGCTGAATTTAGGCTTCTTGCATAACTTTCCCTTTAATTGCTCGTCAGTGCGTACGACATCCCAATATTTGAGTACTATATCTTTTACCTCTCTACTATTTGTGCCGAATTGACTTACATAGTAAATCTCATATTTGTGCTGACTTCCACCTGATCCTACAACCTTATCCATCACCTTTAACAATTGCCCTCGATCTAAGCTCTCCGCCCATTTCAATGTTGAATCGACCAATTGTAGCCACGTGAAATGAATTTTTCACCCATAATTTGAAGATCCTGTCTCCTCTTGGAGATCTCGCTGTCAATTCGGGCCACCCGTAACATTTGTGATTTGGGCATCGAGTTCAGAAGGTGTCTGGGATGATGGCTATTGTAATGCAATATGGTGTTTAAGATGAATTACAGTGGGGACAAAGAAAATTTCTTGGATGTGACAGTGTATAAAAATGAGGGAAAGTTACAAACCTGTATCTATACGAAACCTACGGACAGGAACACCATATTGCATTACAATAGCCATCATCCCAGACACCTTCTGAACTCGATGCCCGATTCACAAATGTTATGGGTGGCCCGAATTGACAGCGAGATCTCCAAGAGGAGACAGGATCTTCAAATTATGGGTGAAAAATTCATTTCACGTGGCTACCCAAGACAATTGGTCAATTCAACATTGAAATGGGCGGAGAGCTTAGATCGAGGGCAATTGTTAAAGGAGATGGATAAGGTTGTAGGATCAGGTGGAAGTCAGCACAAAGATGAGATTTATTATGCAAGTCAATTCGGCACAAATAGTAGAGAGGTAAAAGATATAGTACTCAAATATTGGGATGTCGTACGCACTGACGAGCAATTAAAGGGAAAGTTATGCAAGAAGCCTAAATTCAGCTATTCGCGTGCTATGAATTTGAAAGAAAAACTTAGTCCATCTGACCCTAGGGACAAGTATAGCAAGAAAAGTAATGGTTCTATGACCCCAATACAGCCAGGTGTGTTTAAATGTAAAGGATGCGTGATGTGCGTGACATTGATTTTGGGCACATGTTTTACACACCCACATACTGGCAAGAGGTATAATGTTAGGCAACGGATGAACTGTGAAACCACAATGGTGGTATACATTATAAAATGCCCCTGTGGGTTGCTTTACTGTGGGAAAACGGTAAGGCAACTGAAAGAGGATTGGCATGCACCGATCAAGTATTAGGGCAGCACTGAATCCAGAAAGGATAGCAAGAGAGGGAAAGCAAGATATTGCCCAACAGCCAGTTGCGAAGCATTGGGCCGAGGCCAGACATGATGCCTCCACTTTCAGGTGTATGCCAATAGAGCATGTTAAAGCACATCCCAGGGGTGGGGACACTGAAAAAATGCTATTAAAGAGAGAAGCATTCTGGATCTATGAGCTAAACTGTATGGTCCCTAATGGCATGAATGGGCAAGTCAATTTGAGCTGTTTTTTGACATAATTTAATAGCAATTTCCCTTGGTTGCTTGTCATACTGCAAATGGAAACCTTTTAAATGGACCCATTGTAAATGGAAACTTTTCAGTGGATACAAAAATGATGCCTAAGATACCTATGTGGTTGTTACAGTAATGTTTTTAATTGTTACAAATTTATCTTTTTCTTTTTAGGATTTATGACTAATGGACACTTTGGACACTGTAATACGAACTCTATTAGAATGCACTGGTGACACCTTGTGGAAACACTAAGGTTTTACAGTTTTATGGTTTTCTAATGTGTTGATAAAGAATTCACACTGACACAAAAAGATTTAAACAGTAAGATTTTATATATTTATATATTTATATATTTATATGGAGCACAAGACTAAAGTGAAATTACATATGATGTTTTTTTAAAAAAATGATGTTTTGCACATATATAAATTAGTTCAAATGCTGTCACTGATTTAAATTTTAATCAATTAACCAATTGAGAGACACCAGGGTATGGATTGGTTTATTGTGAAGCACTAGGGTATTTAAGATTTTGATTGTTAGCACTGTGGATCTTCCTTGAAAAAGATCCCTATTGGGATCGAAACGTTGGAATAAGATACCATGTCACAATAAAAGATTGTTTGTTTTCACCAAAAGGGAGTGCTGGTCTGGAAACCTTTGATGTATGCTTATACTACCATGCACCCCTCTTTATACCTATTGCCTTGGAGTGCGGATACTCATCCAAGAATTATATATATAACTAAATCACTAAATCAAATTAGAACCCGCCATCAAAGTGGTGAACTTCTTTAAAAGAAGCTTGATAAAAAAACCAGTGTTGGTCTGAAACGTTGCTGGTGCCCGGGTCAGAACCCTTAATTAATTTAATTTAAAGAAGATTAGGTGCAGTCTAATACTATTTCATGAGATATTCAGATGGAGGTGATCATAGTGTGACCTTCACTTTGACGCGAAAACAGGTGCTAACACAAAATCGCTACATATACTGTATTTGTATATAATACACAAAAGCCATGAATATCCTGTAAATTATATCCTTATAAGTGAGTTCTGATGTCATCAGTTATAAACGGTGAGTTCTGATGTCATTTCTATCACATGACTCACTGAAACGTGTGTATTATAATAAATAAAGTACCCCTGTTGCAAAATATGAGGATATTAAAGGTTACCTCGGCGTTCCATGACCTGTATAAAAATACTCGGCCTTCGGCCTCGCGTTTTTATATGGTCATGAAACTCCTCGGTAGCTTATAATATCCTTATGTTTTACAAGAGGGGGTACTTTATTTAATATATAATACACAAAAGCCATGAATATCTTGTAAACTATATCCTTATAAACGGTGAGTTTTGAGTCATCAGTTATAAACGGTGAGTAGGGATGTCATTTTTGTCATGTGACTCACTAAAACCTGTGTATTATAATAAATAAAGTACCCTCTTTTGTTTTTGTTAAATTATAAGGATATTAGAAGTCACCTCAGAGTTCCATGACCTGACATGGTCATGAAACTCCTCGGTAATGTATAATATCCTTATAATTTAAGGGGTACTTTATTCACTATATAAACATGCTTGTGCATTTATGCCACTTTTATATATTGTCTGCACAAATCAGTTGTCTTATTTGTTCCTAAAGTCTTCATCCTGCTGAGAGCTGTATTGTGCCTACTACTCAACAGGCTCCTTTTAAAGGAGAAGGAAAGCTATAGAGGCATTTTATTGCCAATAGATTAGCTGCAATAGTGCAAGCTAGAATGCTATATTTATTCTGTAGAATGTTTTACCATACCTGAGTAAAAAGCTATAGAAACTCTCTGTTTAGGATAGCAGCTGCAGTATTAACATGGTGTGACATCACTTCCTGCCTGAGTCTCTCCTTACTCTGGGCTCAGATTACAGCAGAGAAGGGGGGGGAGAGGAGCAAACTGAGCATGCTCACGCCCAGGGCAATGAGGTTTATGCTGAAAACAGGAAGTCTGATACAGAAGCCCATGTGTACACAATAGAAGGAAAGAAATGCAGTTTCTTTTGACAGGGGACTCAGAGCAGCACTACTTTGGGGGTTTACTGGTGTATTTAGATGGACCTTTCTGATAAGCTTACTTAGTTTTAACCTTTCCTTCTCCTTTAAGGTCAATCTTATATATTAGTAATATTGCCCCCTCAGCTACTCTGTCGGTGTCCAGCATGTGCTGATAATCTATATGCATGAAGAATTTCCATAGGTGAAGGGTCTTCCTTTCCCCTCAGCTCTGGCGACTGATTTTCAACTTTCAACTCCTTCAGAAAGATAAACAATAGCTTGTCAGAAAGCAGTTCCATAGTGCAGAACTGGCTCATTCTGAAAGCACATGACCAGGCAAAATGACCTGAGATGTCCGCCTACACACCAATATTGAAACTAAAAAAAATACACTTGTTGGGTTAGGAATTACATTTTAAATAACAGAGTGAATTATTTGCACTATAAACAGAATTGTTTAGGAATAAAAACTATACCATAACAGAATCCCTTTAACCATTGGCTTTTCGTATTTTTTTTCATGTTCATATTTTTACCTTTCCTATCTCTTTTTTTATTGTGTAGACTGTGACCAATACAGAGAGCGCAGCACTTGAAGCTGGCTCCATGTATCCAGAATCAACCACAGACTCTCCCGCTAGACTTTCGTTGCGACAGACTGGCTCTCCCGGCATGATTTACAGGTAAAACATCTTTCCATTTTTGGTGTTCAGACCTGGCAGTCTCTATAAGTTTTTTTCCTTGATCATTAACTTGTATATCAATAACCTGTCAATAATTTGTTTTAGACACCATTTAAGGTTTTGTCTTCCTGGATGTTGCACAAACATTCCAAATGCTTACCATGAAAATAATTTAAAAGGAGCTAATAATGGCGGTTTTTTTAATGGATGTGCAATATGTACAGGAATATGTATCTAGTTCAGTATAATGGTGCAGGATAGGGATATTTGCTCTACAGCCCTCTTGCTGCTGGACATACCTTCTAACTTCAGTTCTGGGGATGCCAATGATTGAAGCTTAAACAGCTTGAGGGTCAACAATCATAGATAGCTGCTAAATACCTAGGGGGTTATTTACTAAAATCCGAATTTCATTATTTTAGTAAAACAACTTCGACCAAACTTCCATCCATAATTTAATCAATAAAACAATTTGAAAAATTTGGTGCTGGAAAAGGCTCTATAAGCTCTCAGTAAAATTGTGAAAAAAAAAAATCGAATTGTATGTTTTTTTTCGGATTTGACGCTCGAAAACTCTTAGTTTTTTTTGGATTATCGTCTGGGAACAGCAAATGTTTTAGATTATTGTACAAAAACCAGCGCAGATCATTATATCTTCCAATTGTGAAAGGGACACCTGCCATTGACTTCCACATGACCTTGGCAGGTTTCAAATTGAGTATAAGGTATAAGGTTTTTTTTCCACTAAACTTTTTTCCCTTTAAAACTCCGACCAGAAAAAAATGGATTTTAATAAGTAACCCCCCCTAGTTTTTTTAATTTAACTACATATTGTTTTTTAATTACCTGGTGCCTGTATTAAAGTTCTTTAGTCACACCTAACTTCCAGGCACCAAATATTCCATATATATAACTTTAACCATGGTATTGACTAAAATGCTGTATATTATGCTGTATAATGGTATGTGCCATTTGCAAATTATATTGGTTAGAAAAAGAATAAAACTTCTTCGTGGTTCTCAATATGCAAACTCTTACAGGGCGACAATTACAATGTTTTTGAGGTAAATGTGGCCATATACTAGATGCCCCATCATGGTTTTAGACCAATAAGCTTTAAGGCCAAATATAAGAATTCTATGGGGAAAATTCACTTACAGGCGAAAATTCGCCACTGCTGGCTTCGCACACATCACAACACTTTGCCAGGTGTAAATTCGCCTGGACAACGCTAATTCAAGAAGATCCGAAGTTGTGCACAGGGAATGAACGCTGGCGAAATTACGATCAGCAGTTCGAAGTTACGATAACGTTGGCTGATTAGCATACGGCGTGCAGTTAAAGTACAATGGCTGTATATGCTGCAGCAAATACATTACAGGCCAGGGAACCTTAATAAAATTATATAAAGTTGTTATAATGCCCTACACATGTGCCCACAGTATAGTTAAGGTGCCATATGTTGGCAAATGTAGGGGGAAGGAAGTTACCACAAAAAAAATGTACGATCTTTTTCAGTCTATCACCCTGTAAATAGGAAAAAACGCCTGCGTGTTTTGGGACTTAGAAAAATTTTCAACTTTTTTTTGAGAAACTCATCTACTCTCTTGCACTTCGCCTCGTCTGAGGTGGGGAAGGCAAGTCTGGTCAGTAACGGTCAGTAAAATCAAAAACTTAGTGAATTTGCGTAGTAACGCTCTTTCGCCAGACCGAAAATTCGCCAGGCGTTCGAGTGCAAAGTTGCACCAGAGTCTATCTCCTTGGCGAAATTACACCAGTGAATTTACGACAGCTACCGTTAGTTAATCGGTGAAGTGCCGAAATGACGTCACGCTGACAAATTTTCGCCAGCGTTAGCCACTTTGCCCTTTAGTAAATTCCCCCCTATGTGTGTTAGCAGATCAACACATAGGGGGTTATTTATCAAAATCAGAATTTATCTCAATATTTTCTGCTGCAAACTACGATCAAATCCGTTCTGTTTTTTTATGCTTATTTATTATTACATTTTCCCTAAAATTTGCTCTGCAGGAAAAATTCTGATTTTTATGATTTTATCTGATTTTTTTGCCCGAAAACTTTGGGGTATTGCACGAAACCCGTCGCACATCAAAAATCATTGGGACTTCTCCCATTGACTTATATGCAACCTCGACAGGTCTGAGATGCTGGATTTTCTGATTCAGATAAATACATGCCCAGGTGGCCAGGGACTATTGTTACAGTCTGGCCTTTTCTTCTACAACCTTGCAGGACAGGTAGGGTACATTTGTAGGCTTTGAAAACTGCTCACTCAAGTCAAAGTTAATTAATTAAATTTAATATATTTTATTAAGTACTCCTTTAAGATGAATGGATTGGGTGCTTCAACTATATCAAGAGCCACAGGGGTGGGGGTGGACTTTACCTCTGGCCTGAGCTGTAAGGCTATGGCACATGGGGCATTTTGTCCACTGCTTCCAAATAGCAGTGGGCAAAATGCTCCTATTTGTCTGGCACTACTCGTAATACAAGTAAATAAAAAACACCCAATTGAATGCTTGCAGAACAATGACTGGGGGATTTTAGGACTGAAACGCTCTAGTAGCGTATTTTGGGGCTAAGGTCCACCTGTCACCACTCTTTGTGCCTTTAGTAGGCCACTTGTCCATAACTAGTATCAGGTATAGTGATGGGCGAATTTGTGCAGTTTCGCTTCGCCGAAAATTCGCGCGAAATTCGCGAAATGGCGAAAAATTCGCGAAACGGAGCCGGCGTCTCGTTTTTGACGCCGGCGCCCGTTTTTCCGACGCCGGCGCCCGTTTTTGGCGCCCGTTTTTTCCGCAAATTTTCGCAGCCGTTTCGCGAATTTATTCGTCGACGGCGAATCGCGCAAATTCGCCGCGAATTCGCGCCTGGCGGATAAATTCGCCCATCACTAATCAGGTACTGTGAAAGCCAGACTAAGGTGTTATACTGCTACTGTTTTTCAGCGGAGAGTAGTGGGTGTCCAAAACTCCCTGTTTGCCATTGCTTTGCTTAAAAGTAATTAAAATTCTTTCTTGAAACTAAGAGTTACTAACAATTAACAGTATTCCTACTTCAGGGAAAGACTACCACACTTCCACAGCTTTTATTGTAAGAAAATGATTGTGCATCCTAAGAAGGAAGATGTTATTTGTAAATAAAGTATTTAAGGAGTGGTTCACCTTTAAATTAACTTTTAGAATGTTATAGAACGAGTCCGACCAATTCTAAGCAACTTTTTAATTGGTTTTCATTATTTATTTTTCATAGTTTTATAGTTATTTGTCTTTTTCTTCGGATTCTTTGCAGCTTTCAAACGGGCGTCGCCTCCCCTTCTAAAAAAACAAATGCTCTGTAAGGCTACAAATGTATTGTTGTTGTTTTATTACTGATCCTTCTATTTAGACTCTCTCCTATTCATATTCCAGTCTCTTAATAAAATCAATGCATGGTTGCTAGGGTAATTTGGGCCCTAGTTACCAGATTGCTTGAAATGCAAATTGAAGAGCTGTTGAATACAAAGCTAAATAACTCAAAAACCTTCAATAATAAAAAATGAAAACCAATTGCAAATTATCTCAGAATATCATTATCTACATCATACTAAAAGTTATCTGAAAGGTGAACAACCCCTTTAATTGTTATTGATGTTAGAAGGAAAGGAAATACTGTGGGTTGCCAAGTTGCTAGGCACTGATTACTGACAGTTCATTTAGAGTGTTGCAATTAGAAAGTTTTTTTTTTAAATTTTCACAGCACAGAACATTTTTAAACAAACAAGCTGAAATGCCACTCCTCACCTTTCTTATTGGGTGCACGTTGGCAAGTTACAGTTCAGTTGTGCAAGAATATTTTTTCAGGGGGCTATATATTGAGAATGCTGGGGCTAACTTGTTATTTATATAGATGTGAATGGAGGATCAGCACTCACTTGTAGTGAATAATCTTGTATACTGTATGTATATATATATATATATATATATATATATATATATATATATATATATATATATATATATATATATACTGGATGCCGGCACAGCTTGGGTGAATAGTGCCTGGGTGCATATAGTCAAAAGGAATAAATGCAAGAAAGAAAAAGGCTCGCACTCACAGGTCTTAAGTAGTTTTTTGCTGAATAGACCTCATATTTTCTTCTTAACGTTGCGGATTGCACTCTTTCAGAAGACCGAAACTTTGGAATAACAAATAAACTTTATCTATTTTTCACCAAATTTTAAGACCTGTGAGTGCCTTGCTTTAATATATATATATATATATATATATATATATATATATATATATATATATATATATATATATATATATATATATATATATATATATATATAGTGGAGAATGATGGCACTCATAGGATTTAAGCAACAGACAAAAAATGTCAAAAAAAAGAAAAAAAGGGTTTTCGTCCGATGTTTTCTTCATACTGTGAATATTACATTTAGTTTACACCACACGATGGTCACCTTCACTTGCCTGTCCAGAAATCTTTTCAGCAGACACCACTACATTCTTAAAACCTTTATTATAACTTATCTGGGATAATGTATTATTCTAAATAAAAAGGAAATATTTAAAAAGAAATTAATTATTTGATAAAAATGGAGTCTCCATAATTCTGAGCTTTCTGGATAGCGGGTTTTCTAAAAACATATAAACAGTACTTCATTCATACAGTAGGTTGTTGCAAAATATTGACACAGGGTGGTGCTGTTGTCCTGTCATAGTCAATGAAACCATGTGTAAGAGATCAAATACATAGTAAACACAATGTGAATTTTGCCATCTTTCTTCTTTCTTTCCCTTGTGCTTTCTCAAGTGCTCGATATGGAAGTCCCAAACGGCAGCTGCAGTTTTACAGGTACCGCTCTGCTCTCTTTGTCTCAACTAGAAATGCATGTTCCCTAGTAACGTGCTTCTGTGAATGTCTACCAGTAGGCTCATGCTATATATAAAATATAAACGGGCTTTGATTATACGGCTGGACATGGCTGAACAAATCCTGGTAAAATTTATGTTATTTGGTTTATTTTTTTTTCAGTAAAACTACACGTATCAAATGAATGCCGCTAACTACAGACAAAACAAGTGGTAAATCAAGTTGCACAGCCAGTTAGTAAATCTCCCTAGTATCTGTGCAGCAATAATATAGTAAAAATCCACATAAAAAATGTAGTTCACACAATTGTATACTAAACAAAAATTTGTGTCTGGGAATGCCCAGGTATAGTCTCAATGCAGTTTACCTTGTAAAAAAAAACATAATAAAATGATGGTGCAGTAAATAAATACATGCAGGCTTTATACCCCTGCGCGTAATTATTCACAAGCTGACCACACCTTCCCTCTATGGGTGCCTTACTACAAACCTTTCAGAGATGCCCAATCCCAGTGCAGAAGTGTATGGTGCTCTTAAGCAGGTTCAATGAAGTAACTGAGACAGCCCAAAAGGAATTTCAAATGAGACGATTTTAGTGCAAACAAACAAATAAAAACATATCTTACTTACACATTGGTAAGTGGCCTGATGCACGTTTCATGTACTTGTATGTTTTCATACAGTTCCCATTTCTTTAATATTAGGAAAATTATATTTTTTTCGCATAAGGGATCCCATACCTGTGCTATAATTCATGTTTTTATACTTTGTACTTTTTGCATACCTCCCAACTGTCCTGTTTTTAGAGAGACAGTCCCTCTTTTGACAGCTCAACCCGCAGTCCCTCATTTGTACTGGAAAGTCCCGCACTGAACATGCAGAAAAAGAAACAAAGTTTCTAAATTAATTGGCTTTTGGCAGAGAGCCCAGAACAGCTACAGCAGCTGATAAGATACTTTTGTAACAATTTCAAGATAAGCAAATAAGTAATTGTAACATTATAAGATAACGGGTCGCTTGTGAAAAGTTACAGCTTAAAGGGCAATTCACCTTAATTAGCAAAACTGTATTAACTGAAAACAAATATGTTCAAACTTTCATAACCTGCCAAATTTCGTAAAATGAACATGGTAATTAGGGGGTGTTGCCACAAAAGTGGGCATGGTCAAAAAAGGTTCGCTGTTCTACGGGCGGTACCTTTTTTGTCCCTCCTTTTATTGCTAAAATGTTGGGAGGTATGCTTTTTGTACTTTGTTTTTACAGATAATGTCTCTTTTTCCTTCCCCCTTTTTGTGATTGGCTTACAAAAAGCCATAATAATACTATAAGTTTGTGCCAACATGGTTTTATGCATAGTAGATCTTGCCAGACTAATTTAATTTCTTTTTATGAGAAAGTGAGCAGGGACCTCGACTCTGGGATGACAGAGGATATGATCTAATTAGACTTTTTTAAAGCATTTAATACAGTGCAACACAGAAGGTTGCTGGTTAAATTAAAGAATGTTGGCCTGAAACATCGTATTTGTACCTGTATAAAGAACTGGCTAAAATATAGATTAAATGGTGGTAAATGGAACATTTGCTAATTGGACCAGTGTTGTTAGTGGAGTACCGCAGGGCTCTGTACTTGGTCCTTTGCTTTTCAACTTTTTTGTTAATGACCTGGAGGTGGGCATTGAAAGTACTGTTTCTATTTTTGCAGATGATACTAAATTGTGCAGAACTATAGGTTCCATGCAGTATGCTGCCACTTTGCAGAGTGATTTGTCTAAACTGGAAAACTGGGCAGCAAACTGGAAAATGAGATTCAATGTTGATAAATGCACTTTGGCAAATATAATATAAATGCAAGTTATACACTAAATGCCAGTGTGTTGGGGGTTTCCTTAAATGAGAAGGATCTAGTTTTTGTAGATAACAAGTTGTCTAATTCCAGGCAGTGTCATTCTATAAGTAAATACCTATATTTCTAGGCACAGGGGTGAACCATGATTCTTTTTTATGATGTTGGCACTGAAACTGCAGTGTGAGCAATTCTTATTACTGGTATACAGTGAGTGCACCAGTTCCCCAGGAATTTAAGCAAAAGGGGACAGGTGACATATTTAATCTGGAATTAAAACATTTTATTGCTTCTAATAGTAGCTTTAGTTTTGTTAATCCTGTTTGAAATGTAGTGGAACCCTGATTCGAAATGCAAGGGATATTCTGTATAAATCCTGCACAGAACATGTTGAGGTGGACAGTCTGGCTTTTTAAAGCTTTCTGTGTGTTCAGCATTATCTTGTACCGGTAAGTGTGTGTATCTTTTGCATTGAAGTGTTTCTGTCTGCTCTGGTTCTTGAAGCACTCCCTTTGTTATTAATGTATCTTAATAAAATGTTTTTTATGACTTGCTGTGACTGTTGCAGTTAAACCCTATTAAACCCCATTTATGTCATATCAAACCTGGGTTGCTAGATGAAACCCCCAGTTATGCAAGGCTGAACCTGCCAGTTATACCAGTAACACCTTCATTGAATAAATGGAAAAACAAGGCTAGGGGGAAAGAATAGTAAATGTATGCCTGTACTGCCATTATTTGACAATGGAAATATAAAGCTCAATGGAAACAATATGCCAATCAGTGAATGTTTTAATTCCATTCACTGTCAAATTGTTATAAACCACAAGGAAGAATGAACAAGATTATTGGAAGGAAAAATCTAAAATGGCTATTACTGCCTTGATTAAAAAAAGTCATTATTAAAGGGATGTGATACCTCTGTTTTTGCATAATATTGTATTATGTATTCTAAATGTGGGGTTGTTTGTCAACCTCCTTGTGCTGTTTCTCAGGCTAGATTATTGATGTGAATTGTGTGTTATCCTTCAGAACTATTAATTAGACTGGTTTTCTCAAGAATTTTAGCATCCAAACCAGCCTGTTGTCTTCTCATGAGATTTAGCAAATGGCTGATTGGATTAACCATACACATTAAAGAGATCATTAAAATCAGCAATTGATGCATCTAGTCCATACACTTCCCAGTAGTAAATTAATCCTAAAGGTGGCCATGCATGTCCTGAACTTGTATAGTCGCGTTCCCCAACCAAACCCTTGGATGTTGCTCTCAGTGGCCTCAAAGCAGGTGCTTATTTTTTAATTCCAGGCTTGGAAGGTAGTTTTGGTTGCATAAAAATCATGTGTACTGCCAAATAGAGCCTTCTATAGGCTGCCAGTCCACATAGGGGCTACCAAATAGCCAACCACAGCCCTTATATACCAGAGTTCCTCTGCACGCATTATCAAAATATCAAGGACATTGAAACATTTTGTGCCTTAAGCTACTAAAAATGCCTGCCCATTTAAACAAAACAGGGATTGTTTGTCCACATATTGCAATATATTTAAGATGGCGAATTACATCAAAGTCATCCTCTATATGGCCAGTCCTACACTCAACTTACATCAGATTCATTAAGAATTCAATTGCTTCATTATGCATTTTACAAAGGGACTAAGTTTTACCTGCAACTTACTCGCTGCTTTTAAAGTAAAACTCCCAAACTTGGCTGCCCTTTTATTAGACATCCCCAGGGACTTTTTCTCATGCTTGTGTTGCTCCCCAACTCTCTTAACATTTAAATGTGGCTCATAGGTAAAAAGGTTGGGAGACACCTGTTGTATGGTATCTGACCAATCAGCCTGTGACGCAGCAACAAATTTTCAAACAAATTTGACTGGTCAGATGCAGTAAAGCTAGCCATGTACTGGCCAATATAAGATGCCAGTTTATGTTTGCCATACTCAGGCAGCTTATTGGCACCCATATGGGGCCTCCTTAACAAATATCAGGCTGCAAATCATCCAGTTGATGTGGTCCCTCAATGGCCTGGTTGGCAAACCATCAGATGTGGTGCATCCAGATCTTTGCCGAATGTCTTATGTAGAATTTAATTAATTAGAATAGAATTTTATTATTCTGAGCAATTGAATTTACATATAGAATGCAAGACAAATAATAAGACAAAGAATACTAGGCATACACAAAAAGTGCTTTGACAGAACTATCCAAATGATTGCCTCATAATGGGAACCTTTTTAGATCTCATGTGTAAGAAATACATCTAAAGGAGTTTTGACCCTGCCTAATATTTAGCTTAGGATGGACGGCCTAGGTTTGGCCCAAAATATGTCCAATAAGCTACCTCAAGGGGCCTAGTCAGAAACTAAAGTATGGCAGTTTATGGCCAGCTTTACACTACAATTATTAATACCGTAAGCCCTACTATGGAATATTATTATGATAGTTTATGTATAAAACACCAACATATTCTGCAGAGCCGTACTATGATTAAAATTGATGGAGAACACAGTCTTAACAAAAGCAGCACAATGAGTTGCGATATAATGTATAACTGCAGAAAGCCCATTTTTGTATTCTGGACCCAACTACCCTATGTTGCAATTTCACTGGGAGAAGTGGGCTAGGAGGGAATTGTAAAAGACTTGCAAGCAATGTAACAATACCATTAGGCTTTATTAGCCCTGTACCTCTATGGGCCATGTTACCACACCACATATTTCTGTTTGTTTATGTTTATCACTAGGGATGTGCAAATTTGACCCGTTAAGCCAAAAATTTGACGCAAAATTCGCCCATCCCTATCACCTAAATTGATTTGATTTAAATTGGTTCATATCCATGTATGCATCGAACATAATCACTTTTCCTTTTTACCCATGGATTGGCTATGTACTGTTGTATTTCTTTATGCACATTCAAATAAAAATACAGTTGATTGAAAAAGCAGCACCGATGTAGATAAAGGGACACGCATATTGAGACATGACGTCGGAGAGGGCCCTTCCCATGAGGGTTAATAAAGTAGAATGAGTACAGCATGTAGTGCATTACATAACTTTCCTGCTCTTACTGGAAATTATCTTTTTTTACATCCAAAGGGGAAGGCTCCTTTCTTCTAATGTCTAGGGATGGCGTTGTGTGCTCCAAAAAGACCTATTAGTGAACAACAGGAAAAAAGATGACGGGTAAAAAGTCACTTAACATGAAGTTTGTGCTTCTACATTTATTATGTGTAGAGTCTGCACAAAGCACTAATTCTATGGTAATCCCTTTATGGTTAAGTGAGTGCTTCCCAAACCGCTGATGAAAACGTAAATGAAGAACGTCTATTATTTCCTTTTGTTTCATCAGCGGTTTCTGCAGCTCTTACTTATCTAGAAGAGATTGTCCATTTAAAGTGAGTTCCTTAGTGCCTTGTGCTTTCCCTGTATGTTTTAGTAGCTTAAGTAGTAAATTCTTAGTTAATACTTTTTATGCTTATGTTTTTAAGTTTTAATCTCTATATTTATAGCTGTGGAAGATGTAAAGAGTATCAGTAGCCTTGTTAGTGCATAGATCTCCATTCATCTATTGTGTGTGCTGTGGATACAGTATGACTGTGTTCCTCTCCAGTATCATCTGACCCAGTTTTATCTGTCAAAAGCACAGCAGTCCCCAAGCAGCCAGGGTAAGGGTCAATTGCTGTATATGACTTTACAGCTTTGCTTGTTGGAAGGGCCATAGGGTAAATAAAGATGAATAGCAGAAAATATGAGAAACTATCAATGCACCATAGCAAAGTTTTATAGGGGTGTCTTTTACATTCCAAAGGATTAACTGAAAGTGCACAGGGAATTGGCATTTTTATTTCACCTTTTGATGTTTTCAAAAGGGAAGGGGAGATCTTGGATTGATTAATAGTGGTGATGTGTGTGATGATTTCTTGTGTACTTGTGTAACTCACTGGACTTGCAGGACTTTGCTTACAATGGTTAAGGATACTGAACAACTAAATGTCATCCTCAATGAGTTCTATCATATAGGAGTAAGGGGCACATTAAGTTAAAGATGTATAAAAAAATTAGGCTAGATATGATGTATTCTATAAGGGTGCAGTACCTATAGACCGATTGCCTGCCCCCCAAAACACACATACTTCTGTAATATTTTCTCCAGTGCCCTATAATTATAATTTTTTATACTGTAGGTATGGATGTTCTCTGCCAATGGGCATATGGTACAGTAAGCCTCATGCACACTAAGGGGCATATTTATTATGCTGTGTAAAAAAAGCAACGGGATAACGAGTGTTCGGTGTGTTAAAAATGGCGTACATTTTTTACGCGTTATTTTCTTAGAGTGACTTCCTCCAGAAGCAATGTAAATTATAAATTATACACACTGTCACCATTTACTTTACACAGCTTTAAACTAGGGATGCGCCACATCCACTATTTTGGATTCGGCCAAACCCCCAAATCCTTTGCGACAGATTTGACCGAATTGAATACCGAACCGAATCCTAATTTGCATATGCAAATTAGGGGTGGGAATGGGTACCAAAAATTCACGCGATTTTCCTCCCCGCCCTTAATTTGCATATGCAAATTAGGATTCAGTTCGGCCAGGCCAATCCTGCTGAAAAAGGCCGAATCCCTAACCGAATCCTGGATTCGGTACATCCCTACTTTAAACACCGTTTTTCTTTATAGTGAATTTTGCTTTAAGTAGCATAAATATAGCCCTAGTAGTATAGTTAAACTAACTGTTAGTTGTCTGTTGCCTTTTGCTTTAGTGCATTTCAGAAGGACTCCTGTATCACTGGCATATAAGTGATATCGGAGTTGTGAACAGATCTTTCCCAACAGATTTTAAAAGTGATGATAGGAATGCCAACAGTCAACATGGATTTGTCAATACCATATTGTCAGTGCCTTTACATGCGTTTAGACTAATGGTAAGACCAGCTTTTGTGCAGTTGGCTACAGAAGTAACATCAGGTATTGGTGCATCCCTGAAAATGGAAAGATCAGTGAGTCCGGCACAGGACTTTACCTGGAAACAGGGAAATATATGAACACAAAACCTGTCTCGGATACAGAGAAACACTCTAGGAATAATCTGTATCTGACCAGGTTGTGTGCTGCTTTTTAAACATTTCAGAATCCATGTAGTAATAAGGTCAGATAACCAACCACAATGTGTTGGCTAGGTGGCAAAAATCCGCTAATATTAATGTATTATCCAAGCAAAGCATTGGACAACCATGTAGGAAAAAGTAAGAAAAAGTTTGTTAGGTAGTCTCTTGCCCAGTTTTGTTCTTTCACTGGGGATACATGCATTATTAGTAATGTATTGCATGGACTCTCAAGTAATAGAGGTGAGGCATATTTTATATCTGGTGTCCTTTCTTCCATTTTATAGTTTGGGCACTATAATGTTACAGTGTTAAACTTTCATCTAAATGCATAGATATTGGCATATGTACAATGATATAGCACGATACATTTAACCATAGATAGTACTGTAATATTTTTACAAAAAAAGTGAGTTTAAAATACTGTTAAATTACAGTAATTTTCATTACACTGTAAATAATGAAAAGGTCTGGCCACAATCCCATTATATTTCTTTTAAAATAGTCTGTGGCTTTGTGTGGTAATGCTATATGTCTAGCATAAGGAATCCAAATACTTGTTATGTTTTATTTATTTTTTTATTTTATTTATAATTTTTTTTATTCTAATCTCTAATCGAGTCAATACCTTTCCGTATTTTTGAACTTTCTTGAAAATGGGTTTCCTGATAATGGATCCCATATCTGTATATATAAATAATAAAACACTGCCTTGTACTTGATGGTAATTGAGTTGCATAACTGTGTTGAAATAAAAAACAATGATATTTGGTTCTGTACGGTATTTTTTTTATCATTCTATTTTAAACAATAATTTGGCAAAGGGACAGGTATGGTACCTGTTATCCAGAATGCTTGGGACCTGAGGTTTTCCGGATAACAGATCTTTTTGTAATTTGGATCTTCATACCTTAAGTCTACTAGAAAATCATGTAAACATTAAATAAACCCAATAGGCTGGTTTTGCTTACAGTAAGCATTTATTACATCTTAGTTTGGAACAAGTAAAAGCTACGGCTTTATTCTAACAGAGAAAAAGGAAATAATTATATAAAAATGAGGATTATGTGGATAAATTAGAGTCAATGGGAGACGATCTTTTCGTAATTGGAGCTTTCTGGATAATGGGTCTCCGGATAACTGATCTCATACCTGTACTTGTATTTCTCCACCCAGCGAATAAAGCAAACAGGCTTTTTGCTTATAACTGGACCCAGGGTGCCATAAGTTTGTTTTTATTTGATTATTTGTTTCCTTGTCATTTTACAAAATTGTATTAAAATGGAGACTGTGGGAGATGGCCTTTCCCTACTTTGAATCTTTCTGGATAGCAAATTCCTGTTTAATGGATCCCAAACCTGTACAATATTTGATTAAAAATAATTTTTATCTTAGTGACCAAGGGCTCCTTAATAAACTCACTTTTTTTGGGTTCCATGGGTCTCTTTCCACTGCAGAGAAACAATTGGTTTTATTTGTTTTTAACTCTTCCATTTTGTGGTGCAGATAGTAACCTTGTGTTACAAGGTAAAAAAAAAACTGCCACATGTCTGACCTAAGTAAGTTTTTCTAATGCTGGTTTATAAAGAAACATGAGTCCCAATATGCGAGGGATAAAATGTATTTTGTTCTGCAGTAGTGATGGGCGAATTTATTCGCCAGGCGCGAATTCGCGGCGAATTTGCGCGATTCGCCGCCAGCGAATAAATTCGCGAAACTCCCGCGAAAATTCGCGTCAAAAAATTCGCCGGCGTCAAAAAATTCGCCAGCGTCAAAAAAAATTTTTCGAAAAAATGGGCGCCGGCGTCGAAAAAACGGGCGCCGGCGTCAAAAACGGGCGCCGGCATCGAAAAAAATGGGCGCCTTTTCGCGAATTTCGCGCGAAATTCGCCAATTTTTCGGCGAAGCAAAACGGCGCAAATTCGCCCATCACTATTCTGCAGAGATGCATCTCATGTTGTTGCTGGTTTTCTAGGAAAATTATATTTATAGGACACAGCTAAAAGTAAAATTTTAATTAAACCTGCACCTACTAAGGCAGTGTGGCAGTAAAATGTATTGATTTGAGTATATTTGGAATGAAACCAGGCACCCTGATTTGGACACATTTTATCCTGTACACTTTTTAGTTGCTACTGAATAGCCAGGTATTTAATAATTTAAAGTGTATTTAGCAAGATAAAAACCTCCTAATACATTGACTATAATAGGTCTAATGGATTTTGCTTCAACACTGTAATCTTATGGGACTCCATAAACCAATTGCCTTAGACATTGAAACCGTGCATGACACTCCCATAAACAAGAAGGTTTGTTCACATCTCATGTACGTCTTCCTGCAATCCTTTATTATTGTTTTTAATGAGGAGAACGCCAAGACCTCGGGTGAGTCCATTCTCGTTTTTGATGCAATAGAGAGAACATTTTTGCAGCTTTAGACTTCTCTGCTTGGTACTTTTCTGCTGAAAAGAAGAAAGTTTATAGCCAGGTAATCTCCATTCCTTTACAAGTGCATATGTTATCGTTTTATCTATTTATACAGATTTTCAATTGACATTTGCCAGTAGAAGTTATGCTATTTGAAAGTTATTGTTTGTTCCTTGGAAGTTTCAGGATTAAGTAGACTGCAGTCACTTTTGCAATTTTTTTTTTCTTTCTTTTGGAACCCTAATCATGTACTTTTGCATGGATATCCCAATGCAATGCTGCCTTTCTAAAATCCTACTTTGCTTCAGCTATGCAAGAAAATAGTGTCACGCGTAAAACCATTTTTGTCAGGTTGTTTAAAGTTAAAAAAATGACGAATACTAAACTTGTATCAATATCACTAATGTTAAGTTCAAATGCAGTAAAATCTGATAAAACACTAGTGCCTATATAATAAATCACTTAGCCCTTTTTTTATTTACGAAGAAGTTATAACAGAAAAAAACAACTTTTGCAAAACCCGTCTCTAGGTTTTTTATTTATTTGAATATTTTGTCTTATAGTAGTCATTTTTGATAGCGATAGTTAAAATAATGTATAGAAATTAATTTATTGTGGTATAATGGTGCAAATATTCATCAGTTCTGTTTTAGAAATAAATATCTTTCTACTTATGAAACAATGGTTGGTACAATAAGGAATATCACCACGGTCTGAATGGTCGTTTAAGGTATGATTTTAGTTGGAAAAGGAGAAAACTGATACGGGGTAAACTGTAATGGTTTAGCTATAGCATTGCAACTGTGTTCCATTGCATGTAGTGCAGTGTACACACATGGTTTATTTTTCCATATAATTTAGAGAGAATATTTATTTAATATTTTTTGCCTTTTCTTTTGTGTTTACCATGTACCCCTGAAGCTCATTTCTATCTGATATTACAATGACTGTTGTGTTTCATCCCATCAAAACATGTCAATGACTTCGGTTTTTTTTAATTTAGTTTATATATTCACAATACCCCCCCAAAAAATGCAGTAGCCTTACAGCACCGTGTCAAGATGTATAGTTTGGTAACAGTTGTGTAGCTTGAGTTTAGTTTCAGTTAAAACAAAGAATGTTTTACAAACAAAATGTTCACATTTTAGTTAGTTGATTCTAGTATCTACTAAGTGCTCACTAGTGATTCTTGTTGATTTTACTGTATGTATGCAGAGGTTTTCTGGATAAAGTATCTTTCTGTAATTTGGGTCTCTGTACGTTAAGTTTACGTAAAATAATCCCTAATCACCAATCGGATTGTTTTGTCTCCAACAAGGATTCACTGTATCTTAGTTGGGATCAAGTACCAAGTACTCTTTAATTCTTAGAGAGAAAATATGCTTTTTTTGAATAATTTATTTTTTATCATAATGCCCGTACCAGCACTTTACTTTGCTTTTTAAGGTTCAGGTTACAAAATTCTTAGTGCCCACCAAAATTTTGTTTGAGCTAATGAGGGCCTTTGTAGGTACACATACAGGATCCATTATCCGGAAGCCTGCTGCCCAAAAACCTCCAAATTACTCAAAGTCCATCGCCCATAGACTTCATTTTAATAACATTATTAAAATTTAGAAAAATTCTTTTATTTTTCTCAGTAATATTAAAATAGTACCATGTACAGGTATTATCCGGATTATCCGAAATTACAGAATGGAAAGATCCCATAGACTCCATTTTATCCACATAATCCAAATTTTAAAAAACTATTTCCAATTTCTCTGTAATAATAAAACAGTAGTTGTATTTGATCCCAACTAAGATATAATTAATCCTTATTGGAAGCAAAACCAGCCTATTGGGTTTACATGATTTTTTAGTAGACTTAAGGTATGAAGATCCAAATTATGGAAATATTTGTTATCCGGAAAGCCCCAGATCCCGAGGATTCTGGATTACAGGTCCCATCTCTGTACTCCAAACCAAGACATTTATTTGACGCAAAACAATCCTATTGGCGTTAACTCATGTTTAAAGTTTTTTTTTTTTTGTAAACTTCCTTATCCAGAAAACAATAGTTCCAGAGTGTTCTGGATAACAAGTCCCATACCTGTACTAGGTTCCTTACATGTTCTCCTTGATGAGATGGTTGTTCAGTTTTTAAAATCAAATCAAAATTGATGTGCCCTTGTTTATCTCCCAAGTATGTTTTACAGAATAACACAAGGGAGGCATTGTTCTTATCGCTGCTGTATGTTGCAATAAATTGATAGACTTGCCATCCATGGGGCTTATAATGCAAATTGCAGTATTAACATTAATCTGAGATGTAGTCTTCTGCAATGTTCCCATGACTCTGGGGAGTAGTGGTAGCCACCACTTAGTGTAAGTGTGTTGTCCCCAGTCATCATAGTAATTCGGAATCCTCTTGGGAGATCATAAGTGATGACGCCCTGAGCCTGCTGTCTAGCCTTTCCTATAGAAGTACAAGTTCTGGGAACAGAAGTTCTAGCCTAAATAGCTCAAGCACTGTGTATTTAAATAAAAATGAATAATACGAGAGCTCATATTCCACAGAGCCTAGGTGCCATTTGACACAGAATTTGTGTACATTTATCAGATTTTCCAAGCTGTTTGGGCTACCCTTGTCTCACCTAGTACAACTGTAATTTTTATTATTACTTAGCATTCTATTTAATCCTCTCCTGTTCACCTTCTAGTCTTTTATTCAAACCACTGACTGGTTGCTAGGGTAAATTGGACTCTAGCATACAATCATAGTAAAATTTAATTTAAAGGCAACCTGCTCCTTAAAGCTGGCCACATATACGCAAAGATCTGATCTTACGAATCGTGGATTCGTACGATTTTCGGACCGTGTGTGGAGAGTCCCGACATTTTTCATCCGGCGGAGATTGGTCGTTTGGTCGATCAGACAGGTTAAAAGATTTCTGTCGGCTGCCGATAATATCTCTGCGTGTGTTGCCGATCGTACGATTTTAAGTGGGAGACTGTCACTCGCTTTGGTCGGACATAGATATCGTACGATTGCTGTCAGGGGCAGAACATTGAATGATCTGTTCTTCTGTACTTTATTTGATCAGAATGGTTAGTGGCAGATCGGGAGATGGGCAAGTCAGATTGTAAGATAATTCGTACGATCGGATCTTTGCGTCTATGGCCATCTTTAGGTGTATGGGCCACCGTATTATTTATTTGACAGTTATCTGAATAATGTATTGTACTCGCAGTTTTGTTAGTAAAGAGAAAGAGATTGTTAAACATTTGTGGTGAAGCAGCAGTATTTCATTGAAGAAAAGCTACAGTATAGAGAGATTCATCTATATATCATCTATACACGTCTTACATACAATATTGTATACTTGCCCTTTTAACCAGGAAAGTTGCCATGCTGTTGTAAAATTTACGTAAGCAGTGGTCTCATATGATTACATATGATACATACATGTTTTTTACCCACTTAATCTGGCTACTCTTTCATCCCACCCAGCTGGCAAAAAATGTCTGGGTAGAACCCTGCTTATTGTTTAGAGATTCATTGGGTATATTTGTACTGTTAAATTACAGAATCAAAGCAGATTAATATTTATAGCCGTTCTGTTTTTAAATTTACCCTTCAGATTTGCAAACCCCTTTAGATGTGAAAGGGTTACTTTCCTGCAAGCTCTGTAGAGAGGCAGCTCTATGCACGCTTACAGGAAGCTTGGCTAATTCTTACAGGAACCTCGGTTAGGTTAATGGGTATTGATTAATATTAGGTGAAACTGTAGAACACTTTTTGAATGCATTTGTGTGTTTATCTTACACCGCAGATTAGGCTGGAACTTTTAGAAGGGTAATTGATCCTTTCAAAATTCTTCAGCTGACAAATCAAACCACTTTTGCTGAGTCTGTCTGCTGCTTTTTGAGCACTCTTCTTGCAGTGCATTAACTAATATAAAAATTTGGCTGTGCTTTATTACAGCATAGATTCTGCAGTCGCTTTATGGGCTCCCAGAGCTCTAACATAAATATTCTTCCACTGGAAGTATATTTATTGCAAGCATTATTGTCCTAGGTGCTATTAAATATCAGTGACTTGAGAAATGTGTGCAATAGAAACACAGTTTTTGTTCCTGAAATATTCTTTTTTGGGAGTGTAAAATTGCGTCCTGTATGTAGTAGTACATTTTTAATGATAATTCAGCTAAATTGTTTCTTTTTCGTTTCAGCTTTTTAAATTGGATTTTGAGGCCAACTATTAAACATTAAAAGAGTTAACCAAAAAAAATTCTGAAGAATACATAAAAAAGGAGGAAAAGAGATTTAGAGAAATAGAAAATAAAAACTGGTGGAGAGATTTATAGAACTAGAAAATAAAAGCTAGTGGAGAGATTTAATTATAAAATAAAAGCTGATGGAGAGATTTATAGAACTAGAAAATAAAAGCTGGTGGAGAGATTTAGAGAACTAGAAAATAAAAGCTGGTGGAGAGATTTAGAGAACTAGAAAATAAAAGCCGGTGGAGAGATTTAGATAACTAGAAAATAAAAGCTGGTGGAGAGATTTAGAGAACTAGAAAATAAAAGCTGGTGGAGAGATTTAGAGAACTAGAAAATAAAAGCTGGTGGAGAGATTTAGAGAACTAGAAAATAAAAGCTGGTGGAGAGATTTAGAGAACTAGAAAATAAAAGCCGGTGGAGAGATTTAGATAACTAGAAAATAAAAGCTGGTGGAGAGATTTGGAGAACTAGAAAATAAAAACTGGTGGAGAGATTTAGAAAACTAGAAAGTAAAAGTTAGTGGAGAGATTTAGAGAACTAGAAAATAAAAGCTGGTGGAGACATTTAGAGAACTAGAAAATAGAAGGTGGTGGAAGAAATTACTAGATGGATAAATTTGATGTCTTATAGTTTGGGACTAATTTGGTACTAAATGATTTTCCTCAGGTCGAATTCTTTAAGTAAGACCTTAATTAATTTAGTTTTGTATTCATTCTCTAATCAGTTGGAGAGGTTGTTGATTTTCAGTGTAGTGGGATTAGCAATTTTGTGGCAAGTGTGGTTCAACCGAGGAAAAGAAGGTGAAAGGGAGTCTATCTATAAGAAAGAAATATTTTGAAGGATCTGGGTTGTGGACATTCACAGTGATACTACTGATTCTCCTAGCTTTACTTTGTATATTTGCTAGTGTTTTACTTTTTGTGCTTACATGGGGAATATTATTTAGCTCCCATGCCCAACTACACCCCTTTCACAAAGCAGGGAAATAGAAAATATATAAACCTTCAAACTGCATCTGTTGGATTTCTGCCAGCGTGGATGCATCACCAGAAGAGATGGCAAACAATTGTAGTGCTACATCCATGTAAAGGTATTGAAAGATAAACTAGTTGATTGTGTTTATTTAATGACTTTCTAGTAGACTTATGGTATGAAGATCCAAATTGCGAAAAGATCCCCAGGTCCCAAGCATTCTGGATAACCGGTCCCATACCTATATTTAGAATAAGTGGTAGAGACACTGTTGCACATTCTAAAAGGCAATTCTGCAGTGTTGGAATAACGGGAAGAAACCAGTGTTGATGCTTGACGCGAAATCTTCCCGAAGTGTGATAGAACTTTGTATCACCTTGATAAATCTTGAAAGGGAGTCATTTATTTTCTTATTTCTTTTATACACTTAGGAACAGTAGTGCTTCAGTGATTTTTTCAGTGATCTGAAAAAAGACCTGTTTGCCTCTGATTTGTTTCTATGTTTGTTTCAGTCTTTCAGGCAGTAAGTCAAATGTTAGTTAATTGTTTTCGATTTGTTACAGTTTCAGGGTACCTTTAGATCATATGCTCATATTTCCAAGGATTCAAGTAGTGTTACTAGAAGCTAAAGGGCACCACAGGAGGATTTTTATAGGCCCAAAAAACATCAGGAACATGACCTATTTTGCAGCCGTAATCTGGAAATAAATTAGGGCCCTACGCTTCTGTCTCCACAGCTATTGCAGGCCCTCCTTCTTCTTCTAAACCAATTTCCTCTCAGTGGGAAGTTATTATATAATAAAAGAAATAGCACTACAAATTCATTGTAGTAGATATAAAATAGAAACCTAAACTGCAAGATCATCCTGTTTGTGTAAACCCTAAAGAACCGATCCAGAGATATATGTTTATTCTAATGAACCCCACAGCATCTCTGCTTCTAAGCGCACAGCAGTAACTTGAGAACTGTAGTGAGTAATTTCAGAATAGCCTTTCATTTAACTGTAAGAGCTGTCCAATTCTCTTTATGTAAATTTGATCTAACAGAGGAACACACAAACACTCTAGCTAACAGTTTTTCACTGTGTTTCTTTTACTTTTGCCCTTCTGATATATTTGAAGCATTTGTAACCTCAATACCTTGTCATTTTATTTCTTCTTTCTTAGAACCAAGTAATTTTTAAATAGTATAGTATGTAAGCAATCGAACATCCGAAACTAGCATTGGTGCACATTTCCCCTCATTACTAAATGAAGTGTTGAATTCGTTAGAGAACATAATCTTCTACAACTATGCATAATGAGAATTTCCAGGCCTTCAAGATTAAAGTAAATTAAAATAATTAATATTTTATGACTCAATGTTAGGATACAGAAGTGTTCTCTTGCAAGTGTTTGATTCTATAGTTTCTTTCCCCCTGATAAGTGAATTGCCATTGTTGGGCACTGCTATTTTATTTGAAACCAAAAACAACTGCTCCTATAAATTAGTATTTCATTCACGCACAGCTGGCACAAAGTATCACACAAACATATATAATATTTTATTTTTCATTAAGTAAGATAGAATGCAAACTGTTCTGGCTGTCTGTTTCCCAAGTACAGGTGGAACCTACTATCGAGAATACTTATGACCTAGGGTTTTCCAGATAACAGAAATAGAACATTTGGATGATTTGAACAATGGGATAATCCATAATTTGTATCTTCATACCTTGTCTACAAAAAAAATGTAATCATTAATTAAACACAACAGGCTTTTTACTTCCAATAAGGATTAATCATATTTTAGTTGGGATAATGTAGGAGGCACTGTTCTATTATTACAAAGAAATAGATTTTATCAAAGAATAATTTTTACAAATTTCTAGTATTTGGATAGAGTGGTGTCTATGGAAAATTACCTTTCTGTAATTCACAGCTTTCTGGATAATGGGTTTCTGGATAACAGATTCCATACATGTAATACAGAAAAATTTGGAAGCATTCTGTATTGTGTCAGATGTCAGACTTTTACAATGTATGCCCCCTTTTGAGATTTCTTATAATATACTTATAATATACCATAGCCTATAAAATTACAGATATATAGTGGGAGTATCAGCCATTCAGCCATAGGTCCTAGAATATCAGGGAGATCAGATACATTTTCACCCTTAAGGTGGTCATAGACGCAAAGATCCGCTCATTTGGCGACATCGCCAAACGAGCCGATCTTTCCCTGATATGCCACTAACCGACATGGCTATATCGGGGGTAATATGAACGTTCGGCCCTATGGGCGATCGATCAGATTACGATGAGAGCACAATGGGCTCCAGCGGGACGATCGGGACAAAATCAAACCTGTCCGATCGACCAAACGACCGATCTCCGCCGGACGAAAAATGTTGGGACTCTCCACACACAGTCTGAAAATGGTACGAATCCTCGATTAGTACGATAGGATCTTTGTGTCTATGGCCACCTTAAATCTCATACAAGCTGACCTTTCACTTTTTCCTTCAACAATATTTTTATTGTTTCACAAACAAATGCCAAATGTACGTTACAGAAGTTTGACAGGGTATCAAAAACAATGGAAACAGTCATGAGCGGACACAAGTAAAATATCAGTGCACATTGACATCAACATTACACAATTATGAAACAGTGAAATCAAAGAGCCACCTAGTCAGGAAATTGCATGGAAAAGACTGGGGAATAGTGAAATAAGTCACCGGAACATTAATACATCACAAAAATAAAATCGAGTGATAGCAGGAAAGTCAAATGGAAAGAAGCTGATAAACATTGGGATCACTGCGTCTGTACTCCAACCAGGGCTGCCAAATCCTTAGGAATTTATCATGGGTGTTATTGAGAAAGCTTGCTAATTTTTCATTCACCATAATCCAATCCATTTTACGTTTAAAAGCTAGAATAGGAATAGCTCCAGCTTTCCACGCCTTAGCGATGGTTTGTTTTGCAGCCAAAAATATACATGTCAACAGTTTGTGTTGTAGTTTAGAGAAACCGTCACATTTACCATTCAAAAGTGCTAGCATTGGGTCTCTCCTCACATTAATGTTAAAAACAGAGAATATGATAGTGTGGATCCGAATCCAAAATCTAACCACCCTAGGGCACGTCCACCATATATGGTACATGGAACCAATTAGTTGGCAGCCTCTAAAGCAATTGGGATCCGCCGTAGCAACCCCTTTCGCTATCCTATCAGGCGTCAAATACCATCGAAATAATACCTTGTAGGAGGCCTCCAGCAAAACAGTATTCATAGAACTGGATTTAGTGATTTACCAACACTTCCCCCAATGTTCCATATCATATGAAAACGAGACATCCTTTTCCCATGCCCTAACATAAGTGTGATCCCTTGGGTTTGACAGGTTATTTAAGGCAGAATACAACAGCGAGATCATTCCCGTGCGGTAGGAGGGGCGGAGACACCATCTTTCAAAAAATGTCAAACTATGTTGTGACCTTTCCCAGTGGGTTTTCAGTGAAGATATATAATGTAACACCTGTAACGCTCTAAAAATTTCTGATGACGGAAGGTCCCGTTGGGACTGGAGGAGAGCTTTAGTAAGTGGGCCCCTAACGTTATAGCAGTCATAGATTCTAAGAATATTGCTAGAACTCCACCACCGGAAAAGGGCAACATTCTGACCCGGTACAAAATCCGGATTTTGGAGCAAAGGAGTAACCGGCGCCCATGGCGACATTAGTTTAGCTGAGTACCGAACACTATCCCAAACCTTCAAAGTGGCGCTCAAGCTAGGACTCTGGATCAAAGATTGTTTATGTGACATAGACCAAATTAACGCATCTGCTGAGTATGGGGCACAAATGTCGTTTTCCAATTGAACCCATTGCGGGCCCACCGAACCCATATGTAGAAGTGGAATGGCAGTCAGTTGGGCAGCATAAAAGTAGTAAAGAAGGTTTGGGAGGCCCAAACCTCCCTGTGTCCTGGAAGCATATAAGGTCTTCTTATTAACCCGGGGAGGTTTATTATCCCATATATAGCGCATTATCTTCCCCTGAAATTCCGTCAAGTCCGGTAAACTAATGGAGACTGGCAGAGTACGGAAATAATACAAAAGTTTGGGTAGTATCGTCATCTTGATTGAGTTAATACGCCCCACCCAGGAAATATGATATCTACTCCATTCTTCCAATAATTTAGTTAGGGAAACGTACAGTTTAGGGTAATTATGTTTGTATAAAGTCGAATACAGCGCGGTGAGGCTAACCCCCAAGATTGAGATACAAATGGGCTGCCACTTGAAGTCAAAGTTAAGCTTCAACAATTTAACAGCTTCGGGGGCAAGAGTCAGGTTAAGAGCCTCAGATTTCTCATGATTGATAGTTAGACCTGAAACATCCCCGAAGTACCCCAACAGGTCAAACAGATTAGGCAAAGAGGTAAGGGGTTGTGTCACAAGCATCGTTACATCATCTGCAAATAATGAGATTTTATGATGGGAACCATTAACCGAAGACCGTGTATATTAGGATTAGCTCTTATAAGTGCTGCCAATGGTTCTATAGCAAGATCAAATAATATGGGGGACAATGGGCAGCCTTGTTTAGTGCCACGATGAATACTAAATAAAGGGGACTGATATCCCATCACCGATACATAAGCCGAGAGGGATTGATACAACGAATGTACCCAAGTTCGAAACTTCTGCCCAAAACCCCACTGATTAAGTATATGATGCAGATAAGACCAAGACAGTGTGTCAAAAGCTTTCCTAATATCTAACTTCAATAGTAACGCTTTAGTGGAAGTCGCCTGAGCCCTATGTATCAGCAGTAAAAGGCGTCTAATAGCATCACCAGCTTGTCTCCCTGGGACAAACCCGACCTGATCCTTGTGTATCCACTGAGGAAGGTACAAATTGAGCCGAATTGACAAAACCGTGGACAAAATCTTAATGTCGTTATTTAGTAGCGAAATAGGCCTATCATTTTGACAATTAGTAGGGTCCGTTGACGGTTTAGGGATAGTAATAATTGTTGCAGTTTGGGATAATTGGGAGAACCAGGAACCATGTTGCAACGAATTAAAGAGCCGCGACAGGTAAGGGGCTAAAAGGAAGGCAAATTTTTTATACTAGTGGACCGAAAACCCATCAGGACCCGGGGCCTTCCCAGATGTTAAATGTTTGATTGCCGCAGTGACTTCCTCAGTGGTTGCATCGGCTTCAATAGTTGCGAGCTGAGAATCAGTAAGCATAGGAAGCTGTAGATTATGCAATACTTTCTTATACTGGGCTGTGGTTGGGTCACCTACGCTAGAATATAGCTTCATATAGTAGTCTGCAAATTCCTGCGCTATTTTAGTAGGATTAGTCGTTAACCCTCCATTTTGTTGTTTAATGGGGTGGACAAGTGTGGTACGAGGGCTGTTATTCAATTTTCTGGCAAACATCTTACTAGGTCTATTTGCGTTAGAGTAAAACTTCTGTTGCGACCAACGAAGGGCCTTTTCGGCTTCATGAGTAAGAGCCAGATCAAGATCCAAGTGGAGTTAATGAATTACCCCTCTTAGATCCAGCTCTGGGTGATCGTTCTGTTTTTGCATCACCTCGTCTAATTGCCGAGTGAGAGTATCTATCACTAGCCTACAATGTTTTTTCCGTCTGGAACTCAATTGGATAAATTTACCTCGCAAAACTGCCTTGTGAGCTTCCCACAATGTGGTTATTTGTGAGACGGAAGTTTCGTTCTCCTTAAAGTAATTTGTTATGGTGGATTCAATTTCAGATGCTATATCAGGTACCATGAGCAAGGAATCGTTAAGCTTCCACTGGTACCCTCTGGCCACCCGATTATCTATGGTAAACCGAAGGGAAACCGGGGAATGGTCTGACCATGGAACGTTTAAGATCTTAGCAGTGCATATTTGGGGAGTGCAGTCCTGCGAAATAAATATGTGGTCAATGCGGGTATAAACCTTGTGGGGGTAAGAGTAATGGGTATAGCCCTTACCGTAAGGGTGTTGTTCCCGCCAAACATCAACTAGTGAATGACGGTCCACTATGCGTCTAAATTGGCGAATGGAGTAAAGGTTAGAAATTTCAGAGGTAGAAAGGGGAGTAGCCTGTCTATCCCAGCCCGCGTCCAAAATAAAATTGGAGTCACCACAAACAATAAGACCCCCTTCTCTATCCGCCTGACTCTGGATAGAAATAAAATGGGGTTTTGATTAGGCGCATAGTATGTAACAATAGTGTACTTTGAGTCCTGGAGTGATAGTTTTATTTGTAGGAATCTGCCCTCTGGGTCTGCTACTACATTGTCTATCACAACAGGTAGCCCGGCTCTAAAAAAAATAGCAACCCCTTTCGTTTTAGTCGGCCCCTTAGCCAAGTGGAACAGAGGGTATCTATGGTGAAAATACTTCGGAAAAGAGGCAGCAGAAAAATGTGTCTCCTGTAAACATATTATATCGGCAGCAAGCGAATTATAAAAGGAGAAAGCTTTAGCCCGTTTGGAGGGTGAATTAAACCCTTGCACGTTATGGGAAATTATAGAAACTGCTATCTTAACTGTAGCCATAAGTGAGAACTATCAAAACAAAAATCCCAGAAGCATGCAGATAAAGATTCCACGTGACTCTCAAGCAGTTTCCTGACAAGATTAGGGTGTGGTGGCGCACAGTATAACAAAACAAACTAAAAAAATCAACTAAAAACCAGTTAGTCCTAAATAGACTAAACACTAGGGCCTTAGTACAAACCCTACATTGGGGTCTAGACCCCATCTAAGGCCTGCAAGTTGGAGGGGCATAACACAAGAGCTCCACATCATAACATATAAGGCAACAATAGAAAAACCATGAAAGCATAAAGTAAGCATACAACATTATTCAGGGAGAACTAAGGAGCAGGAGATGAGGAAACCTTTCAGTCATGTACTCCATGGCGAAAAAATGTTCCTGATGAGTGATGGTAGGGCAGACATACAAAGGTAGATCGTAGTAGTCCAAACCCTGCAGAGTCAAACATCTCTGGCGAAGGAAAGTCACCACGGACGATGCCATAGCCCAATCGTAGTAAATGGCGACGTCATCCTGTCTCCTTTTGAGAGGCTCGCTTAACCACAGGTTGCGGTCTGGCAGGTCCCACCTTCTGCCAGATCGGTGTAAGCTTTTTGGGAGGTGAGGCCTGAGGGGTCGAGGGATGCTGTTCCACTAACTGTAACTTAGCCAAAGTGGCGAGGCCCTCCTCAGGAGTATCCATAGAGTAGGATCTGTTGTTAAAAGCGAAGGCTAGGCGAAATGGGAAAGCCCAACGGTAGCGCACCTTATGGTGCTGGAGAATTTTGGTGACTGGCTGCATCGTGCGTCTCTTTTGTAGAGTTGTAGGCGAGAGGTCCGGATAGAGTTGATAGGAATGATCTCGAAAGGCTAAGGAACCTCGCACCCGCGCAGCCCTCAGTACCTCAACCTGAGTCTGATGATAGTGGAATCGTATAATAATATCCCTGGGGGGGTCCCCCTGCTTGTAGGGCCGCAGTGCCCGATGTATACGATCAAACTCCAATCTGTCTGTGGAGACATTCGGGAGCAGGCCCAAAAACAGTTCCGTGATATCACGCTGCAGATCCGTTATCGTCTCAGGCAGGCCTCTCACCCGAACATTGTTGCGCCTGGAGTGGTTATCACCGTCTTCCAGCATTAAAAGAGCGTCATGGAGTTGTTGCTGTAGCTTTTGTATATCCGTTTGTGGGCGTCCAGCACCGTGACCATATCATCGATTTTGTTCTCCACCATATCCGTTCGGGCCCCCAAGTCCTGAATCTGTTTAGTAAGATCATCGGTAATTCTCTTAGCTGTTACCGCCAGTTCGCTCTGCAACATCTGTTGAAATTTCCCGAGCAACAAGGTATCAGCAGCAGAGGTGTCCGGAGGTTGCGAGACCAGTTCAGGCAAGGCCGACATAGAATCACTATCCTGCGTCGCCATAACAGGCCGCGGCGGCGTCACTGGGTGTGTTTGAGTGAGATAGGCCGCAATCAATGGCACACTCTGTGATCTATTACGGCTCCGTGTGGATGTATTTCGCCGACGGCGATGTGCCATCAGGGGCTGGCGGGCGTCCGGTAGCCGTGGATGACCCTGTGGCGCTCCCCAATAAAGAATAAGTTGCCTGATTCCGTTAGTTTCGTCTCAAGTGTCACGGAGCAGTCTCAATGTGCGGCCATCTTGGCTGCGTCCGACACGCCCCTCTCGACCTTTCACTTTTTAACTTGGCAGAAAGGTATTCTCCCAAATTATAGCCTAAATCACCATATATTGCTGTATACTACTTCTAGGGGCAGATTTATCAAGCGCTGAATTTCGAAGTAATGGGAGCTTTTTTGAACTCCCATAACTTCGAAATTCAAATTAAAAAAGACCATTGAAATTTATCAAAAACATTTTTAAAATAGAAACCTAAACTGCAAGATCATTCTGTTTGTGTAAACCCTAAAGAACCACAGTCTACATCCAGAGATATGTTTTTTCTAATGAAGCCCACAGCATCTCCACACCATCTACTTAGAAATGTTCAACCAGAATATCTTAAGCTCACCTATTAGAGCTTATTGTGCTTCAGACACGACTGGTATATAGGATAAGCGTGTTTTGACTGCCTGTGGGGAAACAACTGCTTCCAAAGCGGCAGTCATATTATAGTATGCCAAAGGATAGGTCAAAGGAAATTTACTCATTGAATAAGAGCCGTGAGATTATAGAGGAATGTTTGTCAGGAACTGCAATGATATTCAGTGAAAAAAAGGGGATGTCCAACGAAAATTCACTCATGTTCTGTTCAGCTCATCTGGTATTGAACAATTAAATTCCTCGTTATGACTCCTTAAACAATGTAAGAAGTCAGCTATAACAGTAGCTATGGTGATCTTAACTGTAAACTCTTGGGAAAAAAATATTATCTTGGTTGGCACACACAACAGAAAATGAGTCCTAGATCATTTGTTTGTACAAATTTTATGCACATTGTAAGCAGGGCAGCCATCAGGGGGGAGAGTTGTAGGGGGCCTGAGGGTAAGGGGGGCCGGCCACGCCACACTTACTTGATTATCCGGGCCCCCCATCTTTCTGAGAGCTGCTGACTTCGGGAAGGCATGGACATTTAAGGGGCCCTGGCTACCAATTTTCTCATAATGTGGAGGGGGGGGCCCTGGCCACCAATTTTTTTTTCTCATGTGGGGACCTAGCCACCAATATTTTTTAATGGGGGGGCCTTGGCCACAAATGTTTTTTTTTATGGGGGGCCCTGACCACCAATATCTTTTTATTTTTTATTACCATGTGGGAACCCTAGCCACCAATTTTTTTTGTTTTTTTACTGTGGTGGGGGGCGGAGCTGTAGTTGGGGCTTGCGGTGGTCGCAGCCCAGGGGGCCCAGGAAATTTTTGTCGTATGGGGCCCTGCGATTTCTGATGGTGGTCCTGATCGTAAGTGACCTCTGAATTAGGCACATGTTGTGTGTCATGTGGTTAATAATGCAGTTCATTACTTTTTAACAAAAGAATATACTCAGATTTTCTTAGATACAACTAGTTTGGGACCAAGGCTGAGTAAAGAAGTGCCAGCTGTTGGGCATCACCTGCCTAAGGCAACATCATCAATTATAGTCCATGAAATACTGAAAGAGATACTACAACTTAGTGTAGTGTTTATATTGTTTACATGTCATGTTTACAGTACCCTGATCATGTGCTAATGAAAGGCGCCGGCAGGGATCAAAGGATGGTGTGTCCAAAGTGCCGCTTAGCATACATTGTACAATGGTTGTAATTAAAGCCAAAACTGACAGTTTTCTTGGCAGTATTGCTGTGTTTGTGTTCACCTTTTGGGTAGTAGCTTACAATTGTACACCAGTATATTGTGGGTAACAATGTTTGTCTATATTGATGCCCTCTAGATAAAATATAGCTCTCTGTATATGAGCCAAAACCTTTGCAAAGTTATAGTAGAGCAAAAACAAAAAACTTTTCAAGAATTCTTGCTTAAATTTAAAGAAATTATATGTTCAACCAAGATGTTTATGCTTTTTCTATTTTTGTCCCAAACTGGTACCATTTTACTTTCATGCAGCATTTATCCCGTACCTATTTCCCTTTGTCCTGCATGTGTACTATACCACACACACCAGCAAAAATGCATTTTAAAAGGAGCTTAGTTATGCCTGATATGTTCAGTCTTTTTGATTTGCTTCTTAAGTGACTGTAGTTTACTTTGTTGTCCATGTTGAAACTGATCAGGTTCATCTTTTATTGTTTTCCTTGAGTCCTTGAGAACTGGGTTCATTTACCAGTGGATATCGAATGACCAATGACATGCATGTGTACATGTCTCTGCGGTGTCTTGAACAAAGAGAATATATAAAGGTCCATTAATTAGTAGAACCACTAGTTGTGTTATCACCTTACTCTGAAAGTTTGTGCTGTTCACAGAAAAATGTTTGTAGCGCAGAGAGCAAGTTGCAGTGACTACAGAGTGTCGCCCGTTAAAAGAAATCATGCATCTTCTAAATCTATGCATCTGGAAAATTCACAGATTCCTAGACCAGACAGCAAAATGCTGTCCATGTCATACAGCGGGAGCTTGAAAAGTGTGCTTAGTAGATATCATTCCGATTGGGGAATAAACCAGGTCCACCAGGTCGATGTGGTGGAACTCAAGCGCCTCCGGGAAGCTAGAGTTGCTGCTCAAGTGAAGAACATGGAAGAATTTCTCAAAATGCATGGACTGTCCCTGAATGAATGTACCGCTCGTAAAACTGGCATGAAATATAGGTAAGATTTGCTTCAGATACTGTACATTATCAAGAGAGTTGATTCAATAAAAAAAGTGATGCATTAAACCTTGAGTGATTTAAGTTGTGTATTGGGCATTACTGGCTAATAAAATGCATGTGCTCAAGACACCCTGTTGGTTTAGTTGGTCTCTTACATGTATGTAACAGTGTTATGGCTTCTTGTGTAGACATAAAGAATGCCTTAACATATCTAGTACTATTTTAATATAAATACAGTTTATATCAGCTGTTTATATCTATATGTATCCGCATGGAATCTGTGTATGGGACTTTTGGAAGGAAGGGGCTAGTTATGCATTGGTAGATCTTCAGTATAATATTGGGTTGCATTGCTAATTTCAGACAAGTTTGTTGAATAAATTAAATCTATTCTTTGTTATACAGATCCTGGTTTACTCACAGCATAACTCCATTATGTGGCAGTGCTGAATGTTTACATGCCCTTGTTAGCAAATGGAGTGAAAGTTGCCTATGTCTTACACAAAATAACCAAAACATAATTTGACTTGGCTAGTTCTAATTGAAGTGGACGTAAAGTTACAAAGTAGTGCTCCTACTTCAGAACATTTATTAGAGGTGTCCAATAATTTTCAAGTGATCTGGAGACCCTACAGGAATTAAAGCTCTAGTTTCTAGTAATTTGGGGGAGACGGCATTGTACACTGCATTCCCCTGATCAACAGCCTTCAAAATATTATATGCTTCCAACATGTGGTTCATTTTAAGGGTAGTATACCCTGGTTCAACATTGGTCAATGACTAGGACTTGTGCTGACCACACTTTGCCTATTGTTTAAGGTGCTGTCTGTTCTTGTTTGTCCTTTTTTTCAGTTTTGGGTCGCTTTATTAGTAATTACAGTAGTGTTTGTTGAAAGCTATCAAGCTTTCCTAGACATTCTATCAAAAAGGTATATTTTGCACAAGATTTTAATCAGATGCTTATGAGCTGTTTAAGTGGGCTCCTACTTCATGCATACTTGCTAGGTAAAAGCTTTCCTTGGTATTTCGAGTATTAATAATAAATGAGTGCATTGTGCCAGGCTCAAGGGGTTTGAATGTCTGAGCATTGTTCATATAGGCTTTTGTGTATGTGTGTAGAGTTTTCTCCCTACTTCATTAGCTCGGGTTGTTTATATATGCATTTGGTTTTTGGAAGCAGTCGGTATCTCAGTTCACTTTTGAATTAACTTTTAGTATGATGCAAAGAGTGATATTCTGAGACAATTTGGTTCAAAGTTTCAGCAATCCTGTTGCTAGGGTCCAAATTACCCTATGATATAAATAAGAGACTGGAATATGAATAGGAGAGGCTCTGAACAGAAAGATAAATAATAAAAAGTAGCAATAATTATAAATGTGGAGCCTTACAGAGCATTTGGGGTCAATACCCCCCGTTTGAAAGCTAGAAAGAAATTTTAAAAAATTGAAAAGTTGCTTAGAATTAGCCATTCTATAATATACTAGATTTTATCTGAAAGGTGAACCACCCCTTTAGGTAATCAAATAATGGATAAAAGATTTTGTATTTGTAGAGTTTTGATATATTGAGGGTAAATCATTTGAACCTGATGTTTAAAAGTATTACTGAGCTAATAAAGTATGTCTGTACACAGAAAGAGTAATGAAGTTCAGCCTAAGCCTTTGTAGCTTTCCATTGCGGGAGAATGTTGGCCTATAAGGGGCATAGCAAGTAATATGTATTTAAAATAGAAAGATTCTCAGTTGATAATGGGGGTTTGTTTCAAGCACACATTCCCATTTCTGAACTTCTAAGTTTCCCACCTTAAAGATTCAAGTCATGGCCTAATTTATCCCAATTCTGTAATTGGACTAAGCACTAGTTGCCAAATGACTCAAAACACTTGGAGCCAGTATTGATCCTTGTATTTAAGCAGTCTATTCTTACAATTTGATATAAATATTCAGTTTCCATATTGAGGAAGTGTTCAGTGGGCTGTTGCACATTTTGGAGAGATCTGTGTGAAGGCATTATGTGTTGCATTGTTGTTAATAACAATTGCGTCATCTCAAGGGTGCGTAAATATGTGAAATGTTTTCCTTGCCTGTTGTACTAGTGGGTCACGGGGTAAAAGTAGAACAAAATGCTATGGCAATTGTGCCTTAAAAGTCTCCCTAAATATAATGTGATAAAAAAAATAATTAGCAAAAGTGTTATAGGAATATTGCTTTGAGAAGCCCAGCTATGAGCACAGTTTTAGGTGCATTAAATGGCTGGTATAAAGGCTGATTCTTGAGTTATAGCAGCTACTAGCCCAAGGTGCCCCAGTCTTCATGGGAACCTGGACTCAAGTCATTTCTAAACTGCGGAAAAAAGAACCATATAAAGTAGACATGCTCCATAATGGCAAATCTGTAGCATTATGCCAGAGATAATGCAAAATGTAAGCAAAGACAATTTTTATAGACAAGTAGACGGCAAATTGCAATCTAGTTTTTAACATTGAAAGAGTAAAATCCCTATAATCCATACATTACTGCAATAATACCAGACATAGTTTTCCCTAGAAACAATTCCCCACTTTCAGACGCCACTGAGGGAGTTAGCAAGTCTAGAAGTGATTTTAGCATTATGTTGGATGCCTGGGTAGACTCTCCAGGGAAGTGCTGCATTGCAACTTGAAATTAGAGAGAGGGAAATCAGATCCATGGGATGATTTATATAGAAGATAAATCATTAACTATCATACAGGCTAACTCAGACCCGTTGCAAGTATAATCTTTCTGAGTTAAAATCAGATAAAAATTTTGCCTTGGAGCCTGATGAATTTGCAAGCCAGACCATGCTGCAGCATAATATTATGTAATTTTCTAAGACTTCTTTTCCACTTTTAACTCTACTAGTGTACATACTGTTATAATATCTTGGGATGATTTCCAGCCTTTCCCCTCTGCAGTCTACACTCTTCTCGTGTGCTCAGATCACGGTGCCTTCTTCTACATATATTTCTCCTTGTTCCAAATCAGCATCAGATCCTCCTTCTTTTCCCAAAGAAACTAATTATTATATCACCTTGCATTAGCAGCCTTCTCCTTTACTACTTTTCTCTTTCCTAAGTAGGGTTGCCACCTTTACCCATGGGTAACTGCGTGGGGGGGGGGGTTGCTTGAAGTAATGGGGGTGGGCCGATGGCAGGACAAGTCAACGACGTATTAGAAAGGACCGATGATGTCATCGGCGGGGCGCCAATCGCCATTTCAATCTTGGGGAATTGTGCTCGGTTTTTCTAATTTTGAAAAACGGGCAGGCAGTTTTGACCCAGACAGCCCTTCAAAATACCGGGCTGGCCAGGTCAAAACCGGACAAGTGGCAACCCTATTCCTAAGCTCACTTCTAACCACTTCACATTTTACAAGTTTTTCTCTCTTTGGGGCAAATTTACTAAAGGGCGAAGTGGCCATCGCTAGCTAAAATTCACCAAAACTACGCTTCTCAGGCACACCACCAATTAACTAACAGGCATAGAGAACAATTCGCTAGCGAAAGAGCTCAGCACTAATGAAGTTTTGCGCACTTTCGCCATGCAAATTTTCACTCCGGTAATTTATCAGTACTCCGCAAAATCATCAAAGTGCAAAGTCTGCTTTGCCAGTTTATACCTGGCAAACTGATAAGATGAAGCTACATCCTCAACAATCTTATGTCAGTGACATCATATCCTGTATGCTGAAAAGTCATAAATAAGGACAAAACGCTAGTGTGTTTTTTTTTCATATGTTAGGGCTAGTCCACACGAGGAGATTCGGGAGATTTTGGCGCCTGGCGACTAGTCGCCTCGTCTTTTGAGCGGCTATCTCCCCGAACTGCCTCAGCGTTTTTCCCCATAGGCTACAATGCAAATTCGCCTGCGCTAATGCACACGCGGCGATGCGTTTTCTATAGTCGCCCAAAGTTGCCTCCCTATGGGGAAAAACGCAGAGGCAGTTCGGGGAGATAGTCGCACAAAAGATGAGGGCGATTAGTCGCCAGGCGACAAAATCTCCCCGAATCTCCTGTGTGACCTTAAAGTGGGAAGCAAGTTACGTATTTAAAACAGAAAGATTCTCGGTTGATAACGGGGGGTTGTTCCAAGCACCTATTCCCATTTCAGAACCTCTAAGTTTCCCACCTTAAAGATTCAAGTCATGGCCTTTTAATTTATCCCAATTCTGTAATTGGTCTAAGCACTAGTTGCCAAATGACTCAAAACACTTGGAGCCCATATTGATCCTTGTAATTAAGCAGACAGCGCGGATTTCAATAAGGGGCGCCCCTAAGCCGCACGGTCCGACCAGGCGGCCGCGCGGTCCTAGCGCCCACCTCACCTCCCCTTCCCAGTGCGCCGGCGAAAAAACGCCGGCGCAGCTGCTGTAATTGAATGGGGACGCACGCGTCCCCATAATGCGGCTGGGCGGCATGCCGCCCCTATTTATTTGCCGTCCTAGGCCCGGGCCTATGCGGCCTTGCCGTAAATCCGGGCCTGTAAGCAGACTATTCTTACAATTTGATATAAATATTCATTCAGTTTCCATATTGAGGAAGTGTTCGTTGGCTGTTGCACATTTTGGAGAGATCTGTGTGTGAAGGCATTATGTGTTGCATTGTTGTCAATAACAATTGTGTTTATCTCAAGGGTGCGTAAATATGTGAAATGTTTTCCTTGCCTGTTATACTGGTGGGGCATGGGTAGAACAAAATGCTATGGCAATTTTGCCTTAAAAGTCTCCCTAAATATAATGTGATGAAAAAAATAATAAGCAAAAGTGTTATTAGAATATTGCTTTGAGATGCCCAACTATGAGCACAGTGTTAGGTATAATAAGTATAAAGGCTGGTTCTTTAGTTAAAGCAGCTACTAGCCCAAAGTGCGCCCGTCTTCATGGGAACCTGGACTCAAGTCATGTCTAAACCTTTCACCCCTCACTGCAGAAAAAAGAGCCATATAAAAATGTCCAAGGAAGCAAAATAAAGACAAGAGATCCACTATTGTCCTAGACACGAGCCATTTGCTTTAGGGTGGGCTCGTGTCTAGGACAATAGTGGATCTCTTGTCTTAATTTTGCTTCCTTGGACATTTTTAATAAGAAGTGGCCACACACAATTTCACCAACATCTTTTATAAAGACATATATGACCTGCATGTACTCCATGATATATGATGATACTCCATTCCGAGAATTCTGTGAAATGGATAATTTTGTTTACGCATATAGGCAGGCAGATTTCTGGGAAACCCTCCCTTCCTTAACCAATCACTTGATGTTATTTGCACTCAAAACCATTTGCTTACTACAGCATATAAACACATGAAAGTTGCATCCAAGACACTGTTTTATTATTACAGAGAAAAAGGAAATAATTTTTTAAAATGTGAATTATTAGGTTAAAATGGACTCTATGGGAGATGGTGTTCCCGTAATTCCTGTTTCCTCCCTATATCCTTAGATCGGCAAAGGCAATTAGTGGGTTTGAGAATATGTGGTCCTTGCAAGGTAGATAATTAGATTCCTAGTGTGCAACCTCCTCCCTTTGCCCTTTGTTGTCAGTATCTTCAAAGCAGCAGTCTATTATGAAGTGACATTAGACTACACATACCCATCTTGCTTCTAGTCAGAGGCTAAGAAATTCCTTGGTGTTTTGTTTATTACTGGGGCATTAATAAAGGCTCATCATAAAAACTAGAACAGCTTCAGTTACTCACCCACCTACCACCAATATTAAATCCTAGTGTTCACTATCAAGTACCTGCCAGCATACATCCTGGAAAGGGTTAATTCGCCTCCTCCTCAAACACACAAATCACCCTCCGCCCAGGCCCTGTGCACAAGAATGTATTGTGTAAATGTGAGGTTAGAGCCCATCACAAAAAACTCACCCACTTTCTATTCATTCCTGTGGGATTTTGAGAAGTAGATTTATCAAGTGGTGAACTCTAACTTAAGGTGGCCATACACGGGCCTATAAAAGCTGCTGACAGACCGTGTCGGCATCTTATTGGCCCGTGTATGCGGCCCCCCGACGGGCTTCCCCGATCGAGATCTGGCCGAAAGTCGGCCAGATCTCAATCGGATGGGACAAAAAATTGCGTCGGATAGCGGCCACATCTATTCGTTGATGCGGTTCAGCGATCCAACCGCCCATTACTATTCATTAGGATCTGATCGTTGGGTCCTAGGGCCCATGATCGGATCAGCCCGATATTGCCCACCTCAAGGTGGGCATATCGGGGAGAGATCCGCTCGTTTGGCGACTCCGTGTATGGCCACCTTTACACTCCAGACCACAGTTTGTCTGCCTGTGTATGGTGCCCTCCAATAGGCCTGCCCAACTGATATCTGGCAGAAAATTGGGCAGGATCGAGGATTGCATCTGCCTGTTGATGGAGTTCTTGATTGAATTGCTGCAATAGTGGCAATTATGATTCGATCCTTGGCCCAAGGGCCAAATGATATAAAACATGGATAGGGTTTACTTTGCAGAAAATATTGATTACTGTTGTTTTTACAGATACAGAAGCTGTTTGCAGTAATATAGCTTACTCAGATAAAGCCACTAGATGGCAGACTTTACTTAAAAAGAAGCAAAGTGTATAATAGCGATACTAGGCCCATAATATACCTGTAAGCTTTACCCCAGTACTCCCCACCTGCCCACATTTATTTTTGTAAGAATAATCTTAATCACTTTTTAAATTGTTTATGGACAGCTGCAAAAGAACGTAAACAATTTCTTAAATGCATTACAGAAATAAATGCTATATAGAAATAATACATTTAGAATGTTTCTTCAAATAAATATTTTGCTGTATGTTAAGAAGTGCCTTAAGTGGAAATATATACCTGCTTGCAACTTTGGGTGCTCACACCAGAAGTAAGACTTTTTAAGAACCTGCCCCTAGTCCCTCAAAATAAGAAATTTAACTTTAAATTAATTATAATGCTGCTGACTGTCAGGGGGCCTATTGGCTCCCAACTGGAGAAGTCCGGACCAAGGCGGAAGCTTACGTAAGTTCAGCGGTATCCAAAAGGGGTCAGGCAAAAACATAGTCAAATTCAGGCAACGGTTCAAAAGGCAGGCAGCAAGAATCAGAATCAGGGTCAAAGCAGAAGTCAGGAATCCAGGAAACAGCAATATAGGAATTTAGGGAACCCAGGAACACAAGTCAGGCATACCTATAATTGGGCATTGAACCCTTGACCCGGAAGTTCTTTTATTTCCAATTTGGCGCCAGGCGCGTGACGTCATTACGCCGGTGTCAAGGAGCTGTCGTCAACCCACGTGGGTCATGGGCACCGCAATCTTTGATGCGGCAGCGCCTGAGACGATAGCGCCATTGGGCACTCCTAACACTGACTTATTACGAGCTTTTTGGATACTAACTTGTTTTCTGCATATTCCCAGCTGTGTGGATGCTTAAATGGCACACCCACTTACTTTGGCATTTGTACCATCAAGTTGGTGGTGTCTGACAGTCTGCAAGCAGGATTTAAACATCTAATCTCGAATATTTTCAAATAAGACTTGAATTATGAACAACAAAAAATGGATCAAGACTTGTCCCTTTTAGAAAAAACTGTTTGTAGCCTGAGAGCTTCGTTTTCAAGATCATACTTAAATTGTGTATAATACCAGCGTCGGAATGGGAGAGGGGAGTCCAAGCCCACCAGGGCTGCCTCATCAAGGGCCAATACACACACAATTTTCCATTATCTTCATGAGCCCCCCACCTGCAAGTCTATCAGTTGGGGGATTTAGCTATTGTTTTAGCTGCAGATGTATCAATTTATATTATGGATTCTTTTGTATGGTAGAACTACCCAGTGATCATTTCTCATGTGTGCCTGGTTTGAATCCAATGAGCAAAACTCATCATATGTTTTTTCCACCAAACATGAGCTTCTGAGCCCTTCTCTCCACATTTTCTTAAACACATAGGGCTTTGGTTTGGTATTATAGAAACAGGACATTCCTTTATTTTATTCTGTGAATAACTTGGAGGTAAAATGGATGTAATACTAATATCTCTTTTTGCAAGGGAATTACTCTAAAGAGCTCATGGATATTTTTGGGGTCTGTTGGGGGCATTCACAAGGTTTTTGTGGATGGTTCAGTTCATAGTGCAGTTTGTATAGAAAGTTTGTTGATTATTAAATCTGTCCATGAGAGTCATTCCCTAGTGGCCTCATCCTCACATTCTTCTTATTTAACATTACGGACAGGTTCTCATTACTCCAGTACAAGTGGGAATTATCAGCTGCAGGGATTTTACTTCGGCCATTTCAGTTTATAATGAATTGGGTAATCCCTTTCCACAAAACTATTAATAAAAATATATTCTACATCTCAGACCTGAAAAAACACAGTTTTGCCATATAAAAAAAAAATCCAAGCATTTTTTGCATGTCAAAAAGTTGTTGCTGAAATGATATTGAAATAATGTTGAGTAAGATTGTATTGCTTAGTAAATCCATTACTACTGGACTACACTTGTTCACTAGTTTCAACTGTGATGATAGTATTTTTTCAGCAGTAAATAGACAGACCATAGCAACAAAAATGGATTCCCATGTTAAAGTTGAAGTATAATGCTTTATACCCAAGCCACCTGGTATTTTGTAATCCGAAAAGAAGCCCTTTTCTTAACAGTTTGCATATTTGAATTTTCTTATCTATTATTGGGCAGTGGCTCACAGGGTGATTCCCAATGTTTTGCGGTCAATAAGACAACAGAAATTTAAGGCACATGCCTGGTAACTGAAGGTGCTCAACATATTATAGAACTGCAAATTCTAGTTCCTGCTGAGTGAGATCTACAGCTTTGAAATTGCAAATGTAAATTCTGATGGTTACCTATCCACAACCAATCCACTTTAGCCCACCACAACAGTTATGCATTTTATTCTTACTTTTGGGTTTTTCTTTCCCTGTGATGGCTTCTTATGAATTTTCCTTAAACATAAGTAGATAGGTGGGCAAGGGAAGCTTGAAACTCAAAAACATTGAAGACCTCTATTAATATTAAACCAATGGTGCATAGAGCTATTATCTGGAATGCTTAGGGCAGAACTTGGGTTTTGCCACCAACATGGGTTGTTGAAGCTTAGTTACCATCAGGGTAATTATTCTAAAGATTCAGACTAATAACCTTTTTCGTAGAGTTTTCATGGGGGAGAAAGATATTTTCCTTGACGCACAAAACTCTGTGGCATTGTTATCTCCTCCCAGCTGAAAGGCAGCTGGCAAGTCATTAATATTGCAGTGCAATAAAGGTTTAAATTATGCATTTTTTTGTATTAGAATTTTGATTGACACAAAGGCATTTGAAATGAAGTCTTTTGGTTATCAAATTAGTGACGGCTGCAGTTATTAAGAAGTATGTTGTTAATCATTTATTTATCAAGTAGCTGTTCCATCTGGAGCTGCTTGACCCATTGCTCTGCAGTTGCCATCATGCATGCTGATTCTTAAACACATTTAAAAGCTTTTTGTTTAATTGTGTGCATTTTCTTGTAGAATACAGTAGAGATAATGAATACAGTGCTAAATTGATGAAAACATTATGGAGACACAATGATTACATGGAAGGCTGTAAAGTTACACAAGTGGTCCTGTCTCCTCCAGAATCCTAGTATTGTGTTTCTGCTATTAAAATATTTCGATTTTTTTTTTCAGCAGCTGCACAACAGCTCTTCTCCCTCTGACTGAGGTTTTTAGGAAACTCAAGCCTCACCCATACACTGTTTGATTGTTAATTAAATTGATATTCCTTATGTGCGGGCATACAGACATCTGCACAGCTCATTCTGAGCACAATGAGCAGCATATGGCCCCAAGCCACCTAATGGGCATCTCTGGTCTATAGCATATAGGGGGCTATGTAATAAAAGGCTCTAAGTTTGCCCAAGGGCAAAAACCCATAGTAACTAATGAACAGGTAAAATTTAACGGTCACCTGTTTAAAAGCAAACATCTTATTGGTTGCTATGGCTTACTGCTCCTGGGCAAATTTAGTGCCTTTTATTACATTTGGGGCAAAGAATGCTAAAGGGGTACTCAAACTCAGGGACGCTCCGCCAATGAGGCGAGCTGAGCAGCTCGCCTCAGGCGGCAGCGCCTGAAAGGATTCCAGGGGCGGCAAAAAGCCGATCCTGCACCCTTAAGAGCCGAATATCCGTTTTTTAAACCAGAAATTCGGCTGTACTATTGCGAGAGAGCGCAATTGCGCTCTCCGCAATAGTGTTTCTGCCTCCCCTCCCGACACGTAAGCTGGTGAGGGGGGGCGGCATTGCAGGAGCCTCAGGCGGCTCCTTAGTCAGAATTGGCACTGCTCAAACTAGAGTTCTGCGCGTGTCCATTTTTTGGAACCTGTACCCGTTCCGTACCCGCGACTTGCAATCTTGCAACCCGGACCAGCAAGCTGCATTCTTACCCGCTTGGACCCGCAACCCGACCCGCAAGTACCTTATCCGCAACCCGGACTCGCGACCCGCTGACCATCAAGAATCAGGAAGTGCTGTCATTGTAAACCGGAAATGACATCATCGGAAGCAGGCCTGATCAGAAAAAAAGGAAGTGCTGTCATTGTAAACCGGAAGTGGCCTCATCGGAAGTAGACATGATCAGAAAAAAGGAGTGAAAATTGCTATTGAGAAGACCCGCGGCCGACCCGCAAACCCGCAGATACCCGACCTGCTGCAGGACTCTAACTCAAACTGTAAAACCAAGGCACTTCCTTATTCGGCAATAATTTATTTCAAAATTCTGAATCAAAATGTCTTATTTGCTATAAATCCATAACTGCTAATTGTGTCCCAATATTGGTGGAAAGGTCCCAAATACGGGAGCAGGGAGTAGGTAGTGTTTTGGCAGATCTGAGAGGATCGTTGTGTACCCTTGGGTGTCAAGTTTTTATATATTTGGAATTTCTAAGCAAGGCTTTGGGAATGTACTACTGGCACCATAGTGTAAAAACAGCGAGAAATGATAGAGAGACAGTGAGCTAGTGCCAGTATCCCAGGAGGTAGTGGCTAATTAGTCAGCAGTAATTACCCATGGAAAATAAATAAATAAATACACACACTTTTCATTTCTTTCAAATGGAAACCCCTAATTCAGCTCAGAACAGGAAGCCTGCAGAAATAGCCAAAGCATTTATCTAACTATAGGTATTGATTTGCTGGGAAATACATCCCGTTTATGCATTGTGCGATTGTGCATGAATACGTTTCAATCATCTCTTCATCATCGCTTTTCAAAGACTCTAATGGCACAACAGCAAAATCAGCTAAGAGGGCCTTATTATTTTGCTTTTAACGCCTTACCTGCCGGCCTCGTTCATCCTGCCAGGCAGTAGCTAACACAGGATCGATGAAAGAAGAAACTCGAAACTTTACAATTTCTGGCACTGACCGGCAGGTACTTGACATTTGATCATTTAAAATTATATAATTTGTAGCAAATAAGAGGTTAAACTATTAGATTATCCTACGTGAATTTAAGGGTGAGTTAAAGGGTAACTGCACACATTTTTGTACAGTATAAATGATGTCGCTCTAAGCAATTTTCAAGGTGAAAAAAATAAATCTGCAAAGATATTTGTAAAAGTAATTACTACTGTCATTATTACTACTGTCATTCGTCCTTCAGCCAAGATGCTCATTTACATACATGCTTCTTAATCAGTTAAAATTTTCTGTATGGTTTCAAGAGTCAGAACCAGCAATACAGAGAACAGAAAGGGGAAACCACCTCTTTCATTAGCAGTTAAGTTATTCAAAAAAGTCTATAGACATTTTTTCAATTCATTTAAATTGTAAAGTTGCTTAGCGTTACATGTTCATGCAATATAAGGTTAGGGTGCAATTTCCCTCAACTCATTACTGTGACAAGGACAGTAGGGCAACTCCCAAAGGAGTAAACCAAAATATGCAGATAATCACTGGGGGCATTTAAGAGGTTAGTTATTAAAATCCGAACATTTCTCACTATTTTCTTAAAACAAACTCCAGTGAACATTTGCACTTTATCTATCAATAAATTTACTCGAAAAAATCTGGTGAGGGAAAAGATTTGATAAAATCATGAAAAAACACGGATCGTATGATTTTTCAGATTTGATGCCCGAAAACATGCATTATCTCCAGAAAACCACAAATGAATCGGATTATTGTACGAAACCAATCGGAGATCATATCTTCCAGTTGTAAACGTGACATCTGCCATTGACTTCTACATGACCGTGGCAGGTTTAAGTTTGAGTACTTTTTTATTCAAACTTTTAGCAGCATCTTGGTTTAATAAATAATGCAAATTCAAGTTTTCTTTTCTACAAAATTTTTTTTTTCCCTTTCTAACTCTGGCCACAAAAAAAATCAAACTTTAGTAAATAACCCCCTAAGTGTACCTTAGAAGCATTTTTTTGTATTTAAAACCTTATTACACATTGGCTAGTGACCTCTCACAATATTCAAGGAATTTTTTTTTTAACAGGCTATAAGAAAACCTAACCCCCCCGGTGAATGGGGCATTTTGTAGTCTCTGGGCAGCAAATAGTGGTGGACACGGAGTGGTGATAGGAGGCTTGAGGTCAGCTTCTCGCTACTTCACGTGCGATGGGTTACACTCTTGTTATTCACTATTATGTGAACCATGACAGGCGGAGGAGGTTGTTATGCCCACTGTTGTGCCGTGTGTTTAAGGAGTTGCCCCCATTAGGGAAAATGCTGTTTGCACCCCTGTTAGGGTGATCATGATCCCTTAACTCCGCTGTACTAATTTTCTGTAATGGGTTATAAACACAATGGGGGCCATTTATTAATACTAGGCAAATCAATGACAACCAATCAAATTGCTGCATTCATTGTTCTACTTGCAGCTGGCTTCAAAAAGCTAATCACTGATTGGTTGCTATAGGTCACTCCCATGGGCAAATGTGCCCAGTGTTGATAAATGAGCCCCAATGAATGGTGGCCAGTCTGCCAGTGAATCACGCTTTCATAGGCAAGGGGGAAACTGAGCCAGTAGAAGAAGTAAGAAAGCAAATGGGAAATAAGTATAATTTCAGCTCCAGATATTTTCATTACCCAAATCCTTAGGGAGAGTCAAAAATGATGTTGCAGTCATTCCTCGTGACAAAAGAACGCCTACAAACAAGTATAATTTGTATCAGTTTATTTTTACAGGATAAACACACTTAATTGTCTCATTATTAACCAAAGTAGCTAATAGTTACCGTTATGTTGAATGGGAGTGTTAAATCCTGTATCATTGCATGCTTACCCTCACAGATCAATGTGTGCTTCCTACTCAGATCCAAAAGGTTTCAAAGTCCCAATTTATGGCTTTTTGTTTTTTTGTTAAAGGGGTTGTTCACCTTCCAAATAATGTTTTTCATGTTTGTTTTCAGATTTCTCACCAGGAACATAAACTTTTTTTCAATTGCTTTCCATCTTTTATCTTTCATCATTTAATGATGGTGTCTCAGCCTGGCAGATCAGTGATCCAGAGGCAGATCCTGAACTGTTACAATTTGCTTCATTAGTTGATACATTTCTCAGCAGCGCCTGTGGAATATAAGCATGTATTACATAGATTTGTGTGCTTGGGTATTGATTTTGTGGTCATTTGTTTAATAATAAAAAGTAAAGATGTTTGCATATACAGTAAGCCAGTTTAAGTGAATTTTTTCATGCTTCCCAAATTGTTGTAGTCTAATTTTAAAGGAAAAGGAAAGGTTAAGGTTAAAACTAAGTAAGCTTTATCAGAAAGGTCACCAGTAAACCCTCAAAGTAATGCTGCTCTGAGTCCTTTGTCAAAAGAAACACCACATTTCTTTCCTTCTATTGTGTACACATGGGCTTCTGTATCTGACTTCCTGTCTTCAGCTTAAACCTCCTTGCCCTGAGCATGAGCATGCTCGGTTTTCTCCTCTCCCCCCCCCCTTCTCTGCTGTAATCTGAGCCCAGAGCTATAAGAGAGCAGAGAAAGACTAAGGCAGGAAGTGATGTCAAACCAAGCTAATACTGCAGCTGCTATCCTAAACAAACAGAGAGCTTCTAGAACCTTTTTACTCAGGTATGGTAAAACATTCTACAGAATAAATATAGCTTGCAGCTAATCTATTGGCAATAATAATGCCTCCTTAGGTTTCCTTCTCCTTTAAAGAACAGAAAGAAGGAAGGCAAAGCATCTTGCTGTGTGGGTTAGAATAGGAATCACTTTATAACCCCAAGCCCTTTTGTTCAGTTATCATATCTGAGCGTGCTGGCTCTAGGCCATGCCATGATGTTACCCCCACAACCCATTTGACCTTGTAGTTTATTAAACAAAGGAGCTCATGAGAGGCATACAATGGATTTGGCTCTTTACTTCCACTCTATGGCAAAGCTGCGTAGGGTCCTAAGTAGCGGTAGAAAGGGAATTGCCTTCAGCCGAGCAGTCTGTCTAGCTTAACAATGTTCCTTTATGCCTAATATTTTGTGGGATTTCTGTAAAATTGTGACTGTTTTTATTTCTCTTTTAATGTGTTTTATTTACTCTCATTAGCTTGTATTAAAACACAAGTATTCTGTCTACTGGATCTTGGCTTTGATCCTTTTATCTAAATATCCAGTCTTTAGAAAGTGAATAAATCCCATCCTACACCAGCTGATGAAAATGTACAACTCTATTGCTGTTTAATAATACTCATCACTACATGTATAGCATGCATTGTTCTAGATATTAACATTCTGAAAGCTGTATTGTATTTCGACTGTACTCCTACTCCAGTCCCAATGATATTTCTGTTTTAGTTAAAGTGATACTGACTCTAAACATTTTTTTAAAATATTAATGTACATTAAAAGTTGCCTATGAATCATGTTGATGGTTTTTCGCTGATAGTTCTGATTTTGTAAGCAATTGCTACTTGAAGTTCCTAAACTTGACTGTTTTGCCAACCTGACTGTCCCTTCTCAACATGTCAGTTAGAGTTTCTAATACTGCACAAATATGGCAGCCCCCTCATAGAGGAACACGCGGGGGGGCTAAGAAAGGTAACGTAAAAGCTTCGCACGAATACTTTTATGTCAAAATTATAAATAGCATTCAAAAACAATATTATGACAAATATATAAAAAAGGTTATTTTCTGGTGTCTGTATCTGTTTAATAATATGGGCCATTTATTCCACCCCTAAAATCTGTTGCCTTGTACATTGTTATTCCATTCTCTCTTTTATCCGACATGTCATAATCATATCATGTTACTTTAATGCTTCAGCACAGCCAAAATTAGAACAGGACTAATTCATTCCACCACTGTAACTAATACAGTACATTTTCATGTCATTTAATGCCTTTAATGTTAGAATCCTTCTTATTCAATATAAAATGTCTCCAGTCACAAAAAGCTTTCCCATAATACTCATAACTTGTGTATCATATTATATTTATTTCAAACTTGAATTCTGAGATTGAAGTACCGGTATCAGGTTTAATATATTTTAATATAAAAATATCCCTTTCATTTTACATCAACTGCCCTATTGAATTAAATGCGACTTCTTTACTAGGGTGCAAGCACCTTGCAGGAGATATTCAGCCCTTTATATCTCTGCAATTTAATTAGATGTTTATATTATTTCTTAATCAAAAATACATAGCAAGCCTTTGTATCTGAGTTCACATAGGGGTGTGCTGATTCTTTATTGTTGGCATCGGGCCAATGCCTGAATCTTTCAGGAAGAATTTTCGACCAAATCCAAGCACTCATTTGCATATGCAAGTTAGGGAACATAAGGGGAAAAAAGGTCCACGAGTGACAGCCCACAGAAAAAAAATTGATTTGGCTGAATCCAAGATTAGGTGCATCCCTACTAATATGCATATTCTTGTAATACAATTCTATTCTATTTTACTGGTACCTAGAGTCACACAGGTGAGACTTGTATTGCTTTACTATTCATCTGCTAGGAGGATTTTGGCATGTTTTGTCTCAGCTTGAAGTTGTAGAAATCTTGTTCTAAAGGCTTACTATATGTCCCTTGATTATTTGTCAAGGCAACAAACCAACGTAAGAGATTAAATCACTGAAACCATATTGATCTCATCAATTTAATGAGCCAGCTGTTGTCATGCCATCTGGTGTAATGCCTTATTCACAGTGAACCAATTAGAGTAATAGTGGTACTTGGGTCAGTTGTTGAATGGTAAGATATTGGGTGATTTGGTTATCTACACATCTCAGCTGCAGCTGTGACTTCTCTCACGTCTTCTGAAGCCCCAACCACCTGCTGAGAAGGCATTTTGGACAACCTGTTGGATAACACAATGTTCTGTCAAAGCTAATGCCCTTAGATGTTTCAAAAGTAAGGATAAAATCAGGCAAAAGACTGCATGAGATTTGAGTCTGACCTCCTACAGAAGATGTTACATTCCAACCTCCTCTGACTCCTCCTGTCACCGTGTTATGAATTCCAAAAGTGTCATGCATGTGTTGAAGGCACATCAATTGTGGGTCTATGCCTAATGTTTTGAGCAGAAGCAAGATCATTTTGTCAATCCCTGCCTTTTTGTACATAGTACTTCCATATTCTCTATTTACCCTGCATTTTTGTGATACTAGTAGAGTACAATATTTAGCTACATTCTTTACTTTCTATATATACATGTAGGTAGAAGAGGAATGGATATATGGAGTTTGGTTGTGATGCAATGTATGGCTAACATTTTCTCAACACCCCCGTTAAATGATGGAATTCATAATTTAATCCCACCCATATTTGAAACAGGGGTTTGATTAAGCGCACAGCAAACCATCAAACATTAACCATAGAATGGGTCTATCTGAAGAACTGAATGACTATCAACCTAGAGCCATAACAGGATTCCTTCTTTCAAAAAAATCAGTTCATTGCTGTGCCTTCTCTCTGTAAACCATAAGTGAAGTTATACGAAGAGGAAGATTATCAGTGCAGAACTGAAGCTACTAACACATTCGCAAACCGAGACTGCTGTGTATCAAGCTGTCTCTGAAAGCTGTTTAGCACTAGAAATATTAATCAGGAGTTTAACTGAATGGGTTTCGATGGGTGTACAGCTGTGCACAAGTCTAACATAACAAAGCACAATGCCTAGTGGTGTAAAGGTCCTCACCTTTGATTCCTGGAATGATATCCCATCATTCACCACCTGAATGTGGTGACGGAGGAGGAGCAATGACCATGGGCTGTTGTTTCCATAATTTATGTTGGGGCCTCTGTTTCCATTGAAGGCATAATTTAACATTACAGCCTAACATTTCATTTCTAACCGTTTGGTGCTTCCTACTTTGTGGAAATCATTTTGGCCACCTGACATAAGGGTTCATATAGTAGTGGTTTGCTGAGGTAAAGAAGAACTTAAAGGGATACTGTCATGGGAAAACATGTTTTTTTCAAAACGCATCAGTTAATAGTGCTGCTCCAGCAGAATTCTGCACTGAAATCCATTTCTCAAAAGAGCAAACAGATTTTTTTATATTCAATTTTGAAATCTGACATGGGGCTAGACATATTGTCAATTTTCCAGCTGCCTCCAGTCATGTGACGTGTGCTCCGATAAACTTCAATCACTCTTTACTGCAGTACTGCAAGTTGGAGTGATATCACCCCCCCCCCCAGCAGCCTAACAACAAAAGAATGGGAAGGTAACGAGATAACATCTCCCTAACACAAGATAACAGCTCCCTGGAAGATCTAAGGACAGCACTAAATAGTAAAAGCCAAGTCCCACTGAGACTCCTTCAGTTACATTAAGTAGGAGAAATAACAGCCTGCCAGAAAGTAATTCCATCCTAAAGTGCAGGCACAAGTCACATGACTGGGGCAGCTGGGAAACTGACAAAATGTCTAGCCCCATGTCAGATTTCAAAATTGAATATAAAAAAAACTGTTTGCTCTTCTGAGAAATGGATTTCAGTGCAAAATTCTGCAGCAGCACTATTAACTGATGAGTTTTGGAAAAAACATGTTTTTCCATGACAGTATCCCTTTAAAATACAACTAAACCATAAAAATAAATATGACTGGAAATGCCATATTTTATATACTGACCTTATTTAACCAGCCCAAAAGTTCAGCATATCTATAGTAGTAATGATCCAGGCCTTCAAAGTTGTCACAGGGGATTCCCATCTTGGATTTTGTTAGGAAGTGCACATTGAGCAGCTGTTGAAAAACGAAGCTTAGGGGTTGTCGCAAATCGGCAAGCAGGAAATTAAGTTTGTCTGTCATATAATGGTGATACAGGGCTAATTGTTAAATTCTGATGTTAATTGTGCTAGTTTCTGAGATGGCATGTACCAATAATCTTCATTAATTACTATTCAGCCTTATATTGTGACATTTCTATTATATATTCATATACCTCCCAACATTTGAAAATTGTAAAGAGGGACAAAAATATCAGGCGCACTACTGCATGTTGAAATATTTTGGCCATGCCCATTTTATTGCCACATTCCCTAATTACCATGTCCTTTTTACAAAATTTGGCAGGTTATGAAAGTATGAACACATTTCTGGGAGTTTAGTGTTATAACAGTTTTTATGAGTTTTTTGTGTTACAACAGTTTTTATAATGAAGCTGAAATTGCCCTTTAAGCTGTGAGTCTCAGCTCTCCCTATCTTAAATAGTTACATTTGCATCTTTGCTTAGCTTAGACTGTTACAATAGTATCCAAGTGCAGCTGCTGAGTGTTCTGAGCTCTCTGCCAAAAAGCCTCTTATTTTAATTAATTTTCAGAAACTATGGGGCAGATTTACTAAGGGTCGAATTTCGAAGTTAAAAAAACTTCAAAATTCGACCCTCCGTGAATTGAAATCCCTCGACTTCGAATATCGAATAGAAATCGTTCAATGGAACTATTAAATCGTTCGAATCTAACGATTCGAATGATTTTTAGTGATCGATCGAAAGATTTTTATTCAACCAAAAAAAACTTAGAAAAGTGCTCTGGAAGGTCCCCCTAGGCTAACATTGCACTTCGATAGCTTTAATTTGACAGTACTTTGATTATTGAATAGTCGTACGATTTTTACTTCGAATCGAAGTCGAATATAGCCTATTCGATGGTCGAAGTACCCAAAAATGTACTTTGAAATTCGAACCATCACTCGAGCTTAGTAAATTTGTCCCTATGTGTCAGCAAGAGACGCTTTGAACTTTTCAGTAACAAACCCAAGACTGCAGGCTGAGCTGTCAACAGTTCATTTTGCTTGACTAACATGATATAATAGGATTTGGAATAATTTCTTTGGGTGACAGATCCCCTTTAATCTGCATTAAAAGTTACCTATAGGTCATTTTGAAATGTTTTTGCAGATAGTTCTGCTTTTGTAAGTAATTGTTACTTGAAGTTCCTTAATCTGACTGTTTTGCCAACCTGACTGTCCCTTCTTAACATGTCAGAGTTCCTAATGCTAACGGACTCCTGCGGCACAAATATGGCAGCCCCCTCATAGAGGAACAGGGTAGTAAGAAAGGTAATGTAAAAGCATCAGGCAAATACTTTTATGGCAAAACTATAAATAGCAGTCAAAGACAATGTTATGATAGATAATAAAAAGGTTATTTTCTGATGTCACTATCTCTTTAAGCTTTAGTTCTCCTGTAACTAGACTGCACAGTAGTGATGTGTCCGGGTCGAGCTCTTCATCCAGCTCTACTCGCCCGCCACCTTACACTGCCGACTTTTGGTTTTATAGCCGCACGCACGTGAGCTGGCCATTTATAGTGCCATGCATTAATTCCAAAGGTAGATAAACACAAAAATTGAGGTGTTTCTTAACTACTGCTGCTTTGGTGAACAGATTTATTTTATTTATTTATTTTTGGAGCCTTCAAGGGGTAGGCTGCTTTACTGCTCACACTCACTTTTATTACTTGTACTGTTCCCAAGTGTTTTCACAGACCATACAATATCTCGAAATAAGCACCATGTGGAAAAAAAGAAGAAAACACAAACTGAGGCACAGAAAGGTGTATAGCTGTGAAACAAAGTTTGATACTGGATTCTGATTTACTTGTTGTTGGTCATCAGTGGGCTGATCTAAGGAAATGCACAAAGTTTGCCGTTTGGTTTGCTGACCTATTGCAACCAATCAGAAAATGTTATTTACTGTTCTCCACCATAAGGGTTAATAAAGGATAAGATACTGGACTTCATAGCAAATCATAATACTATGAGTTTGTGCCAGCATGGTTTTATGCGTAATAGATCTTGCAAGACTAACTTAATTTCTTTTTATGAGCATGTAAGTAGAGACCTCGATTCTGGGATGGCAGTGGATGTGATTTACTTAGACTTTGCTAAAGCATTTGATACAGTGCCACACAAAAGGTTACTGGTTAAATTAAGGAATGTTGGCCTGGAACATAGTATTTGTACCTGTATACAGAACTGGCTAAAAGATAGACTACAAAGAGTGGTGGTAAATGGAACATTTTGTAATTGGACCAGTGTTGTTAGTGGAGTACCGCAGGGCTCTGTACTAGGTCCCTTGTTTTTTCTGTTTATTAATGACCTGGAGGTGGCCATTGAAAGTACTGTTTCTATTTTTGCAGATGATATTAAATTGTGCAGAACTATAGGTTCCATGCAGGATGCTGCCACTTTGCAAAGTGATTTGTCTAAGTTGGAAAACTGGGCAGCAAACTGGAAAATGATGTTCAATGTTGATAAATGCAAGGTTATGCACTTTGGCAAAAATAATATAAATACAAGTTATACACTAAATGGCAGTGTGTTGGGAGTTTCCTTAAATGAGAAGGATCTAGGGGTCTTTGTAGATAACACGTTGTCTAATTCTGGGCAGTGTCATTCTGTGGCTACTAAAGCAAATAACGTTCTGTCTTGCATAAAAAAGGGCATTAACTCAAGGGATGAAAACATAATTATGCCTCTTTATAGGTTCCTGGTGAGGCCTCATCTGGAGTATGCAGTGCAGTTTTGGACTCCAGTCCTTAAGAGGGATATAAATGAGCTGGAGAGAGTGCAGAGACTAAGTGCAACTAAATTGGTTAGAGGGACGGAAGACTTAAATTATGAGGGTAGACTGTCATGGTTGGGGTTGTTTTCTCTGGAAAAAAAGATGCTTGCGAGGGGACATGATTACACTTTACAAGTACATTAGAGGACATTATAGACAAATAACAGGGGACCTTTTTACCCATAAAGTGGATCACCGTACCAGAGGCCCCCCCTTTAGACTAGAAGAAAAGAACTTTCATTTGAAGCAACGTAGGGGGTTCTTCACAGTCAGGACAGTGAGGTTGTGGAATGCACTGCCGGGTGATGTTGTGATGCTGATTCAGTTAATGACTATAAGAATGGCTTGGATGATTTTTTGGACAGACATAATATCAAAGGCTATTGTGATACTAAGCTCTATAGTTAGTATAGGTATGGGTATATAGAATTTAATTAAAAGTAGAGAGGGGTGTATGTATGGATGCTGGGTTTTCATTTGGAGGGGTTGAACTTGATGGACTTTGTCTTTTTTCAACCCAATTTAACTATGTAACTATGTAACTATAAGGAAGGTACACGCAGGATGGGCATTAAGGGCCTGGAGTTCCACACAATGGTTGTGCTTTTAGTAGACAGTGTTGTGTCAATCAGAGGCATGCGCATAGGTGCTCCTTTGACTATTAATTGCAACCCGGTTTAGAGTTTATCGACCTGGCATAAACTGCCAAAAAGTCTTTGGGATCTTTTACATAAAATCACAGTCTGTCACGTGGTCCCTAATGCATTTTGTTAGTAAGAGCTGTATAGTCCCTTTCAGCCATGTCCTCAAATGCCTCTTAAGCACAGTGACAGCTGAGGAATTAGTAGATATTCTATCAGCCCAGTATATATTTTGTTGAGAGTCCCACAGATTTAGTGGATTGCAGATAAAGCACTTTTACTGATGCCACTGTTTTTTTAACTGTGTAAGTGGTCTTTATAGGGGATATACTTCTAGGCAGTGTATCTGAAATTATTATTTATTTAAATACACTGCAGACAGTTTTGTAAAATAGGTTGCAGAAACTTTGTTTAAAATTATGATTTTAAAAAAAAAAATCTAATGTGTAAGGGTACCAAAATAATACTTTTTCATTGGCAGATACCAATGGGCATCATCTGAAAAAAATCAGAATCGAAATATCTGTATATAAATGGTTCATAGTACACGTATGGGCTCCGTTAGCTGGAAACCTGTTATCCAAAAATTGCAGAAATGCCAATTTTAATCAAGTAATTCAGGTTTTTCATTGTAATGATAAAACGGTAGCTTGCACTTGATCTTGAAGTTATAAGGCAAATCAAATATTTTAAGTATACTATGGGGGTTATTTACTAAGCTCCGAATACCCGAAATTCCCCAAAATCCGAAAAATGTGTGTGTTTTTTTTTATAAATTTTTTTTAAAAAAAATCACAAATTTTTCAGAATTTATTAAACCCCAAGGGCTAAAACGCCTCAATAAAACCATGGTATCTCAAACCTGTCAGGGTTGCATAAAAGTCAATGGGAAGAGTCCCATTGATTTTTGGTTGTGTCGGAGGTTTCAGGGAATTTTACTATGTTTTCGGAGCTTTCAGAGGAAAACTCTGAAAAATTCTGAGTTTTCAGGGAAAATTCACGAAAAAAACTTGAAATTCTGAGCTTTCCCTGCAAAGGTAATTTTCGGGAAAATGTAATAAATAAACGTGGACAACCCGAGCGGGTTAGATCGGAGTTTGTAGCAGCCGATATTGAGATAAATTCGGACCTCGACGAATAACCCCCTATATGTATTACTAAGGGGATTTATTAAGGGTCGAATTTTAGATTTTTTTTTTTTTTTATGGTCATAGCTCTCAAATTCAAATTGTGAATTATCCAAACTGGATTAAAGTTTTAATTTGAATTTTAAGATTTATCACACTCTGGCCCTTAAAAAAACTGGACTTCATCTATTCACCTGGCTAGTTCATGCATAAATCAATGGGAGAGGTCCAGGTACCAATTTGGACATGTTAGTAGCCTTCCTGTCAGAGTTTTGTTTTTTCAGAGAAAAAAAACCCCAATCGAATTTCGCATAAATTCTAAATTAATTTTTATGAATTCGAAATTTGACCTTTAATAAATGCGCCTCCAAATGTATACTAAAGGTGTGGAGATCCAAATTACAGAAAGTCCCATTATCCGGAGGTATCACTGAATACTAATGTTGTATGTGGAAACATAATTAAAGGGAAAAATGCCTGTGTCGATTTATAATTTTTTGTTTAATTTTTAAATTTATATATATTTCAATTTCTAATGGAGGGGGTATATATATATATATATATATATATATATATATATATATATATATATATATATATATATATATATATATATATATATAAAATATATTTGCTTGTGAGATACTGTTTAGTTCTGGGCTCTTTTCCCAGCTGCCCAAAACAGGCACAGCATCGAATCAAGAATGAAAGACGTGATAGTCCATTCCCCTTTAGTTATTAATGAATTACTGGATGTATTCAGTTCACTGGAGACCTCATTGACTTAAGGAGGCTTGTGAATCGCTGGGAGTCAGTAGAGGTGCAGTGCTGCTCAGAGGTTGGCTTACCAGTCCAAGGAGGAGTAGAACTCAGACAAGCTGCATACAAGAAAGCAAAAGGATGGGCATACGTTCAGACTTCTGTCAGTGCCTTTCAGGGGAGTTGGTGTTTGAGGTTTGTTGGTTTCTATGATCTACATCTGATTTCCAGACAACTTCATCCATGGAAAATGTATTTCACTGCATAGATTTTTGCTTGGATCTATTCTTCCAACATGAATTAAACTGCTATCCGAAAAGCGAAAAGTTGAATTTAAACATGGTAATATAAAGTATTTTACTACTTCCAACACTATCCAACACAGCCTTTTCTTCCGACTGCCCTATGAATAAGAACTTGGACATGTCTGTATGATAACCAACTGCTGGGAAGGAACAAGAATTCTGGGGGACAGGGAAGGCAGCTACGGGAACACGGCACGCAGAGAATCCTACAAACCTAGAGGAGAATAACTTTGAAGAGCCATGCAGGTTTCCTTTGTATGTTCAGAGCACAGTCTGAAAACTCGGAGTGCAGAAGATAGGCTAAATCGTCAAAATGTGGGTAGTCCAAGCCTTGGCACGCGTACAAAATTCCGAACTGTGGCTATGGTCGCCCGGAGCCTAGGACAGCTGTCAGTGCAAAATGTTCCAACCCCAATCGATTCCAACTTGCGGCATCCAGGAATGAAATATAGGTATGGAGACAAAAAAGTAGGTCTGTATGTATGCTAACTGCTGTATTTATGGGGATTGGTGCTGCAGGATTATAATACAGAAATGATTACTTTTAGTCCGCTGCAGCTGCTGTATCCTTACAGTCTGCATGTTTGTGCTTTAAATAGAAACTATACATACACTGCTAACCACACGACACAAAGTGAAGTTAGCCTGAATCTTCAGCTTATAATTGTTTTGGTTTTCAATATTGGGCTTGCATGTTTATAATGTCTTTTACATATTATATCAAGTGAAAGAGGGACATTGAACTATTACATGCATTATTTATCATGGACCTGCTTGTAAACATCATACTCTGCACATGTAGGTAATAGTCACCAAGTAGGCTAATGTTACACATTCTAAAGCAGAGAAAGGTTTGAATGAAGAAAGAGTATTTCCTTATTGTAACACTGAGGTATAACGTTAGTAAGTTTTGTGTAACTACCCCCTGGAAGGCCACAATGCTGCAGGTCCCTTGCACTTAGTAACCTGTAGTCCCAACAGAGCAGTGCTTGTGAACCTATACAGTGGGTTATGATCACAGATTCCAATTTGGTTTTCTGTGCTTTCCAAATTGTACAGGGACAGCATGAAGTTGTGTACTTAGATGCCTATTAACCGAGCAGTGTTCTGCAGAACTCTAGCAATTTTGCTGCAGAACATCATGTAGGTCACAAATATTATTAATTACTAACATGTATTTATAGAGTGCCAATATATTGCGCAGCGCTGATATGTCTTAAATATTTGTCTGTGCAACAGAAAGTGAACTTGTCCCTAATATGGCCTTGCATGAGAGTTCAAATTCCCTGGGTAGTTATAGTTTGGAGTTCTGAAATATATGAGGAACGATACCTTCATCTCTTGACTTATAAAAGTAATTACAGGTATTGGACCTGTTATCCAGAATTCTCTGGACCTGGGGTTTTCCGGATAATGGATCTTTCTATAATTTGGATCTTCATACCTTAAGTCTACTAGAAAATCATGTAAACATTAAATGAACCCAATAGGCCGGTTTGTGTCCAATAAGGATTAATTATATCTTAGTTGGGATCAAGTACAAGTCTATGCGAGACAGCATTTCTATAATTCGGCGCTTTCTAGAAACCGGGCGTCCATATAACGGATCCCATCCCTGTATATTTAAAGTAGTACTACTAAAATGCCCTGAAATATTAAAAAGTATATTTAGCATGGTAGAGACTGTAATAATATTTAATTAGGTTTGGTGTTTGTGCTCCTCCATATTTTGATTTATTTGCCATTATATTTCTGTGCCCATCCCCAGTCCAATTCTTTCCATGCTAGTTACAGTTACCAACCGTAGCATCTATAGATTTAATTATAATTTTTAGCAACTATTTTACATCAACATAAACTTTAATTTTAACCTGTAAATTTTCTCTTTAAAGCTTAAAGCTTTTCTAATGGTTACATTGTGGTATTCACATTCTAAGTAGCTGCAAACACATTTTACATTATGTCACCCATTGATAAACATGGGTTGAATCTACCATTTCCCATTGGGGTAGCGGAACCTCCTGGCTTTTAACCTTTTAAGCTGTAGTAGTATGGAAGTATATTCTGCACTTACCATCTACATCAATGATCCCCAACCAGTAGCTTGTGAGCAACATGTTGCTCTCAACCCCTTGGATGTTGCTCCCAGTGGCCTCAAAGCAGGAGCTTATGTTTGAATTCCAGGCTTGGAGGCAAGATTAGGTTGCTTAAAAACCAGATGTACTGCCAACCAGAGTATCTTGTAGGCTGTCAGTCCACATAGGGGCTACCAATAGCCAATCACAGCCCTTATTTGGCACTACCCAGGAATATTGTAATGCTTGTGTTTCTCCCCAACTCTTTTTACATCTGAATGTTGCTCATGGGTGAAAAAGGTTGGGGACCCCTGATCTACAGAATAACTGCAAAATGCAATTACCGTCACACATAGTGTAAAATGCATTTGCACTTTTGTCTTTCCACTTTTCTGTTTCCCAGACTGGCCTGATTGTTGCTCAGTCCCAGGCATATTCTTCATGGAATTAATGTTTTCAGGCAATTACCTTTAAATAGAATAAATGATTGTGGCATGTCAGAATCTGAGTGCACATAAAAATAAAAAGCCTTGGAGGCGGAGGATCATCTAATGCTCTGTTATCCCATTCAGAATGTGGCAGCTTTGCAGAGAAAGGGGATTGGATGGCATTATCTCATGATTAATTTTAATTCCTACGTACCGGTAGACATAACAAGCAGCATCTGCTGTTGTACAAACGTAGGTACAAATGTGTTCTTTTTACTCAAACATTACTAAATGCCGGTACATGTGTTTTTTTTTTATTTACAAGTTTCAATTTGTTTTGATTCTCTTGTTTGTTCTCACCAGTTCAAATATTGTCCCAAAGGAGATACAGAAGCCACTTTGACTTTTTTCACACTTAAAATTAAAATTGGAATATGTTGTTGTTTTAAGGGTTTACACTTACATAGCTCAGCATGCAAAGCCAATTTATGTAGCCAGGCACAGTGTGTGTTCCAATAAACCACCTTCCTATCTTGTACGATCATTGGCTTAGAGTCTATGTACACTTTTTACTTCATGTCAAATCTGCTGCTCACTCCTAAATAGATGCAAAGACCCCGGTGATTACATAGTAGTTACATAGTTACATAGTTAAATTGGGTTGAAAAAAGACAAAGTCCATCAAGTTCAACCCCTCCAAATGAAAACCCAGCATCCATACATACACCCCTCTACTTTTAATTAAATTCTATATACCCATACTAACTATAGAGCTTAGTATCACAATAGCCTTTGATATTATGTCTGTCCAAAAAATCATCCAAGCCATTCTTAAAGGCATTAACTGAATCAGCCATCACAACATCACCCGGCAGTGCATTCCACAACCTCACTGTCCTGACTGTGAAGAACCCCCTACGTTGCTTCAAATGAAAGTTCTTTTCTTCTAGTCTAAACGGGTGGCCTCTGGTACGGTGATCCACTTTATGGGTAAAAAGGTCCCCTGCCATTTGTCTATAATGTCCTCTAATGTACTTGTAAAGTGTAATCATGTCCCCTCGCAAGCGCCTTTTTTCCAGAGAAAACAACCCCAACCTTGACAGTCTACCCTCATAATTTAAGTCTTCCGTCCCTCTAACCAATTTAGTTGCACGTCTCTGCACTCTCTCCAGCTCATTTATATCCCTCTTAAGGACTGGATTCCAAAACTGCACTGCATACTCCAGATGAGGCCTTACCAGGGACCTATAAAGAGGCATAATTATGTTTTCATCCCTTGAGTTAATGCCCTTTTTTATGCAAGACAGAACTTTATTTGCTTTAGTAGCCACAGAATGACACTGCCCAGAATTAGACAACGTGTTATCTACAAAGACCCCTAGATCCTTCTCATTTAAGGAAACTCCCAATACACTGCCATTTAGTGTATAACTTGCATTTATATTATTTTTGCCAAAGTGCATAACCTTGCATTTATCAACATTGAACCTCATTTTCCAGTTTTCTGCCCAGTTTTCCAGTTTAGACAAATCACTCTGCAAAGTGGCAGCATCCTGCATGGAACCTATAGTTCTGCACAATTTAGTATCATCTGCAAAAATAGAAACAGTACTTTCAATGCCCACCTCCAGGTCATTAATAAACAAGTTGAAAAGCAAGGGACCTAGTACAGAGCCCTGCGGTACTCCACTAACAACATTGGTCCAATTAGAAAATGTTCCATTTACCACCACTCTTTGTAGTCTATCTTTTAGCCAGTTCTCTATCCAAGTACAAATACTATGTTCCAGGCCAACATTCCTTAATTTAACCAGTAACCTTTTGTGTGGCACTGTATCAAATGCTTTAGCAAAATCTAAGTAAATCACATCCACTGCCATCCCAGAATCGAGGTGTCTACTTACATTCTCATAAAAAGAAATTAAGTTAGTCTGGCAAGATCTATTACGCATAAAACCATGCTGGCACAAACTCATAGTATTATGATTTGCTATGAAGTCCAGTATCTTATCCTTTATTAACCCTTCGAAAAGCTTTCCTACCACTGACGTCAGACTAACTGGCCTATAGTTTTGAGGCTGAGAACGGGATCCTTTTTTGAATAGAGGCACCACATTAGCAATTCGCCAGTCTCTCGGCACTATGCCAGATCTCAATGAATCCTGAAAAATTAAGTAAAGAGGTTTGGCAATCACAGAGCTAAGCTCGCTAATTACCCTGGGATGAATACCATCTGGCCCTGGACCTTTGTTAATCTTAACATGTTCTAGTCTCTTTTGAATTTCATCATGTGTGAACCATGCATCATTAGTTGTATTACTAGAATTGGGACTGTTAAGAAGGAAACCTTCACTTACTGATTCCTCATTTGTGTAGACAGATGAAAAATATGAATTCAGAATCTGCGCTTTTAATTTGTTTTCATCAACCAGCTGACCCCCCTCTGATAGTAAGGGACCCACCCCTTCCTGCTTCATTTTTTTACTATTAACATATTTAAAAAATAATTTTGGATTTTTTTTACTGCTTACTGCAATATCCTTTTCTATAGCAATTTTAGCTTGCCTTATAGCTTCTTTGCATGATTTATTGGCCTCCTTGTACCTTATAAATGATTCGGCTGTACCAGCTAACTTGAAAGTTTTAAAAGCACGTCTTTTCTTACCCACCTCAACACCAACGCTTCTATTGAACCAAAAAGGTTTTGCTTTGCAACAACGTTCCTTGCTTACAAGTGGAATATACTGACAAGTATATTTATTAAGCAGCATTTTAAAGACTTCCCATTTTTGTTCTGTGTTTAACCCTGTGAAAAGCATTTCCCACTTAATATGTTGCAGAGATGCCCTATACTGTCAAAGTTTGCACGTCTGAAATTTAGTGTTTTAGTTACTCCCTTATAGAATTGCTTCTGCAACAGAATCTCAAAGGAGACCATGTTATGATCACTATTCCCTAAATGCTCACCCACACAAATGTTAGAGATGAGTTCAGTATTGTTAGTTATTACAAGGTCCAAAAGAGAGTTATTCCTAGTAGGTTCTTGAACGAGCTGGAATAAAAAGTTGTCATTCAGCATATTTACAAACCTACTAGCTTTTTCTGTCTTAGCAACCCCATTACCCCAGTCAATGTCTGGATAATTGAAGTCACCCATAGCAACAACTTGACCCAGCTGTGAAGCCGCTTGTATCTGCAAGAGTAGCTCGGCTTCATACTCGACACTTATACGAGGTGGTTTATAGCATACACCAATGATAATTCTTTTTGATACCTTTTGCCCAGTCGAAATCTCTACCCAGAGTGATTCTACACCCTCACCAGTGCCAGCTATTTTTATTTCTTTAGCGCATGGCTTTAATTCAGGCTTTACATACAAACACACTCCTCCACCCTTTTTAATCCCTCTATCCCTCCTAAAAAGGGTGTAACCATTTAAATTCACAATCCAGTCACATGTTTCATCCCACCAGGTCTCAGTGATACCAATTATATCATAATTTTTAGAGCATGCAATTAATTCTAGGTCTCCCATTTTACCTGACAAACTCCGTGCATTTGCCAGCATACAGCGGAGGTTTTTACTTTTGGAAACGTCCAACAAATCTGCCACCCTGGCTGTTCCTTTTACCCTACACGGATATGTGGGATAACCCAGTACTTCAAATTGTAGTTTGTGAATTAAGCCACAGAGAACAGTTATCATCGTATTTCTGTTAATGAATATGTTCAGTCTTGAAAGCTACAGCCTACAGATTGCTTTAACTGTATGTTATATAGTACTTGAATTAGGTCACTGATGACTGGTAAGTGTCAGACCCTTTAAAAATGGCAGTATCTTTGGGTACGGTGCTAACATATAGTTCTAAGGGGTAGGGCAGTGATCCCCAACCTTTTGAACCCTTGAGCAACATTCAGAAGAAAAAGGAGTTCGGGAGCAACACTAGCATGAAATATGTTCTTGGGGTGCCAAATAAGTGCTGTGATTGGCCATTTGGTAGCCCCTATGTGGATTGTCAACCTATGAGGCTATGTTTGGCAGTGCACCTGGTTTTTATACAACCAAAACTTGCTTCCAAGCCTGCAATTCAAAAATAAGCTCCTGCTTTGAGGCCACTGGGAGCAACATCCAAGGGGTTGAAGAGCAACATCTTGCTCACGAGCTACTGGTTGGGGATCACTGGGGTAGGGTGATTACATATAGTTATAATTTATGGACGGGTCAGATGATTAAAGGAGCAATAAACCTTAAATTTCCTTATAATGTAAATACTGATTATTTTTTTTTGCGTTTAAAAAAATATATATATTTACCATAGATTCTTCTGCATCTCTCTGGCTTGGAATTTTAAACAGCTAATGATGCTAGGGCCTCAATTCCCTTAGAAACCAGGCAGCATTTTGTAAGTCAGAATGGAACATGAAAAGTTGAGAGTTTTAAATAAAATGATTAAAAAAAAAGAATAAAATTAAAGCCCCACAGTCTGTTTTGTGGTTGGTGGGATCATTGATCCTGTAAACCAGATTTTTCCAAGCAATAAAAAAAATCCGGGCGCATCTTCAGCTCACAGAGCCATCTGCATCTCCAGTTATTGCCAGTGAAAATTAATAGTTCTTTGCGTTCTTCCATTCCACCATCTTTGGTCAGCAAAGTTGTGTTCTATGCCACTTGACGAGAGGCTTAGGTGACCTTTATTTTCTGCTCCTGCACCATACTGAGAGTAGTGATTGGCATGTGCGGGTGAAGCCATTGGTTGTTCAGCGCATGCATTGGTTGCAGAAAGGAGCTTGTACAGGCGCAGACGTTACCCAGCTGGAATACAGTAACATTTATTGGGAGACTACCTGCAAACAGTGAATACAGGTGTATAAATTAAGCTATTTTCATTGTAATAAATTGAAAAACAAGAAGTGAAGGCTATCTTTGTTGTGTGATGGTCGGACTGGGTCAGCAGGGTACAGGGTAAAAACCCAGTGGGCCCCAGTGCTTCATGGGCCCACCGACCCAGACCTGCACTCTCCATGGGCCCTAATTTAGCCCCCCAGCTCTTATCGTGCCCACAACTGCCGCAAAGGTACGAGTGGGAGCTGGGGGGGGTCGTGGCTAGGATGTGGGCCTCTAGCGTGGTGGTGACAGGTAGGGGGCCAGAGGAGGGGGGCCTGTGGCGGAAGTGCCGTTGGGCCTCTGAGCCTACAGTCCGATGCTGGGTCAGACCAGTGAGCTCAGGATTGTAGTGCTGAACATTATTCTGGTTTGAAAGCCTTAGTGTAATGAATCTTGATAAGGTTTAGCTAGTGCTTTTAAAACTTGATGCATTCCAATGATTATTAATTGTAAATCTTTTTCTCTTCCAGAAATCTTGGCAAGTCCGGCTTAAGAGTTTCCTGCCTTGGCCTAGGTAAGTAATGTAATATTATAGTTTCCTCTTTGCAATACATCACACAAATTACTTATGTGCAATGTGAGTCAGGACAATTTTCCTTAGTGTATTACATAGTAGAACTGTATTGCTTCTGAATAGTCTCCTGCTAATAATTTTAGGGGTGGTTAACTTATAACTAAAAACGCTTAGGTTTGTGCTACTGCCACATGACAGCAAATATCTATGGTACCACTCATCAAATAAGTATTGAATAAAAATACAAAAATATGGTAGAAATAATAAAGGAGAATACACTCACAGTTCACCTCAGTCCCAAGGTGCAAAGACCAAAAACACTGTATCCAAAAGGATGTGAGGATCTCCAAAAAAAAGAAACAAATGTAAAAAGTAGAAAAAATTATTAGGAGATGGAAGACCTAACGCGTTTCGTGCCTGTTACTTACTCATAGGCTTAAGTTAACTTTTAGGTTAACTTTTGGTATGTTGTAGAATGCCTAATTCCTTGCAAGTTTGCAGTTGGTTTTTGTTATTTTTTTGTATAGTTTTTGAATAATTTGCCTCTCTCTCTTTCCAGTTTTCAAATGGGGGTCACTGACCCCGGCAGTCAAGCAATTTTACAATTCTAAGATTTTATTGTAATTGTTACTTATTTATTACTTATCTTCCTATGCAGGCCCTCTGCTATTCCTCTCCCCACCTCTCATTCAAACCACTGCCTGGTGCTAGGATTAATACCCTCACAACTAGATAAACCACAAAACTGAAATCTGCTGAATAAAAAAGCTAACTAACTGAAGAAACCATAAAAAAATAGAGACCATTTGCAAATTGTTGCAGAATATCGATGTCTACATCATATTAAAGGTTAATTTAAAGGTGAACTACCCTTTAATGCTGAAAGGATAGGACAAACTGTGCCCCTGTTTTAGTGTCATTGACGTATTATCATTATGATCTTCACAAGTCTGTTTAAATATGTAGCTTTTTGCCACTACCATAACACATAACCAATGCATAATGAAACATTTGGGTTTCATATAAGTAATTACACTACACTGCTGATTGTTGGTTTTTGTGGATTACTGCACCAGTGCAAAACACAGTTATACAAGTTACAACTACTCTCCCTCAGCCTCCTGGGCCACTCCTCAGCCTGTGTTGGGATGGAAGGTCTCGTGAGGCAACTTCGGGCGACTTCAGAAAACGAAGCGCTGCGAGTGCATTGGCGCTGGCGTTTTCTCATTATAGCAGGCAGAAGGGAGGGGGAAGGCAGTTCGGGGAGATTGTCGTCCTGCAGAAGAAGCGATTAGTCACCAGGCGACTAAATCTCCCCGAATCTGCCCGTGTGCTAGCTCCCTTAAGCTGATTGAATTGACAAATATTAATGGTTATTATCTGCAGACACTCTTGTGATCCATCCATTTGTAAGAATGCAGACTTTTTTTTTTTAACAGTTACAAGTAATACTTAAACCAGTATTTCCTTCTTTTATATAACATTTCAAACTCTATGTACTATGACTGATGTTGACCATTGAGATGCTAAATTGTTTTGTATATAATTACTTATGAGCTTGTCAGGCTACATATATCTCCTTCCCTTGAAACAAACATGGTGTCATTGCACACTGGGAGGGGGGTGTTACTATTGTTTCAAGTCAAGCATTCAGTATTTCTAACATTTTGCAATCTGTGTTTTAAAGGAACATGGGTGACATTCGGAGGTCAGATCACGGACGAGGTAAGGTTTGATTTCAATACAGGCATATGCTTTATAAATAGCATTCAAATGTGCGGCAGTTGTTAGGAAATCCAATTGAGGATACTTTCAGAATGTTTTTCTGTGTCCATACATCTGTTTGTCACTCGTCAAGGTGACCTATATTTAACACAAAACTGTGTGAGCTGGGCTCAGTCTACTTCGGACATTTTAAGTTTTTTAAACATATTCACTTAAACTCATTGTTAAATTTGGTTGTTAGTGCTATTTCTTCTTGAACTATAGGTATGTGTTTAATGCAGACATGTCCAAAGCCCAGGCTGCGGGCCAATTGCAGTCAGTATTCAAATTTACACCGTCCGTCAGCCTCCATCATGAAATTAATAATAATGTGGCCCGCCAGCACGGTGCTTACAGGAATCGCGTAGCCGTAGCAGTAATATTTCGGCACATTAGTGAAATGATCTGTCACTTGGTCTATACTGCTGCCTGTGTGCTGAAGGTGTTAGCAATAAACACGTACTGGCACTGAGCGACACGCTGCTCTCACATTTCATGCAGTCTTCTCTTTATGGTCGACTTGAATATCGCCTGCCTCCTGGAGAGTGTTGTTCACTTCACCATGAAAATGATTCTGCGATCATCCACCACTGTTGTCTTCCATGGCCTCCACTTCTTTTTGCGTTCCTGAGTTCACCGGTGCTTTCTTTCTTTCTCAGGATGTACCAAACTAGATTTTGCCACTCCTAATATTGTAGCAATTTCTCGGATGGGTTTTTTCTGTTTTTGCAGCTAAAGGATGGCTTTTTTCACCTGCATAGAGAGCTCCTTTAACCGCATGTTGTCTGTTCACAGTAAAATCTTCCACATACAAACACACCCCCCCCCCTCAAATCAACTCCAGGGCTTTTATCTGCTTCATTGATAATGACATAACGAAGGAATTGCCCACACTTGCCCATGAAATAGCCTTTGAGTCAATTGTCCAATTACTTTAGCCCCTGAAATGAAGTGATTGTGTTAAAAAAAAAAGGCTTTAGTGCCTCACATTTTTATGCAAACTTTTTGTTCAACCAACTGAATTAAAGCTGAAAGTCTGCAGTTCAACTGCATCTGAGTTGTTTTGTGTGTGCGTGTGTGTGTGTGTGTATATATATATAATATAGAATTCTTGCTGCTGTCAGTTGCCAACTACCTGGTTGCTAGGGTGGCATATCTAGAAACCTGTTGAAATGCTCTCTAGAAGCCCAATAGCAGGACAAAATGATGGTAATTGGCAAGAACCAGAGATCTGATACTGTGTAAAATAGTCAGTCTGTGGTGGGGAATAGTTTGCCTTGGTTTAGCCAACTGTTCTCCATCAGCAGAGCATCGCAGTCTATGTTCTGGCACTAGATGACACTTTTATGCTAAAGTTTATGGAGGTGCCTGTGCCAGGGCAACAAATATGGCAGCTGTGGGTGTTGAAACAAATACTGTATGCAGACAAGGCAATCATGCCATCATATATTTCAAATAAATGAAAACCCAAAATATGAATATTGCATGCTCCCATTGTAACTGATATATCATTGGTTGAAGTACTTTACCATCTGCCTTATGGAGTAAAGAGTTAAGGGGAACTGAATGGTAAAATTCACCTGTAAGGGACCTGGAAATCCCAGCAGTGATGAGTGTGCAATGTAGTGCTTGGCATGTGGCTCTGATTTAAATATTTAAATGCTGTTGTGCTGAGAGTTTTGTTTATAGGCTGACCTACAACAAAGGCGACTGCTTGCTCTGCTCTTGTGGCAGCTGCTTAGATTCCACTGCAGACAATGTAGCCATGTTTTCATATTAGCTCTAATCCCCTGTTTCTGAAAACACTTAGCTCTGTCTTTCACTTTTTTTGAGCAGGGATGTTGCAGAAATGTCCGATTTATAGTATTTTGTACAAGTGCTAGTGACATCATTCAACTGCCTCTTTTTTCATTTTAAAACTGAAATTGCAGTGTTTCCATACTACTGAACCTCTTATCTTCTCCCACTACCGCACATTCAGGGATATGCACAGTGGATATAATGATCAACCCATACTACTTAAAGGAAAACTATACACCCAAAATTAATACTTAAGCAACAGATAGTTTATATCAAATTATATGACATATTAAAGAATCTTACCAAACTGGAATATATATTTACATAAATATTGCCCTTTTACATCTCTTGCCTTGAACCACCATTTCGTGACTCTATCTGTGCTGCCTCAGAGATCACCTGACCAGAAATACTACAACACTAACTGTAACAGGAAGAAGTGAGGAAGCAAAAGGCAGAACTCTGTCTGTTAATTGGCTCATGTGACCTTACATGTGGTTTGTATGTGTGCACAGTGAATCGTACGATCTCAGGAGGCGGCCCTTATTTTTTAAAATGGCAATTTTCTATTTATGATTACCCAATGGCACATACTACTAAAAAAGTATATTATTATGATAATGGTTCATTTACATGAAGCAGGGTTTTACACATGAGCTGTTTTACTCAATATCTTTTAATAGAGACCTACATTGTTTGGGGGGTATAGTTTTCCTTTAATTAGCAGGACCACCCCTAGGGGGCTAGGTTTTAAATCTACTGCTTATAGACAAGTACAAAAAGTCCTCTTCATTCAGAGCATTATCACTATGTTTAAAGGGGTGGTTCATCCTTAAGTTAACGTTTAGAATGTTATAGAATGGCTAATCCTAAGCAACTTTTTAATTGACCTTCATTTTTCCTTTTTTTTTATAGTTTAATTATTTGACTTTTCTTCTGCCTCTTTCTAGCTTTCAAATGGGGGTCACCAACCCCATCTAAAAACAAATGCTCTGTAAGGCTACACATTTATTATTATTGCTACTTTTTATTAATCCTTTTTCTATTCAGGCCTCTCCTATTTATATTCCAATCTCTTATTCAAATCAATGCATGGTGGAACCGTAGCAACCAGATTGCTGAAATTGCAAACTGGAGAGCTGCTGAATAAAAACCTAAATAACTCAAAAACCACAAATAATAAAAAATGAAAACCAATTGCAAAGTATCTCAGAATATCACTCTCTACATCATACATCACTTAAAGGAAAACTATACCCCCAAAATGAACACTTAAGCAACAGATAGTTCATATCATATTAAGTGGCATATTAAAGAATCTTACCAAACTGGAATATATATTTAAGTAAATATTGCCCTTTTACATCTCTTGCCTTGAGCCACCATTTCGTGATGGTCTGTGTGCTACCTCAGAAATCACCTGACCAGAAATACTACAACTCTAACTGTAACAGGAAGAAGTGTGGAAGCAAAAGACACAACTCTGTCTGTTAATTGGCTCATGTGACCTAACATGTATGGTTTGTTGGTATGTTTGTGAGTGCAGTGAATCCTACGATCCTAAGGGGCGGCCCTTATTTTTTAAAATGGCAATTTTCTATTTATTATTACCCAATGGCACATACTACTAGAAAAGTATATTATTATGAAAATGGTTTATTTACATGAAGCAGGATTTTACAAATGAGCTGTTTTATGCAATATCTTTTTATAGAGACCTACATTGTTTGGGGGGTATAGTTTTCCTTTAAACAAAACGGGATTGTTAGTCTATATATTGCAATATATTTGAGATGGCCAACTACATCAAAGTCATCCCTGGTATGGCCAGTCCTACACTCAACTTTAATGTAATTGCAATTGCTTCAGTATACCTTTTACACAGGGACTACATTTTACCTGCAACCTACTTGCTTTCAAGGTTAAAACTCCCAAACTTGATTGCACTTTTATAAGCCACCACTGGGAACAAAATTGTCAACCATTAAATATCTCTGGCAAAGGGGTCTGATCCCCAGTGGGTTCATCTTAGTTTCTACTTAAAGATACCATAATAATGCTATGCATATCATAGGTATTCTCCTGCAATCGACACAATTCAGCAAGAATAAGTTGTGGAATAGGCAGTTCCCATGTCCCTGTCAGATTACTGATGGCGACACAGTAGGGCACACAAACTATCACAACACAGAGCTTTATTTGAATGTACTTGGAGGCTGTAATAAGTCTCTACAGAGTCCAGTGCTGTGAACTGCCAATTCTGAAAGAGCTCCCTAAGCTGTAGGTTTATGACTGAAGAGGTCACCTGCATAGGGAGTTAAAGGGATACTGTCATGGGAAAACATGTTTTTTTTTTCAAAACACATCATTTAATAGTGCTGCTCCAGCAGAATTCTGCACTGAAATCCATTTCTCAAAAGAGCAAACAGATTTTTTTATATTGAATTTTGAAATCTGACACGGGGCTTGACATATTGCCAGTTTCCCAGCTGCCCCCAGTCGTGTGACTTGTGCTCTGATAAACTTCAATCACTCTTTACTGCTGTACTGCAAGTTGGGAGTGATAACACCCCCTCCCAATTGTCCCCAGCAGCCTAACAAAAGAACAATGGGAAGGTAAACAGATAGCAGCTCCCTAAAACAAGATAACAGCTGCCTGGTACATCTAAAAATAACACTCAATAGTAAAAGACAAGTCCCACTGAGACTGATTCAGTTACATTAATGGCTATTCCACACGGGGAGATAGCCACGCGTTTGCGGTCGCGGCGACAAAGTGCCGCGACAGTCGCCGCGACCGGCGCAGGCGACAGTTTTGTATGGGCGCCTATGTAAAAACGCCTGTGCTAACCACACGAGGCGATGCGCTTTTCAACAGTCGCCTGAAAAAGCCTGGCGAGGCATTTTCAGGCGACTTTTGAAAAGCGCATCGCCTCGTGTGGTTAGCACAGGCGTTTTTACATAGGCGCCCATACAAAACTGTCGCCTGCGCCGGTCGCGGCGACTGTCGCGGCGCTTTGACGCCGCAAACGCGTGGCTATCTCCCCGTGTGGACTAGCCCTAAGTAGGAGAAATAACAGCCTGCCAGAAAGACACAAAGTCTCATGACTGGGGCAGGTGTGAAACTGACAATATGTCTAGCCCCATGTCAGATTTCAAAATTGAATATAAAAAATTCTGTTAGCTCTTTAGAGAATTGGATTTCAGTGCAGAAGTCTACTGGAGCAGCTCTATTAATTTTTGCATTTTGAAAAAAACACGCTTTCCCATGACAGTATCCCTTTAAGAATGTCAGAATAGACATGTCGAAAATTGTTTAAAAAACTAAGTAAATTGCGAAGTGCTTTTATAGATATTTCCTTTATTTCTGGACTAGCCTTTAGTTCCCCTTTCATCAAAAGTACATGTGTCCATTCCTTTCAGAACAGCATTCAGAGCATTTTAACATCCACCAGTAAATCTCTCATCGCCTCTTGACACTTACTGCCCTCACTTGGCTCCTCTTACAGTCGGCAAACCCTGGCCATGGTGATGTTCAACTCCTTCTAGAAAAGGCAGCTGAGCGCCATCCTCTCCTCTTACAACTTTTATTAATGATATTATAAATGGGACAAAATGAAAGCAAGGTGGCCATATTTGCACACTATAATTTGGCAATGGCTTAGCTTTGATTTTTCAACATAGTGTAAACAAACATATGTCCAATTCATTGGACTCCATCACACCAGAGTTATGCAATTTGGGTACCTGTATCCAATTTTAGTAGACACATACAGTTTGTGGGTGCCTTTGTAAGCCGTTGGGCATAAGAGAATGTACAGAGGCTAATGTTAGAGAGAAATGGGCCAGGAGGTGGACGATGGCAATAACGTAGAAATGAACTGATAGATGAGTGTTTAGTCTGGCAGAGTGACCGAGCACCAGTTGGAAGAAACTATATGGCTGATGAATGAAGAACACCAAGGGGCACATTTACTAAGCTCGAGTGAAGGATTCGAAGTAAAAAAAACGTTGAATTTCTAAGGTTTTTTTTTTGGGTACTTCGACCATCGAATAAGCTACTAGGACCTTCGACTACAACTTTGATTCGAACGATTCAAACTAAAAATCGTTGGACTATTCGACCATTCGATAGTCGAAGTACTGTCTCTTTAAAAAAAACTTTGACTTAATATTTCGCCACTTTAAACCTACCAAGCTTCAATGTTATCCTATGGGGACCTTCCCCATAAGGTTTCTAAGCTTTTTTTGATTGAAGGAAAATCCTTCAATCGATGGATTAAAATCCTCGAATCGTTCGATTCGAAGGATTTAATCGTTCGATCCAACAATTTTGCGGTAAATCCTTAATGGGTTAATAAATGTGCCCCCAAGGGTATAAATGTTGGCAGAGAACAGAATAGTCTAAAGATAAGTCCGATTAGGAAAGTCCCTGTTTTTTGTGTTGCAGACGTTTCTAACTGGAAAAATAATTTTTTATGTGAAAAACATACTTTCATAGGATCGCAAGGGAAATGAGTCTTACAACAATGGCAATACATGGTATACAAGAATGTAATTTCATTCCCAAGCATTGAAGGCCAGTAATCAGTGAGAGAAATCAATCATTCGGAGCAATTGAATTTTCTGATTGCTCATTCACGTTACATAAGAGATCATTTTACCTGTACAAAACATTCAGATCAGCCAGCCCTGCCTCTTCTACTTGATATGCTGCTTTGTGTACAAATGAGATAGATGAATGCAGAGTAAGAGCCACGACAAAGACTTTTGTTCGACTTCATTGGAAGGATTGATCAAGTAACCAACTCTAATCAGTGATGGTCTAATTAAACTAAGGGGCAAATTCACTAACCTGCGGAGTTGCGCTAGCGCAGGCTTCGCCGCACTTCGCCAGGCGAAGTTTCGCCAGGGCGCCGCTAATTCACTAAAACCTGAAGTTGCGCACAGGGAGGCGAAAATTAGCGAAGTTGGCTAGTGTTAATTTGTCAAGGAAAGCGCAGTTACGCTAGCGATGCCTAATTTGCATACGGCACCAAGTTAAAGTTGAATGGACGTATATGTTGCATCAAATACATTACACTACACAAGCCTGAGAAACCTTCATAAAATAAAATAGAGGTGTTATAATGCCCTACACATGTGCCCACTGTATAGTTTAGGTGCCATATGTTAGGAAATGTAGGGGGGAAGGAGGGTACCCCAACAAAAATGTACAATCTTTTTCAGCCTATCATCCTTAAAAAAGGAAAAGATGCCAGCGTGTTTTTGGACTTAGAAAAAATGTCAACTGGCGCAAGAGGTAACGTTCAATAAAATGCGCAAGTTAGTGAATTAGCCCTCTTGACAAAGCCGCAGGTAGCGGCGAAACAGCTGTCGAGGCACAGCGCTGCAAGGGGAATTGTGGTATCCTGCTTCCCTTCTTCTATTGAGGATGACGCGCATTAGGGGCACAAGTGACTGTGAGAGTCGGATGTGAGTATGGAGCATTGAGCAGTCGGTGTGGGAGGTGATCCATTACGGTCAGTATCTTTTCTATTCTGTACAGCGGCCTGCTGCAGAGCGGTGGGATAAACACGATTACATAGCGATTGTCATACCACCACAATACCGGGATCCGGATGTCCATTGGATATGCATAGGGGATATTCCCCCTTCTAGTGCCTATGTCCATACTATTTAAGACTGAATTACTCTGGGCACCAAAGAGTTAACCCCACACCGGCTCCGCCCTCAATGCCGTTTTACATCCTGATATCTTATTATTCACAATCTGAATTGGATTAATCACCTTTTCTACCATCAAATTGAGTACCCTATTGGCGACTTATACTACAGCCGTGATGATTCATCGCTCTCCTCATCCCACGAACACTTAATTACGGATTTATCCAGATTGATGCTCTTGATTAAGAGTTGGTTGCAACTGAAATATTTTGGAGGCTTCGATTTACAGCATGCACGCAGCCTCTTTTATTGTATTGTATATAATATGTGCAAAATAGGGATAATGGGATCCCCACCCCCCAAGCAGCGCTGCTTATTTTAAATGGTTTTAGTAATTTTGGCATGGTGATAATAAATATTGCTTTTTAACATTACCTGCATGGCCCTGGCTATCTAGTATTGTTTATTCGCATTTAGAGGCTAAGTCCCATATTGGTGTGGGTAAATATGTCAATATAAAGCAAATGTGGACACCTCTCTAATGCGGGCTATAAATCGGCTGCTACTAATTGTATGCACCTTGCTTGGGTTAAATGGATATTTGAATTAGCCTAGTTACGTCCCTTCGCCATAGCGCAACTTCGCCTGGCGTAAGCGTGCAAAGTAGCGCTAGACTAGGTCCACTTCGCTAGCGAATTTACGCCTGCACCCGTTAGTAAATCGGCGAAGTAACAAAATGACGTCACGCTGGCAAATTTGCGGTAGCATTAGGCGCTTCGCACTTTAGTGAATTTGCCCCTAAGGCTTGGCTGGCAAGGTCACTTCCATGGGCCAATCATTCTCATTCAAAGGAGAAAAGGCTCAGGTTACACAGCAGATAAGCTCTGTAGAACATAATGGTGTTATCTGTTATCCACTATTTAACCTGTGCCATACAGACTTTTTTTCAATATCCACCATTGCTACACAGCAGCTGGTTTATATGAACTATAGTAGTGTTTCTGAAGCAAACAAATCCGTTTTACCAGTGCAGGGCAACAGTACATGATATTTTCATTACTTTGCTTAATTTTTTTGTTGTTACTGTTCCTTTAATGGTGCTGCAGGTGGGAATATTTAGTCAGTACCAAAGCCGAACCTTTGTTTTGCTTAATAATTTTGTTGGTAACACTTCCTCTTTTCCACTGAATTTTATATTTGGTGGTTTATGTTATGCTTAAAGTTATATGTTCTGTTTATTGCCAGGCTTGGGCAACTACATTATTTGCACTTTATGATCTGCTTGTTCCAGATAAGCAGACTTCTGCTGGATGTTGTATATTACCTCTGTAATAACTATACAGAATTCACATGAATGAGTAGTATTTTGCTCAAAACTTCTCTGTGCACATTCCTTATTAACTGCAAAGTTTTAAGGGACACTATCACTTAAAATATGTGTATGTAATACAGGTATGGGATCTGTTATCCGGAAACCCGTTCTGAATTACGGGATGGCCACATCCCATAGACTCCATTATAATCAAATAATTCAGATTTTTAAAAGTGATTCCCTTTTTCTCTGCAATAATACAACAGTACCTTGTACTTGATCCCAACTAAGATGTAATTAATCATTATTGGAGGCAAAACAAGCCTTTTGGGTTTATTTAATGTTTAAATATTTTTTTAGTAGATTTAAGGTACAGAGATCTAAATTACGGAAAGGTCCCTTATCCAGAAAACCCCATGTCCCAAGCATTCTGGATAATGGGTCCCATACCTGTATGTATATTTTAACACCACTGATAACGTATAGATATTGGTATTTGTTAAGAGTCTCATCATTCTCATCACATAGGCAATCATAAATAATATATGGTCCTTGATTTCATTTTGGGCTTAAAAAAAACCCTATATGCAAATTAGGGACGGAAAGGGAAATCGCGTACTTCCCACCCCTAATTTGCATGTGGAAATTAGCATTTGGTTTGGTATTCGGCCAAATCTTACTCGAAGATTTCGGCGGTTTGGCTGAATCAAAATAGTGGATTTGGTACATCCGTAATCAGCAATTGCAAAACATAGTATAAAAATAAACTGCACGTCACAGCCAGATGCTATGGTATAAAGCTGTGTTTGAATTTTAGGATAAGTCCGCTTATGTGGAATAACTGCATCAATTCCAGCAGGAGAATGTAAATAAGAGAACAAGTTACAAGCCCACTGCCTAGGCGAGCAGCTTAAGAAAATACAACTTTTTAAATCAGAATATTTTTTTTTAGATTAAATTTAAAAACGAGGTAATGGGTGGTTAGAAATTACGGAAGAATAATTTTTATTTTTGTTGGGCAGTGTATTAAGTAGGGATGCACCAAATACTCTATTTTGGAATCGGTCAAACCCCCGAATTCTTTGAGAAAGATTCGGCCGAATACCGACAAAAAGTCACAAGATTTCCCTCCCGTCCATAATTTGCATATGCGAATTCCTATTTGGTTCAGCCGGGCAGAAGGATTCGGACGAATCCGAATCCTGCTGAAAAAGGCCGAATCTTGGCAGAATCCTGATCTGACCCAAGCTTTATCTTTTATATGCCATATTTCCTCCCGTGAGTGCATTGATCTAATGATGTGGTTCATACTTTAAGTGCACTGCTGATTTATTATAAATTTTATTTTGCAGATGGCAGAACAGTTGCTGACATTGGCATATGATAATGGAATAAACCTGTTTGACACAGCAGAAGTCTATGCTGCAGGAAAGTACGTTGTTTCCTTATTTTAACTGTTCAGGGAGTCCTCGAGTTACAAACATCTGACTTGCATACAGCTCACACTTACAAACCAAGGCTATTACAGTAATGCACTGTGGTTTGCTTGGCCTTTATTAGCATTTAACTTTAATAAACCACTTGCCCCAATCCCCTCTAGTGTGTCGTCTACTGCAGAGCACAGAAAGGTATAAAACTAAATACTATTGTAAGGCCAACATCTGTCTAAGTTGTATTTAATAAGTAAATGTATATGTTTTAACTTAAATACAAATTCAACTTTAGAACAAAACTACAGACCTTATCTCCTACGTAACCTGGTGCCTGCCTGTATAAATAACGCTTGAAACTAGTTATTGTAAAAAATATCTGAATCACTGTAACATTTCTAGATTTTTTTCCCATTTATAACACTATTATTTAGTAGTGACATGGTTTAGCAGGAATGTTGGACAGAAGCCGTAGGTCTTACACCGTTGTAGTTTTACATGGGAGGGGCAGGGTCTTTTACAGAAGACATTCCATACCTCCTGCTTGTCACCATTTAGGTTTGATTGTCCTAATGCCAAATTAAAAAAAGGCAAGATTCACCAATAGGCAGAGCTGGTGTTCGATAATTGGTTTCAGGACATGGACAGGCATATCAGGAACATAGTCTAAATGTGCTGATTTTCCATTTGGGAATGTATGGAAATATGACACGTGGATAGCAGACTGATTTGAGACAAACTATAGGACAGTGACCTGTTAGTATTTCTGGAAACCTAAAAGATGGGTCCATCTACTAGGACAAGGAAAGTAGTACAGGTATTATCCAGAATGCTCAGGGACCTGGGGTTTTCCGGATAACAGATCTTTCCGTAATTTGGGTCTTCGTGCCTTGTCTACTAGAAATTCATTTAAACGCAATAGGCTGGTTTTGCTTCCAATAAGAATGAAATATATCTTAGTTGGGGTCAAGTACAAGCTACTGTTTTATTACTGCAAAGAAAAAGGAAATACTTTTTAGAAATTTGGATAAAATGGAGTCTATGGGACACGGCTTTTTCATATTACGAGTTTTCTGGATAACGGGTTTCCAGATAAGGGAACCCATATCTGTTAAATTAAAGACATAAAAAGGAAACCAAACTTGACAACCAGTATTTTTAGTCGCATGCTGTAAATAGGCACAATTAGGTTAATTATTAAAGAAACATAACAAATAATCACCAACTTAAAGTACAGGTATCCTGCAACCCAATATCCAGAAAGCTCAGAATTACGAAATGGCTCCCATAGACTCCATTTTATCCAAATAATCAAAATTTTTAAAAATGATTTCCTTTTTCTCTGTAATAATAAAACAGTAGCTTGTACTTGATCCAAACCAAGATATAATTCATTCTTATTGGAAGCAAAACCAGCCTATTGTATTTAAATGAATTTCTAGTAGATTTAAGGTACGAAGACCCAAATTACGGAAAGATCTGTTATCCGGAAAACCCCAGGTCCCGAGCATTCTGGATAACAGGTCCCATACCTGTAGATCCATTTCCAACCTACATTAAGTTCTTTTAAAAATGAACTTTCACTTTAATAAGAACACCTCATTAATTTTCTTACTTTGTGCAGAGATCCCATAAAACTGTGGCAGAATAGTTATTCCCTGTGCTAAGCCGTTAAGCAAAAACTTTGTAGGATACCAGGGCCATTTCATTTGGTGACTTTGGCCATATAAATGGTTTGTATGCTATCTTAGACAGCTCATATTCATATTTACACCTATATTAATTCTAGTCGGATTAGGCTGATGAGCACCCACCATTATTGGACCTGCTGGACCAGGCCTATTCTCCCGCCCCCAAACCTTTCTGGGGTTTCCCAATCCACAGGTTAAATATCCCTGCTATGGGCTTTTAGTTAGACCTCTATGGATAAACAGATATTGGCCTAAAATAATTCCACTAATTATCCAGTCCTTGATATTACATTCCCACGATTATAGTTTATATCAGAAATTGTGGTTATTTAACCTCTGTAAAACTTCCAGTGATATGATTCCACCTTGCAAATAAGAGTAAATATCTATATTAAGGCGATGATATAAATGTTTATATGAAAAGGAATCCTCTAAGGTAATGGAGCTCTACACCATTAAGGCAGTCTTCAGTATTTTTGGATCCGTTTCTTTTTAAAGGCAAGACAGAGAAAAAGTACATTAAAAAGACATTTAATATGTTGAATGAATAAATAATGCATGTCATTCAGAAACAAATCCTTTTAGATTTATTTCTCATACTGCTGCGCTAATCGTTACTGCTCAAGAGCAAATTGGTAGAAATGCTTCCCATGATGCATCACTTTAATATATTAAAGGGCTTGTTCACCTTTAAATTAACTCAGTATGATGTAGAACTGATATAATGTGACATTCTTAGAAAATTTGCAATTGGTTTTCATTTTTTATTATTCTTGGTTTCTAAGTTATTTAGCTTTTTATGCAACAGCTCTCCAGTTTGGAATTTCAGCAATCTGGTTACTAGGGTACCAAATACCCTGGCAACCATGCATTGATTTGAATAAGAGACTGGAATGAATAGGAGAGCATACATGTTGTAGATTTACAGAGCACTTGATTTTTAGATGGGGTCAGTGACCTCCATTTGAAAAAAAATGAATGTGGTGGAAATGTTGCCTAGAATTTAAGGTGGATTCTCCAAGAGGCATTGTAGAAGACATTAGTGAACCTTCCATCAGATAACTGATCCTAGTTTGTCTTGTGGAACAGTGACTCGTGTCTAGCCAGTGAAACACAGTTTCAAATTTTTAAAGAAATTATAAAAAAAATCTTCCAAATTGTTTTTGGACTATTTTACAACCTCAGCATCACAACCATTTTAACCTAAATCTGTTAAAGTGAGATATTTAGTTTGAATGTACCCACGAAGGTATACCCACCCACAGGTCATTGTGCTATTGTGACTTAGATACACTCTGTTGTTCAACTGTAGCTTTCAGACTATATAGTCAATTTATTACATAGGTATAGGATCCATTATCTGGAAACCGGTTACCCAGAAAGCTCAGAATTAATGGAAGGCCACCTCCCATGGACTCAATTTTAATCAAAGAATTGCCATTTTTATAAATGATTTGCTTTTCTCTGTAATAATAAAAAAGAGCCAATCCTTATTGGAGGCAAAACAATCCTATTGGATGTATGTAATTTAAATGATTTGTGTACTAGAGTTAATGCATAGAGATCCAAATTACAAAGAGATCCCTTTCCCGAAAAACACCAAGTTCCAAACATTCTGGATAACAGGTCCCATACCTGTACAGTAATTGTATAAATGATATAGACAGTCTTTAAACTAAATCATAAAACCCAAGTATGCTTAATTCCGATATTTCAGAAATAAATAATGAATTTGTCTCCCCTCTGTTTGTTTTTTGATATATGTTATTCTTTATCATTGTGTTTATAAAATATCATTTTGGATTCATTTTATAGGGCCGAAGTTGTATTAGGAAATATAATCAAGAAGAAAGGCTGGAGGTAATTACTTTGGCATTATCATATTTGCACTATAAAGCTGTGTGATTAATATTTCATGCAGTGAGCAGTTTCATCGGCGTCTTTTTTTTTTTCACTGTGAGAAGAAAGATACCAATAAATAATTAATGCAACCCAATAGTTTGCTATCTCCCTCCCACAATTTAAATCTAAAATAGAAACTGCTTTTGTTTTGGTATGTAAAAGTGCAATATGGCTGTCCCTCCAAAAATGTATAATTTTGCAATTGTTTCTGTAAGTGCTTTAATTATTATTTAGGCCCAAAGGTCTTTCTGCGCTATAGCACAGTGAGAACAGAACATCAAATATATTATCACAGAATTACCCTCCTCTTCGTTATTTCGTTATAGTCATGTCTGAGAAAGGTACCCAAAAGGGTAAAGACCGGGGTTCATGAGTTGTTTCTTTGTAAATTCTTATCCTTATTTATTTAGACAGCAGATTGCACAGTAATTGAATATAATTTACATAAGATCCTGTCCCAGTAGAGCTTACAGTCTATCCTATACACACTTTAGTCAGTTTCATCAGGGGCCATTTAATCATTAACCTTCCTGTATCAAGAATTTCAGGTTTTTGGAAAAAAATGACTAAAATCGATTCTTGTAAGATGATTGAGGTGAATTCTCTGAGCAAGGCCGCCATCAGAAATTGCAGGGCCATGTGCATCAAAGCCACCCACTCCAAGTCAGCCCCAGGCTCCTCCCCAGACCCATTGGTGGTCAACCCCCCTCCCCATAAGTTAAAGAAAAATCTTTGCTGGCCAGGCCCCCTCTACAAGTTAAAATAAAACCTTGGTGTCCAGGGTCCCACCCTACAAGTTAAAAATAAAAACATTGATGGCCAAGGTGAAAGTTTTTTTTCACTTACTTGATTTCCAGCCCCCCACTGCTGTCAGGGAGTTGCAGACTTCAGAAGAGAGTGCAGGAGCTTAGATGACTACATGTTCTTTCTGCAGATTGGTCACTGAAGTCTAAGTCCCGGTAAGGCTGCACAGGGATTGGATGGTTTAAGTTTGAACTTCCCATCCATCCTATCCAATCCCTATACAGCTTTCACAGGACTTAAAGTGGACCTGTCATCCAGACACATAAATCTGTATAATAAAAGTCCTTTTCAAATTAAACATGAAATCCAATTTCTATTTTTTATTAAAGCATTCATATCTGTTGTAAGCTCATTTAAAAATCTCAGCTGTCAATCAAATGTTGTCTGCCCCGCCTCTATGCCAGTGGCAGACAATTACTTTCACTTTCCATTCAGCACTTCCTACATGTCACTGCTCTGCTCTCCAAACCTTCCCCCGTTCTCTTTACCGTTTAATTGTGTAGCCAGCGCAAGGAAATGGACATCAGGTCCCCTATTCTGGTGCACAAACAAGATTCTGAGATGATGCAAGGCTTGTCTTAATAAAACTGTCCACAAAATGGCTGCTTCCTGCTTGTTATAATTATGAATTCCCAGACTGAAGGAAACAAGATTCAAATAATTTATAGTGTAGTTAAAGTTCATTTTACTTGACTAATGAGATAAAATAGGATTTGGAATGGGGTTTTTTTTGGTGACGGGTCCCCTTTAAACTTCAGTGACCAATGAAAAGAAATCTGTTACAGTAAAGATGATACTGGACGTGAACGCCACCTTCCCTTACAAAGCCTACAGCTTTTTGACAGCAGGGGGGCCTGGCAAATGCAGGACGGCTAGGCCCCCGGGACAACTGTCCCACCTGATGGTGGCCCTGGCTCTGATTCTAAATTTGTAATGTGTTAATAAATGTATATACATTTTGTCTTTCAGACGGTCCAGTTTGGTGATTACGACAAAAATTTTCTGGGGTGGAAAGTATGTATCCAAATCTAAAATGTTGGGAATCATTTGAAATAAAAAACACTGTTTACACTTTTTTTTTAAATTGTGTTTTAGGGCAGAAACTGAAAGAGGTTTATCGAGAAAGCATATCATTGAAGGTACAATACATCGATTTTCTGTCTGCACAAATGTAATTAATTGTTTCCCATTGCTATAGTGATCAGTATATTCAATTTATTCCCCTCCCCAAAAAGTCTTATGGAGGTTTAATTATTAAATATAAAAATATTTCTGTAAATTTGTATTTAAATCTAATCTACACAAGCCAACCAGTCCATAAGACAAGCATCTAAACTTATCTAAACGTTGAGTAATGGTAAAATCCATTCCTCAGATAAGACTATAGAGAGGGACAGTCCCAATTTTGACTAGGAATGCACCGAATCCAAGATTTGGTTCGGGATTTGGCCAGGATTCGGCATTTTTCAGCAGGATTCCGATTCGGCCGAATCCTTCTACCCGGCCGAACCAAATCCGAATCCTAATTTGCAAATGCAAATTAGGGGCGGGAGGGAAATTGCGTGACTTTTTGTTAGAAAACAAGGAAGTAAAAAATGTTTTCCCCTTCCCACCCCTATTTTGCATATGCAAATTAGGGTTCGGTATTCGGCCGAATCTTTCATGAGAGATTTGGGGGTTCGGACAAATCCAAAAAGTGGATTCAGTGCATCCCTAATTTTGACAGCTCAACCCGCAGTCCCGGCTTGTTACTGAAATGTCTCAACTTTCCTATTGACTGCACTGAACAGCCAGAAAAAGATGCAATGTTTCTAACTTAATTGACTTTTTGCAGAGAGCCCAGAATTGCAGGTGCACTTAGATAGTTTTGTAACAATTTAAGATAAGCAAATTATTAATTGTAGCAATTGTAAGATAGGACTCTTGGGGAAACTGTGACTTGCAATTCACCGTCATTAGCAAAACTGTAATAAAACATAAAAACCACAGAAATGTGCTCAGACTTTCATAACCTGCCAAATTTTGTAAAATGAACATGGTAAGTAGTGGGTGTGGCCACAAAACGGGCGTGGTCAGCACATTTCGCCAAATCTTTTTCTCGCTCTTTCTATTTAAAAAATGTTGGGAGGTATGTTGTTACCATCACACAAACCCCATACGAGATTGTTCTCACCTACTGGTGATGAGTGCAAGATTCTACCACCTTTTGTGGGACTTGGGCTGAAAATAGACCTTACCCAACCCCCCACAAGCTCTCCAGCAGTTCATCACTTCCAACACAGAGACCTTTCCACCACAAATGACTCCACTTCATTGCCGTTTACTCCAATATCATGTGTCCCAAGATGGCAAAATGCTCCATAGAAAATGCTCCAAGTTGCCGCTTAAATGGAAAAATTTAAGCAGCAACTTGAAACAGCCCTAAATGTGGGTTAAACAAGCTTGAGCATCCATTGAAGTTGCAGGTATTAACACCCAGTGACCATTTAGAAAATTTATTTATACACTGTAATAAGATCCCATTAAATATATTCTACCAATTGTTATATTTCACTTCCTTGGCTCTAGTGACTGTTTAAAGCTTTAGGTTTAGGCACCCTAATAAGCTTGTCATGTTTTTAGCATTGAGTGCACTTGAATATAGTGTTCTTGCTTTAACTTGCATTTTGCTTCTTTCACAGGGTTGAAAGCTTCTTTAGAAAGGCTTCAGTTAGATTATGTGGATGTAGTCTTTGCTAACCGACCAGACCCTAACACACCAATGGAAGGTAAGAATTCCATAATGATGATACTGTTCCACACAAACAAAAAGCGTTTACATCCAAAATTAAACAGGCCAGGTGTCTGTGCAGTTTAAATTGGAAATGAATTTCTACTAAGTCATTTTCCAGGGAAATCCATATCAGTGGTTGTTTTAATTAGCTTTATAAAACCAAGCACATACCATATTAGTGCCCAAATGTTTTTTTTATGTAATTCATAATACCTTGGATATAGAAAAAAGATCATGATTTTGCACCTAAACTGATTAATACACCCATGTATTGTACAGTGCTGTGGAACATGTTGGTGCTTTATAATAATAAATGTACAAATATAGTGCTGCCTGTTTCAAACACAGGCCAGAATGTCATCAGCAGAATGACATATAACCGAGTTTGTAAACTTTTAAGCGACATATCTTTAAGTATTTGTTCTTAGCTAGTTACCGTCGATTTTTTTTCTCCTTTAGATCAAAAGTTACCATACGTTGTGGGATTTGATGGTATATTCTGATATTTCATCATTAACCCCCTTTATTATGATGCTATTTTTTCAGAATCCTTAAAGGGATCCTGTCATCGGAAAACATGTTTTTTTCAAAACACATCCGTTAATAGTGCAACTCCAGCAGAATTCTGCACTGAAATCCATTTCTCAAAAGAGCAAACAGATTTTTTTATATTCAATTTTGAAATCTGACATGGGGCTATACATTTTGTCAATTTCCCAGCTGCCCCTGGTCATGTGACGTGTGCCTGCACTTTAGGAGAGAAATGCTTTCTGGCAAGCTGCTGTTTTTCCTTCTCAATGTAACTGAATGTGTCTCAGTGAGACATGGGTTTTTACTATTGAGTGTTGTTCTTAGATCTACCAGGCAGCTGTTATCTTGTGTTAGGGAGCTGCTATCTGGTTACCTTCCCATTGTTCTTTTGTTTGGCTGCTGGGGGGGAAAAGGGAGGGGGGAGATATCACTCCAACTTGCAGTACAGCAGTAAAGAGTGATTGAAGTTTATCAGGGCACAAGTCACATGACTTGGGGCAGCTGGGAAATTGACAATATGTCTAGCCCCATGTCAGATTTCAAAATTGAATATAAATAAATCTGTTTGCTCTTTTGAGAAATGGATTTCAGTGCAGAAGCACTATTAACTGATGACAGTATCCCTTTAATAGCGTTCTCTTATTTTCGGTTTTATATATTTATATAGAACATAGACTAACTGGTATTGTGTTGGAGTCAGGGGCAATATACCATGTAAAGGGATTAAATTCTTCTTTATTATTTTTGTTTAAGATCGTTTACAGTAAGAATTTTCATTTTATCGCCTCCTTTTTTCCAGACCTTATTCAAACTCTATTTTTGTATACCAACGTCTTACATGTGTTTTGTCCCTGTTAAATATTTTAAATTTGTCATATTCTTGTAAATTGAATTACACTTTGTTCAATGGCTGTAAATCATAGTGTGAGTATCAAGGCACTGTTTTTATGAATGGTTATACAAACATTAATTCCACTTATAACTGCCTTGCAAATGTATATTTAATTTATATTGTATTAAATATACAGTACTTACAGTCAACTTATACTTGCATATAGTTACTAGGGTGTGGCCCAGTATTGAGCATAACGATACATTTTTGTGCTGCAGTTTAATAAACTTCATATGTACAGTATGCAAAGCTAAAGTGTATAATTCTTTATGTAAAACAGCATTGTTTTGGCATATTTCTAGATTTGTTTGTTTTTTCACCAATTGAAAATGTCAAATTTTTATTTATATTTGAGTAAGTCCATCCACCTTAATATTATAAAAGTTGGGAAATATAGAAAAGATGTTTTGTTGGAAGGGGAAGCATCCATCTCTAGAAGAAACATTCACCCTAGAAGAAATTCTAGAAAATATTGCAGAGCTATTGCTGCTTTCATGAGCATCTATCTACCTGATGCAAGAAGGACACAGTCCCATCTTTATTGGTTTAAATACTACATGTCTTTTAACCTTGGTAGAATATTTAATTGAACTATGGCACACTGAGCAGAACGTGTTCTGCTAGCTCTACAGTAGTCCAAACTGATTTTATAGGTGGGCAATGAAGAGGTTTGTTTCTATTTTAATACATAGTTATTTCTGCTTATGCAACTGTGAAAAGTTTCCAGTGAGCGAATAGGAAAACCTTCACTTAATTTTCTGTGGTTCTTCGAGCAGTTCCTAATTTCTGGTATCTCGTGTCCCATCCCTACTGTCAAGCAATGCAATAATCTTGCAGCTGTAAACTCTGGTCTTTTAAATCTTTCTTTTATCACCAGGGGACCCATTTAGTTCTTCCAAGTCAAGAACATTCATCATAGAAGGTACATAGTACCCACAGTCTCCATATCTGACTTTGCGTCCAGCAGGCATTTTATGGGAAAGATAATGTCACTTTATCTATATCATACAAGTGTTACCCTCCACCCCAAAACTCTCCATAAAATGCTTAACAGATAAAATGCCCTATAAGAACATCTTGCCAGTAAAGTTCCATTTCATTTTACAACCCTTTGAATTATCATGACCCTCAATGCCCTGGTTTATGTCTCCTGTACTTACCCTAATTTTTTTTTTTAAATTTTTAAAGACAATTATTGAATGTGTTCTGCACGATTAATATAATTGAATAGACTGATTTGATGTCTATTTCAATTCTGTATACGTTTTGCATCATTGGTGTGTTGTTTGGTGACTTTGTATCATTTTTCCAAAGCATATAACCAGTCCCAGCTCCTCTGTCATGTGAAGAGAATACTCAATGATGCTTTTTGATCTCAGAGAAAGTCTTTTCTTCAAGAAAATATGCTCAAGCCCAGACACACACTTTACAGTTGGGCAAAGCATTATGTACTGCAATTGTAATTCTTGAAATAACTTAATCACAGCTGAAAGAATACAAATGATAAATATAACTGCATATGTGGAGTGCATGTAAGCTGCTTTACACTTCCATTGGCCTCCACCATATATCCAGTTATGGCCATTTTGTCTGGACAAGGACTCCTTTGTTGTAAATAATTGTTTGTGCAAGTGGGTGACTTCAGGTACCATTATATGGAGTTCAGTTCTTGAATTTTTAAAGGATTTGCCCATTTGTAGTAGCAATTTTTTCCATTGTGCTTGCATCTGACCTTTTCTTGTGCCCAGCAGTCTCTTTCAATGAACACACTTGTATTCTTTCAGAGAATGAGCCCCAATGAGAGCCTTGTTAGCTAGTTTCTCTTTGACAACGCATGCACCTAAGTAAGGCTTTGTATGGTTGCCTTGCTTCTCTTTTGGCATGGATTTATAGCTTGAGAACCTTTAAACACAAAAGAGGGATGCTGCATGAGTTTGGAGAAATGGTTCCTGAAAGTGTTTCTAAAATTAAAACCAACCTCTGATTAAGATATATAGTTGCTGAAAAAAAAATGCATTATAGTCACGACACAATTTGCATTTCCACGCAAAAACAAACTAAGTCTGACTGTTGTAAAAGAAGCACACAGTGCCTACGAATAATGACATTTGTAAACTACTCCAGGATTGTAGATCACCAGCTAATTGTTGTAAATGTTATGGCTCAAGTGATCCTTTTATGCTTAAAAGCCAATTAGTATTTCCAGTAGAAGTACTTTTAGAAACACTTTTCTAGTCCATTTTCAGTAGAGAAAAGCCTTTGCAGTATGCCTTGCAAGCACTGTAGAGTGAAGATTTCTGTAGTTTTCCTCCATGGACATCCGTTAAACTTACAGTGATCTGCATCAGTTTATTTTACACTTATTATTATTATTTATTATTAACATGTATTTAGCGCCAACATATTTCGCAGTGCTGTAAAGTAAACTAAATCACATGCATTATATACATAGAACATATGGAGTTACATACATCACAACCAATACCGATACAAAAGATGAGGAAGGCCCTGTGCAAAAAGAGCTTACAATCTAAAGGGAAGGGAATAATACACAAAGTTGGACAGATCAGAATTAAGTGGGTGAGAGATGTGGTACTGTAGTGGTATTGCATTTGGTAGTTAAGCAGAGTGAGGGTAGGCTACTCTAAATAAGTGCGTTTTAAGAGTTTTTTTGAAAGCCGAAAGGTTGGGAGAAAGTTGGACAGATCGTGGGAGAGAGTTCCAGAGGAGGGGTGCAGCCCTTGCAAAGTATTGAATGCGAGCATGTGAGGAAGTAATGAGAGAAGAGTTGAATAGCAGGTCAGTAGAGGATCATAGTAAGTGGTTGGGTGAGTATATAGATATGAGTTCAGAGATGTAGGGTGGGGCAGAGTTATGAAGTTCTTTGATTGTCAGGGTCATTAATTTGAATTTAATTCTGAAAGGTAGCTGAAGCCAGTGCAGGGATTGGCAGAGTGGCACGGCTGAGGTGTATAATCCTTGCAGCAGTGTTCATTATGGACTGGAGAGGTGACAGTCTCTGGAGGGGAAGGCCAATTAAAAGAGTTACAGTAGTCTAGACGTGATATGACGAGACAGCGAATAAGAATTTTGACGGCATCTTGGGTGATGATCGTATTTTGGATATGTTCCTTAGGTGGAAGTGACATGATTTAAAAAGTGACTGGATATGAGGAGTGAAGGACAGGGCAGAATCTAGGATAACCCCAAGGCACCGGGCCTGGGGAGAGGGGGTGATCGTGGAATTGTTAGCTATGATAGATACTTCCGGGATGTTAATGGTATTAGTTGGAGGAAAGAAAACCATTTCCATTTTAGAGAGGTTTAATTTAAGGTAGTGTTGTGACATCCAAGTAGAGATAGCGGACAGGCAGGAGGAGACTCGAGTTAGGAGTTCTGGGTTGAGATCAGGAGAGGAGAGATGGATCTGAGTATCGTCAGCATAGAGGTGGTAGTGGAAACCATACGAGTTGATTATTTTGCCAAAACGAGGAAGTATAGAGGGAGACAAATAAGGGGCCCAGGACAGAGCCTTGAGGAACCCCAACAGAAAGAGGTAGGAGAGAAGATGCTACTCCATTGTAGGAGACACTGAAGGAAAGATTAGTGAGGTAAGAAGAGAACCAGGACAGGGCTGTGTCACGAAGGCCAAGTGACTGGAGGGACTGGAGGAGGAGAGGGAGATCTACACGGTCAAATGCAGCTGAGAGATCAAGCAGTATTAGTAGTGAGAAATAATGTTGGCTTTAGCACTGCAGAACTGTAATATATATATAAGAAGATACCATTCTCTACTTTTTTTTTTTTATTCTTAACTCAGTCTTCCACTAGAAGCTTTTCTGTCCATTAGAAGGGGCATTTATTTGTACTGACTGACTGAAGATGCTGCATTTGGGTATATTTATCATAGTTCCTATTGAATGTCTCTGTCTGTCACCCTGACATGAGCTATCCATCTTAAAGGAACAGTTCAGTGTGAAAATAAAAACTAGATAAATAGACAGGCTGTGCAACATAAAAAATGTTTCTAATATAGTTAGTTAGCAAAAAATGTAATATATAAAGGCTGGAGTGACTGGATGTCTAACATAATAGCCAGAACACTACTTCCTGCTTTTCAGCTCTCTAACTCTGAGTTAGTCAGTAATTGAAGGGGGGCCACATGGTACATTTCTGTTCAGTGAGTTTGTAATTGATCCTCAGCATTCAGCTCAGATTCAAACGCAATAGATATGAGCCACGTGGCCTCCCTTCAAGTCTGTAATTGGTTACTGCCTGGTAACCAGGGTAACCAGTCAGTGTAAACCAAGAAAGCTGAAAAGCAGGTAGTGTTCTGGCTATTATGTTAGACATCCAGTCACTCCAGCCTTTATACATTACATTTTCTGCCTAACTAACTATATTAGCAACATTTTTTATTTTTCACACCCTATCCATTTACCCAGTTTTTATTTTTACACTGATCAATTCCTTTAATTTTTGTTCTTTGCTGAACATTTTTGTCCCTTTAAATACTGTTTCTTAATCTACATAAGACTAAACTATTTAATCCATAATTTGAATTATGTTAAATGCTTATAAATAGGCAAACAAATGTTCTCCTTGCATACTTTATGTATTCCTTATTGTGTCTGACACTATAAAGCTCCCCTCAGCAATAGTTCTCAGCTACATATCATTAGCTCACCTATTCCTTTGCCTTTTATTGTAAAAACTTAGCATGCCTTTCCTATTGCACCAACATTAAATAAAAACTTAGCATGCCTTTCCTATTGCACCAACATTAAATCTCAGATAGATAGATATAGCGATAGATAGATCTTGCCTAAATATATATATTTTGGTGGGATGGCGATGCTTTTCTAATTTGTTTTAATATATATAGTATGCATTTTGTATTCCTGACTTTACTGTAATTTGCAATTTTTTTATTGCAAAATATTCATATTCTTTGTAGTTTCTGGTTTTGTCAATTTAATTCTCCCCATTCATTAATTGCCCCATGACAGTTCTTTCTCCTTCCCCACCGTCATTGGCCCGCCCCTCTGATTTCCTGACTCCGCCATGGAAATTTGGCAACCCTAGTTATACCTTTGCAAAAGAGTAGTGAAATTAATTTTTTTGTGTTAATGCCCTGTTCTCAGCTTAATAGGGTAATAATACAAGCATATTTACATTTTCAAAAATAAAACAATCCTTGCAAGATTGATTTCAGTAGCCTCCATGCAAAGAGATCTGCTTCCTCCTATTATGAATTCACTTGACTTTATAAAACCTTTACTTTATTAATTCCGCCATATATAAATTTTCTTTTCCTGCAACATATTGAATTCAGCATCAGAAATTTCCAGTTGAACGTGGCTCATTAACTGCCTTTTCTTTTGAAGAATACATTTATGATTCTTCCTACTTATTATTCTTTAGCGTTTTTGTCAAACCATCCATAAATGAAACTGTATTCATTCTAAATGGTTCCTGTTCTTCATTTCTTTTATTTGGCATTACATTTATGACAGTACCACCTAATCAGCATGTTTACTCATTGTAATATTGGCATCCTATCCCAGTAGTTCCAATGTGGGGTCAATGTTAGTGTGAGCACATTGAAAATGATCTCCAAATGTCTATTTGGCACTTCATCAGAGTGAAGTGCCGAGTTTGCAGACACGAAAGCGTTAGATCCACACACTCACCATTGTAATGTAATCCTTAAAGGAAAACTATACCCCCAAAATGAACACTTAAGCAACAGATAGTTTATATCAAATTGAATGACATATTAAAGAATCTTACCAAACTGGAATATATATTTACATAAATATTGCCCTTTTACATCTCTTGCCTTGAACCACCATTTCGTGACTCAATCTGTGCTGCCTCAGAGATCACCTGACCAGAAATACTACAACACTAACTGTAACAGGAAGAAGTGAGGAAGCAAAAGACACAACTCTGTCTGTTAATTGGCTCATGTGACCTTACATGTAGTTTGTATGTTTGCACAGTGAATCTTACGATCTCAGGGGGCGGCCCTTATTTTTTAAAATGGCAATTTTCTATTTATGATTACCCAATGGCACAAACTACTAAAAAAGTATATTATTATGATAATGGTTCATTTACATGAAGCAGGGTTTTACACATGAGCTGTTTTACTCAGTATCTTTTAATAGAGACCTACATTGTTTGGGGGTATAGTTTTCCTTTAAGTGCGACTGATTAAAGCCGAGTTGTTATTAAAGATGCCGGACTCTTGAATGCTTTGATCAGCGATCCGCATCGATCCTCTAAACTGATGTTGTAGCCGGCAAGAGGTGACCGGCATATCGCGAGAGCTGCGGTCGAGCAGGAGACGGAACAGACTGGGTGTGCTCCGCCATTACCGCATCGCTGTAACCTGTTTAAATGTCTATTTGGCTATACATTAATTAGTTAGTGAATGGGGTCATTGGATGGCTTGGATGCAGGCGGTGCATTGCGATTGTCTCACCAGCAGATCAGATGGATGAGGGAATTTACTGTATATAGCCACACATTGGGCCAAATATCCCAAAATATATCAGCAGATATGCAGCCAGGGAGCATAGAGATGTGATATTCACTGCATACTGTACACTTCATCAGGCTACATATTTACATAATTACAGTTGATTTTCAAGGTCAGTTTTTTCACTGCAAGAATAGAACTGAAATAGATTGTCTCAGGGATAATGAAGGTTTTCTTCTTCCCTTTCATTTAAAGATGCTTTTAGTCATGGCTCAGCTCATTCTTGAGATTCGGGAAAAGTATCATTTAAGTCTTGTTTTTCCCTTCAAGTGCAATAAATAGATGGAAAGAGATGAATTACACTGCTTGCAAGATGTCCTTGCAGCATACTTCCCCTATTGGTGTTGTATACCTAGCTTCTGCATGTTAATAGTATTGTTTTCAGATTTAATTGGGTCTTTATTTTCTTGCATTCCCTCCATTATTGTCTTAACAGAAACTGTAAGAGCCATGACTCATGTGATTAATCAAGGAATGGCAATGTATTGGGGGACATCACGTTGGAGCTCTATGGAAATTATGGTAAGCCTTTCCCTTCCACCATTTCAGCCAAAATTTCTCAAATTTGCTAATGAATAGAATTGCTAAATATACAATGAGAACATAAAAGTTCTTTGATAACACTGCATAACAGTTTTAGTCTTTTAAAGAATTGTTTTAGGCACAACAAATAATTGGAGCAGGGTATAGCTCTTGGAGAAGAAAGATACATGCTGATTATTTTAAAAGCAAGAAATGGAGATGATAACTTTAACAGACAAGAGCATGTTAGATCTAAATGCTTCAAGACATATTTCCAAGTAATTATTTTTGGAGTCGAATGAACATTTATTTAGCATGCGGCAGAAAGAAATAAGACCAAACAACATTCAGATTCACCCATTGGAGGAAATATTTATATTGCTGCTAGTGTTCAGCCTCTTTCTTTTCATGTACACCAAGATGCCATACATTTTACATACATACAGTTCTGTTCAGAATAATAGCAGTCCAACATCACTAACCTGATCAATCACTGTTTTTGGTGGAAATTATATTTTCTCGTGGCAAATAATTTACTAGTAGGTGTAGAAGAGTATTGGGAAAACAAACCGTCATGAAATGCATGCTGCTGATTCTGTGTAATAGAATCATTAACTAAAGGTGGCCATAGGCGCAAAGATCCGCTCGTTTAGCGGCATCGCCAAACAAGCTGATCTTTCCCCCCGATATGCCACTAACGGGCATGGCCATATCGGGGGTAATCTGAACGTTCGGCCCTATGGCCGAACAATCGGATTACGATGATGGTCAGGACAAAATCAAACCTGTCCGATCGACCAAACGACCGATCTCCGCTGGACGAAAAATGTCGGGACTCTCCACACGCGGTCCGAAAATCGTACGAATCATTGATTCGTACGATAGGATCTTTGCGTCTATGGCCACCTTAAGGCTTGTTCAAAATAATAGCAGTGTTACAAATAATAGCAGTGTAGAATTCAATTGGTGAGGTCATTCATTCTGTGAAAAAACAGGTGTCAATTATGGCCCTTATTTAAGGAAGGAAGGAGCAAATGTTGTGCATGATGGTTATCGTGCATTTCTCTCTGAAAATCTGAGTAAAATGGGTCGTTCCAGACATTGTTCAGAAGAACAGCGTGCTTTGAGTAAAAAGTTGATCAGAGAGGGGAAAACATATAAAGAAGTGCAGAAAATGATAGGCTACTCAGCTAAAAGGATCTCAAATGCTTTAAAATGGCAACCAAAACCTGAAAGATGTAGAAAAAAGCAGAAATAGCCAAAATAGCAAAGACTCAGTTCCAGGAAGATGTAAAGTTACCTGTGATACTGTTACAATTAGAAGATGCCTATGTGAAGCCAAGCTATCAGCAAGAAGCCCCCGCAAAGTCCCATTGTTGAAAAAAGATGTGCTGAAGAGGTTACAGTTTACCAAAGAACACATTGACTGGCCTAAAGAGAAATGGCAAAACATTTTGTGGACTGATGAAAGCAAGATTGTTCTTTTTGGCTCTAGGGGCAGCAGACAGTTTGACAGACAACCCCCCCCTACCGAAACACTGAATTCAAACGATAGTACAGTGTGAAGACAGTGAAGCATGGTGGCACAAGCATCATGATATGGGGATGTTTCTCATACTATGGTGTTGGACCTATTTATCGAATATGGATCATAGATCTTTTTCAATACAACAAAATACTTAAAGAGGTCATGTTGCCTTATGCCGTAGAGGAAATGCCCTAGAAATTGGTATCTCAACAATACAACGACCCCAAACACACCAGTAAATGAGCAACATATTGGTTCCAGACGTTATGGAGGTGCCAGCCCAATACCCGGACCTTAATCCAATAGAAAACTTGTGGGGTGAAATAAAAAATTTTGTTTCTGAGGCAAAACCAAGAAATGCAGAAGAATTGTGGAATGTAACAGGTGCCAGAAGTTGGTGGACTCCATGTAACACAGATGTGCAGCAGTTCTTAGAAACACTGCTTATACAACTAAATATTAGTTCAGTCATTCAAAGGAAAGCAGCGAAAATGACGCCAATGGGAGAAAAATAAATGTTGCACATCAAAAATATTTGATGTGCAATATTCAAGTTTTTTTTTCCGGGGTTTGAATCCAATTCAAATTTTCAGGTCGGGACTATTAGACTATTCAGGTCAGGACTAATTTTCAGGTCGGGACTATTCAAATATTTTTATAAATAATATAGCATTCGAATAAAATCAAATTTAAAAAAAATTCACATTATTCTAAAATTCGACCATTGATAAATAACTCCCCTGAATGTCTGAGTTTGTAAAGAAGAATGTAGACACTGCTATTTTTTGGAACAACCTAATCCCTTTTCTTCACTTTCTGTAAAGTAATAACACAAATTTCATAAATTTTTCTTCATGTTTTGATATGGAATACAATGTGCAGTGTTCCCAATGCATTTACCTGTACGGAAATAAAAGCTATTATAAGGATTTTGAGCATTATTCTTTTTTTTAAACACACTGCTGTTATTCTGAACACAACATACATAGTTAATAGCTGTGTGCCATGTGTTTGTTAGCATTCTGCTGCTTTCTATGGAAGTGATATACCAGGTGCAGATGGCACACGCATTAAGATTGGGTAATTCCAACCACACTCATATCTTCGGCAACAGCAACCCCAAATTTAGGTAATTTTTTGGAATATACTTGGAATCACTAGATTCCAAGTGGACTTGCTTAAAGGAGACCTAAATCTATATTCACTTACCCAGATGTTATCCCCCCTGATTATAATCACTTACCTGTTATCCTGGGCCATATTTCTTGTTCACTAAAAACTGCAACAGTCCAGGGTATTCTTGTAGAAGCTCCTCATTGCCGTCTTAATTGGCTTCTTCTCTTCATCCAGTCTGAATGGGTGTATGCGCAGTAGAGTGGTGGAAGCTGAACTTATATTTACAGTAGCTGTGTATAACCCTTAAATATCCATTTTTTTTTCAGGAGGCATATTCCGTAGCTCGCCAGTTCAACTTGATCCCTCCTATATGTGAACAAGCAGAATACCATATGTTCCAAAGGGAAAAAGTAGAAGTACAACTTCCAGAGCTATTTCATAAAATTGGTAAGACTGCCCTCCGTTTTTATTTAATATGATATGTAACACATTCTGTTATTTATGCTTGCAAGAAAACCTGTATCATAATGTCAAAGTCAACGTAAACTGTATTGTCATCTGAGCAGTATACGAATACACAATGAGACGAGAAGACGTGGCTTCAGCTAGTACAGATATCAGAGAGTCTCTGAGGTAGTCCAGGTGTGTAAAGAAAAGTTCAGTTAACAGTTCAGGTGTGTCTGGAATGTAGTGGGAGGGCAGGCAGTGGGTTGAGGACTCTGATCGGTTGCGGAAAAAAGCTTTCGCACAGCCTGGTTGATCGGGCTTTAATACTGCAAAAGCGTCTGCCGGTTGAGAGCAATGTGAACAGTCCGTGTGAGGGGTGTGTGGAGTCCAGTGCAATGCAGGAGGCCTTTCTTGCACAGTGTTTGTGGAAGATGTCCTGCAGTGATGGAAGAGCTGCTCCAATGATGGACCAGACGGAGATGCAGCTCATCAAGACGCTCTCTATGGTGCCGCTGTAGAATACTGTGAGGGTGGAAGGTGGAAGGTTGGCCCATTTCAGTCGTCTCAGGAAGTGAAGACACTGCTGAGCCTTTTTGGTGATGGAGGTGTTGTTGGTGGTCCAGGTGAGGTCATCTGAGATGTGGACTCCCAGGAATTTGGTGTTCTTTACTATCTCTATCGTGGAGCTGTTGATGTTGAGTGGTGCGTGAGCAGGGCGAGTGCTCCTGAAGTCAACGATCATCTCTTTCGTTTTATCCACATTTAGTGACAGGTTGTTCTCACTACACCAGACCACCAGCTGCTGAACCTCATCTCTTTACGCCGACTAGTTGTTGTGGCTGATGAGCCCCACCACAGTGGTGTCATCGGCGAACTTGATGATGTGGTTTGAGCTGTGTCTAGCTATGCAGTCATGTGTCAGCAATGTGTATAACAACGGGCTGAGAACACATCCTTGAGGAGCTCCAGTGCCCAATCTGATGGTGCTGGAAACGTTGTCGCCGATACGAACAGACTGAGGCCTCTCTGACAGAAAGTCCAAAATCCAGTTGCACAAAGAGGTACTCAATCCCAGCTCGCTCAGTTTCCCGCTCAGCTTTTGGGGGATGATGGTATTGAATGCTGAGCTAAAGTCTATGAACAGCATTCTCACATAACTGTCTTTCTTGTCCAGATGAGTTAGTGAGAGGTGGAGTACAGAGGATATGGTATCCTCAGTTGACCTGTTTGGCCAATATGCAAATTATAGTGGGTCTAGTGAGTGGGGGAGTGTGTTCTTTGCATGTGTCTGCCTTTGCATGAATTCAGCTAAATTTTTCTGAGAACCTTAGAAAACAGTCCAAAATTTTACAAATCAGACATTTAGATATCGGAGCTTCATTGACTATTTCACTAGTGGCCATGTACCCCAGGAACGACTGGTATGGTGAGGTCCGGGTCGATGGCCACCTTGTGCTGGGCAATATTGGGCTGGTAAATGCAGGCTGTAAGGAGAAGACCGAATCAATGCAGTTCTCAACAAATAGCTGTAGGGGAGGACTCATACATGGGCAGACAACCTGCAAACTCATTCTGAAGTGGTCAGATTGGCATCTTCTATTGGCCCCTGTATGACCAGTTTAGTGTGGAACCATCTGTGTGACTGAAGTGACATTCCAGGTTGACTAGTCTGTTGCATACGATAATATTGTACTCATTACATTTGCAAATAACAAACATATTGCCTACAATACATGTGATCTTCACTAAAAGATGGCTTTATCAGAAAAAGATACAGTCTCAATTTCTTCTTAATTGTACCACTATTTTTCTCATATTTCTTCAGCTTGAGCTTTTCACAGTTATGATTTGTCACCCAAAGATGTCCACTTTGCTAAGGTTCTCATAGATTTATATTGAATGACTACTGTATACTAACTCATCTTAAGAATTCCCCACTATTGGAATCTTTTATAAGAGTATAATGGCTGGTGTGCCTATTGGATAGAATGGTACTCATCACCTCATGGGAAAAAAAAAACTAGAGGGTTGATGAATCTCAGTTCTGCCCCTTATTCTTCACCCAGGTCCCTTGGGACCATAAAAAGAAAATTAGTATTATTATGGTATGTCTCAAGCCCCTCTTGAAGTAGCTTGCAAGTTTTCAGTCTTCTTATTTGGATTTTGTTCCCAAAAACCACATTTTTTTTTATTATAATAATAATAAAAATAATGCCCAATTCAAACAATTACTCTTTATACCTTGTAGCTTGAAGAGGTTACGTCTCAGCTTGAAATTCATCTCCTGCATTCCGTGCTGACATTTATTTGCAAAATAGTTTTAATGTTAACATTTTACTTGTTCTTTTTCAAATATTTTATTGAAGTTTTACCATAAAACAAGCAGAACTGAAAACACAGCTAGTAAAGATGCAGTCACGAAAACATATATCATAAATGTCAAAAATCAGACTAGTCCTCAATAAATGGACCGTTCCAATCTGTAGATGAACCAAAAATGTAAACGTGAACTAAAAAATAATAATTTTCAGGTGTAGGTGCAATGACATGGTCGCCACTTGCCTGCGGAATAGTTTCTGGTAAATATGATGGCGGAATCCCTCCGTACTCTAGAGCATCACTAAAGGTACGTCCTTTTTAATTAAAATATATCAAAAAGTAGTAGTCCCTTGTCAATCAGTGAAGTCAGATTTTATTTGTCACAGTTGAATCATTTTAAGAAGACCATATACAAGTCACACAGATAAAGTTACATTATGAGCAAAATGACATCAGAAAAGCTAAAATCTGTTATGGAACAAGGAGAAATACTGAGCAAGTTATCTTATAATGCCATGGAAGTCCAAGGTGGCTTCTAATATCCTTACTTTTTATCGGTAGATTATTTTTTATATAGTTCAGTGAGTCATGTGACCCAAATCACATCACTGAGCACTGAATCTACAGAATGTTCATGGCTCTTCTGTATTAAAGTTGTGTATTTCTTGTTTTTAAAGGGTTATCAGTGGTTAAAAGACAAGATCTTAAGTGAAGAAGGAAGACGGCAACAGGCAAAACTGAAAGAGCTCCAGGCCATAGCAGAGAGATTGGGTTGTACCCTGCCACAGCTGGCAATTGGTGAGTCGCAGTGCAGAGGCGGAGCTTAAATGCAGGGGAGGAAACTAAAAATGTATTTTAATCTGTTAAACATGGAGCAGATTTACTAAAGGGCGAAGTGTTCGTCGCTATCGAAAATTCGCCAGAAATCCCATTCTCGGGGACATCGCCAATTTACTAACAGGAGTAGAGGAAAATTTGCTTGTTAAAGAGAACTTCGCTAGCGCAGTTTCCCGCCCTTTCGCAGAGCACATTTTCACTAAAGTGTGAATTTTACAGACTGTTCCCACTTTCACCAGAGTTTCCTTCCCCACCTTAGACCTGGCGAACTGATAAGATGAAGCTGCATCCTCCTCAATCTTATCAGTGACATCGTATACTGTATGCCGGAAAGTTATAAAAGTTTTAAAAAAACGCTGGGAGTTTTTTCATATTTTAAAGTGGAATTGTCTTTAAAAATTGTAACTATTAAAAAATTTTATTTTAACATTTTTTTAACCATTTAAGGGGCATGCCTCATTTGTTTTAGGGTGGGCTCATGTCTAGGTCATTAGAGGATCTATTTTGTCTTTATTTTGCTTCCTTGGATATTTGTAATAATAAGTGGCCACCAGGGCCGGAACTATGGGTAGGCAGAAGAGGCAGATGCCTAGGGCACAATGATTGGGGGTGATGAGCAGCTACCTCTTCTGCTTACTCCTAGACCGAACCCACCTGAATCTCTCTTTGTGCTGTGCACCACGCACATGCACTCTCGAGTGGCGTGGTCTTTACTGCGGATGTGTGCCTGGAATGTCTCTACTGTGTTTGCGTGCCCAGAATGTCTTTACTGCGCATGCGCACATGATGGGGGAAATGAGGGACGAGCAGGCTGGCTTGGCTGACTATGGCGCATGGCCGCCTCTGGTGGCCACTTCAAGCATTTGCACCAACATCACTAATAAAGTCATATATATGACCTTTATGTACCCACCTTATTCAGATTGACCTAAGCGTAAGTGTACTAACGAAGTTCCGCTAGGCAGAAATAAACATTAGCAAAAGTTCGCTATGCAATTCTCACTCTGACAAATTAACGCTAGCGTAACTTCATCAGCATTTGGCTGCCAAGACACAACTTTGCATTTTACCAAATTAGCATAGTGGTAGCGAATTTGCCCCTGGCAAAGTGTAGCAAAGCATTCACAGGCGAAAATTTGCCCTTTAGTGAATTTGCCCCCATATGTAGCACTGGATAAAGGTTACAACTGTGGGACATACGGGCAGAAGGGGGGAAAAATAAACACTGTGTTTCTAATCAATATATATATATATATATTTTATATATATATATATATATATATACAGTATACTATATATATATATATATATATGTATATATATATATATATATATATATATATATATATATATATATATATATATATATATATATATATATATATATATAGTGGAAGATTTCCATTAGGCCTGTGAGCCATCCAATTCAATTTCTTATATTTGTTTTTTTTTACTTCTCCCTACAGCCTGGTGCTTGAGGAATGAAGGAGTCAGCTCGGTTTTGTTAGGAGCATCTAATGCCGATCAGCTTCTGGAGAATATCGGAGCAATACAGGTTTGTAGATAAATGCAAACGTTTTGTAGGTAGATAGATCAACCTTTTTGTGAAATATAAGGGTGTGGGAATTGGCCAGATTATTTCTCTCATCCTTCTATTTTAAAGAAGGGGTTATGTTATTGTTTGTTATACATACGTTTCAAGTCATGTGACACAAGTGACTTTATTAAGCACATATAACTGATTATATAGTAGAATACATTTTACTATATTACATATGTTGCAGTTTTATTTGTTAGAACATTATACATGACAGAATGCATATGTAATACAAGCATTTGTATATTTGCAACAGTGGTAAGTATATTATTAGCAAAGTATTGCCTGTATGTTGATTATTTTTGTGTTTGGCATCCCCACATTTTCTGCTTCCCGATTGGCTTCTCTTATGCTTCTTGAGCCCGAGCAGCCTTATTAATGTTCATTAATTCAGCAGCCAGTAGCCATAGTGCACTCTGCCTGGTACCCCAGTCCTTCTACTCTTGTATAAACTCTTTGTTCAGTTCTTTGTATACAAGAAGAAACTAGTTGAGCAGGCACTCATGCAATCCTATGCAGCCAGGCAAAACAAAAGCAAAAGTCATTTTATTTGCATGATACACGCAGCCTTAATCGTTTCATGCTCTATTGCATCTGGTCATAGGTGGAGCCAATATGGCACAAAATGCATAAAGCTGCACGAACCTTAATAATATATGTTAATAAAATACTTTTGCTACTTTTATCGACATGGGACGTGAGTGCCAGCTATCTCAATCTCTGTTTTGTCCAGGGCATGTGCACTTGATTGAAGCCTATGATTAAGTGTCTGAAGGACACAAAACGCGTAAGACTTGAGATGATTGTTTAAATAAAGATTTGTCTACTTTTTAACAAACAACTTTTAGTGTGATATACATGTGGTTTCCATTTCATTTTGCACATGTGCAAAGGTGGGCCTTGTTGGCCAGGTGCCCTAGGCAGTCAGCTGGCCCCCATCCCCGTCTCTTACGCATGCGTGTCAGCAGCTATTATCTCCATTATTTTGCTGTTCTATGTTATTCAGTGAGAGCAGGTATTTAAACTGCACCTTTTCTATTCTAGTTAATGTTCATTAATACTGTAAATAGTTTGCTGGATTGCAAAGAAATATAATAAAATGTGTTTTTCTAATGCACAATTCAACAGTTAACTGTTTTTTTTTTTCTTTTGTTTGTTTTTTAATGCAGGTCCTTTCGAAACTGTCCTCTTCCATTATCCACGAGATTGATAGTATTTTGGGTAACAAGCCATACAGCAAAAAAGACTATAGATCATAATGGTGAATGCCGCTGGACGGGACTGTCACGGTTCTACTCCAAATCTCCTATTTGCCTGCTTAAGCTTTACTGAATCAAAGTGGAGTGTGGCTGCATCAAAGAACACACCGTTTCCAGATAAAAATATCAGGAAAAAAAACGTGCAAATCATTATTGTAAGAATCCACGCGCTTAATGTATACAAATATCTGCTCATTTGCTAAACTGCACAAAAAAGTAGTTAATGGAGGAGTCGTTGTAGTAACGGAATTCTTTCTGTTTTTGAACGATTGTCTTTTGCGTTCCTCTGCTCTGTCTTTGCTCCGGCGTTATTCCGAGAATTCCATTCACATACGCGTCGGGTACTGGATCATCCTCCAATGTGATATTCTTGGCTTCTTATGTCCGTGCTTTGTATAAAACAGAAACTGGAAATGTATTAATTCTATCTCTTGCTAAACAGGAAGGAAAATAACAAATACACACTATACATCTCTATCATGCAATAATAGACCCTCAGAGTCCGTTTTCTGGCAGCTGTAACTGCATTATGCTGCTACTTCTTGACTAGGGCAGACATATCCAACTGGTGTCTGGGGAGGGGACATGTGGCCTTTTCTCTCCTACGTTTAATCCTTCAGTCCACTGTAGTTCAACATTGTATACGGTTATTGCACATGGGATATTTTATTCACTACATTGCATATCTCCTGTTTGTCCAAGTTTTCTGCAGAACGTTCTCGAATGGGGGGTGCAGTGGTGGTAGAAAGTTGGAAAAGTCTGATAATAATTTGAAGGAGAACAGTAGCAATCAAAATAGTCCCCATTTTCCTGATCAGCAGCAACACTGATGTGTTATTCACTCTACTATATTTTATTTTAGTGTTGGTCAGGGGCGATTCCCCCTTCTCATGTGGCACTTACCTTTGCTTCAGAGGGGGGGGCCGCATCACTAGTCCAGGGAGTATAATTGTACTCACTGGAAGAGCCAAAATTTTGATTTAAAAATCATAATTTTGGGTTTTTAAGTTACCGGCCCCTGATAACACTGCTGGAGAGTTTCTCAACTTGCTTCATGGCAGCAGCAGCCCTGGTGTTGGTGATGGATTTCTGACGTCTGCTTCTTTAAGCAAAACTCACTGCAACATGCCCTATGGCAGCCTGTGTCTTATTTAAGAGACTAGGAACTGAATGCCAGGGGTTAAGGAACTTTGAGAACCAAGACAATCAAAATGCCTTTAGAACCCATTCCCTTAAAGGGGAATTAAATTCTGTTTTTGTTGTAAGTTAAGATTATGCCCTGCAAAATTGTACCTTCTAGTGAGTACTGTTTTCATTAGTTTACTCCTACGTTAGAAGTTTAGCAGTGCTCTGAGCTGCCAGACCAGAAGCCTGTGTGAAGCTCAGTGATTTATGTGCAGTTGGTCAGGCTACTTCCAGCTTTTCTTCTCATACTGGCTGAGCACAGAGCGAAATTCCAACTTTACTCATTCCTTTGTCTCCAGCTCTCTTACTCTCCCAACCATAAGGTAAAATGCAAATCAGAAGCAATGTCTGCATCTTCAGGTTGAGAGTCGGAGGTCAAGGCATTGGAGATTTGCACAGTAAACATTTTCCTGAATTATAAACCTTTCTTTTAAATATTTACATCATTTATCTAAGACCAAAGTCTATTCTGTGGTGTCTCCTGCCTGGGCATAAGTGTTTCAGATTGCAGACAACACTGCTCCCCAGTCCTTACATACCCTGCCCAAAGCTCTACGTCTTCATGTGCTGCAGCTGCCATTTTGAAGACAAGATCTTTACTGATAAAATAACGTGTGGTATATTCATATATTTACATTTTTTGGTATAAACCCAAATCACATGTTGTAGTGCATATGCAGAGACGTAGGGAGCAGGGGTGAGCAGAAGGGGAAACGCATGCTAGTTTTTCTCTTCATATTTTGGGCTAATAAATCTAGAACATTAAAAAGTCTAGTACATTTATAGACTGCATATATCATGAAGTGTTATTATTGTCACCCCAAAAAGTTATTTACTTTAGGACGATATTTGTTTTTCCATGAAAAGCAGACAAGGTGCATGGGTGTGACCAGATCCGAGCATGAGTTCTCCTGAGCTGGGTCGGTTATGGTATGTGCCAGCGATGTCATTGGTGTTGGGGGCCTGTGAAAAGTGTAGCCTAGGGGGTCTCACATCTAATTAATCAACCGCTGGACATAGTTTTCCTGTTAGGAATGCACTGTACCCATTTAACAGATTTGGGCAAATATTGAACCAAATCTGAGCCCACGGGAGTATGGGCTAAAATGACATCTACGTCTGCGCACAAATATTTTGTTTTATATAGGGTTCTGGTTGTGGTTGCCCAGGCTTTCTGATTTGGACGAATCGGAACTCTAAAGAAAGCTTGGATTCAGATGAATCCCTAACATAATCCAAGATTCTCTGCATCCCTAATTCCTGTAATTTAAAGCATACAGAGAAGCAGCAAAAGCAAGGGATTAGCTTCCATTTATACTTCTGAATGGTATCTGTGCTTCACAAGTGCGCTTATGTACCGTATACTTTCAGCCTTTATCTAACAGACTAATAGCTAGCAATGTGTGCCTGCTGGGGGATTGATCCATTGTAGCTCAAGGAAAGTGGACTTCTTTCTCTCCAGTCATTTCTATACTAACCCCTCCTCCCAGCCATGGTTTGGAGATCCGTTGGGGGGGGGGGGATATCCCAAATTTTTTTTTACCCTCTTATTGAAGATGCCATAAGAGTTTTGCAAGATTAACAAATTCTAAGCTCAAAGTCTAATATCAATCAAGCAGAGGGTAGGACTGTAAATACATTTCTTTAAATATTCTGACAATGCATGCCCAGGGTGTTGAGGAATTGCCTCTAGTTTGCAGTAAGGGCAAGATCATAGAGCAGAAACTATATTTATGGACAAAGCAGTCTAGCAAATAGGATCCTTTGGCACATGATACAAGTCCATTTCCCAGCAGCCCCTGCTCCCTGAACTGGCACAGAATAGGCAGGACTGTAACAGTTAATATGGAAAGTGTCAGTAGGTGCCTATTTTTGGTCTGGAATAAATAAAACATCTTGTTAAGATACAGTATTTAAAGTATATGGAGTATATGGAATATAACTTTCTTCTATACTTGCTCTTTCTCCGGAATGTTACGGCCCAGGGATAATCTGTACATTGCAGGTATAAATAAGGACAGTGCAAAACAATACAATACAATCTATTCCAGTAAATTCCATTCCAAATATGTCCACGTTGCTGAAAACTTAAAATAGAATTTCGTCCCGACACACCAGAATTGTAGGCAAAATATTGTAGCCCAGTGTCTGTCAATGCATCCAAAAACTTTTTTTTTTCATTTAATATTGCTGGAAAACGTATTTCATTTAGGCAAGTTGTTACATTAGGAATCTTGATTTCCTTAACAGAAACTTGCACACAATGTTTCCCCTGTCCAGCCCTTTTATTCGCTCAAATTTTCATCATCGGGACCAGAGCAATGGGGATTGGTGCACAGGAAATTTAAAAACGATCATATCTCCTGCACATCCTCAGTGTTTCTAAACCAATGTGGGTTTGGTTGAGCAGCATGCCGCCCCCTAAAATCCTGACGCCCTTGGCCTGGGCCTTGGTGGCCTCTCCACAAATCCGGGCCTGTCTAACGATGGTACAGACCTACTTTATGCCTCAGATTGGGGGCAAGATGAATGTGTTGCATTACAGGTTTAAATGCTGCTCTCACCTGTACATTTGTACAGTAATACAGATAAAGTGTCACTTTTACTGGAGAAATAGAATTTCTTATCCATTTCTGTTATGACGCTGGTTCCGCAGCCCATGAAGACAACGTGATATCCTGCAAACCAGCTTTTATACACCGTTTATATTGCTTTCCTTATTGCACACATCTCATTTCTCTGGAAGTGTCTCCAACCAGAGAAAGTTGAATAGAAATGCTGCCGCTCCACATGTGCAACTGTCACCCGGCACTTGCACCTTCATTCACTGCTCTGATTTCTCTTCTCTATGTCCATAGTTCTACAACATCAGCATGCAGAATAGATGGAGCTCACCTTATTTAATCTGCTGTCTGAGCCGGGTAAGAAAACAGGTGCGGCTCCATCTGTAGGTAACATTATGTATCCACGATAATCATGATATAAAAACTGGATCCCAGAAGCAATGGATATTTCTAATGCAGATTCCTGTTATAGGGATCAACACTCGGAATCCTAAATATTTCCCATGTCTTGCTGGGATTTCTAGTGCTCAGCAGAACCGATCAAACATATTTTTTTTTTGTTTTCCTCGTTATGTTTACATTAAAGTAGAATCATTGTTTCGGCCGATATATAAAATAAAGTTTGAAATGACCAAATATTCAATAACCTCGCGCTCACTGCTGCTTACGATAATAACAGAACTTGCTTTAGATTTGGGCTACGTCTCCTTAAGAGGGGAAACATTTAAAACAGAAAGTTTGCTCTTGTGTTTTCCCCAATAAGTATAAACTATTTCTAATTGCAAGTTATAAAAAGTCTTAATGCTTTGGATAAGAGGCACTGAATGTAAATGACTGTGGCACCTCCATGTCTCACATTTATGCATTTCTTATTCATAGTTAACCTTTCAAATAATGCTAGAACTGTGAAGAAAATAACTTTTTTTTTTTTTAAATTTTATGTATCCAAGTTCCATGTTTGAGTAAATATCTGTTCAAACCCACCTTGGTAATAGTAGCTCCTATGGGTTTAGTTGGCACAGACATGTTCCATGTGTTCCCTTTGGAAACGCCGATCAGATCCGATTGTCTTTCTCATGTTTCATCTCGGTTCTGTAAATACAAATAATCTTTTTATATTTTATGTATAGATCTTGGTTGAGCTGAACTGCAAATATAATGATCTGAGATTGCGGTGCTTTGTGCTTCTGAATGAGTATTCAGAGATTAACAGCTGATGTATTTATGGAATGACAGAATAAAAAAAGAAACATTTGCCTTGTACTGTGATTCTGTTTATTTAATGTGCAGAAAAGCCTCATGGGCACAAATACTGCACGAGTGCTGCCCCCGGAGGTCAGAGAAAACACTCACACTTTGCAATGACAGTTTTTGTGGGCAAATACAATGGAGATCAAAACATGCAAAGAAAAAAACCTAATTAGAACACAGTGGGGCAAATTCACTAAGCGCCGAACGCTAGCGTCAGTTCGCTAGTGTTTGGCATTTTCGGTACTGCGCAAATTCACTAACGAACGCTGGCGTAAATTCGCTAGTGTTACGTCGCACACTTACGCCAGGCGAATTTTCGCTAGCAATGTAACTATGCAAATTCACTAACTTGCGCAGTGTACTGAACGCTACCTTTTACGCTAGACTTCCTTCGCCACCTCAGACCTAACGAAGCGCAATAGAGTAGATAGGGATTGTTTCCAAAAAAGTCAAATTTTTTTCTAAGTCCCAAAAAACGCTGGCGTGTTTTCTACATGATGGGTGATAGGCTGAAAAAGATCGAAATTTTTTTTGGGGCTCCCCTCCTTCCCCCCTACATTTCCTGACTCATGGCAACTTACCTAGACAGTGGGCACATGTGTAGGGCAAAATAACATTTTTATTTGCTGATTTGAAGGTTTTCTAGGCATTTGTAGTGCTGATACGTATTCCTCCATTGAAATTTGAATTTCGCGCCGTATGCAAATTAACCATCGCTAGCAAAACTTCGCTTCGCTTGGCGAATTAACGCTAGCGCAACTTCGCAAACTTACGCTACCCCTGTGCGCAACTTCGGATTTTAGTGAATTTGCCCCAGTGTGATTAGTGGTCAGGTTCAGTTTTAAAGGAGCAGTAACATAAAAAAAAAAAATTCTATACAACGGAAAAAAAACACCAACTCATATTAAACTTTAAAATCGCAAAGTCCTTATTTAGAAATAACTTACTGAATCTCCTCTTTAGAAAAGGCGACAGGGCAACGATCAATCGTGCGGCGCGTGATTTCTCCTCCCTGGCTATCTCCTATAAGGAAGGCAGGCAGGAGAAATCGAGCGTCGCATGATGGATCCCCCGTCGCCTTTTCTGAAAAGAAACACAAGCGGAGATTCAGTAAGTTATTTCTAAATAAAGACTTTGCAATTTTAAAGTTTAATATGTGTTAGTGGTTTTTTTTTTTTTTCCGTAGTACACAAACAAATTTTTTTAAATACATTTTTGATGTTACTGATCCTTTAATGACAAGCAGAAAGCAGAACTAAAACTGCAATAAAATAACCAAAACGAATGACTACATGGTTTTATTAAAGGATAAGTACGGCTTTTATTTTAAAAAACACTAAAATTACCCCGCGCAGCTCCCAGAATAACCTACTGTGTCTTTCTCCCTGCATTTAGATTTATTTTGTTTTTCTATTATAGGAAAGTCAACTGCAGCTCTTTTAATTGCTTCCTTGTCTAGTGTGAAGCTCTGCCCATTTTTTATTTCTCAGTTCTCCTCTCTCTCTCTCTGGCTAAGAGACCTCAAGGTGGTGCCTACTGGGCATGCTCACTGCCTCTCCTCCAATGGAAAGGAATAAAGCATGCGCAGTAGGCACCTCTTGAGGTCTTATAGCCGGAAAGACAAGGGGGCAAATTCACTATGCGCCGAAGCGCCTAACGTTAGCGTCAATTCGCAAGTGTTGGGCATTTTCGTTAGTTCGCAAAACGGACGCTGGCGTAACTTCGCTAGTGTAACTTCGCACCCTTACGCCTGGCGAAGTTGCGCAACGGACGTAACTACGCAAATTCACTAACGCGCGCATTGTACTGAACGTTACCTCTTGCGCCAGACTTGCCTTCGCCACCTCAGACCAGGCGAAGTGCAATAGAGTAGATAGGGATTCCTTCTAAAAAAGTTAAATTTTTTTCTAAGTCCCAAAAAACGCTGGCATTTTTTCTTTATTATGGGTGATAGGCTGAAAAAGATCGAAAACATTTTTGGGGCTCCCCTCCTTCCCCCCTACATTTCCTAACTCATGGCAACTTAACTATACAGTGGGCACAAGTGTAGGGCAAAATAAAAATTTTATTTGCTGTTTTGAAGGTTTCCCAGGCATTTGTAGTGATTGTACGTATTCCTCCATTGAAATTTGAATTTGGCGCCGTATGCAAATTAACCATCGCTAGCGTAACTTCGCTTCACGAATCAACGCTAGCGCAGCTTCGCAACCTTACGCTCCGCAAATCCACTAAAATCCGAAGTTGCACTCAGGGGTACTGAGTGCAACTTTGGATTTTAGTGGATTTGCGGAGCGCTGGCGAAACTACCCCTGGCGAAGTGCGGCGAAACTACGCCTGGCGCAACTATGAATCTTAGTGAATGTCCCACAAGGAGAGCTCAAAAAGCAAAAGGGGCGGAGCTTCATGCCAGACAAGGAAGTAACTGAAAGAGCTGCAGTGGAACTGTCTGTAATAAAGAAACCAAATAAATCTGAATGCATCTGAAGGTTTGTTATTCTGGGGGGTGACATTTTAGTTATGAGTTTACTTATTTTTTAACAGCCAGACTAACCTACCTATCATTCACCTAGTGCCATGACAATTACTATACTGGCATAAACATATATCCCAAAAACATGCAGAACTGAATATGCACAAAATAACAGCAATTGTTTTTTGTATATGGTCACATAGCTCCTCGGTGACATAATATCTTTATAAATTACAGTAGGGGGTACATTATCCACTATATATATCTCACACACATGGTTAAATGAGTGGCTTGTTGCTAGGGTTCCACTTGCACTGACAACCAGGTAATTGATTGAATGACAGAAGCTGAATGAAAAGGTAAGACGTAACAACAAAGAACACGCAGTCTTGGAATGAATCTGCACTTTAGATGATCAGATTACATCTTATATTTAAGGTTATAGAAAGCTAACACATTATGAAACAAAAACCCGGAAATAAATCATTTTAAACACGTCTCAGTGTAACATTGTATAAAGTATACTTTACCTTTATCATATTTTGCCTTCCACTTTGCTTCTGAAAGAGCAGGTCACAACTGGATTCAGAGAGACGTCACGTAATAGAGATCGAGCTGTCACATCTGACTTCACAATCTGCTACTTGTTGAACAGGAAGTCGAGTTGCCAACTGCATGCACTCTAATTGCGCTCTAATGGCCCCGCCTGCTATTCAATTACCGCTAAGTTTTCTGTCCAAATGAGGTTTTTAGATTTACATTAGAAAACAGCCCCTTAGTGGCCACAGTCCCCACTACTACATGCGACTTTTACATACAAGGGCAGAATTCCTCAAATCATATTTTTGGAGTATCGCACATGACAAAGCAGTGGGATATTAAACCTGCCCCTCCCCTGTTATCCAGGAGCCTTATAACCTATCCCTTGGATCTAATATATTATATTTAAAAACCATGTTAAAAAAACTCTTTTAGAGGTGGGTGTAAAAACCTGAAGGAACCTGTTACCCAACCCTGAGCCAATGAGAACAGACAGCCCGACAGGGTGTAGATTTAGATGAGCAGCCCAACTGAGTTGCAAGTTGATTGGGAGGAAGTAAAGAGTAAATATGAGGGTCACCCACATTTATAAGCTAAGAGAATGGGTGCCATCCGGTGGAGCAGTAATAAGCAAAATGAAAGAATTCCTCCTTACTCACATTTAGCTTAAAGGGGTTGTTCACCTGCCAAACATTTTTTTCAGTTGTTTTTAGATTATTCCCCAGAAATAAAGACTTTATTCAATTACTTCCCATTGTTTATTTTTTACTGTTTTTCCAAAATCTAAGGGGCCCATTTACTTAGCTCGAGAGAAGGAATAGAAGAAAAAATACTTTGAATTTCCAATGGTCGAATATGGCTACTTCGACCATCGAATGGGCTACTTCGACCTTCAACTACGACTTTGAATCGAATGATTCGAACTAGAAATCGTTTGACTATTCGACCATTCAATAGTCGAAGTACTGTCTCTTTAAAAAATACTTCGACCCCCTAGTTCGCCACTTAAAACCTACCGAAGTCAATGTTAGCCTATGGGGAAGGTCCCCATAGGCTTCCTAACAATTTTCTGATAGAAGGATAATCCTTCGATCGATGGATTAAAATCCTTCGAATCGTTCGATTTGAAGGATTTAATCGTTCGATCAAACGATTATTCCTTCGATTGTAGGGATAGTAGGGATGCACCGAATCCAGGATTCGGTTCGGGATTCGGCCTTTTTCAGCAGGATTCGGATTCGGCCGAATCCTTCTGCCCGGCCGAACCCTAATTTGCATATGCAAATTAGGGGCAGGGAGGGAAATTGCGTGACTTTTTGTCAGAAAACAAGGAAGTAAAAAATGTTTTCCCCTTCCCACCCCTAATTTGCATATGCAAATTAGGGTACAGATTTGGTTCGGTATTCGGCCAAATCCTTTGTGAATGATTTGGGGGTTCGGCCGAATCCAAAAAAGTGAATTCGGTGCATCCCTAAGGATAGCGATAAATCCTTCGACTTCGATATTCGAAGTCGAAGGATTTACATTTGGCAGTCGAATATCGAGGGTTAATTAACCCTCGATATTCGACCCTATGTAAATCTGCCCCTAAGTGTAAAGTTTAATGTTCGTGTTTATGGTGTTTGAGTCTGGCAGCTCAGTAATTCAGGTGCAGATTCTAAACTGTTATAATTTTGCAACATTTAGTTGATACATTTCTCAGCAGCATCTCTGGAGTATTAGCAACTATTGTATCAAATCTAACAGCTGCCTGTAATGAAACCCAGAGATTCTGCTCAGCAGGGACAAAAATAACAAATGTATCAACTAAATGTATCCATTTAGAATTTACAGGGTCAGCGACCCCCTCCCAGAGCTGCTTTAGAAGGTGAAAAATGACACTTTACACTTCAATATTAGAAAACACATAGAAAATAGAAAGTCATTGGAAAAAGTCTCTATTTCTGGTGATTATCTGAAAACAACTAGTTGGTAGAAGGTAACCCACCCCTTTAAGTACTAATCATTTTCACCAAAAAAACCCCTCAATTTTCAGGATGTTTCCAAATAACTCCAAATAGATTCCAGGCCGTTGCCATAGGCTAAAACAGCGATTCGGCAGGTTTAAGGCTGCGAATACTCAAATAAGAATTCTTAAAGGGTCATTACATGATACATTTCAAAATTCAAATCAAATTTTAACTATTCCCTAGTCGAATTACACTAAAATAAACTCGAAATTTTGAATTCAAATTTTCACTGCGACCCTTGTTAAATCTGCCCCTTAAAGTCCCACTTTGAGGTTCAAATTAGTCAACCCCGTCCTCACTACGCTCACATCAAACTTAATATAAATTAATAGGAAAAAATTACTGTATTAGGTGTTGAGACCACAGTTCCAAACACAGAAAATAAGTGGTCACACCAAATCTTACTGTCATTCTGGGTTTCCAGGTCTAGTTAGAACAGCAAAACCCTATGTGACTTTTAGCCTGGGCCCCCGTCACTGCTTTCAGCCTCCGGGTTGGTCAGCACCCACAATTTGGACAGGCCCACAGGTCTATAGAGATGACTCCCATTGGCCTGGTTGCAGTCTTGCAGTTATAGTGAATATATCGGTACTCTGGTGTAATGAGCTGTGCATTGTGTATAAAGCTGATATCGTAACTACAGACCTTTCAAATCCCAATAGTTTGTAGAGCCGTAGGAAACAATGAGTGGTCTCAATGGTTGGCTCTACTGATTTGCATTCCTTGTCCATGAGCAACAAGTGCCTATCTAGGAAATACTCCTGACCTTGTCAGATTGAATGTTTCTGCCATCTTTGGTGTCACGAGCATCAGAATCACCAACCAATGTATGTTCTTCAGGATAGATCATCTATTGGCATCTAACTGCAGCCAAACTGTGAACTGATTTGTTATTTACATCTTTATTACTTGACTAGCTTTATTTTAACCACCATAATGTTGATCATAAAAGTTATTTTCAAGCAAAGCAATGGCTTCACGCTACAGTACATTTTGGTAAGGGGTGCATTATGCTAGATGCAATGGACTTGCAGCTTTACAGCTCAATCTACTGCAGAAATACAGTTTCCTTGCTCTCTCCACCAGTATAACTGTCATCGGCCTGCTGATATTGTAGTCCTCTGATATCTGGAGTGATATACCCATAACGAGGATCACCGTACCAGAGGCCACCCCTTCAGACTAGAAGAAAAGAACTTTCATTTGAAGCAACGTAGGGGGTTCTTCACAGTCAGGACAGTGAGGTTGTGGAATGCACTGCCGGGTGATGTTGTGATGGCTGATTCAGTTAATGCCTTTAAGAATGGCTTGGATGATTTATTGGACAGACAGAATATCAAAGGCTATTGTGATACTAAACTCTATAGTTAGTATAGATATGGGTATATAGAATTTATGTAAAAGTAGGGAGGGGTGTGTATATGGATGCTGGGTTTTCATTTGGAGGGGTTGAACTTGATGGACTTTGTCAACCCAATTTAACTATGTAACTATGTAATATATAGTATGTCACCAGATCTGACAACCTTTACCCTTCCAACTGTTCTCAATGGAACCCCCTATGTCTGGCACGTGTTGCTTATGCAGCAGGCAATTCAGGTCCCAACATCCTATCAAAAACAGGTGCCAGAATGGAACCTTCATGCTAAACATTCCCTATCTCAGGGAGGTTGTTATAATTAAAAACAATTGTAAAAATAAAAAAAGATTAAACTCAGTCAAGGTTTTTTTTATTGATAGCAGATTTTCTTGGACACTGTCATATTTATCCAGTGGAAAAATCTCCATTCCTCGAAGTTAATCAAGGGGTCAGGGGCAACAGAAAAGGTTGGTTACTTCTGTTTCTCCCTCTTAAATAAGCTCAGGGGTGTAACTACAGAGGAAGCAGACCCTGCAGCTGCAGGGGGGCCCAGAAGGTATAGGAGGCCCACATGGGTGCATGTATAATTTCAATACATATTGGTAAAACAGGTCAACCTCTGGACATTTTGGGGGCCTGAAAAATAACTTGCTGTGGGGCCCAGTAATATCTAATTATGCCACTGAATATGCTAACTTCCTTTTGTTGTGCAATTATAACGCATTGTTGTTATTTGTCACTGTTTAAATAAATAGATTTGGAGAAAAAAAAAAAGGCTGGGGTAATAGAACAAGTTGATCCAATAAATACTCTCCAATAACAGTTTGGGTTTTCGTCATGGTGTAAAATACCTTTATCAATATTAATAATTGTATTAAGACAAATACAGGATCAATGATTGAATCTTTTGATATACTGCTTGTGAGCAATAACTTACACAAGTAAAGATAGAATTTAAAAAGATTTACTTAGCTCCGTATGATGGTAATTACAAGATTAGCCGGTTCAGCATCAATTCAGCACAATCGGGGAGCTTCGCAACCTTTGGTGCATGACCCTCAGGTTCCCGATAATCAAGCGAAAATCCTGGCACTCTTTCAGGAGTCCAAGGTGAGGCTACTCATCCAAAAATGAAGTTGTACTTTATACAACAGCTACAGAGATCTTTAACCCTGAATGATGACCTAGGCAATATTGTTGACTTAATGTTCTAAAACAGGGGTCCCCAACCTTTCACCCGTGAGCAACATTCAGATGTAAAAAGAGTTGGGGAGCAACACAAACATGAAAAATGTTCCCGGGGGTGCCAAATAAGGACTGTGATTGGCTATTGATAGCCCCTATGTGGACTGGCAGCCTACAGGAGACTATACTTGGCAGTATACTTAGTTTTTATACAATGAAAACTTGTGTCCAAGCCTGGAATTCAAAAATAAACACCTGCTGTAAAGCCACTGAAAGCAACATCCAAGGGGTTGGGAAACATGCTGCTCACAAGCTACTGGTTGGGGATCACTGTTCTAAAAGATCAGCAAGAACTTTGAATCTCTTCAACCAAGACTCAGTTTGTTACTCAATCTGGGTCTTGTCTGTCTGTCTATTTACTCATTCTTAAAGATATCTGCTGGGTAACCATACCTGTGTTTATTATTACACTAGTGTGAATGAAATTCCAATAAATCATTCTGATTGGTCAAAACATCATTTTCAGTTTTATTTTTTATTTTTTTGTGATACATTCAAATTAACCTACAGAATAAGTCATAAACATCTGTACAGCTTTAGTGTCTTGGCCCACAAAGACAAGCAGGGATGGAGTTTTTATATCTTTACTGTATTGGCTTAGGTAGTAAGTAAAGATATGGACAATGGGGTGAAAATGGGGCTCTCTGTAACCACTCACATATTAAACATACGGCACAGCTTATAAACGCATAAGAACATCCTACAGGTGTAATCTCTGATTCCCATCTCTCTTCCCTCTCGTAAGGACATGACATGGGTGCAAGTTGCTGCAGGATTGGTCAGTATTTCTTGAATATGGACATTTTCAGGAAAAACTGGTGCCACACTATTTACGGATGATTCTAATGGACCAGTTGAATAAAATGTAGTTTTACATATGGTTTGGGAGTTGCAGTTCATATATACAAGTCACTGAGAAGCTTTGTGTTTGTTCCCATTTTTATTTTGATTGCTACTGGGCTCAGCTCCCATATATTCCTAAACATCAAATATTTGGAGTGTTGCAGGCCCAAAGCCAACTCCCAGGTCTGTCGCATGGGTTGCACAGTAATATCCATTATAACAAAAGCCCAGCTCCGGATGACTTCTATAAGGCAAGCTTAAAGGTTAGGGCATATTTTAGAGCTGCCTTATACACTGTAATGAGAAAGCTTGGGGTTCAAATAGAAAATGGAATTCTTTATATAGTTAAATGAACAGTGCACCCCGATAACTCCACCCTGATATTATTAATAGTCAAACGCTAGGGCAAAAACTGGGATGAAAGTAGTTTTCTATATATTATAATTCACATGCAGATGTCTTACTTTTTATAAGCCAAACCATTGATTTTATACCTGAACGTGGCATATGGTGCATATTTTGGACTAGCCCAAGAATACATGGGGTACAAGGCAGTGGTACAGAGAGAATGGAAATACAGAAAGCATGGATACAGGATACAATGTACTGGGTGGGATTGTGCAGCCTCCAATCCATAAGTAAGTGGGGGCAGATACCTTACCAAAGAGCAGATGTTCATTTTCCCCAGACATCATGGAAAGCAAGGACATGGAAAGCTTAGGGAGACTAAGGATAGCCATGCAGCATCTGATACCATAACGAAAACACTTGAGATCAAACCCCCTCCAGCGCCCACACAGGTCCCACATTCATTGCTCTGCAACAGATAGGGAACCTTTCAGCAACAAAATGGTTTTTGACAAACATAAAAGGCCTCAGGTTAGCAAGTTGGTTCCTGGACATCAACCAGGTTTCTTTTCAAAATTGATAAAAAGAGAAACAGAAACATCACAATAATACCCTTGGTAAGTATTTCAACTTTTATCAAGACAAACTCTTCAAGTTTTCAATAAGAAAGTGCAAAAAATGTACTAGGAAATGAAATCCCTTTTAACAAGAAGTCCATTTCATGGTAGAGCAATCTAAGTATGTGGATGGCGGATTCAACTTCCCCTTTAGGCTGCGATTTAATCTTCAATAAAGATGATGTCACTAAGTCTCCCTTTCCGATCCAATGACGCACAATCCTTTAGGGAATCGATCATTTTCTTGTCGGGATATGCCGAGTGGGTCCCATTGGATGCTGCAGCAGGAACAGAAAGGAACCATCTTTAATACTCGTTGACTTACACGTAACAGCATTCTTTTATGGCGTTTCAACCTAGATCAGGACTGTAAAGAAATGATTCATGAGTATTTGGAACAAGTTTTATATCATCTGTCTCTACGTTCCATTTCCGGATGGTGAGGACGGCTAACACGAAGCAGACAACAGTTTCAATGGAGCAGTGGCATGATGGGTAATGGCCTTAATGAGCTCAACACTGTAAGGTGTTTCCAGAATGAGATAAAACAAGATGACAATGGTATGGTCCAGGCCTACAGCATTGGCTGTGTTGCATTTGCAGATACAATTCCTAGTTTAACCGTGGGAACAGTGAGCAAATCTGCCTCAATGCAGTAACTGAGAGCAACCAATAGGGGTCCACTTACAAACAATAACATTGCAATTTTTTTCCATGAATCATGAAAAATTTGTGGTTTTCCTATTTTTCTAAAAATCTTTAAAAATTCAAAATTTTTCAGGTGAAAAAACCATGAAAGCCATAGGGGTGATGTAGAAGTCAATGGGAGGAGTGCCGATGCTATTGGACCATTTTTAAATCAATTAGAATGTTAGCGGGTTTTGGAAATTTTTTGGAAATGTCCACAAACCTCGAATTTTTAGAGCTTTTTGTGGTATTTGGATGTTTTCCAGATCGTTCAGCCCTTTTTAAAATAGGAACTTTTAATAAATTCAATGAACATTTTTAGAGTATGTCAGTCGTGGTTTCAAAAGCCTCTAAAACCACTAAAATGGACTTTATATAAATAAGCCTCTAAATATCAGCAGTTGTCTGATCAAAGCTCATTCCTAGCTGGTTACTGTAGGGCACAATTTCCTTCTGATAAATGAACCAAGTGGTGTATCACATGCAAACTTCTGTCCCTGCCCACTACCCCATCAGGACCAGTGTTGGGCAGATTTCCAGGCACCTGGAGTTCCCCTGAATACAAACAGCCCAATGACTAGGGCAGATAGCAGACCTGCTGTAGATAACAAGAAGACTGTATTCTACCAATGCTACAAGGTTAGCCAGTACTTTATAGGCTACTGTATGTCTAGTAAAGATAAATATCCTGTAACTACTGTGGGTAGTTGAAACTGTTTATATATTGAAACAAGAGTGATTCCTACAAGTTGTCAGATGGCTGAATACGCCCTAAGTGACATTACCATTAAGGTGATTGGATTTCTTTATCTCAAGCAAAAATATATAGGATATTATTACACACACAGAGGCCTGCTTATCAAAATTTAAATCTGTGAGGTTTTTTTTCTTCGAATAATTGCAAAATGAAATAAAAATAAAAAATCAGAATATAAAAAAACTCGACTGAATAAAATTGTGGAAAAAACTCTAATACCTCAAATTTGTGAACAAAATTAGAATTTTGCATAGGAAAACTCCCATTTGCTTCTACATGAATTCACAAGCTTTTAGATGCCGAAATGTTACCAGTTTTTTTGTACTTAATAAATACTATACTTTTGAGTATTTGAAAATGAATTGAGAATTTTAAATTCGAACATTTATAAATCACCCCATTAGTACAATGTTGCCATAAGAAGTAGTTCTATTTGGTGTCAGGAACGATGATTTTGCCTTTCTGATGCAAATTTGAGATGGCTTTTAATCAGGCCCAGATTTGTGGGGAGGACACAAAGGCCCGGGCCTAGGGCGGCATGCCGCCCAGCTGCATCTTTAGGTGCACTGGGGACGCCGCTTAGTTGAATCTGGCCCTGCTTCTAATGGGTTTTTCGTCTTCCTCTGGATCACCTCCTACACATTACATAGGATCCAATTTGATAGATACAGTATGTGTCCTCTTTCAGCCTCAGCAAGTATACAGCTATGTAAAAATATCTTCAGGCATTCATAAACCCTTTATATGTTGTTTGTGGGGGGGATGATAAATTTGGGAATGATCCTACTAAATATCAGTGATTGCCAGTGTTGGACTCGTCTCCTAATTAGACACCCTGTGCCCACCCTCACAGATATTTGAGATAGATAGATATGTATAAGTTTTTATTTAGGGACCACAGTGAGATCCTCTGGTTACTCTGATGCCTCCTGGCCTGGCCTCCTTAATTGTATAGGTTTTTATTTAGTAACCACAGCGGAAATAAATATGGACTAATGAGAACCGTCCTAGAGATCCTGTTACTTTGATTGGCCAATCCAACCCTGATGTTTTCCTGTGCCCTACACTGATCTTATCAACTGCAGCCCAAAACTCACCAGAGAAGAAGCAGGGTAGAAGATCATCTCACTGCAGAAGATTGTAGGAAGCAGAAACAATGAAATTATTACAACTCCTAAGGATGATCCCTTCAAGGTAAAAATGGCCAAACCACAGCAGTGTGTCTCAAAGAAGAAATCAGAAGATTCACTTGACATTTTCCTTTAAGAGCTAGTGTTTCCATATCATTTACACTGGGTTGGTTTGCCTACAAGTCAACGAATGTTGAAATGTCCAAAACATGGGACGTAATAAATAAAAGGAAAGTATTATCAGGAACTGCAACATTTACTTGAGGAGCTCAGAGATGGGCTGCTTGTTAGACGTGCGTCCCGCTATTTGTTGACCTTTGTAATAACGATACGCCACTGGAGGGATCGATATCTCCAAACAATTATGGAAGATATTAAATCTTAATTATTAATGCATGTGCCTTAGAAATGTCTCCAAGGGCGTCTTGTGTTACAGAGTGGGAGAGCAAGTTCCTGCTATACGGCAGGATGAATGTTATTTAGGATGGCTGCAGAACAGATACGCAAGCCCTGGCATTCCTTGGATTTAACCGTATAAATTTCATCATGAATTAGTATAAGTGGCTTATTTAACAGTTAAACAGCAGACCAATAAACGTATTTATCCAATCACATTTAATTACCGAGTGATTCTGCGGCCATCTAGATACTGGATATACTTATCTACCTGGTGTGTATATAGTGAATAAAGTACCCCCTCTTGTAAAATATAAGGATATTATAAGTCACCGAGGAGTTTCATGACCATATAAGCAGGTTATGGAACTCCAGCTTTTTATACTAATAAGCAAAGTGCTTTATCAGATTGGCTCTACGTACAATGTGAATTTATATCACCCAAACATGCAATTATGAGCTCCATGGGTAATAGTTGTAATAAAGGAATTCCATCACAGACAATCTACCAAGGCTAAAAATCCAGCCCAAATACTAATGTATTGTGCTGACATCAATATGGATTCATGCAGCTTAGTTACAAGCTACTGTTTTATTAGTACAAAGAAAAAACTTTTTGCTTCCTAGAACGCTATTAGAAATTACATTGTTGTATTTGGCAGCTCTCTGGACAAAGGATTTCTAGATAATAGATTCCCTCCCTGTTTTATACTTATAAGTTGTGTTTTTTGCATTGGACAAAAAACAGTACCTTGTACTTGATCCCAACGAATATATATATTTAATCCTTATTGAAGGCAAAGCCAGCCTATTGGGTTTACTTAATATCTAATATATTTACAAGTTGTCTTAAGGTAAGGAGATCCAAGTTACAGAAAGATCCGTTATCTCAAAAACCAGACATTCTGTTTCATAAGTCTCATACCTGTATACCACAATGGATAGATCTATATACTGTATGTGTTAATGTATTTCCTCTTATTGGCACAAGCATCGTTAGGTTTGGGTGATATGTGGTACCACTCTTATTCTGTCAGATGAGCTGCACCTTCAAGTGTGGGGCGTTTAGACTCTACTCATCCCCTTAGCACTTAAACATGTCTTACTATATCGTACATGAGTATATCAATGTCAAATATTCATACTGCTGAGTTAATATTGATTGTGATACAAAGCAAAGTTCTTGTATTTGTTCTTTACAGTTAGGCTATATTTATTTTGTTAAAGGGATACTGTCATGGGAAAAACATTTTTTTCAAAATGAATCAGTTAATAGTGCTGCTCCAGCTCTGCACTGAAATCCATATTTCAAATAAGCAAACAGATTTTTTTATATTCAATTTTGAAATCTGACATGGGGCTAGACATTTTGTCAATTTCCCAGCTGCCCCCAGTCATGTGACTTGTGCCTACACAAGAGAGTAATGCTTTCTGGCAGGCTGCTGTTTTTCCTTCTCAATGTAACTGAATGTGTCTCAGTGGGACATGGGTTTTTACTATTGAGTGTTGTTCTTAGATCTACCAGGCAGCTGTTATCTTGTGTTAGGGAGCTGTTATCTGGTTACCTTCCCATTGTTCTGTTGTTAGGCTGCTGAGGGGGGGTTAGGGAGGGGGGAGATAACACTCCAACTTGCAGTACAGCAGTAAAGAGTGATTGAAAAAAAATCTAAACATAAAAAATCTGTTTGCTCTTTTGAAAAATGGATTTCAGTGCAGAATTCTGCATGACAGTATACCTTTAATATAAAAAGCTCTGGATATAATGCAATGAATGTATAAATTGGCAGCAAATGCACAAATATCAGTTGATACCGGCTGGCTCTCTCATGCACATGCCTGCCATCACCAAGTCTTGAGTAGTGCCCATACATCTGGGAAGTCGGAAATACATAAATGGCTCTTAGGGGCCTATTTATCAAGTTCTGTAAGAAAATACACGGAGAAAAACTAAACAATAGTGTCAAATAAATGGCATATTTATTTCTCCGGGGGATTTAACACTGTACCTTGTGATACCTATAAGCTGCTACTAAAAGAACTGGTCACAGTGTGTATAAAAGTGTTTACTATTATTGTTATTTACACCATTACTTTCCACCACTTCAGGCACAGCATTTTCCAACCAATATACTTTTCAATTTATGTTAGTGTTCTATGAAACTGGTTGCACATACTTTAGTGCAGTTTTAGCATCTTATGTGAGCGCCAACACCATCTTCTTGTGCCACCAATAGTGTCTGTCAGTAGAACATTGGTATGGATTTTTATTTAATGATGTTATGGTGAATGTCATACTGGGATACCAGGGACCCACTCTCCAAACTATTTTACCCCCTCTCCTCATTCTCCTTTCCTCCTCTCACTCTATTTATTCTCCTAGCCTATTTTCTTTACATACTGTACTCTATTCCAAGACAAATAGGACATAACTATGAAATAGGTCAAATAGTTAGAAGTAGATTGGCCTGCTGTTCTCTGGGTCCGCTGGGAGTTTTTCTGGTATCCTAGTGGGCCAGTCTGACTCAGGTCATGTTTTTCTTAACATTTCTTAGGCAAATCTCCTCTTACATTTTATATTCAGAAGGTACTGAGAGCTAGCTCTTCTCTAATACAAGCCATGATCCACCCCTATAGCTCCATTCAGAAGGCTGAAGGTCTAACCTGGGGTCCCCAACCTTTTATACCTGTGACCCACATTGAAGAGTAAAAAAAGTTGGGGAGCAACACAACCATGAAGAAAATCCAACGGGATATGAAATAAGGCCTGTGATTGGTTATTTGGTAGACCCTTCGTGGACTGGCAGCCTACAGGAGGCTCTATTTGGCAGTACATATGGTTTTTATGCAACCAAAACTTGCCTCCAACCCAAGAATTCAAAAATAAGCACCTGCTTTGAGGCCACTGAGAGCAACATCCAAGGGGTTGGTGAACAATATGTTGCTCGCAAGCCACTGGTTGGTGAGGGTTTTCTCATTGAATTGTACCTGGCTCTGAATTGAATTAGGAGATAAGCTTTTTAAATTAAATTGTCTCTGTCTATTTATATCTAGTAAAAGTGAGGGCTCACATTCCAATCAAAACTTTTGGAGCAAAGCTATCAGCAAATAAATACAAGTCCTACAAACACACTACATTGACTGCCGATTTACTGCTTTCAAAAAATGTATTTTACAGATACAGAATTAATGGATTTACAGAAACATGGCGCTGCATATACTTTCAATATTTCGAATAAGGCGTGCTAAACTGCAAGAATTACCAGTGCTTAGCAAACCTGCTGCAGTGCTCTCAATGTCATTAAATGAATGTAACATGGATTAAAATGGTACATGCCACCATGACATTCTAAAGGTGAAACATGCCTACAAGCCAATTACTCTACAGTATTAGCACACATGATAAAAACATTCAAAATAACTAGCAAGGTAATTGTGACAGAAATCAAGTCCAATCTGGGAATCCAAAATAGGATATGCATGTACCCCTGGTAGACTTCTGAACTCTTCTGAAGCAAGAACTGGTCCATATTATTGCACCTTCGCATCTATAACATCCAAACACTCATGTGTATTGGTTACATAAAACATAACTTTTAACAAATGTCCAGTATTTACAAATAGGTTATTAACAGGACGGTGGATCGACAAGAGGCAACGTGGTTGATTCTGTTGGGTATTCAGACATGCATTAATTGCAAAGACAAGTTACTAACCCATCTGCCGAGGTTAATCAATTGCAAATTCAGTATGTCTTGGTACTAATTACAAAAACCAGCAAGTCCAGGGGTTGGCATCGGATGTGAATGGATGATTTACCAGTTTGGCTACTTCATACTAGAGCATACTGAGTATGCAATAAGGTTACTGGCATTTATACTTGGTGTATCTACCTAACCACTTTATGGGAGGGATCTCCAAGTGGTGGATGGTGGACTTGCTGGTTTTAGTAATTAGTACCAAGGCATACTGAGTATGCAATTAATGCATATCTGAATACCCAACAAAATCAACCACGTTGCCTCTTGTCGATCCACCGTCCTGTTACTAACTTACTTTTCAACTTGTAAATACTGGACATTTGTTTTAACAAATATATTAAAAGTTATGTTTTATGTAACCAATACACATGAGTGTTCGGATGTAATAGATGGGAAGGTGCAGTCATATGGGCCAGTTCTTTCTTCTTCTTTTGTCTGATATATATTTACTATACCTGACCCTGCACACCATCTCCTACGCTCGATGGTTGGGGCTCCCCAATCTTTGATCCTTATGGTTAAATGCATTAGGCTAACATGTCCTAATAAAGATTTTTTAATTTTATAATTATCTGGCTACTGCTTTACTGGTAGTGGGTCTTTTCCCATTTGAATTTTTCTTACACACGTTAATTTCATTCCCTACAGCAGCTTTATATATGAAATTCATGGTTGCAAAACAATGATATTTTCTATTGGGGATTTACCTATAACAGGAAAAAGTGTGCTGATACAATAAAGCTAATGTCCGTGCAATTAAATTAAAAGGTAGATGTAATGAGATATTTTACAAGATGATGGTCAGGCCTACAGTAACGAGATTAGCTGATATGGGACAACAAAAAGTCTCTCATCCGAGAGACACGCCAAGATGATTAACCACTCTATATATCCAATATTGAATGTTGGTTATTAAGCTGAGGCCCACAAACATCTTGGAGGACTTGGCAAAGCAAAGAAGCCTAGACAGCATGCTACAAAGTTGATTTTGTCATCAGTTGAGACAAACTTCAAAAAAGGCAAACAAAATGAATGATTTGCACTGCTCAATATACAATGAAAAGGCCATGGATTTCTCAAACTAGTACCATAAACAGTATAACCATTAAGAGATGAAATCAATGGCAGAGCACAGAGACACGAGTCTGCTTACCTCCGTTTGAAATGAAGACTGCCACAGAGGAAAATCTTGCAAGCGGCTAAAAATCTATTGACAAGAAAGAAAACATCTTGCTTGCCTTGTGTCCTCTCAGCTCACTGGCAGTCTACTGAACATATCCTCCCCTAATCCTTACATAAACTCTAGAGTTCCATACACACAGAAGAACCTACCAGTCACGTATGGTCCAAGAGGCATCTGGCTGTAGTTGACAATGCTGCCAGGACCAGGTCCTCGGAAATTGGGGCCAAAGTTGTTATTATACATTTGAGAGGATCCAAATGTTCCCTGAGGTTAAAAAATACAATATATATATATATATTTTTTAAGAAAACAGTGAAAAGATTAAACTATAATGAATGGAATCAATTTTTTTCGGTACAACTGTGTTTGTTGGACACAAGTACAGCATTTAAGGTTTAGAATACATTTCTACCCACTTCTTGGCGATACTCCTTAAATTATCATCTCAAATGTGTTCTGAAATGAAATGTGCGACTAATAATCTGACCTGGATAGTCTGGTCACCTCCTCGGTTGGTGAGTCTACTAAGAATACTGCGCTCAGACATCTGAAGGCGGGCTGCAACAGGCGGTATTCTAGACAGCATTGAGGGTAAACGGGTCACATCTGCCTTCATATCGCTTAGCAACTCTTCCAGTTGATTCAGAACTGAAACATACCATAGGATCTGGATTAAATTTCAATTACGCAGTAGAATGGTTGGCAAAACGGCAACCTCACAGCTAGGGATAGATTTGTTCCAGGAGTATTCTGGACTAGTGGGCTAATTAAAAAATAGCTATAGCTCTGGATAAAGCTTCCATGTGTTAAAAGGAGGACTGCACACTCTATAGCAAAAATGTACATTTTATTACGTCAAAAAAAATGTAGCCCTACGCGTTTTGACCATACATGGTCTTTATCGGGGCACAAAAATATAGCATAGCAAACATAACAAAAAGGCCTTTTTATTTTTGATATTTTTGCTATCTTTTTGTGCCCCTAATGAAGCCCTTGTATGTTCGAAACGCGTAGGGCTACGATGTTATTTTTGTAACCTTTTTGATGTGAAAAAGCTCATTCTCAACTTTTTTCTCCCATGTTCTAATCAGAAGTGAAAAGCTGACGTCTACTCAGTGCTGTACTTCATGCAGCTCCATAACACAGGCCTTGCAGCTGCACCACAGAAATGACACAGCAATGCTATAGCACTGATACTCCTTTTGGTGGAATCTTAAAAGTGGAAAAAGGCCCCACTAACTGCAGCTAATACTGACCAATATTTTTTTGAACCTTGATATTACAATTCTAGCCAAGTAATATACCATAAAAATATAAGCTTTGTGACTAAACGGGGTTCATGCTCATAGAGTTAATATCCACTAGGTTACATACTATCTCCTGCAGTCACAAAAACAGGGGATCCAGAAAATCAACCACAACTGCCAATAAGATACTAAATGGTGCTTACTGTTACCCCTTTCTATCTTTAGTATGGTAAGCAGAACATCCGTGCCCTGTGTAAATATAAATGATTGTGTGTGCTCCGCCAAACTGAATCTGGATAGGGGGACCAAACAGAAATGCTATGTTTTATGCACTATCCACTCTTTCCATGGAGGGTTTAGTTGCTAGGGTTTCCAAACTTTGTACCCAGACCCATAGCAACCAATAAGATGTTGGCTTCTAAGTAGGCTATTACATGTATATGTCATTATTGATTCACTCTGTCTTTGAATATCCCACTACTATACATTGCTTCATGATATTTACGATTTATTTCTGATGGCAGATGGACGCTAACAGTTTTATAAGAAAGTAGGTTATGTGCAAAACTTTGGAGACCCACCACACAGCCAGTAAATTTTATACCCACAGCTGTTTATAAACATTTCCTTAGAAACGTTATGATCTGAAGTTAAGGATTTGTATGTCAATGTTTCTTACTTTAAAGGCAATATGCTTAAATAGTATCCTTTATCACTGAATAAACTGCAAGCTGTTAACTGTGAGCTTTAAGGTCATTTCATGTGGTTCCACTAAAGATCTTGCCCTAGCTCCTACACTTCTGTGTATTTTTTATTTAACAATGTAGCAGACAGTGATGCCTTGTACAAGTGGATTCTAAAAAAAAAAAACTAAGGATGCCCCAAATCCAGGATTCGGTTCGTGATTCAGCCAGAATTTGTCCCTTTTCAGTAGGATCCGAATTCGGCCGAATCCTTCTGCCCGTTTCGAACGGAATCCTAATTTGCATATGCAAATTAGGGACAGGGAGGGAAATTGTATGACTTTTTGTCACAAAACAAGGAAGTACATTTGCATATGCAAATTAGGATTTAGATTCGGTTCGGTATTCTTTCTCGGTATTCAGCGAATCTTTCTCGAAGGATTCAGGGGTTCGGCCGAATCCAAAATAGTGGATTTGGTGCCTCCCTAAAAAAAACAGTAGTACAGGTAAAGGTATTATGGTATGCTTGGGACCCGGGGTTTCCCAGAAAAAAGGAAAATAATTTGGATCACCATACCTTAAGGCTACTAAGAATTTTTTGTTTTTAGAACGCAATTTTTTGGAGATGTATTAAAACCGAAGTAGCAAAAAGCCTGAATCCTAAAATGAGCCATCTCAGACCTGCCAAAGTTGTATATAAGTCAATGGGAGAGGTCCCTATCCTATTTTGAAGTTTCTGTTGTCTGTGCTGGAATTAGCCCAAAAATCTGACCTTTTTGGGGTTTTCAGGAAAAGATCCGAAAAATTCTGGCTTCCGAAAAGATCATGCAATTCGGGAAAATACTCTGAAAAAATTGTACAATTCGGGTTTTCTGTATTTTATAGGGGTTTTTTACCCAAACCGATTAAATTGAGCTTCAAAGGTCAAATCAAGGATTCTAGTTTGGTCAGACTTTTTATATTTAAAAAATCAGAAAAATTTGGATTTTGATAAATAACCCCTCAAAACTGTAAAGAAAGAGGCTTGTTTTGCAACTGCATGGATTCATGCAACTTAGTAACCATCAAGGCACTGTGTTTTATTATAACAATGGAAATAAGAAAAAAATAAGGATATACAGTATATACAATATATAACTCTATAAAAAATGGTATCTGGATAATAGATCCCATACCTGTACCGAATCATGCTGTAACCACATGTTTAAAGGAGAAGGAAAGCTACAAAGGCATTTTATTGCCAATAGATTTGCTATTTAAACATAGAGATTAAAATGTATATTTTCATGTGCTGTTTTTCATGCTGGTACAAGATTTTCCCCATTCTGCTCTAGTTATATTTATTTACTAGCACTGCCATGTTAGATACTAGCACTGCCATGTTAGATGACAGATGGATTAGTGAGATGGATTAGTGAGTGGCAGACATGTTGTTCATTATGGCACTTCTATGTTCTATCTATATAAGGGTTAGGCCACACTGGGCGTTTTGGGTAGATTTGGTCGCCTGCTGACTAATCGCCTCGTCTTTGCGGCGACCAATCTCCCCAAACGCCTTCCCTGACTCTGTTCTGGCTTAAATGAAAAAATGCCGGCACTAATCACACGCGTCAATTCGTTTTCCGAAGTCGAACGAAGTTTCCTTGTGAGGCAACTTCGGAAAACGAATCGGCACAAGTGATTAGTGCCGGCATTTTTTTTTTCATTTTAGCTGGCTCAGAGTTAAGGGAAGGCGTTTGGGGAGATTGGTCACCGCAAAGACGAGGCTATTAGTTGCCAGGCGACCAAATCTCCCCAAAACGCCCAGTGTGGCCTTACAGTTGGGCAAGACTGTTCAGACACCCTATTTAAATATAATTCAATTACTGGTATACATTTCACTTTTATCCTGCTGAATAACATTTTTCCTATTGTTTTAATCATGAAAAAAATGTTTTTGTTCTTTCTTTAGCTAAACAGGGCAAAAAGGGAAACTGAAGCTACCCCCATGTTTGGTATTTGCAAAGTAGATAATTAGATTACCAGACTACAATCCCCCTGCATAACTGACTACTGCTAACCACTAACAACACAACAGTTACAACAAAGGGTGAAGGTAGGGGAGTTGTATACTGGTAATCTAATGTTGCAAGAAGCAAACATGGAGTAACTGCATTTCCATTTGATTAGCTCAAGGATTAACAAAAAAAAATAGATATTTTTGTGATTAAAACAATAGGTAAAAATGATGTTCAGCACAAGCCTTAATCATAGCACTCAAACAGAAATTGAGAAATTATTTTTTCCTTTTCAAACAATTTCCTTTGTCTTTGTAATAATAAAACAGAACCTTGTCACTGAGCTAAAATAAATCTGTATTGATGGCAAAATAATCCAAATAGGATTTTCTTCTTAAAGGAAGAGTAACACCAAAAAACAAATGTGTTTTAAAGGAATGACAATATAATATACTGTTCTCCTCCATTGCGTGAACTGGTGTATTTATATAAACAAGCTGCTGTGTAGCCAAGGGGGGGCAGCCATTCAAACACAGGATACACAGTAGATAACAGATCCGTTCTGAAGAATCCCATTGTATACTACAGAGCGTATCTGTTATCTGCTGTGTATACTGTGCGTGAATGGCTCCCCCATAGCTACACAACGGCTTGTTTATTTAAACTATAGTAGTACTTATCTGATATCTACTGTGTATCCTGTTCTTAAATGGCTGTCCCTCATGGCTACATAGCAGCTTGTTTATGTAAACTATAGTAGTACTTATCTGTTATCTACTGTGTATCCTGTGCTTAAATGGCTGTCCCTCATGGCTACATAGCAGCTTGTTTATATAAACTATAGCAGTACGTATCTGTTATCTACAGTGTATCCTGTGCTTGAATGGCTCCCCCATAGCTACAAAACAGCTTGTTTATTTAAAATATTGCAGCGTTTCTGATGCAAGCACACTGGTCTAGTGCAGCACAACAGTACGTTGGTGTTACTGTTCCTTTAAACCTATTTTAATTTGGGTAGGGCCCTCTTTATCGCTTGTATTGGTTACTGGATGCTTTGTATGCAAATCTGTATGTTCATTGTATACACCCATTTATTGTACAGAGCTATGCAATATGTTGCACTATATAAATACATGTTAGCAATCATACATTTAAGGTATGGGGATTCAGGAAACCCTAAATCGCAAGCATTGCGGATAGTAGACCATACCTGTATACCACTGTTTCCATAGAGTTCAGTTGGTAATTACATGGCTATATGAGCTGGGCATCTGTTTTGTTGAAGGAAATAAATGTAAAAAGTATTCATATAAGCTGTTAATGATAACAAAATAAAAAATTAAAATAAAAATGACATTGAAAGGAAAAAAAATGAAATGTATTGGGTTTATGTTGAATATAGGCTCAAACTGTATCTTAAAAAAATGTTGTCGGCAAACTGCACAACCAAAAATGAAAGATTCCATTCAGTGCACAGACACAGCGGCTGACTATGGCAAACACAAACCTTTGTGAAGAACAGCATTAGCCGGCTTATTTCCTGCAAGAGACTCTTTGGAGAGATGCTGATGGCTCTCAGCGAGACATTCCACTTCAGCTAGTCGCGCATTGAGTGCCATGGCCGAGTGATTTGGGTCTTGAGTCATGTTGAGATAGGCTGCCCTTCGCAGCTGCTCTTCGATCACTAACGCTTGTTCTAAAAGCTGGAAACATAGTGCAATTAGATCATGAAAATAAGTTTCAGTTAGGATTTAACACTTTGTAGTCCTGTGTTCCTCAGTCCAGTTGTCATGGCTAGCCATACAGGACAATAGGGGGGTTATTTATCAAAGTCCGAATTCATCTCAATATGTTCTGCTACAAACTAAAATCAAATCCACTCAGGTTTTTTACACTTATAATAATAATATTACATTTTCCCAAAATTTGCTTTGCGGGAAAAAATCTGATTTTCACTTTTTTTTCGATTTTTTTCAGATTTTCAAGGTTTTTTTTTGAATTTTCACTCGAAAAGTCCGAAAACTGTGGGGTATTGCACGAAACCCAGCGCACATCAAAAAATCATTGGGACTTCTCCCATTGACTTATATGCAACCTTGACAGGTCTGAGATGCCGGATTTTCTGATTTAGACTTTTCCATCCTCGGGGTATAATGAATTCTGAAAAATGTGTGATTTTTTTTAAAAGTCAGATTTTATTAAAAAAATCAAAATTTTTTTGTGATTTTTGCATTTGGAGTTTAATAAATAACCCCCTAGATGTGCATATGCTTCCAATGGCATACGTTAAACAGAGATGCAATAATAATACTGATAAATTGCAGGGGGGTAACTACAGAAGAAGCAGTTGCAGGAGGACCCAGGAGGTACAGGGGGCCCATGAGGCCCTAATTAATGAGTAATTTTAATATATATTGAACCTCTAGATGTGCTGAGGGCTCTAAATTTAATTTTCCGCGGGTCCCAGTAACATCTAGTTATGCCACTGCTAAATGTACTATATATACCAATTCAAAGTGACCTCTAAAAGGCCAATATGTTAATTTATATTTGTATATTTTTACATTTATATATTTGTTTATTGATTTCTTACAATATACAGGTTTGAGTATATTGTGTCACTCGTGACATCACCAAGCAACATGTATAACTAATGACATCATAAACCATTATTTACAAGAACATATTTGAATAAGAAATTTAGTAGGCTATTTTACGAAGCCTCTGATCTAATTGAACATATCCTTGCATCCATGTCTCTTAATGTGCCTTTCTGCCCAAAATTAAAGGAACGGTAACACCAAAAAATGAAAGTATTTTAAAAGAATGACAATATAACTAATGTTTCCCTGTATTGGAAAAACTGGTGCTTCAGAAACTATAGTTTATATAAACAAGCTGCTGTGTAGTCACATGGAGCCGCCATTTAAAGCTGAAAAAGGAGAAAAGGCACAGGATACACAACAGATCAGCTCTGTAGTATACAATGGGATTCTTCAGAACTTATCTGTTATCTACCGTGTCTCCTGTGCTTGAATGGCTGCCCCCATGTACTACACAGCAGATTGTTAATATAAACTATAGTTATGTTTCTGAATCAAACACACCCATTTTATCAGTACAGGGAAACATAAGTTATATTGTCAGTCTTTTAAAATATTTAAATTTTTTTGGTGTTACTGTTCCTTTATCCATATTTATCAGCCATAACGTTATTGACGGTAATTTAACAAAGTCTCTGCTAAAGGGGTAATTTTAACTCATTTAATCCCATACAGACAAACACTGTACTGGGACATAAATTACTATATGAAGAGTAAACCCATTCATTCATGTATTTATATAATAGTGAAAGCTTTCACTCCACTTTCCTCAACTGATGTGAACCCAGGTCTGGACAGGGATTCAGAATAGTGTCTCATAATAAGAAGCGCTGATGGCGGAGCACACCAGGGCTCAGTGTTTTCAGGCTGGTCGCGCCTCTTGCGAGACTTCCATAACTCACCCAAAGATTGCAATGCTAACAGCAACAATCTCACATTCGGAGCGCAGACCGATTCACACTGAAGTCGATTGTAATAATATCAATCCGGCTTTATTTTAGCATACAATGTCATTCAAACAGTGGGTGTGCAGAAAAATCCTACGCACGAAAGACGCAGGATTTTTCTGCACACCCACTGTTTGAATGAGGTATGCTTGAATAAAGCCGGATTGATATTATTACAAGCGACTGCAGTGTGAATCGGTCTGGGCTCAGAATGTGAGATTGTTGCTGTTAGTATTGAGATTCAGAATGAGTACACAAAGATCCAAACAGCCCCCCACCAGCCCAATAAATATGGAGTGTCTATGACATTTTACAGCACCCCATCTGGCCAGCCCATTTGCCACAATCCACAATTTAGGTTTGTGTAAACTGTTGAATTGCTTTCCTTCTTTCCTTCCAATTGTCGCCTTATTTTCCCTCATCCTATATTGTACTATTCATGTTCTTGCAAAGGAAATAATAACAATGAAAATACCTTGAATCTCCGAGCAAGAAACTTGTTTTTCATTTCTAGATAATTTCCTTTGTGAATCTCCGACTTAAACGGCTCATTTAAGATCAAATAGCGGGGGTCATTCTGAATATCCTGCCAGCGGGCATAACCATGTCTGTCACAGAAATTAGGGACATAACGGATGCAACAGGCACAACTATTATACAATATTATTCATTTGCTGATGTTGTTTTAATGAACAATTTAATTGTTCTAATTCAGAAATCTAGGCAGTGCACAAGCTTATGTCTCGGGATGACCTTGAGCAGCAAATACATATAAATAAAAACGTATTGACATATTAGGCTGCATACCAATCAAAAATAAATCACACTGGCCAAATACACAGCAATGTAGTTACAAGTCTGAAAAGGTCAGAGCAGCTGGGTGGGTGCCAGTGGGCTTCTCAGGCCCTTTAACTTCTCAGTGGAATTCTCATCAGGGAGAATACAAGACAGACATGCCGCGGTTGAAACGAGCATTACAAATAAAAGCACAAAAACACAGACATTGTATATAGGGCATGGCACCTCAAGGTGACTTCTATAGCCCTATTTTAAAGTAGGGGGTATATTATCTCACACTAGTGACATCACTAAGCTTCATTTATAACAAATGACATCATTAAAGGGGTTGTTCACCTTTAAATTAACTTTGAGTATGATGTAGAGAGTGATATTCGGTTTTCATTTTTTATTATTTGTGATTTTCGAGTTATTTAATTTTTTAGAGAGTTCTGAATAGAAAGATGAGTAATAAAAAATAGCAGTAACAATACATTCAAAGCCTTACAGAGCATTTGTTTTTTAGATGGGGTCAGTGACCCTCATTTGAAAACTGGAAAGAATCAGAAAAAAAACTACAAAAACTATACAAAATAAATAACGAAGACCTGTTGAAAAGTTGTTTGCAATTTGCCATTCTATAACATACTAAAACTTAACTTAAAGGTGAACACCCCTTTAAGCACTGTTTATAAGAACATATGTGACAATTTTACTGGAATCTAGCAACCAAGTCTTGGTCTACAACAGATCAAAACTGACATATAATAACCCAACAGTATGAAAGGTCTTACAGTGTATAATCCCATGTGTTTCTATATGTAGTGAAGTGTTGGGTAGTTATAACTCCTAATACTTCATTGTAAGCCAAAGCCTGCTGGGGGTTTAAGAGATTTGTACATCAATATGATTTTGGGGCCCACCAGTTGTTTATGTCAAAAAAAAATAAAGGAAACATTGGTCATATCGGTATCTATATCTTTGGATCAGATGGCACACCAAGTCCACAAATACACTCCATTTATATAGATTATTAGGACTCCTTCCATTAAAATGAATTCTGCTTTTACAAGTTAAATGCTTGTCTGTATCATATACATTATCTCTTAACATTACACATATCTGTTAGCCAAGGATACGTGACAATCCCAGCCAGAAGCCAGTAATCATGTCTTCTATGCCATATATCATACATTTTCCCCGAGGAGATTGCAGCTCGCTCTTCATTTTGCCACAGTGTGTGAAGTTCTAAAGGAAGAAAAAGAGAATTTGTACAACTGAATTATTAGTGCAGGTGTGACATACTTTCAATTTCCAATGACTTATCCCTCCCAGTTAGCCTTAAAGGGCAACTAAAGTCTAAAATAGAATAATGTTGGAAATGCTATATTTTGTATACTAAATATAAACATGAACTTACTGCACCAGAAACCTAATTAAACAAATAATTTATGCTTTCAAAGTTGGCGCAGGGGGCTGTCATCTTGTAACTTTGTTAAACATCTTTGTAATACCAAGACTACGCACATGCTCAGTGTGGTCTGGACTTGGGAGGTTAAGCTTAGGGATCGTCATAAATGATCAAAACAGCACAAGTCAAATAATATCTGCCAGAAGCCGATACAGCAAGACTGATTAATACTCAGAATATACAGACTGCACTGGGTCTGTGGATACAAATCTACACAGTTGTTACAGGGAAACAAACAAAGCTGCTCGAGTTCTGACGTTTGAAAGTATGATCGTTTCCCTGCACAGCAGTTAGGGACCGTCTGAAGTTTTCTAACTGCAGCAGTCAGAGCAAGTAAAACGAAAGGTGAATTTTACTGCATACAGTCAGGTTTCTTACAAAAACGGTACATATTTTTTAATTAAAAGTTATGAGTAATTAACACTAATGCAACATGTGCTCACCAGGTCATTATAGTAGAACTATTTGAAGTAGCAATCTAACATGACTGATCATCAACCCACATTGGGGGAGAACAGGTATGAAAGATTCTAAATTGTAAGCATGTTTGTACAAATTGTGGAAAGGTCCCAAAGTTTACTTGGGAAAGGAAAAATATAACTACAGGTATGTTGGGTTTGGAACCCTGATGGTCATGTGTTTTTTCATAGTTTAGTGGGAGATAAGTTAAATAGACATCTTAAACCTCCCAGAACCAGTTTACTAACACATGCACATACTCCAGACACTAATCTCATGTACTAGTGTAGCCACAGATTTACTTGAAGTAATGCAAATATAACATCAGGGAGTGGACCCAGGTATGGAACCTGAAAAAACATAAATAATGAGTATGAAGATTTTCATTCATCCAGGTCATGGTATATCTAATATAAGTAATTCTAAAACAATTGGACTTGCTGAGTAATCATTAAAGACGTTTCATTACTCAGGTTCAGAGAGGTGACACTTCAGGTATGATTCTGTGGGGTTACTGTGATTGGATTAGTGGAAGAGTTTATATGCCGAGGACTTCCCATAACAGTCAGTTGCTGCACGGATGAGTAGTGAAATGTCTTAAATGATTACTCAGCAAGTCCAGTTGTTTTAGAATTACTTATTCTAGATATAAATAATCAGGTGCAGCTTGAGCCAGCTATTATTTCTCGCTACTAGACTACCTGGTGGGTCAAGTCACCTCCAATAGGAAAAGCCATGATGGACCTGTTATGCCTTTCATTATACTCTGTGCAAGTGCAAAAGTGAGAACATATTTTTTTTAAAAAAATTTTTTTTGCCAAGTTAAATGGCCAGTTAAATGTAATATGCATGGCACACATGAACACTTACCTGTAAATCCACCATCTGCGATATTAAACATAAATTTAAATTTGCTATTTTTATCTTCTTTTTTTCCTTCATCCTCTTCCTGCTTGATATCATTTTCACCATTCTGCTGGGTCTCACATTCTTCCTTTTCATCTGGTTTATTATCTTCACCTAGAAATGTAAATTACATTATGTTTATCACTGATAAAACTGTAACACAAAGACAAGCTGGCAGATCTTTGTTACCAACGTCAATCTTAGAGGCTTTTTCTCCTTCCAGATTGGTCCCAGTTTACTGCTGCCGCCCTCTTGGCATAATAGCATGCTACATGGGCTACAGCATCATTTTATTACAGAAAAGAACACAAAAAGTGTGTTTGTGTAAGCAGGTCATAGCTAAATGCTTCTAGTGGCTGCTTCTCCTCCTGTAATGCTCCTGATTAATTATAAGTAAATGTCTGATTTCAAGGTGTATTCAGATATCACACTTATGGTAAATAAACAGGACCAGCTACTTAGAAAGAGTGATGGGTAGAGCTAAGAATGAGTGAGCTGTGTGTATCTTATGGAACTGCATGATTATAAATTAGACAATAACATGGTTATACTATAGGTCCCTAGTCATGTACAGTATACACAGCAACACCTTAGGAACTTAACACGGTTTTTTCTCCTGCAAGTGGGAAGTACAACCCCACCACCACCACTACCAGAGATAGATCTAGAGAATGGAGGCCACTCATAATGCAGGAAGATGATTGCCCATATAAGGAAAAGTGACAAAAAAAAGTGACAAATGATAAATGATATTCAGCCTATGAACTTTCAGCCTCCAGTTGTCAGTGAGATGCATGGATGTGCAGTTTAATAAGGGTGCAAGTTAGACATCCAAGTATTACAGTTACGCCACTGTAAGTAGCACTATATAAATAAAAATATACATACACAAATATGCAGGCCCGGATTTGTGGCGAGGCCACAAAGGCCTGGGCCTCAGGCGGCACAGATAGGGCGTGGGGAAGTGTGCGTGCGCACCGGAGGGGAGGGGGCGGAGCCGGCCTAGGGGCCAGATAGCCCAGTAGTGGCAATTTAACTGGAACCAGCTCAAATACTTCCGAGGAGAAATCTCCTCATTTGCCATCAACCTTAGCATCATAATAATTTCTAATACTACAAATGATTCTGTTTTTGAGTGGCTCCATATTTACCCGTCTTGAGCTCATTGTCCTCTACTTTGTTTGTTGTTACACAGGATTCTGACTTCTCTGATGGTTTTTCTTGCTCCTCGTGGGTCTCAGCTGCTGAAATCAATAAGCAAGAAATTTTTTCAGTTATCAAAAACAAGTGCCTAAAACAAGAACACCAAAGATCTTGCTGAACCATCCCAGCGAATGATGCTTTGCCAAGTCTGGGTTTTATTTATATTATTCTTTATTTATATAGCACAAGCATTCTTCATTCAGTATAGGAAGAAACCCACAGTCTTGCGAAAAACATAAAAGCTCCTTGCAGATAATGCTCTTGTCACAGATAATCTCTGGACCTCAGCAGTGCTAGGCAGAATCCCACTGTGCCACCACACTGCTCAAAGAAACACAACTGCACTTTATGTACAACACTTGCTGGTGGCGTCTGTACGTTCTCAGCAATTATGGCTGATTTCAGCCGGGAAGTTGAGAAGCTTGTGTCCATTACTTACCTATGAGCAGGGCTGGATGTTGAATAGATAAGCGATAGCCCTGGAGGAGTTGTTGCAAAATAAATGTCACAGGGGCTTCTTCACCAACACCCTCCCTGCCTGATCATGTAACTATACACTGCATTTATTCTAAAGCTGGCTTATCATCAGAGCAACTTAGTCACCTGTGTGGCACCAACATAAAGATAACCCCATGGCGCAAATTCACTAAGCGCCGAACGCTAGTGTTAATTCGCTAGCGTTCGGCATTTTCGCTACTGCGCAAATTCACACTGGCGTATTTTCGCTAGTGTTACTTCGCATCCTTACGCCAGCCGAATTTTCGCGAGCGATGTAAGTACGCAAATTCACTAACTTGCGCAGTGTACTGAACGCTACCTTTTACGTTAGACTTCCTTCGCCACCTCAGACCTGGCGAAGCGCAATAGAGTAGATAGGGATTGTTTCCAAAAAAGTCAAATTTTTTTCTAAGTCCCAAAAAACGCTGGCGTGTTTTCTACATGATGGGTGATAGGCTAAAAAAGATCGAAAATTTTTTGGGGCTCCCCTTCCTCCCCCCTACATTTCCTGACTCATGGCAACTTACCTAGACAGTGGGCACATGTGTAGGGCAAAATAACATTTATATTTGCTGATTTGAAGGTTTTCTAGGCATTTGTAGTGCAGATACGTGTTCCTCCATGCAAATTAGCCTTCGCTAGCGTAACTTCGCTTTATATAGCGAATCAACGCTAGCGCAACTACGCAACCTTACGCTACCCCTGTGCGCAACTTCGGATTTTGAATTTGCGGAGCGCTGGCGAAACTACGAATCTTAGTGAATTTGCCCCCATGTGTTTTAAATTGTGCTTGATGTGTGATGGATTTTGAGAGGTCAAGAGTGGGCTAAACATGTCCCTTCACCAGTGAGATGTTTACCCCTGAAACATCATTTCTTGATTAGAAGTAAATGGGCATCATCTGCCTGAGCCTTACCTTTAGAAACCTGATCTGTTGATTCTTTTTCCTCATTCTCTTCTGTATCCTTCATTTTAATTTCTTTCATGTCCAAATCCTCATTTAATTCTTCTTGCTCAGATTTCTCCTGTTTGGCATTAGGCTATAAAAATGTATATATTACTAATTCGGAATGTTTTATACAACAGGCAGAAGCTGAACTATATACTCTTTTGTGCCTTCATGTCTCAAATACAGTTCAACAGCTGATGCTAAACTACAAAACCTTTGTGTCACTATTTACACACACTGGGGCAATTTACTATTAAAGGAACAGTAACAAAAAAAATTAAAGTGTTTTAAAGGAATGACAATATAATGAACTGGTAAAACAGGTGAAAACAGGTGTGTTTGCTTCAGAAAGTCTAATATAGTTTATAAAAACAAGCTGCTGTATAGCCATGGGGGCATTCAATCAAGCACAGGATACACAGTAGATAACAGATAAGTTCTGAAGAATCCCATTGTATACAGAGCTTGTCTGTTATCTGCTGTGCGTCCTGTGCCTTTTCTCCTTTTTCAGCTTTGAATGGCTGTCCCCATGGCTGCACAGCAGCTTCTTTATATAAACCATAGTTGAGTTTCTAAAGCAAACACACCAGTTGTATCAGTGCAACGCTACTTAACATAATATTTTCATTGCTTTAAAACATTTTCATGTTTTGGTTTACTGCTCCGTTAAGTAAGCCTCTGAGTTCTGCTTCACAAGGGAAATAACAAATATATAACTGATGAGCTGAATCCTAAATTCTATGTTCTACATGGTAACAGGTAAGTGAAACAAAAGGGTTGCCCGGCACCATGGCTAAAAACATGAATGAACATGCAAGAGATAATAAAAAATACACTTCAATAAAGAATACTTTTCCCATGTATAGGATAAAAATGACCAGTACAAAATAACACTTCAATTTAATGGCATTTTTAGTCCTTTACATCCAATACACAAGTGTTGATTCAGATACATTTCTTTATTGGCTACAAAGAAAAAGCCAAGAGAAATGAAGTCAAAAACTCTCTAGGGCTGATGTAAGTTGCACCAGGGCACTTGCCAGTAGCCCACAATCAGTTCTTTGCTGACTGGTTGTTATTGGCAGGTGCCCGTGCACAATTTTGCACCCACGTTCATAAATCACTCTCTCTGGGGCAAATTCACGATGCGCCAAAGCGCCTAACGCTAGCGTCGATTCGCTAGCGTTGGTCATTTTCGTTACTTCGCAAATTCACTAACGAACGCTGGCGTAAATTTGCTAGTGTTACTTCGCACCCTTACGCCTGGCGAATTTGCGCAACGGACGTAACTACGCAAATTCACTAACGCGCGCATTGTACTGAACACTACCTTTTACGCTAGACTTCCATCGCCACCTCAGACCAGGTGAAGTGCAATAGAGTAGATAGGGATTGCTTCAAAAAAAGTTCAAATTTTTTCTAAGTCCCAAAAAACGCTGGTGTTTTTTCTATATTATGGGTGATAGGCTGACTAAGATCGAAAAAATTTTTGGGGCTCCCCTCCTTCCCCCCTACATTTCCTAACTCATGGCAACTTAACTATACAGTGGGCACATGTGTAGGGCAAAAAAAAATTTTATTTGATGTTTTGAAGGTTTCCCAGGCATTTGTAGTGATTGTATGTATTCCTCCATTGAAATTTGAATTTGGCGCCGTATGCAAACTAACCATCGCTAGAGTAACTTTGCTTCGCTTAGCGAATCAACGCTAGTGCAACTTTGTAACCTTACGCTACCCCTGAGCGCAACGGATTTTAGTGAATTTGCGGAGCGCTGGCGAAACTACGCCTGGCGAAGTGTGGTGAAGTGCGACGAAGTTACGCCTGGCGCAACTACGAATCTTAGTGAATTTGCCCCTCTGTGTCTCCCATGCAGACAGACATCCACAAGTGTTTCTACATTTATGCAGGTAGGCCATGGTTAAAAAAATATATAAAATACTGAAAAACATATGAATATTACACCTGTGCCTCTGCAGGATATTTGGGCTTGAGCTCCACCATCTCAGAGTCCTCTTGCAGCACAGACTGCACGTCACACTTTTCTATAAAAATAGAATCATAACAAAATCTAGGAAGGTCATGTAATAGCCAATACACACATCATGGTTAGCAAAAAAAACTGTTATTCTTTATTTTTAGGTTATAAATCCAAATCCTGCCCCCTGTTATACTGTATATGAAACATAAAGCCAGAAAGAAGCAGAACTGTCATTATATATCATTAACTGTCAATAATGATAGATGTTCAGTATGTAGCTGCCCACCTGCAACAATCGTACAGTCTAAGGCAATTGTATTTTATTAATCATTCATTCATTTATTTATTTATCTTAGTCAGTTTATGTTTTTGACAGGATTTTTCAAACCTAGATTTCTGGTCAAAATGGTCAAATATGGTCAAACCAGCTCGCTGGGGGCAGGGTTGGACTGGGCCAGCGGGACACCTGACCAGACTCAGTCCATATTCTGACACTATTCACATAGGTTTATATTCCAGGTTGGGGAAATGTATAAAAAAATGGCAAATTAAAAGTCACAAAAATAGAGACAGTGAAAAATTTATAAATTGTCAGTCTTTCACTGGGACTTACTGAAGTGCTAGAGCCAGGGGTAAGAAGGCAGAAGTGAGTTGTGCCCAGCACTCCCACTATTATGTCCTAGGCATGAAAGGAGGGTTTTTACCCCCCAAAAAGTTGAATTTGCTATACAAGTCAGTCTGTAGCTTTAATAAAAGGCACATTTTATTTATTTTGCTTTGAAAGACTCCGCCATACACGCAACTAAGCCAGACGTTATTTTGTGGCGAATACACATATTTCTACAAATTAAAAACTTCATCACACCAAATGAACACTGGTGTACTTTCACAAGCAAAAATTTGCCATCTTAAAAGTTTCTCAGCAAATATTCTCTAGCGTTACTTTCTTCCTAGTGGAACTTAGTTAACATACTTACACTTATGTCGATTTAAATATGGCGGCTATATAAAGTCATAAGTATGTATTTATTACTGATGTTGATGTAATTGCTGGAAGTGGCCACTTATTATTACAAATGTCCAAGGAAGCAAAATAAAGACAAAAGAGATCCTCTATTGGCCTAGACATGAATTCACTCTTAAATAAATGAGCTTCAAATGGTTAAAAAGTGTAAATAACATGTGTTTAACAGTTACAACTTGTAAACATAATCCCACATTAATATATGAAAATGCCAGCGTTTTGTCTTTTTCGGAGTAGAGGATATGATGTCAGTGACATAATAATGTTGTGTAGCTTCATCTAAACAATTGGCCAATCAGAACATATAAAACAGTTCACAGTTTGATACTGTAAATTTGTGGATCAACGATCATTTGCCTGGGCGAAAATTAGCTTGGTGAAATGGTGTGAAACTGCGCTTGCATTGAACTTTTTTCTAGCAAATTTAGTAATTTTTTGTGAATTTGTGCTATAAAAATGTGCTTTACTCAGCAGTGGCACTGAGCACTGTCACGCATTTAATCCTGATGCAAACCACATGCAGAGATTAATGAGTGAGACAATGACTGTCACATCTAAAACAGTCAGCAGCCAGTATGACATCCTTTCCTAATGTCAGTGTATTTGTTGGAATGATATAAGGTGTACATACCTGTCACTGTTGTTGCTCCAGGAGGCAATGGAGCTGGACTGGCTGCTACCGGTGTGTTTGGATCAGAGGAAACCAGATCAAAACATTTTTTGTTTTGTACACTCTCTGGGATTAGATCCGGAGTACTGTACTTTCCATTGACTTGATCAAATTCTTGCACCTACAGGAAAAAATAAATATTTTATGAGTTACTTTTGTGGTAAAAAAAAAAATATATGTACTGCCTTAAAGGTGGCCATACACTGGCAGATTTAAGCTACCAATTTTGGTCTTTTAAATCAATTCGGCAGGTTATGTGCCACCTGGCTGAAAACAGGTATATGTAGACCGGCCAAATTTGATTTCCTATTGGATTGAAGACCGCATCGGCTAGTTTATGTGTAATTACTCCAACGGCTAATATTTCTGTCATTGTCGGCTTATATTCCTGTCACTGTAATTAGCCTGATATTGCCAACCCAAGGAGCGGATTTTATAGTGTATGGCCACCTTTATACCACAAACCAGTGTATTGCTGTATTATGCTTGCTTCCAAATACTTCAGCCGTTTAAGTAGAGCAGGGGTGCCTGGAAGACAGACTATATAGTATATCGAAACCTGGACCAGAACTGTGCACAAACAACTTCAGTAGAACACCCTGTTGGGTAATTCCCATTATTCAATCTTTTCTTTCACACAAGGGTTTGATGAATAGGGTGTCATTCACTTAAATACATAACTATCTGAGCTCTCTTGCTGCAGTGCAATTAAGTTCAATTTCTTGTGGCAATGAATGATGGTCTAGAGCAGGGGTCCCCTGGGGGTGCCAAATAAGGGCATGAACAAAGTCTCTGAGTTGTGCCAAATAAGGGTTGTGATTGGCTTTTTGGTAGCCTCTATGTCCGTCTACAGAAGGTTCTACTTGGGAGTATACCTGGTTTTTATGCAATTAAAAATTGCCTTCAAGCCTGAAATTCTAAAATAAGTATCTACTTTGCGGCCACTGAGAGCAACATCCAAGGAGTTGGTGAGCCACATGTTGCTCGCTTTAGCTGTTTTTGAGTGGGTAAAAACTGTCCTCAATAATACCACATTGTAGGAAAAAATTCAACCAGGAAAAAAGCCTGAGAATTTCTTCCAAGCTGTTGGCAAATCTGACACAGAGGGGCACATTTAATAAGCTCGAGTGAAGGATTCAAAGTAAAAAAAGTTGAATTTCAAAGTTTTTTTTTTGGGTACTTCAACCATCGAATAGGCTACTACGGCCTTCAACTACGACTTTGATTCGAACTAAAAATCGTTCGACTATTCGATAGTCGAAATACTGTCTCTTTAAAAAAAAAACTTCAAATAACTTCTTCGGCACTTTAAACCTACCGAGCTACAATGTTAGCCTATGGGGACCTTCCCCATAAGCTTTCTAAGCTTTTTTTGATAGAAGGAAAATCCATCGATCGATGGATTAAAATCCTTCGAATCATTCCTTTTTCCTTCGATCGTTCTATCGAAGTATTTGCGGTAAATCCTTCGACTTTTCGATATTCGAAGGATTTTACTTCGAGGGTTGCATATCGAGGGTTAATTAACCCTCGATATTCGACCCTTAGTAAATGTGCCCCAGAGTGTTTATTTTTAAAATTCAAGAACAAATATATGCATGCCATGTAAGGTGAAAACAAGACTTTCTACTTAGGTGGTTGAGAGCTCCTCTTTCACTTGGGGATAGATTTCTGTAATTAATGGTCTTTGTGTAAACAAGCTAATGGATGTTAATGCTATTACGACAGAACTAATGAAGACAAAATTCAGAATATTGTACTCTGTTTTTATACAAACAAAACTTAAATCAAAATAATTCAGACTGCTTTGTAACACACAACTGATAACGTAACCTACACAGAGCTGTGTTTTAGTAATATTGCATTTTTTATGAGATAAATATCATATTACTGAGGTTATGACCTGTCAATTTACATGAATATACTATGACTATGAAAAGACAAAGCATCACAATTATTTACTCTGAGAAACACATGATATTACATTACATCAAAGCTACATTAACAACTCTCGCAGATAATGCAATTAAAATAAAATATTTCAATATGCCCTCACTAAACAGAAGTAAATAAATTTATATGAAGTCCAGATCCGGTTTGATTTGCTTTTTGCTTTATTTAGCAACCGACAAAGCAGACCTTGAATGCTAATGGCAAACTTTTACTCACCCACCTTCTTTCGAACCAGTGACATGACTCCAATTCTAGTGAGAACGTGCTGACGTGACAGCCCTTCTCTAGGAACCCCATCGGCAAAGGTTTCTGCTCCATCCGCTCCAGGTTCACACAGATGTCTCATAAATAAGGACACGTATGCCCTGAGGAGTACAATTTCAGGCTCATGTAAAAATGTAATTTATTTATAAGGCTAGTTGTAACACAGGAGTTGTGTACGCTGGGTGAAAAAGTCTTTTCATTTATTTATTCTCTATTTAAATAGTGCCGACATGAACTGTATACAGATTGTTCAGTGCCTGCCCAAGCAGAGCTTACAATCTACAGGTTAATAACATATTTATAACATGTTTATTAACATTGGAGACAAACATCACTGGTGATGTTGCTCATAGCAACCAGTCAATTAAACCAATATCTACCAGTGAAACCAATTTTTGTTTTCTAACTTGTAGGTGAGTTCAAATCTAACTGCTTGGTTATGAGCAAAATCATTGGTGACGTTTGTCTCCAGTGTTAATAAATACGCCCCTAAATGTACCTGATTCCAAGACACTAAAGTCTATATGCCACTGTACAGTCCTGTGTTCCTTTAGTAATGCAATAAAGAAATGAGGATGAGTTAAACATCCAAATAAATGGAAATACAGAAAGAATTCTGGAGTGCAAGGCATCCAAAAGCTGAAAATAAAGTTCAGAAGACTAGCATTTGAGTCAGTAGAGTAAATTGTCTGCTTCTACACTTCCTGAAAAAAAACCTTTGTTCTCTAGAGATCTGAGCCATTTCATCCATAAAGCCAGCAGGGACACTGCAGGTCACACAATCAAACACATCAGATGTTTGATCTGATGAAGTTCTACTCAAACCTGACATAATAGCACTACTTCCAAAAATCAGGTCACATCCCTAACACATGCTGTACCACTGAGTACAGTGATCACAAAGATGCTAGATCAAGGATCAGAAGAACGAAGCCAGGTAACTGGAACTATACATGAAACATCTTAGACATCTTTGTTTTAAATTTTACAGTTACACATTGCTTGACTGCCACCAAGTGGAAAATAGCAGAACACACTTTGTAATGTGCCTGTAAAGGGAAATATGAAAGAAAGTGAACTGACTGCAACATCTCCCAGTGAATTGTATTTTGTATGGCCCCCTTGAGCTACTACTGAGAACTATATGTATAATGCACTAATGTTGTTGGTTCATTACACTGAATGTGTAGTGAAAACTGTGCCTTTAGACAAATGAAGAGGGATAAATTACCTGAATTCTTTCTCACTCTTTCCTCTGAGATCTCGGACAAGCCAGTTTGAATTAAAAGCATCTTGTGGTGGCATTCCCCATCTCATAATTGCATTTAAAAAGGCTTTGCGCTGTCGGGCATTAAATCCAAGGACCTTTAAAAAAGATAAGATACAATTACAGTTTCTCGACATAATTCTATTTATAGGTAATTCCCTTAGACTGCCTCGGTAAATAATACACAAACATGATTGTAGGCCCTTTGCAGTACATACAAAAAGACTATATAACATTTGTACAGTCATCTACAACCTACTAAATTTGTTACCGGGATAACAAGACTGATTGCCAGGCAGATATTCCAGTGATATGAGATACCAAGGCAATGGCTAAAAAAACAGAAGCATATTTTGCTGTTTTAAAGGGCAGAAACATGACTGGCATCTAACGTTATGTGTAAAGTAACTACACAGAAACCAATAAATCATAGATTCCTAAACTTTGGAAAAGGACCTTAAAAAAAGCTGCCCCTTTAACATATTGATATTTATTTAAACAGTGCAAAATAGTTTTTCAAAGAGAAAAAAACCTTTACATGAAAGGCTGTGTCCTTAGAGGGAGGGCCCTCCCAAACTCAATTTGCCTCCCAATACTGCTCCATTCTCCTTACATGTTGAGAAGAAGTATAATAGCACAGCAGAGTTGTACATCTAATTCTTCTCTATCAAGTCACTGCAGAAATGAAACATGTGCTGCTGAAGCCAGGTCCAGATTGGCTTCAAATGAACATGCTCTGTATTAATAATTTACTTTGCACACTGTCTCCCTTGCACCCCAATATAGACCATAGACCAGGCATGTCCAAAGTCAGGCCAGGGGGCCAATTGCGGCCCGTTTTAAAATTTACACCGGCCCTGCATCATGAAATTAATAATAATATGCCCCCCCCCCAGCACAGTGCAATCAGGAATCAAGTAGCCGTAGCAGTAACATTTGGGCACATTAGTGAAATGATCTGCCACTTGGTCTATACTGCTGCCTGTGCACTGAAGGTGCCAGTACAGTGAAATAAAGACGTATGCGAGGACGGTGCATCACTACATGTCGTTAACGTGTCTATTGCTAACACCTTCAGCACACAGGCAGCAACATAGACCAAGTGGCAGATCATTTCACTAATCATGTGCCAAAATATTACTGCTACGGCTACGCAATTTCTTGTTTAAATGAGGTGTGGAGATTAAGTCCAAACAGACCCCACTTCTCCACTCCCTAAACTCCATGTACACGTCCATCTCCAGGAGTGAATGATCCTAATCACAAGCTAGCTACATCGGAATTGATGTCAGGCTGAATGGTCGGCCCTCACACATTTTCATCTCACTAAATCTGGCCCTCGTTGCAAAAACTTTGGACACCCCTGCCATAGACCTTTGACAACCCCCATTTATGATGAGCGGCATTAGGTAAAAACCTAGAAGCCCCCTCCCACCCCTAAGTTGCACCTCATTCAGAAGGTAGAGAGTGGTGACGGCTGCACAACGGTGCCTTGTACTAACAGCCTACCCCATGGTTATTGTACTATGTAATTCTGGGATGCACTGCATGGCAATGGTGTGTTTATGTGAATTTTCTTTGTGATACAAATTACAGAAAAGAATTAAAGGATTTTGCCAACAATTGGAGAAAATCATAAAAACTGCTGTAAATGATTTATTGGAACGCTAAACCCTAACTATCAGTTATAATTCTGCTTTATTAGTTTTAGTGCCAATAACCAATCATTGCTATTTGCTCACTGATTGTTTGTTTAGTTAAAAATAGTCAAAATAGTTGAAAATGATAATTAGCCTCCAAAACTAATTTTTTTACCTCAATATTTCCTCCAACTCTTGCCAGAAGTGGGGGAAGTGGTTTATCTCTGTCACTCTTTAATTGCCGTCGAGACTGCCTTCTGCCACCTGCAAATACATTTTAGAGGCAAACTTTACCTGAAAATGTTTGAAGTGACACCAAGGGGGTTATCAAAATCCGATTTTTTTGATTCTTTAAATAAAAAAAGGTCCGACCAAATTAGAATCCACAATTCGGGAAAAATTATAACTTTTTCGTATTGTCTTTCGAAAAGCCCAAATTTTTTTGCATTCGACGCCCAAAAACCACCAAATATTTTTCACAAAAACTCAGAACATTTTATAAGCGTTAAAACATCTTGAAATGGTTAAGGAGACATCTGCCATTGACTTTTACATGAATTCGGCAGCTTTTAGATTCACACTTGGAACAGATTCGGGGCATAATAATTTCGGGTTTTACAGCGTCAAAGCGGGCGTGCCTTACTAAACAACCTCCAAAGAGAACAGATTAATATGTAGAACACGGAGCACCAGCAGTAATTAAAATCCATATATTATTGAGTCTTCATTAAAAAGTTAAGCAGATTCTATGTCCCAACAGCACGCTTGACGCGTTTCGTGGACTGTTATATAAGCCCCTTTTGGGATTTTTGTTATGAATTAATTTCTTGTATTAATTGATGTACTAATGATAATTATATTTATATTGAGATATATATAACTAACTATCTATATTAATCATATATATATATTTTTTAGCCGGTTCGCCCCTCTGCTCTCTCTACTTACTATTTGTCCCTTTGATAATTATGTCCATGAATGCATTGTGAATTAGTTGATTTACTATTAGAAAAGATATGTCAATTGTATGGTAACTTGAGAGATGTGTGATACTGTAATAGGATATTATAAAAATATGGTTAATATGATTAAAACCCCCTTTCTTATGTTTCATAGCCATTACTCATAAGCTTCTTAGTGTTCTGATGAACAGCAATGTAAGGGTTAATGTTTTTAAATGGGGGTGTGGTGTTACCTTTTTTTAAATGCTCACCTGGACAGGCTAAGCATAGCTTTTGAGAAAGTGGCTCAGTCCACGAAACGCGTCAAGCGTGCTGTTGGGACATAGAACCTGCTTAATTTTTAATGAAGACTCAATAAAATATGGATTTTAATTACTGCTGGTGCTCCGTGTTTTACATATTCATTTGAAAGCCTGTACGTGCCGGGATCGTTCGTTTGCACGTGAAAGCACAGCAGGACAATTATCTACAAGATCAGGGTACTCCCGTATTCTTTCTCTACAAGATCAGGGTGCTCCCGTATTCTTTCTCTACAAGATCAGGGTGCTCCCGTATTCTTTCTCTACAAGATCAGGGTGCTCCCGTATTCTTTCTCTCTGCCTTTATTCCAAAGAGAACAGAGTCTGAAATGTATGGAAATGTGCAAAACTTAGAGAAAATGAATTGGACAAATCTTGGGTTAACTTAAAACATTTCCGGGTGCTTCCCCAGCTTAGTTTCCTGTGCCAAGCTTTATGAATGGGGCACTAGTAGAAAATACTCAATTACGTACATTAGGCAGATTTTCTTACCCAGCTGATTCATTTGCACCACATTCCTTTGTTCTAAAACACATCAGATTGGAAAACTATATAACTTTACCCCATCCTACTGCTGTTAATAGACAAAAGTGTCAGAGAGGGACATTGGCCTGGTGCTCTCACATAAGATTAAAGGCCCCCATACATGGGCCGATAAAATCTGCAGACAGACCGAGACAGCAGCTTATTGGCCCGTGTGTGGGACCTAAGGGCTTCCCTGATCGATCGGACAGGATCCCGTAGGATCGCATGCGCATCTGTGCGTCTATGTGGTCCCGCAATCTGACCGCCCATATCAAATCCATTATGATCTGATCATTGGGACCTAGGGACTCGTGCATAATGAGTCCTCCAGCTCGCTCATTATGTGCATGTGTCTGATGTAACATCGGAGGGGAGGAATAGATCGATCCTACATTACATGTATGAGCATAATGGGCAAGGTGGGAAACTCATTTACTAAGCACACTGCTTATGTCCTTACATGGCCACCTGCGCCTGCCTTCCGTTGTCTGCGGCATAGCATTTGCTAGGGGCATTTTCAGCTAAAAATGCCTCCGGTGGGGGAATCAATTTTGCTACGTTAGGTGCCTTTAAATGTAAAATAGCCCTTTCAGAAAAACATTAAAATATATTAAAATCACATGACTGTCATGCAACACAGGGCACTGCTCCCTCTGACCTTCAGGCTTCTCTTCAAAATCCTCATCTTCATCTTCTGAACCAACTGAATACTCTGAGTGGTTGTCAGACAGGTCATCTTGCCATTCTGTAAAAAAGGAGATGTTTTAGGCTGTAAATTGCAAAGTAACTGCAAAAATGAATTTACTGTACTTAATAAACGTTATTTCTTGTTATTCTGTGAAAGACAACAAATGGTTTGAAAGTGCAAAGTAATCACACTTATGTGCTTACTGTATATAATTAAAAAAAACCCATATCTCTAGGCTAATCTCTAAGGGGCCAATTCATTAACTTCGATAGAAGGGTTCGAAGTAAAAAAACTTCAAATTTCGAAGTGTTTTTTGGGCTACTTCGACCATCGAATGGGCTACTTCGACCTTCGACTACGACTTTGACTCGAAGGATTCGAACTAGAAATCGTTCAACTATTCGACCATTCGATAGTCGAAGTACTGTCTCTTTAAGAAAAACTTCGACCCCCTAGTTCGCCACCTAAAAGCTACCGAACCCAATGTTAGCCTATGGGGAAGGTCCCCATAGGCTTGGCTAAGTTTTTATGGTCGAAGGATAATCCTTTGATCGTTGGAATAAATCCTTTGAATCGTTCGATTCGAAGGATTGAATCGTTCGATCGAAGGATTATTGTTCAAAATCCTTCGACTTCGATATTCAAAGTCGAAGGATTTTCATTCCCAGTCGAATATCAAGGGTTAATTAACCCTCGATATTCAACCCTTGATGCATCTGCCCCTAAGTGTCTATAAAATATTTTAACTGCATTCAATAAAGGTTTAATTTTAGTCCTTAATGCATATAATATATTAACTGTATTTAATAAAATTCTTATTTCTAGGCCTAAATATCTATATTGTTGTCTTCATGACAGGCAATGATACTGGGAGGCAGCTGGAAAACATAATGGCACAGTATGACAAACCGGTATGATTTTTCAGTGAGAGAATAGTCTTTTATTCACAGGCAATAAGAACAGGGCTGTGTTGCAGCTAAAAGCACTGACACTGGCTACAAGACCCTAAATACAAGTACTGTATTTACTGAATGATCAATAAGTTCTGCAAAATAAATTTGAAACCTATGGTTAACTAAGGTTTCAAGTCAAATGGCATTGAGGGACTGGTGTTATAAGTAACAGTGTTTTCACCAATGCTTTCACAAAGCTCTTTTCCACATTGAAATGATTTGTTCCAGTATGAAAAAGAGCTTGACTCAATAAAACAAGAAAATGGAGTTCCCCTGGTATGAATTAGTATAGTGTCTATTACATAATCCCATGCATGCTTATTTAGTAAGGGCAGCACCTTGGTCCTCTTGTGAGGCATCATTGTAGTTGACCTGCTTGCGAATGCGCTTCCCTTTGCCGAGATTCCTGGCAAGATCTTCCTGCTGTTGCTCATAATGATGACGAAGCAGCTTTTCCCAATAATCTGGATCAACATTCTCTTCCTGTTTAATTATTTCTCGTTCCACTTCCTCCTAATCATGATCAGGATAATAGGTATCAGACAGAAACAAAAACATACACAAGAAAAAGAAAGTTCATTCAGCACTAAATTGTGGTGTAGTAACTTGATTGTAGCTCCCCAAATAGATCCACTCTGCCCGAGTAAAGCATCACACCTCAACAAAAGTTTCTACAAGCTCATCTGAAACTGTAGACCACTTGGCTCAAGAATATGCTTCAATAAAAACCCTTCCTGCTCTGTGTTTATGATCCCTTTACACATGCAGAAAGGTAAGCTACCCTGCCCACATCAGTTTGTGTATGTAAAACAGACACTCAACAAAACTGATTTAGAAATGAAGACTCTTTTACCACACCATCTTCTTCCCGCACAACATACTGGGCCACTTTAAAAGAACTTAGATATTCGTTCATATTTTGGATATCCGTATCTTCGGTTGCATCTTGGTTTCGGTCCAAAAGTTTTGAAATGGCAGCATCATCATAGTGGATAACACTGCTGTCTTCCACATCCTTGTTATCACCTGCGAGATACAGTGCAGAAAGCTGCCATTATTTTCAGATCCTATATTCGGCAGGGCATTAAAGGCACTGTGATCACTTTAAGGGGAATTTACCTCCTCTTTAAAAAGACAGGTTAGTAAGATTGTTCATATGTTGTGATACACACAAACACATCAGTGCATACATGCAGGAAAGTTATTTGTACACAGGAAGTTATGCTACTGCTATAGTACTTTACAGGGCAATGTAATACAATTTGAACTGGGGAATCCCTCACAGATTACCAATTGTTTGAATTTTATCACAGTTACTATGCACATAATTGTGCTCACCAGTTTTCTTGTACGCGGTTAAGGTACCACAATGCTGGTCAGCTGGAAAAAGAAGAGAGAGAGACCATGATAAAATAATGTTATTACTGAAGAAGAGGCATACATACTGTATACTGAGCACATGAGTGGCACACTTTGTAGTGGATTATGGCTCAATTTGCTAATTTTTGGCAAACAGTCAACTCAACTCTAATTCAGCTGCAAATAGTAATCAATAGCATGGGTAGCCATTTTAATCAAGAATAAAATCATAGAAGAGAAAGGGATGGATGCTACGTTCTAACAGAAGTGCATGCAGTGATCTAAATGCATTAAAACACTCTAATATTCATTTCTCTAGCACAGGAGGACATTTGGGTCAATGCAATAACCCGTGTCATTAAAATCACACATCTCTACAGCTACTTAAAGCTTACAATAGCAACTTCCATATCCGTTGCTATGGGTTAATGTAAGTTTGCCCGTGTTGATAACTGAACACTTTTAACACTGAAGTTTTCTTTATAGTTGAATAATACACAAATGATCTAATTTGCAAGTTACAGCATTGAGAGAGGTTGAAACATCTCATTGTCATAAGGCTTACAATATAAAGGGTACATTTATGACCTGGTACCATTTTACCATGTAGTTCTAGTGCTAAATGTAGATATGTGAACTCAAGTGGAATCAATGTATACTCCTTATTTTGGCAATTACCTGTATATGTGGTGACGAACTGCAACAGTTGAAATGATGTTGCTAGCAAGCTCAAATTTTATAGAAAGAAAGCCTGAACCTGAATGCCTGGTTTGTTTATCATGTGGCAGCTCATCTATGGCTGGAGTTTCACAACAAAGAAGTGTTTAAAAAATTAAAGATTAGATTAGAAAGTAAATGAGTAAACAGAAAGAGCCACCACTTGGTGAACTGACTGCACTAGAAGTTTAAGGAGAAAGAAAGGTTATACCACTGGGGCACTGTGCCAAATGTCAGAATGCCTCCCCCCAGTGTTTAAAAATACGTACTTGTTAGCTGGTGCTCCTGTTACCACAAAACTGCACCAACCTTGCAACCTTTTCGGATTCATTCAAACATATAGATATTGCTCATCAGCTAATATGCTACACTCCAGGGGCCAACAGCACACAAAGAATGCTCCTGTATTGTTTAGCTTGTGGTTGCAATGTTGACATAAGTTAGAACTTGACCATCACCAAAACATTAGTGAAACTCAACAGAGTGCAATATAATGTAATTAATGGCAAATGTTGACATATTTAATGTAAGATGGCACATCTGGAATCCCAGTGTGGCGAAGGTTTTCTTCAACGCATTCATTACTTTGGGCTCCCGTAAGTTATAAAGTAGGCCTGCTTACAAATAGCAAAGTCAGTCCTGTAAATGGTATAGCTGAACCACACAGGGGGTAACTGAGTAAGATGGTATAAGCCAGTGGGAGCAATAGAATCCTAAAAAGTGATAGCTCCAAAACCCAACTGTTAACAGATATACAGATATGCAAGTGAGATGTGGCATGTATAGGATAAAAAAATAAATAAAAAAAGTTGAAATACATGTTTGATTAGGGTCCCAGGCACTTTCACTAGCCAATACCATCTGGTGTCAGCTGTTTTTTCAAATAGGCCAAGGATGATATCACTTCACTGAATAAATTGCCTTATATTTATTTACAGATCCTTAATTGAAAATGTTGTATCAATGATCAAATTCTGCTAACACCTATCTTCTTACCAATTTGTTTCTTAATACTCTCGCCTTCAACATCATCTTTAAACAGTTCCTCAGTGCCGAATTTTAAAATATCATCCAATTCTTGCTTTGACATAGACCCCGATTTAGACCCAAGTCCTGGCCGCACGACCAAGTGGGTCAGCATCATTTTCCTCTTTGCCACCTGCGTGATTCTCTCTTCTACAGACGCTCTAGTGACAAACCGGTAGATCATCACTTTTTTATTCTGCCCGATCCTGTGAGCTCTGCTGAATGCCTGTAAAATTAAAACATAGATGCAAAATGTGACAACCCCCCCTTCTGAAAAATAATGAACAGTCATTCAAAAATAAGTCAAAGAAAATATTTAGGAAGAAAGAAAAATTCCAATAATAAAACACTTTATTCCTCAGTGGAAACCTTTTAACTGATTTTGTTTGCATTTCCCTTACAGTTTTTACCTGTGTAAATTAATCACTAATTTCCTGCTATTTTATTTCAATAAAAATACTTTATCTTCTGATTTATCTGGTTAAAGTATCGACAGTGAATTGCCACTGTCAAGTTTTAAGGTTTAATTTAGTTCATATTAATTAATGCAATACATTGACATTAGCACTGCTGAAAATTAGATAGAAAATAGGAAAAACATAAGCAACATATAAGTTCATATGAGGCATCATGTCTATTTATGCTGGATATCATGGAGAACCCCATGCTGAAAGGGACACTACAGTAAAACTGTGGGTCTAATAAGAATACAAATATGTGCAGTGCACCCTGGAATTATTGAATTCAATAATTAATACAATCAATACCAGTAATCAGTTATTAAAAAAATGAAGTCAATGGGAAAAAACACATAAAGAAGGGAAGAAAGAATGAAGGAATATGCATCCTAGGGGAAAACATCTCATACAAAACCAATGCTAAATAATTGATTGACCTGTATGTCATTGTGAGGGTTCCAGTCTGAGTCATAAATTATTACAGTATCAGCAGTAGCTAAATTTATACCCAGACCTCCAGCTCGAGTGGACAGGAGAAAGCAGAATTGCTGAGCACCGGGAGCTAAAAGAGAGAAAAGAAAGAGCGAATATGACTAATAGTGTTAAATAAGTCTCTCACCTATAAGCACTCATGGGTAAGGTCACTAAAAATATTTTATATTCTTTTCAGACTGAGCTGAAATTGGATAAAAGTTCAGTCCCACTGTGAGGAAGGGACGCCTGATATATCAGGGGGCAAAATTATCAGGATTGAAAAAATTGAATAGGTATATTTCTGTAAATCAGTAATACTGTTCTATGCAAATCATTCAATGAGTTTCAGAATCTAATAAAAAAAGCTGATAATCGTGGTCTAAAATGTATCACTGTGTTAGACATGCATACAATATTTTGTACCTCTGAATAAGGTTGTTTAAATGGAAGATATATATTACTAAAAGAAATACCATGGTTTCCCCAGCAATCAATGAAGATATAACACACTTCTCTGTGTAACACTATATAATCCTTTAACTATGAAGCCTCTCTGAGGATAAGTGGGGCTCATCACTTCCCCTTTGGCAACAGTGAACTACCCCGCGAGTGCTAAATAACTGATGTGTTCAGTAAATGAAGTTAATTAGAGGGTGCAGCCTATGGAATATCGATCATATACACCAGGTTCTAGAAACATGCGCCATATTTGAAATATTGTATACACTTATTTTACATGTGTGGAGGGGTGTGTGTATAGATGCTGGGTTTCATTTGGAGGGGTTGAACTTGATGGACTTTGCATTTTTTCAACCCAATTTAACTATGTAACTATTATACTATTTTAAACATAGAAGGAATGTGCTTAAAAAAGTAGTTTCAGGGTGATTTATTGAATATTTCTGCAAAAACTATAGTAATCCTGCTGCCTCGTTTCCCAAGCTGTGCAGGGGAGCCGGCAGCACTCAGCATACTGCACTGTTGGATAGGAACCAATCAGCAGCTAGGCTGACCTCATAGGGGACTGAAGCCTGTCTTTACTTGTGTGACTGCAGGGCTGTGAATGGCTGCCCCCCCTTCTACTGTGCTTCTGGAGAGTCCGCTAGGATATGCCCACCCCTCATTTGAAACCTAGGACAGGGACTGTAGCAGATTTATAGGAAGCTCCAATAAAAGGGGCCATTTTTAAAGATATTCATTTTTAGCCCCAAGTAAAACCAGCACAATGTATTGCTCAATACTGCCTACAATATTAGTTTTTTTAAAACATATCCTATATGTCTACTTTAAAACCAAACCAACATCTAAAAACCAACATTGGGCTGAATGTAATTCCGTGTAACAATTACAGGAATATTTTGGAGGAAGTTTCCAGTAAATCGGGTAATATTTAACAGAAACTCCTCCAACTGGAAAATGACTGGATATGGAGGCTTAATACTTTGTCACCCAAAGGCGCATATGAGGCAATAAATAAATATTAATTCCAAGATATTATGGGATGCATGTACTGCTAATATGAATGAATTTTGTTCCAACAATGCCATCTGCTGGTCAGTTTCCAACCAGTCTGACCACCAAGTAGTCAAGGAAGTTGTCATGAGAAAAAAAGAGGCTGCTCTGATGTTCTTCTGCTTAGGTAAAAAAATGTGAAACCTTTCTCACATCTTTCCTAAGCAGACGAACATCAGCCTCTTTCTTTCTCCTGATAACTTACTGTTGTTATGAATTAGATAACCTATGTAAAAGCAACTAGTATTTTATAAAGACTATGCCTTTAATCAAGGATATCAGTCTTTTTAACATCTTGTACAAATCAGCTGTTTTAATAAAGCGCAGTCATAAAATATGAATTCCATAGCTTCTTCAAATTAATACAGTTATACCATTAAATCTGTCAATCGCCTCCTGGCGTAGCCCTCCTGTAATTCCTCCATCTATTCGTTCATATTTATAGCCTTCATATTCTAAAAAATCTTCAAGTAAGTCCAGCATTTTTGTCATCTGCAAAAGAGAAAATTGTGAATGTTGTTTATTTAACACATTTTTTTAATATAAAAAAAATATATATATATATATAAATAAAAAACGTTTCATTGTGACCTGAAAACCAGATCTTGCCTATTTCACTGGCAGCCATCTTTTTGCCTTGGCAGAGAAGCAGATAAGACAGCTGTCCAGGAAAACAGCCAACATTCTAACATTCTTTTATTCATTTGTTATTTTAAATGTGTTGAGAATGGTTTTAATTGTGTAAATGTGAAATCATTAGATATGTAAATTATAAATATATATAAATATATATGTTCACGGGTTTCATTTATATATGAGTTTGTCTACTTATTTGGTTTCAGAAATGATTATATATATATATATATATATATATATATATATATATATATATATATATATATATATATATATGTAGACAAACTCATATATAAATAAAACCTTTGAAACAAATTATTCCCTTGTCAGAAAGTGACTGTAAGTTAACAGTTTCCAGTAACTGAAACACTCTATAAATGCCTTTCCAGACCTGAGAAAAAATCAGCACCCGGTGCCCTCCGTCCTTTAGTTTCTTCAGCATTTTTTGTAGAAGCATCAGCTTCCCAGAAGATTTAACCAAAGAATTTCCATCGTATGATCCATTTGGCAAAACTGGGGCCTCCTACAAGATGGGATAGCAAACAAATGTTGAACTGGATCAATGTGAATGCTTAGAACTAAAAAAGAAAAGACAAAAAAGACAGTGCTCTGTCCATTTATTGGCTGATGTAATCTAGCACGTAAGTGTGCCCTTAGTTTGTGTGTGAGTACTGTGAAATGTACAAGCCTGAGGTCGGACCTTAGTATTTAAAACTGCAATTTTATATTTAGGATTATCCAATGGCACATACAACTAAAAAAGTATATTTTTATTAAAATGGTTTATTTAGATGAAAAAGAGTGAAAACATGTGTTTTATGCAATATATTCTTATAGAGTCTTGCAATAGAAGTCGATATCTATGACACAATAGCATAAGAAGTCTCATATCTATACATACCACAGCAGCAACGGGAAAGAGATAAGGGTGATTACAGCACTTCTTTAGATCCATCATGATGTTAAGCAATGAAACTTGGTTTCCACCTGCTTTCGAATTCAAAGCCTCAAAGTTTCTTGTTAATATGAACTTATAATACTTCCTGTATCAAAGTGAGTAGAAAGAAATTTCTATAAAAATCTTAGTGAACTGGTACTGAACATAGATTACCCATACCAACAGTAAAAGGATGTGCCCAGGCAGTATGTCTGAATCGGGCAATATTTGACAGAACTAACCTGAACCAAATCAAGCAAGGATATCGACTGCCCTAATAAAATTCTGGGGTACCTTGAATAAACTCAACACACCCGTACATGACCCATGCTTCTATATCACTCCAATCTAGTGCTTGGTGCAGAAAGCAGCATCAGGGGGGGCATTCCTTAATTGACTGCACCTCCTCAATACATCTGAATAATGCAGTCGGTCCTGTATTTTTTTTTGGGGGGGGGGATGCCACAGGTCTCTGTGTTTCAAAAAGAAGTGCAGAAACGAAACCGGTCAAATTCGCCCATCCCTAATCAGCAGCAAAACAAGAATAGCAGAACACTGTACAAAAAAATGGCTAATTGTGGCCATTTTTTGCACTTTGCAAGGGTAAAGGAAGTGTTTGTGCTCATAAATTCTGGGATTAGAATTAATTCACATGCACTCTTATATATCTCACTCAATGATCTTTCTTCAGTTCATTTAGTTCTACTGCATTGTAGCTATTTTGACAAACGTGATATCTGAATACTCTGCACTGAGTTTTCAGAGCACATGATAACTGAAAATGACTACATGGTGTTATCCAACAGGTTTTCATATGGACGTACTTTTGCATTTGGCTAAGCTCCACTCGTACTATTAATTCTGTTTTGGCTGGCATGTTCTTAAAGACATCTGCTTTCAGCCGCCTCAGCATGTGGGGTCCCAGCACGTCATGAAGTTTCTTAATTTGGTCTTCCTTGGAGATGTCTGCAAACTCTTCCAAAAACCCTTCTAGGTTACTAAAAAACAAAAAAAATCAGGCTTGCTGAGAAGTTCCCTGCAAGGGCTTCGGCATTTCAGAAGAGATAATATATTAAAAGTCTGTGAGCTTTCCAATACGCATTAATTAAAAAAAAATAGCTTACAGTTATTGTCTCAGAGATTGGAAAGCTGTATCATAACCTGATAAAGAGCTTCATTAAGCAAGAAAGGATCTAAATAAGCCAGGGCCTAGGCCTACCCTTAGTCCACACCTCTCAGTCTTACTTTTTCCCTCTTGAGACCCTCCCCTCTCTTGTCACTCTCCCTCCCCATCATTGCTCTCCCATCCGCCGGGGCCGGGCTTGCCTAGGCCTCTCCACCACAGCATACAAAAGCTTCTACTGCATGTTCTGTGTGTTTTTGTATATATATATATATATATATATATATATATATATATATATATATATATATGTATATATATAAAATCTTCAAAGTGGACCAGCACACCAAATTTTCAATCAAAGAAAAGTTTATTCAAACATCACGATGTTTGAATAAACTTTTCTTTGATTGAAAATTTGGTGTGCTGGTCCACTTTGAAGATTATATGCCTTAATTGACCAAGCACCCACCTCTGTGCAGGTACTTTCAGAACATCTATATATATATAACTGTTGCAGAACTACTTCCACGATGAACTGTGAGATGCTTAGGGATTGACAGAAATATTATAGATTATAGATTCAGACATTTGACTAGACTGCTAAACCTTTCCTTTTTAGAACTTTTCTAGTTTTAAAATCCTTTATATGAACAGTATGTTTTGGTCTAATGCTCTGCCCGCATATAGTCTCCTTATTCCATTTTGCATTCAATCTATTCCAGCTACTGTATAAGACATCTTCTTTTGTAACCTGAAAATATATATCTGTCCAAATGTATATATTATAATATAAAGTTTATTTGATTACGGGTATTGGGACATTTAGAGGCCCGTTTATGAAGGGAAGAATTTCGAATTCACGTTAGTTTTTTAAAAACCCATAAACTCGAAATTCAACTAATCGCAATTTATTAATAAAATCGAATTTTCTCAACTCGGACAAATGCAATCGACCGGAAAACTCTAAATGAATTTGATTCCAATTGGAAAAACTCTAATTGAATTAAATAACCTTAGAGTTTTTTTCTCCGAAAAACAACTTGAATGTCAGGAAGCTGCAAACATCACCATATTAATCCCTGGACCTCTCCCATTGACTTATACAGCAATTCGTCAGGTTTAAGGAGGCAAATAGTCAAATTTGAGTTCTTAAAGGGCCAGATTATGATAAATCTCGAAATTCGAATTCAAATCAAAACTCAAATCAAATTCAAATTTGAGAGTTTAGCCCCTTATAGTACCATATAAAAATTTAACCCTTAGCTTTCAAAGACATCCTGATATTGAAATATCAGTAAATAAACAGAGAAAATTATAATTGCTCGATAGAGATGGAAACAAGATCAGTTCAGCGTTCTGCTTGAAACCGAGAAAAAATATTCAAAAATAACAATCTATTCTAATAGGTTAAAGGAATGAAGGAGTACGGCAAGGACGATATACCGAAAATATATTAATAACATATTAATAATATCAATGCAGGAAAATGTCTAAAATAAACAGAAAAGATGTATAATGTATGTAAGCTTTAGCATTCAGTTAATCCCCTATTGGTTATTATCATAGGCATGCAGCCTTTACATGAGAGAGAGATGGGAATGTGCCTTAAGTGATATCTTATCTGTAACAACCCTATCTCAAAGGTAATTTTAATACACAGGGCCTCATTTATCAACACTGGGCAGTAACTCATGGCTATCAATCCAATCTTTGGTTTCATTGTTCTGTCTGCAGATGAAAAAAAAGTTAATCACTTATTGGTTGCTATGGGTTACTGCCCAGGTGCAAATTTGTCCTGTGTTGGTAAATTAATTTCAATGTATGTCATTGTGATGTACCATGCTGCATAATTAGGCATATGCATAATATTAAACATGCCTGTCTAGAACTAAAGACTTATTTTCTATGTCTCGGTGCCAGGAAGGTACATATACATTCTCTTTAAAGGGCACCTGTTGGGTAACAATGTTATCCCCAGCCAAAGGTGCGGACTAATCCAGCCCTCATTCCAGTTGGGGATAACAGTAATTATTTTTTTTAAAAATGCCCCCCGCCAGCGATACGCTACCCGCACCGGGAGGGAGCTCACATGCGCATAATGAGCAATTTGTGCCACATTTTTTTTATGCACATGCGAGTGACCGGACATGGCTGCTCCCAGCGGGAGCTCCCTCCTGGTGTGGGTAGTGTAGCTCTGACGGGGGGCTTTTAAAAAAAAAAAAAACTACTGTAATCCCCAACCGAAATACAGGCTCCCATTAGCCCTCACCTTTGGTTGGGGATAACAATTTTGCCCAACAGGTGCTCTTTAAATCTCTCTGGACCCAAAAAGTTGGGCTATTTCTGCACAAAATGTACTGAAGTAATTTTTGCAAAATGGCATTTGCAAAGCATCTATAATCAATATCCATCTGTGTGACTCATCGTCTTTCTCATTCTGCTCTAAGAACATGCTATACCTCCCATATATGAATTATTCATATTTTTTTTTATATTTCACAGTTGGCAGGAACTGAGCCTAATAATGTTGACAAGGCTTTGCAATATGCAATTGAAGCCCTAGACAAAGGAACAAATTTACTTGCCAACCAAGGTTGCAGCCTGTAAAATTCCTTTGCTTTACACTGGTTATATACACTTCCGTTTTTATATATCTATATATATATATATCTGTCTGTCTGTCTATCATCTCTCTTTATGAAATATATATGAATGGGTATTTTGCACATTGCCCATAACATTTGTTTTTCCATTTGCAAAATTCAAACTAGTTGCTATTTGTGATACCATGTTGGGTACCATGATTTTTAAGCCTGAATGAAAGAAGAATGTACGAAGTTAAAGGGGTGGTTCACCTTTTAAGTACAAGGAAAGGCAAAAAAATAAAATCCTATTTTTACTTTCTTTAATGAAAAAGAAACCTATCTAGATATACTTTAATTAAAAAATGTGTACCATTTTTATAAGAAACCTGTATGCAGTAAAATTCTCCCTTCATTTACTGCTGTGGATAGGAATTGTCAGATGGTCCCTAACTGCTGAGCAGGGAAACAATCATACTTATGAACAGCAGGGGGAGCCCCGCCTTACTTACCAGCCATGCAGAACTCAAGCAGCTTTGTTTATGACGATCCCTAAGCAGCCCAGACCACACTGAGCATGTGCACAGTCTTAGTCTTGCAAAGATGTTTAACAAAGTTACAAGATGACAGCCCCCTGTGGCCAACTTTCAGTCTCTTATTCAAATCAGTGCATGGTTGCTAGGGTAATTTGGACCCTAGCTACTGGATTGCTTAAAAATGCTAATTGAAGAGCTGCTGAATAAAAAGCTAAATAACTCAAAAACTGTAAATCATAAAAAAGTAAACCAATTGTAAATTAGCTTAGAATATCAGGCTCTACATCATACTAAAAGTTATCTCAAAGGCGAATAACTCCATTAATGCATAGATTCTCCACCATACAAGATCCAATAAGCTGCTAACTTGGTCTGGAGGTGCCGTGGTGGCAGTTATTTGTGCTCTGTGTATGGCCAGCTATCGCTACTAACCAGCCACATAATAACGACACAAAGTTATGTACAACACACAAAAATATATAAGAAAAATAAGAAAACTTACTTAAATCGTTCAGGTGTCAGGAAATTGAGAAGATGGAAAAGTTCTTCTAAATTATTCTGAAGCGGAGTTCCAGTTAGCAGCAGTTTATAGTCAATCTTGTAGCTATTTAATACCCTAAAGAACTTAGAAAAAGAAAGTAATGTGGCAGTTGTTCAGAGTAAAAGCAATGTCATGCAGTTTTAATCATTTTCATGTTATTAATACAATTAAAAACAGGAAACAATCCTTAGTATTATACTAAACTTGCCTTCCTTTATCCCATTATTTTATACACCTTTCCTCATTGTAAAGGCAGAAGCCACAAATGAGTTTAAATGAACTGCAAAACATCTGATACGCATAATGACCCAGAACATCTTGCCTGTACAAACCATAAAACCAATCTCTGTCAAAATAACTTGGAAACATGGAAAGAAAAAACAAAAGTGCCTTATTTATTTTCAATATCAGTGAATGTTACAAAGCTTTAACATAATTTTTACATGGTATAAAGAACCCATGAAGCCATAATAAGAATAGCTAAAGAATGTTTGCTAGCCTTAAAAAATACTTACTTTCGATTGGCTGTTTTTCAGCCGGTGTGCCTCATCCACTACAAGGCATGCCCACTCAATAGAACCCAAGATAGCATGATCAATTGTGATTAGCTCGTAAGATGTAAGCAGCACATGAAATTTTATCTGGGCTTCTTTCTAAATAAATATGAAGAGAAATAAACAGAGCAGATAACAAGGTAATTAAAGTATCAGTCTGAACATAGAAGTATATGGCAAATAAATATATAGATAATTCCCACTGCATTGCCCTAAAGTAGTTTAAGAGCATACAGTATACGGCATTTTGATTTGACATGCTATTTTTTTAAGGAAAACACGTGTCAACAAATTACCTAAAATTACTGCCATTTTCTTCTCTGAGTGACTACAATGGGAATGGTTGCAAGTTGGCAAAAGACAATGCAATTACCTGGGAAAGTGGTTGGGTGCATTTTCAGGGTTTATTCAAGGACTAACCATGGCAATGATAATTGCAGAATAAGCAAATCATTTCAATAAAAGTACAATACATAACTAGAGAAAGTGGGACAGAGTCCATAGACTAGCAATCAAATAAAAATATAGAATATAAAAAATATAAAAAAGATTATAAAATATATAGAAATATAATAAATAAAGAGTTTAATACATAAATGTATAAAAACTTATTTATTTTACTAGCACTCTCAAAACTAAATATTTAATGACTACATCCAATTGTGGTCTTTCCTCATTAAAAACTGTCTTTCCCGACTGTACCCAGTTTTGGGTCAATCTCATAAACAAATACAGTTAATTAACAGGGGTGATACAGTATTAACAGGGGTGATACAGTATTAACAGGGGTGATACAGTATTAACAGGGGTGAAAACATTGGTACCAATGATTGTAGTAATCGTCATCCCAGTATATTTAAGAATCTCATTTTCCAAGGCTCAAAAGTTTTTTTCTACAGGAATAAATACTGGGTGGAGCTTTCTATTTATTTAATAATACAATGACCTTGACAGTCACATAAACAATTTGCTGCATTAATGGATAATTATTAGCAGGGCTTAGTAAGAAGTCAGAATATTCCAGAGTGTGGAAGCCACCCTGAATAGTGAGAGCCCCAGAGTGGGGGAAAGTCTTGAATGTGTACTGTTAAAATGCTGTTGATCTATGTTACAGTAACCTTTATATTTGGAAGAGTTTGCCCAAAATAAAACTATGTTCTGTCTGAAGACGTGGTGTCCCTGTCATTATGTTTCAGATCCTACTCTTACCTGCCTACCATAGCTAATTTCCCCCAAAAACTGTGTGTACAGGCAACCAGCTTGTTATAGAGAGAGAAAAACAAGGGCTCATTTACAAAAATGGACACACAATCTTTGCGCCCTCCAGTCTGTCTAAAGAATTGTGAGCAAGTGCGCTTATTGACTCAAGGGAACCCTGGTGCTATTGCCACCCTAAAGATTCCCACTGCGGGCTTCTTCAATACATGCCAGCATACTTGTAAGTAAAGAAAAATGTGAGACAATTGCTGCAATGAGGGTAAAAACATGTAACTAAAATCTCACTTGTGTGCGCTGCATCTGTGATTGTAAACAAGCCTTACTATATTCTGAACTTTCACATTATTTGTTCTGGTTACATATTTAACTGTACATTTAAGTTTGACAGCTTCAGCCTAATTTATTGAGTATATATTGACAAGTAAATAAGTGGATGTACACCACTTGATGTTTCAGAAGTTTGTGTTTATAAAAAAGGGGCTAACAAGTGAGACTACTATGATAATTAATCTTATGAGAATAGTACTATATAAATACTGTATATATATTAACTGTACAGTTTATATACTTTTAGTACAGGTGTATACTGTATATTAAGGGGCAGATTTATCAAGGGTCGAAGTGAATTAGAGGGAATTTTTTTAAGTTAAAAAATTCGAAGTAATTTTTTGAATACTTCGACCATCGAATAGGATACTACGACTTCGAATTTACTTCGATTCGAGGTAAAATTCATTTGACTATTCGACCATTCGATAATCGAAGTACTGTCTCTTTAAAAAAACTTCAAATTCAATACTTCACCAACTTAAACCTGACGAAGAGCTATGTTAGCCTATGGGGACCTTCCAGAGCATTTTTTTTATATTCAAAGGAAAATCGTATGATAAAATCGTTCAAAACATACGATTCGAAGTACTATCAGAGTACGATCAGAATATGATCGTACAATGAACATAATCCTACGACTTCGATTGTCGGAGGATTCTATTCGATGGTTGAATTTCGAAGTATTTTCCACTGAAATTCGACCATTGATAAATCTGCCCCTAAGTATCAATCCACTAATATCCACAAATGTAACTAAATGTAACCTATAATTAGGCCTCATCGTCCCTGATGAGTTTATGAGGGTGCAGTCAGGAGATGTATGCCATGTCTGATATAGGTCATGTCCTCTGTATGGTGACATTATAGTCCTCTGCAAATTCTCTGCCTTCAAACAGATGATCAAGAACTGTCCACATTTGTTTTACGGATTACTAGAGGAACTCTAGGGGGCAAATTTATTAAGGGTCGAATTGAAAATTTTAATTTTCAGATTTTTTTAATGGGCAAAACTCTCAAAATTCTCATGAGTGATGACATATATTTGTATGCAGAAACTATCAGCTGTAAATGAATGGGACTACAGTAATTTCCCAGTCTGTATACTGTATACTGTAGTGTGGAATAAAATGTTTCAAAACATTCCTCACAATTGTGAAATGAGATATGCAATGCAATCCAATTGCGTATATAAAATATGATAAATCTTACTTTCATGCGAAACACCTTCTTCCCACTTTTGATGGCATTGTCTTCAAAAGAAAACTCATTTTCTCTTATAACTGCTCGACTGTCTTTATCACCAATGTATGTTACAACATAAAATTCTGGTGCCCACATCTCAAATTCCCGTTCCCAATTGATGATAGTTGACAATGGTGCACTGACCAAATATGGACCTTTGGAATGACCCTGTTTATAAGATAGAAGAGCTGATTTACAAGGTAATGTTATTAACAAGCATAAGACTTTCCAGTGCAGAGTAAATATTTCAGAAACTCAGGTATAATATTGATAATTACAATTCTGTACCATAATAACTTCCTTTCATCATGATAGATAAATGTTACAAGGCACAAACAATAGTTTTCATGGAGAAATCAAAGGTGGCTTTGAACTAACCAGCAAGGTAAAATTGTATGGGCAAAACAATAGGGACACTCGTTTCTATCTATATAAGGTTCCAAAATGTTCAACCAAAAAATAGAAGCAAACCAATAAAAACAAATAATTTGCTGCCTCAAAGGACTAAAAGTACATTTCTACTTGGTCCATAAATATAAATTGCTTTGCCTAAAACTGGCCACAAAGACTTGCAGATTTTAAACTTTTCACAACAAACAATCAGTTGTTTCAGTCTGTCAATCTACTACTAACCATTCAGATTAAATAAGGAGGAAAAATAAATCAGACAATGTTGTGTCCATTAATTGACAGGCAGCAATATTACAAAAGTTAAGTCCAACAAGCAGTAGTGACAATCTCCCATTGATATTGTCTGATAAGCAATACATGTAGCCGACCTAAATCTTTTAACCTGTCCAGTCGACTAAACCATTGATCGTCATGGCACGAAAAATGTCAGGACTCACCACACACGTCCGAAAATCAATTGTATGACTGCATCTGTACATCTATGTCCAGCTCGACTAGATTCAGTAAGTTTTTTTTCCTACTAAAATATAAACCGATGTAGTCCTGGATCCAATTCGATTTTAAAACATGTCTGATTAATATCTACATGGTTTTCAGCCAGATATCAGTCAGGGAAACCCATTGGAAGGCCCTGTCCACTTGCAATAAGTTGCCGACTTTGTCTGTCAGCAGCTTTCATTGGCCATGTATGGGCATTCAGAGCTCTGAATGTATGGACATTCAAAGCTGCCTTAGACTTACAGTATCCTCACTAGATACTCTCCTTTCCACCATTCTGGTGTTAATGGCTCATTTTCAAATCAGCCAAATCCAAAATGTAATAGACAACACTGGATGTTGAAAATTCTTAATAATCATAGGTATTAAAAGTCACAACATTTATCCAGGTGCAGTAACCCAATGCAACCCATAACCACATGATTTATAGTTGCTATAGTTTATTAAACCAGAAGTAAACTTTGCACCTTTTATTACATTTACCCATAAGAAATCTGTGACTTATAACATACCTCTTTGTAAAGGGAGTAGAGGAAAACAATAGTCTGGACAGTCTTGCCAAGACCCATTTCGTCTGCAAGAATAGTATCGGTTCCTTGTGCCCAGGAAAACCTTAACCAGTTCAATCCTTCTAACTGGTAAGGGTGTAACGTTCCTCCTGTAGAATCTATGTACCAAGTCTGTTTATCAAACTTTACAGTTGGCTGTATGAGAGATACAAGAAAGTTGTGACTGACAGTTTGTGGAAAATGCCATTATTTCAACCATTTACAAATGATGAGAGCAAATATATGGAGAAATACACATGGCCATTTGTAGGTAATGAAGATAATGTAATTGCTTTATTTACATTCATAAAAGCAGAAAGGTAATTAACATGAGAGCTAACCATTTTATATATATATAAAAGTGAGCAATCAAAGTATTATGTACTATATAAAATAATTTGCTTTGTCCAAAAACACATATGCTGCTATATGTTTAGAGAATAGGATTAGACAATCTTTGGGGTACAACTGTTACATAATACAGCTCCCAAAACCTCTTCAATTTGAGCTTACAGGGGGGAGGTTAGAACTGTAGAATGGGACAATGTAACAGTTAAACAATTAGGAGTCTCAACATCTTTTTGTTCAGAATACACAGCAAATGTGGGCCTGGACATTCCCATCTCTGCAAATACAATATTGTGTTCTTTGTTGTGAAGATTCAGTTCACACTGTGAAAAATGATTCAGTAGAATATCAGTTGTACAGGTATGGAAAGAGGTCCCTTATCTGGAAACCGATTATCTAGAAAGCTGCGAATTTCCCATAGAGTGCATTTAAAAAAATGGTTTATTTTCTTAATACTGTAACTTAATACTAAAACAGTATATTGTGCTTGATCCTAACTAAGCTCTGTGAATCTGTCTTGGGTTTGTATCGATCATATTGGGTTTATTTAGTATTTAAATATTTTTTAGAAGACTTAGAAAGGAAAGATACCTTATCCAGAAATTCCCAAATCCCATGCATTCTGTATAACAGATCCTTTATCTGTTTACTGTAAATATGGCACTGAGTACATCATATACAATGACTGTATAATTATTATTTGCTGCAACTTATAAAAGTACATACATCAACTATTGGGGCTAAAGGTGGTTTTTCCAGATTCTCATCTTTCGTCTTTTTGTTCTTCTTAAATCTAAGAGGTCTTGCATCTTCACCGAGCATCAACTCCCTAAAGGCAGATTATGCAATATGAAAAAAAGCACTTACTTTTTGTTACAATTAGACAAGATTACCTTATCTGTCAGATAATTGCACACAAACCTTTCCAACGATTGATCCAATATATGTCATGAAATAATAAACAGATGTACAGTGCATACGGCCAGTGTCGGACTGGCCCACCGGGATACCAGGAAAACTCCCGGTGGGCCCAGGTGTCAGTGGGCCTCTTGCTTCTAACCATTTGGCCCATTTCATGGCTATTCCCTATTTCTTAAGGGACTTAATAATGTAAGAATAGAGTATAGTATGTAGAGATAAAAGACTAGAAGAATAAAGATGTTGAGTGAGGAAAGGAGGAGTAATAGTTCGGAAAGTGGGCCCACCGTCTAAGGTTTTCTGGTGGGTCCCTGGCATTCCAGTCCAACACTGCATACGGCATATTGTCAGGCATTTGTTTTCAACCTTTGGTATTGGTGACAGCATAGTTAGCCATCATCTCATTTATATTAGAACCTATTTATGTTATGGTTGTTCAGGTTGTTTATATGACGAAGAGTCCTCCAAAATCTGAGAGTTCATTTCAGTTTGTGGAAGAATTTAAAAAATGATCACTATCATAATTGTCAGTGTAGCTATAGCCTTGACACAGTTACTGTATGACTTCGGGTTCAGGAGGATCGGGTGTCTCATAAACACCTCACAGTAATAGTTTTCACTTCCAACAATTTGTTAGGCGTGATACAAGATGGCCTTTCAGCACAACAAAGGAGTACAGTACCTGTGGTCCCAGTAAGAGTGTTTCTGGTTTTCATAATCTGGAATGTCTATATTGTTGATTTCCCATGTGCACTGATCATAAGGCAGGTCCTTCCACTTGATCAGATAATGAACGTCTCCCTTCTTATCAAAACTGAACAAAATAAATGTACATAAAGACGAAAACAGACAAATAATCGATTTAGTTACATTACAGTCATTTGCACTGCAGTGTCTGGGTACAATTTTACAAATTACATTCTGGATTGTCTTTAACTGTAAGGCTACTGACAAGTCAAGCTGTGAAGAAATCTAAGGAGCAAGTAACAATGAGTTTGAGCTATCATAACTTTATAAATACCCCTATAACATATAGGGGCACATTTACTAAGGGTCGAATTTCGAAGCGGTAAAACGTAGAGATTCGACCATCGAATTGTAAAAATTTGATAGTCAAAGTTTTTTTTTGATTAAATTTAGCAGTTTTCGATCGAATTCAAACCGATCGAACGATTTTCAAGAAAAAAACTTTGACTTCTAAAAACGTAGCCAAATACTGGCTATAGGTTCTAGGAGGTCCCCATAGGCTAACATAGCAATTCGCAGGTTTGAGGTGGCCAGTTGTCAAAGTCGAAGTTTTTTAAAGAGACAGCACTTCGATTTTCAAATGGTCGAATATTCGAATCGAATTTTGGCCTATTCGATGGTCGAAGTACCCAATTACTTCAAAATTCAAGTTTTTGAATTCGAAAATTCACTTCAAATTCACTTCGACCCTTAGAAAATGGGCCCCATACTGTATATACAGTTACAGCTCTAATCTAAGTACCATATATATCAGCATATTATAAAACATGATAGTTCAATAATAAATGACTTATAGTTATCACACATAAAGCTGTGGTGTCAGGAACCCCAGACTTTCACACTTCGCCTGTCTTTAGGAATAATTAGGCAAAACAATAAGCATATTACATATAAAATACACTAGATATAAACAGTCTCTGCAGAGTCATTTCACAACCAAATAAACACCACTACTGGAGCCCTAAGGGAATAAAACTGTCCCTCTAAGGACCCTTTCATGGAACCGTTCATGGTCCCTTTCATGGACCCTTTTATGGAATACTTCAGCCTGTGAGTTTTGTATTTTAAGTTCAAGCTTCCCTGTAATAAAACTTAAAAAAAGAAACTTGTATTTAAAGGGTTAGTTCACCTTAAACTTAACTTTAAGTATGTCATATGATGTTCTATTAGCAACTTTTCAGTCAGTTTTTTTTATATCTTTTAAATGGGGGTCACTGACCTTGTTAGCCAAAAACAACATGTATCTGTGAGGCTACAATTGTATTGTTCATTTGAATGGCAATAGACTGGAAGAGGTGGTCCACTTTGGAACTCTTCTACAGTGGCATAACTATAAAGGTCTGCTTCCTCTATAGCTAATAGGAAAATACCCTCCTCCCCAGTCACTCTCTTACCTGCAGCGAGGAAAGAGGGACCCCAGTCAGAACTGAGTGGGTGGGGTTGGGGCGAGGGAGTTGGCAGAGTCTGGGCAGGCGGAGGTGGGATTTTTTTGCAGGGGGGCCCGGCGCACTCTAGTTACGCCACTGCTCTTCTAGCTCAGGCAAAATACCGAAAACTACCTTTTTTGCACTGACAGTAATGGAAAGTAAAGTAACTCTGCAGTTTATGCACATCAGGCGATACTGCTCTGAATTGCTCGATAACCTGTGATAATCAACTGCGGCACAGGAGTCAGAGAAATTAATATTATTGTCAATGCAAAGGTATTTCAAGAGTTTTCACTTAGAAATCATCTGGGCAGAAATATAATTTGCGTGCTTTTACATTAAAAGATAAATTACCGTATATACCCGAGTATAAGCCGAGTTTTTCAGCATCCAAAATGTGCTGAAAAAGTCTACCTCGGCTTATACTAGGGTCAGCGGTACCCGACCAGAGTAGCTGAGATTGCAGTCACTTTTAATCATTCCTATACCAATATTACTCTTGGGGAGAGACTGCAAAATCCCACAATGCCCTCTGTTGGTTATATGAAAGAATAACAGTGCGCCCTCTGTTGGTTATATGAAAGAATAACAGTGACTGCAATATCACACAGCGCCATCTGTTGGTTATATCAAAGAATAACAGTGCGCCCTCTGTTGGTTATATGAAAGAATAACAGTGACTGCAATATCACACAGCGCAATCTGTTGGTTATATGAAAGAATAACAGTGACTGCAATATCACACAGCGCCATCTATTTATTGTATGAAAGAATAACAGTGCGCCCTCTGTTGGTTATATGAAAGATTAACAGTGACTGCAATATCACACAGCGCCATCTGTTGGTTGTATGAAAGAATAACAGTGCGCCCTCTGTTGGTTATATTAAAGAATAACAGTGACTGCAATATCACACAGCACCCTCTGTTGGTTATATGAAAGAATAACAGTGCGCCCTCTGTTGGTTATATGAAAGAATAACAGTGACTGCAATATTACACAGCGCCCTCTGTTGGTTATACGAAAGATTAACAGTGATGGCAATATCAAACAGCACCCTCTGCACATGGTAGTGGGACAGTGGGACAATGCACACAGTAATCTGTTTGGCAATTCTCTGTCACCATCAACTTTGCAAAGAAGTCCGGTTGATAGCTGGGGGGTCACTTTGGCAGAATGTGCGCTGCTGGGAGACAGGGCTGTAGTTGTGTCTAGGCTTATACTAGAGTCAATAAGTTTTCCCAGTTTTCGTAGGTAAAATTAGCTACCTCGGCTTTTACTCGGGTCGGCTTATACTCGAGTATATACGGTAGACAAAAATCCTTTTCAGGCAATCATAGAAGGAAAGTTGTAACATACCATAATAAGACTTTGCCATTGGGAGCCTTTCATTTTTTGAATGTCCGAACAACAAAAATAGGTACCTATACATTGTTCTTGGCTGTACCAGTCAGTAAAATTGAGACTTTATTGGAATTAAGGTTTTAAAGTTCCATTGCAGTATATACTATTAAACAACAGGCCCCTCATCTATAAAGATCCTTTAAATGGTAAACTACCAGTTTATGTCATAACAACAAATTTATGGATAGCAAAATGTGTTACTATAGTTCAGGGTCACTCACAAAACAGTGCTGTTACAAAGCAATGTATAAATAACCCCTTAAGATATACCAAACAGAAGTTTATTAAATTTAGGGTTAATACGTTTCAGAAAATCACTGAGTGTACCCAGCAGGAAGCCGAGCCAAATGCTGCATTACGAGATGAAATGATCTCATACATTCTGTTATACTACCTTTAAATGGGCCATGATAAATTATCCGGCTACAGCAAAGGAAAACAAGGCATAAATTAACTTTCTTTTATTGTTATTAAGAATTACCACTAAAAGTTACAGTAACCTAGCACTGCAATTATATTATGCAGATCGTATACACTTAATATTAAAATCTTAAAACAAATTGCAAGGATGAAAAACTATGCATCTTACAGTACAAAATAGATGGAGCTCCATTATTTATTAAAGGCCTGCCTTAACTAAATGCACACGCAGCTTTCTATTTTAAGGTTTAATTAAAATGTCTATGAATAATTGTACTGAGTAAAAAGAACGAGAAAATCTCAAAGCAAAAACGTATTCAGAATCTCCCCCCTAGCATAGTCTATACCAACCATTTCCACTACTTGGCACAAGCTAATATGACTTGCAGACAACTGTATGGTACATTATTTTTAAGAATCTTTAATGAACATGGACCAGTATGTGGCAGTTTGAGTTGGTATACAGGGTCTGTAAGCTAGACTCTACCACTACCAAGTCAGAAACATAGTCAAAAATGAATTCATGCTTTATGCTTCAATTAAAATATATGCAGCACAACCCCCTGTTAAAACAATAATGTAGAGGCAATTCTTCTGATGTTGTTCTGCTTAGAACAGAGCAGGGAAACATCAGAGACTCTTTTTAAGCAATGAAACATTAGAAGACTTCTGTGTTCTTCTTCTGAAATTTCTGTCAGTGCAGGTGTTAGGGGTTTTCTTATTCTTCACTTCTTCAGGCAAGACAAACTTTTTCAACTCCTCTGTATATCTAGTCCTGGCTCCATCTCCGCTTCAGTTCTTTTGTCCTGCCACTGGAGGTACACTGTATGACAGCTTCAGAAGAATAGCTACCATCTTTTTATTCATTTTGTTTTTTTATTTGGATGTACTTAATGCTGTCTTCCTTATACATTAATCAGTTAACAGGAACTACTACTGGAGGAACTCGCTGAGCAGTCCTGACCCATACTATGGCATGACTGATTTGAACTGAACGATGGCACAAAGGGTTCCCAGACCAACCCTAGCCACTGCCAAGCTGTGATATTCATAGAGCAAAGTCATTAGATGTGGCTGGGTTCACTGAGCAACCCTTTGCCGAAACAGCAATAAATAATAATTGCAACCCGACAATAGGGGACATGAGCTGTTGGCTATATGGTAACCTCACGTATCACTAGACACTCTGTAATCCGGCAGACTTCACATGAGTGACTTGCAATTGAATTTCTTGAAATTGTGGAATGGGAACAACCAAGATTTATCCCAATGAATACCAGTGCTGCAGATCACCAAACAAAACCTTTTATTGGAGATCAGCCCAATCAGGAATGCTGTATCCATACTGTATATAGGCGCAGACTGTCAGTGCAGTAAGTCCTACCCTAGAGTTCAAGCATACTGTTGTGTTTTGCGTCTTCCTTTAAACTCCTCTCCTATTATATATCTTCCTTGCTACTGTCTCCTATGCTTTACAACTAACTAACTGAAGAGGAGAAGGAGCCAGCACAAGATATACATAAACGTTTAAAAAGTTCTGCCTCTAGATGTAAAGGGTAAAAAAAAACCCTAACGTCTGCGCTGACAGTATAGGCCTACGAGATAAAGATTTTTTTGGTAAGTCCAACATCCCCCTTTCCTCCCAACTATCAGGCTGGTTGCAGAACCGTCCAGCAAATGCTGCTGTTGTTTCATTATATTAGTGTATAACAGTTAATATCATGAAAACTAGAAAAAATAATTAATGTAAGATGCATTTGTGACAAAAGTCATTTGTTTTGAGGGTTTACATTTCTACGTGGCTTAGGATTGTAAACTAAGCAGAGAATTTTTTGTAAAGCAACTAAATAAGAGTTGTAGTATTTCAGAAAAGCTAAGTACCGTATATACTCGTGTATAAGCCGACCCGTGTATAAGCCGAGGTACCTAATTTACCTAAGAAAACTGGAAAAATGTATTGACTCGTGTATAAGCCTAGGGGCCCCATGTCAGATTTCAAGATGTGAATGTGTCAATGAGGTGCTGCACCTAGGAAAGCAGAAAAAAGATACCGCGGCCCCAACACACCTCCCTCTCCCATAGCGCAGGACTGTCTGGACCTGAGAGCCTTGCAGCTCTGATAAAACATTTGTCAAATCTGGCGACATTGCACCTGTGTCAGGCTCATTTAGGTTATATTTTTGTTGGACCACTTTGCACTTACTTAATATTGAGCATGTTCCTGGCACTGGGTCTCTTTCATCCAAAAGATAACTGTAGCTTTTTAGATTTAAAGTTTAATAACATTAGCATAAAGTAATAGTTTTTTTGGAAGGGGCTGGGGTTTTAACCCATAACATTTATCACTATGATTTGGTACATTTGCAACATACCTCCCTCTCCCATAGCGCAGTACTGTCTGTATGATCGCCGCCCGGAGCAGGTCCAGGAGCTCCGGGCGGCGCGTCCTTCTCTGCCGGCGTTCGCTCCCAAAATGGCGGCGCCCATGGCCGCCACGTGGGTAGCGGCCGGCGCCGCTACCCACGTGGCGGCCATGGGCGCCGCCATTTTGGGAGCGAACGCCGGCAGGGAAGGACGCGCCGCCCGGAGCTCCTGGACCTGCTCCGGGCGGCGACACAGTCACAGACCGCGGAAAGGAGCGTATGACCCGCGTATAAGCCGAGGTTGAGTTTTTCAGCACATTTTGGGTGCTGAAAAACTCGGCTTATACGCGAGTATATACGGTACTCCAGAAACATTCCGAAGGTTAATGGCAGAATGACTTGGTACTGAACAGAAGAAGGAAGCAGAGAAGGTATAAACAAGGAGTAGCCAAGAGAAGTAGGGAGATGAGAAAAAACAATTAAGAAATAGAGAACTGGAAAGGGTAATCCATAAAAAGGCTATGAAGTATAAAATGACAAATGATGAGTGGCAAAGTGTTGCACAAGCTCTGAGCTTCTAATTACATGTTAAAGGGAAACTCCACAAAAACATAACTTAAGCTTTTTAAAAAGGTTTGGAACAGTTCCACTAAGCCTAGCCACCTGCTCTCCTGCTGATCTGTCTGACTACTTTGCTGAGCTGGCTGACTAATGTTACTTTGTATCAGCAGCCAGCTGTCCTTAGCCTGCATCCTCCAAATCCCACAATTCCCTGCACACGATTTCCATAAGAAACAGAACATCACAGTGCAATGCATTGTGGGTTATGTAGTTCCTGCATGCTGTCTGTAAGCTGTAGAGAAGTTGTTACGATTTGTAACATCATCGTTATGTTCCTCCTTCCATGTAAGGATTTCAAATGTTGCAGATAGAGAACTGTTAAACAACTGGATTTCACTATTGAAAATGGCATTTATTCATACTTTTTGAAGAAACAGGTAACTGTAATGGGTATATAATGGTTTTTGTGTTATGTGGGCCTCTTTATCAAATTTTGGTTTGGAAGCTGGAGTTCCCCTTTAAGTTCAAGTTTTCAGTCATTTGAAGACTAAATGGTCAGGTAAATGTCATTCTGTTGCTGAACACTGTGTCATATATTCAGCTTTTTTTCTTACATGTTCTCACTATGGACTGATACAGATAAAATTACAGAGTTGCAAGCTCTTAATTGATGTCTAGGTACTTTGATTTCGATAATGGGTATAACATCTCTAAAATGACAGCACCTATTTAAAAAAAGCAAAAACATTTTCTTATATTACTCGGCTGATGCAGATACATAATGCACACATGGAATTTAATATGAGATACTCTCTAATCACAAAACAGCATAACAAAATGGTTATATGAAAACTCATTACATGAGTGCATAACCAAGTCAAGTGATCAAATACCAACTGTGCTCCCAGTCTCACAAGGGCATATACTTACTGTAGCAGGGGATTTTGACAAGGAAAACTTGCCACATTTATTTTCAGTGCAGCTGCATTTCCGCAAGGATGGGTCCTGCTTCACAATTAGATCCAAACTAGATTTAAACTAATATGCTCAGATATATGATATATGTTGCTGTTATTACTGATGTGGTGTTAACAATAAAAAAATGTATGTCAACTCTCCTAAATTTGATATACTTGTAGTATTCCCAATGGGTTTTTACATAAAAAATCAACGAAGCCTTAATCCTGAAAATACATTTCTGCTATATTTGAAAATGCATTTGCCCATATTACCTTTAAACACACTGCCCACCATTTCAGAATCTCTTAGCTATGAAGTCACTTTATGTGCTGAACCTCTATCCATAAGACTTGAGTCTGCTCTTAGAATGTTAATATTTTATTAGTTGTGTTTTATTTATATCTATATATAGAAGTCTAACTCTGTGTTACTGTCAGCCACTGGGCTTGTACAGCATATCAAACACACAGGATTCTGTCATCTGGGATAAGATCTGTTCACTCTTTTAAAAAATACCAAAAATAAAATAGTTTCCCTGTCCATCTGTTAAATACAGACTTGAGCCAATATTCCACATCTCCCCATTATAGGCCATGTACATACAGTAAATGCTTCCTAGTTGTTTTGCTCTAGTAATATATATTTTACACCTTATGGGCCCTGTGACCCCCTACCTGTGATTCATTATTCGATGTATCATCATCCATTCTGCTTTTATGCCATATCTGTAAAACTTTTCTTCCATCTTTGCATACAGCGGATCTTTGTTTTTCCGTTTTTCACTTTTGCCGTCTTCATCCCCAGACCCATAGTCATACGGAGGTGGGTCATCCATGTCATTCTTTCTTTGGTAATTACGAAACATAACTGTATGATACAATTCTAGCTGTAACGATAATTAATTACAATAAAACATTTAAAACAGAGGGGAAATACATGTTTGAATGCACAAGGGGAGGCATGTTCCCTGGCTTCCCACCCTCAGATTTGTACCTTGAGGATTTTTATATCAGTGGAATAAAACAGGTCAAACCATGACAAGTAGAATCCATTTATATAATATTACACTGAAATGAAATGTAAATATTTTATTATTCATGGCCATTTGGGTATATTCTCTCTATGCCCCATGCTATAATGGTGGTTTCTTTACATATTGAACTTCCTCACCTGTAATTCCTTAACCCAGGAGCAGTGCCAGTAGGACAGCCCTGCCCATTTGACAAAGAATTCTCTTTCTGGAATGCCATCGACAGGCTTTGGAGGTGGCATGAGGGGATCAATATCGGAGGGGAAGCTTGATGCAGGGGGAGGTTCTCTCCATGACCAGTGTAGTATTCGTTGAACTTTGCCTATCAAAGGTGGACACTAAGGATAAAACGTAAATAAATGTGTCAATTCCTTTGTCATACATGAAAATAACATCCACTTATGCAACATATATACAAAAGCACTATTAGCTAAGTATATCAAATACAAAAAAGGTGCTTTTGGTGCTGGCTGACCACTTGCTTTCTCTTAAATCATCCTTCTCTCTTGATAGTAGCTTTCATCAGCTGGAAAATCTTGGTGCAGTACAAACAAACCTCAGTACAAACAAACCTCATCAACTGCTTTCTCATTGAATTTTTTTTAAAAAAAATTTCATCCCAGCTGTTCTCACCTCTTTTCCTTTAAACCAGCAATAATTTCCACTTACCCTTCTCTTCTTAATAAAATCTCTCTCCATGTTCCCAGTAAAATCTCTTCCGCCTGTTCTTCCTTATATCCATGTCACCATCCATGTTTTTCCACCAACCTCAACTTTATTCTGCTCCATTTCCAACAATTTCGGCCTCACTCACCACTACAATTCTCCTAGTTTTTAACTGCTTATCTCACTGTGTTACAGTCCCTTCTTTCTCACTGAACATTTTATCTATATTTATATTAGTAGTAGTTATAATAAGTAGTGCCCTTCACAATGTCCTTGCATTTATCCATGAAAATAAGTTTATTTGATTAACATTCAGTTCAACATGAACCATATGTATATTTTAGCAAAAACAGAATAAACAAATAAAACCCAGATGTAAAAGATGTGTATGGTTCCAGCTTTGAATGAATCATTTTTATTCATGTGAATAAGCTGTATTGAAACATTAAAGGCCTAATTTATTAAAATTCAGATTTTTCTGAGTATTTAAATTAAAAAAAGTCAGACCAATCTAGAATCTACAATTGGACCTTATTTATTATCAAAAAAGCAAATCGGATAGTTAAAAACTCGATAAAATTGAGCGGAAATCCATATTGTACGACTTTTTTGGATTTTTTCACCAAATCGCTCGTTTTTTTAGACTTTTTTTTAAATTACTTATATACAACCTCAGCAGTTCTATAATGGAGTATTTTTGGATTATGACTTTTTCTATCCTCGGGGCACAATAAATCTTGAAAAATTCAAGTATTTTTTTCCACTAAAAATTCTATAACATGCTAATAGTTAATATGAAGGTGAACTTTCCCTTTTAACTGACAATAATTTCTAAGCACAACAATTGCCTCCAGTTCATCCAGTCCACATCTTTTGATATAGCTCTCAGTACTACCAGCATTCTGCTTCTCTCTCATCAGAGTCTGAGAACTCTTCATTGTACAGATAAAACCAAAGCCACTGTAATGTGCCCCTTCTGCAATGCATCCTATTTTATGTTATGGCACAACTTAATATCAGCTTAAGGCTCTTCAACTTTACAGCTTACATCCCTCAGATTTCAGCATATTTCTACAGAAACTTTTTTTTTTAAAGTTTTGCTACACACAGTAAAATAATTTCAATCAATCAAGCATAATAAATTTTAAAAATTCAAGTTTTTTTTCCTCTAAAAATTCAAGTTTTCCCCCTTAAAAACGCAACCATAAAGAATTGAGGCTTCATAAATAGACCTCTTAAAGTTGCAGGGTCTGTCATTTACTGGGGCTTTTACTAGACACTCTACATTCTCCACTTACATTCTCCCTACATATTATAGGGTAGAGCACATGCTATGTTTAGAAAACTGCAAGGAAGCTATCATACTCTGCTACACAAAAGCATAATATTTTCTGATATTTTGCTTCTTTTTACCAATGTCAGAAAAATGTCATCAGACTTTATCCGCAATCAAGTTCACAAGTTCTTACCGTACAACGAGGGCACAGCCATTCACCATTTGGTATTTCAGGCAAAGGTGGGTTAAGACAGTGCAAATGATAAGAAGAGGGACAAGTGTCACAGCACAGAAGTTCACCCCCATCTTTACAAACACGACAAAACTCCATGTGGTCATCTTCCTCCTCTTCTTCTTCACCCCCATCTTCTTCATCCTCATCATCTTCCTTTGGTTCCCATTGGATACCTTCTTTTTCCTAATTAAAAACCAACAGCAATTTAATCAAGAGAAAAATGATCTTCACATTAGTATGCACTGGTATTAAACCATTTTGGGACATGGTATTCTGACATCTAAAACAGGCCTCTTGGATAGAGCTACCTAGGGACCCAGAGGTGCTACTCTTGTCAATGTTACCTGGCTCTATTAGTGCTGCCATAAAAGGCTTTACCAGTTTTGCATAACAGGAGGCTAGGGCAGTTACTGCAAATCTCGGGCACTGGAAATGACTGCAGCTATCTTTCATTAAGGAATCGTAATGAGTTAATAAGGAATGAGTTAATAAATTCATTGGACACTATATTTAGGAACAGAGGATACAAAAGTGATACATTGTCTTAATGGATGTAGCATTCTATTCCACCTTTAAATATAATAATCAGAATAAATCTTTATTTACCCTTTTCTCTATGGCTAACAAGAATTATGCAATATTTGTGCTATTGGTGATAATTTTATACGCATGTGTATATTGATAATGTTTGGAAAATTGATGGCCTACACTTGATTATGCTATTTTCTTGTTTACTATAATTTGCATTCAATGCTTGCTAAAAATGAAAGATAAAGAATATATATATCCTTTGTAGAAGGAAAGCTGTTGCACGCAAGGGACTCTATCTGAAGGTAAAAAAATATATTTTATTTAGATCAACGTTTCGACCCTCAGTGGGGTCTTTATCAAGATACATACAACTGATTTATCCCACACATTTATAGCCACACATGTGTATATATATATCATAAATATCTCTATGGTTTGCAATTATGAGCAACTGAAGATGAAAAAAAACTTCTGCCTTGTGTGCTTACCACCCACCATATCTGTTTGATATGTAAACACCTCAGCCACTTTTATTGGCTGCTCGGAACAAATTAAATTTGAGTGTTTTGTTCTTTATTATTCTGTAAGGGGTTTCAATACAAAAAAGCTGCATGATTTGATTTAACTCACGAATTTGGCGCAACTTTTTCCCAAAGTGCTTTTTTCGTTCGGATTTATCTGTAAATTAAGGAGATTCGGGGTTGGGAATTTTTTTTCTTATATAGTGACAAAAAGTTGCGTTTTAGTAAATACCCCACTTAGGGGCACATTTACTTAGTTCGAGTGAAGGAATAGAAGAAAAAATACTTAGAATTTCGAATGTTTTTTTTGGCTACTTCGACCATCGAATTGGCTACTTCGACCTTCGACTACGACTTCCGAACGTTTCGAACTGAAAATCGTTCGACTATTCGATAGTTGAAGTACTGTCTCTTTAAAAAAAACTTCGACCAAGTACTTCGCCACCTAAAACCTACCGAACATCAATGATAGCCTATGGGGAAGGTCCCCATAGGCTTCCTAACAATTTTCTGATCGAAGGAAAATCGTTCGATCGATGGATGAAAATCCTTCAAATCGTGCCAACTGTATATTTATGGAGACTAATCAATCTAAACATGTTTCTGTAAAAATATGCTTAAATCTGAGGGATGAAAGCTGTAAAGTCAAAGCACTTTACTTTAAGCTGATACTAAATGGGTCCAGGCAATGCATTGAGCAATTATACTTTTTTGCCTTAGATCTACTTTAATAATTCAGAGAGCAAAAATACTTGCTATCTTAAATACTAGGACACTTGTTTCATTGATATTCAGGTGCTTCCTTGAAATGAATTTCCATATAATAAACCCCACATCTACAGTATGTTTATAAAGTAAACAAGTTCATAAATTTTTATTGCTTTTGAAGACTATTCTAAGGTGCGCTAACATTGTTAGCTTCATCTCTCTATTTCATCAGACAGAATGATATAACAATATTATTCCACTGCAAAATACGTGGAAAAGGTATGCAGTGCTAAATAAATGCAGAAGATCTCAACAAAACAAAACAAATACATCTATATAAACCTGCACCTGAGAGCAGAAGCGCCAAACCTCAGTTGGGTACATTCCTAATAATCACTTAATTTTGAAAAAAAAACAAAAAACCAAAGCCTTACACAGTGTGGGCAACTCCACTTGCCCTCTGGGGCTTTTTCCAGTTCAGGATCCAGGCAGACAAGGTGATAGGCACGGGGGCATGTGTCACACAATATGATTTCCCCTCCCTGCTGACAAACTTCGCAGTAATCCTGATGGTCTGTTTCATAACCGTCACCTTCTTCAACTGCAATAAGAAAGAAAAGTAAATATCTTGTTCTCATTTTCTTTGTAGCTTTATAATTTGGTGTGATTTTAATGGATTAGCGTGAAATTAACATCAGCTGCACAAGGTAACATAGCACTTAACATTATAAGAGTATGTAGATTGCTTTGCCCTGACTTTAATGACAGTGCTTTTATGTTTGATTAGATTTGCTAATTTGATAATTGAAGGCAGATGGATCGGGACAAAAAAGGCAGTAAAAGAATAATAACTTCCCAACATTATGACAAGACTCTGTGTAGTCAAATTAGAGCAAATATAAATTTGCATTTGTGCTGCAACAAAACGAAAGAGACTGTTTAAAGATCAGAACTGCTAGTAAGACATGTGGTGCCCTGGGGACAAAACAAAAAGATACTATCACATATGCCTTTTGGGGGAGTCAAAGCTGACATACTTTGTGCCATTGTATCATTTAAGCTTGAACCATGAGTTCTAGTGCCAAATCATAGCTTATTGGGCTTTTTAGTTTTTACTGTACTGTTGGAAAGAGAGAATGGCTTTCAAAGCTTACTGCAGAGAGAGCAACCTGATTCATACATAGTGCAGGTATGGGACCTGTTATCTAGAATGCTTGGAACCGATCTTTCAGTAATTTGGATCTTCATACCTTCTGGGGCATATTTATCAAGGGACGAAATTCGATCATCGAATGAAAAAACTTTGAATTTGAATATCGAATTAGAAGTTTTTTCAACAAATTTGGCAACCCTGCGTTTGAATATAAATCGTTCGATCGAAGTATGAAGTCGAAGTTTTTTTTAAAAGAGACAGTACTTTGATTATCGAATGGTCGATTTTAACTTCAAATCGTTCGAATCGAAGTCGAATGGTCGATTATAGCCTATTCGATGTCGAAGTACCCTAAAATTTACTTCGAAGTTCGAACTTTTTGAAATTCGAACCATCACTCAAGCTTAGTAAATCTGCCCCTAAGTCTACTACAAAATCGTGTAATCATTAAAGAAACCCAATAGCCTGGTTTTGATTAAAATAAGGATTAATTATATCTTAGTTTGGATCAAGTACAAATACTGTTTTATTATTACAGAGAAATTTTTTTTTAAATTTTGGATTATTTGGATAAAATAGAGTCTATGGGAAATGGAGCTTTCTGGATAATGGGTTTCCAGGTGATAGATCCCATACCTGTATATATGTTATTCAACTACAACAGAAGTTGCTTTTATCTTCTTTTTGTCTACATTTCATCCCACAGTCTAAAAAATAAATTCATGAATTCTGGTGAATCTGACCAAAGGGTCACATGTATGTATATCAGTCTGTCTGTGCGTGTATTGCAAGGGAAATACAGAGTGGTAAATAAAGGTAAAACTGTTTACTTTAAAGCTGCTTCTTGCCAAAGACTTGATAGTGAGGATGGTAGTAATGCAACAGTAGCTGCATAAAATATGGGCATATGGTCATTTGCATGGAAAATTAATGTAACTACTCTATGAGTAAATTGAGGGTTGACAATGAGATGGCCATTCTGCTCTTATGTTATGGTGCTTTTCAAATGTTTCCTTCAATATCGTATTCTAAGCAGCTAGAATATGACTGGGTTTCATGTTGCTTAAGCCTCTTACATCTTTCCATATTGTCTTAAAAACACAGTGATTAAACCCAGTAATGTTTCCTGCCATTGGCTTCAATCCATAGTCTTCCTTAAAGGAGAAGGAAATCATAAATGTAAGGCATCCCAAGTGAATGTATTTACTTATCTGAAACCCCTATCAGCAGAAAACTACACCAGCCTGAGGTTATTCCAGCGAGCACCACAGAGCGATCCTCTTCCGGCTTCTTCTTCGATCTCATGGCTGCGCATGTGCATTAGAGCGAAAAGCCAAACTTTAACGAAAAGACGACTATTACATTCTACTGCGCATGTGTCTGCCCCGGAAATTTGAAGAAAGAAGAAGCAGGAATAGGATCACTCTGTGGTGCTGACTCAAATAACCTCAGGCCAGTGCATTTTTCTGCTGATAGGAGAACTGGCCTGGGATTTCAGGTAAGTAAATACATTCACTTGGGGTGCCTAACATTTGACACCCCCAAGTGGGATACAACATTCTTTCTCCTTTAAAGGTATGTTGTATAGATTAATTTGTTCATCTTGCACCCCTCAGTTTGGGACAGACTACAATCATTGAAAACTCCAGAAAGGAAAAGCAATTTTCAACCACCTAAGCAGTACAGAATTGCAATGTGAGGCCTGTTATTTTAAACAACAAAAAAAGAAAATGGCTGATGCCTAAACAATGAGAGCTGACACTGGCAAAGTAGCTCTCTTTATGCTGTCTTCTAATATATTCAAATTAATGCTGCATTTCCTATTTTATTGGGATTTTACTTTCTTAATTGTCAAAGCAAGTTTGTTCGAGCTTGTTTGCATTAATATGTCACAACGTAAGTGCTTTTGTGTATAAGTGCATAATAAAATCACAACCAGGCTAATTCTGAGGAACATTATTAGCTTATAAATTTATATTTATGAGAATGATTTTCAAAAGGAGCTCTGACTGTAAGCCTAGTGAGGGAGATTTCATTTCTGTTCGCACAGCATCAACTGAGATAACCCCCACAGAAACTAATTTTCCCATATCGGCTATAATGAAGTTCAACCTGCAGCTAGAAGTCTGACAGAGCTGCCTGCAGTCCCTTATGAAGTAAAGCAAAATTGAGGCATATTGTCCTTAAAAACCAACATGCTAGAATGGAATCTGTTACATTTCTCTGGAAGAGTAAACAAAAATGATGATTAATTGCAAAGCTACAGTGGTGGAACTACCGGGGGAGCAGGGGGTGTGAGCGGGCCAGGGGCCGCACCCCCTCAGGGCCCCCTGGCAGCGCCGCACGCCACTGAAATCACCCCTGCAGCGCGCCGTACGGAGGGGGACGGGGCCCGGCTGCGCGTCACGCACCAGGGCCCGCCCCCCTCTAGGAACGCTGCTGCAAAGCTATAAAGGCCTATGGCACACGTTAGAGTCCTGCACAGGTCCAATTGGAGGGACCCGTGCCTGACCCAAATCCGCTGACCCCTAATCTGACCCGCACCCGCCACCCAACACATCCCCTACCCAGAGCCACTACCTAGCTAAGTCAAACTTACCACCCAACCAGGGATCCGTGAAACTGGAAGTAACATCATCTCAGACCAGAAGTGGCGTCACTCCACTTCCCATTCACCCGGAAAAGTAACAAAAAATTCCTTGCAGCACCAGGGACGGTGGGAGGAACCAATCCCGCACACTTGCTGAGTTACCCGCAGACTACCAGGTAATCAGAGATATTCTACCCACAACCACTTTGCGGGTATTCTGCGGGTACCCGCGAGTACCTGACCTGGTTATTAATTTTGCCCAACATAGAATGATCTGCATAGTGAGAGTATTTGCCTTGCGCATGGTTATATTTATAAAGCTGGATAAGATTGGTGTAGTTAATGTTCAAACAGAATTAGTTATTTGCGCTGCAAATGTCCATAACAGCTTTTTAAATATGGCTTAATCGCAAATATTTATGCACACACTTTGCGTTTGAGTTATGCCACAACATTGGTGGTGTAGAAAATATTTGCAAAGCAGGTTTCGTAAAATGAAAATTTAAATTACTGGCAACAACCCCTCACCTCACACAAACACCTGTCTCATTTGCGAATATTTGCGCACAATGTGAATTTGCAAGAAAAAAAAACCCAGAAAGACGAGCACAGCAGTGCAATACTTCAGCATTCTGGAAAAACCATGGACAATACAACCATTTGGAATAAATAAGTGCTGTACTAACTTTATAAATGACCTCCACTGCGTTTTGACCACCAAGTGCAAGGGCAGACTGGGCCTAAGGCATAATTCTCAATCATAGGCCCCTGCAGCAGTTCAAGAAATTTAGGATAGTACAGGTATGGGACCCGTTTACCAAATTGCTCAAGACCAGGGACTTTTAGGATAGAGGTCCTTGAAATAATTTGGATTTCCATAACAAGTCTACTGAAAAATCATTCAAAAAACATTAAATAAACAGAATATAGTTACATAGTTACATAGTTAAATTGGGTTGAAAAAAGACAAAGTCCATCAAGTTCAACCCCTCCAAATGAAAACCCAGCATCCATACATACACCCCTCTCATTTTAATTAAATTCTATATACCCATAATAACTATAGAGCTTAGTATCACAATAGCCTTTGATATTATATGATAGCCTATGATTGTTTTGCCTCCACTAAGGATTAATAATGTCTTAGGTGGGATCAATGCGCCAATGTGTAGGGCTAATCCCTAGTTGAACTGATACTGACACGGAATACTGAAAGACTATGGGGCAGATTCATTAAAAGTAGATGTGACCGATATTAGAGACAATTCACCAGAAATCGCATCCGCAGGGACATCGGCAATTTACTAACAGGCGTAGAGGACAATTTGCTAGTGAAAGAGACTGTCGCCAGGTGACTTTTTGCTCTGGAGAACGGTCGTAACTCGGCAAATACACAAATTTACAGAACAGTACCTCTTTCGCCAGAGTTTACTTCGCCACCTCAGACCAGACAAACAAATAAAATGAAGCTACATCATATCCTGTATGCCAGAAATGCATTAAAGTTGTAAAAAATGCTGGAGGCTTTTACTTTTTTTAAAGCAGGATTGCCTTCAAAAGTCTTTTTGACTTTTGAGGGGCATACCACCTTTGTTTTAGGGTGGGCTCATGTCTAAGGCATTAGAGGATCTTTTATGTCTTTAATTTGTTTCCTTGTGGCCACTTCAAGCATTTGCACCAACACCACTAATAAAGACATCCACTTTAATGAACCCGCCGCCATTTAAATTAATCTAAGTGTAAGAGTACTAACAAAGGTTCGATAGGCAGAAATGAATGCTAACGAAAATTCGATATGAAATGCTCGCCCAGCCGAAGTAACGCAAGCAAAAATTTGCCAGCGTTCGGCTGCTGAGACCAAACTTCGCATTTAAGTGAATTAGCGTAGTAGTAACGAATTTGCGCCTAACGAAGTGGCCTGAAGTGTGGCAAAGCAGTTGCTGGTGAAGATTCGCCCTTTAGTGAATTTGTCCTTATGCATTTTGTCTGCTTTCATCTTTAACCAGTACGTTCTTTTCTGCCCCAGGTGTAGCCTACCCAGGGGCAATTTGAGAAACTCAACTCAGACGGCAGCAGCCTGCAGGTTACCAGGGGATTTTTAAAATTGAACTTTGGCTCTTCTAGTGCAGAGAGCCGAATTGCAATCTCTGCATATAACGATGGGGCCCCCACTCGACCCGCTCCGGCTCTCAGAAAGGTAAGCACCAGGTTGCGATGGGGGGGCGGCAGCTGAAAGCCTGAGCCTCCGACACTTAATGGTACTCCTAGGGACAGAAAATGTTGTGTTCCAGAAGAAAAAAAAAGTTGAAAAACTGACATTTAAAATTTTTCGTGCAAATTCTTGGTGTTTCGGTTCTCTAACAAATTGTGACTTTGTGAAATTGTGATAAGTTTTCAAAAACATTGCACCATATTTGCGTTTTTCTCGAATTCTGTAAAATTTACCACTGCTTAACAACATGTCAACAAGCAAAGAACAGCATATTTCTAGTATCTCAAGTAATTCTACAAAAACATTCTAGTGTAGATACAATGTTCATTAAAAAAACTTAATAATTTTACAGCCGTAGCGTTTGTGCACACCACAAGATCATTATTCCTTCCTAATTTCATTGATTAACGGCATGATCTTCGATTGAAATGATAAACACAATTGCCTTAATTATAAATTCACATTAATACTTCTTTGTCCTGTGTGTGCAGAGCTTGCTATATTAAGTTAGTGATGAGACGCAGCTGCATCCATGTGTAACTGCATTTCTACAATACCTTTAATGAAACATAATTCATTGTACAGATCAGTGTGTCTGCGTACGTGTGGTTAGAATTAGACTGCTTAAAAGGGGAAAAATGGACCTATCAACAGCTCCCTAGTTAGGACATGTGCTTAAAATTTGTCTTTTATATTGAATACTTTTACATTTGTTTTGCATTTTTATTATTATTACTAATATGTAATATAATATTACTATATAATATATTATTACTTTATATAATAATAATAATAAACTGGAATCACCTCACCATAAATTTGTAAAATTACAGTGAGAGAAGTGGAAATAATTAAATTTCTCAGGCTCATTAGGGCCTCAATTATTTCATTATTATTATTTTATCTGAGATTTGGGGCCACTGGCCAAAAATGTCTTTGGTAAAATTTCAAATTGCTATGTCTAGCAGTTCTGAATTCATGAAAAGTGAGGGGAGGCATGTAGACATCCCACCATCCTACCTCCATCATGTCCCCTAACTGGTGTGTCATTGAGAAGCACAAATTAGGGAGATCTGGCAGGCCCAGACCTGTACTTACCTCCTACCCTGGAGCAGACACAGTGCAGCCACATCTTGGATGCAACTGAAGTTTAAATGAGCAGTAGGGCTTAGTGCTTTATTGCTTGTATTATTAAATTACTATTATTTTTATTTAGAGAAGATTTGCCATTTACCACTGCTTCACTATGTTCTGACAGATTATTAAGACGTGCTGACTTTTTAAACCTACTGTATAACTAGATACCTCAGATTGAAATATAAACCAGTAATATGTAGACATTTGACTCAAAAAGGATCAGGACCTCTTCTTCCAGTAGCACAGTATTAAGTATTAGTATCAAAAACACATTAGGATATCCTATGCAGTCTATGATAGTATTAAAATAGGGAAGCAAGAGGAGAGGATTCAAAACAAATAGCAGATAAGAAAAAGTTAGAGCACTCACCTCTCTTCTTTTTCTTTACTTTTTTGCCTCTCTTTCCTAATCCAGCACTGATATCGGAACGCACAGATGAGCTGTTGATGCTGGCGCTGTCAAAGTCGGACTCTTCTCTTTCATCCTCCTCACTCTGTGAGTACAGCAAATAAAGTCAGTAATGTTTTAAAAAGGGCAGAAGTGGAGCGGCCTGACCAGTAATGGGAGTTCTTGGGGGCACATGCAGCATCTTTATGAATTTTGTTTCCTGGACTGATGTTACTTGCTTCCTTAATATACACTATATGGGGTGGTTCACCTTTATGTTAACTTTTATGTTATAGAATGTATTTAAAAGCTGCCCTGGAAAGCGCTACAAAACAAAACCGCTATAATGTTTCGATTTTGATATTATGCGTTTCAGAAATTGTGGATTTCGTCATTTTCATTTCCGGGTGTTAGTGGAACTTTTATAGAAAAATCTTATAAATGACCTGAGATTAAAAGCAAACTTATTATCTGACTAATAAATAGACCCCTGATGGCTGAATTCATCAAGCAGTGATAACGAGCCTTACACAGGGTCTGTTAAAAAAGTAAGACAATTCAACACTACTGTCTGGTCACTGAATTAAAAGCATGTCTTTTCAGGGCAGAAACAAATACTGATACAGTACACAAGATCCATGAATATCCCGTGAAATACGTACATCTTATAAATGGTGCTTTCAATTATAATCTCATTGATGTAATGTTTTGCACAAGTCACTGAAATGTGTGTATTTTAAGAAATAATTTACCCTGTTGGAAAATATTACAGCTTACTGAGTTCCATGAACTGTTTTAAAGCATTTGCCCTGTGATCTTGTCTCTCTAATTTTACAACACGGTGATCATTATTGCCTATAACATCTGAAGGGAAACTTGCTTGACACATTTTAAAATTGTATATTGTAGGCCCATAATTTGGTTGCCACTCTACCACAGAGAAAACTGCATTGGTCTGCGTGTAAAACAGAAGTAGCCTGGCTACATTCTGTAATTTCAAACCCTGCCAGTTTCCATAGAAATACTAGTTCTATGAATAAATTTATATGTGTTGCATATACATGTGTGATAAACAGGAGAAATACTGGGCCCTGCTATCAGAGAACTGATGTTTCTGCACTGTTGTTGTCTATTAGGATGGCCTCCTTTGGAGAATGATACTTTTCATTTGAGGCTACAGGTGGATGTGTTATAGACTGTACTGCTGCTAGAAAATAACGATCTAATGTAAGGTAAGGTGCAGGCTAGAACTGGAGAAAACTCTGAATTGATTAATTCATTTACCCAATGTAAGACCTATTCAGGGGGGTAGATTAAGAGGGTTATTTATAAAATTACGAATGCCAAAAACCCGAAAAGTTTGTGTTTTCTTTAGGGATGCACCGAATCCAGGATTCGGCCGAATCCTTCTGCCCGGCAGAACCGAATCCGATTCCTAATTTGCATATGCAAATTAGGGACAGGTGGGAAATTGCGTGACTTTTTGTCACAAAACAAGGAAGTAAAAAATTTTTTCCTCTTCGCACCCCTAATTTGCATATGCAAATTAGGATTTGGTTCGGTATTCAGCCGAATCTTTAGCGAAGGATTCAGGGGTTCGGCCGAATCCAAAAAAGTGGATTTGGTGCATCCCTAGTTTTTTTTTACTATAAAATGCGAATTTTTTTGTGAAAAAAACCCACAAATTTTTCAGGATTGCTTTTACCCTGAGGATGGAAAAAGTCAGAATCTGAAAATCCTGTATCTCAGAACTGCCGAGGTTGCATATAAGTCAATGGCAGAAGTCCCGAAGATATCTTGATCTGCGCTGGGTTTCGTGCAATAATCCGAAGATTTGGTGGTTTTCGAGCAACAAACAGAGTTTCCGGGTGGAAAATCTGAAAAATTTGTACGATTAGTTTTTTTCACAATTTTTTCTGGGTTTTTTTCCCGCAACGGAAAAATTCGGGAAAATGTATTGATAAATAAGGGGGAAAAAACCTATGCTGATCGCCATATGAAACCTTCCTGTCCGGATTTCCTAATTTGGAAATCCGCATAGGAGGGTTGGACCCGGACAGCCCTTCCAAATACCAGGCTATCCGGGTGAAATCTGGACAGGTGGCAATCCTAACTATTATTTTTGTATTTCTTTATGAACAGTAGTGACAGTAAACTGTAAAAAAATAAAGAGTGAGGCTGATGTACCACTCATTATTACCAACTGGTAGTAATGTGCAAACTGATTTTTACTGAATAAGCCCTATTAACTTGTACAGTGTGCATTAATGTTTTTAAACTTCCATTAACTGAAATATTCAGTGGGGTGTTTTAGTTGTTAGTGATGGACGAATCTGACCCTTTTCGCTTCGCTGAAAATTTACGAAATGGCATAAAATTCACCAAATGCATTGACAAATGCTTTTTTTATGCACAACAATTTATTTGAGGTGCAAAAAATGTTTGATCCACGACAATGTTTTTCACCCATTGGCTAGGTTACCTGGCTAAAAATGTTGCTCATTACTAGTTAGCATGGCCGCCCTGCAGTACTGGAATCTTAGATTTTATTCCTCCCAGGATTTTGTACGTTTTACCCACACTTTCTTGCGTTTCCTCTGGGTACTCTGTTTTCCCCAGGATTCCCTGGTTTAACATAAATTATAACTGAATGCAAGTTTCACATGTATCTTCAGACATTGCATATTGTATGCAATTGTATGACATTCTAGTGAAGTGTACAGTATTATAAATTCCTTTAAAACATAAATATACTGTAAGTTTCGGAAGTCTACTTGAATTTCTCTAACATGATCCTTTCTTTAAGAAGACCCTACCCATATGCCTGTGCATATACATATACAGTATATACAGATTTAAGACAGAATTAAGTAACCACATATTTACAGACTGTAATAGTAATATATTATCATTATTATACAAATATTACAATATTAGTAGTAATATTATACAAATATTACTACTAATATTTATAATAATAGAATAAACAAATGTTCCAAGTGACAACACCATGGATTTGTGCAGTAAATGCTGTATACAAGAGATTTAGTGTACAGGGTGCATAACTAGCAGTAGCAACTGAAATGACCAGCCAGTAAAATGAAGATAATGACTGTGTTTTATAATGAATACATAAATACCATACAAGGGAGAACCTATTATATGCCAACATCAATACAGTGTTAACAAGTGCAAGAGAGTGCAAGAGAGATTTGTACCTTATTTGTGTCCTGAGAAAGAGTAAAGTATAGCACTCCAGAACATCTTGTGTCATTCATGCCCCTACTGGAACCAGTGCAACAAACTGAGACGCTTTACCCCTAGCACTTTAGCCTTGTATTTTACCCCTAGAATGTTCACACTAAGGAGCAGATTTATTAAGGGTCGAATTTAAAATTTAAATTTGAATTTTTTTTATGGTCAAAACTTTCAAATTCCAAATTTGTTTCGAGTTTTTAAAAATATTTGAATTTGATTTTCAAGATTTATCATACTCTGGCCCTTTAAGAATTCGAATTCGACTATTCGCCACCTAAAACCTGCTGAATTGCTGTTCAAGTCAATGGGAGAGGTCCAGGGATTCATTTGGAGATGTTTGCAGCCTTCCTGACATTCAAGTTTGTTTCGGAGAAAAAAAATTCGAATCGAGTTTGATCGAATTTGATTCGAGGTTTTGGGTCGTTTCAATTCGTCCAACTTTAAAAAATTGGATTTTAAAGGAGACATTTTGTGTAAAAAATAAGAACGTATCAGTACATAATGCATAAAAAAAGTAGTGTTTCAGGCTGATTTATGGAATATTTCTGCAAAACCCCTAATAATGCTCCCTTCTCTTCCATTTCCTGAATTCCGAGGCTGTGCAGGGGAGCCGGCGGCACTCAGCTCACTGCACTGTAGGACAGGAACCAATCAGCAGCTAGCAGGACCTGATAGGGAACTGAAGCCTGTCTTTGCTTGTGTGACAGTAGGGCTGTGATTGACTGTCCCCCTCCTACTGTGCTTCTGGCAGGGACCGTTAGGACACGCCCACCCTTCCTTTGAAACAGGGACCAGTGAACATCTATAGGGAGCTCTAATAAAGGGGCTATTTTTAAAGATAATATTTATTTTAGCACCATGTAAAAGCAACACCATATATTACTCATAAATGCCTACACAATTAGGGTTTTTTTCATTTATTCTATGTCTTCTTTAATAATAAATGTCGATTGCTCGAATTTTTTAATCTAGTTTAGTTAAAAAAAACTCCCATGAATTGAAATTCGACCCTTGATAACTGTCTTTACTCATGTTCCAGCAATGCAATGCACTCTTCAATGCTACCAGACTCAACTCTACCCTCTTGAATGGTAATTCATGCCCCCCTGAAAGCTTCCTGTGAAAGCATTATGGAATTGCAACAGGACAGTAGGTTGTAATATTAAAATGGCTTTGCTAGTGGGTCTAACAACAAAGACGTCCTACACATTAGCTGCTATATACTGTATTTCAGAGTATAATTGGCTGGAAATCTAGGAATATCATGATAAATGTCCCCAATTACTACAACAAATGCAAAATAAAGTACAACGGGTCTAAGCACAGACTGGACAATTCAGTATAATACATCTACTTTGTTGCCGTGTTCAGCTTGATATATTTCTACTATATAATTTAACTAAGACCCTTTAACCTATGAGTTTTCTTATGATAGATAGATATGGTACAGGTATGAGACCCCTTATCCGGAAACCTGTTATCCATAAAGCTCCGAATTACCTAAAGGCTGTCTCCCATAGACTCTATTTTATCCAAATAAACTATATTTTTAAAAATGATTTCCTTTTTCTCTGTAATAATTAAACAGTAGCTTGTACTTGATCCAAACTAAGATATAATTAATCCTTATTGGAAGCAAACCCAGCCTATTGGGTTTATTTCATGTTTACATGAGTTTCTAGTAGACTTGATGTATGAAGATCCAAATTATGGAAAGATCTAATATCCGGAAAACCCCAGGTCCCGAGCATTCTGGACAGGTCGCTTACCTGTATTACCAATTATGCACCGTGGTAAAAGGTAATGCAGCAATGCTATTTAAATGCTAACTGTAGCAGTCACTATGCGGGTTAGTTACTAAACTTCAAATGCACAAATCACGAAAAATTTGTGATTTTTTTTTTAAAAAATCGCAAATTTTTCGGAAGGTATTCCCAGACCTGTCAATGGGGCAAATTCACTAAGCGCCGAACGCTAGCGTCAATTCGCTAGCGTTTGGCATTTTCGGCACTTCGCAAATTCACTAACGAAAGCTGGCGAAAATTCGCTAGTGTAACTTCGCACCCTTACGCCAGGCGAATTTTTGCTAGCGATGTAACTACGCAAATTCACTAACTTGCACATTGTTCTTAACGCTACCTTTTACGCTAGACTTCCTTCGCCACCTCAGACCAGGCGAAGCGCAATAGAGTAGATAGGGATTGCTTCAAAAAAAGTCAACATTTTTTTTCTACATTATGGGTGATAGGCTGAAAAAGATCGAAAAAATTTTTGGGGCTCCCCTCCTTCCCCCCTACATTTCCTGACTCTTGGAAACTTACCTAGACAGTGGGCACATGTGTAGGGCAAAATAAAAATTTTATTTGAAGTTTTGAAGGTTTTCTAGGCATTTGTAGTGGTGATACGTATTCCTCCATTGAAATTTGAATTTGGCGCCGTATGCAAATGAACCATCGCTAGCGAAACTTCGCTTCACTTGGCGAATTAACGCTAGCGCAACTTGGAAAACTTACGCTACCCCTGTGCGCAACTTTGGATTTTAGTGAATTTGCGGAGCGCTGGCGAAAATACGCCTGGCGAAGTGCGGCGAAGTTGCGCCTGGCGCAACTTCGAATCTTAGTGAATTTGCCCCTATGGGAGAAGTCCCAATGATTTTTTGATGTGCGCTGGGTTTCATGCAATACTCTGAAGTTTTCAGGCGAAAATCCGAAAAAATCGTTAAAATCAGACAAAAAATCAGATTTTTTTTTTTTCCCGCAAAGCAAATTTTCAGGAAAATTTAATAATAAATAAGCGTACAAAACCCGAGCAGATTTGATCAGGGTTTGTAGCAGAAAATATTGAGATAAATTCGGACCCCCTTGGTATATATAGATTATTTGTAGCTACAGACTGAAGAGTGGCCCCGGTATGAGTTCAAATATTCAGAAATGCAGAACAGAAGAAATGTTAAAACTACTTACTGATGAACCTTTTTTCCTTTTGCTGGCCACCCCTCCGAATTTAAATTTCAGGTTTGCCACTTTCTTGCCTTTAGCTTTTTTCTTGTTATCCTTGGACGATTTAGATTTTTTCCTTACACCAGGTCCTATAAAAACAGTATTATACTTTTGTGAGTAGTAAAAGAAAAGCTATGTTCTCACATATGAGGATCCTTGTAACTTCTATCCCATGTTTTTGGTGGGTCAGCTTTAAGAATATGATTTCGGGCCCCATAAACAAACAGATTAATACATACATAATAAGGAATAATACAAAAATAAAAGAAAGGGATTCCTTGACCATTTCTTCCCACCAGGTTCAAGTAAATAATGTCATAAATTTGTGGAGATGGGTCCTTCAGGTAATGGAGAAACTATACAAGAATATGGCAGAGGTTAGTAGTAGATAGAGGTCAGTAGTAGGATTGCAAACTGATCACTACAGTATTTTCCATCTACTTCATTCCAGTATCATTAATAGATAAGGAAGATAACATAGATAGGGTTATTTTTTTAGACAGAAAATGTGGCAGTAACCCCACTGCCTAGAAATCAAGCACCACAAACAGTTATTCATGCAAAGACCCTCTGGAGGTGATTAGAACTCATAAAACCTGTACAGTCTATAATGCGAGTATTTCTAAAATAAAGTCTGAGTCAAAATAAGGACAAACCGTTTTGTTCGCATTAGAAAATATCATTATATACAATAAACAGAGGATTGAAATGCTAGGTTACGTTTATGACAATTTTTCAGTATTCTTAAAGGTGAACTAAACCATAAAAATGAATATGGCTACAAATGCCATATTTTATATACTGAACTTATTGCACCAGCCTAAACTTTCATCTTCTCAATAGCAGCAATGATCCAGGACTTCAAACTTATCACAGGGGGTCACCATCTTGGAAAGTGTCTGTGTTAGAGTCCTGCGCGGAACCAATTTCTAAGAGCCGGACCTGACCCGAACCTGCAGCCCGTGACCCGAACCGCAACCCGCATATTTACCCACTTTGATCCGCTACCCGACCCTGACACGCAACTGCCTTATCTGCAACCAGACGACCACCATCAAACAGGAAGTGATGGTGCTGCAAACCGGAAGTGGTGTCATCAGAAGTGGTCGGGACAGAAACACGTTTTGTAAAATATTACATAAGATAAGAGACCCGCATTCCACAGACCCGCAGCCCACAGACCGGCAGACCCGCATCCCACAGACCCGCAGGTATACCCGCATTTAAAAATCCTCCCCTCATTCCTCAGGGTGCCTGATTTTTTGGCGGGTGCCCGACCTGCTGCAGGACTCTAGTCTGTGACACTCACATGCTCAGTGGGCTCTGAGCTGCTGTTGAGAAGCTAAGCTTAGGGGTCATCGCAAATTATCAAGCAGAAAATGAGGTTGGCCTGTAATATAAACTGATGTTACAGAGCTGATTATTAAATTCTGATGCTAGTTACACTGGTTTCTGTGCTGCCATGTAATAAGTATATGTATTAATTACTAATCAGCCTTATACTGTGCCATTTCTATTCTATGTATACTGTATATTGTGAGTGAGTCCCTAAGCTCAGTAAGTGACAGCAGCACAGAGCATGTTCAGTGAAACAGTATAAAAGATGGGGAGCTACTGGATCATCTTTGGAGACACAGATCTTCCCTGCTAAAGGGCTGTGGTTGCTTTAGACTGATACAGAAGCCCAAAACATAATGCACAATATTTCAAGTCAACTTATTTAGTTAAGCTTTAGTTCTCCTTAAGCGCTGGTAACACGAGGAAAGCATACACAAGACACTACATAGTTATGTACCTCTTAATCAGGATGGCAGATGCAAAGCATTCCTACACCCATAATTAATATTTTTAAATAGGGCACAAAATACTATTTAAGCAGGAGAAGCCAATAGTATAAAGGAAACTATGGATTCTATTATGGGTTCCCCCAGTGGCAATATGCACACCATTTATCAGAAGAATCAGGATGGACATATTCTGCACCCATATGGAGGCACAGGAGCATGACTGTACCGTTCTAGATTCCATCAATATGGACTCAACATTGTATCCATGTTGGTGCACCCACAGTTGCAGGTGTGTTTGTAAACGACCCCTATTGACTCTTTTTATTTGTGCCTATACACACTCCCGAGAATAGTTGCAACGGAGCCCTGGAATAAACAATAACCTGGATCTGCTGGGAATTCCAGGATTCATGTAATGGGCTGAATCTAAATCATGATTTACATTCAGCTAACAAGTGGTTTTTGATACCACTCTACTGCAATTAATAAAACTGTGCCCTTTAACTTTTTAACAAGGGCACTTGTTATGACACACTTCTGGGGACAGTAAGGGTAAAAAACATGGAGATGTGTCTGAACAGTGTCTGTAAATATTTTGCTTCCTTTTCTGAGAATGAGCTGTAGTGATGTTGGGGACATACCTTTTCCTTCCTTGGTTTTTGCCTTCCTAATAGGTGCGGGTTGGACTGGTTGGGGGGGAAGGACCAATAGTGGAGGAGAAACAACCACAGTTTCAACTGCTGCTGCGACCGCAGCAGCTGCAGCTGCCGCAGAACTTCCCTTTAGTGGATTATTAGCACTGAACTCCCTCCATTTGGCCCCAAGTACAGTCATCATCTTCGACATTGGGATTTTTGGATTCTTCTTTGCAATTAAAGGCCTAAATTGTTGAAAAAAAATACATCATCAATTCACATGTTTAATCAAAGCAGATTCCCTTATATGACAGGTGAATTGTCCAATATTCATTGCCGTTAAAAGAACTGTGTGTGTGTGTGTGTGTAGCCCACCCAACTCAAATGTACAATATGGCTGCAGCTACTGTTGTTAAAGAAATGACAGAGGAGATTTTGTCACAAATTTTCTGCACATCATAAGTCATAATTATAAAAAACAGCAAGTAGCAAAAAATAATACATGGAATTACACTGAAATGTTTGCTGTTTCTCAAATTACAAATGATAAGATATAATAAAATTAAATATAATAAATGGTTATCTGGACACAAGAATTGAAAACAGATGAACCTGAAATCTGTCTTACCTGAGAAACTGACTGAAAGCCTTGTAGTTGGTCAATGTATGATAATCTTCCTCTGAGAAAACATAGTCCACATTGTCTAGGCCCCACTCTTCCATTAACTGAGATGAAGTTTTAGGCTCCTTGAAAATAAACAGAATTCACGCTGTTAAAAATCCACTGCAATAATGCATTACCTGAAGAAGATCAGTACTCAAAAATAGGTGCGACGTTCTTCCATGGACAAAGCCCTGCACAATTTTGCATATAGGGAATTAAAAAAAGAATTGCCAAGAGCTAGTAACAATATTTTTATTTAAGGACCAAAATCCCACATCCAAATCACTGTCCAAGGTCCTACTCACTACATTCACTACATTTGCTTTAAATTGGCATTTTCTGGATTATGGTTTTTCAGATACTAGTTGCCATATCAACAATTTTCTAAGCTATTCGTAGCAGTATCATTTCTGATCATATTGAAATATATATGAATACAGGTATGGGATCCGTTTTCCAGAAATCTCTGAATTACATAGAGGCCATCTCCCATAGAATCCATTATAGTCAAATAATCCAAATGTTTTAAAATGTTTTCCTTTTTCTCTTCACGTGATCCAAGCTAACTTATAATGAATCCTTATTGTGTTTATTTAATATTTACATGATTTTCTAGCAGACTGAAGGTATAAAAAATCATGGAAAGATCTGTTTTCTGGAAAACCTAAGGCACAGAGCATTCTGGATAACAGGTCCCTTTCAGCAAATCATCACATAAATCCCTACTACGTATTTGTAGAGTACTAGGGGCCATATGCTGTTTTTGAATTGGTATTCTAGCATGGTTTTTCTTTGCAGAATCTCGCTGGCACCATAATAAAGATTTGTCAGAAAATAAAAATACTAAAAAATATAAATCTAGAGAAAGCTTGGTGACATTTTCCAAGGATTTGTAACTGTGTGTGGGAGTGCTTTTTAGATTTTACTCCACATTTTCTTGTGCAAAATGTGTGTCCTGGTTTTAATTAAAATGGCCTCTGTGAATTTTGTTTTCTCCGAAATGTTTACAATGCTAACCACATGTATATCTTGCCCTTGGTTCTTCTGTAAATTCTGAATTCCAGTTAGTTTGTGCCTCTAATGAATTACTGTGCAAGGTTGTACATATGATTTTCAGATAAGTCTTTCGAAAACTGTTCCATCATGTATACTTTAAAACTGTAAAGCTTAAAGGGGTTGTTCACCTTTAAATCAACTTTTAGCATGATGTAAAGAGTGATAATCTGAGACAATTTGGAATTGGTCTTCATTTTTTATTATTTGTGGTTTTTGAGTAATTTATCTTTTTATTCACCAGTCTGCAATTTCAGCAATCTGTTTGCTAGGGTTCAAATTACCCCAGCAACCATGCACTGATTTGAATAGAGACTGGAATATGAATAGGAGAGGCCTGAATACCAAGATAAGTAATAAAAAGTAGCAATAACAATGCTTAATAACAAGAGCCAGAAGAAGGTGGCAAATAATTAAAAAATATTATTAAAAAGAAAAAAAAGAAAGCTAAAAAGAGTTAGAAGAAAAAGTCAAATTATGTAAAAACTATAAAGAATGAATAAAGAAGATAAATTAGAAAGTTGCTTAGAATGAGCAATTCTATCATCAAAGTAGTACACTTATGGGACCTGTTATCCAGAATTCTTGAGACCTTCTTTGGGATTCTTTCTGTTATGTGGATCTTTATACCTTAGTCTACTAGAAAATCCTTTAAACATTAAATAAACCCAATAGTCTGGTTTTGCTTCCAGTAAGGATTAATTATATCTTAGTCTGGTTAAAGAGAAAGGGACTGTTTTATTATTACAGAGAAAAAAAGAAATCATTTTTTAGAATTTGGATAAAATGGAAGGGGGGGCTACGCCATTAAAAATCATGAAAAAGTCTGCATATTCTTTAATTTATGTATATTGCAAAGTTGCTTGAAGTTATGTTTACTTTTTGAAAAGCTTAAGTTATGTTTTTGTGGAGTTCCTCTTTAATGGTTTGGAACAGTTTCCTAAGCCTAGCCCCCTGCTCTCCTGCTGATTAGTGATGGGTGAATTTCTCGCTAAATTCGCGAAACGGCGAAAAGTTTGTGAAACGGCGCCGGCATCTCATTTTTTATGCCAGTGTCCGTTTTTTTTGATGCCGGCGTCCGTTTTTGGCGGAAATGCGCCGCCCTCCTGAAAATTGTTTTTTTTTTACGCCGGCAAATTTTCGCACCGTTTCGCGAATGTATTCGCCGTCTGCGAATCGCGCAAATTTGCCATGAATTCACGCCTGCCAAATAAATTTGTCCATCACTACTGCTGAGCTGGCTGACTACTGTTACTTTGTATCAGCAGCCATTTGTCCTCAGCCTGTATACTTCAAACTCACAATTCCCTGCCCAAGTGATTTTAATAAGGAAAGGAACATCACAGTGCAATGCATTGTGGGTTATGTCGTTTCTGCATGCTGTCTGTAAGCTGTAGAGAAGTCGTTACAATTTGTAACATCAGTGTTTAGTCCCTCCTTCCCTGCCAGGATTTCAAATGATTCAGAAAGAGAAGAACTGTTAAACAACTGGATTTCAGCATAGAAAATGGCATTTATTCATACTTTTTGAAGAAAGTGGTAACTGTGATGGGTATATTAAGAGTTTCTGTGTTATGTGGGCCTCTTTATCTTTTTGCAGCTTTTTCTATTTAATAAACTACTCTTACCTTTTGGTTAGAAATCATCAAACTACCTAATTATTACACATTTCCTGTTCCAAAATCTAACTGACAACTTTTTGCTTCATGATGAAAGTGTTAAAAACGGTGCTTGTTTGTGTTGTTTCCCAAAAGAGGACATTTTTCTCTTACTCTTTCTGCTGCTTCCTGCTCAATTTAAAGCATACAGTAAAAGTTATAGTGCGCAATGTAAAAAAATAACATTCGGTTTTAACATCTGGTAGTTTTTAATCAGAAGATTTAACTGTGAGTGAACTGAAACGTAACTCTCACACACTTCCACATTTAAGTGCCCACCATGGGTTTATTTTTGTATCTATGACAAGGCCTATGTGCTTTGAACCTTGACTTATTTAACAATACTTCCAAGCACTATTGCACCTATGCTATTTTGATGTGCAGATCTCTATTCTTTGATTGTAAGCTCCACAGGGAGCTTCTTCTTACTGTGTGTCATACCACATGGCACTTTAGCTCTGTGTATTTATACTTTTTGAAAGTATTTCGTTTTTTCCCAGAGGAAAATCACTTTGCTTGTTTAATAAAATCAGTTACTCTAACCGAGCCTGTACTTTTTTTGTTATTATATATATATATATAGTTTATTGGGCAAGACAGCACTCTGTCTTAACTGTCTTTGGCAACACCAAATTTGTTGGATTAGCTCGTTAAGCTTTGAACTTCATAAGCAGATGTGTCCAATCATGAGAAAAAGTATTTAAGGTGGCCAATTGCAAGTTGTGCTTCTGTTTGACTCTCATCTGAAGAGTGACAGCATGGGATGCTCAAAACAACTCTCAAAAGATCTGAAAACAAAGATTGTTCAGTATCATGGTTTAGGGAAAGGCTACAAAAAGCTTAAACTGTAATTTTCAACTGTAAGGAATGTAATCAGGATATGGAAGGCCACAGGCACAGTTGCTGTAAAACCCAGGTCTGGCAGGCCAAGAAAAATACAGGAGCGGCATATGTGGAGGATTGTGAGAATTGTTACAAACAACCCTAAGATCACCTCCAAAGACCTGCAAGAGCATCTTGCTGCAGATGGTGTATCTGTACTTTTGCATGGTGGAAGAAGAACACCACATTCCAAGAAAAACACCTGATACCTATTGTCAAATTTGGTGGAGGTTCCATCATGCTGTGGGGCTGTGTGGCTATTTCAGGGGCTGGGGCCCTTGTTAAAGTTGTGAGTTGGATGAATTCAACCCAATATCAACAAATTATTCAGGATAACGTTCAAGCATCAGTCACAAAATTGAAGTTACACAGGGGTTGGATATTCCAACAAGACAATGACCCTAAACACACATTTCGAAATCAAAAACAAAGGCATTTATGCAGAGGGAGAAGTACAATATTCTGGAATGGCCGTCACAGTCCCCTACCTTGAATATCATCGAAAATCTATGGGATGATGTGAAGCAGGCTGTCCATGCTCATCAGCCATCAAATTTAACTGAACTGGAGAGATTTTTATGGAAATGGTCAAAAATACCGCCATCCAGAATCCAGACACTCATCAAAGGCTATAGGAGGCGTCTAGGGGCTGTTACATTTGCAAAAAGAGGCTCAACTAGGTATTGATGTAATATCTCTGTTGGGGTGCCCAAATATATGCACCTGTCTAATTTTGTTATGATGCATATTGCATATTTTCTTTATGTCACTGCTGAAACACTACTGTTTCCATAAGGCATGTTATATATTAAAAAGAAGTTGCTACTTTGAAAGCTCAGCCAATGATAAACAAAACTCCAAAGAATTATATGAATTCATATGACTGTAAATACAGTGTTTATTTCTGAACAAAAGTAACACAAAACAAACACACACCCCGCCAGTGCAAACCTTCTTTTCTCTTCATGCGATCTGGGCAGGGATTACACTCAAGTAGCTATGGGGAGTGGGTCCTGTCACGGCTAAAGGGATTTTACAACTATATTTATATATATCAGGAAAATGTCCGCAATCGCAGGTCTTAATAACAAAATAAAATAGCTTTATTGATCGGTGACTGATGTTTTAACTAGCAATCAAGCCTTTATCAAAGTGATACTACAAACAAACCAAAGCCTAATAAAGCTCAATTGATGGGAAAGGAATATGTATTATATCATATCGCAAACGAGGGACTGCCCGCCCCCAATCAAATAATAAAACACAAACAAAACACAAGATATAAAAAAAAAAGTAAAATATCAAAAAAAAAAAGTAAAATAGCAAAACATTAAACCAAAAATATGTCCAAAGTAAATAAATGATAATACAAAATAACAAATTTACGACATGTTGCAAATAACTAATTCTAAATAATCTAATCTAAATAACTAAGTCTCATGGCAAACATGTAACAAATATATATATATATAACTGGCTTTGTCTTGATATTTTCACAAAACTCCAAAATGTACTTCTTAGTCCACAGGTATAATAATAGCATTAATTAAACAGGTAGCGATCTAATTGCTGGAGTGCAGCTATAGGCTATGTCAAATGAGCATTTTACATATCCGGCAAGGATAGACAATAAAAATGACTTGCATTACCTTAATTTGGGCTCAGGGTCAAAGCTTCCTAAGTGTGATAAAGGCTGTAATGATGTAGGCATCCATTAAGCAGAACCAGTACATCTTGGTGTGCATGTATCTTACTGGAGTCATCATGTAATTCATATTATTAGTGTGGCAACCTCTTACTATGCAGGGGATATGATGCCAGGTCAAAAGTAAGTCAATGTAAACTTACTAATAAGCGAAAGGCAGGCCATCAGTTACAGGATTGTGCGATAGAGAAACCAGGAAGAGCCGTGCATAGAAGAAAAGCAATATCAAAGTGTGATCGATAAACATATGATGCCAATAAGTAATAAAAAGAAGTGTAGAAGGGATGTAGAAGCATGAGGTGTAAAAGGAATATAGGGAAACAGAGACCCTAATCTAGTTTCCTCTTCTCCAATAGACTATTTGAGGCATCCAAAAATAGGAATTAAATATTAAAACAAATGTGCACCACACATAATAGATAATATAGTTAGTTAGGCAAAAATTTAATGTATAAAGGCTGGATTGACTGGATGTGTAACATAATAGCCAGAATCCAACTTCCTGCTTTTCAGTTCTATAACTCTGAGCTAGTCAGCGACTTGAAGGGGGGCCACATGGTACATTTCTGTTCAGTGAGTTTGCAATTGATCCTCAGCATTCAGCTCAGATTCAAAAGCAACAGATATGACCCATGTGCCCCCTCAAGTCATTGATTGGTTACTGCCTGGTAACCCGGGTAACCAGTCAGTGTAAACCAAGAGCTGAAAAGTAGGAAGTAGTGTTCTGGCTATTATATTAGACATCCAGTCACTCCAGCCTTTATACATTACATTTTTGGCTAACTAACTATATTAGAAACATTTTTTATTTTGCACAGCCTATCTATTTACCCAGTTTTTATTTTTACACTGTACAATTCCTTTAAAGCACAGAATATCATAATGTCCTATTTATATATTGATAATGGATGAATTCAGAGGACCAATTGAAAACAGAAAATCTATATACAGATATATATATTTTTTTCCTTTTACCTTAATTCCACCTTCTTCATTTTCATCATCATCATCATCATCTTTCTTTTTACGTTTAGCTTTTTTTTCTTTCTTTTCTTTGAGCTTTTTCTTCTTCTTTTTGTTGGGAGCATAATCACTTCCTTCACTTTCTGACTTTTCCTCAAGCTCATCTTGATTTTCTGATACGTCCTCATCACTTCCCTAGAACAAAAAGCCATTACAGATCATCACAATCAAACAAACGACTTTCCAAATAAATTCTTTGCACTGCAAAAGAAAATTGCACCTTTACTCGTTTTTATTTTTTAACATCCTACCATTTAAATACAACACTAAAAAGATTTACAGATCTCACATCTGCCCTGTTTACACAGTAAATCTAAAAAAGCAGATGCAAAACAGCCAGAATTAGCTTAACTGGGTAAAGTACAAAAAAAACCTCATCATTGTGGCACCAAGACATTTGGTTGTATTCTTGCAGTTCTGGTCATTGGGCTCAAAGTGAACTGTTTGGACGGGTGCATGCTCTCTGTTCCCCCAGCCATAGATATGCTGCAAAATAGCCACCAATGATTAACAAGCCTTTGATTTTAATGGAAGTTCTGAGGTTGCTGATCTAATTTACAATTTTAATTAGGTAAAGCCAGAGCAGATCAGTGGTGTGACCTAAAAAGTCCTCTTTAAAAAGCATAAATATTTGTGTTCTATATGACAATTGATTTATAATGGAATATGGGCAAAGAAAATATTCCATTACACCTAAGAACAAGTTGCTTTTTAGGAAAAACTGTACAGTGCAATAAAAATATCAAAATCATTTTAAATTACCAGACTAAAACTATCCAGCATGGCTTGGAAAAAAAAAATCAACATTTGATTTTAACATGCAAAGCAGTGTACGATGGCATTCAAGCATGGTACAAAGTGCTCATACGTATCCTATGTTCCACTTATACTGTCACCTTGGAAATAGCCCAAAGTTAAAATTATAAAGGGAGATGCGTAGAACTAAATTCAGATTCACATTTTACCTGGAGTTAGGTTGTAAAAAAACACAACCACCCCATTTTTCAATCCCTCAAACTGTAATGAAACTTCTCAATCACCTGCACACAGATTCGTGTGAACTTCCATACAAGATTGCATGGTAGCAGGTGAATTTGGGTTGATCTCTTCCTTATGCTTTCCATGACCGCTGCTGGCTTACTACCTTACTCTGCTGGCTTCCACTTCTGGCAGTCTCTATTTACAGGAGTACGTCTGCCCCGTCCCCTTTCGTGACATCAGAGATGGGGGTCCGGCATAGCTCTGTAAATAGAACGGCCAGGTCGGGTTTGGGTTGGGAAGGCTTAGGTAGATATTTTGTTGATCCGCACGTTACTACCTTGTCCCAGTGCTGGATTCTGACACTTAAACTCCTGTTTTCCATAGTGGGTGTTGCACTGTTTCTTTAAAAAGCAGAGGAACGTTCTAGTTCTAGAATCCATCACTTCATACTTGAACAAGGTATGAAGAGGTTGCATTGTATTTTAAGGCTAAAGGGGGTTGGAAAAGGTACTTACAGGTCAGGAATACACTATCACTGATTATTTTTAATCTGCAGAGTCAATTATGTATTTCTAAACAAAATAAATGTACTGTATATTTATATTTGGTGTTCAATGTTCAATCCAGTGGGGACCAGATCTTGCCAAATTTTTAGGATTCATTCAAAGATTTAACTAAATAATTTTTAGAATGCAATAATGTAATTGGTAAAGGGTCTGCTGGAATTCTGAGTTTGAATAGATTTTAAAGAAAGGAATCTGGCTTCATCAAATTAATGTGCTATTTTTAATGATAATCATAGTACAAGATTCTTTTTTTGCTTATTTACACGTCTCATTTGCATTTTGAAAATAAGCAATCAGTTTAAGCCTCTAGTTGGCATTTATGCCATGGAAAATATTAAAACCCACCTGATCCCAGATATACCTTATGCTTGATTTGGCAATATAAGTGGGCTTACTCAAACTGGTTTACAAGCTCTATAAAGCCATAGCATAGGATGAAAAAGCACTTACGCCCATCAAATTTAGCCTTTAACAGAGCCGTCACTGTTTCTGTTTATCCATGCAAAATATACTACAAAAGCTCATAGTAAATATTTCCTAAAAATAGGAACACTTTCTTTCCGAATAAATGGTGAAAATTATTCTTTCCAGAATAAGTTCTACCCAAGTAACGCTTTATTTCCTGCTTTGGAAAAAATGCATACAAATTCTAAAAACTGCTGGTTCTAGAATAACTACCAACATAAAAATTCAGGATATCATAGGCCCTTTCCTTATCCAGTTAGGTTATACCCAGTCGCACCCCCCAATCAACCCAAACTCAACTCACTTTCTTATGTCTACTTCTACTGTTATGTGAGTAATACTATTTACTACCACTCTAAGGGAGAAATTCACTAAAGGGTGGAATTTTTGCTTTGAAAGGCTGCGCAAACATTCATCAATTCGCAGCTCATACGCTAAATAATCAAAATGCAAAGTTAATTCGAATAGGGTGGGTACATATAGGTGGTATATATCTCATTATTAGAAATGTTGGTGCAAATGCTTAAAGTGGCCACTTTTTATTAAAAATGTCTAAGAAAGCAAAATAAAGACAAAGGAGATCCTCTAATTTCGTAGACATGAGCCCACCCTAAAACAAAAGTGGCATGTCCCTCAAATGGTTAAAAAAATAAAACAAAAATATGTAATAGTTACCACAATCCCACTTTAAAATATGAAAAAACACCAGCAGGTTTTTTTTTTTCATTTTTATAACTTTTCGGCATACAGGATATAATGTCACTGACATAAGGCTGAGGAGGATGTAGCTTCATCTTCATCCAGGTCTAAGGTGGCGAAGGAAACTCTGGTGATAGGGGTAATGTAATGAAAAATTCGCACTTTAGTGAATTTGCAGAGTAACGATCGTTCGTCTGAGAGAAAATGCACCTGGCGAAAGGGCACGAGACTTCGTTAACGATGCTCTCTTTCGGTAGCGAATTGTCCTCTACGTCTGTTAGTGAATTAGTGATGTCCCTGTTGATGGTATTTCCTGGCGAATTTTCGCTACGGACGGCCACTTCACCCTTTAGTATATTTGCCCCTAAGTGAGGGCACAAGTCCATAACCAGAGTTTTATATTTAAAATATCACCAATTTTCTCCTTCATGAAGCACAAAGTGGGCAATTCAGAATGTGACACATTTCATGTAAAGACTGGCAGCCACCAGAACACCATAACAAACAAATACGTTTCATGTAGTTAATTAAATTTGGGGAACTTAACATGAACCCTGGTATGTGCCCCAAGTTTTTAAGCCTAGAAATGCCCCAGGCAATTTAATGGTATTTTCTCCAAAACCCCAGTGCCTTCAAATGAACTTGTAAATATTCTAGACATATCCTTGTTTATTTTCATACTACTCGTGTCTACTAGTGATAGGCTGAAAATCTGTCTCTGATAGTGATTGGGTGAGAAAATATACACACATTTCTCTTGTAAAGGGCCCCTAGTATTGATTTAAGTAAAGTTTTAAGAAACAGTGCTTGTTTTCCATTTGATATGCTGTGGAAATTAAATGAAGTTTGTTTAATCTCTATTTAGCTAGGATTCTGGGCCCTCCAGATTTCATTCAACTACAGCTCTCAAGTTCTATCCTTGATCATCTACAGCTGCAGAATGAACACCCCCTTTGAGAATAAGTAAACCCAAATGGGCCCCAGGTCAAACACTGTGGTCAAGACTCTTAAATATGTTTTCATATTTCAGTTAACAGCTACCAACATCATATGTATATACAGGTATGGGATCCATTATCTGGAAACCTGTTATCCAGAAAGCTCTGAATAACGGAAAGACCGTCTCCCATATTCTCCATTTTATCCTAATAATCCAAAATGTTTCCATTTTTTTCTTTTTTCTCTGCAGTAATAAAACAGAACCTTGTAAAGTACCTGATCCAAACTAAAATATAATTAAACCTTAATGGAAGCAAAACCAGACGATTGGGTTTATTTAATGTTTAAATGATTTTGTAGTAGACTTGAGATATGAAGATTCAAATTACAGAAAGATCTGTTATCTGGAAAACCCCAGGTTCCGAGCATTCTGGATAACAGGTCCCCTACCTGTACGTGGATTTTTATTGCACAGCCACATGGTTGCCATTGAGTCCGTTCTTGGGAACAAAGTTGAAAAATGAAATGTGGTGATTGTATTGCTTTCTCTAGTTTGACAACATGAGCACACAAGCTGGGCTGGAACTAGGGGTAGGCAGAGTAGCCATGTGCCTATGGCCCACTAGAGAGGCGGAGCTTTTCCGATTGAATGATAAAAGGAGTGTGGCTTTGTTAAATAATGGAAATAATGTGATTATAAAGCATACATTGTACACAACATACATACAGTCTGTCAGATTTTCATAACTTGGCACAAATGGTTAGTCTCAATTAATTCAGTGGTTGCAGGATATGGAACATAAAGGTTTACTCAAAATTAATATAAACAAGCCACCCATCCCAGATGGAATACTGGTGTAGGACCTGTTGGTTGAAGTGGTTTTAAGAAAATATTGAGAAATTGTTGAATTAGTAAATAAACCCTAAATAAACCCAATAGGCTAGTTTTGCTTTAGGGTTGCCGCCTTTTGCGGCAGGCCGGTGACCTCGATGGGCTGGCCGAAAATGTATCAGTGTCCCACAGGGTTCTGTTTGGGGTCTACATTTAACAGCAATCATCCTTCTGTGCCTAGAAATCAGGCACTATTTATTATTCATTGTGGCCTATATTTTGAAAATAATTTTAAAACTGTTATATGTTCATTTAAAACTACCGTATTAAAAATATGTTTATGAGGCACACAAACCCGTTTAAAGCCTGTTTATCTAATTTTCCTGCAGGCCATCTTATGGATTATCATCAAAATTAGCATTAGTAGTGTTAGTATTAAAACATAATGTAATACTTAAAATCATGAAGAGAAATTACCGGTAATTCAAAGTACATACTTTTTATTTATTTTATTATTATTATTATTATTTGTTTATATTACTGAACAAATAAGATTTGCCTGGAAGCTATTGGAACACATTCTGTGTAAGTTCAATTGTTAATTTAAAATACATTCCCTGTAACATTATAGCAACAATTTCAGAACATCCATTGCTGGACACAACCCGCCTCCCTTCTACTGAAAACTGTGTTTAATGTGATATACTGTGTTTAAGGTAATATTTTTGCAGAATGAGAGGCCACTCTTTCTATTCCCTGTTATATTCACCATGTAAAACAGAACTTGTATTCACTGAGTGAGCATAACATATAAAGCTATAGCCGAAAAATTCACGAATTTCCTGCGAACACTTCGGAAAGTTTGCGAAAAATCGTGATATTCGAATGTTTTCACAAAAAAATCGTGGAATTCATATATTTTCACGAAAAAAATCATGTAATTCCTACGTTTATACTAAAAAAATCGTGAAATTCGAACATTTTCACGAAAAAATCGTGAAGATTGGACATTTTCAAGAAAAATCTGGAAAATCGGAAATTGGCGCTGTCAAATTTGGAACTGCAGTTCACAATAAGGCGCAAATAAGCAAAAATGTATTCATGTTTCACTGATGTCTGTAATAACTATGAGGAGTAAATAAATTCAAAATTTGCCAAAATTATTTTTCAAATAAGTAAATAGTAAAAAGAAAATTAAGAAGGGGTAGGGTTGTTTTCTCTGGAAAAAAAAAAACACTATTATTCTTCTAATTTATTTGTAAAGAATAAACATGTCCCTTCACCTTTTTCTCCTGAGAAAACAACCCTAACAGTCTACCATCATAGCTTAAATCCTCTATGCATTTTAGCAGTTTAGTTGCACGTCTCTGCAACAACCCTAACACTAATTTATAAAGGGGCAAAATTATGTTTTCATCCTTTAAAATAATGCCTTTTTTATGCAAGACAGCACTTTATTTGCTTTAGTAGTCACTAACTGACTGCCTAGAATTAAACAACATGTTAGCCACAAAAAACCCAAGATCCTTCTCAGTTAAAGATACCCCTAACACACTACTATTTAGTACTGTATTTAACTCGCATTTATGTTATTTCTGCCATCATGTACTATACAACACTGAACCACATTTGCCATTTTGCTGCCTAGTTTTCTGTTTTAGTGACATCAATTTGCTAAGTGGCAGCATCCTCCATAGTTTTGTACATTTAAGCACAAATAGAGACAGTACTTTCTATGGCCACCTCCAGCTCATTAATGAACTAGTTAAAAAGCAAAAGGACAAATATCTGTGGTACTCCACTAAAACCTGTTGAAATCATGTAGAAGTCGATGGCAAAATTCGATGATCCTTTTAACAACTGGAAGTTTTTTTTACCTTCAGGATTCCTGATTGTTTCGGGATGTTTGGGCTGGTTTTTATTCGATAACCTGATACATTTGAATTGTCGCGGCGACCGGTGAGTTGATAGGGTGTCGATTCTAAAAAGTTGACAATTCGAATTGAAGCATGATTTTGCAGTGACTTTTCCTTGCACCAATTTTTTTCAAAAAGTTTTATTGGTAAATTAAGGGGATTTGGATTTGTTAGTTTAGTCACATTTTTTTCTTAATAATAGTGAGGAAAAAGTCGAGTTTTAGTAAATACCCGACATAGTATTGTGTATTTGCAATGTATTCAAGTATCTTATCTTTTATTACCCCTTCCAAATGCTTTCCTATCACTAAAGTCAAACCAAAAGGCCTATCGTTTTTCAGGCTGAGAACATAATCCTTTTTTGAATAGTGGCACCACATTAACAATTCACCAATATCTCTGCACCATAAAAAAACAATTTATAAAAAATTGCACTGGATTCTGACCTAAATAAACCAATTAAAACAGGAGTTTCAAATATTTTAATTTCTGTAAATGTGTGAAATATACGGCCAACCATGCTGAAACAACAATTTCATTTTATTCAAATGATCGAAGTATAAATGTATTCCATTTGAAGCATCTTGCACGCCACAATTTTTTCTTTTTTTTTTTTTTTGAAAAAGGTACTTAGGGGCATTTTTTTCAGTGAAATTTGGCATAATGCCAATAACATAAGATTTATAGTGTCAGATATAGACATGGGTGTGGGTTTAGCGCAAGCCAGGACATTATTTATGTTTGAATATTCTCCCTGGGCTTGCATAGATTTCCTTCCACAGTCCTAAAACATACAGTAAAGGCAGGTTGACTATCTCCTAATAAAATTAACAATAGTGTATCATAGGTTCCTTATTGTAAAATCAACTGGGGTGGGACTAAAGTGAATGATGGATAGGCTCTATAAAGCAGTGAAGACTTTGCCACCCCTATAATGTAATATTGCTTAACCCAATGCCTGGTCTGTGCTCCTCCATCATGTAGGAAGACAGTGTTTATGTCAGACAGTGCCCCAAAATTCTGATCCAGAACTCTCATTAACAGACCAAAATAAAAAATTGATGATTTTTTATCAAAGCTTTATAAGCATATCTGCCCTACACTAAAAACTGCAATATTTTGTGTAGAGGTAAATATTCAATTGGACACCTTCTATAATGGATTTGCCATAGAATAACTGTAGCTATGCCCACTCATCTGGCTCACACTGTGCACGCGTGCTTTACTTCAGATGGAAAAAATTACTATTAAAATTATAAATGTTGTGACAAATGCAAATTCTGTCTTGACATTTTCCTGTACTCTGCCACTATTTATCAATTTTTATTCTGCAAACAAAAACATTCCTTTTTATTTTTCTCTTTACATTTTATTTTTATTCTCTGAAAATGGAGCCTTTCCAAAAAATATTGTTATAAACAGCTATAATTTAGCCATTGAATAATTGGTTTCTATAGTAACAGATGCTGTACAGGTTGAAATCATTTCCCTCTCCACGCCAACCCCTTATTTCATTTCTCTGTTGCACAGAATAACAAGGACTTTCGGTTACATGAATCCAAGATTAAAATGAAAGAGCAAGTCATTAGGAATATAAGATACATCTCGCCTGCAGCTTCTTCTTCTAGCTAAAAAAAACAGTATTTTGTATTTTTATACCAACCTGAACAATATACCAAACATATAAACATGAAATTATTTGTTTTTTGTTATTAAAAAAAATCCCTTTTACAGCAATGATTAAAAAAAACTAGACAAAAATATAACTTGGGGGTTATTCACAGAACTAGGGTTACCACAGTAGGTCAAGGAGAAAGCCTAAAACCACAATGACAATATCCTTGTGGACATTATCTGATGCTGATGAGTACAGCTGGGTCTGGGTGGAGGCATGTTATCAAACCATATTGGCAGTATAAAGAAACAATACATCATTTTTAAAAATCACTGCCAACCCCTAAATTTATACAGTTCAGTATGGGCCAATTTGACTATTAATGTTGATAAACTGCCCATATAACTCACATATTTAACCATTTAACAGCCTAAGGACTTGCCAATAAGCATGCAAGACTGGATGCCACAATAAACAATATTTTCTTTTAGCATTATAAATGTACCCTTGCGGTAGATTTATGCTCTAGAACAGGGGTAGGCAACCCGCGGCTCTGCAGCCTCATGCGGCTCTTCATCCTGCTTGCTGTGGCTCAGTCTTGCGGCTTTGCCTGTCACATCGTCTATACAGCCCACACCTGCTGGCGGCTTCTTGATTGCGCGACCGCGGTAAGTTAGTGGTTAGCTTACCGCAGTCGCACAATCAGGAAGCCTCCAGTAGGAGCGAGGGCTGTATAGACGTCCCAGGAGTAACAGGCAAGACTGAGCAGCAGCAAGATGATTCATCATGGTCCTTACCGTGGTCACACACTAAAGACAAGAGAGGGAAGATAAGCATGGAACTTCAGAAACAGAAGTCACATTAAACAGATGAGAACACTAGAATTTAATAGGGCTATTCAGTGTTTAATTTATTTCAAAGTAGGCCGACATATGCACACTGCACTTCTGTTTGTTGTATTCTGTTGTTGTAACTGTTAAAATTAAAAAAAAGTTAAAACTTTTAAAAGTTTATAAGCTGTGTTGTGTTTTGCGGCTCCAGAGTATTTTCTTTAGTGGAAGATGGGGCAAAATGGCCAATTAAAGGAAATTCTTGAAAAAATAAGAAAAAAACATATTAAACTGAAACTGGAAATCTGAAAACGTTACAAAGCCATTGTAAGGTTCTTGGACTTCATGGAACCACAGTGAGAGCCATTATCTCCAAATAGAAAAAGCCTGAGAAAATGGTGAATTTTAAATTTTAGAGTGGCTGGCCAGCCAAAATGACTCCAAAATAAGAGCTGCAGGCCTCTAGAGCCTTAGCTAACTTCAGTGTTCATGGTTTTCCAATAAGAACGACTGGGCAAATATGAAATTCAAGGGAGATTGCCATTAAAATGATTGTAGTGCGATGGGTTGGGGACACACTACTGTCTTAGGACCTGGACAATGTGCCATTATTGAAAGAAGCATACATTTTGCATTCTAACAGAAATTCTTAAGGAGAATCTCCAGTCTGCTGAGGTGTAATTGTTATTTGCAGCACGACAATCATCCAAAAACATAAAACAAGTCTCTGACAGGAGAAACAAAAAAAGTCTGGCCAAGTTCTGACCGAACTCAACAGAAATAATCCTAAAATATGTAGTTCATGCATCAAAATATATTAATAATTCAGAATTAGAAGAGTGGACTTAATATCCTCAACAGCCACGTGAAAGACTAATATCCAATGGCAAAATGTTATTACTGCTGATAAAGACAGACAGTTAGATTTTCAAAAATATGAGTACTGGATAACTTTGTTTAATTAGATTAATTTTGCCTAATATTGCATTTGGTTTATAGATCATAAAAAATTCAGGGTGAAGAAGAAAACTTTTCCCACATGACTACATCATATATAATTACAGATACACAAAAAGACCAGTTGCTCTTTAGTGAGATTCGAAATGGTAAAAGTTTACTGAGAAACATACTCCCACAGGGAGTGAGATGGTTAGGGCAAGCGTATTTGGAGCTTACATTACAAGTCCAAATCTCTGCCACCACCAATTATGAATTTAGCTCTTATCTAATTACTTTTCCACGTTGGATCCATAAATACTGTGTAGAATGTTTATTTAGGGGGTTATTTATTAAAGTCTGAATGCAAAAAAAACTATAACTATAAAATCCTAATTTTTAGTGGAAATGAAAACTCAATTTTTTGGGGTTTTATTAAAGTTTCTTTGGTCTGGAAATAGCCTGAAAATCCGACTATTTGGGGCTTTTAGGGCAAAAAGCTGAAAAATTCTGACATTTTGGGAAAAAGCCCAAAAAATCTAGCAATTTGAGAAAAAAAATCTGAAAAAAACGTACGATTCAAATTTTCACTCAATTTTATTGAGTTTTCCCCCAGATCCGATTAAATTGTGCTTTTTTATTAATAAATAAGGTCAAATTGTGGATTCTAGTTTGCTTGGACTTTTTTAAGATACAATTATCAGAAAAAATTCATGCCCTATAGCCAGGTTAATTTTCGCTCAGGCGAATGATCGTTACTCCGTAAATATTACAGAATGTTACCTCTTATGTCAGAGTTTCCTTCGCCTGCTAAGACCTGGCAAACTGATAAGATGGATCTACACCTTCCTCAATCTTATGTCAGAGACATCATACCCTGTATGTCGAAAAATGGAAAAAAAAACACTGGCATTTTTTCATATTTTAAATTGGGATTGTGTTTAAAAGTTGTAACCATTAAAATTGTTATAACTTTTTTTTTACCATTTGAGGGGCATGCCACATTTGTTTTAGGGTGGGCTCATGTCTAGGGCATTAGAGGCTCTCTTTTGTCTTTCTTTTGCTTCCTTGGACATTTTTAATAATAAGTGGCAACTTCAAGTATTTGCACAAACAAAGACATATATATGACCTATACCCGCCCTATTCAAATTGACCTAAGCGCAAGCACAACTGAAGTTTCGCTAGGCAGGAACGAAGGTTAGCAAAAGTTCGCTATGAAATGCTCGCACGAATTTACGCTAGTGAAACTTGCCAGTGTTCGGCTGCAGAGATGCAACTTCACATTTTAGTGGTAGCGAATTTGTGCCTGCCAAAGTGGCGCAAAGTGTGTGGAGTCTTCACAGGCAAAAATTCGCCCTTTAGTGAATTTGCCCCCACTTTTTGAACAAGTTCTTTCCATAGCAAGGTTCTACAAATTGTGTCAGCACAGTCCAGTAATATTTAATATGTTTCACAGTGAACAAGGCCTGTACTAAAAAAAAGAATTGTTGGATTCTTATAAATCTAGTTCATGGTTACAGGTCTGGAAACCATATAACAGTTTCAGCATCTTGCAGGTAAAAATGTCACAAATGTCTTATACCCTGATGCAGCTGTTCTGTAGCTAACTAAAATGAGCTTTGAAGTAAAAATATTTTCACAATTAACTATTTATTCAGACTGGTTATGACGATGCCCCATATGGCTAATACAGTTTGCTCTGGAGGGAAATCAACATTAAAGGAGAAGGAAAGGTTAAAATTAAGTAAGCTTTATCAGAAAGGTCTATATAAATACACCAGTAAACCCTCAAAGTAATGCTGCTCTGAGTCCTCTGTCAAAAGAAACATCACATTTATTTCCTTTTATTGTGTACACATGGGCTTCTGTATCAGACTTCCTGTTTTCAGCTTAAACCTCCAGGACAGGGATTGAGCATGGTCAGTTTGCTCCTCTCCCCCTTCCTTTCCCCCCTGCCTGCTGTAATCTGATCCCAGAGCTATGAGTGAGCAGGGAGAGACTCAGGCAGGAAGTGATGTCACATCAAGCCAATATGGCAGCTGCTATCCTAAACAAACAGAGAACTTCTAGAGCTGTTTACTTAGGTATGGTAAAGCATTCCGCAGAATAAATATAGTGTTATAGCTTGCACTATTGAGCAACTTCACTACAACATGATATACACATGCTGTTGGGTGACATATATCTTGTCAAGCCTATTTCTAAGGCCAGCTGGTAGCTCAGTTGTCTTCCAGTAATTACTAAGTAAGCAAGTGTTACAGCAGCCACTTTCCTATTTGGCTTCAGCCAAAGATTTTTACTCAAGTCTGTCTGGCCCCTGCCTCAAACCCAGAGTCACTTGTATCCATTCATTTATTGTCACAACATTTCTGAAAGAAGTTGTTCTTTGTATTTAAATTGAATCAAAAGTTATTACATGTAATTAAATAGATGCATGTATGTTTACTGCTCCAGCCCACACTGCAAAAGGCCAACATAAGGCAGTACTCAGCAAACGGTAATGATTTTACTTTTGTACACCTGTCTTACACCAAGTAACACCAAAAAATAAAAGTCTTTTAAAGGACTGACAATGTATATGACAATATGTACTGTTGTGCTGCTTTGGTAAATCTGGTGTGCTTCAGAAAGACTACTACTAGTTTATATAAACAAACTGCAGTGTAGCGATGGGGGCAATCGTTCCAGCACTCTACAGAAAAAAACTGAGCATATAAGGGCTCATTTACTAACATGCATGCGAAATTGCCCAAAAGCAGTTGCAAGTAGCAGTCAATCAGCAATTAGCTTCAAACAGCCTCCTACAAGTTAGAAAGCAAAAGCAAAGGTTTCAAGAAAAACTGTTTTAAATAAAAAAAAGCCTGACCAAACTATAATCCACGATTTACTTATTTATCATTAAAAAAGAACACAAAAAATCTGAAAAAACACAACTTTTTCAGATTGTCGCAAGAAAAGTGTGAATTATTCCAATTGTTGTGCAGAAAATCCAAATTTTTCGGATTTGGCTTCCGACAAATCAGAATTTTTCTTGAAATTGGTGGAAAAGCCCAAAATATTCAGATTATTGTACAAAACCCAGCTCAGACAATAATATCTTCAAATTGCAAATAGGACCTCTGCCAGTGACTTCTACAGGACCTCGACACATTGAAGATGGCGTATTTTTGGATTTAGACTTGCAACCTCTAGGTATAATACATTTTTTTTTCAATTTTTAGTATTCGGACTTTAATAAATAATCCCCTAAATGTACAGTTGCCTTTGAATTAATTCTACTATATACTGTATGCCAAAAATAGAACTACTTGGTTCTGCTTCTTTCTTCGGATGAATTTTAACAATTCTTAACAATTCTCTATGCTTTTTATTGTAATTATGGCCTCCATCCTTCTGCTGTCACTCTTGTTTCCTTTAATGTTAATGATTCTAAGGCAGAATCCTTGGTTTGGGTTATCTGAAACCCACACCATAAAACCCTGACTAAAACTTTTCCTGTGAGTGAAATGCCTCTCTACACATCCTGACAAATACAGCTGAAAGATAAGTTGTTATTGTGATTAAAAATCCACCAAAATGTTTAATAACCGATAGCATATTCATTAGGAAAATAAAAGGAGAACATTAAAAGGAAGCTGACCCAGCGGTTGCTTCTATCTTACTTATCCTCCAAAGATTTTTGCTGGGGGCCTGGTGCACTGTGGTTACGCCACTATAATTGAGAAAACCTTTTAGATAAGATGTATTAGCTTCTACAGCTACTACAATATGCATGCATTTTAGATTTATGAAAGTTCTCCTTTAAGACCCATGCTGAAAGATGCAAGAAGCAGAAATATAAGTCATTACATGAATCATCACAGGAGCTCACATAGAGGTTACCATAGGAATCATCAGAGGAAAAGAACCAACTGAAAGAACATTAGCACAAAAATACATAGTTGGAGCCATTCTTCATATGTCTAAATAACTATATTTTCCAAAAAATACATAATTTGCATATCTTTACTGCTAGAATTAAGGAGAATTGACATACAGTGAAGTGAGAGACCGATGGAATGTATTTTTACATTGATGCTCTCTTTTTGCACAGCCTGGGAAAGGAGGCAGCAGGAAGTGGAATAAATGGGCAAGATTTGCAGTGTTCTTAGAGAAATTTCAAACCTTTGTAAGTAGGTTGCTCAAAGAAAAGGAGTGTAAAAAAAATGATGCGGTTTTTTTACACCACATAATAAATCTGCCCCCAAATGTATAATACATACCGTATGTACATAATTTATATACAATAATGTATATACAACTAGTTTATCATTGGGGTAAGAAAATATGTAAATAACTTCTCTGTAAGAATCATCTTTATAATTGTTCATGATGCTGAAATACAGTATAATGTTGATAAAATGGAAAGCTTTTATGTAATAGCCTAAGCTATTGAAGGAAATCATAAATAAAAGTATTTATAATTCTGTGTCTTGCAGATTGGGAGGCTCTAATTGTTGTCTACAGTTTTCTTAAAGGGGGTTATTTATTATGGCGCGAATTTTTAGCAGCGTCCATTTTGATGCCAAAAACCTGAAAAAGTTGTGTCAAAAAAAGACAAGATTTTTTTCGCAATTTATTATGCCCCAAAGCTGTTCCATTAACTATTAGAAGATGTTTGAACCCTCACGAGTTTTCAGGGTTTGATGCTGTTTTATCTGTGAAAACCTGAAATTTTTGGGGTTTTTGGCCATCAAACGCAAAAAATTTGGGTTCTTCGCGTGTCAATCTGAAAAAGTTGCAGGTTTTAACGATCGATTTTTTTCTAGTTTTATTTATTGATAAATAAGGGCAAATCGTGGATTCTAGTTTGGTTCAGACTTTTTAGATTTAAAAAAACTGATTTTTTCTTATAAATGTTCCCATTTTATTTCACTGACCATTAAATGCAATTTGCCAATTGCCTGCTCATTGCTGGCATCCTAACAAACTTTCTTTTCCCTTCAATGTATAAAGAGAGATGGAGCACTGGAATCAATGTGCTAATTATTCTGGCAATAGTATAAGACAGAAGAGTCACAAACAATTAAATAAATGAAGCACAAAGACATAGGATTATTTTGTTCCCCATTAAAAAATACTACCAGATGGTTTTCTGCTTAATCTCTTTTTTACCAGCAGAGAAATAGCAATCTGATTGCAGCATTTCTGTGCATAAAAGCTGATTAAAATGATACCCCATCCTGCACTACGGCAATTGACTGGAAGAAGAAAAAAAAAACAGTATGGCTCATGCTGTCACCATCAATTGTATTGCTTTAGTATTTACCACTCTTCTTTTATGTTATTGAGGTGTATATATATTTAGCTTAAACACCGTGGTCAACAGCTACACTAAACAGAATTTCACAAAGAAAACAAAAAAATAAAATCACATTCACGTTACAGAAATAATAATGTATTTTAAAAAGGCATACTGTATATAAGTACATAGAGGATTCCCTTTTTAGCTAATTGGATAAAAAGAAGTAATGAAATCCCTGACTCACTTTAATATATTCTGTATTCAAAACATTACCAGGAAGAAATAGTCATTGCTGCCTTACCAGAACTAATTAAAAATGAATGCAAGGTGAGTGCCTCTTGAAGTAGCAAGTAGACAAGCTATAAATCTACGGTGAAAGAAAGATTTCCAATATGATTAATACAAACAAACACCCGGCGCCTTATTTATCAAAATCCAAATTTCTGACTATTTAAATAAAAAAAGTCAGACCAAATTAGAAACCACAATTGAAGCTTTTTTAACAAAAAAGCACGATTTAATTGGATTGGGGACAAAGACAAAAAAATCAAGTGAAAATCTGTATCATACATTTTTTCAGAGTTTTTCCTGAATTGATCGATTTTTTCAGGCTTTATCCGGAAAATCACAAATTTTTGCCCAAAAAAAAGGTCGGATTTTCGGGCTAATTCCAGCGCAGACCACAGAAACTTCCAAATAGGATAGGGACCTCTCCCAGGTCTGAGATGTCGGATTTCTGGATTCTGACTGTTTGCAGCCTCGGGGTTTAATGGATCCCAACAAATCTGAGTTTTTTTTCGACTAAAAATTCTAGTTTTTGGCCTAACTCCCAACTGTCCTGTTTTGAGCGGGACAGTCTCGCTTTTGACAGCTCAACCCGCTGTCGCGGATTTATACTGATAAGTCCCGAGTTTCTCTTTGATCTGCTGCACTGAACAGCCAGAAACAGACACAAAGTTTCTAATTTAATTGGGTTTTGGCAGACAGCTCAGAATAGATACTTAGCATTCTTTTGTAACAGTTTTATAAGATAAGAACGAAGATTCACAGCTTAAAGGGCAATTCACCTTAAATTGCAAAACCGTAATAACATATAAAAACCACAGAAATGTGTTCAAACTTTCATAACCTGCCAAATTATGCCAAATCTTTTAGGCCCTCTTTCTGTTTCCTAAATGTTGGGAGGTATGGTTTTTGGCATTCAGACTTTGATAAATAACCCCTCAGAGATAGCAGGTCTATTTAAGGCATGAGTTACTATATGCACCAGATACAGGAGACTAGACACATTTTGCATAGAGTAATATAGAACCCAACCAGATATTCACAGTGTTGTAAACTTCAAAATTAAACTGTAAACTCCTGTGAAAATTCACAATATTAACCCTAACTACAGCGACAAATGTTGGAGAGGTTGTGATACCCCTGGTACTTTATACCATATGTGGTGGGAATGCCCTCAGGTATTGTTGTTCTGGCAATCGATATTTGCATTCCTGCAAGCTGAATTACACTGGACTTTACCTTTTGAGCCTCAAATAGCCTTGCTTAATGCCCTCCCTTCTTCTATGAAGCCGCCTCAACGGAAGTTACTATTCCAAATTTTTACTGCTGCTGCCACAATCATTTCGAGAAAGTGGAAACTGAACTCTACCTATTCTCTTCAGGAGTTATTTACACTAATTTCCACTCATGAACAGATGGAGGAGATGGCGTCTACCAACGAAAACAAGAGGGAGGCTCATGAGGTCATTTGGTCCCCTTGGCAGCTCTTTAGGGCGACTAACCCCACCGCACAGCAAACCTTGCATTAGACCCACTCTATGTCCCTATCCCAACTTAGTGCAACAGCTATATCGCCTCGACAGGGAGAGTACCCCTTCGATCCGCATATGTTTTTCTCCTGGATCATTAAAAGAGCATAACAGTTCAGAGCATAACAGTTAACCTTTTTTTTTCTTTTCTTTCCTCTGTTTTCTTTTATGTGTTTCCATGCTTATCCTTTATTGTGATTTCACTGTAACCAGAATAATGACTCATGACTCTGTGGTGATCTGCATTTTTCTGTTTTATTGCACTCGGAGCATTGTGTTCCAGACATACAGCCTTTCTTTTGTTATCGCTGCCTGTGAAATTCAATAAAGCATTTCTCTGGTTAAAAAAAAATTAAACTGTAAAATTCACTGCAACCTACCTTTTATTGGATCATCTTACAAAATGTTTTAGGAACAACTCTCGATTGAGTCATTGAACTACCAACCTGTGAAGTATAATTTTTCCAGAAATGAACAAATTTTAAATTCAACTACCCCAGGCCCTTATCTGCTCCAGAAATTTTGAGGCACAGGTATCATGCACCAGTCTCATGACTCTTTTAGGCTTCAAAATTTGTGTATTTGGACAAGAGTGCACAGATTAGAGGGAACATTGTATACATACATCTCAGCATATGAAAACTAAAATTTGAGTTTAAAGCATGCTTTTCATTGCAGCCCTTTATTTCATTACATCCAAAATACCCCCCCCCACCACCGCTTTTTAACATAAGCTCTTTCAGTTTACATATAACAAGTGCATAAACACTATCCGAACTGCCAAAATAAATAAAGTTGTCATAGTTGTCACACAGACAGGCGAATTGAAAGGAACCATGATAGGGTCCAGGCTGCATTCACAGTGTAATGCAACCTCTCTATTTTGAAGTAATAGATTATGAGACTTAAATCTTCGACCACCCACAATGGATAGCAGAGGGACTTTAAAGGAGAAGAAAAGTCATATCCCACTTGGGGGTGCCAAACGTTAGACACCCCAAGTTAATGTACTTACTTACCTGACACCCTGGGCCGGTGCTCCTATCAGCAGAAAACTGCACCGACCCTGGGTTATTCCAGCAAGCACCTCAAAGCTATGCTTTTCTTCCTTTCTTCTTGTAGCTGCCCATGCGAATTAGCCCCGGGAATTTTGAAGAAAGAGAAAGCCGGAAGAGGATCGATCCATGGTGCTCACTGGAATAACCCCAGGCCGGTGCAGTTTTCTGCTGATAGGAGCACCGGCTCGAGGTTTCAGGTAAGTAAAAACAATCACTTGGAGGTGCCTAACATTTGGCACCCCCAAGTGGGATACGACTTTCCTTCTCCTTTAAGTTCCAGAATCCATTCATTTATAATGAAACAAAGTGAGGGAAGGACTGCATGAAACTGAACCTAAGGGGGGTGGAGCACAGGTCCCTATGAACAAGAGAATATCATGCTTCCCTTTAAACCTGTCAAATCATGAATATCTGTTTACAAAAAATATTTATCCCTTGGGCCAGTGGTCTTTATTCGTATAATTTTGGGAGCTCCAAAGTGACTTGAGGGTAACAATGATCACCAATACTTAAGAACGCTTCCTTTCTGGTCTTCCCTTTATATTCTAATCTCTAATGTCATGGTTGGCAGCGATGAGGCAAGGCAGTTTTCTTTAGTTCTGAGCTCATCTCACAAGCTGGGGAATATTTAACCTTAAGGGTCTGGCCACACGGGCAGATTTGGGGAGATTAGTGGCCTGGCGACAACTCTCCTCTTCTTCACGGCAACTAATCTCCCCGATCTGCCTTCCCCTGCCTTCCGCCGGCTAAAAAGTAAATTGTCTGGGGGCAGGCACACCGAGCGCTTCTTTTTCTGAAGCTGCCCGAAGTTTCCTTGTGAGGCAATTACTGGTGACTTCGGAAAACAAAGCATTCCGTGTGCCTGCCCCCAGGTGATTTACATTTTAGCTGGAGGAAGGCAGTTTGGGGAGATTAGTCGTCATGAAGAAGAGGAGATTTGTCGCCTGGCGACTAATCTCCCCCACGAATCTACCCGTGTGGCCAGACCCTTAAAGAAACTAGTTGCAATGTGCCTGCACACCTACAGCATTGTATGTACTATTTTTGGGGCAGTTACATTTAAAAAAAATATAAAGAACACATCACAGGTAAAATTAAGCAAACGTTTGGCTTAACAATAAAATAAAATTTGCTATAAAACATTATTAATAAGATTATTTCCAGCAACTTTATTCCCCTGATTCATTCTCTGTATTTGCCTGTATACGGGAAAAGGTTTACCACAAAGAGTGAACTGCAAATGAGATACTGCATTGCAGTGCATGCATCTATTACTGGCAGGTTATGTGCATGAAATATCACAGCGGCTACAGAAAAATGTATGATCTCTGCGCCTAGCAAAGGGACTGGTCACAGGCGATGCCAGCTTTACTGATTTTTGTCAGAATTCTTAATGCAACAATTATAAATATCTCTGTTCATTATTACAACAAAAACATACCACGGAACACTGCCCAGAGACCTGTATGAAAAAGAAATGCTTCTTCACAGGTCTATAAATCAGCTGGCTTATTTAACACTGTTTCATCATCATCATCATCATCATTTATTTATATAGTGCCGACAAGATACGCAGTGCTTTAACTTAGTTATAACAAACAGGGAATAAATGGTGGATAACAAACAAGGGTTACAGAGTACAATAGGATTAGAGGGCCCTACAAATTAGAGTTTACAAAGTAAAGGTTAGGGTACAATTGATAAGGAATCACTGGCACACAAAGGGCAGGTGCAAGCAAGGACAAACCCTTGCGTTTTATTATTGCAGTAGGAGGGTGCCGATCCCTTCATCACCGTGCACCGGGCAATCAACATGTAGGCCAGGGAGTGCGAGTGGAGCTTCTATGAGCAATGATTGATTAATTAAGGTACATTGAATAAGCTTCTTTAAACAGGTGGGTCTTTAAGGAGCGCTTGAAAGTTTGGAAAGAAGGAGAAAGTCTGACAGCTCGAGGCAGAGAGTTCCAGAGAAAAGCAGAAGAAGAGAGAAGTCTTGTAGACGAGAATGGGCAGAGGTGATGAGAGAAGAAGCAAAGCGATGATCAGAAGCAGAGCGAAGATTTCGTGAAGGAGAGTATTTGGAGATCAAAGATGAAATATAGGCTTCATTATTAAGGGCCTTAAAAGTGAGTGTTAGTAATTTGAATTAGATTCTAGAGGAGATTGGGAGCCAGTGAAGGTAGATGCATATGGGAGCAGCTGATGTTGAGCGGCGAGATAGATAAATGAGTCCAGCAGCCACGTTTAGAACAGATTGGAGTTGTAAAAAATGACTTGTTGGAATACCTGCAAGGAGTAGGTTGCAGTAATCAAGGCGGGAGATGATGAGCGAATCAGTGTTTAAGTTGATTCTGAACTGAGATATGGTCGTATTCGGGCAATGGTGCGCAGTTGAATACAACAAGATTTTGCAAGTGTTTGAATGTGTGGTGAAAAAGACAGATGTGAGTCTAGGATAACTCCTAAGCAGCATGCCTGTGTGGTGGAATGAAAGGTGGTGTTGTTTACTGTGAGTGATATCTGAGGGACAGGGGAAGATCTTGGAGGAAATATAATGAGTTTTGTTTTTGAAAGGTTCAGTTTCGGGTGGCGCTGTGACATCCAGGAGGATGGCCTTTCTAGTCATTTGGATGTGAATGGAAGAAGGGAAACCGGACGATAGTTAGCGGGAGAGCTGGGATCAAGGAAAAGTTTTTTGAGGATAGGAGTAAATAGTTCTTGTTTGTATAAGGATGGAAAAGTACCAGTAGAGAGTGAAAGATTAAATAGGTGGGTAAGTGCAGGAGAGAGTGTATCAGAGATTGGATAGAGGAGGCGAGAGGGTATGGGGTCAAGGGAACAGGTTGTGGGTTTTGAGCAGGCTAGAAGTTTGTTAACTTCATTTAGTGTTGCAGTGGTGAAGGAGTGCAAAGTGGATGTGAGTGGACTGCATGTTTCAGAAGACAGAACCACCAGGGCAGATAATTAAAAGAGACAGGCGCTTCAAATTTACAAATACCTTTTAACCCGCTGAAAATTTGTATTGAACGTATATTGGAAAGTTGCTTAGAATACCATTTCCATTTAATTATGCAAGAGTTTGCAATGCGTAATTAAGATTCACAATGCAATAAAAGCCTAATAAAAAATATTAATCTTCATTTAGGGGGTTATTTTTTAAAGTCTGAATGCCAAAAACTCAAAAAATTTAAAAATCTGATTTATTATACCCCGAGGATGGAAAAAGTCAGAATCCAAAAATCCGGCATCTCAGACCTCCCGAGGTTGTATAAGTCAAAGGTAGAGGTCCCTATCCTTTTTGGAATTTTCTGTGGTCTGAGGATGGAAAAAGTCAGAATCCAAAAATCCGGCATCTCAGACCTCCTGAGGTTGTATAAGTCAATGGTAGAGGTCCCTATCCTTTTTGGAATTTTCTGTGGACTGCGCTGGAATGAGCCTGAAAATCTGACTTTTCAGACAAATATCCAAAAAAGCCCAGAGTAATCGTACAATTCAGGAAAAAACTCTTTCCCTTTCACTCAATTTTATCGAGTTTGTCCCCGATCCGATTAAATTGTGCTTATTTAATAATAAATTAGGTCACATCATATCTAGTTTGGTCGGAATTTTTTTTTATTTAAATAAATTAGAAAAAAATCCTATTTTGATAAATAACCCCCTTAAAATTGTGCAACAAAATATTTAATGAAACTCCAGAGCAGGTGTTAAAGGTTCGCAATGCACAATTAAGATTCACAATGCAATAAAAGCCTAACAAAGTATATGACATTGCTAATTGCAAATCTTTATTCTCAAAGTTTTGCACTTTTTTTTTGAATTTTATTCAATTTCCCCCAAAGGATTTAGGCAAAGGTCCTATTTGTAGTGCTCGAGCACACACCCCACGACAATCAAGTTAGTTGTTATTTTCCTCGCCTAGCCCAGGAATGTCCATACTTTACTAATGCGATGTCTACTTTCTGTGATGTTGTCCCATGATGATCTACATTCATAAAACATTGTTATCATTCTCTTTCATGGAAAATATTACTTAAGTATTGATTTCTGTGAAAAGGTGTATTGCTATATTTAATAAACAACTATTTCTTATAACCTTAATGTAATGAATATCTGAACGAAAAGCATGAAACAGGAAGGTGATTTAGAGAATTTGTTTGTTGACAGTGACTCTTTTTCTAACTAAATAGAGCACTGATATTTTGGAGTTGTTTGTACCTTAACTTTTACTATTACTATTAATTGTCTGTGTTATTGCCTTCCCAGATATATTTACAAAAATCAAGTTAAAATAAAATATACCTGATCCATCCAAATGATGCCTCATGTTTGAGTATTTTCTAAGAACTAAGACAGTATTTGCTCTACCTCTCCTGCAGGAGTAGTGTGCTCAAGGGACAGAAGGCAGAGACGCCCGGCTCAGTCAGGGATTCGTGTTTATAGTTTGTGTCATGCAGTGCCCCTGCAAGGATGAACTGCACTGCAGTGCTATAAAAGGAACTGTACACCTCTTTTTATAAAAAAAAATTGAATATTAATGACATTAATGAGATATCTGCAATGGGCTTGAAAGGCCAGACCTTCTTATATTGTGCTCACTGCTGGAAAGCAAGCAAGCAGAACCTCACAAAACTACCTCTACATGGTTATGTTATACAGCTCATTCAGTTGATGTGCAGTTTTGTTAGGATGCTTATTTCAAAAGTTATGGCATATGAAAGGATAAGGGTGGTACCCCTATAAAAATAATAAATAATTAACTGCCCAATTATTAAAGCAGACTTTAATACATTAAAGGAGAAGGAAAGGTTAAAGGTTATCAGAAAAGTCCACCTAAATATACCAGAAACCCCTCTGAGTCCTCTGTCAAAAGAAACACTGCATTTCTTTCCTTCTATTGCAGTGATCCCCAACCAGTAGCTTGTTAGCAACATGTTGCTCTCCAACCCCTTGGATGTTGCTCTCAGTGTCCTCAAGGCAGGTGCTTATTTTTGAATTCCAGGCTTGGAAAAGCAAGTTTTAATTGCATAAAAACTAAGTATAGTGCCAAGTAGAGTCTCCTGTAGGCTGCCAGTCTACATAGGGGCTACCAAATAACCAATTACAGACCTTATTTGGCACCCAAGGGATTTTTTCATGCTTGTGTTGCTACCCAACTCTATTTATAATTGAATGTGGCTCACGGGTAAAAAAAGGTTGGGGACCCCTGTTCTATTGTGTACACATGGGCTTCTGTATCAGACTTCCTGCCTTCAACTTAAACCTCCTTCCCCTGGGCGTGAGCATGTTCAGTTTGCTCCTCCCCCCTTCTCTGCAGTAATCTGAGCCCAGAGCTATGAGCAGGGAGAGATTCACGCAGGAAGTGATGTCACACAAAGCTAATATGGCAGCCTAAACAAACAGAGAGTTTCTAGAGCTTTTTTACTCAGCTATGGTAAAACATTCTACAGAATAAATCTAGTATTATAGTTTGCACTATTGCAGCTAATCTATTGGCGATAAAATGCCCCGTAGCTTTCCTTCTCCTTTAAGAGCAAACCTGCTGCACATGGCGCAGTCTCAGCAGTCAAAATTCCCAGTGTCTCATTAACTACTGTACAGGGTAAATCAGATGTTTGCAAAACTTTAACAAAACATCAGTGAGGTGTTATTTAGAGGGAAATATCTTGAACCACATCACAACATTATTATTAACAGCTTATGCTGCCCCAGGCCATTATGCAAAATAAGGTCTTCCAACTTTTAGGAAATATGCATTCCAAATATTATTCTGTACCCATGTATTCCATTAGAATTCTGATTTTCAAGGAACTTAAAGTGATACTGACACTAACAATTTTCTTTTCAAAATATTAATATATATTGAGGGGGGTTATTTATTAATGTCCGAATGCCAAAAACTCAAAAAGTTCAAGCTTTTTTTTTTTACTATGAAATCCAAATCTTTAGTGGAAAAAAACCCTTTCTCAAGATTTATTATACCCCAATGATGGAAAAAGTCCAAATCCAAAAATCCAGCATTTCAGACCTGCTGAGATTGTGTATAAGTCAATGGGAGAGGTCCCTATCCTATTTGAAAGTTTCTGTGGTCTGCGCTGATATTATCGCAAAAATCATCTGTTTCAGACTTTTTAGGCAAAAATCCGGGATTTTCAGGAAAAAGCCCGAAAAAATCGAATGATTCGGAAAAAAAACGTGTACAATTTGGAGTTTTTCTCGATTCTATCGAGTTTGTCCCTGATCTGATTAAATCGTGCGTTTTTATTAATAAATAAGGTCACATCATGAATTCTAGTTTAGTCTGAGTTTTTTATTTAAATACTCATATTTAAATACTGATATTTTTTGATGATAGTTCTGCTTTTGTAAGTAAATTCCTAAACCTGACTGTTTTGCCAACCTGACTGTCCCTTCTTAACCTGTCAGTTTCTTATGCTAACGGACTACTACTGCACAAATATGGCAGCCCCCACATAGAGGAACATGGGGGTAAGGAAGGTAATATAAAGGCATCAGGCAAATATTTTATGGTAAAATTATAAATAGCATTCAAAGACAATGTTTTGATAGATACAGTGTAAAAAGGTGTTTTTCTGGAGTCAGTATCTCTTTAAAAAAGTACACAAGTGCATTAAAATATACACATTTCAGGTAATTCCTGTTGCCCACTAAAGCTGCTGCCCTCAGCCTGGGTATCGTTGGCTTCCATGGTAAATACACCCCATGACCTTAAAGGAGAACTAAAGCTTAACTAAAGAAGTAGGCTAGAAATGTTGCAGATTATACTGTGGGCTTTAATGCCAGCTCAAGGCAACTACTGCCAAGGCAAATACTTAGATACGACTGTAGCTCCCCATCTTCTTTTTGCTGATTCACTGCACATGTTCTGGCCTTCTGTCAGTTACTGAGCTTGGGGACTAACACACAATATACTAAATATATATAATATAAATGTCATGGTATAAGGCTGATTAATAAATGAATATTGGTACACTGGAAGCTCAGAATACAGCCCAATTAGCATCAGTATTTAATAATCAGCCCTGTAGCATCAACTTATATGACAGACAAACCTCATTTTCTACTTGATTATTTGTGCTGACCCCTAAAATTAGCTTCTCAAACAGCAGATCAAAGCACACTGAGCATGTGCAGTCACTAACATTCCTAACAAAACCCAAGATGGGAAACTCCTCTGACAACTTTATATATAGATGCCTTTTGGCTGGTTCAGTAAGTTCAATATACACAACCATATTCAGTATTATGGTTTAGTTGTACTTTAATGGATCTGATGCAGTTAGTTTCATCAAGTTGTACCCCAATGTGTCTATTTGGGATGAATCACACTTGTCCCCATGCAGAGAACAAAATATACCTGAAGCAAACTAATTGCTTCTACTTTGCAGGTTATACCAAATCAATTCATAGTCAAAAGTGTATTCAACCAGACTTCTATTATCGACAACATATTTCTAACAGAATTCCATGCCAGCATTATTACTGCTTCTTATGAGACACATGGAGGCCTATTTATTTTATATCACTTAACTTTATTTCACTTTCTTTAAAACCATGAATGCCATGAAATTTATTAAAAGACTCAAACTGAAAAAGCACCAACAACGTGAAAAGTTGCAGAAAAGTCACAGAATCTGTGCATTTTTTTTGACTCGTGACACAATAAGTATGACTTTTTTGTAGTCGTGCAAAAGCGAAAGTCAAAAACATCCAAAAACTTACAAAATCACAAAGCAAAGAGAGATCTTCCAGTTGTAAAAAGGACATCTGCCATTGACTTCTACATGATTTCGACAGTTTTTAGCTGGAGTATATTCATTAAAAACCACAACTGTAAAGTGAATAAGTTTTCGGTTTGTTGAGATAGGGTATATCACAGTGCAGCATAAATTGATGGATATGGGGGTAGGCCAGGGGGAAACCCATGTGCGTAGGCCAACCTCCTACTATTTGTAACCCTATGTACAACTATAAGATAATATGGCTTTCAATTCTGTTTGTTGATATGTTTTGTTTGGTGCAAATAAAGACATTAAAAAAAACCCAACTGAATGAGCTCCTGTAAAAAACAGGAAGGGGGAGTTATTTTAAATATTTCACTTTCTAGCTTTAATGGTGCTAAAAGATAGCAACTAATGCAGCCTAAGAATTAGTAAAGGAAGCAAGAATAATTGAAACAAGATTCAACTACATAAATAATGTAAAAAAAGGCAGCACCAAACAATAATGAGCTGGACAGAAAACCTAATGTAGGTAAGTTAAATAAACACATGCCTGTTGAAAAAATAAGTGAAAACTTAAAAGCACAGAGCAGTGTTTCTTATAAAGAACATAAATATCAATGATGTTCACAACCCAACAGTAGATTATCTAAAGATTGCAGATGTCATTAAACATCACAACCTAAAGCTAATTAATAAAAAATATGGGTATATATACTATGTAAACATAAAAAATGTAGACGTTATTACCTACTGCATTGGCAAATGGCAAATGAAGTACAATGAAAATAGACCAAATGAAATTATATGTAACTAGGCTACAGGAAACAAGCACTATGTCTATTTTAACACTGCACCTATTTAAATATGTTCGTGTGCTAGTTTGAATATACCACAATATAGAGTCCTGCACAGGTCCCAACTCCCCCTACCCCAAACTGCTACCGACCCTGACCAATGACCTTACTAACCTCATCTGGGGCCCTACGCAACCAGAAGTGATGTCACTCTGACAATGATTCCGCAGGGCAAGGGAATAAAATGTCGACAGGGGATAGAGAGAGGGCCCAGTCCTGCTGCACCTTAGCCTGGTGTCAAGGTAGCTGCCTGCACGGTCTGGGAATCGTGCACTCTCTGCCCAAAACCCGACCTCTTTGCTAGGTATTTTGCGGGGACCCAAACTGCATCAGGACTCTACCACAAAGCATCCATAAGCTGGCTATACACAGAAATACTGCCGAACAAGAAATTCTTTGACCAACTGGCCACCAATAGGTGGGCAAAATCTGGCTGATCCAATTATTTAGACCCCAGGCCAACAACTGGACGAATTGAGGGTCCAAGCAAAGTCATAAGCCTTGAACTGTACACACAAGTACATCTGGTCACACTGCTTGGCCAGATCAAATTGAACAATTGGTGATCAGATATTAATTAGAGAGCTGGTAGTTTTGAGACTATTCACAGGCTACCAAGGGATGCCAGGGCTGTCAAGAAAGTCAGCAGCCAATTCATACCCATGTACATGGCACCTTTGCTCTAAGCCAAAAGCAGCTGATATGCCTCGTAAATCAATAAAGCTGCCTTTATGGGACTGATATATCAAGAAGTAATTTGAGGATAAATAATAAATACATAAAAGCAAGAAAGATTTCTTAGGAATTACAGTATTTATCTATGTACTAGCATTACTATGCTCAAGCTTATTTTCATTCCACTAATTATGATCAATCAGTGAGGCTTGGTTAGTGTTCCCTTTTGAGTTTGATTCAATTAGTAATGATTAATAAAAAAACCAATACAATATTTAATTGTATTTTTTGCAGACATAAATAATTAATGTGACATGGACTTTTTTTATTATACATGGCTTTAGAATCATTGCTATAAACCACGTCAAATGTTGTTTCGTAGTTGGTTATTTATTAAAATACATTTTTTTTCTGGTCTGAGTTTTAAAGGGGAAAACACAATACACAATAATTTTTGTGGTTTATTAAACCCAAGCTGCTAAAGTCCGAATAAAAAAGTACTTCATCTTAAAACTGCCGAGATCATGTAGAAGTCAGTGGCAGATGTCCAGTTTACAATTGAGATATCATGATCTGTGCTGGGTTTCATACAATAATCTGATTAATTTGTGGTTTTCAGGCGGTAATCCAAAAAAATCATAAGATTCAGATTTTTTCACGATTTTTTATTTAGTCTTTTCCAGCACTAGATTTTTTGGAGTTAAAGGGGATGTAAAGTCTAGGCTACAGCTTTCACAGACAACCCCCACCCCCCGGCACACACCAAACCAACCCTGCATTGAAAGCTTGGTGCCTGGATCTGCATTAAGGCAAACGCACTTTGCTTGCCTTCTTCTCCCAGGTGCACCAGACCGGACCCAGCACAAATAAAAATAAATATTAAAAGATTCATAAACAATAGTTTAAGAAAAAACAACTAGATGGACCTCTGATCATACTGGATCCCTGGACTATAGCCTAGGTAAGCCTTTGCATTAATCTGCCCCTGCCTGACATGCATACTGTATCTTCCAAGAGCCATAAATATCCAGTAAATGATATCCTTATAAATGGTGCAGAGTGATGTCATCAGTTATAATTGGAGCTTAAGGATGCCATTTCTCTTACATGACTCATTGAAACTTGTGTATTATAATAAATACAGTATACAGTTGCCTCACAGTTCCAACCGTAAATTTTCTACTCACAAATATAAAAACTTGATATAATAACATGCCAATTCATCAATATAAATGACAGGGACCACGATAAAACGAAATCTGTACAAATCATCGGTGCAATTAATTTTGCATAATCAATAAAGCTAATCCTTTAACCACTTAAAAACAGCAGATGGATTGATTGCAAACATAATGTGGGAGTGTTTTTGGCGGTTCAAATAGATGAAAGGAGCATATGATTAATTGATCGTTGTGCCTTAAGTCCAGCTGAGCAATTGGCTATATTTGCCCATATTGTATGAAGGCAATTAAAGGTAACACTTAGGGGCGTTATTTACTAAAGTCCAAATTTTTTTGATCTGAGTTTTAAAGGGGAAAATGCAATTTTTTCGTGATAAACTAAAAACTCAAACCAAAATCAAAAAGTACTCCTTCTTAAATATGCCGAGGTCATGTAGAAGTCAATGGCAGATGCCCCTTTTACTACTGAAAGATATCATGATCCTGGCTGGGTTACGTATGATAATCCAAAAAAAAAATTCTAAAAAATCCTAGGCTAATTTTTTCACAATTTTATGGAGATTTTATAGTCTTTTCCTGCACCACATTTTTCCAAATGATTTTATTGATATAAGGTAAAATTGTGGATGGAAGTTCGGTCAAAGTTGTTTTAAAATCATGAGAAAAAAATTGGATATAGTAAATAACTCCCTTAACAGAGAAGGAAAGGTACCGAAGCAGTTTATTGTCAATAGATTAGCCACAATAGTGCAAGCTATAACACTATTCATTCCGCAGAATGCTTTACCATACCTATGTAAACAGCTCTAGAAGCTCTCTCTGTTTGTTTAGGATAGCAGCTGCCATATTTACTTGGTGTGGTATCACATCCGGCCTGAGTTTCTCTGCTCACTCATAGCTCTGGGCTCAGATTACAGCAGGGAGGGGAGGAGGGAGGTGCTAACTGAGCATGCTCAAGCGCTAGCCCTGGAGGTTTAAGATGAAAACAGGAAGTCTGATACAGAAGCCCATGTGTACACAATAGAAGGAAAGAAATGTGGTGTTTCTTTTGACAGAGGACTCAGAGCAGCATTACTTTGAGGGTTTACTGGTGTATTTATATAGAAAGACCTTTCTGATAAAGCTTACTTAATTTTAGCCTTTCATTCTCCTTTAAATATTTCACTTTAAACAAGTAATGCCAGGCAAAAGTCACTTCAATGGAGGGGGAGCAGCTGGATTTTATAATAGTTCATTGACATAAAATAAGACATGTCTTCAAGATAATGGCGGTGCGCAATTAAGGACCTCATTCTCAGTGAAGGCATATATTCAAAGATACTTTACGACTTGTCCATGCTACAATTTACAGGCATTGTTGAGTCTCTCCTTTGCTTTTGAATGTGAGCTGCATGCTTAGGATCAATTGCAAACTCACTGAACAGCTATGGCCCATGTGGCCCACCTTAAAGTTGCTGACTAACTCAGAGTTAGAAAGCTGAAAAGCAGGAATTTGTGTTCTGTTCTGTAATATTAGACATCCAGTCACTCCATCCTTTATAGGTTACAGTTTTGGTTAACTTGCTATCTTAGAAACATTTTTTATTTTGCACATACAATCTATTTACCCAGTTGTTTTTTTACAATGAAAAAAATAAAAGAAAGAAAAACTTACAAAAGTTTTACAATGCATACAGTCTAAACTGAAACTATATTTATCCCCCATTCTCATATGGTTTTACTCCATTTTCTCTTCCCTCTAAATCTGTAGTGCCCACATAGCCAAATAAATAACTAGTTCATAACAATTTAACAATAACAAGTTAAGACACTTTTTAAAAAAGAATTTGAAATTTTAAAAATGGCCACTTTCCCTTATTACTGAATAAAAAATATAATTTCTGCTACAGTAAGCGATTAACGATCAAACCTGTTTAAAGAATCCAATATGTTTAGCCTAGTGTCGGTTGCTTAAAAATACAAAGGAACATTTCTCTGACACGTAGGGGTTATTTATCAAAATACAAAGTATTTTCTGAAAACTACTCCGACCAAATCCGCACTGGTTTTTCCCCTTATTTACCAATACATTTTCCCGAAAATTTCCTGTGTGGGAAAAAACATGAAAAAATCTTGAAAATTGTACCATTTTTTCAGATTTTCCTACCAAAAGCCAGATTTTTTCATATTTTTGCCTGAAAACTACAACATTTTTGGATTATTGCACGAAACCCAGCTTGGATCAGGATATCTTCAGGACTTCTCCCATTGACTTCTACATGAACTTGGCAGGTCTGAGTTGGAGTACTTTTTTATTTGGATTTTAACACCCTTTGGGTTTAATAAATTCCTAAAAAGTCTAGTTTTTTTTCCACTAAAAATTCAGATTTTAAAGTAAAAATTTTGTTTTTAAATTTTGCGTTTTTGGCATTCAGACTTTAATAAATAACCCCCTTAACTTCTAGAAATATCCCTAGGCTGGAAATAAGTCTTAGAAAAATAGAAATACGTTCCATTGCATTAAAAGCTAAATTGTGCTAGAGGCCTTAATAATTGTTCATTTTAGTTTTTAAACTAAATGTGATGTTGTCAATTAGCCATTTGTCTTTCTGGCAATTACAATTAGGAATTCATTTTACCTAATCAGGTCCCTAATTTGTAAAAGAGATATACAAGGCTATTTTGGAATACTCCCATTCATTTACATTAATATGGTAAATGTATCACTTCGGTTTAAAGTGATCTGTGCTAGAATATGTTTATCAGGAATAAATTTAAACAGAGAAGGGATGTTACTATGTGTTAGCACTGTATGGCAGAATAAGAGCAGCAGTCAATAATTTACAAAACAGACTTTCAGGACAATGGCTTCTTCTGCTATATACTATCTATGTAATTCTTATAGTCAGGAATCAGTAGCAGTAAGAAGAATCAACTGTATGGGGCAAATTCACTAACCTCCGAAAATTCGCCTGCGACGGCTTCGCTCAAATTGCAACGTTGTCCTGGCATAGAATCGACAGGACAACGCTAATGCAAATCCGAAGTTGCGTCCAGGGCGCCGAACGCTGGTGAAGTTGCGCTAGCATTACTGCACCAAGCAAAGTGAAGTTGCACTAGCGTTGCCTAATTTGCATATGGCGTTCGATGAACGTATATGTTGCAGAAAATACATTACACTACACAAGCCCAGGAAACCTTAATAAAATAAAATAAAGTTGTTATATTGCCCTACACATGAGCCCAGTGTATAGTTTATGTGCCATATGTTAGGAAATGTAGGGGGGAAGCCTATTATCCCAAAAAAATTTTACACTATTTTTTAGCCTATCACCCTGAAAAAGCAAAATGCGCTAGCGTTTTTTGGGACTTAGAAAAATTTTGAACAATTTTTAAGGAACGCTTAACTACTATCTAATTCATATACGGTTTCAATAAATATTAGTAAACAAGTGAACCTCTAAACATTTTGGAGGCCTGAAAAATAATTTGCTGTGGGGCCCAGTAATATCTAGTTAGTCCACTGCATTCAGGAAAAATAAATTGATATCAACATTTTTCACACAGTAAGCTATCCTACTCTAGAAGACCACTCTGCTTTTTGCATTGAGGCCAGAGTCTAACACGTACCCAGTGTAGGTCATGGATTAAGTCTAGAGCTAGGAAAACTTTTAGCCATAAGGACACTTTCTGTAGACCACTATTCTCCCCAAATAATTGCCTGCCCCATTTCAAACACATGAGCCATTTCAAACACAGATAAAATAAACAGAGGCTCTGAGTTAGGGTATAACATATACATTACAGGCGAAAAAAATCCTGAAATTAATAGTGAAAGTGCTCAAAAAGACTACTGCTAAAAAATCTAAGGAAGAGCAAATACACTGTAAATTAACTTAAAGGACACTCAACATCCATTCATATACTATCATATGAATAAGACTGGAATATGGAGGCATAAATCACAAAACAAAAGGAAAAACAACTTTGTGTGCACAGTCAGCTATACTTACTAACCCTGCAGGCAACACACTTTTGAAGTAGATTGGATTCTGCTGATTCCAAAAAAAACTACTTTCAGCAAAAGTTTGCACATTATAAAAGTTATACAAGTTAATAGGCACACTTATTTTTAAATAATCCTGCTCTAAACTAAAAAAAAATGTAGGAAGAAGCGCAGTGATTACCTTTTTCTAGGCAAGACATGAAGTACAAAGCCCGTATGTGATGGCTAGGCCATATCATTTTCAGATTAAAAGATAGTTTGCAGAGCAGTGTGGCTGTTAAGCTTAAATGACAAGTGAAGAGCCATTTACCTGACAGACCCCAGCAGAGGGCTGATAAACATAAATTGATACAAGCTGATATAAAATTGTTACAATATGATTTATTGAAACAAGAATGAACATAGATGTTGCGAATTGTTTGGATGAAATTAAACATTGTATCAATAAAATGGAAACAGAAATGAAACGCTCCAAGGCACAAATTCACTAAGCGCCGTAGCACCGAACGCTAGCGTTAATTCGCTAGCGTTTGGCATTTTCGTTACTGCGCAAATTCACTAACGAACGCTGGCGTAAATTCGCTAGTGTTACTTCGCACACTTACGCCAGGCGAATTTTCGCTAGCGATGTAACTACGCAAATTCACTATCTTGCGCAGTGTACTGAACGCTACCTTTTACGCTAGACTTCCTTCGCCACCTCAGACCTGGCGAACCGCAATAGAGTAGATAGGGATTGTTTCAAAAAAAGACAATTTTTTTTCTAAGTCCCAAAAAACGCTGCCGTGTTTTCTACATGATGGGTGATAGGCTGAAAAAGATCGAAAATTTTTTTGGGGCTCCCCTCCTTCCCCCCTACATTTCCTGACTCATGGCAACTTACCTAGACAGTGGGCACATGTGTAGGGCAAAATAAAATTTTTATTTGCTGATTTGAAGGTTTTCGAGGCATTTGTAGTGCTGATACGTGTTCCTCCATTGAAATTTGAATTTCGCTCCGTATGCAAATTAACCATCGCTAGCGAAACTTCGCTTCGCCTGGCGAATTAACGCTAGCGCAACTTCGCAAACTAACGCTACCCCTGTGCGCAACTTCGGATTTTAGTAAATTTGCGGAGCGCTGGCGAAAATACGCCTGGCGAAGTGTGGCAAAGTGCGGCGAAGTTTTGCTTCGCGCAACTTCGCATCTTAGTGAATTTGCCCCCAAGAGAGAAAAATTCTTTAGAGACAAAATGGATTACGAACTAAATTGAGTTTATGACCAGAATATCCGCTCTAAGTATACTATAACTCGTCCTAAATATCCGTTTAATAAGTCCTCTAAGAAAAAGAATCACTCCCAGAAGAGGGTCCATTTTAGTGATCAGGACAACTATACGTCAGATGGCTCAGCTTCCTCATCATCTTTTTACATAGGAAGGGGGACTTATCCCCAGATGAAATAGAGGATGACACCAGATGGCAAGAGAGATTGAGCAACAAGGAGGATCTGGTTTACAGGGAAAGAGTCAAAACAAGAAGTCAGCCAGGAGTGTTGGATCCGCGGGGCATAGAGTCGACCAAGAGAACATAAGGCAACAAACGATATTAGTTCCAGATACTGAGGGCTTGAGATCAGAACATACATGTAATGTGATCAACCTATGGAGCTACACATTAACTAATGATGAATTGAATGTATTGAGTTATGGCTTGAATTTCATTCCGACAATGGCATGCGAACATTTGATGTAATATTGGAGATTAATCAATTTATACATAAACTCACTCTAATGCGTCACTTCAATATTTGTCACACCAACGATAATCGCCATTTTGATGAGGTTGATGAGGTTGCTGATAGGGATGACTGATATTTCATATCATTCTGAGAATGGGGCTCATTCTTTGGGTTACAATGTTTTGGATACTCCACATAGAGATAATCAGTCTAATACTTTTTCCTTGAGGAATTATGTACTGTTAATATCATGCTTGAATCACATGGGAGTGAACATTCAGATCACACTGTGATACATACTCAACTGGATGAGAGGTCTACCTTCTACCCTGTACAGTGTAGAGGAATCTATACCGACATGTTTCAAAAATTAGTTACCAATGATTTGGCTAAACACACTAGCAGTCTAACAAATCAATTATTATCAAGAATGCGGATAGGGGGGCTCGGTGGTCGTACTAGATACAGATTATTATAAGTCAGAGGCAGTTGCGAGACTCTGATACTTATCAGATTCTAGATTGTGATCCTACTAGGAGGTTCCAGGACATATTATTAAATCTGTTACGTTGGGCCAAGAATGAATCCATTCTGACTGATCGAGAATTTCAATATATTTATTGTAAGTACCCACGTATCCCAATTTTTCACTGGTTACCCAAAGTCCATAAAACGACTGTAAATTTTCAGGTCTCTGGAATTGGGTCCCTTAATGAACATTAAGGGACCCAATATGTGGATGAACTTCTATTACCCATTGTTCTGGAACTCCCTAGTTATCTCAGAGACAGTACTGACTGTATCAATAAAATTCAAACCATCCCATGAAAATCTTCTTACATCTGGGTCTTTTCTAGATGTGAGTTCATTATATTCCTGTATCCAACATGATCGGGGGACATCAACCATCAAATTTTGGTTACAACATTCCAATTTATATCGTGACATCCAAATTTGCGAAACGGCGCCGGCGTCTGTTTTTTTCAACGCCGGCAAATTTTTTCGGGCGAATTTTCATGGGCGTTTCTCAAATTTATTCGCTGTTGGCGAATCGCGCAAATTCGCGCCTGGCGAATAGATTCGCCCATCACTACTAATTATTTTATGTTTCATGATTCCTTTTACCTTCAGAAAAGGGGAGCAGTGATGGGTGCGCATTTCGCGCCCTCATATGCAAACCTTTTCATGGGTTTATGGAAAAGATTATTTGTTTATGGTAATACTAACCCTTTTCGTTCATGCATAATTTGCTATTATCGTTATATAGACGATTTGATTTTGATTTGGAATGGTGATGAATCCTCCATCAAATTATTTATTGATTATCTTAATGAAACTAATTGGGGTATTACATTCACCAGTGACATAAATTTATATGAAATATAATTTTTGGATATCAGGTTTAAAGAGGATGTTGTGAACATCATCACAGATTTGTACCGGAAACCGATAACTCGCAATACTCTGCTTCACGCCAACAGTAAATCAGCTTATGATAGGGCAGTCGGGACTAGTCGTTAGGACTTGTTAAATGTGAAGATTAAACACAATGGACGGAGACGCTTTAGAACACAGAGGAGAGCACCCAGCAGAGAGTTCCCCCGTATTATCACCACTTATTCAAGTGATAGCTATTTTGTTCATAAAACCATCAATAAATACTGGAAAATAGACCCACATTTAAAAAACATTCTACATTTCCAACCTAATTTCACTTACAAGAAAGGATGGAGCTTGGGCTCCAGGCTATCTCCTAGTCTAGACACATGTGCCATAAGACCTACCCATTGGTTAGAAACTAAGGGGTGCTACAGATGTGGGGTTTCCCGATGTGGATCCTGTAGATTTATGAGACCCTCTAAGGGATTCATAGGTAGGGACAATCCCAGACGGCACAAAATTTATTTCTATGCCAGTTGTGGTACCAAATCCGTCATTTACCTTATCACCTGTATATGTGGATTTCAATACATAGGAAAAACCAATAGACCTGCCAGAAAGCACATTTCTGAACATCTGAACTGTGTCTCTAGATGAGACAATAGTTCAGCTGTAGCTAAACACCTACTCGATAATCATGCTGGTGATCTGTGCATATATTTTCAAATTATAGATAGAGTGGTGCCCAATATTCGAAAGGGGGATGGGAGATCTCTCTTTTGAAAAGAGAGGCATTCTGGATCCACACACTAGACACCATAGTTCCGCATGGTTTGAACAGAGAATGGGAACTGAGCTGTTTTATTGATCAATAAATATAATGGATATATTGTGTTTCATGTTTATATACTATTTTTTCTCCATCTATACGACCATTTAATTGGGAAGAATAAACCACCCTCATTCCCAGTTTCTGTGTTTTTGCATCCATTTAAAATCAAACTAGCACAGGGCTCATCGATATGATTCTTTAATTAGCCCGGCCCACATGCAACATAGGGTTTTCCCATAGGTTCTCTTTAACAAATTCAATAAATTTCAATTCTTTGAATATGAATTTTGATACATCTTAATCATGTATTTATTCATTTGAATTATGCAATTATTATTCTTTTGGACAATTATTCAGGTGTACTTTATTTATTTGATTTGTTTGATTAACTGACATGTTAATTAACTTGAATATATGCTTTTTGATAATTATTATTAATTTTGTCATCTAATTTAGTCATGATGGGTTGTATCATGTTTGATCTGCTGTCTCATTATTATTCTTGTTTATTAACTCAATTTGAATGCATTGTGAATATTTAACACTGGAGATTTATTCTTTTACGTATGTATAGTGATCTTTGACTTTAACCTAATATGCATTTTTTTTGGAGTGGTTTTACAAGCTTTATACCTGCTGGGGGCGCCTAAGGGGGCGACATTCGGTCACGAAACGCGTAAACCTAGTTCCCCTGCCCGCTCAGTTATGTTGTGTTTTAATACGGATCAATAAAGATTTATTGTTTTATATCAAGCTTGAGTTCCCCCGGAATCCTGTTTTGGTGAGCTTCCGACACTATCAGGACCCCAGCAGAGGGCCTCTGACTCCTCCCCAACAACAGTTGTGCCTAGAGGTAAAAGTTCCTGCCCCGCCAGTGCAGCCACATTAGCATCATGCTTCCATGACTGTGGCCAATCAATATGTGCAGTGGAATCCAGAAACAGATCAGCTTTCACGCAAGTGCTCCTGCTCGGCAGTAACTGCCAGGATACCAGAAACTGAATGTTCCGTAGTCAAAGATGGCAGCTGCCAACCCTGCTGTGCAGTTACAGAGCCAGTATGGGGGACACCCAGAATTTTACCTGCAGGCACCAATGTGGTTGGGAAGGGGCCCCCGGAGGTCCTCTGCATAAGGCTATCAGGCAGGGACCAGTGTAATGGTGCTAAATGTGGACAACAAATAAAATGTTGTTTCAGGTTTGCCTTTCCATTTTTGCTTTTTTTTTTTTTAGTCATTCCTGGGTAACTACCTAAGCACAATAAACCAGGTTTTTAATCTTAGCTTGTTGCAAAAATGGAACTTTGTAAGTTTGAATCTACAGATTTGACATTGCATTCAGGCATTTATATAACATAACAAAAACTGGTATTCTGTCTATCTTACCTCTTTTTTTCTTCTTTTAGTTTTCGATAGTTTGCCTTCCTTGGATTTTTTGGATTTCTTTCTCTTAGGGGGGAGTTCTTCAGAAAAAAAGTCTATTGCTTCCATACCTCCAGCTTCCTCTTCTGTAAAACATTAAGAACAGATTAAGCCCTAATTTTCCTAATTTTGTACATGCACAACTGGAAGTTAACAACACTTGTCTACAGTACTACAAGCATAAAAGAGCTGATCATATTCTGATTTTCATCATGTTTTTGGGTGCAGAATTCAAAGACACACACATAAATGTGGTGAACACTATTTTCTCATTGCATGTCTTGTTCTACGCTTAGAATATTCTTTCCTTAATTAAGCATAAAAGAATATGCAACATCATTTACACAATAAATAGGCAGCTGAGCTCACAATATATAAAATTAATTTAAGCGTAAGTGGAAGGTACTGGGAGCTGTAGTTCTAAAGTATCTGGTGAATCTAACATCTTTCCGCATATGTCTATGGAGAATACCATCAGTGTTTTTATACAAGATTGGAATTAGCTTGGTGGCCTAAAGACCGGTTCAGAAACATCTATGCACCTTGTTTTATTCTGTGGCTGAACATTTCACTTTCTCTAAGGAATAATGGAGACCTACTCTACGGAACATGGTGAACCATTTTTGGGGTCCCAACCTATAGGTGACAAAACCCTGGGATGTCTAAAATATTTAAAGTGATACAGACATGTTCTTATGAATTTGATAGGAACGTGTCAGTTTTACTAGAAAAGTAGGAACGCAAACACCTTTTTATAGAAAACACCCCCCCAAGCCAGTGGTACTTACTGCTGGGCTGGGGATACCTCATTGGGACTACATGCAGGGTCAGACTTGGCCCAGAGCAGCTCCACACAGCTGGCAGCTTTCTTCTCCTGATCTCCCCCCCTGTCCGATTGCATGAAGAAATGACACGCACAGATACGTGCTGGTTAGGGGGATGAGGGGGGCAGAGGGAGATTTGGGGCTAGAGAGGGGGGCCTGTGGGGGTGTGTGAAGGGACCTAATGTGGTAGCCCCGGTGGGCACAGACCCCCTCCCCAGTCCAACGCTGCCTACATGCCTCCCCTTCCTGAATACAGTGCGGCCAAATGCAGGCAGAGCTGTATTCATAAGGGTGCCACATGTATCTGCACTTCATAATAGAGCTAAGTCATGTGACAAGTGAACAAGAGTGGAAGGCAGCATGTAAAGTGCACAACATATTGGACTGTTATAAATAACCCCTTTTTATGCTCCTGCATTGCATTCAATAGAATGAACACCAGAGCCTTGCCTTTCAAACATAAACGGACAGAGATATGGAAAAATACGACCTAAAGTGAATGTGTGCTCATTTGCATTTCATTAGCCCAAATATTTCATCGAATCATACAGTGATAGATAACATGCAATTACCAACTGTATCTGCAAAAGGAATTAAGTTTCTTGCACTGAAATTCACACAAGAAGAAAATAAAATAATTTGAATGGCGGTTATTAAAAAAATTAGCATTTCATCTGTGCATCATATTTAAACATATATTTAATGATATATTTAACATGCTTTTTTGTCATGCCTAAAGCTACAAAATGGACAGAAATAAAATGCCTGAAAGCTTATTAGTGTGAACATGAAAATGCCATACATTTATGAAAACATATCATAGTTTTCCATGCTCTCCCATTGACATCTATCAGACACTGGGAACAAGATTGTTTTGGACAGAGGTTCCCAGTTTGTGTCCAAGTTCTGGTGTTCCCTATGTAAGAATCTGGGTGCTATTCAATTCTCCTTGGCTTATCATCATTAATCCGATGGGGCAGCTGAGAGGGTAAACCAAGCGCTGGAACAGTTCCTGGGAAGTCATGTATGCCTCTGTCAGGATGATTGGTCTTATCTACTTCCCTGGGCGGAATTCGCTCATAACAACGCTTGTCACGCATCCACTGGCAGTAGGGCCAGGCTGTCAGGACGCCACAGGCACCCGGTCAACTACCCCGGCCACCACCACCCCCCTGTGTGTGTATACACTTGCGAGTGTAATAAAGGGGAAGGGGTTAGAGGAGTGATAGAGGGGAGGGGACGAGAGCAGCAGGGGAGCGAACCACCAGGAGTAAGGGTAGGCAGAAGACTTTTGAACAGGTTCCTACCCAGCACTCCCACATCTTTGTGCCCTAGGCAGGTGCCTCTTCTGCCTTCCCCTAGTTCCGCCCCTGACTAGCAAGTCACCATTCCTGACAGTTTATGGGCAACATCCTCAGGCCTTCCCTCAAGACTTTCTTTAGTCAGATGTTCCAGCTGCTGATGATCATGTGGCCCACATGTCCGCCATTTGGTCTGCCACTAAAGCAAATTTGGAAAAAAGTGCTTTGTCCAACAAAAACTATGCCGATCGAAGATGGAAATCTTCCCCTCAGTATAAAGTAGGCTACAAAGTGTGGCTTTTTTAAAATTCTTTCCCCTAAGTTGGGTCCAAAGTTTGTTAGTCCTTTTCCCATTATGGGGATTGTTAGTCCTATGGCTGTCAGACTTCAACTCCCCCTGAGATGCGAATACCAGATGTTTCTATGTGTCTCTGGTGAAACTGGTAATCATTAATCTTTTTTCGTCTGAACAATCTCCTCCTTCTGTCACTGTGAATGGTCAACAGGAATATGAATTGGAAAAGATTTTGGACTCAAGATTTTCCAGAGGATTACTACAGTTCCTGGGTAAAACAATCTGATGTCCATGCTCCTCATTTGGTGTGGGAATTCTACAGTTTCCTCATTTTTTTAATGCACAGAAGAGGACATTGAGGTCATGGGTTCAGTGCCCGATTACAGACATGCTCACTAGTGTTCCTGGGTGCTCCATAATTCCTATATTATTGATTGCTGAACTTCTGACTCATTGCCTTGTTCCTGACAACGATTCTGTGCTGCCTGCCTTTGCACTCTTGCCTGAATCCTGACTACACTTATTCCTGACCCTTTGGCCACCGAACTTTCTACCTAGTGCTTCCTCCTTGGTCCGGACTTCTCCGCAATCGGAGCCGCAAGGCCCATGACACTACTACATCATCCAATAGAAGACATACAATGTTTTCTATTCCCTTTTAACTAAACATAACATCCTAAGTACTTATTATTTCCAAGAGAAAGCGTAGATATAACAGCCCTAAATAAGCACATACATGAAACCCATGTGGTACTTTTCTTTTGCTCCAACTAATAATATACAGCACTTCCGTGTTGTACACTATCTAGGACTAGACTATACTTTGTGTTTGTGTCTGGCTTACAAAAATATTTCTCATTTAACTATAGTTTCCCTTAAAGGAAGCATATGACATATTACATACATTTCCCTTTGAAACACAATTCCCCCATCTATAGTGTAAAGGAAACTCTGACAAAGAAACAGACCACTTCGGTTTTGCTAAAAGTGAATAAAATCAAACGCCATCATGATTTATTTATTTACAATACTTTTATAACAACTAAGGGTCTTGGATTGAATTATCAAATTTACAGAATGAAACTGTAGGCTAAGAGGGCCCTAAATACTAACAGTTACATTATTCCGACTCTATGTCATACTGCCCTGAGATGTCCCAGAACACCAAGTAAATGAGTTCCTCATTTTACTGACCAATACTAACTGTGTATAGTGTACGTTTCTATATGTTGAGAAAACGCTGCATTGATACACCATTGTATTTTCCCTATTAATAAGAATACTCAGCAAAACACCCCATTCCTACTGGCCTGTTCTAAGCTTAACCGCTGTTCAATGCATTTGGGGACAATTAATTTCCTGTTGCTGCCACTTAAAAGGCCAAACCCAACCCTTACTGTCATCGACCATTTTATGAAGTGCCAAGTGCCTCGTAGCTCAGATCAACACTCATTAATTCTGGTCTGATTGGTGACATATTTATCACTTATAAACAGTATACAGCTCAATGATTAGAAGGGGAAAATAATTACACAGTCCCACTGCAATTACCAACTTAGCACCTTATTACAACAATCCAAACAGCTTTGACCAAGATTTCTTGGGATTTCTTGCTGTTTCACATGTCCTTTTAAAATGTGTTGCACCAGGGTATTGAAATTCAGTTGTTTACTTACTAATCACTGATGTAATATCAAACGGTAAAGCTATTTTCCTCATTCTATTCCACAAAACAAATACAATACTGTCTTGCAAAAAACAAGTGAGTTAACTCAAGGGATGAAAACATAATTTAGTATCTTTATAGGTCCCTGGTAAGGCTCCAGTCCCTAAAGTACAAAAAAAGCTTATTTCAGTAGGAGAGGTGCCAAAACATTAGACACCTCCCAGTGCTGGTGCAATTTACTCTCTGCACTAGAAGAGCTAAAATTGCAATTTAAAGATCGTCATTTTGGCTCTTTTATTTACCATGAGCTGCTTTTTGCCACCCCTGGTAACATGCAGGCTGCTGTTGCCTGAGGCACCACCCAGAGAAACAGACTTTACGGGGCAGATGTATTAAGGGTCGAATTAAAATCCTTCAACTGCGAATATCGAAGTCGAAGGATTTTGCTCAATTCGTTTGATCGAACGAACGATTAAATCCTTCGAATCGAACGATTTGAAGAATTTTAATCCATCGATCGAAGGATTATCCTTCGTTCAGAAAAAACTTGGAAAGCCTATGGGGACCTTCCCCATAGGCTAACATTGACTTCGGTAGCTTTTAGGTGGCGAACTAGGGGGTCGAAGTTTTTTCTTAAAGAGACAGTACTTCGACTATCGAATGGTCGAATAGTCGAACGATTTTTAGTTCGAATCGTTCGATTCGAAGTCGTAGTCGAAGGTCGAAGTAGCCCATTCAATGGTCGAAGTAGCCAAAAAAACACTTCGAAAGTCTATGTTTTTTTTCCTCTATTTCTTCACTCGAACTTAGTGAATGGGCCCCTACATGTCCTTTAATAAAGATATTAATAGCGAAATATAACATAACTTAAAAATCCCCACTATTTTCACACAATATAACTGTTGACTGGTCCCTATCCTACAGTGCAGTGGAAAAATGCTGCCGGCTTCCTGCACTGTAGTTATGTGTGGGTTGACAAAAACCTCCTGACTGTAACCCAACCCTTCAGCACCCAATCAGGGTATGTGCTTCCTACTCCACTGAGGGCAGTGAGGTTGTGGAATGCTGTGTGATGTGATTATATAAGCATAATATTCAAGGCTATGGTGTTCTAAAGATCTGCAGTTAGTTTAGTATATGAATGTTGATAAATGCGATACAAGTGGGGTTTATTTGCACTTTTGTCTTTTTTCAAGCCAAATTAACTAAGTAACTATGTATGTAATTTAAATTCATTCTAGCCTTCTATCACACTGTAGTAATCATTCTAGAGCATACAGTGTAAACATTGTGTCCCATACGCTCCAAATAGTCTATTGCATAAATTGTACCCATTCTATCCAATACAATGGGACATAGTTACCGTTATATCCCATATAATGGAATCATTTTAAAGCATACAGCTTAACCAAATATGCCATATATTGCAATCATTCTATAGCACAAAATATAACCATTCTATCCCACTAATCATTCTACAGCATACATTATAACCATTATTTTTCACACACTAACATAAATATTCTGTATCACATACTACAACCATACTATTCCAAACACTGCAATCACACTTGCACACTCTTTCTTCCACATTCAAATCCTTTGATAGCACACACTGTAACTATAGTACCTAATATAGTGTATGGCACTAACTGAAATGCTATTCCATGCAGTCTAAGTATTATATCCCAAGCACTGTGATCAGTTTATGACACATACTCTAACCATACTACCCACATGTTATCATGTAATCTATAATGCACACTTTTTTAATCATTCTATAGTGAATAATACAATTATTCATTCATTCAAAAGCACATGTTGCTACACTCTAATTATTATATAGTGCACACTGTATCCAATCTTTCCCATACAGTAAATCATTATACCACATACAAACTCTTTAACCATTCTGACATTTTATAGAATTCCCCAGGATCTAGATAACAGGTCCTGTACCTGTGCAAACAAGCATTGTACACATGGCCAGCATGGAAACCTACTATTTTGTTGAGTTCCAAGGAGGGCACATGTTTTAGATCTGTGGTTAAGAGCTTATTCCTGAAAGTTGTTGGTCTTCTATACAAGAGTAACAGGAGGTATTGAATCTCAATAATTTATGCATACCAATTGTATATGAGATACCAAATATACACAATATTTTTGAAATATCGCAAGAGCCAATATTATATGGAATAAGGGCCTATTATTTTTCAAGTCCTAGTGGAGGGACCTGAATCAAACAAAACTCTTTCTTTCTTATTAAAGGGATCCTGTCATCGGAAAACAACGCATCAGTTAATAGTGCTACTCCAGCAGAATTCTGCACTGAAATCCATTTCTCAAAAGAGCAAACAGATTGTTTTATATTCAATTTTGAAATCTTACATGGGGCTAGACATTTTGTCAATTTCCCAGCTGCCCCTGGTCATGTGACTTGTGCACTTTAGGAGAGAAATGTTTTCTGGCAGGCAGCTGTTTTTCCTTCTCAATGCAACTGAATGTGTCTCAGTGGGACATGGGTTTCTACTATTGAGTGTTGTTCTTAGATCTACCAGGCAGCTGTTATCTTGTGTTAGGGAGCTGTTATCTGGTTACCCCATTGTTCTTTTGTTTGGCTGCTGGGAAGGAAAAGGAAGGGGGTGATATCACTCCAACTTGCAGTACAGCAGTAAAGAGTGATTGAAGTTTATCAGAGCACAAGTCACATGACTTGGGGCAACTGGGAAATTGACAATATGTCTAGCCCCATGTCAGATTTCAAAATTGAATATAAAAAAATCTGTTTGCTCTTTTGAGAAATGGATTTCAGCGCAAAATTCTGCTGGAGCACCACTATTAACTGATTCATTTTGAAAAAAAATTTTTTTCCCATGACAGTATCCCTTTAATGAAATGATCCTTAGGTTTTCCACCATCAACAAAATGTTGCATCTCCTTAAGTCTAGTACAACAATATAATATTACACTTACAATACATTGAACATGTTAAAATTGACTTAGTCGGACTGAACACTTGCTTTGTTTAGCATGGTACCTACTATATATGGTGATGACTTACTGTGGCTTGTTACCTTTCAAAAAAGGTGTGCATATTAGATGCTGACCATCCTTTAATAACTTGAATGACCTGATGAAGGAATTGAATGATGTTGTGCCCATTTTGCAATAAACAAGATTTTTAGAAGCAATTGTGTATATTATCTCCAAATTTAAGAAACGAAATACCCATCTGTTTTTACTGCCCTTCTTCTTTCACTGTAAATCACACCTACCCCTACATTTTTTTCCAAGCAGTAACTCCCTCAATATATTTCCACCCCTGGCCCAAGTTTGTATTACATTACACATTCTGTACATTGCTGTATTTGGGCATCAATAATTCTAAACATAAATCAAATGGCCTAATAGTTTTCAGGGGATTTGTTTTTGGCTTAGAATTATAATAATTAATGTAACCCCTGCAGTGAAAAATGTGGATATTACAAGTCAACTCAGCATTCTCTATTGTTAGAAATGCACTCAGCCTGTGGCCTTGTGTCTTTAAAATCACACAACTGCTTGGTTACATGTAATATCCTTATTATGCCTAGTAGGGATTACTTTATTATTATATAGTGAATAAAGTACCCCCTATTGTAAATATAAGGATATTATAAGTCACTGAGGAGTTCCATAACCATATAAAAGCACGAGGCATACAGGTCATGGAACTCCGAGTTTACTTCTAATATCCTCATATTTTCCAACAAGGGGTACTTTATTTATTATAATACACAAGTTTTAAGAGTCATGTGACAAAAATGACATCACAACTCACCGTTTATAACTGATGACATCAGTAGTCACAGTTTATAAGGATATCATTTACAGGATTTTCATGGCTTTTGTGTATTATATCTTGTCTTACATCCAAGCCTATGCCAGGGAGAGTGAATGTATGGACAATCAGTATTAAAGCGCAATGCACAGCTGGATTCCTAGCAAGCTAATAGACACCTTCTATTGAATACTGCCCTAATATTAGAACACCTAAACTGCGTATCTTGTTGGCGCTATATAAAAGAATTGTTAGAAATACATGTTCCTCCAGAAAATGAATATGCAGAGCTATTTGGGGAACCTCTTCATGTTTTTATTTTTGGGTTATACTGAATTATTATTGGTTAATTGCTATGGCACTAGCAATTGCAATTCAAGCTATAAAGTTCCTGGTAAAAAAAAAAAAGTAGGGAAATGCTTTTTTCAGGGTAAATTAATATATGATACACATGATATGGGGAACAAACAATCTCCCCCCTCCCAGCACATGACATCACAATAGAATTGCTTTATACAAATACAATTATAGAGGGGAGAAAGGCCACTGATGGAGGAATAATGTCAAACAATATAGGATGCAATTCTTGCAATACTTCTTCCTGGGAATTAATTATTTTTTAAAGGATATTTATACAACATTTAGTTTTCAGAAGCCAGATGAACCTTTAGGTAGTAGATTGCAAGAAACCTATGATCATGTGTTTTTTCAAGGCAGCTAAGTCTCAAAGTATGGTCAGTGACAAATACTAAGCATAGATCTGTCATCAATTCAGACTTCATACCTTTTATCTAATTCATCTAAATATGTTATTTTGCTTTGACTAGTTGGATTAAATTATGACCCCATTAACTCTATGAGAATTGTACCAGTCTGTTCACATGATGCCATCAGATGTCAGTGTATTAATCAAATTGATCGGCAGCACGTGCCAAGATCATCCTACCCCAACCTACATCTGATGTGCATCACATTTTCATGCCATGATCCTGATCTGCTTTACAGTCAAAGCTTCTCTTCTGAATCTGGATCAGGCTGAACTATATTAAAATCTAGATATACAACTGTGCCATACAAGTGGAATCTTTTTTCCCCGCTCAGGCATAATCAGAAGCACGCAGTTGGATATAGTTTTTTAAGAGTGAATGGAGCTTGCATTCCTTGATGAAGTTCTCCCCTGGTATTTTCAAACAGGACTGGCATTAGCATAGTGACAGATCCCACTGCCGCCTGCCAGTATATTTTTTTTATTCTCAGCACATGGAAGAACCTAGGCGTGGTTATGTTAAGCAATTAGAACCTCAACATTATAACAAGAAAGGCATAGAAAATGGAAAAAATAAATCAAAAATACTACCTTTGCTGGCTAAAAAGAAAGTACAGGTATGGGATCTGTTATCTGGAAACCCGTTATCCAGAATGTTCTGAATTAGGGAAAGGCCGTCTTTCCATTATAATCAAATAATCAAATTTTTTTTAAATGATTTCCTTTTTCTCTGTAACAATAAAACATTACCTTGTACTTGATCCAAACTAAGATAGAATTAATCCTTATTAGAAGCAAAACAATCCTATTAGGTTTATTTAATGTTTGCAAAATTTTTCTATTATATTTTAAGATTTTAACCTATAGGTTATGCGGTTTTGTGCTGAGAGGTTTGTTTTTGTAAGTATTTGTTAGTTGAAGTTTTGCAAACCTGACTGTCCCATCTCACCCTGTCAAAGTTTCTAATGTTAACGGACTCCTGCTGCACAAATATGGCAACTCCCTCATAGACGAACACAGGGAGACAGAAAGTTTATGAAAAAGCATTGGGCAAATACTTTATGGCAAAATTATAAGTAGCATGCAAAGTAAATTTTATGGCACATGAAAAAAAAGATTTAATTTCTGGTGTCAGTATCTCTTTAAAGGAAATCTATAGCCCCAAAATGAATACTTGAGCAACAGATAGATTATATCAAATTAAGTGGCATATCAAAAATCTTACCAAACTGTTATATATATTTAAGTAAATATTGCCCTTTTACATCTCTTGCCTTGAACCACCATTTTGTGATATTCTGTATGCTGCCTCAGAGATCACCTGACCAGAAATACTGCAGCTCTAACTGTAACAGGAAGAAGTGTGGAAGCAAACAGTGTCGGAGTGGGACAACAGGGGCCCACTAGGGTTGCCACCCGGCCGGTATTTTACCGGCCTAGCCGGTAAAACACCTGCCAGGGCCGGGGCCGGTATTACAAATTTACCGGCAATGTAGCTGCCGGTAATTTGTAATACCCTTTACAAAAGCCCTTGCCCTCCAGTTAAAAATTAAATTTCTTTCGGCTTCTGCGATGTGGCCCCGGCCTTTTTGCGGCGCTACCCTGTGGCTCCGCCCCCTTTTGTGTCACGGCCCGCCCCTTAATTAAAGCCCCCACCGCTGGCCGGTATTTTTTTTTTTTTAAAAGGTGGCAACCCTAGGGCCCACCCAAAAACCTTAGACCAGGGGCCCACGCTCAGTACTATTATTCTTCCTCTCCTCGCTTAACCTCTATTCTCCTAGTCTCTTTTCTTTACATACTATAATCTATTATTTCATCTATTTAGCCTCTTTGTTCACATAGAAATATGGAATGGCCATGAAATAGGCCAAATGTTTAGCAGCGTGAGGGCCTACTGACACCTGGGCCCCCCGGGAGTTTTCCTGGTATCCTGGTGGGCCAGTCCGACACTGGAAGCAAAAGACAGAACTCTGTCTGTTAATTGGCTCATGTGACCTAACAAGTATGGTTTATTTGGTATGTTCGTGTGCACCGTGAATCATACGATCCAAGGGGGCGGTCCTTATTTTTTAGAATGGCAGTTTTCTATTTAGGATTACCCAATGGCACATACTACTAAAAAAAAAAGTATATTATTATGAAAACGGTTTATTTACATGAAGCAGGGTTTTATGCAATATATTTTTATAGAGACCTACATTGTTTGAGGGGTATAGTTTTCCTTTAAGGTGTGAAGATCCAAATTACGGAAAGACCCGTTATCCGGAAAGCCCAAGGTCCTGAGCATTTTGGATAATAGGTCCCATACCTGTATTTTCAATATGTTTTGGGAACAATGCCCTGTTGCTACCTGCCTGGGGCTTTGCTTTGATTTTGAACCATGCTTTTGTATTAGTATGAGGGTAAAGCAACTGGAGCTGAAAATAAAGGAAAATAAAAGAATATTAAAGCCATGTACCAGAGAGGTGACTATGTTCTAGAGATATATCTAGAGATATGTAGGAGTAAGAGAGAGTTTAGCAGAAGACAGAGTGAAGCAGGACTGGCAGGGGATGAGATGGCAGCAATATGTAGGGTAAATGTGACAGGCTGCAGCATCCCATGCCCCGTGCATAAATAATGTGCATACAGTCAAATAAAACAAAAGCTCGTCACAGCCATTTTCTCTCTGCCGCTGATCTATGCACACGATTAAGGCAGTGTCTCGCACAAGCCAAACAGAAAATTAAAGAAAAGGGCACCGGTATATGTTGCTACCACACGCCTTCCTATTGGGTTTGGCGTGTAATAAGCGCTCCCTGGTGACTTGTCCCCGGAGGCCATGAATACTAACAGACAATCTTTGTCTTTGCTTCCTCGCCCTCCTGCACGGGATTGGAACAGCGCAAAACTTTAAAACCACAAAAAAACAGAGATTTGCCGGTTTCGGTTCCCTCCCTTCACGTTTCCGGCCGCCCCAGTGTAAGAGGGTCTTTCTTCCCCCCCCCCTCCCCGACTTGGACCCACCGGCCGCCGGCACCTTGTCCCCCCTGGCACAGAGATCTATGGAATCCTCCTCCATTCAACACTTGCCCCTCACTCGCTCATTATTCAGCCTACCTGACATCTCTTCATTCTCCATGTCTTCTATCGGGTCCTCTTCGATCCCCAGCGGACCCCGCATATCCCACCTCCTCCTCCTCCCCAGATCAATTTCAGTTTCTTTCGCAATCTGGATCCCAAAAAAGGCTTCAGAGATTAACCCATAGGGGTGCAGAGGTGTTCCAGCCGCCACTGTCTACGCTGACTGGAGGTACAAAAGGGTGAGGTTTATTTTTAAGAAAATGGCTGCCTTTCTTTTGTTTTGTTTTTTTAAAGAAAAGAAAATATCCCCCCTTGTCTCTCTCTCTGCCTGAATCCCTCAGCCTGAAAATAAAAGAGAGAGAGAGAGAGAAGGAGAGAGAAAGAGAGAGACAAAAATGGAATACACATGCCCAGATTGTGACGTCCAGTCTGGTTACCGTGGCAACTACATCCCATAATTTTGGCACAACTAGTTAGTTGTGATGCCAGAGGAAGACCAAGTCCTAGGTACTAGTTAAGGAAGAGTTTGAGGAAAAGGTGGCAGGTACAAGGGGGACAAGCTTCTGACTGAGGACAAATGCTAAAATTAAGCAGATAATAATAAGCAGATTTATTTAGTCTTCTGCTGCTGCCATAGGGGAATGAACTTGGGGCAATTCTTGTGCTGCTGCAGGCTGCAAGGTTCGATGGAAACTGAATAAATGAATGGCCTTGCCTCACTATACACACAAGCAATGCTGCAGCTCAGATTTCTCGAGTTCAGGGAAAGTTGGAAAGTGCTGAGCAAAAGATTTCATTCCTCAGACAAGATTCCAACTGCCTTGTAAAATTTCCCTCTTCTTTTTTTTCTTCTGAGGGTGATGCCTGTCTGCCTGCTTGCATGGGTATGTCGCTCCGTACAGAGGCTTCGCACTTAGAATGAATCAATAGGGGGGTTTTAACCTTAGGGCAGAGGCACAAGCTCAGATTCAGGGAGATTTATGGCATAAATGAGACGCATGCTCAAATTCTGCGACAAATCTCCTCTTCTTTGGGGCGACTAATCTCCCAGAAATCCCTCCCGCCGGCTAGAATTTAAATCGGCGGCGGGATGGCAGTCGGAGTGATGTTTTTCCAGAAGTCACCCGAAGTTTCCTCGTGAGGCAACTTCGGGAGACTTCAGAAAACGAAGCGCACCAATTGCCATCCTGCTGGTGATTTACATTCTAGCCGGCGGGAGGCAGTTTGGGGAGATTAGTCGCCCCGAGGAAGAGGAGATTTGTCGCTGGGCGACTAATCTCCCTGAATCTGAGAGTGTCTCTGCCCTACAACAAACTTTTATAGTGTGGCACAGACAGCTGAATTCTAAAATCATTTGCAACTGGTTTTATATTTTTTTTGAATAAAAGTATTTAGAATTTTTGGTCTGTAGGTCTAGGAATTTAAACAATTTCTGCTTGCTTGGGATTATTTTGCCTTTGGGATTATTTACCCTAGCAATCAGAGAGCAGGGTCATACAGTATATTTATACAAGTACCTGTGGGCATGTGCTTAGGATAGCAGCTTCAGAGTAGGCCCTTGGGTGGCCATTCAAAATAAAAATTAAAACAAATTCCCCTCCCTCAACCTCTCCAACCAGTTGCAAATTCCTCAAACCTCCCACCATCCTGTACCCCCCATGCAATCATGTGCCATCCTTGCAGCTAAATTCAGGGGTAGGGCTCCTGAAGTTCCCAGTGGGGTGTGTGCCTGGGTTAGTGGGCCCATCAGGTTTTTTCCTGATGTCCTGCAAGCCCCTGCACTCAATCTACCCCCAGCCCCCATTGATGTGACGATAGGGGAAGGGATGTGATGAGCAAGAGACTTGTAGCCACCTACCAAAGCAACCCCCCCCACACACACACACACATCACCATAATGCGGTACAGCCAGTATTCAAACTAGGATGGGTTGGCAGGCAAAAGGTATTGGCCCCTAGGCTTGTGCCAATTCTGGCTACTCCTAATTCCAGACCTGAGCCCAGAATTGGCAGTTGCTTCTAAATATGGCACAGGTAAGGGGGAGTTGTGTACATCTATATAATTTAATTGGAGTATATGTAGTCTATACTAAGGGGCATATTTATCATGGGTCAAAGTGAAAATTCGAATTTTCAAGTTTTTTTTATGGCCAAAACTGTCAAATTTGACTAGGGAATTGTTAAAATTTGATTCGAGTTTTTTTTTTTAAATTAGAATTTGATTTTCGAAATTTATCAAACACTGGCCCTTTAAGAACTCGAATTCGACTATTCGCCACCTTAAACCTGCTGAATTGCTGTTTTAGCCTATGGAAGACATCCTGGGGTCATTTTTGAAGTTGTTTGCAGCCTTTTTTGGAGAAAAAAACTCGAATCGAGTTTTAAAAACTGAAATAGAATTCGATTAGAATTTACGGGTCAATCATATTCAACCGAGTTTAAAAAATTCGGGTTTTTTTTAGTTAATAAATTGCAATTGGACGAATTTCAAGTTCATGGGAGTTTATGTGAGTTTTAAGTAACTCTCATGAACTCGAAATTCGACCCTTGATAAATCTGCCCCTAAACATATGCTGACTGGATTAGGGGAATCTGATTAAACCAGTACTGAATATAAATCTGCATTGCTAGAGACCAGTTCAAAATGGAAGATAAATAGTAGAGGGTCTGAAAAATAAGGAAATAATAGTCAAAAAGTCAATTGCTTGGTGGACCAAACATTCAGATAGCATTTTCAGTTACAGAATACAAAAAGACTGAATTGAATGGCTAACAATTAAGAAAATCATTTAAAAAAAAAATAAAATCAATAATGAAGGCCAATTGAAAAATACTAATAATCTGTCCATAAAAAATATAATTAATGCAGAGGTAAACTTTCCTTTTCATACAGCTTGAATTTGAATTTTTTTAGGGTAGGGCAGACAGGCCATTCGCAAAACCCTTGCAGCACCAGAAGTACACCCCCCATGTGCGTTAAAAATATGATGGAAAAGTCATCCTGCTGCTGACCTATAAGGTTAATGTGTGAGGGCAAAAGGCACATCCCCTGTGAACGAGATTAGCTAATGTGCAGGATAGCAACTGTTAGCACTCTTTAGAAGAGTGAGTCAGTCAGCTTTAGCTAGTAAGAGCAGCTTTGAGCTCCACCAACAAAGATAGAAGCGACCCCAGTACTGACAGGTTATTATTCTATCGCTGTTCCATGTCTACTGTAGGGTATCCAGACCACATGAGGTACTGAAATCTGGAAGGTGGCAGCTACAGGAGGCTCTGTTTGAGCAAACACCTGGAGGCCGATTCACTATGGGTCGAATATCGAGGGTTAATTAACCCTCGATATTCGACTGTGAACTAAAATCGTACGACTTCGAATATCGAAGTCGTACGATTTTGAGCAAATCCTGCGATCGATCGATCGAAGGATTTTTCGTTCGATCGAACGATTAAATCCTTCGAATCGTTCGATTCGAAGGATTTTAATCCAACGATCGAAGGAAAATCCTTCGATCAAAAAATCACAGGCAAGCCTATGGGGACCTTCCCCATAGGCTAACATTGACTTCGGTAGCTTTTAGCTGCCGAAGTAGGGGGTCGAAGTTTTTTTTAAAGGGACAGTACTTCGACTATCGAATGGTCGAATAGTCGAACGATTTTTAGTTCGAATCGTTCGATTCGAAGGTCGTAGTCGAAGGTCGAAGTAGCCCATTCGATGGTCGAAGTAGCCCAAAAAAACTTCGAAATTCGAAGTTTTTTTATTCTAACCCTTCACCCGAATTTAGTGAATCGGCCCCCTGGTTTTTATGCAACTAAAACCTGCCTCCAACCAGGAACTCGAAAATAAGCAGCTGCTCTGAGGCCACTGGGAGCAACATGTTGCTCAAGAGGCACTTGTTCCTCTTAATTCCTCATTGGGTGAAAGGAGGACTGAGAATTGAGCAAGTCCAGTTATTACAGTAGTCAAGGTGGGATAGGATGAAGATATTGATGAGTGACTTAGCTGCTGTTTGTGAGAGAAAGGGGAGAATTTTTGAAATACTTCTTAAAAGTGACCATGGTATTAACTTAATTAGAGCAGGAGAGGGAAGAATCAAAGGGGACTCCAGACAGTGTGCTGAGTTTACATCAGTAGTAATAATAAAGGAGGAAGTAGGGCCAAGTGTATGTGGTAAGATGATCAATTCAGTTTGTTTTGCAGGGCCAGAACTAGGGCTAGATGTGTGTTTAGTGTGCAGCAGTGTAGGGAATAGGGATGCTTGCACCCTGGGCCAGTACCTCTCCTGCCTTGTCTAACTCTGGCCCAGATCAGCAGATCTGTGAATATCCAGGTGGGGGGAGAGAGGAGTGGTGGTAACCAGTGGTGATTTTTACCAAGGGGCAAATCAGAGCAGCGGGCAGCATTAGTAGCAAGTAGCATCAGAGGCGTGGGTGTGGAGCAGAAGAGAGAGGAGTAGCTGAGGGGGCTGGATTGGCCCAGAGGCCTGCCTTGGGCACCCATTTTTAATGGCCTGGCTCTGTTCAGTCAGGTTCAGTTAGACATGGCATATATTCATCCAAGAATAAAAAACTAGGAGGCAGTTCAAGATTCGAGTCTCAATGTCAAAGGCTGATAAAGAAGGGTTTAAATATATCTGGATATCATCCACATATAGATAATATTCAAAGAAGAATGCACAAAATCCAGGTTTTGTTTTGAAATTCAGCCAAATCCTAGCCTTCAGCAGGATTCATATTTGGCCAAATCTAAGAGCTTGGCCAACCAAATCTGAACCCCTGATACTGCCATACCTTACATGTTCAATATTCTGTTATTTATCTGTTGCATTTAGTTGTTTGCCTAAACTTAAGTCAAGAATGGAAGGGTGGGCAAACCAAGGTCCAGTCATAGAGCTGCCGGAGATACAGATGCAGAGATACAGATCACAATATTCATCTGATCATTGTTGTTACATAGGTTGAATTTGCATTCTGTTTTGATTACCTTGATACAAAACAAGTGCAGCAATGTGTAGCCTCAATAATGCTGAAGTGACCTACATATCCGCATATATAAACAGCAAAGAAACTGTTGCAAATAGTGCAAGGTCAGAAATTAAACTCAAACATATTACAGAAAACAGCTTTATTAAATGATGAGCAGGCGGATGGCTCATTGCAGTTTCTGGTGCCCAGGTCTGTTCAGCTGCATCCAGGAATATACAAGTATTTTATTTTGCCAAGATGCAGTATGTTTGAAGATTCCTTATCATACTAGTTTGGCTGTGCAAAGTACATGCCTTTATAAAGATTAATTTTGTCTAAAAGTGTAAACATGCCGAATACTATGGAATCATTTTAAAGGGGCAGTATAATTAACAACTACATGTTTAGAACTAATACTGCTTGTTACTGCCAAATCAACATTCTAACATGCATCATTCCAGTCTATGATACAGTTTGGAACATTTGGTAAATAATAAAGGTGTGAATTTTAAAAATATAAAGTCTTAACCCCTTATTTTTCTACAGCTATTCACTTCTATTAATCTCCTAGTACCAACAACTGGAGGATTAATGGGGGCCAGCGCCTGAACTCCCAGTTTCAGTTCTGTAAGACTATGAGATAGGGACGTAGGGGAGGTTTGGCAACTCATTTGCTTGAAGCTTAGCTCTTTTGCTTCTTCCATTGCTCAGAAATCTCTGTGTACAAAAAGAAACCTTGTACAGGTTGGCAGCATGACTGTGAAGTGTTTTGGTGATGACCTCCAAGGCAAGTGAGTCTCCCCTGCAAACTGTATAGGTCTTATACCCCCTTCTAACACCTTATGTTACCTCAATCTCTATAAATTGTAGACTGTAATGAGCAGGGCCATCTTTATCTTATTTATCAGTCAGTATTTTTATGTAATCTCCCTGTAATGTTTAAGGTAGGACCCTTTTTTTTAAAAGAACTGCAGAATATGTTGGTAGTTTATAAAAATAGTTGAAAATAAAATTTTGAAAATAATAATAGATGCTGGATTTTTGGATTCAGATTTTTGGCAGCATCTGGTGTGTGACTTTGTGTGAATGTTATATAGAGATTTACTAGGTTAGGATCTTACTGTATATGAGTTGGTAAATATACAGTGCAAAATGATGTTTTAGGTATATAAATAAAGACTAATGTTACCAGAAACGTAACTAGAGGGGGGCGGGCCCTGGCTACACCCGGAACTGGCCGGGAATATGCTGCGCGTGGACTGCCAGGGGGCCCTGAGGGGGTGCTGGCCCTGGCCCGCTCGCACCCCCTGCTGCCCCGGTAGTTCCGCCACTGAATGTTGCTAAATTAGCAGATAACTCCACTGACTCATATAGAATGGGTATTTTAACCTTGGAATAGCAAGGTGCAGGCCCTATAATATGTATAATGAAATACAAGCATAATATCTATTATGCTGAGTTTTCCAGGTAAGGGATAATTAGGTAATTTTGATCTCCATACCTTAAGGCTGCTGAGAATTATTTAAACACTACATAAACAGGATTGCTTTGCTACTAATATGGATTTATCCAGCTTAGTTACCATCAAGTACAAGCTACTGTTTTATTATTACAGAGAAAAGGGAATACTTTTTAAAAATTAGAATTCTTTGCTTAAATTGGGAGGTAGCCTTCCTGTAATTCGGGGTTTTCTGGAAACAGGATTCTGAACATGGGATCCCATACCTTTACTAGTATTTTAAATGAGTCAGATGAAAGTGAGTGTAGGACTGGCCAGACTCTCAAATTCGAATTGCGAATTATCCAAACTGTATTCGGATTTTAAATTTAGTTTGATTTATCAAACCTATACCCTGGGAATAATTAAAATTAGACTATTCGCCACCTTAAACCTGCCGAGTTCATGTGTAAGTCAATGGGAGAGGTCCAGTGACCAATTAGAAGATTAGCCTTCCTGACAGTCATGTTTTTTCTCAAAACTCAATTCGAGTTTAGTCTAATTAGATTCGAGGTTTTTTTCTTAATTAACAGCCCAGTCGAATTTCGAGTATATTCAAATTAATTCAAGTTAAAAAAAACTCACATGAACTCGAAATTCGACCTTTGATAAATGGCCCGTAAATGTCATATTGGTTTCTAATATTTTCATATGGGTGAAGGCGAAGGAACTGTTTTTCTGGCAATGCACCTGCGGGTCCGGCGATTACTGTTTGGAAGTGTTCCGTGAGCTGTAAGAAGACTGGCAGAGTCAGAGTGATGTAAGTCTATGAAGAGGTAAAATTGAGGATTTTGACACCCGCCTACCTAGCCAGGATTTCTTGAGAGGAAATTCACAAGATAGTCATTTGCCATTGAAAAAAAGTTCCCATCTGCCAGGAGGATTTTTTGTCCTTAAAATGTACAGGTGTTCATTTTTAGGGCAAAATCATCCCCCTGCAAGGACTGTAGTAGTCAAGTAGTCAAGGTGGGATAGGATGAAGATATTGATGAGTGACTTAGCTGCTGTTTGTGAGAGAAAGGGAAGAATTTTGGAAATACTGCTTAAAAGTGACCATGGTATTAACTTAATTAGAGCGGGAGAGGGAAGAATCAAAGGGAACCCCAGACAGTGTGCTGAGTTTACTTAAGCTTACTTTTCGAAAAGCTTAAGTTACATTTGTGTGGAGTTCCCCTTTAAGAAAAGCCTTGCATCATCTCAAAATCTTGTTTGTGCACCAGAACGGAGGACCTGATGTCCATCCCCATGCACTGGTTACACAATTAAATGGTGAAGAGAACAGAGGGAATGTGGGGAGAACAATGACATCTAGTAAGTGCTGAATGGAAAGTGAAAGTAATTGACAATTTTTGATTGACAGCTGAGATTTTTAAAACGATAATTTGGGCTTATTAAAAAATAATTTGGGTTTCATGTTTAATTTGAAAAGGACATTTATTAAACAGCTTTTTATGTCTGGGTGACATGCCCACTTTAAACTCTACTGGAGAACATCCTAATTGAAAACAATCCTATTGGGTTTATTTAATGTGTAAATGATTTTTTAATAGGCTTAAAGTATGGAGATCGAAATTGCAGAAAGATCCTTATCCAGAAAACCCTAGGTCTAGAGCACAGGTCCCATAGCTGTTCTAGAAAATAGTGCAAAAGCACAGGTCTATAACATAAAATATCAGGCACAGGAGGGATGAATTGTATCAATGTAACAATGTGCCAAATGGATAGATTCTTTGCATATATTTATGGATAGATAGAAGATAGATAGATAGATAGATAGATAGATAGATAGATAGATAGATAGATAGATAGATAGATAGATAGATAGATAGATAGATAGATTTCTTTTTATTAATGGAGAGAGGACATTTTAAAAAAATGTTTTGTGATCTCTCTACGCTCTAGTTTAATGCTGACAAAATTCATATTCAATTTGGTAGGAACATCAGCAGATTGGGAGTAAAGAATAAGGCACTACATGCCAATTGTCTTGCTCCTCCGTTAACATCCTAATCCTTCTGTCAGAGATGCCTAAAATAGATGTGCCTGCTGGTAATTTTAAGCTCTGCTGTCGGTATTGTGTTTCACAAGCATAAATATTATACCTCTATTATCAAATGCAAATGTCCTTCCCATGGGTACCCGATTCTTTCTTCTGACATGACATTCAGGGGCAGATTTATCAAGGGTCGAATTTGAAAAACTCAAATTCAAATAGACCAACCGAAAATTAAGTCTAAGTTTTTTTTTTTGGCCGAATAGCTCAGTTTTTTGATCTAATACGTCCGGATTCGAATTGTACGAATCGAAGTAATATTGAATTTGATCGAATTCGATTCAAAGTTTTCCCTAAAAAAACTTAGATTTTTCAAAGTCCACCTCCAGGAGGTCCCCCATAGGCTAAAACAGCAATTCGGAAGTTTTAAAGAGACAGTACATGATAAATTTCGATATTCGAATTTTCAAAATTTTTTCAAATTCAAATCGAATTTCAACTATTCCCTAGTCGAAGTACACAAAAAAATTGCTTGAAATTCGAATTTTTTTAATTCAAAAATTCACCTCGACCTTTGATAAATCTGACCCTATTGTACGTGTGCAATAGCAGGGTAGTGAGAGAGCACAAGAGTGCTAGTGTATAGTCACTAAGCACTTACAGGCAGTTATGTATTCTATGCAATGTAGATGACTAACTCTTGAGCAGTGATGCATGATAAGGCACTCAAGACCAGTGATGTAACTAGATATTACTGAGCCCCACGGCAAATTATTTTTCAGGCCCCAAAAATGTCTAGAGGTTGACTTGTTTTACCAGTATTTATTTAAAATGTATATGAATTAGGGCCTTATGGGGCCCCTATACCTCCTGGGCCTCCTGCAGCCACAGGGTCTGCTTCTTCTATAGTTACGGCTGTTCATGAACACTTAGTGGTAGAAAGAAAACTGTTGGAAAGAGCATAACAGGCAGCTTGAGCTGTTGCTGCACACTCTGGGCCCCTCAAAAGATTTTTTTTTGGGGGGGGGGGGTTTGGTGATTGCTAGTTATGCCACTTTCTTTAATATTGACCCTTGCAGCCTCAAAGAGGTACTCTATTTTGATTCTGTGACTTACAGGCCAAGTTTAGAAGTATACTACACCCAGCAGGGGCAGAATTAGGGGTATGCAGAAGAGGCATGTGCCTAGGGTGCAAAGCTTGGGGGGGCAGACATGTTCCTAATCCTAGTCCGGTCCCATGTTCCCTTATACATGTGCTTTACACCTCTGGGTGTCAGTGCCAGGCCAGACTGGGGTACACAAATAGCCAAACACAGATATATTTGGCAACACCTTTCACAATAGTGTGGTTCATAGTTAAAAGAAATAGTAATAAATGATCCTAGATGATCTTAAGGAAGCCAATTTTTTTTTAGTCATGGGGTGGAAAATCCTTGGAAAAAGTTATTTAATGTTAGTAGTAGGGATGCACCGAATCCACTATTTTAGATTCGGCCGAACCCCCGAATCCTTCTTGAAAGATTCGGCCGAATACCGAACCGAATCCAAACCCTAATTTGCATATGCAAATTAGTGATGGGAAGGGGAAAACATTTTTTACTTCCTTGTTTTCTGACAAAAAGGCACGCAATTTCCCTCCCCGCCCCTAATTTGCATATGCAAATTAAGATTCGGATTCGGTTCGGCTGGGCACAAGGATTCGGCCGAATCCTGGCCGAATCCTGGATTCGGTACATCCCTAGTTATGTACAAAATAGGGGTGTGGAAGCACTCTAAAGGCTAAGTAATAGTATATTTAAGTATAATGGAAGTGCTAGTTTTAATGCACATTCCCTGGGCCCCTGTCTCAAAAGTAAGTTTACAAAACAGGGGTTTTTAGTTACAAAGTTATGATCATAAAGTTGAAAAGCCACCATACCTTTACGTCAAGGTAAACCCCACATGGCGGTCCCTAACTTGTTTGCCTTTCGGCCATAGTATAAAAAGTCTTACTGCATAGTAGCATTCAGTGTAATCAGTGTCTGTTGAACCTTGGTTTCAGTGAAAAGGATCTGTCCTTCCCGCCAGTATGCGGCTTTTAAGGGAGAGGAATTGTCCAACCAACGCCCATTTTTAAAAGTATAGGGCCCCATTAGTTTAAGGGGGGGTATGGGGTGCTATTAAAAACCACATGAAGCTCAGCCACAGCTTCTGGCAACAATACAATGTACAAAATAGGGGTGTGGAAGCACTCTAAAGGCTAAATAATAGTATATTTAAGTATAATGGAAGTGCTAGTTTTAATGCACATTCCCTGGGCCCCTGTCTCAAAAGTAAGTTTACAAAACAGGGGTTTTTAGTTACAAAGTTATGATCATAAAGTTGAAAAGCCACCATACTGGCGGGAAGGACAGATCCTTTTCACTGAAACCAAGGTTCAACAGACACTGATTACATTGAATGCTACTATGCAGTAAGACTTTTTATACTATGGCCGAAAGGCAAACAAGTTAGGGACCGCCATGTGGGGTTTACCTTGAAGTGGTATGGTGGCTTTTCAACTTTATGATCATAACTTTGTAACTAAAAACCCCTGTTTTGTAAACTTACTTTTGAGACAGGGGCCCAGGGAATGTGCATTAAAACTAGCACTTCCATTATACTTAAATATACTATTACTTAGCCTTTAGAGTGCTTCCACACCCCTATTTTGTACATTACATCCCTAGTTAGTAGACTTGTATTGTCTCACTTGCTCAAAGGGCATTCAACTATCGCTTGAAGCTGTCCGCCAGTAAAACCACTTCAAGGAGAAACTTCACAGCTCTAACTAAAAAATACTTTTTCGCATCAAGAGGAAACCTACTGTCTACTAACGTCAAGGGACGAGATTAGAAGGGACACGTGGGCCTCAAGGGTTGATCTTGCATCTTTTGAATGTTGATTTAGAGAGTTTATTATATGGTAGACGCACTAAAACCAGGGCCGTAATTAGGGGTAGGCAGAAGAGGCTCCTGCCTAGGGCACAACAATGTGGGGGTGCTGGGCAGGTACCTGTTCAAAGGTTTTCTGCCTATCCCTAGTCCGGCTTCTCTCCTTTGCTGCTCTCGACTCCTTCCTCTCCCCTCTATCACTCTACCCCTACCACCCTCCCTCCCCTGCACTTCCCCTTCGTTGGTCTCCCCACACTCCCTCCTATAATGGCACACATGGGAGGGATGTGGGTAGCCAAACGGGGTGCCTAGGGCACCCTGTTGGCCTGGCCCTGACTAGAACACTATATATTGTGCACCACTCTCAATAGGTCATCTGTATAATGGTGCTCCCAATGTTACTGTAACAATAAACATAAATCAATAGTTAATCAGTAAACAACACTGTTCACTTTTGTTATAGCTATGTCAGTTGGAATAGCTCTGGGGTTTTCCGGATAAGAGGTCTTTCTGTAATTTGGATCACCGTACTTTGTCTACGTTAAAGGAGAAACAAACCCGTAACATAAAAAACCCCTACCCTTTATAGACTCCCTCCCTCCTCCCCCCCAGCCTAGGTGGTATCTGGGGCAAATGCCCAAAATGTTTTACTTACCCCTGAGTGCAGATTCTGTCCCCCGCAGTTCACGGCAGTCATCTTCTTTTCTTCACTGTGTAAGCAGACCTTCGTTTTCAGCGAATGTGCAGTTGGGAGTAATTTTCCAGTCCCTAACAACTGCGCATGAGCCGAAATTCACGAAAATTTCCGTGACTCGAGGGGTAAGTAAAAAGTTAGGGGTATTTGCCCGGGTACCACCTAGGCTGGGAGGGAGGGGGGGGGGTCTACAAATGGTAGGGTCTTTTTTATTTTACGGGTTTGTTTCTCCTTTAAAGCTGCTAAAAAATTATTTAAACATTAAATAAACCCAATAGACTGGTTTTGCCTCCAAAAAGGATTATTAATTATATGTTAGTTTGGATCAAGTACAAGGTACTGTTGTTATTATAGAGAAAATTTAAAAAAAAATGTGAATTATTTGATTAAAAGAGTCTATGGAAGTCTAGATAGGGTTTCCGGATAACGAATCCCATACCTGTACTGTATTATGTTCATAGTGTCCATATCATTGCCTGTAACATCTAATCCTTAACCATATCAGGTTATTTAGCTGTTCTGTGCTATTTCCAGCCAGCTCAGCAAAATAAACCCAGTCCTATATACATTTATATAGTATATGTGTGTATGTGCTCCTATGTTACATATGCTACCTATGTTTGAGTGTTAGCAGAAGTCTAGTCTTATTATCTAGCTAATAGAATTAGATTACATGTATTCAATTGTGACTACATTTGACATTTTGCTGAAAACAAAGTATTACCCTTGCTAAAAAGAAAATATACTGAGCCAATACTTGCTTCTAATGTCAATGTGGTTTCGCTGCAAGAAATAACATTGGGTTCAACTCCTTCCTCGTCTTAATCTCATTAGCTTTTGCAATGGATATGAGGAACTGAATAATTCTAAATCAAAGGGAAATAAAGTGTTCATTGGAGAAATTGAAACATTTTCTTCCATTTTAGAAATTGCTTCTGGAACAGTTCCCTAACATTTTTCACTGTGTTTGTAAATGCTGTGACATGTTTTAACCTAAGCAATGTTTTTGAAAAGCCTGGAGCGGTTCCCTATAATGTAGTACATATGCAAGAAAATGGAGTCCTTGATGCTCCACTCTACAGTAGGGCTTGAAATATGGCACTGCAAGATTAAGGGAACACTTATTTTAGAAATATTATATATTTTTTTATCTCATTCAACTACATAGGAAAATATAGTTACATAGTTAAATTGGGTTGAAAAAAGACAAAGTCCATCAAGTTCAACCCCTCCAAATGAAAACCCAGCATTCATACATACACCCATCCCTACTTTTAATTAAATTCTATATACCCATACCTATACCTATACTAACTATAGAGCTTAGTATCACAATAGCCTTTGATATTATGCCAAATCAAATACACCTCTGCAAATATGTGATGGAACACATATCAAACATGACAACTGTGCAGTAACAGGCCAATCATCTGCTGTCAGTAATTTGCACTTGAATAATAATAGCATGGTCACCTAAAATCTTCAGAAGCAGTGGAACAGAGAGCATGTTTGGGGAATAGCAGGGTCAGACAGGGAAAAAAATAACCTCAACCCTTGTATCTGCTCCCCACTCTGTGTGCTGCACCCTTACCTCCCCCTCAGGCCCAATCATAGCCACAAGATAAAATAGGGTACACAAAGGGGTTTGAGGCTGGAGGTCCCAGGGCAGAGGAAAGTTGTGGCTTGGTGTTGGAGGCCCCAGAGGCAGCATCAGCATCTGCCAGTTTTTCTTTTGCCTAAGGCAAACTGATTGGACCTAGTTAGAAGCTGAATACGCTGGTAATTACAGACAGAAATGTCAGTTTTGCAGTGCAGTGCATTTTAAAGAATGAAGGAACAAATAATCTTGGAGTAAAAGTGCAGAATAAGACTTCATGTGACTCGGACATCAGTATGAAGTTGTAGCTGAGAACAATTTGTTTTATCTGTTGCCTTGGCAAAGGCATTACTTTCTCCATCGATATCGACTAGTAGAGTTTATCTGAACATTTTAGGATGCATTCCACAAAAAGGGACAATAAAAGTTAAAGGGGTTGTTATATTTAGTTTTATTTTTTACATTGTAATCTTTGTAAAGCATCTCGGGGGGTTGCGGACAGTGCAATAATTTCTTATTTTTGGCCCTGCTGAGAATTCCTAAATTCCATTAAAGGCAGCGGTTAAAATTGTTACAATAGTTGCTAATAGGGTATTAGCAACAAAGTCAGTCGAAGGGAAATGTAAACCCATAAAACAAATTCAAGAACAATTTTTTTTTTGTGGTGTATTCAAAATATTAGCAATTTGTAGACAATTAATAAAATGAATATGAAACAGTGCCACCTGCTGCTTCATTTCAACAAAGCAGGCAGAAAACCATGTTAGTGAGAAAAGAGATGTAACAAATTCTAAGGTTGTTCAATGTTTGTGTAATAATCAGGACAATTACAATGAAGTATAGTAATAGCTTCCCAATAACTAGTTGATCGAACTTGTAAAACATAATGGTAAAGAATCTAACACTGCACCAATCATTGATCCTTTTAACTTAGTACAGATTCAACACAACTGGAGCCAGAGAGACTGAAGATAGCTGTTCTGTATTAAGTTAAAAGGATCTTTCCGTAATTTAGATTTTCATACCTTAAATCTACTAGAAAATCATGAAAGCATTAAATAAACCCAATAGGCTGGTTCTGCTTTTAATAAGGATTAATTATATCTTAGTTTAGATCAAGTATGAGTAACTGTTTTATTATTACAGAGAAAAAGGAAATAGTTATTTGGATAAAAAGGGAGTCTATGGGAGATGGCCTTCCCGTAATTCAGAATTTTCTGGATAACAGGTTTCCGGATAACAGATCCCATACATGTACAAGGAAGCAAGGTACAGGTTTTATCCTTATTTTGACCCTCACATGTGCCAACTGATTTTAGCCACAAGCAATGCCTAAAGCAAAGCCATCAATTAAAGGAACAGTAATGTCAAAAAATAAGTGTTTTTAAAGTAATGAAAATAAAATGCAGTGTTGCCCTACACTGGTAAAACTGCTGTGTTTGCTTAAGAAACACGACTATTGTTTATATAAATAAGATGCTGTGTAGCAATGGGGGCAGCCATTCAAAGGAGAAAAGGCTCAGGTTACACAGCAGATAGTAAATAAGCTCTGTCTAATGGTGTTATCTGTTATCCATTAGTTAACCTGTGCCATATAGCCATTATTCAATTTCCGACATTGCTACACAGCAGCTTGTTTATATGAACTATAGTAGTGTTTCTGAAGCAAACAGATTACCAGTGCAGGGCAACACTACATGATATTTTCATTACTGTAAAACACTTATTTTTTGGTGTTACTGTTCCTTTAAACTAGGGATGCACCGAATCCAGGATTCGGTCTTTTTCAGCAGGATTCGGCCGAATCCTTCTGCCCGGCCGAACTGAATCCTAATTTGCATATGCAAATTGGGGTGGGGAGGGAAATTGCGTGACTTTTCGTCACAAAACAAGGAAGTTAAATTTTTCACTTCTCACCCCTAATTTGCATATGCAAATTAGGGTTCGGATTCGGTATTCAGCCGAATCTTTCACAAAGGATTCGGGGGTTCGGCTGAATCCAAAATAGTGGATTCGGTGCATCCCTACTTTAAACTAATACCACACAAGAACAAGGTGTGATTTACAGCTATCAATTTTATAAATTCTCTCAAGAGCCAGTTAATTGGACACAGAAAAACTTGGGGAAGGCATGAGATATACTGATAAGTGACAAAGTGAAAATGCTCGTTATTAGACACAGAAATACTTAGTAGATTTATGCTAAAAATATACACAAGACAAAATAAAGTATGTGAATATTTTATTTTCTTTACAAAAAAAGCCTTCCAGACCCCAGTTTAATCTTCATCCTCTTCTTCCTCTTCATCCTGGTTGATCTGGAAGTATCTTAGTTCGTAGCTTTCCTTGCTGTTTGCAACCACACGAAGCCAATCACGGAGGTTGTTTTTCTTCAGATATTTCTTCGTGAGGTACTTTAGATACCTAAAAAGGAACCCAGAAAAAGTATAAATATAATGAATCCCTTCTGCACACACACACACACACTACATGGGCACCTATACAATATATATGTTGCAAAGACTAGCAAGTCATGAACAAGAAAATAATCCAATTTTTCTACTTTAGTGCTATCAAGTAGATAACACTTCCTCTCACTCAGATTAAAGTAGTGAACAGGCTTACATAGATTTTTCATAGACCATATGTGAAGCTACGGGATAAAAGCAGATTTATCAAAGGTTAAGGTGAATTTTCGAATGAAAAAAATTCAAATTTCAAGCTATTTTTTGTGTATTTCGACTAGGGAATAGTCCAAATTTGAGTTGAATATCGAAATTTCTCATGTACTGTCTCTTTAAAAATTCGACTTCGATCATCCAGCATTTAAAACCTGCCAAATTGCAGTTTTAGCCTATGGGGGACCTCCTAGAACCTATTTGGAGTAAATTGGTGGACTATGAAAAATCGAAGGTTTTTTGGGGAAAACTTTGAATTGAATTTGATCGAATGTGCTAATCCTTTGATTCGTATTCAGCCAAATACAGACCTATTTGATTGAAAATGGACCTATTCGACAAAAAAAAAAAAAAAAACTTCAACTTAATTTAGTTTGGTCTTGACCCTTGATAAATATGCCCCCAAAAGTTAAAAGTAAACCTTATCTATTTAAGAATCTGCTCCAAGTGGGATGAGCAGATTCTGGGGGACAGACAGGCAAGGTAACGGCTATTATAGCTTCAAAAACATAAAAAATAAATAAATAATGCATTGCAATTACAAATAACCTTATTATCATTCCCCAAAGCCTAGGAAAGATTATAGATTTCGACCATAGATCCCCTTTAATACAGCTGCATGAGGATCCCTAAAAACCTTCCCCTGCACAGTTTTAGCCTTCACTGCATGTTTGTTTAAATTGACAACTGCCAGCCCTTCATATTTTTTTTTCTGTCATGTACATGTTCCTTTAAGAGCAATGACACATGGGGACACTTGCCGCCTGCAGCAAATTTGAGCAAGCCTCCTAAAAATACGACTCCCTTCACTAATATTTGGAACGTCGCATGTAAAACACTACACATTTGTTGATCTGGTGGAAGAGCAAAACATTGCGGAAGGCGAGCTTTCCCTGTAATTAAGCTGGACTGTCAAATGTAAAGTTTTACATGGTGATCATAATGTTAGTGAAGTTAGCTGTATTTTTAGGAAAAATATCGCCAGTGTTATTTGTCTGCCTAGTAGTCAACCTGACAGGGTTGACTACTAGGCCTAAACCATTGCCCACTGCAACTAAAGCTTTATTATGGATGCCTGCAAAGCTCCATTTAACACTGAACGCACAGGATAAAGTGAAACAGAAGAAAATACCATAGAGTCTTTGGACCTCACGTAAAACCTTTCAGTGCTTTGCAGATAGAGAATATTAGTTGTTTATCTAGTATAGGTAAATTTAAGTTGTTTTAAAATTTACCCATACTAGATATACCATGACCTGGATGTTGAAAATCTTCAGTCATAATATTAGTTGCTGATTTCTTTCTCCTGGTAAAACAAATTCTAACCTCTTTGAAAAAGGAACTTCTGAAGACACAGTGATTTTACTCTTGCTTCGTTCAATAGAGACTACTCCTCCTCCCAAGTTTCCAACCTTGCCATTTACTTTGATACGGTCGTGCAAAAACTGCTCCTGAAATCATATTGTCAGTCAGTAATGAGAATGGCAAACATGTGAGTGATCTAACATAGGTACGTAAAAGGGAACTTAGCCCAAAAATAATTTAGTAACTCTGTAATACAGGTATGGGACCTGTTATCCAGAATACTAAGGATTCAGGGTTTTCCAGATAATGGATCTTTCTGTAATTTGGATCTTCATACCTTACGCCTACTAGAAAATCATGTAAACATTAAATTCACCCAATAGTTTGGTTTTGCTTCCAACAAGGATTCATTATATCTTAGATTGGATCGAGTAAAAGCTACCGTTTTATTATTACAGAGAAAATGGAAATCATTTTTAAAGATCTGGATTCATTTATTATAATGGAGTCTATTGGAGACAGCCATTCTGTAATTCTGAACTTTCTGGATAACAGGTTTACAATAACACATCCCATACCTGTACATTAGACATTTTCAAATAGTTATTTGTAAATGTAATTGCAGTTAAAAACATTATTTGCCTGTCCCTTTCTCCATGGATGATTATTTTTCTTTTATTAATTCTGGGTTCTGCTACATAACAAAAGTCAGAACCACTAGGGCAGATAATGAAAAAGGATACAAGTAACATCACTCATTTTACTATAATAAATATAGAGGTATGGGAGCTGTTATCCAGAATGCTCAGGACCTGGGGTTTTCCGGATAATGGATCTTTCCGTAATCTGGATCTTCATACCTTACGTCTACTAGAAAATCATGTAAACATTAAATAAACCCAATAGGCTGGTTTTGCTTCCAATAAGGATTAATTATATCTTAGTTTGGATCAAGTACAAGGTACTGTTATTATTACAGAGAAAAAATGTGGATTATTTAGATAAAATGGAGTGTATGGGAGATGGCCATTCTATAATTTGGTAACTTTATGGATAATGGGTCTCCAGATGACGGAAACCATACTTGAATAATGAAAAGTTGTGTAGCATTACAATAACCTTCACTAAATTTTATTTTCAGGTCTACACCATTCTATTTTTCCAAGAGTCACATTCAAAAAAAAAAAAAAATGTAACCCATTATCTAGAAAGAACCAAGGCCATTTTCCATAGACTATTTTAGTCAAATAACGGACAATTTTAAATGTCATTTTCTGTGCTTGTATTTGATCCGAACTATATAATGAATCCTTACATTGATCCAAATCATAGATACATCGCTAATCAGGAAAACTCCAGATCCCAAGTAGTCTAGCAGGTCCCATATATGTACACTCGCTCTTTTCTTAGCTTTAAAGCAAAATTATGTAGTCAGATAGCTATACAGCTTGGCTATGGGGGTTTGTTGCCCCTTCAACAATATAGATTGTTATAGACAGCTGTCCCCCCAAGTGGCATACAATTCAACAAATATCTTAAAAAAAAACCAACAAAAAAAAACTTCCTATGTAAGGGCTGTTGAAACCCTAAAAACATTTCTTATATATAACTTAATGTGCTCCTCTATTGTGTCATCTAAAAAAAATTTTGGAGAAAAGTATTCTTAATTTGAAAGGACGTTTGACAATGTGGATATATGCACTTGCTCTGAAGTCACAAAACAGCATCAGACATCCTAATTACAGCTGAGACATCTTAAAAGCACTTGTAAATATGCCTGGTTATATTTTGCTTAAAGAAACAGTAACACTAAAAATTATTAATTTCAAAGTCCATTCAATACCCCTCTAACAACAAATCTACGTAAAAATACCATTTAAAAGAAAAGTCCTCTTCGTGTTCTCAAAAACTGCGGCTTCAACTGTGTCAGACTCTACATGCTGCACCTCCCAAAATCACCTCCTCAAACCGGAATCCAGTTGCTGTAGCTTTATAAATCATTTTCTAGCCCCTTGTGTTTTATTGCTGAAAGTGCAGCGTGCATAGAAGGCAGCCCAATTCAGCCATAAATCCACGTCAGTCAGCGCTTTCCTTCACCTGCTCGCAGCACAGCAATGGTGCCAATGTGTACCCTCCCCGCAGAACGTAATTTGCAGGAATGGTAAAGAAGAAATGGAGAGCATACAAGGGTCGAGAAAATCCTTTGCAAAGCTGCAGCAACAGACTTCCAGTTTGAGAAGGCGATGTCGGGAGCTGCTGCAGAGCGTGCACGTGGGTGTCCCCCTATCGCCTTTTATTTTTTTGAGAACAGGAAGGACTTTTTTTAATAGCAATTTTACATAAAGCACTTTAAATAAGAAACTTTTTGCAGGGTAGATGCACTGTTAGAGGGGTATAGCATTGATTTTGAACATCATTGTTAGTGTTACTGTGCCTTTAATGTAGCACTAACAATCTTCAGGGGACAGAACAGTGGCAAAGCAGAGCCTAGGGCAAGGGCACACAGATTAATGTCCACTTTCCTCCATCTGCATTTTGTATAGATGATATGATGAGCATACTCACTCCGTGTAGCCCCACACATGCAAGACATCGCACCTATCAATGGAGCTACAGGGGGAGCACATGAAAACAAATCTGCTGCCTGTATACAAAATACAGGTGGAGGAAAGCAGACAATGAGCTGTGTGTGTGCCCTTGCCCATAAAATCTAAAGTTGATGCTAAAGGACCAAGTTGAAAAGATTATTTTAGAAGCAGAAGACTGGCGTGGGGGCACAGGCATAAACTTCACTTACAAAATTAGCAGCATCCATGATGCCATCTTCCACTGGATGAGTACAATCCAAAGTGAATTTGAGCAGCTGCTTCTTTTTCTTGCTGCCCTTGGTTACGGTCTTCTTCTACAAGAAACAAAAATCAGTAAGGACTTATCAAGGGTAATACCTTGGAATTAATCAGAAGAATTTATAAGCTCGCTAGAAATTTTAATATAAGGGAAATATAGAAGGTTTCAACCCCCAAAAAAGGTAGCTTAGACATGGCAGGTTTTGCATGAACTGCATGTACCACAACGCCTTATTTTCTTTGTAGTAAATCCAATCCGTTAGCACACCTGCTTTTCACTACTTTGGTGTGTTGCTAGGTTGGATTTAGTACACCGAAAGCTTTCCCTGGCAGTGCAAGCATACACTGAACATATATTTAAAATGTTATGGGTCAAGAAAAAAAAAGCCAAAATGCGTAAAAAGTCAAAAAACAGAAAACCTGTGCAACTTTTTTCTTGAATGCTAGCATATTTAAGAAAAACTGCCACAGAATATTCCCATGTGTTTTTTTCATATAAAAAAGCAAAGTTAAAAAAAACTATGTTTTAATGAACCAGGAAAATAAGTATACTATTACAGCTGTTGGGAGACAATTCCCATTGACTCCTTTTGAACCGCACCAGCTTTTACTTGGAGTTTTTTTCTGGCAACTTTTTGTGGTTTTATTCTGTAATAAATGGTGACTATTCAAGGTTCAAAAGAATATTCTCAAGTACATTCGTTTGTTTGCTGATTTTTCTCAAATTATGAGGAAAAACTAACAACTTTTGCTAAATCAGCCCCTTAAAGGGGCTATTCACCTTTATATAACTTTTAATATGCTGCAGAGTGATATTTTGATACAATCAGCTTTCATTTTTAATTATTTGCAGGTTTTGATTTATTTACCTTTTTATTCAGCAGCTTTCTAGTTTACAATATCAGTAATCTGGTTGCTAGGGTCCAAATGACCCTAGCAACCGTGCATTGATTTGAATAAGGCACTGGAATATGAATGGTAGAGGTCAGTGACCCCCATTTGAAAGCGGGAAAGAGGTAAAAGAACAAGACAAATAAACAATAAAATAATGAAGACCAATTGTAAAGTTGCCAGGAATGGGACAATATATAACATACTAAATGTTACCGTAAAGGTGTACCACCCCTTTAATGTCACTGCATCCTGTGACAGGTTATGAATGGAACCAGTGGTTTGCAAACAGGAAAAAATAAGCAACTGTCTGGGCTATATTCTCAAATAATGATGGGCAAATCTGACCCATTTCGCAGAGAATTTGTTAAACGGCAAAAAAAGTCTTAATGCATTGAAGTCTATAGGTGACAATTTTATTTTGACACAAAACAATTTTTTTCATCCATTCGGGTCTATCTTTTTTGTGGCAAAACCTGTTGCTCATCTCTACTCAAACACTCCCTTTTTCATAGCAAGGCAATTCCCTTAAAAAAATAGAAAAAAAAAAAAGGTGTGACCTGATCAAAGGGGTCCGAGACTGACAGCTTGCAACATGCATCATAAACCATGTTTGCAACATTATTTTTCTCAAGACTTGCGAATTGTAATTCTCAGATATACAGAACTCTTAAATGTGTTAACAAGGATGTCCATTTGGCAGTTTTCCACCATAACCACATATATAAATGGCTACACAAAAAATGCACTGGTAGATCAGGGGAATGCCATGTTTGTACAACTACAGACTATAGCATGATCATCACTACAATACGAACAATAGAATTCTACCTGTACCCGACGATTCAGTACTAACAGTGGCCAATGTTTAGGTGCCTTCAAAGGGCCCTATCAAAATTTTCCGCCTGGGCCAATCGAGGAGCCAACTGATGTCCAAACCTTCTCCTGATTACGGTCGGCTCATCCACCGCCATACACACACCGGATATCATACGAAAATTAGTTTTGTATGATCATTTCTGTGCATGTATGGACACCTTTAATTATAGATCATTCAATAATCAGCACACCCACTTTAAATGGGTAGGTCACCTTTAAACTGGAGCTATCGGGGGGGGGGGGGAATGCTGCACTTTTTTGTGAAAAAAAACACCATGTACTGGTAGTTTGCTCTCTCCTAGTGGGCATGTTTCATCACATGCATTATAAGCAAGTTGGGGTTGAGACTATACACACAGATATTAACAAAAACTAATTTTCATACGATATTTGGCGAGTCTATGGTGGGAGAGGAGACGACGATATTGTTAGAAGGTTTGGATATATATCGGTCGGCTCGTTGATCAGTCCAGACGGAGAATTTCTGGACTGATCAACGTGGGGCACTGTAAAGGTGGCCATACATACACCAATATAATTGAACAAAAAAATTTCTTTGGCAGAAGGCTTGGAAATCTGTCGGCTCATTTATTGACCCAGAAGGAAAATTTCGATCTTTGTGCCTTTGAAGTCACCCAAACATCGGCCACTGTTAGTGCTGAATCGTCAGATACAGGTAGAATTCTATTGTTTCTATCTGTATATCTGACGATTCAGCTCTACATGTGTGTATTGAAATGAACAATCTTTTCTGAGAGATCGTAATGCTTACGTCGATGGCAACCTTTAATGCTGAATCGTTAAGATACTGGTAGAATTCTATAGTTTCTACCTGTATATCTGACGTTTCAGCTCTACACGTGTTTATTGAAATGAACAATCCAATTTGTTACATCTATGGCCGCTAAGACTAAATAGATTGAATAATAGATTATAGCATGTAAAGGAAAGAGACTAGCAGAAGAGAGGAACTATAATAGTACTGAGAGTGGGCCCCTGGTCTAAGGTTTTTGGGTGAGCCCCTGGTGTCCCAGTCCGACATGGAACATGGCTGCCCACACCACTAGCTCTCTCCCTTGGCAGATGGCATAGCGCTTGTTATTAGCAATTTTTCACAAAATACTATAATGTACCCCAACAGGCTCCAGCAGTTGACGCCTTGGGTGGGGGAAACAATGATATGCCAATAAGTGCCCTTATGTTTTAGTTCTGCTATGGAATGTCCTAACCAAAGCACACTGCGCTGCAAATTATCCACGCTTTTTTCCTCCAAGTATTTGTTTTCCTTGTCGGTCACTATCCAGCTTGTAATTCATTAATCAGTTTTATTGAGGGGGTGGGATATTGAGCCCAGGAACAAAAAAACTATTGCAGAGCCAAACCATTCGGGGGGCAAGGTGTGATGAGCAGAGGAGACACATACAAGCAATCAATGTGTTACTGTGAGCTCAACTACGGCCTGTCCCCCCTCCCGTCACTAAATGCACAGAGCCATGTCGGAAGGCTGCCCTCCGGCTTTATGCCGTGCCTCGCTTTCCGTCAATTATTGCCTTTAACACCCCTCCACCATAGGGCAGCCCACTGATCGCACCGTAGGTAAAAGAGCAGAACGCGCCGAAGAGACCAGGCCGCGCTGCCCATGCTTAACGTGCTGGCCCTTTCCTGGCCCCAAACACAGCCGATCCAACCACCCCAGACATAAGGGCCCGTCTATGGACTCCCAATAACCATGCATACAGTCAGGAACCGTCGTTACCGCGTCAGAAGCCCTTTCTACCCAAATATTAGCGGAGCTCTGTACTAACCACAGGAGCCATGGCGACTCGAGACGGATGAAAAGGAAGAAGAGGGGTCTGCGCATGCGCTATGTAATCGGGCAAGGCAGAAGCAATCGAGCACAGAGACTAAGACATTCTGTATAGAGCGCTGAATGTGCACAGTTCCGGCTCTGTTCCTGTTGAAGTTAACTCAGCTTTTTATTGGTTCATGGGTAAAGCATAATGGCAACGTGAAATAAGGTCTTAAAAATACCCTGAGTGGTTTATGGACTTATCTGTCGCTGGAAACCATTAGATACCCAGAGGGTTAAATCCTGGTCCGGAAACCTATTAGTCTGGGTTAGATTGTAGCCTTTTCTACTGGATAGGGGCCGGGTTGCCACCTTTTCTGGGAAAAAAAGTACTGGCGTGTCTCTCCCAACTGTCCCGTTTTTAGAGGGACAGTGCCTCTTTTGACAGCTCAACCCGCAGTCTCTCATTTGTACTGGGAAGTCCCATTTTTCTCTGCACTGAACAGCCAGAAAAAGAAAACAAAGTTTCTAACTTAATTGGCTTTTGGCAGAGAGCCCAGAACAGACATCCATTCTTATAAGATACTTTTGTAACAATTTGAGATAAGCAAATAAGTAACTAACAATATAAGATATCAGGTCCCTCACCTTCATTAGCAAAACTGTAATAACTGGAAAAAAAAAACAGAAATATGTTCAAACTTTAATAACCTGCCAAATTTTGTAAAATGAACATGGTAAGTAGGGGGTGTGGCCACAAAAAATGGGCATGGTCAACTATATGCAGCAACTTTTACTCTCTCTTTTTATTTCCAAAATGTTGGGAGGTTGACAGTCTCTCTATATTTATGGTTTTTCCCCTATTAATATCACTGGCACCAAGCATGGGTAGGGACGGGTTGTCATCTTTTCTGGAAAAAAATACCGGCCTTCCTATATATTTATCTTTTTTCCCTATTAATAATATTGGGATAAGCGATCATTAGCTATCAACCCTAATACAACCCTAATAACAACTAATACAACCCTACATCCAGTGGCGCAACTACCGGGGGAGCAGGGGGTGCGAGCGGGCCAGGGCCGGCACCCCCTCAGGGCCCCCTGGCAGTTCACGTGCCGCTAATTCCCGGCCAGTTCCGGGTGTACGGCGGGGGCCCGGCTGCGCGTCCTGTGCCAGGGCCCGCCCCCCTCTAGTTACGTTTCTGCCTACATCTGTAATTCATAAAGAGGTATAGTGAAAAGGTAATTTTGGCTGCACCTGCTATGTGATCCCTATGCTAAATACCAAACGATTTAACAAAAAATACACCCCTTTACTGGTTGGGATACAAACAATCAGATGATACAATGTGGCACCTGCATTTCTTGAAAGCCACAGTGAGAACCTCCCAGTATTGCATGATAGACCCTGTGTGACACCAGAATTTCACATTTTGTCTCTTGCCATTTAATAGCACAATGCGGTGCCAGTTATTCATGACAGCCATTTTTGTAACAGTGTGAAGCCAATGAGAGCGAGCTGAGGCGTTCGCCTCAGGTGGCAATGCCAGATATGATTTCAGGGGCAGAATTAAGCTGCTCCTGGTTCTTTTAAGAGCTGAAATTCCGGTTTTGAAACAGGAAATTCGGCTTTACTAGTGTGAGAGAGTGCTCTCCGCACTAGTGTTCCTGCCTTGGATGCCTCCCCTCCCGATAGGTAAGCCGGTGAGGGGGGGCAGCATCTTCATCAGAATTGGCGCTGCCAAGGCCTAGGGCAGCAGGATTTTGGTGGGTGGCATGAAGCCCAACCACACCCACATTGGTTCGGAAGTTCTGGGGCTGATCATGAGCTACAATAGTTTTTTAAATTTCCCATGTGCCAATCCCCACAAGCTCCCGAGCTCCTGAGTTATCATGAAAATTTGTGCATGTGCACAAATGAAGGGAAGGGGACAGGGATGACGAACTGCAGCGGGCCTAGTGGTGCCCACTATGTAAATCCAGCCCTGATAGTGTGGTGCAGTTTGAGGCCTGAAACCTGCATCACAACTGATTTCATTGGGGCCCTGAAGCAGGCGCTTGCCCTCAACAGTTATAAACACCCTTATAGATTCAATTTGTAGCGAAGTTTGGAAACACTCACAAACGCAGATTAACTGCAATTAGCCTTTTATTCCATTGCCATTGTGGCAATGGAATACAAGACTAATTGCAGTTAATCTGTGTTTGTGAGTGTTTCCAAACTTCGCTACAAATTGAATCTATAAGGGATGCCAGAGGCGGAGCATCCAAGGAACCACCACAGGAATCAGTGTAAAAAGCCTTTTTGGAGTTATAAACACCCACTTTGGCATAGCTATAGGTGCCACCTTTTGCACAAATTATTACCGGGCCGGCCAAGGGTGGAGGCCAAAGGTGGAGGGAAATGGAGTCACAAGAGGCTGCTGATTTTAAAGGGTGTGGGGCTACACAGTGACAGGGACCTAGAAGGTAGAGTTCGGGGAAGGGAAATGTACGTTCTAGGTGGGTCGAGGGCTTAAAGTGGACCTGTCACCCAGACATAAAAAACTGTTTAATAAAAGTCCTTTTCAAATTAAACATGAAATCCAAATTCAGTTTTTTATTAAAGTGTTCATAGCTGTTATAAACACATTTAAAAATCTCAGCTGTCAATCAAATATTGTCTGCCCCTCCTCTATTCCTAGGCATAGAGGCGGGGCAGACAAATACTTTCACTTTCCACTCAGCACTTCCTGGATGTCACTGCTCTCCCCACACCCCCCCCCCCCGGTTCTCTTAACCATTTAATTTTGTAGCCAGGGCATGGGGATGGACATCAGGTCCCCCATTCTGGTGCACAAACAAGATTCTGAGATGATGGAAGGCTTGTCTTAATAACAGTGTCCACAAAATGGCTGCTGCCTGCTTGCTGAAATCATGAATTCCCAGACTGAAGAAAACAAGATTCAAATAATTTTTATAGTGTAATTAAAGTTCATTTTGCTTGACTAATGTGAAAAAATAGGATTTGGAATATTTTTTTTGGGTGACGGGTCCCCTTTAAGTGAGCAGGCCAGGGGCTACATTGAAGAGCATTACAGATTTGCTGGCAACTATATTGAAGTACATTTATAATAATGGCCAGGTGTATGGGTATAAACCCATTACAAAACTGCCAACTGACATTTTCTAAAGCAGACCTGCAAGTAGTAAAACATGAACTGTCAGAGAAATGTTAGTCCAACTAATTACTTAATTTACATTGGGTTCAGTAAAATCATTTTGTGTTAGTATGCTTCAATTTGATCCTGGTAACATGCCCTCAGTCATCTCTTTTATCCCCCTTAGCCCTACACAATCTGCCCTCAACCCTCTGCTCCTCCCTTAACCCCTTCAAGATCTGCCCTCAGCTCTCCATGATCCACCTCAGTTCCCTCCTCCTTCCATGATGTGCTCAGCCCCATGCCACAATCCATTCACAGACTTTTCCTTATCCTCCCTCAGCCTGCCTCTTCATTCTCCCTTAGTTCTGTTCTCCATCAATCCTTAACTCTTCCCAATCTTTCCTCAGCTCCTCCCTCTATCATTTGGTTAACCACTCAAGTCAACTTTTTGGGAGAAATTGATATATTTTTGTGTGTTCTGGTAGGCCAATTATAACATACTTCTTACACTGTATTTACATGTCTTTTTCTGAATACAACTCTAGGTAATGGGTGGGTTTGGTCAGGTTTCTGTTTTTGGGAATAGCTGTAGTATTTCAGTGGATTCTTTTGTTTTTTGCTCAACAACCTGCTCCTGTGGGAGAGGCTCAATGGAGTCAGTATCAAGTGCATTGGCTTATATTTAAGTACATTAGCTAATATGCTTTTGAAATCTGATGTGAAAAAAACCTCAGATTGTCTTGGATAGCTAATAATGGGGGGCATAGATAGTTGTAGCTCATTTTAATATGTCTTTTTGACTTATTTATTGAAACTTCGCAGTAGTTTGCAAATGACTCATGTATGAGATAGGAAAGGGAAACCAATACATCCCCGAATTATGACTGACATGTTCATTAAAGTATCAACATACTTTAAAAAAAGTAACCAAAGAAATCAGGAAACACCCATTTTAAGTGGCCAAACATGGAGGTCACTTTATTAACACATTACATTAAAATTAGCCAATACACAGCAAAGTCTTAAATTTAAGTGACCTCCTATTTCTTTTAATTCAGAGGAAGGCAAAAAAAAAAACCCCACAAAAAACTATTGCCAATCTGTGTTGGGCTGGGGAAAAAATTCCTTCCGGGCCCCTAAACAGCAACCAGACAAAGTCCCTGATTTCCTTTTTCTCTGTAATAATAATATAATAGTAGTAATCATTATTGGAAGCAAAATCGGCCTATTGGGTTTACTTACTGTTTACATGATTTTCTATTATACAACATATAAAGATCCAAATTATGGAAAGATCCATTATCCGAAAAACCTCAGGTCAAAAACATGTTGGATAACAGGTCCCATACCTGTAATACAAAGGCTTATTCATAAGAACACAAGAGGTGGTGAATAGTATAATGTGGTGATGATAAACAAGTCCTTGTATATTTGATTTTGGCGATTGAATAAAGCAACAACTAAAATAAAGATACCCTTTAAATTAGTCCTCATTTCAGTAACTCACATAGGTAAGAGTTTTTGGACTTATCCTTATCCTGGAAGCTGACAATCTAACCAGCCTGAGTGGCATAAATCTGATAACCCCTCATGCAAGATGTAATCATGATCATATTTAAAAATGGTTTGATTTTTTTGCATTAGATACTGCAAAACTTTACACAATAAGCTGTCTAATGAGCAGCGTCAGATATATTCTTGTCACTCTATACCCTGCCTGCATGTCACTTGCATTATTCTGGCCCCAGGAAAGGGCTTTGCATATCTGTCATTCCATTGTCTCAAACAAGTGAGTGCTGGGACCATTCTAACAAAGTATAATTGGAAATATCCAGCAGAAGTACAGAGAGGAACCCTCTAAACTCACAGGGAACTTACAGTAAGATCACTTTCTGCTTTGACATTTATAATAACACAGTTTTTTTATATCATTGGTAGGAACAGCACAGAAATCTTTGTTTCAGTTTGGGAAGTCGATGTTTTGTTGGTAATTTAAGACCACTGTTACATGGGGGGGGGGTCATAAGCCAAACCGTTGGCAGGCATCTGTAGCAGTTAAGAATATAAAACAATGAGCTGCTGCTTTTATCTCTTTTCTGTTTCTGTTGCTAATTTTACATTATAAAAAGCTAGATCAATATTGTGTCCTTGAGAACTCCATAATAACCTTGTGTCACAGAGGAGAAACGAGCAGATATTTCAAGCTAGTCTGCTGGCTTAGTTTTAAATGTTATTAAAATAAAGAGCTCAGCGTAAGATGAATTAATGTGATACTGTGGTTATATTTATAAATAGTACAGTGGTTCAGTTAGTAACATTGTAACTTTTTTGAATTTTGTAGTATTATTCAGTGTTTTGTTAACAAATTGAATTGCTAACCTGACTAAAAATCTGTGTAAAATCCACAGCAATAACAAATCCAGGTATTGGATCCCTTATCTGGAGACCCAATATCCTTTAAGTTCCAAATTACAGGCAAAGCTTTAAATTACGTCCATAGAGTCCATTTTAGCCAGTAGCTCTAATTTTTCGACATTATTTTTTTTTCTGTAATAATAAGACTGATTGTAACTAAGCTGCATGAATCCATATTGGTGGCAAAACATGGGTTTATATAGGGAGTTATTTATCAAAATCCGAAAAGTTCTCACTATTTTCTGAAAACCACTCCAACCAAATTCGTACAGACTTTCTCCCATATTTATCCATACATTTATACTATTTTTTGTGCGGAAAAAGTCATGATAAAAAAAAAATCTGAATTCTGCGATTTTTTTTTGGATTTTGTGCCCGAAAGGTAAGATTTTTTCCGCAAAAGCTACAATTTTTTCGGAAACCCAGCACAACTAAGAAAATCTTCCAATTCTTAATGAGACATTTGTCATTGACCTTTACATGTTCTCAGCAGGTCTGAGTTGGACTATTTTTTTCATCGGACTTTTAACACCATTGTACTTTAAGAAATCCACAAAAAACGTTTTTTTTTATTCTAAAGAATTGTATTTTCCCCTTAGAAATCTAAATAGAAAAATTCGTAACTTAATAAATAACCCCCTTAATGTTGTAATGATTTTTAGCAGAGATCCAAATTATGGAAAGAGGTGTTAAGCATTCCAGATAATAGATCCAGTACGTTTACCTCTCCTTTGATCTATACCATGCTGTGCGTTGCCTGGCAAGAGTCAAAAAAACTAACTAGCAAACAATTAACATTTAGGCAAAATATGGATAAAAAAGGAAGAATATGTAAAAAAACAACTATTAATTATAATTATTCATTTTTCAGATGTAAGGATCAGTGATGTTAGCAACCATGCAGATGCTTGAAAGGTTTTATCTGAAGAAAGATGTAAAGGAAATGTAGATAAAATAAGCAGGAATAGCAGTAACAACAAGTAAAGATTTGTGGAAATAAGATTGTTAGTAAATCAGCCCCTTAGTGAGACTAGCAATGTCTTAGGATATTGCCTTCCTTAGAAAATAAAGTTATTGAGTGGAGAAGAGTCTGACATTTTTCTGGTCAGTTCTAAGCATAGCAACATCACAAGAGGTTGCATTTATCAACCAGAATGCTGTTGTTTCAAATTCATTATATTGCAGGGTTGGGACCTGTCATCCAGAATGCTCGGGACCTGGGGGTTTTCCGGATAACGGATCTTTCTGCAATTTGGATCTTTATACCTTAAGTCTATTAGAAAATCATGTAAACATTAAATAAACCCAATAGTTTTATATCTTAGTTGGAATCAAGTAAAATCTACTGTTTTATTACAAAGAAAAAGGAAATAATTTTTGAAAAGTTTGGATTATTTGGGTAAAATGGAGGGTTAGACAGCCTTTCCATAATTCTGAGCTTTCTGGATAATGGATTTCCAGATAATAAATCTCATACCTGTATCAGTGTAATTAGTAATGCCTACTAATAGCTGCAATCTCCTTTAACGGCAGGTACATCTTAAAGGGCATAGAAAGACAAAAAAATAAAATTACATTTTTACTTTCTTTAATGAAAAAGAAACCTATCTCCTATATACTTTAATTAAAAAATGTGTACCATTTTTATAAGAAACCTGACTGTATGCCGTGAAATTCTCCCTTCATTTACTACTGTTGATAGGAATTGTCAGACGGTCCCTAACTGCTGTGCAGGGAAACAATCATACTTATGAACAGCAGGGGGAGCCCCCGCCTTACTTCTCAGCCATGCAGAACTCAAACAACTTTGTTTGTTTCCCTGTAGAGCAGTCAGCGACTGTGTTGTAGAGATTTGTATTGGATATTATTTTTGCCTTTACATCCCCTTTACTGTTTCCAACTCCAGCTGCAGGACAAATATCATGGAGGCAGATTTAAACAGATAAACTGGGATTCTATTTGGAGGATTAATTTGCTACAGCCGCTGGTTCTGCAGAGTTTGAGAAACTTTGTATTAAATAATACAAAAACTATAAAATCCACATTAGATTACATGACAACACAGGACCCAGTGCAGTCTGCTTATTCTGATTATTAATCAGTCTTGCTGTATTGGCTTCTGGCAGATATTGGCTTGTGCTGTTTTGATAATTTATGATGATCCCTAATCAGCCCAAACCGTACTGAGCATGTGCACAGCCTTGGTCTTGCAAAAGATGTTTAATAAAGTTACAAGATGACCCCCTGTGGGTGACCCGCACTGTGGAAAAAAAATGCTGGTGACCTTTGACTTTGTGTGTGGCCTGTCCACTCGAGTTACAACCTAAGCAGTCATATACAGGTATGGGATCCATTATCCGTAAACCGTTATCCAGAAACTTCTGAATTAAGGAAAGCCCATCTCCCATAGGGGTAAATTTATCAGGGAGTGAAGTTCCGCCACTAGAGTGAAATTCCGCAGCTCTCAATTCATTTCTATGGGATTTTGAAAGGCGTATTTATCAATGGGTGAAGTGAAAGTTCACCCTTTGATAAATACGCCTATAAAAAATCCCATAGAAATGAATTGAGAGTGGCGGAATTTAACTCTAGTGGCGGAACTTCACTATTAACTTCACTCTTTGATAAATATACCCCATAGATTTTATCCAAATAATCAAAATTTTTATAAACAATTTGCTTTTTCTCTGTAATAATAACACAGTACCTTGTATTTGATCCAAACTAAGATATAATTAATCCTTATTTAAAGCAGAACCAGCTCATTGGGCTTATTTAATGCTTTCATGATTTTCCCAAGTATTCTTGATAACAGGTCCCATACCTGTACTGCCAAATAGGTAGCCACATTTGCTACAGATACTCTGCTGAGGAGTTGTGACAAAACATGGATTCTATTGTGTTAAAGTGATACTGACACTAAAAATTTTATTTTCAAAATATTAATCTACATTAAGGGGCCGATTCACTAACTTTGAGTGAAGGATTCGAAGTTAAAAAACTTCGAATTTCAAAGTTTTTTTAGGCTAATTCGACCATCGAATGGGCTACTTCGACCTTCGACTACGACTATCGAAGGATTCGAAGTAAAAATCGTTCGACTATTCGACCATTCAACCATACCGAAGTCAATGTTAGCCTATGGGGAAGGTCCCCATAGGCATGGCTAACTTTTTTTGATCGAAGGATATTCCTTCGATCGTTGGATTTAAATCCTTCGAATCGTTCGATTTGAAGGATTTTATCATTCGATCAAAGGAATTATCCTTCGATCGTTCGATCGAACTATCTGCGCTAAATCCTTCGACTTCGATATTCGTGTGTCTATTTAGACCTTCCTCTATTCATTTTCCTGTTTCTCCTTCGATCAAACGATTTTATCGTTCGATCGAAGGAATTATACTTCGTTCGTTCGATCGAACTATCTGCGCTAAATCCTTCGACTTCGATATTCGAAGTGTAAAAAAAAGAGCGTAAATGTTTTTTGGGGTATCCCCCCTACATTTCCTAACATATGGCACATAAACTATACACTGGGCTCATGTGTAGGACAATATAACAACTCTATTTTGTTTTATGAAGGTTTCCCAGGCTTGTGTAGTGTAATGTATTTGCTGCAACATCCATTACACTTTAACTTCCCGCCGTATGCAAATTTGGCAACGCTGGCACAACTTCGCTTTGGCGCAGAAACGCTAGCGCAACACGCCAGCATCCGACGCCCTGGGCGCAACTTCGGATTTTAGTGTTGTCCTGGAGAATCTAGCCTGGTGAAGTGGTTGCACTGTGAGCGAAGCCGTCGTTGGCAAGTTTTCGGAGGTTAATAAATCTGCCCCTTAGTAGTTAATGAATCCAGTAAGCACAAAGTCTCCATTACTCAGTAGTGACATGATTACCTTGCTGAGTTTTATAGGCCCAATATGATTTAAGGAATGTACAGTAAGGGGCATATTTATTATGATGTGTAAAATAATATTCTCTAAAAAAGGGTGTAAAAAGATGTGTAAAATAAAGGTGTGTGTAATTTTATACCATGCGAACGGCAGATTTGTCTCTGTTATTTTACATTGCTTCTGGTGGGTCACTCTAAGAAAAAATGCGTAGAAAATGTACACCGTTTCTTACACGCAAAGCCTAGCAATGTGTGGTGTAATTATCCCGCTGGTTTTTGCCACAGCATAATAAATATGCCCCTGAGAATAAGAGGGTTATTTACTAAAATTCAAATTTTTCTCAATAAAAAAAAGCCGACCAAACTCTTGATTTTACCTTATTTATCATTAAAAAAAAAACCCTATGAAATCGGTTTGAGTTTTTGCTAAAAAAAACCCTCTCGTTACACAGGTTTCATGGCCGAAATGCTCAAATGTTTTGTGATATCGCTCAAAACCCACACCTTTTTCAGATTTTTGGACGGAACTTAGCGCAGACCATGATATCTTCAAATTTGACATGGGACCTTTGTTATTGACTTTTACCGACCTCGACAGGTTGGGGATGGAGTATTTTCGGATATGGACTTTTAGCAGCCTTGGGGTATAATAAATCTCTTAAAATTTTAGTTTTTTTTTTCTATTTAAATTTGTGCTTTCTAGTGGAAAAAACTCATATTTTTCGAGTTTTTTTTAAGAGTAGGTGCTTTAATAGCCAGTTTAATAATGCTCATGTTCTATAAGGGCAAAAATTAATGCACAGTTTTCTGCTCCATTTTAGTGCCTTTTATTTGCTATTGTCAAATATTGGGAGATGGGCTGCTACTTAGGATTCAGTTGTCTTTAACTACCATTAGTAGTATGAGTTGAGTGAGTACAGTCACATAGCAGCACTATTGAAGGAGGACTCTAGTTGGCAATTAATTCATGTATAAATGAATGACAGGTAAGTGACGGGTAAATCTGACTAACATTGTCGATCATAAATGAACAAAATAAGCCATTGCAGGAAGGGCCCTCATTATCCTTAAAGAGGTTGGTCACCTTTAAATAAGTGTAAGACAATTTGCAATTGATCTTCATTTTTTATTATTTGCTTTTGGATTATTTAGCTGTTATTCTTTTTAATTATTTAGCTTTTTATTCAGCTGCTCCCCAGTTTGCAGTTTCAGCTAATTAGGTTACTAGGGTCCACAGAGGTTTAAAAGAGAAACAGGAAAATGAATAGAGGAAGGTCTAAATAGACACAGGGGCACAGGGGGTACAACTGTACCGGGCCTGGAACCCAAGGGAAGCCCGGCTGTTCTGCCCTTACCAGCGAGGAAGTGATACGCCGCCGAAAGAGCCAAAGTCCTGAATTGCCGAAGCCGTGAACGGACCCAAAGCTGCGAAAAGATGCAAAGTTGAAATCCTGTAGCTATGAAAAGATCAGAAGCCACAAAAGTAGCCTAGTAACTTCGGGTAAGTTGAAGACCCGAAGCCGTGAAAAGACCAGGGGGCCCAGAAAATGTTGCTGTACGGGGCCCTATGATTTCTGATGGCAGCCCTGGTTATGAGGGTTATACTGAATTAATATATTAGATAACTATTATTCTTATGGTGTCCTCAGCTTATTTTCCTTTCTAGGTTTTAACACTAATAAAAACCTCCAGTGACCTCTAAAAACATGGAGGAACCGCACTAATTTTGCACTTTGTAAAGACTAAACTTAAGGGAGTTGTTGCTGTCAATTTTATGCCTGAAGTATTCCATTATTATACCATTAGCTACAGTAAGACTACGACAGACTATGCTAGCTTGTATCAGACCACCTGCACATCTAGTAGCTAATGCCTACCTTGATTCCAGCTTTATAGAAGAACTATGTGAAATATTAAAGAAAGGCTCCAACCAGTCAGCCTAGGAATAATGGAAGGTTACTTAAGCTTGAAAACTGCCAGCAGAGCCAAACATTTTCACAGAGACGAGAGGAATAATGCTGTGTTGGCAGTTAGTACATATATATATATATATATATATATATATATATACACACACACATGGATATGGTACAGGTGCTCTAGAAGCATTTTCTACATTTGTCTGTATATGTTTTGTTATATATGATGCTACTTCTGTTACCTCCTCCAGTCCCACGAGTACCAGATAGAAAACAGTTGTTAATAATAAATAAGCACAGTGGCTAAATCCATTCTTTCTGATGCCAGCAGTTATTTTTACACTATTACTATCTCAACATTGTTTCACTGCTTCTGCCTACAGATGTCTGGAGGGATTTTCTCTCCCCTTGAAAATCTACACGACTTGGATAAAGCCAACTGTCACCCGCTAGCTTGTTTCTTGTGCCATGAGCAATATGAACACCCATGCCTTCTCGATTGCTACCATAACTTCTGTGCCAGCTGCCTGCGAGGTCGTGCAATAGATAACCGCCTCACCTGCCCTCTGTGTGGGTAAGAGACTTCAGAAACAATTATTTTTTATAGATAATTTTACTAGTGCCATGTACAAGCATACTGAAAGCACCTTGAACTTCTCAGGACTCCCTCGTGTTTATAATATAATAAAGTAGGGCTGTCACTGCCACAAAAAGATTTTCATTTATTAAGGTTGGGATTTAACCAGACAAATTGCCTTTTTGTAGCATAACAAAAATGTAATGTACGTTGTGTGCTCAAATATATCTAGTATGAATATGCTGCAAACACTTCAGTTTATTGTGACAAATTAGTAGATATGCTTCATGCTATAGAAGGTACCCAGTGAGAGACAAGTACAGTATATGAAAAGTTGCAGAGAACATACACAGGTTTTCAAACATAATGGCCACAGTTCTCTAGATAAAAATCTCCAGATTCCAGCAGGAACTCCATAATAATGTAAATGTTGCCTAAAGGGCACCTGTTATATTATTAACTAGTGATGGGCGAATCTGTCCCGTTTCGCTGCGCCAAAGAATTGAAAAATTAGCAAACGGGGAAAAATTGATGAAACGCATTGTGGCATCAAAATAATCTTGACGCACAACAATTTTTACGCGTGATAATTTTTACACGCACAACTTTTTTGTCAAAATGCATTAAAGTCAATGGGCGTCAAAATAAATTTGACGTGCTGCAATTTTTATGCGTGCGACCATTTTTACATACGCAACTCTTTTGTCCAAATTCAATGGCCGTCAAAATTATTTTGACACTAGACAATTTTTACACATGCGTCTTTTTTGTCGCAGTGAATCCATGCACCGGTATGGGGGTTATCCAGAATGCTCAGAACCAGGGGGTTTCTGTATAATGGACCTTTACATAATTTGGATCTTCATACCTTAAGTCAACGGTCCCCAACCTTGTTTTACCCATAAGCCACAATCAATTGTAAAAAGAGATGGGAAGCAACACAAGCATGAAAAAAGTTTCTAATGTAGACTGGCAGTCTGAAAGAGGCTCTGTTTGTCAGTACACATGGTTTTTATTCAGCCAAAACATGCCTCCATGCCAAGAATAAGTACCCAGAACACTACTTCCTACTTTTCAGCTCTCTAACTCTGAGTTAGTCAGCGACTTGAAGGGGAGCCACATGGGATGTAACCACTCAGTGAGTTTGCAATTGATCCTCAGCATTCAGCTCAGATGCTCAAAATCAACAGGTATGACCCATGTGCCCCCCCCGTCAAGTCACTGATTGGTTACTGCTTGGTAACCAGAGTAACCAGTCAGTGGAAGCCAGTAGAGCTGAAAAGCAGGAAGTAGTGTTCTGGCTATTATGTTATACATCCAGTCACTCCAGCCATTATACATTCCATTTCTGGCTAACTAACTATATTAGAAACATTTTTTATTTTGCACAGCCTATCTATTGCCACAGTTTTTATTTTTATACTGAACAATTCCTTTAAGTCTATTAGAAAATCATGTAAACATTAAATCAACCCAATAGGCTGATTTTGCTTCCAATAAGCAGGGCAATATTTATCATATACTGTAGGCATTCAAGGGCCTGTGCCTAGGATGGCAGCTTTAAAGGGGCGGCCCTCTGATGCCTATATGATAAATAAAAAAAAACTCTTTCCCTGCCACCAGATACCGTGAAATCTGGCAACAGAGGTGGAGGGGTAGGGGGTACCCAGCGCCGAAGGAGCAGAAGTGACATCATATCCACTGCGTATCCACTGACGCGAAGAGGTCCAGTGCCTAGGGCGCCACCGGACCAAAATACAGCATTTTTGAAAAAGGATTAACTATATCTTAGTTTAGATCATGTTTAAGGTACTGTTTCCTTATTACAGAGAAAAATGGGGAAAAAAAATGGATTACTTGAATAAAATGGAGTCTATCCAGAATTTGGAGCTTTTCAGAAAACGGATCCCATACATAACAATTTTATGTCATGTATGTAATTTGTAGTGGATACAGTGAGGCTCCATCCAGAAATGTTATTTCATTTAACTGCTAAAATAGGGCTCACTTATAGCTAAATATATAAACAATGTACGTTCTGCTAACACTGTATTAAGAATGAAATATAATAGGGCTAATGAGAGTGCCTGTAGCTTGGACAGCTGTGGGAGCAGTTCTACTTTTAGCTCAGACAGAATGCAGGGAAGGAATGAGATAAGGGGGATAAGTAGCAAGCATTGTACTGATACACAATATCATATACAGGTCACATTAGTAGATACTGATAGTCTCAGAATAACATTTTGGCCTCCTTGCTGAAAATACTTACTAAACCTGGTAATGTGCTTTTAACATTGTGTCACTGCACTTTGCTATCACATCAAGCCAAACCTTCATTTGTCTAGTAGACAAAAAATGCAACTGGGTATTGTATTGTGAGCTCTTTTATGTGTGTCTCATTCTGGGTTTATTGAGTGTATAATGGAGATCAGGTAGAAATGGAAAATAAGCAGATTTATTTGTATTTGGATCAGACACAGAATAATTATTATTACTATCGGCCTTCATACAGTTGGCAGCACATTGAACCTGTGTTCCTTTAGTTAACCACTCGTGCTACATTATATTGAAATACCTAACTTGTTAGCACAATTCTCTCCAGCCCTGAAAAACACAAGGCCGTGGAAAAGGCTAGTATGTGTATACATTTATTTAATGCCCTCGGGCAACATTTGTGTCATACAGGTATGGGGCCTCTTATACAGAATGCTTAGGACCTGGGGTTTTCCGGCTAAGGATCTTTCCGTAATTTGGGTCTTCATGCCTTATGTCTACTAGAAATTCATTTAACATTAAATAAACCCAATAGGCTGGTTTTGCTTCCAATAGGGATTAATTATATATTAGTTGGGATCAAGTACAAGTTACTGTTTTATTATTACAGAGAAAAAGGAAATCATTTTTATCATTTGGATTATTTGCATAAAATGGAGTCTATGGGAGACAGCCATTCCGTAATTTGGAGCTTTCTAGATATCGGGTTTCCGGAGAAGTGATCCTATTCCTGTATATAAATGGACACTATGTTTTCATAAATAGTATAACTACAGGGAGTTTCAGTAAGGTGCTCGTGTGTATCCACATACACTAATACAATTGCTATAACATGTCACGTGTACATTTCTTATAAATTCAGATTATAGCTAAAGTTTATATTTTCTATTGTGATCCTTCCCTCTCCTCACTGGGAATGTTGTTACAGGTATGGTATCCGTTATCCGGAAATCCATTATCCGAATTACAGAAAGACCATCTCCCATAGACTCCATTATAATCAAATAATCCAAATATTTAAAAATCACTAGGAATAAAACTCTCAGAACAGGAGTGGGTTAAGATATTTAAGTATAGCAATAAGATGACTAAGGTATCAAAAACTAAAGAAGCCATATATAAATTGGTAACAAAATGGCACTATACTCCAAGCAAACTTAATAAAATGTTCCCACAAACATCTAGCAGATGCTGGAGATTTAAAGACGGGGAGGGGAATCATATACACATTTGGGTATCGTGTCCATCCCTGGATGGATTCTGGAGCCAGATACTGGATAGCATATATAAAATTACTGGGATAAGAATCCAGAGGGTGGATTATACAATGATTTTATTTAATATAAATAAAGATAAACAAACCATGCTTGAAGACCCTCTCACCTTTCAGTTAGTCCAGACTGCGAAATCTTTAATTCCTAGGAATTGGAAATCTGAAAAACCAACGACTTATGAGGAATGGCTTAGAGCTGTGAAAGAAATACGCTTATTAGAAGATTTAACCCATCTATATCATAACACTAGTAAGATATATTGGAGAACTTGGTGCCCTTGGCATAGATTTATGGAGGACCTTTTAAGGCTAGATTAAAAGGCAATAAAAGGATTGGAACGATGATATTGCAATATATTGCAATATATATATATATATATATATATATATATATATATATATATATTGCAATATATATATTATATACGTGGATTTTGTAATTGTAAATATATCACCCTTTTACTTCCCCTTTTTTGTTTTGTACCCTTGAAAAACTGAAAATAAAGAAATTTAAAAAAAAAAATATTTAAAAATCATTTCCTTTTATCTCTGTAATAATAAAACAAACTGTACATAATCCAAACTAAGATATAATTTATCCCTATTAGAAGCAAAACCAGCCTATTGGGTTTATTTAATGTTTACATGATTTTCTGGTAGACTTAAGATATGAAGATCCAAATTACGGAAAGATCCGTTATCTGGAAAACTCCAGGTCCCAAGCATTCTGGATAACAGGTCCCTTACCTGTATACATTTTGGAAGTAAACAGCAAACATTGTTAAAATGCTGCAACTGTGACAAGTAGTGAGTGTGTTTAATAATAAATGTGCAATGTATATAGCAGTTGTTATCACAGGGGAAAATAAGCTGATGCTGAACTTCATTTTCCAGCTCACACCAGAGCCTTTCCATGAATGCATCAGCTGCTGTAAAGCCACAGGCAGTGGAGCCTTGTTACTATGCACATTAATATCACTTGCGTTCAGTTACTTTTCTCTTTTATTTCCAAATGTGGTCCCAAATTTTGAGACCACATTTGTGCTGTAAATCTCTTGGTAAGGTTTTCCTTTTTCTTCTCTATGACTCTTCTAGTATTGAAATAGGTAAGTTCAATTAGTCTACTGCTTATTCCTTATAAAACAATCATCTTAGAGCATTAAAAAGAAATCAGGTAACCATTAAAGGAGACATATAGGATAAATAAAAAAAAAACTAATTTTGTAGGCATAGGCAATTATAAGTAATACACGGTGTTGCTTTTACATGGTGCTAAAAATTAATATTATCTTTAAAAAATAGCCCCCTTATTGGAGCTCCCTATAAACGTTCTCTGGTCCCTGTTTGTGTTTCAAATTAGGGGTGGGCTTGTCCTAACGGTCCCTGCCAGATGGGCAGCCAATCACAGCCCTGCAGTCACACAAGCACAGACAGGCTTCAGTTCCCTATCAGGCCCTGCTAGCTGCTGATTGGTTCCTGTCCTACAGTGCAGTGACCTGAGAGCCGCCGGCTCCCCTGCACAGCCTTGGAATTCAGGGAGCAGGAAGTGGAAGAGAAGGGAGGGATTATTAGGGTTTTTGCAGACATATTCAATAAATCAACTACTTTTTTAAGCACAATTCTTCTATATCTAAATGAGTATAATGCACTGGTACATTCTTATTTTTTACACAATATGTCTCCTTTCAGAAGTGCCTTATAGCTTATATCCCATGTCTGACTTTGTAGAAGTATCTGTTCATATTCATTTCTATGTTTTCTAGATTATGGTTTTGCGCTCCCATATCCTTCTACATTAGAGAAATACAGTGTATTTAGTTTGCCAGTTTGTTTTGCTCTGTTACCAAGCAATGATTCAGATATATTCACAATGCATTGGAGATTTAATATACTGAACTGAATTAAATATAATTCACAGCTCCACAGTGCTCATATATTGATGTGGGAAACCAGGCCATTTTAGACTAATTTGATATGGACTGTGAGGAAGGCCAACATTCTCTCTAATATGGGCAACAGGCCCTTAGCTTCTGTTCATCATGAATATACATGGGCTGCTGGAGTCTAACCATCCATCTGCTGGAATAGACATGTTGCCTACAACAAATTGGCTAGAAAGCCATGTTTCCTGATGGTATACTAATGATTGAACTGCGTCTAATAATTATCTCCTGTAGATGTGACAGTGTGTTGTGCATTTAGGTTTGATTTAAAGGAGAACTAAAGCTTAACTAAAAAAGTAGGCTAGAAATGTACATTATGTTTTTGGCTTCTATACCAACCCAAGACAACCACAGCCCTTTAGCAGTGAAAATATGTACCTCCAAAGATGCCCCAGTAGCTCCCCATCTTCTTTTCTGCTGATTTACTGCACATGCTCTGTGCTGCTGTCACTTACTGAGCTTAGGGACCCACTCACAATATACTGTACACATAGAATATAAATGTCACAATATAAGGCTGATTAGTAATTAATATTAATACAGATATTTACTACATGGCAGCACAGAAACCAGTGCAATTAGCATCAGAATTTAATAATCAGCCTTGTAGCATCAGCTTATATGACAGACCAGCCTCATTTTCTTCTTGATAATTTGCAATGACCCCAAGCTTAGCTTCTCAACAGCTGCTCAGAGCCCACTGAGCATGTGAGTGTCACAGACACTTTCCAAGATGGTGACCCCCTGTGACAAGTTTGAAGTCCTGGAGCACTGCTGCTATTGACAAGCTGAAACTTTAGGCTGGTGCAATAAGTTCAGTATATAAAATATGGCATTTTTAGCCATATTAATTTTTAGGGTTTAGTTCTCCTTTAACAGCACTTAACCAGAAGTCTCAGCATAGTACATATCAGAGTCTGGGAGACTGTATTCCATATAAAGCCCTGCAGTATATACCTAGGATTCTCAGATTTCTGGCATACTCATATTATTGGTATCTTTCTGTCATCTGTAATCTTCCCCACATATTGTGTTGTGGATAACTGTCCCATGCATGGAAAGATCTGACACAGGAGCTATCCGTTGGTCTCTGCACTCTAAAATGTTCTATTTTGCAAGAGCACAGTGCAGTGGAATTCTGCAAGAGCACAGTGCAGTAGAAAAAAAATGTTGGATTGCAGCCTTTTTTTGCACTTTGCATACTGCTTCTTAAATGACCCCTTTTACATATGAGTAGAAGGGGTCAGATCAGGCATGGGATCAGACTCTTAATGGCAATCTGTAGATTCTAGAAAGGGGCTGCTGTAAGATGCCATGGACCAGTGATCCCCAACCAGTCGCTCGCGAGCAACATGTTGCTCACCAACCTTTTGGATGTTACTCGCCGTGGCCTCAAATCAGGTGCTAATTTTTGAATTCCTGTCTTGGAGGCAAATTTTGGTTGCATAAAAAAACAGATATACTGCCAAACAGATCCTCCTGTGGCTGCCAGTCCACATAGACTTTACCAAATAGCCAATCACAGCATTATTTGGCACCCCAGGGACTTTTTTAATGCTTGCGTTACTCTCCAACTCTTTTTACGACTGAATGTGGCTCATGGATAAAAAAGATTGGGGCCCCCTGCCATAGACAGTCACTATTGAGTTTGTTGGTGGTTGTTGATCTAGGGGTAGGCAGAAGAGGCACCTGCCTAGGGTGCAACAAAAGGGGAGTGCTGGGTAGGTACATTTGGAAGATTCTTCTGCCTACCCCTAGTCCAGGTTTGTTTGCTCCCTCTGCCCTCTGTATGGCCAGTTTTAAGGATACTGTTGACACTATGAAAGCAGTCTAAGGAGTATATCATTGGTGTTTTGGCCACAGAAGTGATATTAGGGACAGTGGTGGTGAAAACATTGTGCATTGCGTGGGAATACTTGCTGAGTGTTACTAATCAATGCCCATTCTTTTGAACAGAAAGTGATGAAAAGCAAGAAAGGGTGTTTTAACTGCCATGCCTATCCTAGAAAGCATTGCAGCAGACACAATGCCAGTCTTTATAAAAATGCTACATTTTGAAACGGATGTTATAGTGCTTTCTCTTATAGACACCAGTCAATAGTAAAAGGAAATAATGGACTTCCTCCAGTAGACCGACTCCTTCAGTTCCTAGTGGACAGTTCTGCTGACTGTGATGAAGTGGTTCAGTGTGCCAACTGTGATCTTGAGTGCAAGAACCAGGTAAAGAAGCTTTAATCTCCTAAACCAGGGCTGAAACTGCTTAGCGTAGCAATTCCAATATGCGGGAATGCGATTCTTATTTGTTCTGTGCAATGCTGGTTCTAATTCTGCGGTGTACCTAAAATCCTTGCCATACTCACATGCGTACCAAGAAATAGAACCCCACTACATGATATATGCCAATAACTTTCCCAGCAGTAAAACACATTTAGCTAAAACAATACTTATTTACCCAACACGTATTTTTAGGCAAAAGAAAAAACTTGTAAAGACACTTGTTTTATAATATTACATTCCTTTTCATCTGAACACAGTGCTGAGAATATATTTTACATTTAACTAAATATCTTTACTAATGTTCTTTTGTTAGTTAACCAAGATTCAGATTTAGTTGAAGGTTGCATGTATATGTTTGTTTTATTCTCAGTGTTCTTTGTAAATATGGAGGCCCAACTGCCAGTAAGCTTAATGTTGCCTAATGGATTGTATAACATGTGAATCCCATATTTCTTTTGTAGGATGGAGAGATCATATACTATTGTAACACCTGCAATCAGCCTCTATGTACTAAGTGCAGAGATGAAACTCATAAAGCTAAGATGTTCTCTCGCCATGAGATTGTATCTCTGGCTAAGCGTGCCAAGGATATATATAAAAAGTGCTGTAAGTATGACTTTTATCTGCCCCTTGAGCTTCATCCTGTAGTGACTTGTCCCACAATAACACAAGAGGGGTTATTAATAAACACAAAAGCACCAATGTAAATACTATTCACAAAGACTTTGCTCTGTTCATACTCATGTATGTTTGTCCTTGCTGGTTGCTTCTACTTTTCTGACTAAGGTGCTCGGTATACAGTACAAGGTTCATAGATGAAAGCACTGGTTTTAAAGGGCAAGTCAACCCCAAAATATAAATTTGTCTAATAAAAGAAAACACAATTCTAAGCAACTTTCCAATATACATTTATTAAAATTTTCATTCTCTTTTAAGTTATTTGTAAAAAGAATTGCTATTGATAGCAGCATTTGCTTTACTCCTGGTTGTTACTTTTTAATAATGTTGCAAAAGTCAGATCTGTTAAAGGACCAGTTAACATAAAAAAAATTATATAAATTTGTTTTGTACTTAACGAAAAAAAAAAAGAAGACACGTTTAATTTTAAATTTGCAAAGTCTTTATTAAGAAATAACTTACAGATTCTCCACTTGCGCTCCTCTTCAGAAACGGCAACAGGGCGACGATCCATCGTGTGGCGCTCGATTTCTCCTCCCTGACTATCTCCTATAGAATGTAGGGAGGAGAAATAGAACGCTGCACGATGGATCGTCGCCCATAACATACTGTCCCTAAAATGCCTTCATTGGGAGAAGGGGATGATATAGAACAGTGGACTTTTTTTTTTTGAAGATTATTTTTTTTGTTTACCTAATCTGAGAATTACCTGCACCTCCCACCAGGAATGTAACCAATGAACTCCACTCACACGAAAGGGACCACTGCAAACCCACTACCCAAAATGGTTCCCACGTAGCCGGGTGCTCTGTCCGCAGCGTGATGCGTCCCCACTGCCAATATGCTTAACAGAACCAACAAAGGACGGCACTCCAGTTAAAAGGCAGGTTTATTGCAGAATCCTGCAGGTCTACATGGCCTAATGCATTTCAGGAACAAAATCCCTTAATCATGGGCCTATCAAATGCCAGTCCAAATTATTAGGACAGATTTTTCTTATTAGCAGTAGGTTTTGATGCTTCTGTAATATTTAAATATTAATTTATTATCAACTCGCTTGCAGCTCTGCATGAGGAACCTTACATTATGTTCTCCACTGAGAAGAAATCTATGCTTTGTATCAACTGCTTCCGTGACATGCAAGTGTAAGTAAATATCATAAGGGGAAGTGTTCACCAAGCCAGTTGGAATATTTCTATCTTCCAGGTTAGTGCTAGTTTGTATCAGAACATCACACATTAATAAAAAAAAAAGTAAATTCACAGTTTTCTTTAAATATTCACAAGATATTTTCAGGGTAATCAGTTAACCATACTAATCAGACATTACTATGAACTCTAATATAAAAACAGATTATGTAACAGTATTTCTCTTTTATAATGTGTATTTCCTGCACATACAATTTAGTGGCATAAACCACTTTTTATATATATATATATCTATATACATATATACTGTATATACACACAGAGAGTGCTGATCCTTCACAAATGCATATACATACAATATATAAGGTCACTTATTCCCTTTATAAATCTCTTATATTATTTTTCTTTTTCTCCTTTAATTGTTCTTTATTTTGAATTTAAAAATTATTACAAAATGTACCTAACTTGTAATCTAAAAGGATAATAAAAACTTCAAGTAAAAAAAACCAAAAACCTTACTTTACAGTTTATAATAGCACTAAGAAACCCCCTGTGACAAAACAATTTACCTATATAAAAATCTTGCTTGTTTAAAAATTTAAAATGAGGGCTATCTGCTTCTCCGATCCCTGTTGTGCATAGTTTGATATCATGCCACTTGCCACATGCCACGCGTTCTTGGACATCGAAGTTTACATTGCGTGAGGACAGAGAATTGGATAATCGGAAACAAGGTCCCTTGTTTTAAATTTTAAATTATAGACCCCGGTGGGTGGGTTTCTTAGTGCTATTTTAAACTGCAAAGCAAGGAATTTATAAGGGGAACTCTGAGTAAGTGACCCCAAATACGGTAGATATAAAAAATATTTTATGCCACTTAATTCTATGTGCAGGAATAACACCTTATAAAAGCTGTGATTGGTCAACTGTTTTTATTTCTTTCTAATTTGTTTGTATAGTAGATTTCATAGTAATGTCTGATTAGTACTGTTAGCTGAACACCCTGAAAATATCTTGTCAATATTTAAATAAACCTGGGAATTGACTTTTTTATTAATGTATGATGTTCTGATATAAAGGAGAGCTAACCTGGTAAATGGCACATTGTATTGTTTCAGTTTGTATATAGAACGGTATATATTCTACTGAACTCATTAGTATCACTGGGGAGAGTCACGGTTTATCTGTAATTGTATATATAATTTTAGTGCAGATAAAACTATCTATCTATCTATCTATCTATCTATCTATCTATCTATCTATCATCTATCTATCTATCTATCTATCTATCTATCTATCTATCATATATCTATCTATCTATCTATCTATCTATCTATCTATCTATCTATCTATCTATCTATCTATCATCTATCTATCATCTATCTATCTATCTATCTATCTATCTATCTATCTATCATCTATCTATCCATCTATCTATCTATCTATCTATCTATCTATCTATCTATCTATCTATCTATCTATCTATCTATCTATCTATCTATTATCTACTATATTCATCATGCAACTTACTTTCTAAGGAGACTGTATTCCTGCATTCCCTACATTTGTGACCTTGTACAGTGTTCCCTCTTCTGTAAATCTGGGATTACCAAAAGCACAAAAGACAAATTTACTACAGTTTTGTTGTTATTGCTATTTTTGTATTACTTTATTGCTTTTTATTTTTAGAATCTCCACTGTTCATCTTGCATATTTAGTTTAAAACCATTCCCTGGTTGATTAAACAAAAAATAAATAAGTTTCAATTCCAGCACTGCAGATAAAATAATTTAGTTATTAAAAAAATAAAGCAGTTGCAAATTGTTCTCATCCTTCCTGATTCTTTCTCTAAACCAAGTAGAGAAGCTGCAGGAAACACAAAAAGCACTATGTATCTGTGGTCCTGATGCAGCCTCTGGAGAGATGAATATGTAGGACAAGCTGTTCTGCATTGTTGAAGTGTAAACATTACACTCTAATTGGCATCACTGGAGTGGAAATAGAAATGACAAACTATAAAAAGCAAGAAATGTATGCATACAGTAAGAATAGTAAAGGACGTTGTTCTTTTGTTCTGCTGAATCTCTGCAAAAGCAGTGTTCTAGTATATATGCATATTTTTAAAAAGGCAAGATGAATTTCTGCAATCCTCAAAGGTTTAAAAGGCGTTTTAAGTATTCATACATAATGGTGGGCACAAGCACAAGGTCGCAAATAGCTGATGTTGAAATTCCAAGCAGGGACCAAAAGTTAAGTTAACCTTAAAGGGGAACTATCGCGAAAATGAAAATTAAATATAAGCTTCAGCATACTGAAATAAGAAACTTTCTAAATATAATCAATTAAAAATTCTGTACTGTTTCTGAAGTAATCAAGTTTATCTTCACTATCACTCTCTCGGCATCTGTTTCTCTTTATTTTCTCTAACTTATAGGGTGCTCCTTTTACCTAGAAGATGTACAGGTATGGGACCTGTTAGCCAGAATGCTCGGGACCTGGGGTTTTCCGGATAACGGATCTTTCCGTAATTTGGGTCTTCATTCCTTAAGTTTACTAGAAACTCATTTAAACATGAAATAAACCCAATAGGCTGGTTTTGCTTGCAATAAGGATTCATTATATCTTAGTTGGGATCAAGTACAAGCTACTGTTTTATTATTATAGAGAAAATAATTTTTTAAAATTTGGATTATTTGAATAAAATGGAGTCTATGGGAGACAGCCATTCCGTAATTTGGAGCTTTCTGGATATCGGGTTTCCGTATAAGGGATCCTATACCTGTATTAGAGCTCACGCTATTAAAATCACAAAAAATCCTGTCTCTCTACATGGAGAAGGCAGTTATTTTGTTAGATTTGTTTGTACTGGATTCAGTTATTTGAGTGAGCTCTGATACATCTGCTAGGTAAAGAGCCCCCCATAAGATATTGGATCTAACTGTCAATGAATATCTGACACCCAACTGCTGCATGAAGACTGAATGAAGAGAAACAGATGCCGAGAGAGGGATAGCAAATATAAACTTTATTATTTCAGAAACAATGCAGAATATGGAATTTATTGTATTTAGAAAGTTTCATATTTCAGTATGATTAAGCTTATTTTAAATTTTCATTTTTCCCCTTTAAAGCCGATTACTCAGTGGGTCCCAATTGAAGACGGTGTCTGATTCCAATGCTGAGAATTTGCCTAGTAGCACTTTATTTATCTTACTGACCTCACCAGTAACCATAGAAATTCATGCTGGGTTGATCTTCCCAATTCTTCAAATCTACAGTATGTCCTAATCATAATGCAATTCACTGAATATATTTCATTGTTATCTTGCAGAAGTAATAAATACAGTATTGGATCTATTTCAGAAAACCATTTATCCAAACTCAGCAACACAGGAATCAAAATCAAATAATCAAAATAATCTTTGACTGATTTGTTGTTTATTCTTTTAGTTTATACTAAGTTTATACCAATAATTCCATGGCAAAGTAATCCTCTTGGTTTTTAAGAAGCATTGAAGTATGGTGCAATTCCCAGAAAAAAAGATATCTTATTCAAAAAATACCAGGAATATTGGATAATAGATCAATTCCATGTATTTTATACTTACTAGTCTGCTGGGACATCTTTCCATCGATAATATATAACAAGTTTTTCTTTATATCCTAGAGAAAGCCGTGCTCACTGCATTGATATTGAAACTGCTTACATGCAGGGATGTGAGAAGCTGGACCAAGGAGTCATGGTAGGTTAAATGTTGCATGATATTAGTACCTTGTTAACCAAGACTGCAGTTAATATGATTTGACCCTCCTCATTAATTCCCTGGACTTATTATTGTATTATTGTCTTATTATAGTTACATAATAAGATCAGATTGAAAAAAGACCAAAGTCCATCAAGTTTAACCCCTTCAAATGAAACCCAACATCCATACATACATACATACATACACACACTGACCCCTCTATACATTCAAATAAACTATATATACTCATACACTATCACAATAGCCTTGGATATTATGCTTGTCCAAGTCTAAGTAGATCACATCCACTGCCATCCCAGAATCGAGGTCCCTGCTCACTTCCCATAAAAATAAATTAAATTAGTCTGGCAAGATCTATTATTCATAAAACTATGCTGGCACAAACTTAAAGTATTATGATTTGCAATTAAGTCCATTATCTTATCCCTTAATACCCCTTCAAAAAGTGAAGACAAATATGCACCTGGGCAGTAACCCACAGAAACCAATAAGTGATTTGTTTTTGTTCAGGCAACAGCAAGTAGAGGAATGAAAGCAAATGTGTGATTGGTTTCCATGGCTTAAAGGGGCAGTATACACCTAAAACACTTCTAAATGAGCCCATTAAATAACTTATGTTGAAATTACATTCTGCCTTTTTGCTAATTTTTTGCCATTATAAAGCACTCATTTAAAAGTTGAGCTCTGTTGACTGAACTTACCACCCCTTCCATTATAAACAAGGCAATTTGTTCAGAGTCCCTATCTAACATGCAAACCCCTCCCTTATCTAAGCAGCAGCCTTAAGCAACTTTTTATTGGGGCTTTGTAGTGGACTGAAAGTTATAGGAAGTGAAAGTGGCTTCATATTCTAGATTAGAGTCAGAAATAACAGAAAACATAGATATTCCTAAATTAAAACAATAGGCAAACAGTATGTTCATCACACGCCCTATTCATTCTGCATATGTTGAAATAGGCAGTATACTCTCTCTTTGAAGGAACCCAAAAACTACCCCAAACCCCAAGCCCTCTTCAAAGGTTGAACTTGGTTGACATGTATATTTTTTTTCAACCTTACATACTACTTTACTATGTTTTGCATGGCCAACTTTACTACAAATTTCATTTGTTGCTACTGAAACCTGTATTATCAGTTCCCCCAACTTGCAAAAAGCAATTGTGAACTCTAACAGCATAATATTATTATTATGCCATATAAATATAATTACCCTTTACATATTCATTTCAGTACATGTGCCTGTAAAGCTCACAATCCATGGTTCCCTTCTCATTTACATCAAACTCACACACACATTAGGATCAATTTCAGAATCCAGTTAATCTAGTGCTTCTGTCAACTTACCACATACATTTATATAAATATAATTACCTGTATACTAAAAAGTATGCTCTAAACATCATGATCACTAACAGGCATAGGGCAAAGCAGCAGAATGTTTCCCCGTAACTGTTCCATTCTCTGTATCTACCATCACTACTATTGCATTTCTGTCCCCTGCACAATGCATATTTATTCACAAAGACAGAGAGGAGGACGTTACAGTGATCACAAGGAGCTGTGTTCATAGTTTGGCTCATGATTTTATAGAATTTTATTGAATCACATTGCTAGTATTGTATAATAATATAGGCCTCTATTAATAAAGGAATACATATCATAATGTCTATCCCCATAACTGCCTTTAAATCTGGATCTACATTTTCTTTAGTCACACTGGCAAGGTCAATGTAAAAGATCCTGATTTATTTGTATGTATATGTTTACTTTATGCAGGCAGTTAAGGAGCTGCAGACCATAACTAGAGAAGCAATTGTCCTTCTCAAAGCTATGATTGAAGAGGTTCATAATAGTGCGGATGAGGAAGAAACCTCAATCAACAATCTCTTCTCCAATATGCAGGTACTCTGGAAATAAGCAGCATCTTGTTCTATAACAATAATATATAGGAAAGCAGTACCATTTATAAGGACTTTATAAAGAAAAACAAACTATGAAAGCAAATGAAAGTGTGCCAGTATCAGATTATCTCTCTCTTTTTCTAATGAGAAATTATAGGAATAAGTCAAATTAACTGGACTTCCTATATTTTCTTTTCCCCTAAAGACGTTTCACTAGTCATCCAACTGGCTTTTTAATTAATTCAGAATGTATGTTTGTGTAACTTTATTTATAAAGTGCTGTGGCCATGACTGGGAGGGGTCATCAATGTGACAATTGGAATCAATTGAAGTCACGCAGAATAATTGCAGGGCGGCCAGAGCAAAGGAGAGCCAGGATTCAAATTCAGAGAGAAATGACAGAAGAGGGTATGTAAACAACAGATACCCGTGCAGAGGGTAGAAAAGTTGAACTGCATGCACTTCAAAAGAAGGAAAAAAGAAGCAAGAAGGTGTAGAAGTTGGTTGTTAGCAGCAATGAGGGGAGAGCAGAATGCCTACTGCCTTCCCCCCACAGCCAGTAGTTTCAATTGAGAAAGCCAAATGGATGACTAGCGAAATTTCTTCAAGGAAAAAGAAAATACAGCAAGTCCAAACAGTGCTGCCCTTCGCTGCCTCTCTTCTCCCGCTCCTGCAGTTAGAGAGGTTCCCAGGCTGTGTGCACTGAGAATGCCTGCAGGCTGCCTGTGGGTCTTCTGATTCTACCTGCAGTGTAAAGTCAGTTAATGTTATGGGCAGTGTATAGTGATATAAGTAACCTGACTAGATACTGATTTTATGTTGCTACTGTGTATATAAATACAGTAAGTGTGTTATAAAGGATGTTTTAAATTACACCTGCATCCAGTAAACTGTTTGAAGTAGGGATGCACTGAATCCACTATTTGAGATTCGGCCGAATCCCCGAATCCTTGGTGAGAAATTCAGCCGAATACCGAACCAAATCGGAATCCTAATTTGCATATGCAAATTAGGGGCAGGAAAGGAAAAAGTGGAAAAAAATCTTCTTTTGTGCAGAAAATCACTTGATTTCCCTACCTGTCTCTAATTTACATATGCAAATTCGGATTCGGTTTGGCTAGGCAGAAGGGATTCGGCTGAAAAAGGCAGAATCCTGGCCGAATCCCAGATTCGGTGCATCCCTAGTATGAAGTCTGCAGTCTAGTAACTAAACCAAACTGGAAAGCCCCTGTAATTTGCTGTCCTGTGAGGAACCAATTTTTAAAACTTGACTGGCACCCTGAATTCTTACCCGCTTGGACCCGCTACCCAACCCGCAAGTGCCATATCCGCAGCCTGATCCGCAACCCGCTGACTAAGAAACAGAAAATGCTTTCATTGTAAACCGGAAGTGACATCATTAGAAGTAGGCATGATCATTAAAAAAGCTTTTAAACATACGTAAAGGAGTAAAACTCGCTATTGAGAAGACCCGCAACCCGACCCACAACCCGCAAACCCTCAGAACTGCCAACCAGCATCAATACCAGCACCCGAAAGTTGTACCCGCAACCCGCTTTTTTGCTGGTACCCGACCTGCTGCAGGACTCTACCGTGGTCTATCTGTTCCTTCAAAGTTTATATTTTGTCCCATTTATATCTTTATTACTAACAAAATAAGCATTTTGTACACAAGGCTTTACCCATTACAATGTAACAGACATCTTTTGACATTATCCAAAATAATCGCAGACATTATTTTATAACATACCCCATCCAACAAGGCATACAAACAAGCCTAGATAATGTTAGAGTTGACATGTGAACATCTCCCTGGATGAAGAAGCTGGAGAACAGGAAAGAAACAAAATGTGGAAATAACAGAAAGCTAACAATGCTAATGTAACAGACAATGTAATAGACTTCTGCAAACTCCTTCTCTGCACATTTCCCTTCAATTCTCCCGTGTTTCTTTCCAGTTAGGCTTTCAATTTACAAAATTGCATTACGCATAGGGGTGGCGCGAACTGCTCGCCGGAAGTTCGCGAACGTCGCGCGACGTTCGCCATTTTGGGTTCGCCATTGTTGGCGCTTTTTTTTGCCCTCTCACCCCAGACCAGCAGGTACATGACAGCCAATCAGGAAGCTCTCCCCTGGACCACTCCCCTTCCCTATAAAAACCGAAGCCCTGCAGCGTTTTTTCACTCTGCCTGTGTGTGCTGAAGAGATAGTGTAGGGAGAGAGCTGCTGCCTGTTAGTGATTTCAGGGACAGTTGAAAGTTTGCTGGCTAGTAATCGTTTTGATACTGCTCTGTTATTGGAGGGACAGAAGTCTGCAGGGGTTTGAGGGACATTTAAGCTTAGGTAGCTTTGCTGGCTAGTAATCTACCTTCTACTGCAGTGCTCTGTATGTAGCTGCAGTGGGCAGCTGTCCTGCTTCTGATCTCATCTGCTGACTGCTGCAATAACAGTAGTCCTTGTAAGGACTGCTTTTATTTATTTTTTTGTTGTTTTACTACTACTACTACTACTACTATAAGAGCCCAGTGCTATTAGTCTAGCAGTGTTGGGGAGTGGGACTGGTGTGCTAATCTGCTGCTCCTAGTAGTTCAGCAGCACCAACTTTAATTTTTTTTTTTTTAATATTCATTTTTTTTTTATTTTACTTTTTTTTATTTTACTACCGCTGTAGTAGTGTATAAGTTGACCTTTTAGGCATTATTTGCCCTGTAGGCATTTTTTGCCCAGTGTGTTATTCAACCAACTGCCATCTAGCATCACTAACAGCTCTCCCCCTACACTATCTCTTCCAAGCACACACAGGCAGATTTTTCAGATACATTTTTGCCCTTGATCCCCCTCTGGCATGCCACTGTCCAGGTCGTTGCACCCTTTAAACAACTTTAAAATCATTTTTCTGGCCAGAAATGTCTTTTTTAGATGTTAAAGTTCGCCTTCCCATTGAAGTCTATGGGGTTCGCGAACCGTTCGTGAACCGCTCGCATTTTTGCGCAAGTTCGCGAATATGTTCGCGAACTTTTTTTCCGACGTTCGCTACATCCCTAATTACGCATACCAAAGCAATACATTTAGTAAAGGTTAGCACAGACATTGCTTTAGCTACCACTGCCAGATTAATGAAATGTGGGGCCCCTAGGCTACATCCATACAGGCCCCCCTTCTCTCTCTCTCTCTCTCTCTCTCTCTCTCTCTATGCAGATAAAAATAAATATTAAAATAAAAATAATATTGAAAAAAAGCTAGATTGGCCCCTGAAATAATTTACATGAATCCTGTGCATGAATCCATCTCCAATTAGTAGAAAGACCCACACAATAAGAAAATTGGCAAACTATTGTCAAAGCAAAATGTTAATCTAAGCACTAAAGGCCCAAAACTGACATTGCTGTGCATTATAGGGCTTAGAGCTAATAATGTAATAGGTGTATTATAAACTACAGTTCTGGAGGCCAGAAACGTTTCTTTGAATTATTTACTACAGTTCTGGAGGCCAGAAACATTTTTTTTGTATTATTAACTACAGTTCTGGAGGCCAGAAACTTTTCTAAATCTGGTAGCTTCTTCATGGGACAGCAAGAATAAGGCTCGCGCCTGCCGGAATGCAAACAATTAGCGATACTTGCATTCATGTATCAGGCTAACTCTGCTGAGCTCTCGTTCTTTTTCTCTTTCATTTGTGTATGCCAGCAGAAGCAGACTTTGCAGGAATTGGGTATGGTGAGAAATTGAAATAATAACTTGCCTCTCAAATATCCAAATCCTCCTGCAGCTTACTCGTGCTGGCACACAAGATCCAGTGCGCAACTAAAAGCTGCTAGAGTCAGAACCACAAAGTGATGGGGCAGGCACAAACCACCAAATGCTAATAATCACAGACTTTGTTCATGAAACATTGGCTTTCCATAGGCATGGAACATAACCCCTATAGAAGAACCACTATAAAATATTCGCTACTTTTGCAGAACATATTGTTTTTTACCACTAGGAGGCAGTGTTGGACTAGAGCATGTGTCTTCTATCAAAAGAGATATCATACTTAGTAAAATTGTAGCACAGGTATGGAATCTATTATCTGGAAAACTTGGGAACTGTGGTTTTCTTGGTAGGGGAACACTGTTCATTAAGGCTAGTAATAAAAATATTTTAAAAAATGCAAAAGTTTGGGTGGGAAAATCTTCCTTGATGGAACATAGATTTCACTATACAAGTGTATGCATGTATGAATATTTTTTCATATAGCACTGTACACTGTACATCGCTCACCCCTTCCTCCTTCCCTCCATCGCGGTCGGGCACAGGCGCATGCTCACGTGCCGGGGAAGGGTGGCCAGCCTGACCCGGCCCTGGTGTTGGAAGTTTCATATGAGTGCTGTTCCTGTTTTTAATCTATTACACTGTGGCTCCAATTCTAGCACAAATTACCCTACCATTTTTTAAGGTTGGAGCACAGTGATAAGCACTCTGTGGGGCAAATTCACTAAGATGCGAAGTTGCGCCAGGCGCAACTTTGCCGCACTTCGCCGCACTTCGCCAGCGTTCCGCAAATTCACTAAAATCCGAAGTTGCGCACAGGGGTAGCGTAAGTTTGCGAAGTTGCGCTAGCGTTGATTCGCTATATAAAGCGAAGTTACGCTAGCGAAGGCTAATTTGCATACGGCGCGAAATTCAAATTTCAATGGAGGAACACGTATCAGCACTACAAATGCCTAGAAAACCTTCAAATCAGCAAATATAAATTTTATTTTGCCCTACACATGTGCCCACTGTCTAGGTAAGTTGCCATGAGTCAGGAAATGTAGGGGGGAAGGAGGGGAGCCCCAAAAATGTTTTCGATCTTTTTCAGCCTATCACCCATCATGTAGAAAACACGCCAGCGTTTTTTGGGACTTAGAAAAAAATTTTACTTTTTTTGAAACAATCCCTATCTACTCTATTGCGCTTCGCCTGGTCTGAGGTGGCGAAGGAAGTCTAGCGTAAAAGGTAGCGTTCAGTACACTGCGCAAGTTAGTGAATTTTGCGTAGTTACGTCGCTAGCGAAAATTCGCCTGGCGTAAGGTTGCGAAGTAACACTAGTGAAACTACGCCAGCGTTCGTTAGTGAATTTGCGCAGTAGCGAAAATACCAAACGCTAGCGAATTAACGCTAGCGTTCAGCGCTTCACATCTTAGTGAATTTGCCCCTGTGTATTTGGGGAGGGAGGGAGGAAGTAAAAGACATAATCAGTCCTTTTTGGTATCCTGGACTATCCCCCCACAGGCACTCAGTGTTGGCACATTTATGGTTTAGAAACAGTGTGCAACTCTCTGTCATGTTTACTTTGGGCCAGTAAAGTGTTTTTTTCAATCATAATTTCCACAGGAGAAACTAGCAGATCGAAGAAAGATTCTTCTAAAAGCTGTGCAGTGGTAAGACAATTCCCAACACAAATAAAACCCTAAACAGCACATAATGCATCATTCAGTCATTTGATCATTTTACTAGGGATGCACCGTATCCACTATTTTGGATTCGGCCGAACCCCCGAATCCTTCGCGAAAGATTCGGCCAAACACTGAACCGAATCCGAATCCTAATTTATAAATGTTAATTAGGGGTGGGAAGGGGAAAACATTTTTTACTTCCTTGCTTTGTGACAAAATAAAGGATTCGGCCGAAACTGAATCCTGCTGAAAAAGGCTGAATCCTGGCTGAATTCTGAACCGAATCCTGGATTCCGTGCATCCCTACATTAGTTTACCACAGTATGCAGTTTCCATACAGGTAGCATTCATGTAACGTTGCTTTCTATTGTATGTGTGTTTGAGTGGTAGCTGCCATGTTGTATGAGTTTAATGAAGGGCATGTTATAAACCTTCTGTCCTATTTGAACAAACAGATATATTTTCTTCAGTTTGGTTGACCAAATCAGGCTGATGTGATAGTTTGCCCCAGGCAAATTATTTGATGACAGAGGGAAATTACTTCTTACTTTGCTTTGTACCCATTTCTTGCACAATGATGTATTTAGTACTCTTCAGCATTTCTATGGTAGTAATTTCATAATTAGCATTATAATCAGCAATTTTATGGTAGTAACTGTTGACTCCTTCAATTTAAGCCAACATGAAGAAAAGGAGAAGGCTTTTAAGGAGCAGCTATCACACTTGGCATCCCTACTGCCAACATTACAGGTAAAAAAAGCAAGTTTAGGCTATAAAGTATTTCATTTTAGAATTTAAGTAGCATATAGGTTGCCTCCTCCAACTTACCATTTTTACTTTCTTTATAAGGTCCATCTTGTTACTTGCTCAGCCTTCCTAAGCACAGCTAATAAAGCAGAGTTCCTTGATTTGGGATATGTAAGTATTTCAAGAAATATATGTGGATATAGTTAAATTGATAAATACATTTTGTTTTAACTCAAACTGTGGTAGTTATTTGTGTTAGGTAGTTACAGGGCATTGGTGGGGCTTACAAAACACAAAGACTGTTTGGGCAGCAGGATTAGCATTTCTTGCATGGAATAACAAAAAGTATGCGCTAGTCAGTAAGTAATACTGAACATAATCTATACACCGGGCTCATGTGTAGGGCATTATAACAACTTTATTTTCTTTTATTAAGCTTCCCTGGGCTTGTGTAATGTATTTTTTGCAACATATACGTGGATTGTACTTTAAAGGGCAAGTAAAGTCTAAAATATAATAAGGCTGGAAATGCTGTATTTTGTATACTAAACATAAACACGAACTCACTGCACCACAAGCCTAATCAAACAAATGATTTATGCTTTCAATGTTGGCCACAGGGGGTCACCATCTTGTAACTTTGCAAAATCTTTGCAAGACAAAGACTGTGCACATGCTCAGTGTGGTCTGGGTTGCTTAGGGATCATCATAAATTATCAAAACAGCACAAGTCAAATAATATCTGCCAGAAGCCGATACAGCAAGAATGATTAATACTCAGAATATACAGACTGCACTGGGTCCTGTGTTGTCATGTAATCTAATGTGGATTTTATAATTTTTGTATTGTTTAATACCAATCTCCAACTCTGCAGAACCAGTGGCTGCAGCAAAATAATCCTCCAAATAGAATCCTAGTTTATCTGTTTAAATCTGGCTCCATTGTCTTAGTCCCTGCAGCTGGAGTTGGAAACAGTAAAGGGGATGTAAAGGCAAAAATAAAATCCAATACAAATATCTACACAGTCGTTGACTGCTCTACAGGGAAACAAACAAAGCTGCTTGAGTTCTACATGGCTGGGAAGTAAGGCGGGGGCTCCCCTGCTGTTCATAAGTATGATTGTTTCCCTGCAGAGCAGTTAGGGACCATCTGACAATTCCTATCCACAGCAGTAAATGAAGGGAGAATTTCACTGCATACAGTCAGGTGTCTTATAAAAACGGTACACATTTTTTAATTAAAGTTTACTGGAGATAGGTTTCTTTTTCATTAAAGAAAGTAAAAATGGGATTGTATTTTTTTGCCTTTACATGCCCTTTTTTTAACTTCCCACCATATGCAAATTGCTCTGCTTGCCGAATTAATGCTAGCGCAACTTCGAGGTTTAGTGAATTTTCACCTGGTGAAGTGTTGCACTGCCTGCAAAGCCGTCACTAGTGAATTTTCGCTGCTAAGTAAATTTGACCCTAAAACTTTAAGACTTAATTTCCTATGGCAGTAGAGCTAATATTACTGCAAAGGGTTGCAGGTTTGTGTTGCTCATAGAAGGAACATGCACAGAAGGAACATTTTGGATACTAGGACATTAGGATAGAACTCACTACACAGCTTGGTAAATATACTGTCTCAGATATTCTTGCCAATTGGTTGTTCTGTGTATCCATGGAAGCTTTTATCTACCCAAAAAATACAAACTTAAGCAAGTTTTGTTGATCACTAAAATACTTGTTTTCAGAATACGCTATTTCTATGCAGTTATGGTAACAAAAATGAAAAAAAGTGACTTAGGTAACTTCATTTTATGTTCAAATACTTGTAATTGTTGAAGCAAGGCTTTGCAGGTGCCGGGCATCTTCTAAGATCAGCATATTTGTACCTTTAACTTTCTGGCTGTTGAACAAGATTGGAATATGTGGAATGATTTAGTGCTGCACATGTTGAAATGCACACATAGATATCTCTGAAAATTAAGCAAGCAATATCTGTTTTTCAGCAACTGATGGAACGCCTTCAAAAAATAGTTAAACTTCCTCATCGCCTGCGACCTTATCAGAGCAGCAAGGTAAACCAACTCAACTTCTAGATTTATTGTACTATCTCTACTGTGTACTATCTAATATTACCACTTAGGGGATCATAGGGCCAAAGTATAGGAGTGATGTGAAGATTATTGCAGAAAATAAACCATAACTATGAGATTTAATGAATGGCTCTGGTAGATAACATTTGGCTAAGTTTTGCTAAACATAAAATAAATCTGCTGGTTTAGTTGATGCCTTTTATAGTTCTCATGCTTAATTAGCTTACACTGACCTTTACATTAACATTAACATTAGCCTTTTCTAAACCTTCTAAAATTTTTGGGACTAAGGAATCTACCCTGTTCACTAGGCTTTATTCGCCTGGCGATAAATTGGACTTTTCTTCGGGGGGACTAATCTCCCCGGACTGCCTCCCACCCACCACCAGCTAGAATCTGAATCACCGGCGGGATGGCACTCAGATAGCTTTGTTTCCGAAGTCACTCAAAGTTTCCTCGTGAGGCAACTCCGGGCGACTTTGGAAAACGAAGCGAACCGATTGCCATCCTTCCGCGATTTACATTATAGCCGGCAGGAGGCAGTTCGGGGAGATAAGTCACCCCAAAGAAGAGGCGATTTATCACCAGGCGACTAAATCTCCCTGAATCTTTGTGTGTGCCCTTACCCTTAAAGGGGAAAATACTATTTTTTTCGGAGAAAAAAAAACCTCAAATTTTTCTGGATTTATAAAAGTCTGATGGTGTGATTAAAAAAGTACTCCAACTCAGACCTGCCGAGAACATGTAAATATTAATTGCAGATGTCCCATTAAGAATTTGAAGATTTTCTGAGTTGTACTGGGTCTCCAAAAGAAACGTAGCTTTCAGACGATTTTATGAAAATATCGTAGGTTTTGAACGCAAAATCCGAAAAAAAAAATTTCAGAAAATAGTGAGAACTTTTTCGGATTTTGATAAATAACCTCTAAGTGAATCAGACATTTCAGCCTTGTATTGTGACAATTATATAATATATACATGCAGTATATGTGCATTGGCCCCTAAGCTTAGCTGACTGGCAGCAGCAGTACTGAGCATGTGCAGTGAATCAGCAGAAAAGAAGATGGGGAGCTACTGTAACATCCGAGGAGGCACAGATCTTTACTGCTAAAGGTACATGCCGTAACTGCAGCTCGGTGAGCGAGTATCGATCCCTGCCGTCAGAACAAACTGTCTGGAACCGCTCTTGCTGCGGTCATGCAAATGCGGAGCAGACTAGGTTGAATAGACGGCATGGACACACAGGGCGCAGGGAAACCAAACTTTGTAAAACGAAAAAACTTTATTTGTTCAGCTTAAAACACACCAAGTGCACAGACAGAGGAACAGCTTTACGCGTTTCGTGACCATGTGTCACTTCATCAGACGCTAAAGCGCCCCCCTACAGTTGTCTAACCTATAAAACCACTCCAATAAAAAATGCAAATATGGTTAAGATCAAAGGTCATTTGACAAGTATCAATCAATAAGTTACAATAATACAATAATACAATGTAAGTTCACAAATGTAGTTTTAGGGATAAAACAAGCATAATGTAAATCAAGAGAAAAGAACCAACAGAATATACTAAAGTCAAAAATAGAAAAAAGGAAACAAGAACTGTTAAACTTAATATAATACATAGATCAAAAGTCAAAAAAGTATGCAAATTAATGAATAGTTAATTCAATCAATAAATAGCTAAATAATAGATAATTATAAGGAGTTAATAAACACAATGGTATTTCATAGTCTGGATAACAGAAATTAGATGGTCTGGATGACAGAAATTAAATGGATATATTCCAAAGAAGGAATACAAATTAAACCAGAATCAATATACTCATAATGTATATAATACTAGAACTCATAACCCAAGAACTGTATAGAAAAATCTGTACAAATAAATAAATGTAATATAGAAAATAGTCAAAACAATCCAAATAAACCATAAATAAATAAGAATAATATCCCAATAATAGAACATGGAATAAGGAAATATTACAATTGGTCACAATTGAGCTCTATCATCCTAATCAGGACCCAATGAAGCAGTTCAGCTCCCACTCCCTGTTCAAACCCTTTGGTATTATAGTGTCCAAAGTGAATATCCAAAAGGCCTCTCTTCTCAATAACGAGACCTCAACATCGCCTTTGCGGGCATTGGTAACAACCCTATCAATTATTTGAAATGATAGGCACAGATCACCACCATGGCAATCCAACAAGTGCTTTGCTACAACGGAGCGGGTATCACCTCTGGACACACAATTCAAATGTTCGGATTTTCGTTTTCTGACCGGCCTGATTGTCTTGCTTACATATTTCAACCCACATATACATGTTCCATATGGGTTGAAATATGTAGGCAAGACAATCAGGCCGGTCAGAAAACGAATATCCGAACATTTGAATTCATTTTACTAAGTTTGGTTTCCCCGCGCCCTGTGGGTCCATGCCGTCCATTCAACCTTTACTGCTAAAGGGCTGTGGTTAGCTTGGCTTAGTAAAGAGCCCCAAAACAATATGCAACATTTCTACCTTACTCCTTTGATAAACGTTAGTTAGACAAAGAGCTGCTTGCCCTGAGAGTGGCTAGAAACCATATTACCTCATACTAACTCCTGCCCTAATTTTAACTCATACACAGTTTAATCCTGATTTTAATTGCCCTTAACTGCCACCAAAATGATAATCTTCTATAAGACTACGAACAGTAATGCTTTCATGTGGCAACTGTTTGCATGTTGTAAGAATGGACATCACTCGGCACTGCAGCACTTTCTAAGAAGTGTCAGTTACTATATACGTTTCCAGGAAAGAATTTAGAGGTTATGAGTTATGAGTTCCTCTAGGGAATTCTCATATTCCTTATGAGAATATGAGTTCCTCTAGGGTTGCCTGGTAAAGTCAATATCCTTTGTATTTCCCATAGAAACCATACTAGAGCTGGATTCAGTCTGGCAGGAAATTAAATTGTCCCAGATAGCTTCTGTGCTCTAGTGCTTTTATGTGTTATACCCACATGCTATAGGCTAGGTAATAATGAAACAGTATAATGGTATGGGATCCTTATCAGGAAAGCCATTATCTAGAAAGTTCAAAATTATGTGAAGACCTTTTCCTATAGACTCCATTCTAGTACCTTGTACTTGATGTTGACTAAGCTACATGAATCCATACTGGTGGCAAAACAATCCTGTTGGGTTTATTTAATGTTGAAATGTTTTTTAGCGGGCTTAAAGTAGAATTCAACCTTTAAAGAAAAAAACCTCCCCCCTATGGGTAGACCCCCCTCTCTCCTCCCCCCAGCCTACCTGTTGCCCCCCCCCGGGCAAATGCCCCTAATTTTTTACTCACCCCTCTGTGAAGATTCTGGCCTCGGAGTTCACGGCAGCCATCTTCTTCTTCTCCGGTAATCTTCGTGTCTTGATGGAGTTTTGGCGCAGTTGGAGTAAATTTCCGGTTCCGAACAACTGCTCATGCGCAGAAAGTCAAGAAAATTTCTGAACAACAATGGCCCACCAGGAGCTAAAAGGTGCCTACAGACTGCCCGCATGGTCGGGATATGAAGGATATTCTCGTCTGCAGTGGGTACTCGACCACTGCAGGACTCTACTATAGATATAGGCCCGGTGGTCCATAGATCTTTAAACCTGAAGGACACATTTAGAGCCCTCCATCCTACACCCCAGGACTGATGGCACCTGGATATGGTCAAATTTATAAATGTTGAAAACATATAATGTAATATACGTGTAAAAATTGACAGGGGCTTTGTTTTGTATATTTTAGATCAATACTGATTATGGAGCTGAATTTGCTCGCTGCCTAGAGCCACTGTTGATTCTAAACCTGCGCCGAGGGGGGAGCATGAGTGGCAGCTGTGGGGGTCCGGGACTGAGCAATGGAAGCATGTAAGTGCAAACACTTGTCTCTTCCCCATTATCTAATATGAAAGCCTGAAAAGTGTATTATGTGATAATATTGTATTCCATACTGCTTCGCAGTAAACCAAGCATTGATATAGACATCTGACTTACCATTTAGGGGAGGATGGGATAGTATAATTTATCTGAAAAGCATTCAGCAGAGTTCACGTACACCATCCATTTACACAGGGACCTGGGTAGTGTTCGCCCCTGTAGATTTTACAGATTTAAAACTCTGCATTATGTTTTAGAACTACAACTCCCTAATCTTGTTAGCTGAGCTGGCAGGTAATGCTTGGAAACGTGAGATTTCAAAGTATGTTAGGTTGTGACTGCTAGAGGCACTTTACTGTGCATCAATGTGTTGCCGTTGATTGAAGTAATAGATTCTGTAGTTTCTGGTTACTAGGGCTGGGGGTGTTGGTATATTATTACTTCTTGTTTCCCGTCATATGAAATGTTGACAGTTTAAAGGCTTTTTTTTGCAGAAATTCTTAATCTTCTCATTTCACCCTACATCCATCCTAGCATCTTAATGGGGCAGATACACACATAAATACACCTTTGCCAAGACTGAATAAAATAAATAGGACTTGTTCTGAAATTACATCTACTCTTTATTAAAAAAAAAAAATGTCTTTATTTTTTTGACATTATAAAGCAGTAATTTGAAAGTTGCACTATTTTCGCTGAATTTTACCCTACCCCTTTCCTTTATAAACAAGTCTATTTGCTCAGAACTCTCTATATAACCTTGAACAGACAAACCCCCTCCTTCTTTAAGGAGCAGCCTTTGTGTAGCTCATTAGCAGGGGCTTCTTGGTGGACTGGTAGTGAGTTTTATCAGCATCTTTGATGTTCCTTGGGATCAGGAAGTAACATGATTACTAAAGTGAAAGCGGCTTCATAATCTTGCTTAGTGCCAGAAGTAACAGAAAGCATAGTTATTTTTAAGTAAAACAATAGGCAAAATGTGTGTTCAACACATGCCCCGTTCATTTAACTCATGTTTTAAGGTTCTGTGCCACACATTTTAACCATTTTGTGTTTTACATTGTTTACATTGTTATCATTCTCTTTATTTTTTTTACTATAAAATCAGAATTTTTAGTGAAAAAAAAACCCTCAAATTTTTCATGATCTATTATACCCTGAGGGTGGAAAAATCTGAAAAACTGGCATCTCAGGCCTACTGAGGTTGTATATAGGTCAATTGGAGAAGTCCAGAAGATATCCTGATCTGCGCTGGGTTTCATGCAAAAATCCGAAGATTTTGTGGTTTTTGGGCAAAAATCCTAATAAAATATGAGTTTTGGGGCAGAAAATATGAAAAATTTGTACGATTCGAATTTTAGGACGAGTTTTTCGAGTTTTTTCTCGCACTGAGATTTTTCAGGAAAATGTATTGCTAAATAAGGGTAAATAACCTGTGCGGATTTGGTCCGAGTATATTTCAGAAAATAATGAGATAAATTAGAATTTGGTAAATAACCCCCTAAATGCCCCCAGATTAGCTACTACATTGGCGCAGTGTTTGGCATTACTGTCTTGCAGTACCAGGATTCAAGGTTTGATTCTAACCAGGGCACCATCTACAATGAATCGGTAGGTACTTTCATACTTTAATCCGGGTATTCCAGTTTCCTCTCACACTCCAAAAAGTATAAATAAAGATTAAATTACATTTCCTGGGAACTTAATCACCACATTCCTCTAATAATTATTAGACAGCAATTTGAAAAACATTCACATAGGTTTCCCCTATATACAAATAAACATTGAAAGCAAAATGTATTCTCAAGATTTTCAGAGAGGGGTATTTTGTGGACATGAAAAATAAACCAACACCCCCAGCCCTAGTAACCAGATACTACAGGTTCATAAATTTGTGATCAGTGCACATTGAATGTAAAAACTGAACTAGTGGTTTTACCTGTAATTAACTTCAAGGTCGGACTGATCTACCAAAATCCAGAGGATCTGTTGGCGGCCCAGACGCTAGTGTGACCCAGTCTAGGTCTATTTAAAGGTCGTTCTTTCTTAGTTCCACCATAGGTGTATGTGACACCTATAACATTTAGCCGTGGGTAGCTTGTTCTCTGGTGGGTTTTAGGAGGTTTAGTCTGTCCCTAAATGCCTCCAAATGCCCAGGTGAGTTTCAATCCCTTGTGCCCCCCTGAGGCAGCCAGGTTTCATGCTGTACTCTCGCCCCCCCTTCCCTGAAACTTTTTGCAACAGAGAAAATCGAGAGGGGGCAGCATCACCCCGGCAATGCACCTCTCCTTGCTTCCTCTGTGAATTGTTTAAAAATGCCAGAGAGCACAATTTTCATGTGATCCTTCCCAAAAAAATTGCACATGTTGGTGAATGCTTCTCAAATGAGTCAGTTGCATCATTATTTCTGCCAATGTGTATTTTTAACAGCATCAGATAAAGAAGTGTCTAAAAAATTGGAAACATTTTGTTGCCATTTATCTCCATAGAGCTGAAGCTATTTTCCACATAGCGTAAGTCATATGGCCCTTTATGTTTGCACCTGTATGATTATTGGCACAACGAGAGTAGAGACGGCCTCTAAGGCACATGATCTGCCTGCCACTATTTATATCAGAATTTCAAGGAACTCTCATTTAGGCAACTGATGTCATAAACGGTATTGGTATCTAAAATTTAGTGCCACTGCTTCATGGGTAAAAAGGACAGATATTTTTTTTCCGTAATCAACACTGGGATTATTCCAAGAATGATTTTTATAAAACAGCAACTCAAGGCATTATAAGTCAATCTGCAGAGAAAATCTACCAGGTAAGCGGCACCAAAACTAGACACAAATGTGCTGATAATGTGCAGAATATTTGTATCTTGCTTAGTTCCTTTAGTTAAATATCACTGTTTTCTCTATAAATAGTAAACTATATGCTTTTTCTGCAACAACATTTTCAAAATTTAGAAACATGGCCAAAAAAATTGAACTGCTTAGGAATCAAAAGAGGCTGAGCAGGAATTTGAGATCTGATTGTTAAAAAACAGGGACATTTTATGAATATTTTTGTTCTTTCTACATTTTATTTTCCTACAACTTTACAGAAAAAGTAACATTGTAATGTTAAAGGGAAGCTATTGCGAAAATGAAAATTTAATATAAGCTTCAGCACACTGAAATAATAAACTTTCTAAATACAATCAATACAATTACAAATTCTGCACCATTTCTGAAATAATCAAGTTCATCTTGTCTCTCTACATGCAGAATTTGTGCAAAAGGCAGTGATTTTGTTAGATTTGGTTTGTACTGGAATCAGTTATTTGAGTTAGCACTAATTCATCTGCTAGGAAAGGGAGCCCTCCCCCTTTAAGATATATTGGATCTAACTGTCAATGATTATCTGACACCCAACTGCTGCATGAATACAGAATGAAGAGAAACAGATGCTGAGAGAGGGATAGTGAATAGAAACAATAGAAAAATTGAAACAATGCAGAATATTTAATTTATTGTATTTAGAAAGTTTCTTATTTCAGTATGATGAAGATTATATTGAATTTTCATTTTCACATTAGTTGCCCTTTAATTAGCACTGTACAAATATCTAGCATTATTTAATATGTCTTATTAAAATTAACTAGGAACAAGTGTTTTAAGTAGCAGTGATGGATTCAAGATGTGAATGACAAAATACTGATGATTTTAATAAGAATGAAAGCTGATAATACCATATTTTTAATTAAATATACTTTTATTTGTTATTTTATGTCTGGGAAATTGTGTAATGCTGTCTAATTCGTTTATTACATAGTGTCAATTTATATTTGACATTCTGTAAGATCTTAAATAGATGAATCCTTTAACTATTGTTTTTTTGAAAGCTTTTTGGCTTTTAAAGTCTGGGAAATATAGTTCAGAAATTTTATATACACTTCTCAAATAAATTAGCACAGTTGATATCTGAACATAATCAGGCGTAAGTACAATATCTGTTCCACAAGATAAGTCTTATCTGTTTCACAAATGTCATTTACAATAGAAATGAAATGTTAGTACCTTATTATGCGTGTGTGTGAACATGGATAAAAAGTCCATATAACATGGAAAATGTTATTTTAGCTAGTCTAAGCTATAGGAATCTAAGTAAAATATTGCATTTTATCCTAATTTTTTATTTTAAATATTCCGACTTCAAATTTGACCTGTTCTTCGCTTGCTAGAGTTTTCAAGATTCGTCATTATGTCATTTCACGGGATGGTGACATATTTGAACTACGAATATCCAAGGTATCCCTAGTTCAGTGGTTGTCACCCCTTTTTGGGTTAACTCTTTCATTTTTTTGCTCTACACTTGCTCCCTTGCCTTATTACATGGGTTGCAGATATATAAACATTGTCCTGAAAGTAATACTGCTACAGTTTCAAGAACTTATAGGGCTGCAAGTAGGTATTTATTCAGCCCAAATACCACTTGAATGAGCCTTCTATCCGCACCCCATCAACTTATTTGGGCCTTCCCTATGTGGACCAGTCCTACAATGTAAAATTTTGTATTCTGTGGGTCCCCCTTTAAATCCTAATTTATAATGCTATTTAATGCACCTGTGGCTCTTGGAAAAGATGGTTTGCAGTTAGTATAGGGTATCACTACTGCTACTATTATCTAGTATAGGTCAATCTAAAAACAACTGGACTTGCTGAGTAATCAATGAAGACGTTTCACTACTCATCCGAGCAGCTTCTTCACTACTCGGATGAGTAGTGAAACGTCTTCATTGATTACTCAGCAAGTCCAGTTGTTTTTAGATTGACCTATAGTAGATATACTATGACCTGGATGAATGAAAATCTTCATAGTCATACTGCTACTATTATTAAAACAAAGTCTATCCTCACCTGGAGCATGTTCAGAACACTGGCCCTTAGCAGAACATTATCATTCAACTGAGGCCCTGTTTTCAGAACATGCCAGCTTATTCCATAGAGCTTTACACAGATTAAACATCATGTAACCCAAAGCAACCAATCAATGAGCTAACAGCAGACCAGTCATTGCAGCTTATTCATTTGAGTTATGGGTTAGTAGAATTTGTGCAAACTTTGAATCTATTAAATTACATTGTAATCATTTTCAGGAAAGATTCCCTTGTATTGTTTCGTGCTACTCATATGGAAGGCTGAGATGTTTGATCTATGGTCAGTGACCAGAGCCAAGCCAAGAGGATTTGGCACCCAAGGAAAGGTTGGCAACCACCCTATCTTCAATAGGAAGGATGAGACTAGACAAAAAGCTGGTCTAATGATTAGCATCTTAGATAATGTGCTGTTTTGCAGAACATATTCACTACTTTGCACAGCTGGCTGATAGTCGTGGCTGTGCTCCACTCCCAAGTGCCTCTGTCACACCTCTTATCAACCAATCAGAACTTTGCTGTCCAGACTTGTGTATAATTGAATGAGGAGTGTCGAGATGCAGGTATCATCATTTATTTATAGAGCGCCGACAAGATACGCAGTGCTTTACATCCATGGTACATGCACGAGGTGCAATGCACATGTATACTCTGTACCACTTTGCCAGGCGCAAATTCGCTACCACTACGCTAATTCACTAAAATGCGAAGTTTCTTAGTCAGCGCGAGCATTTCATAGTGAACATTTGCTAACGTTCGTTTCTACCTAGCGAAAAGTCGAAACTTGGGCTTAGGTCATTTTGAATAGGGCGGATACATATAGGTCTTATATATGTCTTTATTAGAGATGTTGGTGCAAATACTTGAAGTGGCCACTTATTATTACAAATGTCCAAGGGTAGACATGAGCTCACCCTAAAACAAATGTGGCATGCCCCTCAAATTCATTAGAAAATTAACACCAAAATCTTTAATAGTTAGGACTTTTGAAGGCAATCGCTCTTTAAAATGTGAAAAAACGCCAAGGTTTTTTTTAATTTTTATGACTTTTAGGCATACAGGATATGATGTCACTGACATAACATTGAGGAGGATGTAGCTTCATCTTATCAGTTCACCAGGTCTAAGGTGTGGAAGGAAACTCTAGCGATTCACTAAATTTGCTCTTTATTTGCGGAGTAACTTTCATTTGCCTTAATGAAAATTCACATTGCGCTAGGTAGGGTGCGAAACTGCGATAGCAACGTTTTTTTTCACTTGCAAATTCTCCTCTACACCTGTTAGTAAATTAGCAATGTGCCTGCGGATGGGATTTCTGACAAATTTTCGCTAGCGACGGCCACTTCGCCCTTTAGTAAATCTGCCCCATAGGGTCCTTGAGCAGGCTGAGGGCCATAAATACAGTTGGATGTCTGTATTGACTCCTTACTACCTTCTTATTTGGCAAATGAAATTATATAAGTGACTAGTGCAAAATTTATTGGTAGACCTTTTGTGTTAATTTGACCCTACTTTTCTGATGTTGAAAATTAATGTCCCAGAAGGAGTGTCAGTGTTATTTGCCCCTCTTACAGTTCATTCAAATTTATTAATGGACATAATATCCCTCTTTAGGATTTCAAGTGGTCAATCCTCAAAGACATTTATCATGCCTGGGTGCTCTTCCTCTATTGACAAAATGTCTATCACGGGATCCATAGTGCGCAAGCCTACAATGCATCGATATATAAGCACTAAAGTGTTGCTGGCAGAAGGAGAGGAGAACCCATTCACCAAGCATTGCCGCTGCTATGAAGAAATGTATAGAGTAAGTAGCTGTGAAATATACTGTTTGACATATCATGAGACTACACACCCTCTGTGATTGATAGTTACACTTTTCCCAGTGTAGAAACTGGGCGAGCAGGACACTGGGAAAAACCCAATAGACCCCACTGACCCCATTCCATCCCCCACCCCTGCCCCCACTAGCCACAAGAAAGAGGTAAAGGGTATGGTGCACATGCAGGCGGGGGTTGGGGAGTGCGAGTTGTAGGCTGGCAGCAGGTTTGAGGTGGGCCCTGAGGTGAGAAATCTTTGAGGAGGCTACCAGTAGAGAGCTTGCCATCGAAGAACTTTGAACTATAAACTTAACTCAGGAGACCACTTGGTTATACTCTTAAAGGAGACCACCAAAAATATTCTGAGATATTAGCTGTTTTAGACTGCTAAAACCAGGCTAATACCATACTTTTGGCTCAACTGCAGTTTCAAGTTTCATGTGCTCAGCAACCCTAAATGTCTAAGCACTTCTTGTATTCACCTAACTCTGGGGTTGCTGACTTAACTATTTATAGAGACAGGTGTTGAGCCGAAAGCCTGATATTATCTAATATTGCTAATATCTCAGAAAATGTATCTAAATTGCAAAAGTGAAGCACTTGAATAGGTTTATAAATTTGTTTTTGGGGGGTTATATTCCCTTTACCTAAAACATCAGTGCTACTTTATTTGCAGGCAACACAACTGGAAATCCAGAACTTGAAGGATCAGGTCCAAGAGCTGCACAGAGACCTTACAAAACACCATTCCCTCATTAAGACTGATACAATGAGTGAGATTATCCAAAAATCCCTCCAAGTCGATGTGCAGATAGCATCAGAGTATTCATCTGTAGAAATGATGAGAACAGCATTTGAGGAGGTGAGTTTCATTTGCAGGGTGATTTATATAAGGTATAAGGCCTTAACCCAGATCAAATGGCAGCTCTGCAATTTACTACTGGATTATAACATAAAATTGACAACAATTAGAATATATGTTATTAAATGAATGATTTTAGTTTTGTATATTTTGCAGCATTCAGCAAAAGATATGCTGTTGTATTTAGTGATGGGCGAATCTGTCCAGTTTCGCCTGAAAAAACGGCGAAAAATTAGCGAAAGGCATTGAAGTCAATGGGCGTCAACATTATTTTGATGCGTGCCAATTTTAATGTGCTTGACAATATTTACACATGCAACTTTTTTTGTCCAAATGCATTAAAATCAATGGGTGCCAAAATAATTTTGACGCGCGACAATTTGTACACTAGTGACTTTTTTGTCACAGCAAATTTTTTCGCTGGTGAATTTACGCAGCAGTTCCGCGAAACTATTCGCAGGTGTCTAATATCTGAAATCTTTTAGTTTAGTGCTTCTTAAATCTATTGTATTAATGCCTATCTTCCCTGCCTTCAGTAATTATTGAACTTTCAACTATCCTATCAGTTTTTGTCGCTAAATTAGGGTGATTCTCACCCCCTTCTGTGTTGCTGACCCCTCCCCCCCGCGCTCAAACAGTTGTTGGCACCTTTACACTATAGATGCATGATGCAAATACAAATAGTCAGATACAGGTACAGTAATCGGCCGAGTCTAGTGCCCACTAGCAGACCTACATTTGTAATGGTCGTATAGGCCAACAAAGCCAATAACTGGATGTATTTGTATACTTAGGGGCACATTTACTTAGCTCGAGTGAAGGATTAGAAGGAAAAAAACTTTGAATTTTGAACTTTTTTTTGGCTACTTCGACCATCGAATTGGCTATTTCGACCTTTGACTACGATTTCGAATCAAAGGATTCGAACTAAAAATCATTCGACCATTCGATAGTCGAAGTACTGTCTCTTTAAAAATAACTTCGACCACCTACTTCGCCACCTAAAACCTACCGAGCATCAATATGGTGGAAGGTCCCCATAGGCTTTCCTAGCAATTTGTGATCGAAGGAAAAACGTTCGATTCGAAGGATTTAAACGTTTTTCCGGTAAATACTTCGACTTCGATATTCGAAGGATTTAACTTCGATGGTCGAATATCGAGGATTAATTAATCCTCGATATTCGACCCATAGTAAATGTGCCCCTTGAACTGTAATTTGCATGACACTGTTCTGTTGGATAAGTAAGCTTTATATCTTAATAATAGTTTCCTACAATAATGTTGCAGATTATAAGGCTCTGTACCCAAGGATAGCTTTATTTGTTTATGCCAAGTCATGCATAGGATGCACAGGAATCAAGCTGGCAAGTACCACTAGATTGCACACCAATACAAACCAAACAAAGTGGTTAATACACTGACCATACCCTTTATACTTATATACAGTATTTGTATGCCATGCAGTTCCCTTTTGTTCTTAATAGCAATTATAACTTGTTTTTTTCTTTTACAGATTTGGGAAGAAACCTATCAAAGGGTGGCAAACGAACAGGAAATTTATGAAGGTAAAGAGTAATTATTAATGTTATGCATGAGATCTGGCCCTGTTTCCCTATGTAGCAATATGGTAGCTGTCACGGTTGAGACAAGGGGGATTATAGCATACCTTTTTTTAAAAAAAATGTGAAGGGGGCCGCCAGAGATGTTGGGAGTGGGGCGGGTGACATTGGGGGCGGGACTGATGATGTGGCAATCAGCGATTGGCTGATCGTCATGTCATTCACTTCAGTATCCTGTCTGGATTTCCTAATTTGGAAATCCAGACTGGAACTTTTCACCCAAACAACCCTTCCAAAAACCGGGCTGTCCGGGTAAAATCCAGGTGGCAACCCAACTCCCTACTGTCATGCTTTTAGCTGGATGGTCCCGATTTCCAGCCCACAAGCCTATAGTCCCAAAGTGCCTCAAAAGTCTCCCAGTCTCCTGCTGGCTTCTTCTAAAAGCTTGGCTTACTTCTTGTGAGATGAGAGGGAAATGTTTCACAGGGTGGTTCCACATTTTGAGTGTTTTCACACTGAGCATGAAAGCAACAAAATGGTTATAATCACTGGGGAATCCAGGTGGATTCACAGCCATCCCAGTTGCTACTACATTTTCGTGTATGCATTGAAAGGCATTGGTAGATTTACCAAAGGACTTAATGTGCCATGGGTGTTAGAGCTGAGCAGCAGCATTGAACTCTAACACCCCACAGGGAATAAAGATTTTTTTTTTTTAAATAAACTCAATGAGAAAAAAAAAGCTGTTTATACAGGAATTAATGAAATAAAAATCACCATAATCTATTGTTTTAGCCCTTACTTGGTGTGGGTTTAGCCAGCAAACTGAACTAACAATCTGATTAACGATTTGACTTAATTCCTACGGTGATATTGGTAACACTGATACATTTAACGGCATTTCTTATGTAGAAAAGAATACTCTACATTTAGGGGCCTATTTATTAAACCTCAAATTTTTCTGGTCATGTTTTTAAAGGGGAAAAACTTGAATTTTTAGAGGAAAAAACTAACATCTTTCGAGATTTATTATGTGTTAAAGCTGCTAAAAATGCAAATCCGAAAATACTCCAGCTACAACTGCCGAAATCATGTAGCAGTCAATGGCAGATGGTCACTTTAACAATTGGAACGTGTTTTTTACCTTCAGGATTCTCAATAGTTTTGGGCTGTTTGTGCTGGTTTTTGTTCGATAATACGATAAATTCGAGTTGTCGCTGCAACAATTTGATAAAATCACACGATTTGAATTGACGCACAATTTTGTTGCAGCTTTTTCTCGCACCTATTTTTTCTAGAAGTTTCAATGATGAATGAAGGGGATTCTGGTTTGGGAGTTTGGTCAAAATTGTTTTTAATTATAGTGAGAAAAAGTAAAGTTTTAGTAAATACCCTCCTAAATGTGACGCTTGAGGCTGCTGGGTTAATGAGTCCGCTGTCTTCAGAGGTGATTGCTTTAGGTGCTGTACAAAATGGGGCCCAGCAGATGAAGACAGAAAGACAGGAGGTATAATTAGGTAAGATGGAGTAGGAAATGATGAAGGTAGTAACAGTTTAAATAACTACCCCCCAATGTATGGTCCTTTAGTTGTCCATGAAGGCTGTCAAGGAATCCTGAGAGTTGCAGTTCAGCTGACGGACCAAAAGTTGGACAGTAGGGACACAGTTAAGTCGGTTTTTACAAGCAATTTCTCTGATCTTGGATTTGCTCTCTTCCAGCTCAGCTGCACGACTTACAGCAACTAAAGCATGAGAACAGCTACCTAACAACCATTGCAAAACAGATTGCACCTTATGTACGTTCCATCGCAAAGGTTAAGGAGCGCTTGGAGCCCAGGTACAAACGTCTTTTAAGTATCTACTGTAGCTGTATGATATTGTTGCCCTCCTATTTTGTCAATAGTGCAGTGTGATTGCACTTTTTTGATTCAAGGTCCCCTTTATTTCTTTAAAAGATTACAGACAGATGAAAACATTGCTTTATCACCCTTCAGTAATAGTTTAACTCATTTCTTGCCAGACACACAATTTTGGGAACAGCTAATCTAATAGAAAGAGCTTAATGTATATTTATTTTCCCTTTATGTTTCCCCTTAGCGTTTATGCAGTGCTTTTGGCTCAACTTGCTGTCGCATCCTTGACTAGCCTGTTAGGCTGGAATACCACAAGCTTCTTTATAACTTCCCACAGCCCTCCTATTGTGTTATAATCTTAATACACGGTGAAGCAGCCAAAAAAGCACAGCATAGAGGTCCAGGAGGGATGGCAAAAATATTATCCCCAACCAAAGGAGAGTGTCAGAGCCCACATTCTGGCTGGGGGGTAACAGTAGTTTTAAAAATGGCCCCCTCTCGCCAGCACTAGGACACACTCACCGGGAGGGAGATCCTGGTGCGAGTGGCCGTGTCGTGCATAGCACATGCGCATAATGCGCTTCTGACATCACATAATAAGCAAGGCACAACATTCGCTCATTATGCAACATGGCTGCTCATACCTCCTGGTTCGGGTGGCTTAGCACTTGTGGGGGGCAATTAGAAAAAAACGACAGGAGTGTGGGCTCTATTAGCCTGTGCCTTTGGTTGGGGATAATATTTTTGCCCAACAAGTGCCCTTTAAGCAGAGTATGGCAGAACAGTGCCAAAATGGAGTTCTCAATAACTGTGTAGATTTTATTATAGTCCATACAGATAGCTTCTAGTGGTGGGAAACAAATGAAAAAAAATTCTGAAAAACTACTACAAAATTACCAGTTACCAAGTATCACAGCAAAATATTTTCGGGATCCCACAAACCTGGAACATGATTCTATTCACAAAAATATATTGAATTATTCTGGGCCCTACTTGTCTCTCTATACTCTGGTGACCCTAGAAATCAGTTTCCCTATTACTATGCCCTTGCACATATGTGCTACGTGATGGTATCCATGCTCAATGGCCTAATCATTTTTATGTAATCCAATCAGATTAAAAGAACCAAAGGATGATGCGTCAGAGAAGCTGTACGAAGACTTCCCATTGGCCAGTGACATGCACAGGTACGTCTGTATTCACACACTCAAAATTGCATTATTTATTATTTATTGAAACTCTCTTGGTGATGGAAACGAAAGATGAAAATGAATGATGCATGTTGGGAGTATACCCGTTGTGTTCTACAAATAGGAGTCTGTGCCTGTAACTTCAAGTCATCATAATGGTCCCAACTTGAATTTTGATTTGCTTATACATTTATTTGAGGGGATATTAATGAGTAGTAACATGCTGATTGTTAAGCTGATATTGTTTTATTCTTAGAGGTGTGTTCATCTAGATGCTATAAAATGTTAATTCCTTGGTCTGTTGGCACAGGAATGACCCAAACGTTTGCTCTGAGGAAAACTATGACAAATCCCTGAAACTAAAAGTCGATAATCGAAGTCCAAATCTTCTCAATGAAGACCTTCTGGCGAAGAGCAAAGAATATTACAGACTGAAACAAAATGCGGCAAATCGAAAAGGTCTAAGCGCTTAAAATATTTTTCTTTTTCCCTTTTAAGATTGGATATTGGAGAACCAACAGACTTGCTTTTAGATAAAAGATAACATTTGGATGAATTAACAGTGAATACAAAAACTGAACCCACAAATAGGACACAAATTATGCCAAAAATATGCCTTTACAGTCCTTTACAAATAAACGTACATTTAGCCACTCTCCAAATATTGACCTAGAGTTCCCAGCACCCCTTCAAAGCTGACGTGTCACTGGTTTCCCATGTCTGCTGTGCCTTTAATAAATAGAAGGAAAATCTTATAAACTGATGGACATAACATAGTGGGCACTTGATAAACACTTATAGGACTCTGAAGATATGTCAGCCTGGGGCCCACCGACTGAACAGCAACTTCCAGCAACAAAGGCTGTTATTAATTATATTGTTTAGTAGCTGATGGATATCTGGTGTCTTCAGAAATTGACATGGACTCCCTTTTCTGTTTTAAACTTTAAGCTCTACAGAAGTTATAGTTTAGGCATCTTTTTGTTTTGTGCATATTGTATGACATTCAAAGTCCAGTAAGTGAGTGGCACTTCAGTATACCAGAGTTTACATAGCATCACACCATGAGAAATCGCTGGGCCCCATACAAAAAAATTGTCTGGCCCCCCTGGGCTCCACCCACCCCAGGCTAGCTTGGTGACCAGGACCTCCCTGCAAGTTAAAGAAACATTAATGGCCAGCCCCCACCTATAAGTTTTTTAAAAAAAAAACTATTGGTGGCAGGGCCCCTCTACAAGTAATAAAAATAATGGTGGCCAGGTTCCGCTCCCACAAGTTTAAAAAATGGTGGACAGGGCTCCCCTACTACAAATTTAAAAAAAAAAATCATTGGTGACCATGGGAGTTGCAGACTTCAGAAGGGAGGACAGGAACTCAGGCACCTGCAAAGGTTTTATGCCTATTGGTCACTGAAGTCTAAGTCCTGGTACAGCTGCACAGGGATTGGATGAGTCAAGTTTTAACTTCCCCTCCAGCCTACCCAATCCCCATGCAGCTTTCCCGGGACTTAAATGTCAGTGACCAATGAAAAGTGGAGAAAGTTGTTACAGTAAAGATGATGCCGCCCTCCCTTCCGAAGTCTGCAGCTCTCTGACAGCAGGGGGACTCAGCTAATCAAGCAAATGCAGCATGGCCAGGCCCCCCTAAGACACAAAAACTCTCAGGCCTGGGAAAACTGTCCTCCCTGATGGCGGCCCTGACAGTAGGTAATATCCAATGATTAGTGACTATAGCTGTGTTGGTGGGAGTACACAAAACAAATACTATTGATAAAAAGCAGAAATTCAAACCCCTTCTGTTAAGTCTTGCGCGGGTCCAGCTTATGAAACCTCAACATAACTCACATTTTTACCAGCTTAGACCGATCTCACCCGCTACCTGCTGGCAAACATAAAACTGGCAGTGGTGTCATAACAAACGGAAGTAAAGTTATCGCCAAGTGGAAGTGACATCATCAGAAGAAAGGAATGGTAGAAGAAAATGGGAGTAAAGTGGTAAAATTGGCTAATATTAAGACCCATGACCTGACCCTCATCCATACTCACAACTGCAAGTCCTACATGCCACCCGAAAAATGCCTTCTATTTTGTAGGTACCTTACCTTCTGCAGGGAACCTTCAGTTACAGTAAAAAAGTGTATTTACTTTTGGGTACAAATAACAGCTGTTTACTGTTTCTAGCAGCTGGTCAGTTCAACACTAGAATGTAGATTAGAGTGACAGCAGTAGGGTGTTTCTAGCAGCTGGCCAATGAAAAAGCATGATTTGTGCAGATCTCCATTTAGTATGTGAAGTCAGTCAGTTACAAATATGGACTCCACTACTCACAAGGACATGCAAAAATCTTTTCACAGTTTCTGAGAATACAATTACAAGCTATTTCTCACGGTATTAGTGGAACTTTGGTACAATATAACGATTGGAAAGACACCTGATCACACACTCAGAGAAAGCATCCAACTCCAGTAGTTGTCGGTGGATATAATTGCTAATTGTCCTTGCCGGGCAGTTGCTTGAATTGAACTTAGATCCAAAAAGGATGATTTGTTGACTTGCCTATAAAGAAAGGAACCGTTTTAGTTTAGTAATACATTTGTCACGCAGCCCTTTCTATCTGTGACTGGTTTTTTTTTGATTTTCAAGTTTAAAGTGTCATTTTTCACTTTCTAAAGCAGCTCTGGGAGGGGGGTCACCGACCCTGTAAATTGTTCTTAATGAATACATTTAGTTAATACATTTGTTATCTTTGTCCCTGCTGAGCAAAATCCCTGAGTTCCATTAAAGGGGAACTCCGGCTTCCAAACCAAAATTTGATAAAGAGGCCCACGTAACACAGAAACCCCTAATATACCCATCACAGTTACCTGTTTCTTCAAAAAGTCTGAATAAATACCATTTACTATGCTGAAATCCAGCTGTTTAACAGTTCTTCTCTTTCTGTATCATTTGAAATCCTGGCAGGGAAGGAGGGAATAAACACTGATGTTACAAATTGTAACAACTTCTCCACAGTAGTGATGTGCCCAACCCTAACCCTCACAAGCCCGACTTCCATACCAAGGGACAGGAGGCGCGCGTCTGTAAAAAATGAAGTAGGAAGCCGTCAGTTCCTGTGCGGGGTCGGCCTAAACCAGCCCTACCCACGTGTATTGGGCCTACCCGCACATCACTACTCCACAGCTTACAGACAGCATGCAGGAACTACATAACCCACAATGCATTGCACTGTGATGTTCCTTTCCTTATTGGAATCACGTGTGCAGGGAATTGTGGGGTTTGGAGGATGCAGGCTGAGGACAGATGGCTGTTGATACAAAGTAACAGTAGTCAGCCAGCTCAGCAAAGTAGTCAGAGAGATCAGAAGGAGAGCAGGGGGCTAGGCTTAGGGAACTGTCAGAAACCATTAAAAATCATGAAAAGTCTGCATATTTTTTTAATAATGTATATTGCAAAGTTGCATGAAATTATGTTTATTTTTAAAAAAAGCTGTTATGTTTTTGTGGAGTTCCCCTTTAAAGGCAGCTGTTAGCATTGATACAATAGTTGCTCATTTTCCACAGATGCTGCTGAGAAATGTATCAACTAAATGTTGCAAAATTGTAACAGTTTAGAGCCTGAGACCTGAATTACTGAACTGCCAGAGACACGAACCTTCAACTTTAAACTTACGGTAGATTTTGGAAAAAAGGTAAAAAATTGAAAATGAAAAGTAATTGGGAAAAGACTTTATTGCAGAAATCCCGGTTTCATTGCAGGGGTTTGATACAATGCCAAGATTCTCTTTTGCTGAACCCCAACTGTTAATCAGAGGAACAGAAACATTACATACATTAACATTCATTTATGGACATTAAAGGAGAAGGAAAGTTTTCTCTGCAGCCTCTTCCAACAGGTCATACTTAAAAGAGAAGGAAAGTCTTCTTCCACTTGGGTTGCCAAATGTTAGGCACCCCCAAGCGATTGGGCCAGTGCTCCTATCAGCAGAAAACTGCTCCCGGCCCGGGGTTATACCAGTGAGCACCACGGAGCACTTCCGGCTTCTTCTTTCTTCAAATCTCCCAGGGCAGACGCATGCGATAGAGTCCTGCGTGGAACCAATTTGTTAAACCCAAAACCGACCCATGACCTGCAACCCGGACGCACAACCCACATACTAAGGGCAGCCATCAGGGGGGACAGGGGGGAGAGTTGTAGGGGGCCCGAGGGTAAGGGGGGGCCGGCCACGCCACACTTACTTGATTTGCCGGGCCCCCCATATTTCTGAGAGCTGCTGACTTTGGGAAGGCATGGACGTTTAAGGGGCCCTGGCCGACAATTTTCTTATAATGTGGGGGGGGGCCCTGGCCACCAATTTTTCTTTTCTCATGTGGGGTCCTAGCCACCAATATTATTTAATGGGGGGCCCTGGCCACAAATGTTTTTTTTATTTTTATTAACATGTGGAAACCCTAGCCACCAATATTTTTTTTGTTTTTTTACTGTGTGGTGGGGCAGACCGGCGGACCTGTAGGTGGAGCTTGCAGTGGGTGCACCCCAGGGGGCCCAGGAAATTTTGTCGTATGGGGCCCTGCGATTTCTGATGGCGGTCCTGTTAACTCACAAGTTCCTATCAGTTACATGAACTAATAGTATCACCTGAAAATAAATGTGTATGCGGCTGCTGTCCCTCTGTTGTGCAAGCTCAGGCCTCTATGGCTGAATCAGGTGGGACAATATAATTATTATTATATTATTCTCCAGGGCCTGAAAGAGGGCCTGGCCCTTCTGAAATACGGACTAATGGGAAGCCCTTTATAGTGGCTGCACCAGTGCCAGTATCAGTGGGAAAGTAGAAAAACTGTTATCAAACTTTATTATACTTTTTCTTTTTCAGAACTGGAACATGACAGTGTGCACCAATGGGTTAAACGAGCGTTTCACCTTATTAAATCTCCATATGTTGTCGAGAGTTTCCAATTCATTATTTTTTATTTGTGGTTTTTGAATTACCGTTTTGGTTCAGCAGCTCTCCAGTTTGGAAATTTAGCAGATATCTGTTGCTAGGGTCCACATTGCACTAGCAACCAGGTGGTGATTTGAATGAGAAACTGGAATATGAATAGGAAAGGCCTGAATATTAATTGTGCAAACGCAATAAAGCTTTTGTGAATCCGGAAATTTTAGCGACCACTTCCAACAGTGGAAGAGAGATTGGGAATATAATAAAACTTCTTACTGAAAGAGTTAAATTTGCTCCAAAAGATGACACCATCTTCAAACAGGTCTTAAAAGTAGGGATGCCGATCCGAATCCAGGATTCAGTTTGGGATTCGGATCGGCCAGGATTCTGTCTTTTTCAGCAGGATTCGGATTCTGCCCGGGCCGAACCAAATCCTGATTTGCGTATGCAAATTAGGGGCAGGGAGGGAAATCGCGTGACTGAGTTCCATGATGGGAATAGACGTTACATGGCCAAAGATGCAGGTGTGGCTCTGAAGTTCTGGATGTGCAATGGGTCACAGCTGAGTTGGGGCAAGAGTTACTCATGTGGTTGGGGAGAGAGAATAGTGAATCTTTTCAGGATATTATACTCCCCCTTTAACATGAGACTGCACCAAATGAATATATTCATGTGTTGCTGCACTTACCAACTGAGAAATAAATTGAAAGTGTAAGTGATTAAGTATTTATTATCCCATATTGGGGTGAAGACAAGTCACAGGTACAGCTAAGCTTCACCAGACTGATTGACAGGCTTAAAGGAAAAGGAAAGCTACAGAGGCATTTTATTGCCAATAGATTAGCTGCAATAGTGCAAGCTAGAATGCTATATTTATTCTGTAAAATGTTTTCCCATATCTGAGTAAAAAACTCTAGAAGCTCTCTGTTTGTTTAGGATAGCAGCTGCCATATTAGCTTGGTGTGACATCACTTCCTGCCTGAGTCTGTCCCTGCTAGCTCTGGGCTCAGATTACAGCAAGGAGGGGAGGAGGGAGGGCAGAAAAAGGAGAGAAGCAAACTGAGCATGCTCATGCCCTGCCCTAGAGGTTTAAGCTGAAAACAGGAAGTCTGATACAAAAGCTCATGTGTACACAATAGAAGGAAAGAAATGCAGTGTTTATTTTGACAGAGGACTCAGAGCAGCATTACTTTGAGGATTTACTGGTATATTTATATAGACCTTTCTGATAAGGGTTACTTAGTTTTAACCTTTCCTTCTCCTTTAAAGGAGAATTCAACCCCCCCCACTTATAAAAACCCCTACCCTACATAGTCCCCCCTCCATGCTCTCCCCGCACTGGTGATAACACCTGTAAATGTCCCATTTCCTTTAAAGGAAAACTATACCCCCAAAATGAATACGTAAGCAACAGATAGTTTATATCAAATTGAATGACATATTAAAGAATCTTACCAAAGTGGAATATATATTTACATAAATATTGCCCTTTTACATCTCTTGCCTTGAACCACCATTTCGTGACTCTATCTGTGCTGCCTCAGAGATCACCTGACCAGAAATACTACAACACTAACTGTAACAGGAAGAAGTGAGGAAGCAAAAGGCAGAACTCTGTCTGTTAATTGGCTCATGTGACCTTACATGTGGTTTGTATGTGTGCACAGTGAATCTTACGATCCCAGGGGGCGGCCCTTATTTTTTAAAATGGCAATTTTCTATTTATGATTACCCAATGGCACATACTACTAAAAAAGTATATTATTATGATAATAGTTCATTTACATGAAGCAGGGTTTTACACATGAGCTGTTTTACTCAGTATCTTTTAATAGAGACCTACATTGTATGGGGGGTATAGTTTTCCTTTAAATACCTCTCGATGCAGAGTCAGTGCCGTGGAACTCATTGTCCGGCACTTTTGGTATTTTTTGGGTCTTCTTCCTTCCCATTGGCAGTTTCCGTCACTTTAGGCGCATGCGCAGTTGTCACGATCTGGAAGCCTGCTTCGGTCGAAGAAGAGCGAAGCACCAAAGATGGCGCCTGTGAGCTCCGCTGCTCTGACTCTGCATGAGAGGTAATTAAAGGATATGGGGCATTTACAGGTGTTATTACCTGTGTGGGGAGGGGGAACTATGTAGGGTAGGGGATAGGGGCTTTTATTGAATTCTCCTTTAAGAGGAGGAGCTAAATACAGATTTGGAAAAAAATATTGTCAAAATGTCATGTAAAAACAAAATCTGTTAATTTATGGAAAAATTTACAGAGGTGGAGGTCGAGCTTTGTGAATATGGTGGCAAATCCAACAAATCTATCTCTTGTTGTCTCAATATCAGAACTTTCTATGTATCTCATGGCGTCAGGGGATGGGAGCTATAAACTCAACATTGGAGCCTGAATGTTCTCTAACCCAGGCCCGGACTGGCAAACTGTGGGATCTGGCAAATGCCAGTGGGCTGCTATAAGGTCATTTTGGGCCTCTATGTGGGCTGATTGGGCCTCTGTGTACTTGAAATGTCAGGGCCTATTTTAATTCTCAGTCCGTCTAACCCCACTTCAGAATCGTTTTATGTCAAACAGTCAGAGACATAAAGTGGCTTTTCCAACCAATTGAGTGGATTAGTCATAAGATGCATTGATACATTGTTACATTAATGAGAAGAAGGAGCAGCTATGTGATCCATGCAGCGCTCCCATAGCTTTTTATTCGGTTTATTCTGCTGGCTTGCAGTAAGCCCCATACTCCTCTCTGGCTGCTTTATCTCTTCTTGAATCCTCTTCCGTATTTGTATCATAGCATCTCCTATAAGAAAACTGCTTTCATAAATGTACTGTAGGCACACAAAAACATGAGAAGGCTCATAACAGCTTAAAGACAGGAGACCAGTCAGGACATCATAGAAACTTTGAGCAGAACTCAAACTGGGTGAGCTAACTAAAAAAACAGGAGAGGGTGCCCTAGGGACAGGAAATAATTGATCTTAATAGATGTCACTTCCTGTGTTTCATGTGCCAAGGGATTCACCCACTGGTGCCCAATGCGAAGGATCAGGAAATGGGGTGCATGCTGCTTTGCTATTTTGTATACTACTAAAACTAGAACAGGGTGACTATTATGGAAAAGTTTTATGAAAGTTAAAGGGTAACTACACCCCCATTCTAATATAAACCCCTACCCCCGATAATTACCCCTTGTTGCAGAGTCAGCGGAGCTCACAGAGGCCATCTGTAGCCGCTTTGGATCTTTTTATGGCACTTCGTTAATTTTCGGCACATGCGCAGTTGTAGCGAACGGGAAAATGCTCCAACTGCGCATTCGCCAATACGGAGCTTTCTAGCTGAGATTACCGAAGCGGCTTAAGATGGCCCCTGTGAGCTCTGTAGCGCTGACTCTGCAACAAGGGGTTAATTACAGGCTAAAGGGTATTTACTTGTGTTAACTCATGTGCGAGGGGGGGGAGCAGGGACTATAGAGGGTAGGGTTTTTTTTTTTTATTAGAAAGGGGGTTAGTTCTTCTTTAAAGGGAACCTGTGACTCAGACATTAAAAAAGCTGTATTATAAAATACCTTTTCAAATTAAACATGAAACCAAAATTATTTTTTTTATTAAAGCATCCATACCTGTTATAAACACAATTAAAAGTCTTAGCTGTCAATATTGTATTCATGGCTCTTGCGTATTATATATACAAACAAAAATACATGAAGCCACACTTGCAAGACTTTATGTAAATATGTGGCTGCCACTTCTCCAAAAAAAACAACAACACTTTGTTTGGTTAAAAAAATAAATTAAAATGATTTATTTTTACACATATTTCCGTCTTTTTTTATGCAAATGACAAACGAGCCAATACTTGATTAACCGCGAGTCGTATTCGTGTGCTGACTGTACAAAACGAGAACGGCTGCATTCGGATGACTGGCTTTCCCTGCAAGTGCTTTCCCATGGCCGACACTTCAATTGCAAAGTATCACGGGCTTTGCTTTCAGAAATAATGGACACAACTGATATTTTTGAAGTTTGAAGTCTCTAGAAGTGGACATAATTGGACATCTGATATTTCTGAAGTCTCTTTCCATTTCAAGTCCTCCCGCTTTCTCTCCAGCCCCTTTTCTATGTAGTGGCTCATCCTGTAATTGAGGCGACAGCCTGGGAAATGTCAGCATAGCCTATGAGTAAGTGCCCATTTGGTACGAAATGCGTTAGGCTACTATGTCCTAAATAAACTATTTTTATAATTTTTGCTACTGCATTCATGATCACTAGGGGGCCCATTCACTTAGCTTGAGTGAAGGAATAGAGGAAAAATACTTCGAATTTCAGTGTTTTTTTGGCTACTTCGACCATCGAATGGGCTACTTCGACCTTCGAATCGGACGATTCGAACTAAAAATCGTTCGAATATTCGACCATTCGATAGTCGAAGTACTGTCTCTTTAAAAAAAAACTTCGACCCCCTAGTTCGCCACCTAAAACCTACCGAGGCCAATGTTAGCCTATGGGGGAAGGTCTCCATAGGCTTCCTATCAATTTTTTGATCGAAGGATAATCCTTCGAAGGATTTAATCATTCGATCAAATGATTATTCCTTCGATCGTTCGATCAAACGAATTGTGCTAAATCCTTCGACTTCAATATTCGAAGGATTTTAATTCGGCAGTCGAATATTGAGGGTTAATTAACCCTCGATATTCGACCCTAGGTAAATTTGCCCCCGGGTCTCGTATTTGGAATTATAGCAACCCATTGGACTAGGGTTTAATGTGTTAAAGGACTAGTAACATAATTTTTTTTTTTTTTTTTTTTAAATTAGTTAGTATACAATGAGAAAAAACCCCATAAAGACAAATGAAACTTTGAAATCGCTAAGTATTTATTAAGAAATAACTAACCGAAACTCCATTTGCATTCCTCTTCAGAAAAGGCGACAGAGCGACGATCCATCGTGCGACACTCAATTTCTCCTCCCTGGCTATCTCCCATAAGGAAGGCAGGGAGGAGAAATCGAGTGCCGCACTATGGAACACCTTTTCTGGAGAGGAGCTTCGGTAAGTTGTTTCTTAATAAAAACTTAGCGATTTTACGTTTAATTTGCCTTTGTTTTGTTTTTTCGCTGTATACCAACAAATTTTTTAAAAAAAAATATTTGATGTTACTGGTCCTTTAAGACCATAGTGTAACTTTTCCTTTGTGATTATATATATATTTACTACACCCTGGGAGCAGATATACATGCCAATATCTCAAAATGTCAGCATAGCTCAAGTGAAGGCCATCAATGATCGGTTTTGAATGAAACGTGAATGAATTCAATGCTCTTCATGCAGTTTGGCAAGGCAAAAAGTGCAGCTCTGAACAATTACATATGCAAGATGTTTCTTCTGGAAGGTTTTTGGAAATGCCAGGTTGCATTATTACTAAAACAGGTATGTGGCCTGTTATCCCGAATGCTTGGGACCTCATGTATTCCAGATAAGGGATCTTTCCATAATTTGGATCTTCACACATTAAGTCTACTAGAAAATAATGTAAACATTAAATAAACCCAATAGGCTGGTTTTGCTTCCAATAAGGATTAATTATACCTTAGTTGGGATCAAGTACAAGCTACTGTTTTATTATTACAGAGAAAAAGGAAATCATTTTTAAAAATTTGGAATATTTGATTATAATGGAGTTGATCAGAGACGGCATTTCTGAGCTTTCTGGATACTGGGTTTCCTGATAACAGATCTCATACCTGTATCAGAGGATGTCAACATAGCTATGAAGCAGGTGGTGTTTTTGATGTAAAGCAAAACACATTAGCCACTCGCTGTCGTGGCTACAGACAAGATATAGATCTTCAACCAGCCACTCAAGATATAGAAGCCACCTTATGTCTATAAGGCATTGCATTCTGATACACATTACTTACATATAAGCAGTTGTCCTGTAAAATACATATTTATGGTGCTTTGTCACGTTATCACTTTTTGATGCTACTTGTGTCACATGCCTTAAGCTTAAAGGGATACTGTCATGGGAAAAAAACATTTTTCAAAATGAATCAGTTAATAGTGCTGCTCCAGCAGAATTCTGCACTGAAATCCATTTCTCAAAAGAGCAAACAGATTTTATGGGATTTAATTTTGAAATCTGACATGGGGCTAGACATATTGTCAATTTCCCAGCTGCCCCAAGTCATGTGACTAGTGCTCTGATAAACTTCAATCACTCTTTACTGCTGTACTGCAAGTTGGAGTGATATCACCCACCTCCCTTTCCCCCCCAGCAGTCAAACAAAAGAACAATGGGAAGGTAACCAGATAACAGCTCCCTAACACACTATAACAGCTGCCTGGTAGATCTAAGAACAACACTCAATAGTAAAAACCCATGTCTCACTGAGACACATTCAGTTACATTGAGAAGGAAAAGCAGCAGCCTGCCAGAAAGCATTTGTCTCCTAAAGTGCAGGCACAAGTCACATGACTGGGGGCAGCTGGGAAATTGACAAAATGTCTAGCCCCATGTCAGATTTCAAAATTGAATATAAAAAAATCTGTTTGCTCTTTTGAGAAATGGATTTCAGTGCAGAATTCTGCTGGAGTAGCACTATTAACTGATGTGTTTTGAAAAAAAACATGTTTTCCGATGACAGTATCCCTTTAATGAAACTATGTTATGAAAAAAATAATAATGTTCTTCAAGTATAAAATACGGATATTAGAAGCCACCTTGGGGTTCTATAACAAGGACAAGTTATTTCCTATAAACGGATTTGGGCTTTAAACTTGGTTGTTTGTACAAAACTAGTTGATATGTTACTCATGTCCCTAATTTCCTATGGAAATCCTTTACTGGACAACAGACATGTCTGACAAAGGTGCCCAATAGGAAACACTGCAAACACGAAAGCAAAGAACTTAAAGGAGAAGGAAAGGGCTATTTACTTGGGGTGATTGTATTTACTTACCTGAAACCAGAAAACTGCACAGGTCCAGGGTTCTTCCAGTGAGCACCACGGAGCGATCGGCTTCCGTCATCATCTTTCTTCAAATTTCCTGGGGCAGACGCATGTGCATTAGAACGAAATAGGCAATTTCTGTGTTAAAGTTCAGTTTTTCGTGCAAAGAAAGATGGAAGAGGATCGCTCTGTGGTGCTCGCTGGAAGAACCTTGCACCGGTGCAGTTTTCTGCTGATAGGAGCTCCGACCCAGGCTGTCAGATAAGTATATACAATCACTCAGGGGTGCCCAACTTTTGGCACCTGCAATTAAATACAGCCTTTACTTCTCCTTTAACCAGGGTCGAACTGGTGGGCCCTGGGTGCACTGGGACTGCTGTCCAGGGCCCCCCTCCGGACCTCCTTGTCCCACTATAATGGTGGCGTGGTTGTCCCAACGGAGTGGCTCTCATTCGGCACCGCATAGTTGAAGAACTATATCAAAAAAATAATGGCAACCAATTGAAAAGTTGCTTAGAATTAGCCATTCTACAACATACTAAAAATTAACTTTAAAAGTGAACTACCCCTTTAAGGAACCATGTCAGACTCACTGGGCTTTGTATCAGTGGAGCTAGTAGAGTAGTAAAGCTCATATTAGAAAGGTTACACAATGGGGGTCATTTAACAACACTGGGCAAATTTGCCCATGGACAGTAACCCATGGCAACCAGATTGCTGATAACCCATGGCAACCAATCAGATTACTTGCAGCTGGCTTTAAAAAGCTAATCACTGATTGGTTGCTAGAGGTAACTGCCCATGGGCAAATTTGCCCAGTGTTGATAAATGAGCCCCAATTTGTGATGGACTTCTGTACCAGCCCAAGGCCTCCATCTTAGGGGCGGACTATTTATACAATATATATTGTATGACGCTGCATGGCAGTATTGAAACCAATGCATTCTACATCAGGATTGGTTAAGCCTTGTAGCATCAGCTTTTATGAAATTTGTAAACGCTCCTCCTGCTAATATTCAGATTACTTCTCAGGTCTCATAAGCTTAATATCTCAACAGCAGCAGCAGAAAGCAAACTGAGCATGTGCAGTGTCGGTGACACTCTAAACATGGCCTAACAATAGCAGAAGATGGGGAGCACATTGCTATTAAAGAGCTGCTGACCCCCTCGGCTGGTACAGCAAGTTCAAATTGAGATACAGCTGTTCTAGCCATTTTGTGCTAAAGGGGATGAGGGGATGTAAAGCAAAAATAAAACCCCATTTTTACTTTCTTTATTGAAAAATAAAATTCCTCCCCTTCACTTGACTTGCTCTGACTGCTGCGAATAAGAATCTCCTTACAGACGCTAGCTGCTCTACAGGGAAACAAACAGAGTGGCCCCAGTTTTACTAGGCTGGAAAGGAAGGGGCGGGGGTTGATCGGCATAGAGATTGGCTAAGGCTAACCAGGTTATTCAAACAAAACATAAAATAACCCTGCACATTGCTTCCCTGCTGTTGGAAAGTAGGATTGTTTCCATGCAGAGCAGCTAGGGACTGCAGCAGTCAGAGCAAGTAAAACAAAGGGGCAATGTCACTGCATACAATCAGGTTTCTTATAAAGACGGTACACATTTTTTAATTATCGTACAGATATGGGACCTGTTATCCAGAATTCACGGAACCTGGGTGTTTCCTGATAAGGGGTCTTTACGTAATTTGGATCTTTATACGTTAGGTCTACTAGAAAATCATGTAAACATTAAAAAAAAACCAATAGGCTGGTTTTACTTCCAATAAGGATTACTTATGTCTTAGCTGGGATCAAGTACAAAGTACTGTTTTATTATAACAGAGAACAAGGAATTCACTTTTAAAAATGTTGGATTAATTGATTATAATGGAGTGTATGGTTGACAGCCTTAATTCCGTAATTTAGAGCTTTCTGGATAACGGGTTTCCGGATAACTGATCCCATACCCATATATTGGTTTCTTTTTCATTAAAGTAAAATTGAGATTTTATTGATTTTTTGGCTTTACATCCCCTTTAAGCTTTAGTTTACCGCCAACCAGAGACATGATTTAAAGTGATAGTAACACTAAAAAGTTTTTTTTCAAAATATGAATCTACATTAACAGTTCCCTATAGGTCATGTTGATAGTTTTTCGCCGATAGTTCTGCTTTTGTAAGTAATTGTTACTTGAAGTTCCTAAACCTGACTGTTTTGCCAACCTGATTGTCCCTTCTTAACCTGTCAGAGTTCCTAATGCTAACGTACTCCTGCGGCACAAATATGGCAGCCCCCTCATAGAGGAACAGGGTGGTAAGAAATATAATGTAAAAGCATCAGGCAAATACTTTTTTGGCAAAATTATAAATAGCAGTCAAAGACAATGTTATGATAGATAATAAAAAAGGTCATTTTCTGATGTCAGTATCTCTTTGAAGAGAAAACATGGGGACAAATTCTGTAGAAAAAGCAAATAACGTGAGCTTCTGGCAAGATTGGGTACAAATTGTTACTGTTCCTTTTAGCTGGCTTCATTCAGATCGCTTTTCTATTGCAGCTGGTCGGTAGAGTAGACGTTGCATTCATAGACTTCAGTAGAAGTGTAAGGTCAGACTGATATACAGGACTTGGGAAGAAAGCCCAAACAGAATCACTCTGACTTTGCATCCAACTTCACTAGGAGTCAAAGGTCAAGAACACTTCTGTATGGATCGGTCTATTAGCTGTCAATACTCTAGAACAGTGATCCCCAACCAGTAGCTCGTGAGCAACATCCAACCCCTTGGATGTTGCTCCCAGTGGCCTCAAAGCAAGTGCTTTTTTTTGAATTACTGTCCTGGAGGCAAGTTTTGGTTGCCTAAAAACCAGGTGCACTGCCAAAAAGAGCCTCAATGTAGGTTGACAATCCACATAGGGGCTACCAAATGGCCAATCAAAGCCCTTATTTGGCAGCCCAAGAACATTTTTCATGCTAGTGTTGCTCCCCAACTCCTTTTACTTCTGAATGTTGCTCACAGGTGCAAAAGGTTGGGGATCCCTGCTCTAGAACAAAAAGATGATCTGAACAAACTTGTAAGGCACTTAACCTATACCATGGCTGTTATTGCTTCACAAAGGTGATTCTGCCTCTATTTTCTGACTGATTGTATACAGACACACTTACGGTTTAATGATACTGAAAGGGGATTGCGTCCATGTACTATGATTGTTAGTTACCAAGGAATAGATACTGTTTAGGTTATGAATAGTTATGCAATGCCTCTTTCCTGTTCTAAGTGTTGATAACCTTGCACACATCAGTAAAGCAATCGTGCGTTCATTTTGCTTTACTGCAGCGGATGCCATTACTCCAACTGCACTCAACTCCCTTAAGGTGGCCATACACAGGCAGATTTAAGGGAACTATCGTGAAAAGAAGAAACTTTCTAAATACAATCCATTAAAAATTGTATACCGTTTATGAAATAATCACGTTTATATTCACAATCCCTCTCTCAGCATCTGTTTCTCTTCATTCTGTCTTCATGCAGCAGTTGGGTGTCAGATATTCATTAACAGTTCGATCCAATATCTCTTATAGGGGGGCTCCCTTTCCTAGCAGATGAATTAAGAGCTCACTCAAATAACTGAATCCAGTACAAACAAAATCTAACAAAACTGCCTTTTGCACAAATCCTGCATGTAGAGAGACAGGATGTCTGGTGATTTTAATAGAGTGAGCTCTAATACATCTTCTAGGCAAAAGGAGCCCCCAATGAAGATATATTGGATCATTCATCAGACACCAAACTCCTGAATGAAGACAGATTGAGGAGAAACAGATGCTGAGAGAGGGATAGTGAAGATAAACTTGATTATTTCAGAAATAGTAATACTGATTGTATTTAAAAAGTTTCTTATTTCAGTATGCTGAAGCTTATATTAAAGGGGGATGTAAAGGCAAAATAATAAAATCCATTTTTACTTTATTTAATGAAAAAGAAATCTAATTAAAAAATTATTTAATTAAGAAACCTGACTGTATGCAGTGAAATTCCCCATTAGTTTTACTTGCTCTGACAGCTGCAGTTAGAAACTTCAGACGGTCCCTAACTGCTCTGCAGGGAAACGATCATACTTTCTTCACCTTACTTCCCAGAATTCAAGCAGCTTTGTTTGTTTCCCTGTAACAACAGTAGTTTTGTATCCACAGACCCAGTGCAGTCTGTATATTCGAATTATTAATCAGTCTTGCTGTATCGGCTTCTATGGCAGATATTATTTGACTTGTACTGTTTTGATCATTTATGATGATCCCTAAGCTTAACCTCCCAACTAAAGTCCAGACCACACTGAGCATGTGCGTAGTCTTGCAAAGATGTTTAACAAAGCTACAAGATGACAGCCCCCTGTGCCAACTTTGAAAGCATAAATCATTTGTTTAATTGGGCTTCTGGTGCAGTAAGTTCATGTTTAGATTTAGTATACAAAATACAACATTTCTAACTTTATTCTATTTTAGACTTTAGTTGCCCTTTTTTCATTTCGCGATAGTTCCCCTGATTCAGATTTCTGGCGGGCCCATTCAACTGATATGTTGGGAAAATTTGTCCAGATAATGACTGGCCCTAGGGCCAAACGATTGGATTAGCCAGACATCACCCAACTGGGCATATCGGGTGGAAAGATTTGCTCGTTTGGTGACCTCATCAAATGTAAGTGTATGGCCATGCTTTACATACTCAGAAGATTCAGTGTTTTCTCTTAGTTTTCCTCCAGGAATCTATAATTCCTTTAATCCAAGTATTTCATTTCTGAGCATTATACTATGTATCATAAATTCTTAGGAAGGTGCAGAAATGCAGGAATGCTTCTATGATGTACCCAGTTAAGGCTGCATACAAAGACCCCAGATACACTGACAATAACACCTAGAATTTCCCCAGAAAGAAACCCAATATATGAAGTCTTTGGTCTCTGTACCCTGTTACCCTGCCTTTTTCATCCGCTAATTTAAAGTAAATAAAGGCATGATTCCAATGAATACAGGCATTGTTAATACTTATACTAAAGGCAAGAATCCTTAATAAATACCTCAGATAAATGTGTAATGCTTAGTAAGGGACAGTCTATGCTGGAAACTGATACACAGTCACTGCTGCCTTTAACTAGAATGTTATTCCCTGTTTCCGAAGCTCCTCTGCTGCTATATGACCTTCATAAATAGCACATTTTCTGACTGTTCTTATTAACAAGGGGACGTCCATAGATGGAAGTGAACTATTGTGAAAATGAAAATGTAATATAAGCTTCATCATACTGAAATAAGAAACTTTCTAAATATAAACAATTAAAAGTTCTGCATTGTTTCTGAAATAATTAGGTTTATCTTCACTTCCCTCAGTCAGCATCTGTTTCTCTTCATTCTGTCTTCATGCAGCAGTTGGGTGTCAGATATTCATTGACAGTTAGATCCAATATAACTTATAAAGGGGGGGGCTTCCTTTCTTAGCAGATGAATTAGAGCTCACTCAAATAACCGATTCCAGCAGACAAAATCTAAATAACTGCCTTTTGCACAAATTCTGCATGTAGAGAGACAGGGTGTCTGATGATTTTAATAGAGCGAGCTGTAATACATCTTCTAGGCAGAAGGAGCCACCTTTAAGATATATTCAATCTAACTATCAATGACTATCTGAAGAGAGAATGAAGAGAAACAGATGCTGAGAGAGGGATAGTGAATATAAACTTGATTATTTCAGAAACAATGCCGAATATCTAATTGACTGTATTTAGAAAGTTTCTTATTTCAGTATGCCGAAGTTTATATTACATTTTTATTTTTGTGATAGTTCCCCCTTAAATTAAAAGTTATTGCTGGGTTAGCCAAACCTCAATTCCACCATTACACATGATCATTGAGGGTGCTCTGTCTTGGACTCTACGGATAATATCACATGAACCTTGGTAGGCCAAGCAATTTAGTATTTATGCTGATAAATAAGGGTCTCCGTGCAGAACATATGCCTGTATATTTACCTCACCATATATACAGAAATAACTTATAAAAAGCACATGTTCCCCTTTAACGGTACCCCATGATATACTCTATTCACCCATACATACACAGTTGCCTGTGAATAGTAAAATGCCAAAAGCTACAGTATCACAGTTGAGACTCAAAATGATAAATGAGGTATCAATTAAAAATATTGAGATTAAACTATAGGACTTCGGCAATTTGTGTGCTGCTGTACTACAATTTCCTTCACTCCCCCTACAGCTCAATTAAATGAAAGAAATTGTAGTCCAGTGTTACCTATTACTTCTCTATGACCTTGTGATGTGATCAAGCATTATTTCAGGGCTGCCCCAGCAGAGATCCCATCACCTACTCAACTCTTGGCATCACCCCATTGGCTGTCAGGAGATACTAAGACCCCGTAAAGCTACAAACACACCCCAGATTCCCTATTTAAATGATTTCCAATAGAGACCAGGGCTGTACTGTAACAATACTGATAATGATTGTTGGAGAACACATAAATGGTTCTAACACACATAATATATGTTCATAAGTATGTCTCTCTCTCTCTCTCTCTCTCTCTATTGATCCCTTGATTGATATCAGAATAATTCTAATACTAAATATATATGTTCATAAGTATATCTATCTCTCTCTCTCTCTCTCTATATATATATATATATATATTGATCCCTTGATTGATATCAGAATAATTCTAATACTAAATACTTTTCTTCAGGAATAGGAAATACCTTGTGGTTACCCTGACCTATCGATTTCCCTGACAAGTAACAAATTTCTGTGTAAGCCAGCAATGCAGATATTTCACACTGTAGGTGCTAATCATGATGTTCTGTGCTACAGATTTAGTGCTTTTTTTGCAGCCTCACTGTGTCCAATACAGCCAGGCTCAGCACAAAAGCAACGAGTACTATGGTTTAAGTGCACACCATTCAAGCCTCATTGTCCATGCATGTCATTTGTAGACCTGCAATTTTAAATATTTGGACCATTCATGCATATAAAGAAGGAGAATATTCTTTAAGTGATAAATATAAAAAGTTCTATAGAAAAAGGATAACCCCAAATTCAGTGTCTACGTCACATTCTATCCTCATTGTGTATCATAAGTCTCATTAGGATTGTAAAGTTTCAAAGCCAATAAGAGCTGGTGTAAAGATGCACAATCCATTCAAAATCCTGCTGCTTTTTTTCCTGCACCTTTCTATAGCCCTTGCACATTGGCTTCTACTGCTCCCACCTCACAGCATAAAGTAGTGATGCCGTGTCAAGCCAGACTAGATATGTGTTCTGAATTCCCATTATGTTCTGTGCGATTCAGCTAGGGCTCCATTTTGACTCCCTTTATAAAGGGCAGACCTGTGGGAACTTTCTTTTTGTATTCCAAATAGTTTTCTCCAAAAAAGTGGATTAGTGAGAACTCCTCCTCTTCGATCCGTTCGCTGAAAAACCTCCACGAGGCAAGCGTGTAACCGACTAAGCACAATGGGTTACAAAGCAGAACCTAAGCCGCAAGATAAAAACAAATACACGTTCAGTAAAATAAGAAAGGAAAAAATGAGCAGTCTTTGTATGCAAAGGATGGTTGCTAAAGAAGTTTTTTTCTACCCAAATTCGCCTCTCGGCTATCTTTAGCTTTTCACATGCGAATCTCAAATGCTTCATGATTCAGTAAGGTGCTCACTTCAGTTCAGATATTAAAACACTCAAGCTCTATGCATATCTATATATGTAAGGATACTTGGCTATGGAGCGCTGTACATTTTATAATAGTTGGAAATTCATGGCACTAAGCTATAGACTATCTAGTATAAGTAATTCTAAAACAAAATTGTAAACCTAAAAAGAGGTGCCTTTATTCAAACACAGAAAGAATCTTTCACAACTATTAGTTGAGGTCTGACTGATGTCAGAACAACAAACAAAATTTTTAAAGAAAGAAAAAGAAACCCCACCAATAGTTATGATTCTAAAGTTGTCCAAAAAATTCTAAAACGTGATGTATTCCACTTGTTTAATAACAATAATTCCTAAAGAATTGTAATAAGTTTTTAAAGTGCCAGTGCCGCTATAAATTCATCCATAAATAGGAAAATTCATTATTTTGAGTAAAGTGCAGTGCAATAATTTAGAATATTAGACCCAAAAAAAATTAAATCAATTGATTAAAAAAGAAAAAAAAAATTTTATATATAAAAAATGACCAAAAATGGTATTGGGTTAAAAAATGCAGTCACAATCCAAAGGATTAGATGGTGGAAAATGGAAAGAATAGATGGTGGAGTTGTCCCGTAAACTAACTGCCTGATTTTTTCTAGAGCCTGGGACACCACAAAGATAAGGCAGGACAGGGTAACCGGGGCTGTGGCCTTGGTATTTAGCTTGCCCTAAATGTTTACAAGAGGCTAGGTAACCCTAAAAAGCCACAAACCGTCGGTCCCTTAGAAAGGAAGGAAGATTACAAGAGGTTGTATAGGATAAGAGAGGATTCGACCCAAAGCCTTCTTGCCCCCACTTCCGTTGAAAAAAACCCAGCCAAACTAATATTGGTAGATCGATTTTACAAAAAGATTCAATTTGAGCACAAGAGGATTACTAAAAACGCCGACGTACGTTTCGCTGAATAGCTTTGTCAAGGCGAAAAAAAAAAGTAAAATAAGAAAGGGAAAAATGAGCAGTCTTTGTATGCAAAGGATGGTTGCTAAAGCAGTTTTTTTCTACCCAAATTCGCCTCTCGGCTATCTTTAGCTTTTCACATGCGAATCTCAAATGCTTCATGATTCAGTAAGGTGCTCATTTCAGATATTAAAACACTCAAGCTCTATGCATATCTATATATGTAAGGATACTTGGCTATGGAGCGCTGTACATTTTATAATAGTTGGAAATTCACGGCACTAAGCTATAGACTATCTAGTATAAGTAATTCTAAAACAACTGGACTTGCTGAGTAATCACTACTCATCTGATCAGCTTCTTCACTTCAACCGACTGTTATGGGAAGTCCTTGGCATATAAACTGTTCCACTAATCCAATCACAATGGCACATTGTAACTCTTCAGAGAGGTGACATCTGAAACTCGCAGGTGTGAATGCTGTGTAGTTACTCTGATAGGATTACCAAGGTATCATGCAACTCCTAGAAACAGCCGTTACTTGTGAGAGTTGCATGAATGGAGGTGTGAAGTGTTCTGAATACGCCGGGGTACAGACGTTAGAACAGCATTGTATGTAGCAGACAGGTGGTGTCGAAGGCCCCCGCCTCTGTTCAGAGATGGTTTCTCCACCTTGACATGAATCGCCTCTTTCACGCCTCCTTCAAACCAGCTGTTTTCTTTATCCAAGATTTGGACATTATCTTCAAAGGAGTGTCCCATGTCTTTTAGATGTAGAAGGACAGCCAAGTCTTGCCCTGTAGAGTTCACCCTCCTATGCTGTGCCATTCGCTTGGTGAGCAGTTGTTTTGTCTCCCCAATGTATATGTCAGTGCACTTCTCCCTACGCAGTGCTTTGTTTTTCTTTAGGTGTTGGATCCTTTGGATGTACCACTCTTTGTCTCAGTGTTTTGCCAGGTTTAAATAACACAGGGATGTGTTGTTTGTTGAAAATCCTCCTGAGTTTCTCTGACACTTCCACACCAGTCAGTTGAACTGAAGAAGATGCTCGGATGAGCAGTGAAATGTCTTCAATGATTACTCAGCAAGTCCAGTTGTTTTAGAATTACTAGATAACACCATGACCCGAATGAATGAAAATCTTCAAAGTCATAAGCTAATGACTGTCTCTCAGTTAATCCTGGTGGCATCCTAACCCCTTATAAGAGCAACAGCTGAAGTGGCTGCATTTGGTTATGATGAAGGAAGGAAGTCAGGCGGATACAGTACCTGAGTTCCAATGCTCCAGTAAAACCAGCCGACATATGATGGATGTCTGAACCAGGAATAGACCCCAGATGTGACTAACGTGTGGGAATCCGATTTCTCGTTCTGTACAATGTGGTTGAAATTGGAGCCAGCTGTGAGCATTGCACATTTCCTAAGCACCTCCCCAAAGAGAACCATGATCAGGCCAACAACGCTCAGCCATGTTATCTGCTTCAGATCTGTTACATGCCATTAGAAAAGAGAAAGATCATTAGAAGAGAACAAAGCCTCCATACAGTGAATATTATAATATAAACTAGCACTTTCATAATATTCAAATATGCTAACAGGAGCCCAACAACTTTTATTAAAGGTGTAGTTCACCCAAATATTAACTGTTATGGTGCAGATGGCAGGATTCTAAGACAAGTTGCAATTGGTCTTCATTTTTGTTTTTCTATTATTTTCTAATTAAGTTCCAGTTTTTAGGCTTGGAATTTAAACTGTAATCTGGTTGCTAAGGTTTAATTAAGATTGCTACCAGGGTGTAGTTTTGAAATCAAAACGGAAGATGAATACCACAGGCCAGAATGAAAGGCAGTTGGTGTCTAGAACATCCCAAAAAGTAATTTACAGGTGAATTTGAACCACATTAAGGGGCAGATTTATCAAGGTTAGAATTGGAAATTCTAATTTTCGAGGTTTTTTTAGGGTCAAAACTGTCAAATTTGACTAGGGCAGTACTGTCAAACTTCTGTGGTACAGAGGGCCGGAATTTTCTGGCCTACAGGTTGGAGAGCCGATAATGGAAGCCAGTGTTAGCCACCCCCTGTTTTTATACCACACCCACTTTAAACCATTACCATGTTACCACAAGACCATGTCCACATTAATGGTGGTAGCACACCAAAAAACTAAATGGTTGGTGCTCACTGCAGGGATATCACTTATCATATGTGAAAAAAGTGAAGTCAAATTAAGACCTACCCTTAAATCCATATCCCTCTTCCTCCCCTGTGGATAAGACAGCAGCCCCCCTCCCCCCAGAACACATGATTAATCACCTTAAGGGCCCCTAACAATAATTTTCAAATGCTAACAAACCCCCAGAACAAATACCAGGCTTATGTTTCACAGGCAGAGTATGGCACACTCAAGGAGCACAGGGAATGAAGAGCAGGGCACACAGGGAGCATAGGGAAGGCAGAACAGGAGACAGGGAAACCTATCAGGACCACTCTAAGGCCCCTACACACAAGCAGATATGTGAAGCTTTGCGGCGCAGTTCGCGTCACAGCTGACCACAGCATAAATACGCTACATTAGTGTTCCATTGCCGAAGGTTGAAACCAATAGCGTATTTAGGCCGAAACCGCAGCGAGGATCTGCATGTGTGTCCATAGCCTTAGATGTACCAAATACAGTGACACAGTGCTGGTGCCCCTCTGGCAATTTGTATGAGCGTAAACATCTAAACAATGTGAACAGTACAGGGCTTTAGGGTGTGAACAATGCAGGTGGGATTGTGTATGTATGTAAACAATACAGGGATTACAGTCTGAATTTGAGGTTTAAACAACGCAGGGGCCAGTTAATCTCTGTACTGATGGATTTTAAATCTTACACATGGTAAGAAGACACAGCAGGCATACTTTCATGTGAGGGGCCATACAAGGGGGATCAGTTTGACAGCCCTGGACTAGGGAATTATTCAAACTCTATTTGAGTTTTTTTAAAATTAGATTTTAAAGATTAATACATACTCTGGCCCTTTAAGAACTCGAATTAGACTATTTGCCACTTAAAACATGCCGAATTGCTGTTTAAGTCAGTGGGAGACGTCCTGGGATCAATTTGGATTTGTTTGCAGCCTTCCTGACATTGAGTTTTTTTTTTAGGAGAAAAAACTCTATCGAGTTTTTAAAACTCCAATCGATTCCAATTTGAGTTTTCGGGTCGATCCTATTCGCCAGAATTGAAAAAAATTTGATTTTTTTAATAGATTTCAATTGGTTGAATTTCGAGTTCATGGGAGTCTATGGGAGTTTTTAAAAACTCACATGAAGTCGAAATTCGACCTTTGATAAATGTGCCTCTAAAAGTTCAGCAGCCGAATTCTTCCATTTGATCCACCCTCTACACTTTTCAGGGGCTGCTGTTCTTCCTAATTCACTTGTGTGTGTATAGTTTGGTGCCTATCCAGCATATTAGTAATGGTAATTGTATGTATATCACTATGGTGCAAACAAGAAAAGTAGAAGGTAAGGACCCCTTCTTACCATCCACTTTTCTTCTTTGCACCATAGTGATGGATGTCTAGAACATAGGCGGAATATGGTTACTGTTAAAGCGCAAACAAACAGCAGCCTAATACTCTTTTTAGAAATATACTGGCAAACTGTTTCTAAAGAGAAAGCAGCCATAAAATACAAGCCATCCTGGGATACAAAATCGCTTTCTAAACTTCTGATACTTAAGAATAAATGTGTTATCTTTCTATACAATATGAATCAAACACAGCAGGAATGCACAGACTACTAAGGTATTTTACCGGCCTGGCCAGTAAAAATTATGGTTGATCCCAATGTTATTAATAGGGAAAAAAGATAAATATATAGGAAGGCCAGTATTTTTTCCCAGAAAAGGCGGCAACCCTACAGACTATACAGTCAGATCATTAACTTATGACTACTGCAAAAAACTGTTGCCACTCAGCCTGCTACAAAACAGCAGACGAATTCAAATCATATATGTTTTTTTTTTACTTCCACCTACCTGGGTAAATTGTTGTCTCGATAGTAAATTCCACCCATGATGACAGTGCAGCCAGTGTGTACTCTAAGCTGTGATTCAGGAGGAATGAATCAATAGACAAGCTTCTTGGATTGTTCATTGCGGTTACCAAATACTCGGAGTAATGGAAAAATGACAGGGAGCAAACATACCTACAAATGAGACAAGAGTCCAATGTCAAACTACTACCACTTTGTAAAACAAAAACAAAAAAAACAAAAAAAAAAAAGCCCTAAATAACCTGTAAAATAGAACATTACAGAGAGCGATGATGTGAAGTTAGCAGTTATAAATGGTGAGGTCTCTCATGTTACATACCTCACTGTAACTTGTACTATGAAAATAATTACACTCAAAATTTGAATATACAGGTATGGGATCTAATATCCAGAAACCAGTTATCCAGAAAGCTCTGAATTATGGAAAGGTTGTCTCCCACAGACTACATTGTAATTAAATAATCCAAATTTTTAAAAATGATTTTCTTTTTCTCTGTAAAAATAAAACAGTAGCTTGTACTTGATCCAAACTAAGATATAATTAATCCTTATTGGAAGCAAAACCAGCCTATTGGGTTTATTTAATGTTTACAAGAGTTGCTAGTAGACTTAGGGCAATGACACAAACTCAGATTCGGAGAGATTAAGCTGATGTAGTTCTTTTTTTTTTTAACGATGTATAAATAAAAGTGATTTTATTGAAAAAACGAATGTGACTGAGTTGTGGCCCTGGAAGTGCACTCCCATAATTTTGGATTGGATACGGCGAGATCGCCCAGCAAAAATCTCCTCTTCTTCAGGGCGACTAATCTCCCTGAACTGCCTCCTGCCGGCTTGAATGTAAATCACCGGCAGGATGGCAATCGGAGCGATTCATTTTCTGAAGTTGCCCGACGAGGAAACTTCAGAAAACAAAGCGATCGGAGTGGCACCCCACCGGCAATTTAAATTCTAGCCAGCGGGGGGCAGTTTGCAAGATTAGTTGCCCCGAAGAAGAGGAGACTTGTCGCTGGGCGACTAATCTCTCCCGAATCTGAGTGTATGTCTCTGCCCTTAAAGTATGAAAATCCAAATTATGGAAAGATCCATTATCTGGAAAAACCCAGGTCCAGAGCATTCTGGATAGCAGCTCCCATACCTGTGTAATTTACTTAATGGCCTTATAAATTACAGTAGGGGTACAGTATTTCTTGTGATAAATTAAACTACTTCCAGGTTCACATAGGGCACTGCCCATAAAGCCACAACCCTCCTATCTCTGGCATCATCACAGCAGGTGGACAAAAGTTATAAAATCTGAATATTTTGGCCCATGTATGGTAGAGGCGACATTCCTAACCATCTCATCACTAGACCTGTGCAAGGATTTTGGATGTTCTCCCCAAGTCAGTATGGGATTATCAATAGAAAATGAATAACAACACGGTCCCCAGTGCACCTAAAAAAACCCCTAAACATTAAACTGTAAAACACATTTTCTATATAAGGAGAGGCTGGGCAGTTATACACTATAGATTACATTTATTGTGTATCAGCACAAAGCAAAGACAGTTGGCATTTGGATATACTGTATATTGCATTGGTTTGGCCACTTGCCCCACAAAGAAAATGGAATCAGCATCAGTTTTTCCTTGTTAAAGAAACAATAACATCAAAAAATTAGTTTTTAAGTAATGAATAATTAATGTAGTGTTGCCATGCACTGGTAAAACTGGTGTGTTTGCTTCAGAAAGACTATTATAGTTTATATAAACAAGCTGCTGTATAGCCATGGGGGCAGCCATTCAAGCACAGGACACACTGGAGATAACAAATAAGCTATGTAGAACTGCATTGTATACTACAGAGCTTATCTGCTATAAGCTGTGCCTTTTCTCAGCTACACAGCAGCTTGTCTATGTAAACTATAGTAGTACTTATGTTATCTACTGTGTATCCTGTGCTTGAATGGCTGCCACCATGGCTACAAAGCAGCTTGTTTATATAAACAGTGTATGGCAACATTGCGTTACATTTCAATTAATTTAATACACTTTCATTTGTTTCTGTTACTGTTCCTTTAAGCAAATGATACAGGATCAGGAGACTCAATGAAATGCTGTGCTATGCCACATATACTTAATATCTGCTTGGATCAAACTAAACTACTGACCAACCATTACTCACCATCCAAAGGGCTTCCATGGTGACTGTGTGATGCTCAGCAGCAAACCACATCCGAAAGCAAAACCTAGAAAGCTGGCCCTGATGGCTACCTGCAAATAAATTATATTTATAAGACAATTTGTTATTGATTGCATAACATTTATCCAAAAGAATTGATTATGATCTTAACATTTCTACCATGTGATTTCATATAATGCTGTGCTGCAGTAGGCAGAAGGAAAGCAAGTGGACAGAAAAATGTTAGCTGATTGCTAACTGCGGGCTGCACCACTTCAGACCCTCAGATGTTTTTGTTTTTTTTTAATTATTACTGCTCTGAATATTCTCTATGGAAAAGTTGTTCCTATGAATTCTGCTAAGTCTGCTTCAGTCTTGTGCAGTCTTCAGTGGCCCTTTGTTTGTAATATTACATTCTGTAAGTGGGCATCCAAGTATGGTATCCAGTGATTGCTCTAGCCTGGAGGCAACTTAGGTCAGGGTGAATAACAATGATGCAGACCATTTTGCATACAGACCTAATCTAAGATTTGCAAGGGATTGCCAGTTAAGTACATCAGGAAGAAGGCTAAAGGATTTATGGAAAGATCCGATAACCAGAAAGCCCCAGTTCCCGAACATTCTCGATGACAGGTCCCATACCTGTATACATCAAAACCAGTAAAAATGTGTAATAAATGAAAGTCGTAGCTGAAAGCACAGAAGGGACTGATCTTGCCTTCAATAGTAATTACATTTAAAAAGATACATTACAACGTTTAAAATGTATATGGTAAAGTTGAGAATCACATGTTAGTTTTGGGTTTACATTCCCTTTAATGTATGAATATAAAAGCACTGACGATATAAATCAGAACATTAGTGCACATCATTGTACAATGTAAATGCATATGTCCACTATATATAGAGAGAGAGAGAGAGAGAGAGAGAGAGAGAGAGAGAGAGAGAGAGAGAGAGAGAGAGAGAGAGAGATTGTATATATATATATATATATATGTATATATATATATATATATATATATATATATATATACATATATATATATATATATATATATATACATATATACATATATATATATGTATATATATATATATGTATATATATATATATATATATATATATACATATATATATATATACATATATGTATATATATATATATGTATATATATATATATATATATGTATATATATATATATGTATATATATATATATATATATATATATGTATATATATATATATATATATGTATATATGTATATATATATATATATATATGTATATATATATGTATATATGTATATATATATATATATGTATATATATATGTATATATGTATATATATACATACATATATATATATATATATATATATATATATATATATATATATATATATATATATATATATATATATATATGCATTGGTCAATTTTAGTTATACAAGAAGATAGGACTCTCACACCATTTTCCAGTGAATAAAACAGTGTTATTTTTATCGATAAAGGCCCTAATGGGCGCAGAAACGTTGGAAATGCATCTAAGAATAAAATAACACTGTTTTACTTACTGGAAAATGGTGTACGAGTCCTTCTATCTTTATATTTATATATATATATATATATATATATATATATATATATATATATATATATGAAAGCTAGAGGCATGTAAGAGAAGCTATCAGTAGAACTAGTATAGTGGCAGCAGGGTTGCCAGGTTGGCAGTTTTCCAGCCTAATTGGGTTCTAATTTAAAGCCCAGGCGGGTTTGAAAGTACAAACTAACCAAGGTACAGATTTGGGCTACTTTTTGGGCCTTTGGCTGGTTTGTACTTTGAAAACCAGCCAAACTTGTTCTTGCCCTAATGTGCCAAGCCTGCATCCCCCAATGCATGTTGGGAAATGTAGTTTTTGTTTAACAATTTGCGAACTGTGACTACAATACCCAACATGCAATGGGACTGACATGTAGAAGTCAGGCGTTACCAGATTTTGGGCTCTGTACCACAGACTCCTGTCACTCTTAATCATTCCGCTGACTTAACTCAATTTTAGACAATTTTGGGGCAAAATCTGCAGGCCACCAAAATGTCTAGAGGATGAGCTGTTTTACCAATATTTATTGAAATTGTATATGAATTAGGGACTTAAGGGGCCCCTATACCTCCTGGGCCCCGCTCTGTAGTTACACCCCCGGTGACAGGCGAATCTGTCCCATTTTGCTTCATGGAAAAAATTTTTAGACTTTTTTTTTCACTGCACATATTGTGCTTTTTTTGGGCTACGGCTGAAGTGCCTCTTAGCTAGTTTCGTAGCTGACTTTGGCTGATTTTGAAAATGAGACCTGCCAACCCTGAATGGCAAGTAAATGCAGGAAAGCCAGTGACACTGCTGAAGTAACTCAGCTCATGACGTATGGCTGTCAGTGTATTGTGAGAAGAATAGTTCAGTCACAGGTGGAACAAGCCTCTTCCCAATTACACACGCTGTACCTGATAGAGCTGAGCCTTATACAGCACGAGCAACAGTCCATTGAGCGCCGCTATGAAGAAAACAAGCGCTATCCGACCCGGCGCGGCTGCCAGCAGAGTCTGCTCCGTGAAGCTGCTAGTGAGAAGCGGCAGTGATATCACCGAAGCTCCGAGTGTAAAGCTAACTATGCTCACTCTTCCCTCCTGTAGCAGCCGCGCACCGGCCATCTTGGAGAAGGCAAAAAGGAAGTTAAAGTTTGCGCTTCCTGTCAGTCTGTAGCTAAACTGCTGTCGATGTGGCAACTTGCTGCTCTCTTAGTGCTGCCCCCGCTGGTACGGAGCGGGAACTGCATGCTGTGAGGTAAAATGTTTCTCTGAAGGAAAGAAAACGTGAGCACGAACTGCAAACTATTGTTGTCGAATAAGGAGTATTTCTCACTGTTTGTTTGCAGGAGAGACTTTTTTTCAAATCCTTAATTGGAATTCATACCCAAAGTTAAATGTTGCCTAAAATACCTAATGAAAGAAAATGCAATTCTAAAGAAAATGCAATTCTAAACAGTAATTACAGTTGAAAGCTGTATTTTTCTGTCCCTTTCATTTCCCTACACTGTTGGTTGTGACCAGGGCCGCCATTAGAAATCACCGGCCGTACAACAACATTTTCGGGGCCTGGGCCCTTGTACAACAACATTTTTGGGGGCCCCGCCCACCATGGCCCCCAGGCCCCACCCCCCACACACAAGTTATAAAAAGCCATTGACGGTAAGAGCCCCCCTTAAAAAAAAAATCTGTTGTGCCAGGGCCCCTCTTACAAGTTAAAAAAATTTGGGACCCCAGAGAACATTTTAAAAAAGACAGTGGTGGCAGGGGCCTGAGTATTAAAATAATACATTGGTGGCTAGGGTTTTAAAAGATAAAAAGAAAATAAAAAAACACACATTGGTGTTCAGTAGAACTGAACTGGTGGCTTCCGGACTTCAAGTTTGGTGCTTTTCGTGACGTCTGGTCTTTGTGCGGCTTCAGGACTTCAAGTTTGGCAATTTCTGTGACGTTGAGTCTTCGCACAGCTTCAGGACTTCCAAGTCCGACTCCTTTCGTTACTTCGGGTCTTTTCGCGGCTTCAGGACTTCTTCAGTTTGTCTCTTTTCGGGACTTCGGCAAAGTCCGGACCAAGAAGAAAACACAGGTTACAACAGTACAGTTTATGGTAGCCAGAGGGGTTAAGATAAAGCGTAGTCAAATATCGGGCAAAAGGTTCAAGGCAGACAGCAAATAAACGTAGTCAGGATCAAAGCAAAGGGTCAGAAATCCAGGATACAATCCATAGAGAATTTGGCAACACTCAGGAACACAAGTAATAATGCCCCATAAAATCTGACATTGAACCCGTGACCTTGGCATTCTTTTATTTCAAATTTTGGCTCAGTTTTCGGCCCAATGACGTGCGGGGCTGGGTGCCGCCATCTTGGAAGCAAAGCAGATCGCTCCTGACACTCACCTTGCTAGACCTTTTGCCTGATTTTACAACCAAGTGCCATTAAAGTACAATAATTTACATTACACATACAGTAGTTCAACTGCCATCAGACTGAAACCTAGGTTGTGAGCATGGAAATCACTATGGCTACAACAGAACACTGAATTTTCCCTTTACAGGTATGTGACCTGTTATACATAATGCTCGGGACCTGGGGTTTCCGCAAAATAGATCTTTCTGTAATTTGGATCTTCATAACTTAAGTCTAATAGAAAATCATGTAAACATTAAATTAAGTCAATCGGCTGGCTTTGCCTCCAATAAGGATTCATTATATCTTAGTTGGGATCAAGTACAAGGTACTGTCTTATTATTACAGAGAACAAGGAAATCATTTTTAAAAATCTGGATTATTTAGATAAAATGGAGTCTATGGGAGATGGCCTTTCCGTAATTCTGAGCATTCTGGATAATGGGTTTCCGGGTAATGGATCCCATACCTGTATAAGTGAATTCCCTCAGCTTGATAAAGGTTTAGTCTTATCATTGGCAGGGTCCAATTTATGTTAATGGTTGGTAGACCCTGGGGGCTCCTGGGCTTGGGGCAAATGGTGCTTGCATGTCCTTCTATCCTTCTGACTGATGCAGTAAAGCTACCTGTTCTAAATCTCCCTTGTTTATTTGTCCCCCATGCAGTTCAAGGATTTCATGATCCCAGCCCAAGCCCTGCAGTCTTCCCCCATGCCTTATGGCTGAGCTGGATTTATTAAATGTGGGGCGTAATATAACAGTCTTATCTGGCGAGACTGAGGAGTACTTCAGGGTAAAGCAGTTTGTGCTGGGAGGTATGCTACTGTATGGGGTCTCCATAAGTGCAGTGCCTGATTGTGCTTAATACATTCAACTGATCTAAGGCCAACTGAACCTACACCCTGATGAGTTGTGTTCAACTTAGCCCTCTGGTTTGCTCCCCAAAGGTCCCACAGCAGCTGCTGCATTCAGCTTATCAATCATTGAACTACAGGTATTTAGAATTATTTTCTTATCTGACTGATAATATGGTTCTCCACAGTGATATTATCAAAGATTTCTCTTTAGTTACTCTGCTGGCTATCCATTAAATCAAGGGGACTTGAATGTACCTATGCATGGTAAATGTTGAATACAGTTATCTAGACCGCTAAATGTATCTAGTCTATGAAGAAATGAAAGAATAGCCCTGTGTGTTAAACTGCACTAGCGGAAAAACTTTCACAATGAAAGCAATTTTTCCTCTGCATGACTACATTTTATTTGTACACAATCAAGATATACAGTACTTTGTGACCAGCTTGATACTCTACCAACAACCAAAAAAAAAATTGGGGCGATAATACAAAGTCCTTATAAAAAATGTGTTACTTTGCACCACCTTCAAGCTGGTCTGAAGAGTGTGCAGCACAAAAATAACCTCTTACAATGTAATAAACTGTGTAATGAATGTTATTCGTTTGCTGAATGCAAATATTATTCTTATTTTGCACATTTTTATTGTTTACATATTTTATCACCTAGAGACTGAGTTTTCCTCTTACATTACCATCGTTCTATATTTTTTTTTCTATTTTCTGTTTATTTGTACCCTCACACAAGATTCCTATTTCTTTTGCTTTCTTAAAGGTGAACTATCTCGAAAATTACAATTTAATTTAAGCGTCAGCATAATGAAATAAGAAGTACTAAATAAAATTCTGTACTGTTTTTGAAATAATCAAGCTTATCTTCACTGTCCCTATCTCAGTATCTGGTTCTCTTCATTCTGTCTTCATGCAGGAATTGGGTGTCAGATATTCATTGACAGATCCAATATATCTTATAGGGGGGCTTCTTTTGCCTAGAAGATGTATTCGAGCTCACTATATAAAATCCCTAGAAATCCTGTTTCTCTACATGCAGAATTTGTGCAAAAGGCAGTTATTTTGTTAGATTTTGCTGGAATCAGTTATTTGAGTTAGCACTAATACATCTGCTAGGAAAGGAAGCCCCCCATAATATATATTGGGGGATATTCACTAAAGGGCTAAGTGACTAACGTAAGTGAAAAATTCGCCATCGTTACGTCATTTCGGGTTTTCACTGATTTACTAATGGGCTCAGGCGTAACTTTGCAAGCGAAGGAGATAGACTCTAGCGCTACTTCGCAAAGTTTTGCTCTGGCGAAAGAGCGTTCAAATTCGAATTCACAAAGGTGCGCATTTTACTGAACGTTACCTGTTCCGCCCAAGACTTGCCTTCGCCAGCTCAGACCATGCAAAGTGCAATGGAATGTATAGGGCTTCTTCAATTTTTAGTGGAAAAATTTTCTTAGTCCCAAAAAAAACGCTGGCGTCTTTTACTTTTTCAGGATGATAGGCTGCAAAAAATATTTTTGGGTACCCGGCTCCCCCTACATGTGTAGGGCAATATAACAACTTTATTTTATTTTATTAAGGTTTCCTGGACTTGTGTAGTGTAATTTTATTTGCTGCAACATATACGTCCATTTAACTTTAACTTCCCGCCATATGCAAATTAGCCAACGCTAGTGCAACTTCGCTTCTATTGGCGCAATAACGCTAGTGCAACTTCGCCAGAGTTCGCAACCTGGATGCATCTTCGGATTTTAGTGAATTAGCGTTGTCCTGGCGAATCTACGCCTGGCGAAGTGTGTCGACGTGAGTGAAGCAGTTGCTGGCGAATTTCAGCAGGTTAGTGAATTTGCCCTATTGGATCTAACTGTCAATAAATATCTGACACCCAACTGCTGCATGAAGACAAAATGCTGAGAAACAGATGCTGAGAGAGGAATAGGGAAGATAAACTTGATTATTTCAGAAATGATGCTGAATTTTTTAATTGATTGTATTTAGAAAGTTTCTTATTTCAGTATGATGAAGCTTATATGAAATTTTCATTTTCGTGATAGTTCCCCTTTAGTGTTGAAAATCCTTTGAAGAGAAGACTGGCCATGAGTAGGCAGCCAGGTACATGAAGGGAGACGAGCCAAGCTGAACAAAGGCACTTTAATAGCACTGATTTTATTTTCCAGATGATTGGTATTTGTTTTAAAGTGGAGTTGGGCAAACTCATTATCTGAAAGGATCCCTCGTGGTTTTGAAAAGACATTGCCCCTAAAACCCACACTTGCCATTCAAAAGAGGTTTAGAGAAAAGTAAGAGAGTAGTGTGAGAATCATGGCAAGGCAATAGGATGAAAGGCCTCACTCACATGTTTCATAGGGCTTAGAAGTGCTACATTGACTGATAGGTCAGGAGGCCATGGGAGTTTTTAACTGAAGACTCGACAACAGAGCTCATGAAAGGAGTTTCTTACCGAGATCCAATGCAAAAAGAAACCTGGGGTAAATACATGGGAAGTGAATTTGTAGCGAAAGGCCACTATTTAAAACTAAAAATCTTTTAACTTGCTCTATTCTGAGGTTTATTTCAAGGAAACATATACAAACCTTGCATTATAAAGAAACTGAAAACCTCATTCTTAAAAGGGATTCAGTTACAACAAAATAACCCCCTTTTTTACATCACATTTATATTCTGTGCAGGTTTTTTTTTTATTAACCAAGATAGCGGATGTTGGCTGGACAGAACAGGTGGATTTAAAACAACCCCAAAACAAAGTGTTATAGGCACCGTCTTACTTTAACACAATATTTGACATTTGCAGCCCATTGCTTGCACAGAAAAGGAAACTTTTGCACACAGTTTGTCACTTTATTTTTCCTTTGCATATATCTGTTGCTCACTTTGGGCGTAACTTATGCTTTACAGATTAGCAAGCACTCTGCCTGAGGTGCCACTAAGCAAGTGTCACTTGAATCCTTTGTTGATACACTCATATTGCCACTAGAGGGAGCAATGGGGCAGAACCTTTCAAGGTTATAGGCACTGGGCAAGGGTATGACTGAGATTGTTCCTGACAAGACCACAGGAGATACCCAGTGCTATTGCATAATACTGTATTCATGAGATTTACGAAATATATTTGCCCCATGACCTTCTGCCCCCTACCTGTGCCCTACCTTATCCATCATCATTCAGGCACACAGTTAGTAAATCTAACACAGGTGCTTGAAGGCATTCCATAGATATATTATAATGAAGTGTTTTTTTTGTTTTACCCTTCCTTTCACTTTTTTCCAGTTTCAGAATATGACTTGTTTCTCCAGAAATCCCCTTTTGATGAAACATATTGCATTCCTGAACTGTATAAACCAACTTGTTGTTTGGGGTTAGTGATGTGAGACACTTGCTCAGCAATACTTTGAGCTGCTGTTGGTGTCACTGTGAATACTATACAGTAGAACCCCCTTTTTATGTTTTTCAGGGGACCAGGAAAAAATGATGTGAAATCTGGGACAATGTAAAACCAGGAATATGTATTAAAGTAACTTTTTCTTCAAGTACTGAAAGGATATAAGCACAGGAGTCTGTTTTACCATGAGATTTACAATATTTACTGTGTTAATAACAAGAATTAAAGTAGTGGTCCACCTTCAGGTTAACTTTTAGTACGTTATATAGAATGACAATTCTTAGCAACTTTTCAATTGGTCGTCATTATTTTTTTTTATAGTTTATGAATTACTGGCCTTCTTCTCCTGACTTTTTCTAGCTTTCAAAAGGGGGTCACTGACCCCCTTTAAAAACAAATCCTCTATAAAGCTACACATTATTGTTATTGCTACTTTTTATACTCATCATTCTGTTCCGACCCTCCTCTATTAATATTCCATATTCTCATTCAAATCAATTGCTCTGGTAATTTGGACCCTGGCAACCATATTGCTGACACTGCAAAATGGAGAGTTGCTGAATAAAAAGCTAAATAACTCAAAAACCACAAATAATAAAAAATAAAAAAAACAATTGCAAATTGTCTCAGACTATTGCTCCCTACATCATACTAAAAGTTAACTCAAAGGTGAACAACCACTTTAAGCATTGCAGTGTTAATGTTACACTGTGCAAGACTCTCTGTCAGTCACATAAACAACCTAAAGCAATAATTGATTGCTGCAAGAAGGGGCCGACTAATTGGAAACTAACTAACTAATTGGACAATTTTTTTATGTAAAATCCGGGAAAACATTACTTAAAATCAGGGAAATGCACTCATTGAAAAATGCATTATAAATTGGTGGGGCCACAAATAAAAAATGTAAAATGTGGGAAAACTTAAAATCAGGGGATTTAAAAACAAGGTTTCACTGTATATATGCTACTTTTAGCCTAAATCTCAGATATCAGGGAGGGTCAACTGCGCTCTGCATGACTAGAAGAAGCGAAGACCTGCCCTATGTTGGGTCACACACTACGGGGCCGATTCACTAACTTAGAGTGAAGGATTCTAAGTAAAAAAACTTCGAATTGTTTTTTGGGCTACTTCGACCATCGAATGGGCTACTTCGATCTTCGACTACGACTTTGAATCGAATGATTCAAACTAAAAATCGTTCGACTATTCGACCATTCGATAGTCGAAGTACTGTCTCTTTAAGAAAAAACTTCGACCCCCTAGTTCGCCATCTAAAAGCTACCGAACTCAATGTTAGCCTATGGGGAAGGTCCCCATAGGCTTGCCTAAGTTTTTTTGGTCGAAGGATAATCCTTCGATCGATGGATTAAAATCCTTTGAATCGTTTGATCGAAGGATTATTCCTTCGATCATACGATCAAACTATTTGCGCTAAAATCCTTCGACTTCGATATTCGAAGTCGAAGGATTTTAATTCCCAGTCGAATATCGAGGGTTAATTAACCCTCGATATTCGACCCTTGCTGAATCGGCCCCTACCTGTTCAACTAAATTAGAATCCACAAGAGATGTGGAAAAAGCATACATTTTGCCTTAATACCACAGTTTTTGTTATGTTTTTGTCACCAAAACCAAAAATAATGTTGATTTTAGATCGAAAAACATATTTGTGCATACACGCATTTTAAGTTTCAGCTCTGTACCTTACTTTTGTGCTAAAAAGAGTTTTGTCTCTTTCCTTTGATACCATTCACACTTCCCTAACCAATCAATTTCAAGCTTTCCTAACAAGGTAATTGATAGCTCTGTAAGACTTTGAAGATCACAAAAAGATACACATCTCCAATCCGTCATGATGTCCTTTCAAGTCCTTCCTTGTGCATGACTATAGACATACACTGAACATGCATACATTACAGATATACAGCACCGTTCTGTTCAGCCTGTCTTTCATATGTACAGTAAAGACTTTTCACTGCTTATAGTGCACACTTACACGACACTTTAAAATGGATCATTGAAATTGTAGGATTGTAACCTAATGTTTTACCAACTGCAAAAAAAGGACGTTATAGGAGGCAGGGGTGCTCATCTAGCAGATCTAGATTCCTTGATTTGGTTTTTATTGGACCCCAAATAACTAACAATTATATATATACTGTATGTAGTTTGGATATAATAATTCGTATTTGTCTATATAATAACAAACATTAAGGAAATAAAAAAATATATATAGAAAAAGGACAAAAAAGACCCTAGGGAAGAATAGATGCCTATGACCGATGAGCTACAAGAGCAATTACATCAGGGGGCAGATTTATCAAGGGTCAAATTGAAAATTTGAAATTCAGATTTTTGAGTTTTTTTGTGGTAAAAACTGACAAATTTGACTAGGGAGTTATTAAAACTCAATTCGAGTTCTTCAAAAAATTTTAATTTGATTTTCAAGATTTATCTACCCTGGCCCTTTAAAAACTCAAATTAGACTATTTACTACCTAAAACCTGCATAATTGATGTTTAAGTCAATGGGAGATGTCCAGGGATCAATTTGGAGATGTTGATCGGCTAAAAACACCGGCCGGGTGGCAACCCTAGCAGCTGCACTCTGATGCAGGTTTTATAGGTAGTTGTGGGTGCTGGGTCAAATCTTTATAAAAATTTTCACATAGACCCACACTCCAATGTTCCGTGATTCAAATTATTATCTTTATTGCATACATCAAGGATGATAAAAGCCCTAAGGTGGGTCAAAATGTTGGATACACAGATGTATGCAATAAAGATAACTTGAATAACGAAACATTGGAGTGCGGGTCTATGTGAAGATTTAAATATATTAATATGTGTATATATATATATAATGAAATGTGCCCTGTCTAAAACAGGTAGAGCGATGACAGACAGACCTCTACACTAATATACACATGAGTTTTTTCCACATTTGGTCCCTTTGTCAGTGCTCCATCTTTGTTAATTAGGGTACTTGGCATAATATAACTTTAAAGGGTAGAGATAAACAGAGAAGGCCATGGATTAAATACAATCTAAGATACTTTTTTAAATTGACCTTGCATTGCAGTATTTCTTTATGAAATATTTGGTATCGTAGGCATCACTTTTCTAATGAAAAGAAAAACCTCTTCTGCAGGCATTTTTCTATATCGGTTCTATGTCTGGTAAACCGTTCACCGATCATTTATATCTTTTAACATTCTGGTCCCCCAAACCATACCTCGTTCTCAAGCTTCGGCACTGTGATCTATAGAAGCATTAGTCTCAAGAAGGTGTTGGAGAAACAGACGACCTGATATAGAACTCCCAATAAAATATTCTTTTTGCTTCCACAGCTGAACCAGTCAGTCCCAAACACAAATGCAACCTTTAAAAGTACAATGCAGTTTGTATCTATAGTTAGAGCTGGGTTAGAAGCGTGGAAAATGGACAGTCCGCCTCCTTCTCCCTGCTGTTCTAAGAGATTCGACACAGAGATTCGACACACTTGGTTACAAAGGGCCAAACCGCTCCTGGGAACAGGTTCCTCATCCAATAAATCAGCCTTCCTGGCTGAATAACTAGTTGAAGATACTGCAATGTGCATTGAAAAACATATGAAAAAGAGGTGTCTCTAATTCCAGAGTTCAGACCTTTTAACCATTGCTTTTTTTTTCTATGGAAGCCTGGGCAGATTTCACTTTAATACCACTTTCTTGGCAAATGTGAATACAATACAAAATGATAATTCCTTCATTTTATTGCTTTGTGAACTGCAAGAAAAATACAAATTATATGCACTCATGTAATATTGAGCCATTGAAAACACCTTTTATTTAAGGCCAGACACATTTCCAATAGGAGGCAACTTTTTAAAGCGATTTTTATTGCACCAAAAGTATCCATTGTATGCATTGCTTTACAGAAATAGGATTTAATGATTATTTACATATTTATTAGGGAGGCAATAAATACAAACTTGTATTAAAATGAAATCTAAAAAAAAATTAGATATATTATAACAGATATTTGCTCATGAAATACAATAAAAGGGTATCAAAAAACTAAAAGATCAGTGAACTTACAGGAACATATGCTGATAATACTGTTTAGACGGATTCAGTTATATGCTCTACAACGTGTCGTGAAGGAAAACTACAAAAGGGGAGGCTGAGGGAATTAGTAGCATTAAATTGTGGATTTGTTAAAGCTCGAGAAGCCTCCGTTAAATGTGGAACAAAATAGAAATCAGCAAAGGACTATTGAATGAAAGTGCCAAAGCTCCTGCTGATTCCATCTCAGCCCACCCACACCATGACCAGGCACATTAGCTGCAATTTTACGCAAATTTTATTTCTCATGTCAACTTTTTACCCCACACAGCTTTAGGTTATGCAATAGTTAAAAAAAAAAAAGTCTGCCATTTTATTAGAGCTACAGGACACTAATCCACTGGACTCTCCAGAGAGCTGAATTCTTTGGAAGTCTCTGATGACTGGGTTAAAGGATTTTCCATTCATGAAGGCTGTGTACACAAAGTTTAATCGGGAGAACACACGTTTGAAAGGGGAAAATAAAGTTGAAAGCTGTGTCTATTTTCCTTGGCATTTGCAGTTCAAATGGTCTGACATCAAAATGACTCTTGTCTGCTCTTTCTAAGAAGGTACTTGAGTTCATCTGCTACTTAACTACTTGAAGAAGTCAGTGGGGATTATTTAGAAAGTCATAATATTTGCACAGAATTGACACTTATTCTCACACTCTATTTTGCTGCATCAGCTGGTATTTTCTATGATCCAGAAAGCTCAGAAATGTGGTGGCTGCAACACTGAGTGCAATGTTGGAATAAAGAGAGAAACACTTCATTATTGAAAACACATATGGCAATATGTGTCCAACATTGCCCTTGTTTAAAAAATCCTATTCAAAAAATCCTTTTAAATCCTATTAAAAAATGATCTTCATTTTGATCAATTTCCTTTTCTCTTTAGTAGTCTGTTAGTTGAATTTGATGATGGAAAAGGGTGTAAAATCAAGTTAGGTTTTCAGGTTTAAATATTTTTAGCAGTCTTAAGACAGAAAGACCCCTTATCTGAAAAACCTGGGTACCAAACACTTTAAAGGGCCACATTTACCTAGGGTCGAATATCGAGGGTTAATTAACCCTCGATATTCGACCGTCGAAGTAAAATCCTTCAACTTCGAACATCGAAGTCGAAGAATTTTGCGCTATTCCTACGATCGAACGATCAAAGGAATAATCGTTCGATCGAACGATTAAATCCTTCGAATCGAACAATTCAAAGGATTTTAATCCATCGATCAAAGGATATTTGTTAGGAAGCCTATGGGGACCTTCCCCATAGGCTAACATTGGCCTCGGTAGGTTTTAGGTGGCAAACTAGGGGGTCGAAGAAATTTTTAAAGAGACAGTACTTCGACTATCGAATGGTCGAATAGTCAAATGATTTTTAGTTTGAATTGTTTGATTCGAAGTCGAAGGTCGAAGTTGCCCATTCGATGGTCGAAGTACCCTTATTCGACCATTCAAAATTCAAACTATTTTTCCTCTATTCCTTCACTCAAACTAAGTAAATGGGCCCCTTGGCAAAAACAATCCGCTATTATGTGTTTTTGAAAGTGTAAACAAGTTTATGCACATTGGCAGCACTAATACATGATGGTAAATAAGTAGCTGGGCATATGGGAATTGATAGCAGTAATGCACCAAATGTAGGATTCTGATTAGGCTTTTGGCAAATCTCAGCACTGTATCCAAGATAATGTGATATGATCATCTTAGGACTGCTCGGAGTCTGCTTTTTTTCAGGCTTAGAGAAGCAGATCTGCTCCATGCCCCAGCTCCCTTGTTCTGCACTGAAAAGTGCAGCTTCTGCTTGCGTGCAGGCACATGCAGCGGAGCGGAGGTCAGCCTGTAAATGCCTGCTTTCACATTTTTGGGCTGACCTCCACTTAATTTGCTGCATGTGCCTGCATGCAAGCAGAAGATGTACTTTTCAGTGCAGATTAAAGGTACTAGGATCCATCGCAGACCAGTTTCTCTCAGCCTGCAAATCCTACACAGGCTGAGAGCAGCAGAGTCATAACTCCATGTGCCCAAGGCCTTAGGGTTTAGTAAAACCAAATCAAAACCAAATATAGGAAACACATTTCTGCTTTGAAAATGTGAAGGTTGATCTTGCCCATGTTCGTCAGGACCTATTCGTACAGTAATTTTAGTCTCTGCATGAACGGAAAAGAAAGGCTGATTGGTGTCATTCAAATGCAAACAAAATGGCAGATAAAGAAAGGACACTGGAGCTTATCCTCAAGGGAGAAAGTGTGACGCTGTCATAATCAGACAGAGCCACTATCTCCAGGAATGTGGATGTTAAATAGGCAGAACAAGAGTAGTGATTTTCTATTTCACTTACACGAACTCTTGAGTGTCCAGTGTGATTCAATGTGAAACATTGCAATGTCATTATTGTATATACTGTATGTAATGCTCTTAGCATAAATGTATCATAATTTATCATTTAGCATGTCTAGTTCCAGAATATCCCCTCTGAACATTTTTTTCAGTTCAGTTGTTTTCAGATTGTTCTCCATAATCAAAGAATTTTTTCAATTGATTTCCATTGTTTATTTTTTTATCATTTTCCCAAAATTGAAGTTTAAAGTTTAATGTTCCTGCCTCAAGTGTTTGAGTCTGGCAGCGCAGTGACCCAGGACCATTTAAATTGTTACAATTTGTTACATTTAGTTGATACAATTAGTTGATACATTTCTCAGCAGTATCTGTGAAATATGAGCAACTATTGTATCAATTCTAACAGCTTCCTTTAATGAAACGATTCTGCTCAGCAGTGACAAAGAAAACAAATGTATCAACTAAATGTATCAATTTATAATCAAGGCAGAGACACACGCTCAGATTTGGGGAGACTAAGGGGCAAATTTACTTACCTCCGAAATTGCCCCAGCGGCGGCTTCATTGACATCACAACACTTCGCCAGGTGTAGATTCGCCAGGATAACGCTAATTCACTAAAATCCAAAGTTGCGTCCAGGGTTCCGAAAGCCATTGAAGTTGCGCTAGCGATAAAAAGATAAGCAGTTCGAAGTTACGCTAGCGATGCCTAATTAGCATATGGCATGAAGTTAAAGTTCAATGGACGTATATGTTGCAGCAACCACATTACACTACACAAGCCTGGGAAAGCTTCATATAATAAAATAGAGGTATAATATAGGCCTACACATGTGCCCACTGTATAGTTTAGGTGCCATATGTTAGGAAATGTAGGGGGGAAGGAGGGGACCCCAAAAAAATGTACAATCTTTTTCAGCCTATCACCCTGAAAAACTGAAAAGTCACCAGCATTTTTTGGGAATTTTCAACATTTTTTTGAGGAAGTCCTATCTACTCTACTGCACTTCGCCTGGTCTGAGGTGGTGAAGGCAAGTCTGGCGCAACAGGTAACGTTCAGTAAAATCTGCATCTTAGTGAATTTGTGTAATTACGTCCATTTGCCAGAGCAAAAATTCACCTGGCGTTAGAGTGCAAAGTAGCGCCGGAGTCTATCTCGTTCGCTAACGAATTTATGGCAAAGTCCCGAAATGATGGCACGCTGGCGAATTTTTGTCAGCATTAGTCACTTTGTGCTTTAGTAAATTTGCCCCTAATTTTTTGCTGGCGGGATGGCAATCGGTGCGGTTTGTTTTCCAAAGTTGCCTCACAAGGAAACTTCAGGCAACTTACATTCTAGCCGGCAGGAGGCAGTTCGAGGAGACTAGTCGCCCTGAAGAAGAGGCAATTTATCAGCGGGCGACTTAATCTCCCTGAACCTGAGCGTGTGTCTCTGCCCTAAAGTCGGCAACCCCTCCCCCCAGAGCTGCTTTAGAAGGTAAAAATGAATCTTTACACTTCAATATTAGAAAAATGGTCACAAATAGAAAATAGAAAGTAGTTGAGAAAAGCCTGAAAACAAATAAACTGATAAAAGTGTTTGAAGGTGAAAACTGGTGAAACTGGTATCTTAATGCAGTGATGGCCAACCTCCAGGGTGCTGTAATGTTAGAGGACTTGGCTGACATAATCAACAGATAATTGCCATTGAAGCAGAAGGCTGGCTAAGCCTCAGTACCACACCAGAGAGGATAGCCTGTTACATTCAGTAGCAGATTGCTACTTTTTCTTTAGACCTGACCGTTGCTAATTGTTGGATTTCGGGTGAATTTTCCACCGACTGCAGATTTTTGCCCCATAAGCAGCACCATATAACCCATATGTTCCACAATGGAGGTGTTATATTGCATGGGCTGCATAACTAATCGGCTGTTGTATGAATCTGTAGCTGCAGTCAAGCAGAGAAAATATACAAATCAGCCCCGCAGGGTCTTTATCCCCAGCAAAGCCAGAGCGATTCTGCTTTTTGTTTTTGCTTTTCCTTATTACCAGGAGACAAAGGATTCTTCATTTTCAGTACAAAATACCACTTATTGCTGAATTTCTGTTCATGTTTCAATCATTGTGTGCTGCGCTGGTCCTCAGATTATTCTTCAATTTTTGGAATGGGGGAGTGCATTATAACTTATTATAATTGATTAAAAAGATTTGGGTGTATGTGAATGGGACAGTCAGAGCTAGAGGGCTGAGGAATAAGTAGAGTTGAAGGGCTTCTCTATTTATATGTTGTATTCCTAAGTGAAGTACAATATGAAGAGCAAGACTCTTTTGATGTAGCTGAATATGTAAATAGGAGCCATTGGTTTGGAGCCATCCTGCATGCTATTCATTGGTGAACAAGCCTTGAAGTGCATCTGCCTTCTACTCTGTAGCCACTTCACTGTGCACAAAATGCATACCATCAATTGATAGGTTTGGCCATCATTCCATGTCTCTTGAAGAGGTAAAAGTGGTACCTCTTTATTGCTGTGTCTGTTCTCAGTGCCAGCATTATAGATGTATACAAGTAGCATAATATAAATAAAGATGTACACATATAATGCATAATTGTGCATAAAGATTGTAGAAGTCACTGTGACCTGTAGAACCTGTTGAAAACTTCTAATATCTTTATAAAGGACAGTAGGGGGGTATATGATCCGTTATATGATCTCCAATCTTGCCCATAGAAAAATGACCAAACTGCAGCTTGTATTCTAATAAAGGGTGCCTAGTGATGTCACCTGTTATCATTGCTTAGTGATGTTATTTGTGTCACATGACTCATCAAAACGTGTGTATTATTTAAAAAATGTACCCCCATTATCAAATTTCAGATACAGGTATAGGACCTGTTATCCAGAATGCTCGGGACCTGCGGTTTTCCCGATAATGTATCTTTCCATAATTTGGATCTTCATGTCTTAAATCAACTAGAAAATCATGTGAACATTAAATAAGCTCAATAGGCAGGTTTTGCTTGGATCGAGTAAAAAGTACTGTTTTATCATTACAGAGAAAAAGGAAATAATTTTTATAAATTTGGGTTATTTGGATAAAAAGGAGTCTATGGTAAACAGCCTTTCTGAAATCCAAAGCTTTCTGGATAACAGGTTTCAGGATTATCAATCTCATACCTGTATTAGAAGTCGTTTTGGGAGTCTAAACTCAATAAGCCTGAAGCTTTTATATGTTCAAAGAACTTTTCTGTATTTTACAATAGAGACTACATTATTCCCTATGGAACCTATTAATCTTGAACACCTGAACAGTCAGAAACTGGGGCTTACAAGTACGGGATTCTTCCGTAATTTGGATCACCATACTGTAAGTATGCTAAATATCTTAAACAAACCAAATAGGATTATTTTGCCACCAATACTGATTGATGCAGTTTAGTTAACATGAAGTACAAGCTACTGTTTTATTATTACAGAATGGCCTCTATGGGAGATGGCCTTCCCATAATTTGGAACTATCTAGATAAGGAATCCAATACCTGTATAATGTTCACCGTATTAGATGTCATACGGGACATTCCGCTCCCAGGTTTTGAACTCTGTTCCCACTTGCCTCAAAAATACTTTGCAATAATTTAATTCAAAGTAAGTTTATAGGGAGTTTATTTTGCATCTTTTCACTTGCAAGCAAATGCTACAAACAAATTTTGATAATGTTTTGGTATCTTTCACTGAGGAAAGAGTAGAATTCAAGAGCATTCCCCCCAGACTTTTGATCTGATCTGATTGAGCTACTTGTATTAGAGATCATATCCTGCCAGCAATGGCAATAGACTCACTGATTTTAGTATATGGCAATGCAGAGATCTATTTGAAGTCACATAAAGCAAAGCCCTCGGACTCAAAATTGCCTTTGGAAATGTGAGTTTGTATCTTCTGTGTTCTGCCCTTTTATCTGTATCAGCATAACAAGGATCTATGGGTTACTGAATGAGTCCTTGGAGAAAGGCTTTCAGAGCCCATGGAATTTTATGACAAGGAAGAACATCATTAGGTAACAAATTACCCTAAACAAGACTTCTAGTTAGCCTGACAATAGGGGCTCTCTTGTTGTCCTCACTCACTTTCTTTCAGACAATGGGCCGGAGTGCCCCAATTGTGTTGCGACAAAGCTGCAAATCATTTCTATATATTATTGTGTCAGGTTTAAGTGAAAGGCCTTATTTTCATCCAAGTCAAAAGTTTTAACTAAGCATGCTGTGCTCACACTTTATTTTATGATTCTGCCCCAGAGCTAAATCCAGAGCACTGCTGAGGTCTATTGTCATCTCCAGCCTCCAGTACTGTAGAGTTCTTGGGACAGGGGGTGGGGTGCCTCCATTAAGGCTTTATGCTACAGGTAGAAGTTGCATTCATGTATTTGTTCATTGGCTATACAAAAGGGACTGCGTTGTAATCAACCGTTTGTAGACATTTTTTAGATTGGCAAATTAGACTTATAGTTAATTACAATGGCATATTAAATTTACAGTATATAGAAACACACATAGCATGCAGTTAGTGGCATGTTTTGCATTTAAAGTACTGTACCAATCTGTGTTAGCATCTGTGTTAGATTTGATCTCCAGACAAAACTGTATTATCTTTGAGATATTAAATAAAAATATAACTGTCATTTAAATTGGAACTTTAGCTTATCCTTTTCTGACTTTAGAGTAAGGGGAGTCAGTTCTTAAGTTTGGATATAACCATCCAGACAGATACAGCTTTGAATAACAATTACCTTTAAAACCATTGACAATGTTTAATCAAAACATAGTGGAACTTTGTTTAGAATGACATTTTGTTTGGGATGCAAAGTTTATATACATTGCACATTGCATGGACAAAAGTATTCTAACAAGCCTAAAATGACAACATCTAAAATGACAACACTGCTGAGTTTAAAACTGTTTCCAGAAGCAATGTCAGCAGAAGAATTATTGGTAGGAAGCATAGTTCTCATGGCTGTTTAAACCTAACCTCAATATGTGCAATGAAAACAGCAGACTGGAGTAAAGTAAAGTTCTGGAGTAAAGTAAAGCCTCTGGAAATGCATCCTGCAAATGTAAGGGTTTGGCACATGCCAGGGGAATATTCCTGAATGCATAATGCCCACAGTAAAGGTTGGTATAAGGGTAATAGTGGCCTGGGCCTTTTCCCCTTGTTTTGGGTTAAAGAAGAAGGAAAGGCCAAAATTAAGCAAGATTTATCAGAAAGGTCTATATAAATACACCAGTAAACCTTCAAAGTAATGTTGCTCTGAGTCCTCTGCCAAAAGAAACACCACATTTCTTTCCTTCTATTGTGTACTCATGGGCTTCTGTATCAGACTTCCTGTTTTCAGTATAAACCTCCAGGACTAGGGCTTGAGCATGCTCAGTTTGTTTTTTCTCTCCCTCTCCCTCCCTAGCCCCAAGGCCAATCTATCCCCACCATGTATGTGCACATACTTACTTTTTAATGCCTGGAGCACTATTTAGATTAAACTGTACCCCAAGTGCCAAGTGCTCCAGAAGCAGGGTGCGGGGCTGTGATGCAATGGGGTGGGCTGTGATAAGAGGGGCGGGGCTACAACACATCGATTGGCTGGTCGCCACGTCAATCATAGGAAAGTTTTGACCCGGGCAGCCCTTCAAAAAAAAACGGGTTGCGACATCCCTACCTGGGCCTTTATTACCTTCGCACATATCTGGATCTGCTGCTGATAATGAGTACAGGATTAATGAGATGTGGGGCAGCTAGGCTACACCCACAGTTCCCTTCTAGTCTGCTGCTGGGTCTGGATGCACAAAAGCTCTCTACCTTTGGGTTTGGCACCCACTAATGATGTTACTGAATCCAGTCACACGTTGCTTGCCTGCTTTCTGGTCCCAGCAAGTGTGCCAGGTATCACAAATAAAAACAAATATTAAAAGAAAAACATAGAAATAATAACCACAAAAAACCTATATGAGCCTGCGCATTAATCCCCCCCCCCCCTGAGAAGAAGTGATGCTAATGTCATATAGGAAATGTCTAGTAGGCTCACTCACAAAGGAGGAATGCATAACCTTTCTTTGTAAAGATTCAATAGGAACAATCTAATCTAATCTTATTAGATTGAAAATGCCCCATAAATTTGCAATAAAGGCATTTTTAATCTAATAAAATAAAGTGGTTCTGTTCCTATTGAATCTTTGCTGTATTTGCCGGTGGTAAGTGGGCACTGGAGATCCTGCACCCGGATAAAGAGAAAGGATTCTATGAGGTTGTGCACTAACTTTTCTTAGTATGCAGCAATAACCAGAAGATTAGCCTGTATAAAAAAACAGAAAATATCTGTACTGAATGAGAATATGATCACAATTCTGGGATCCGAAGAGAGAGAAGACGCACCTCCCATCAATTCAGCTACTGGATTCTCTCGCTGCTACTTGACAGCTTTCATGCTCATTTGTAATTACTTGCATTATATGTAGGTTATTAGCACAACAAACATCTGAAAGGGGCATATTATTTGGATGGAAGGTTAGGAATCTGATCATTACAGTTATTTGAAAGCCGGAAACATTCAGAAGAAGAAGAAGGCAAATACTTAAAAAAAATAATAAACAATGAAGACCAATTAAAAAGTTGCTTAAAACTGTCCATTCTATAGCATACTAAGTAAACGTAAAGGTGAACCACCCCTTTAAGAATGATGAAGCGAATATAGAATTGTTGTTGTTTTCCCCTTTAAATTAACTTTTATTATGTTGTAGAGAGTGCTACTCTGAGACAATTTGCAATTGGTCTTCTTTTTTAATTAATTGTCCACATGGGATCTGATTTATAACTGTTTGGGCTGCAAGTGCAGGAGCACTAAGGATCAGATAATTGTGGCCCTTAGTGGACTTGAGAATGGGCTGCCCTTTGCACCTTGCCCAGGGTTAAAAAGAGGGTGCATGGTGTACCTGTTTTATGAATAACAGGTAACTATATACAGAGGCTTAAACTTTTAAACCAATCTTTAACAAACAAAATACACAATTTGACCCAGTGTAACAATGTCATGGTATAAATGCACATAGAAGCATTTTTTTTGATAGATTTACACCTTAGCTGAACATTGGGAGGCACATTTATCAAGGGCCGAATTTGAATTCATGTGAGTTTTTTTAACTCACTTAAATTTGTATATACTCGAAATTCCACTGGGGGGAAATCTAATATCTTAAACTCGATCGAATTTTACCAACTCGAATCGATTTCGACCAAACACGATTCGAGTTTTTTCTCAGAAAGAAATTTGAATGTCAGGAAGGCTACAAACAACTCCAAATTGGTCACTGCACCTCTCCCATTGACTTATACAGTAGTTCGGCAGGTATAAGGTAGAAAATAGTCGAATTCAAATTCTTAAAGGGCCAGAGTATGATAAATCTCGCAAATCAAAAACTCGAATTGAGTTTGGATTATTCCCCAGTTGAATTTGACAGTTTTGACCATGATAAAAATTGGAAATTTGAATTCAAATTTTCAATTCGACCCTTCATAAATCTGCCCCTTAGTGCTGTATTCCATGTTACTAAGTGGCACCATCTCTATGAAGGATCTGTCCTGTTGGGCATTGCCCTTTTGCCGGGAAGATGAAAAGAAGTTTGGGCTAGTTATTCATGCAATCACTTTAGCAATTCAAAGTAGCCCCATGTCAAATGTCCTGTGTAAAGGGACAAAAGGCAGGGTGCTTAATGTGCTGCAGGGATCCTTTGTATTGGGTGGGGCACAATGGGACTTCTGCACAACGATTTTATAAATATTTTGGAGTTCCCTTTTACACCACTTCAGCCCCCAGCTACTTACAAAGTCCTGTTTATTTGCATTGTCTCTACTTAGCTCAGTGCTCTCCAACTTCTGTGGTACCGAGGGCCAAAATTGTACTGGCCTATGTAGTGGAGGGCCAATAATGGTAGTCAGTGTTGGCCACTCCCCCTTTTAAACCACACCCATTGTAAACCACACCCATATTACCACAAGAACTTTTAAGATCGTATCCACATTAACGGTGGTAGCACACCAAAAAACCAAATGGCTTGTGCTCACTGCAGGGAAATCCCTCATCACTCATATTGGAAAAATTGAAGTCATGTTAAAAACATACCCTTAAATCCATATGCCTCATCCTCCCTTGTGGATAATACAACAACCCCCCAACATGTGATTAAACACCTTAGGGGCCCTTAACAACAATTTCCAAATGCTAACAAACCCCAAGAACAAACCCCTAACAGGCTTACATTCCACAGGTAGCGTAGGGCAAGTAGAGAATGGCACACACAAGCAGCACTGAGTAAGCAGAGAATGGCACACACAAGCAGCACTGGGCAAGCAGAGAATGGCACACACAAGCAGCACTAGGCAAGCAGATAATGGCACACACAGGCAGCACTGAGTAAGCAGAGAATGGCACACACAAGCAGCACTGGGCAAGCAGGGAATGGCACACACAGTAGGGAAGGCAGAACAGAGCAGGAGACAGGAATCAGGACCAGTCTAATATGTACTACATACAGTGACACAGTGCTGGTGCCCCATTAGCATTTTGAATAAAGTGTGAACAGGTGAACAATGTGGGCAGTTTCAGTCTGAGTCTCAGGTGTGAACAGTACAGGCTTTAGGATATAAACAATAGAGGTGTCACAGGTGTGTACAAAACAGGGGGATCACAGGTGTGAACAATACAGGGGGTTAGAGTCTGAATTTGAGGTTTAAACAATGCAGGGGCCAGTTAATATCTGTAGTGATACCTTTTAAATCTTACATATGGTAAACAGACACAGCATGTGGGGGCCACAGAAGGGGGGGGTCATGTGGCCCGCGGGCCATCAGTTGGACAGCCCTGATTTAGTTCATCGTCCACATACAGTTTTCTTTGGGCTCCTTGTGTGTCTTTCCAAGCCAGAGAGCTTTAAACATCGTATGGTAGAGTCTATAGAAATTCTCTGGCCTGTGTGTTTAGTTATGGGGCAACTCAGGGGCAGACACGTGTCTCTACCTGACACACATCTGTAGGCAAGGGCACACAACCTGCATTGCCCAAGCCAGCTGCTTTACTGCTAGATATTACTGTACCCATACATTGGAGATACCTTAGTTGGAGTCCTCCAGATGGACATAGTTGCGGGGGACAGACAGCTCTCCCTCTCCTGTATACATTGATTGATACCAGCCCATATGCCCTTCACATTACTCCCTAGATTGTACTAGGGGGCTCTATCCTACTGATATTCTGTATAGCTTGTAGATATGATAGCAGCAGTGGTTTTTACTGAGTATTCTCTATTGCAGGGGTCCCCAACCGCAGGGACGCAGCGCGGAAGCAGGCCGCTGACACTCCTGCACTGGCCCGCCGAGCCCAACGCACAAAAATGAGGCGCTCAGTTGTCCCCTGTCCAAAAAAGGTTGAGGCATCTAACTGCTTTGTAAATCATGTAGATAGGCTGGCACCAGCAGGCTCTCTTCTGCAGAATACTTTATAGGTATATTGGTAGCAGCAGGCTCTACCAACACTGAGCATTGTGTACAGAATATGGATAGGATGGTGTGCAGTTTAAGAGGTAGGAGTCTGCCTGGCAGGAGCACTTTCTCTGGATGGGTGGGTAGACAATTTGCTACGCTGCGAGAAGACATCCTGATTTCTGACCACTGAAAGAGAAAGAGACCAAGAGAAGAAGAAAGAACAATTGCCCATTAACAGGCCTAAAGCCACAGAGGAAATGCTATGCTAAAAATACAAATTTAGATTGAACGTGACTGATCTCTTTTATGCAAACTAAGTCACATGGGGTCCTCCACACAGAGCATGAAATGTCCCCCACAGAGACCTGTAGGCCTGCACTGCCAGAGGCACAATTTAGTGCTTTCTTACTGACTGTCACGCTCTGCTCAGACAGTGGGGGGCACCTGGCTATGGCTAATAGCCCAACAATAAAGCAATTTTCTGCTCTTTATATCTCGAAATGAGAGATGCTCTGATTTTCCGCTTTTAATTACGACATAAAAACCATAGGGCGCACTCAGCATTCCTCCTGCATAGATAGATCCATTCCTTTCCATTCCTTCCTCTGCAACCCCCCCCTCCCCCCAACAGAACCAAACGTATCTGTGCCTTTCCTACACAGCCAATAGTGCAGTCACTGCAGCGCAGTCTGTATGGGTCATAGGTTATTTCATCATAATCATTATTCTTAAAAATCTACTATTATCGAAATAGTCTGATAATAAAACACCGTCACACACATATAAAATATTCATCTATACAAAGTCGGCTTTGTATCAGCACATATTTATGTATTTGTACAAAGAAACAAAAATGAAAAGGTATATTGCTTTTAGATAAAGTTTATTACAATTACACTTAACTTCAAATAGTTGTAGATAACATCACATATGTTTCATCCTTGTAGTACAACTCATGTGCCCGTACTGTATTGTGTATTCTATGAGACGTGAGCACGCTGCTTGCCTGCTGGGTGCCTGGGAGCTAATTGCCCTAATATAGTGAGACAATGAAGGTGCACCTTACGGCAATGACCAACCGGGCCAGCAAATGGGCAAATTAGCAGCGCTGTTAAAGTAATTTGTTATTTAATGATGGTCTCACCGTGTATGAAGCCTGTTTTCATCGGCCGCTTTACAACCTGAATGGAAGGCACTCATTTGCAATTAAAAGGAAAGCCAAAGCACAACAAAGCAGAATAGAAAGATCAAATGGTCCCACTCATACACACAGTGAATAGATACATTTCCATTATAACACTGGAGCAATGCCCCAGAGAAACAGAGCAAAACAACAGATGGATCCTAGTATATATTAATATCAGTTATAATGTATGTAACCCAAAGAATCCAAGTGCAGCCCAGTATAGATACATGTACAGCTGTAGGGCAGTTAGGGTGATAGAATGATAACACAGAGATGAGGGACATGGTAAAAAAAAAAAATGGGACAGAAAGAGCGATGGAGAGAATGCAACTGAAAACAGAAGAAGCAGAAAGAGGAAAATAAAATAAATGCACATGAAAGGTCTCGTATGAAATAGCTAAATATAGAAAAATAGGAGCCAGATGAAGGGTTATGAAGGGATAATGGAATGTCACCACACTTGCACCACCCCACACTTGGGCTATGAAGGGAGACATGGCAGAGATTACAGAGAGAAATGCTGAGTTAGGAAGTGAGTAGGGTGGAAAATAAAGGACTGAAGAACAGATTAAGGGAAGAATATAAGAGGACATGATGGAAAAAGACAGAGAAACACATGGAGAGAGGTTGGATAGATGCAGATGTAAATGTGATCAGAACACACTGATCCCAAATACAATAAGGCCCAAAATAGTGAATGTGACCCAGAATAGGAAGCTCAGGTCCTGCATCACAGTATGACGTGCCTTTGGGAAGGGTGACGCCCTCCGATTTACTCCCATTGAATTATTCACTTAAGGTGGCCATACACGGCCCAATAAAAGCTGCCGACAGACTGTGTCGGCAGCTTATTAGGGGGGCCTAATAGCTAAGAACTCTGATAGCAGTACAGACTTGTACCCCTCCCCCTTTCTACATGTATATGTGTGTATATTTGTATATGCCAGTACTTACGGGCCAGGTGAGCCCAGAAGCAACCCCAATGCCCATAAATCCATAAATTTATGGAAAGGCCACCAAGGCCTGGGCCTAGGGCGGCAGGATTTTACAGGGCGGCATGCTGTTCAACCACACAAATATAAATTCAAAAACACTGGGGATGCGCAGGAGATACAATAATTTTTTTAATCTTCGACAATCCCCATTTCTCCCGATGATAAAAATTTGCACGAATAAAAGCTAGGGGACAGGGGCCCTGCATGTGCCTTCTGTCAGGGGAAGTTTTATAACAATATCATCCTGGCTCTGGAGAAATTCTAGGCCATAGTGACCTGGACTATATTCACTAGGATGGTATATATATATATATACACACATATATATATCATCTATGTACTATGTATCTATCATCTATCTATCATCTATCTATCATCTATCTATCTATCTATCTATCTATCTATCTATCTATCTATATTTATATATATATCGTCTATGTATCTATCATCTATCTATCTATCTATCATCTATCTATCATCATCTATATATCTATATATATATATATCTATATCTATATATATATATCTATATATATATATATATATATATATATATATAGATGATGATGATAGATAGATAGATAGATAGATAGATAGATGATAGATAGATGATAGATACATAGATGATAGATATATATATTTAAATATATTTATATTAGCTATCTATCTATCATCATCTATCTATCTATCTTCATCATCTATCTATATATATTATCTATCTATTCTATCTATTTTTATATATATATATATATATATATATATATATATATATATATATATATATATATATATATATATATATATATCATCTATCTATCTATCTATCTATCTATCTATCATCTATCATCTATCATCTATCTATCTATCATCTATCTATATATATCTACCCATTTATTATACTCTAGATATCTGTCTGTAATTATTCGCACAATTTCTCTCGTCTCCAGTATGTAACTATATGGAGGGAAATTTCCTTTCCTCCCATCAGCAGTTAAGGGGTCTGTACCCTCACATAGACAGAGAGGACTTTTACAACACGAAGACTCCTATAAAATGCAGTCCCCTGTATAACCAAAGCCTGGCATGAATAAGTTTATGGTTGACTGGGCAATGGACTGATGATTTCTTTCTATTGATAGGCAAAGGCCAGGGGGTCAAGTGCTGCATTGAGATGTAAATCCAGTGAGTGTATAAATCCGCATTCCTTCACTGATGCTCCCTCAGTCTCACTTGGAATCTCATAGAGTATGTGTCTCAGTTCCCTGCACTGCTGAAGCACGCCTGTCCCTCTCAGTCTGTACCTATCAATATATTGCCTGGATCTCTGCGCAACAACTTCTTCAAACATGGGGACTCACTCTGAACCTCAAGCAGAATCTAATCCGATAACCCTGAGAAAGGTCAGTATATTGTGCTGCACTCCCATCTCTCCATCTATATTGTAGTCCCATGGCTGACTATGGAGGGACCGGGCACTCATTTCTATTCTCCCTTTTTTCCCTCTCTGTTCAGGTATCTAAACCGTTGATGGAAAAGAAAAGAAGAGCGAGGATCAATATCTCACTGGAGCAGCTCAAAGGCCTTCTAGAAAAGAACTATTCCCAAAATGTAAGTACTGGGGATCTCAACTCATCCTGTCTAATAATGAGTGTACAAGAGCTCACAGTCAGTCCTCCATATGTTTCCAGTAAATCCTGGCCTATCTTGTAAGCACTTATAAACGCACTCTATGGTATACAACATACATGTATACAGTACAGTACAGTAATTGAATCCCCTCCTTATTGTAAAGACATTGGTCACGATATGACACTTGCATGACGATGCGCTTTATGTTTAACCAATCTTTTCTCTCTTGTAGATTCGGAAGCGTAAGCTGGAGAAAGCAGATATTCTTGAGCTGACTGTAAAATATCTGAAAAGTCTTCAGAGTTCCATTCACGGTAAGTCATTTAGACCCCAGGGTTTCTCACACGTCCTTTATCTTTCCTCCCCTCTTTCCTCTGCCCCTTTAAACTGCTGTAACTGTCCTCTCCTTTGTGTCTCCCAGGCCTCTTCTCTTTCTTCCATCTCTTTTGGGCCTCATTTGCTCAAGCTCTTTCCTCTTAGCCAGTGTCGGACTGGGATGCCAGGGGCCCACCAGAAAACCTTAGGTTGAGGGCCCACTTTCCAAACTTTTATACCTCCTCTCCTCACTCAACCTCTTTATTCTCCTACTCTCTTTTCTCTACATATTATACTCTATTCTTCCATTATTAAGCCTCTTTATTTCCATAAAGAAATAGAGAATGGCCATGAAATAGGCCAAAAGGTTAGAAGCAGGAGGGCCCACTGACACCTTGGCCCACCAGGAGTTTTCCTGGTATCCCGGTGGGCCAGTCCAACACTGCTCTTAGCCATGTTATTGCCTTCTCTCCGCTCTTCAACTTTCATTCAGATCATTGCCCTTCACTTACCCCTCCCCCCACTTGCCTCTATGCTCCCATTTCCATAATGTCTTTCTTTTGCTTGTTAATAGCAGGAGCTCAGCTCTACAGAAGTGCCGAGTACCAAGCTGGATTCCGAAACTGTCTTAATGGAGTGAATCAATTCCTGCAGACAGCGGATAAATCCGGTCAAGCCACACACCTCACGCAAGACATTGCCCGAGCATTGCCGGCCGTAAACGCTTCTTATTTCAGCACTAAGGACAGCGCCTCAGCTCCTGCCAACAACGCTCCCTACACACAGACCTTGGCTGGAAATATGGGCAACTCCCAAGCGACTAAAAGCAGAATCGCACCCTCTGACTGTCAGCTCCCCTCTGACCAAACCTCAGGACACTTAGTAGTTCAGGGCCATGTGCTGATGGCACCTAGTGGCCATGGAGCTGTTAACCAAGACTTATGGAGACCATGGTGAACACCATATACTTAAAAAACTCTTCAGAGATGAATACCGGTTGTTCTTTATAAGAATGAATTCTAGTATATACTATGTATATGCAGATATTAAAGGGGTTGTTCACCTTTGAATATGATGTAGAGAGGGATATTCTGAGACAATTTGCAATTGGTTTTCATTTTTTATTATTTAAGGTTTTTGAGCTTATTAGCTTTTTATTCAGCAGCTCTTCAATTTGCATTATTATGCAAAATAATTATAAATATATATATATAAATACATGTGTAAAATTTACTTTGCCTGTACCAATACATTCTATATTTTATCTTGAACGTTTATTTATTTTCTTAATAAAAAAAACTATATGTGTATATATGCTTGACCACTCCTTATTTTAAAAGTTCCAGTTCAGTTGCTGTCGCCTCGAGCCTTAGCAACCACGCGGTAGTTTGATTTAGAGACTGCGTTATAAACAGCAGGAGATTTAGTATAACAGCAGTAGAAATGTAGTTTTACAGGCTAGCATTCCTTTAAATACTAGCATCAGTGACAGTAGCAACAAGGTCACGGTCCTTCATTGCAGATTGGCACAGGTAACACTGGCCTTCGAAATCTACTTTAAATTTTTCAATCAGTGGGGGTCATTTATCAACACTGGGCAAATTTGCCCATGGGCATTTACCTATAGCAAACAATCAGTGATTAGCTTTTTAATGCCAGCTGCAAATAGAATAATGAATGCAGCAAGCTGACTGGTTACCATGGGTTACTGCCCATGGGCAAATTTGCCTTGTGTTGATAAATGTCCCCTAGTATGTAATGGTGGAACTTGTGACGCACCATTTGAGGCTAAAGTCCCAGCAGCCCCTGTCAATCTTAAAATGGAAAAGGACATGTAGTTTATAGACAACAGGTGCAATCTCCAGCTGAAATATGAAGTCACATACAGATTAATTACATGACTATGGTCTGCACATTTTTGGAGCCTGTAGAACTTTTTTAGCCAGTGCCTAGTGTCTAATTTTAACATGTCTGTATTTGTTTTGATACAGAGGATATTATTTTTTAGCAGAAGCCTGCCATACACACAGAAGAATCACTACTTCTTCATTTATAATGACTTCAACTTCTAGACATAATAAGGTATCAACTATATACTAAGCAGCATAGTAAAAAATATGTACTTTGTATTTTGCTATATATGTATGTGTAGAACACAGAAACACATTGTAGCAGGCATGGAACAGTGTTGCACATCCAGCTGTCATTTAGCAGTATCATGGAAAAAGCTGAATCCATAAACAAAGCAATACATAATCATTCTAGGCACCCCATTGAGTTTACAATTTTTAGGTAGCTGGTTAAGCTTCTGTATATGAGCCAGTTGTAGCATATACACCAAAACCAACCAGTGCATACTCCTAAATAGTTTATTATGGTTTTATTTAGGCCTTCCTTTATTCATAATCCTATCTCCCTTTCAAAGCAATGCCTGGTTGCTAGTTTGAATCGGACCCTAGCAACCTGATAGCCACTGAAATTCCAAACTGGAGAGCTGCTGAACAAAAAAATCGAAACAGTTCTAAAAATGAAAAATGAAGACTAACTGCAATTTTAAAAGCTAATTTAAAGGAGCCTTTAAGGTAACTTTTAGTATGTTTTAGAATGACCAATTCTAAGAAATTATCATTATTCATTTTTTTTTTAGATTTATAGTTATTTGCCTTTTTTTCTGACTCTTTGCAGCTTTCAAATGGGAGTCGCTGACCCCCTTCTAAAAAAAACAAATGTATTGCAATTGCTACTTGGTATCCCTCGTCTTTCTATTCAGCCCCTCTTCTATTCATATTCCAGTCTCTTATTGAAATCAATGATTGTTTGCAAGGGGAATTTGGACTCTAGCTACTAGATTGCTTAAAATGCAAATTGAAGAGCTGCTGAATAAAAAGCTAAATAAGTCAAAAACCTTAAATAATAAATAATGAAAACCAATAGCAAAATGTCTCAGAATATCCCTCTCTACATCATACTAAAAGTTCATTTAAAGGTGAACTACTCACACAAAGTACATTGTACTAGGGGTGGAAACGAGTTTGTACTGGCCTTAGAGATCAAGAGTAACAGAAGCAGACTGGATCATGTGAACTACAACTTTCCACATCCAACTCTGTTTAGTAGAAGTAGGTGTAGGTTCCAATTTCCAGAACTACATTATATGCTGTTTTGCTGGTAATCTAGCATATGGGCTACTTGCTTTTGAAACAGAGTTTTATTGGGGTTTAAGACATGCGTATTATCGTCTAATGTTTGGTCACCACCTCTTTAACTTGTAACAAGAACAGAAATATCAAAAAACCTAAACTAAGATCTACTCTATGGACATCAACAAGATATTCTGGCTCTCCAGAGGCATCATTTGGGCCTATTCACCTTATATGAAACAAAATATGAGTTCCTGTGAGTATGCTTCTCTAATCACTGCTAACTACTGTCCTTGGTAATTCATCAAGCTAAACCATCGATTTATTCCAAGTGATTTATTCCAATCAATTCATATTCATAATTTCCCCCATGGCCAAGGTTTGGATCAGTAGGGAACTCTGCTGACTGAGGTTTCAGCATACCTCCCAACATTTTGGAAGTAAAAAGAGGGACAAAATTTTTTTTTCCGCACGTAGCGCAGCAATTTTTTTGACCACACCCTTTCTGTGGCCACACCCCCTAATTACCATGTTCATTTTACAAAATTTGGCAGGTTATGAAAGTTTGAAAATATTTCTCCTTATCTAAACTGTGTTTTTGTGTCTCAAAATTGTTACAAAGTATCTTATTTGCACCTGTTAGCTGTTCTGGGCTCTCTGCTAAAAGCCAATTAAGTGAGAAACTTTGTTTCTTTTTCTGGCTGTTCAGTGCAGAGAAAAGAGGGACTTTCCAGTACAAATGAGGGACTGCGGGTTGAGCTGTCAAAAGAGGGACTGTCCCTCCGAAAAAGGGACAGTTGGGAGGTATGTTTCAGTGCTTTAGAAAATGTGTCACATATTTAAAAAGTGTTTCAGCTAAACCAGGCCTCCTCTATCCCACAGCATTGTGCATATTTATTACTTTGCGTCTAGTCTCAACTTCACTTTGTTGTAGACTTCAGTAAATGCAAGCAATAATGTATGTGCGGTGCTGCCATACATGTTATCATGTAAATGTCCAGCGCTATAGAGAACAGCTGAGAGAGAGGTGTCAGGGGCGATAGAGCTAGAGGCACAGACAAATCAGCAACACATTTGCAGGAATAATTGCTACAAACTGCTTCCACAGTCATGCTTGTCAATGGTTTGTGTTATTAGCGCATCTCATTCTAACATTAACTAGTGGAAAATTCCCTGACATGTTCCCTTACAGCTAAAATGTTCTGCTCCCAGCAAGGGGCGAGGAACCCCTGTGATAATATCAGCCTTTTATTTCAATGCGTTGAATCAGTTTCACGGTCCTTCTTAAAAAGCTCCACTTCTTGCCAATAACCGACTTGTTCCAGCAAATTTGCAATTCCATGGTCAGGAAAGAAATGTGGCCAGCAATGGAATCCAGTATTGTCACAGGGACCAATGGGCAGCAACTATAGGGGAACCCCATGGCCTTTATAACAGACCATAATCATACACAATGATATCACACACAGGGAAGAGATGCTGCTAGTTGTAGCTAAAAGAGTAAGTTGCATTGCTTCCTATTGGGTTATAATGGCACAATAAACTAGTTGTCCCCAACAGAAAACAAATAAACCACTTTTGGCCAACTGTTACGCAACAACTGTGTAACTATTAAGTCATAATACCATATCATGTTATGTTAGGTAACTTTCGTGGATAGCGGATACAAAAAGAAACAAAGAATCTACATCGGCCATTAACTGCGACTTCACTAACACAAGTAGAATCTATATTGACTTAAACGCTAACACTTTGGGGCAAATTTACTTAAGGTCGAATATCGAGGGTTAATTAACCCTCAATATTCGACTGTCGAAGTTAAATCCTTCGACTTCGAATATCGAAGTCGAAGGATTTAGCGCTATTCGTTAGATCGAACGAAAAATCCTTCGAATCGTTCGATCCGAAGGATTTTAATCCAACGATCGAACGATTTTTGTTTGACCAAAAAAAGATAGCAAAGCCTATGGGGACCTTCCCCATAGGCTAGCATTGACTTCGGTAGCTTTTAGGTGGCGAACTAGGTGGTCAAAGTTTTTTCTTAAAGAGACAGTACTTCGACTATGGAATAGTCGAATAGTTGAACGATTTTTAGTTCGAATCGTTTGATTCGAAGTCGTAGTCGAAGGTCAAAGTAGCCCATTCGATGGTCGAAGTAGCCAAAAAAAACATTCGAAATTCAACGTTTTCTTTCCTCTATTCCTTCACTCGAGTTAAGTAAATGGGCCCCTTAACAAATTAATTACTTATAGGGGAACCCCATAGCCTTTGTAACAGACCTCAGTCATACACAATTATATCTTCTATAGATTAATTACCAATTTAATTCCCTGTGCACTATCCCCAGGCTATACCATCTCTTGCCTGAGCAGATTGAGCTAGACAGAAGATTTCGGGTATTACATTAACAATCCTGCATCTGGGGGCCACATAATAGTAATCATTTATTTGGTTCATATGGTTAAACTAGACTAGGGACATAGTGACAGGGTGATGTGGGGGTAACGGGGAGAGGGGTTCTCTAACACTGCTGTAAATCGCACACCCATAGAAAAGGCCAGTCACCTGCAGCGTGGAAAATTGCAGAACCGCCCAAAATCTATTGACTGCGCTAAATGCAATAATCTCACCCCCCAGAACCTTACAGAACCACCACAACGCAATCACATAGTAGATCCTCTTTTAACCCCACAGGCTAGTATAAAATATTTTGGAAAATCTTCTTAAAGAGGCCAAAAAGGCACGTGTCGTCTTATAATCTCAAGACAAACAGGCGCTAGGAGAATTTCTATAGACTCCTCTTCTAGTTGTTTAAAGGCCCTAGGTTTGAAAATGGAAACAATACAGAGCCCTCTCCACTGGGTATTTGATGTGAAAAGCTCAACAGAAGGAGACGGGCTTATTAACATCATATTGTGTTAAGGCCGGGATTGAAATGAGCTCATAAAAAGAAAAAGTAGATTTATAGCATCATTGTTAGTAAATGCTTTTTTTGTGAGTCCCGGCTTTGGAAGAAAACAAGGCTAAATAGGGACAAAAGAGACTGGCTTCATTGTTAAACATGAGGACTGGCCTGTTGTGTTCCCTGAATCACTAAACATCTGTCCTGCAACTAACCACTTCACATCAGTTACCATAAGAAAGGGGCCCAAAGGTTGCTGGAGATGCTTTGAACACTCACCCACCACAATAGACAGAGAGACAAGATACATTTAAAACGTCGCAGAAGTGGTTTTCTTTTACAGAAGTCTTTACAGTCTTGTTAAGTGACATTCAGCATAAATGATACAGGAAAGTGCCATTTACTCACTGGGTAACTGGACAGCATCTCTAGGCAATGTATGGCAGCACCTCCCCTTGTATAGATGAGACTCTTCATATTGGGACATATATAGGATGATGACACTCTGATCGGTCTATAACAGTGATCCCCAACCAGTAGCTCATAAGGAACATGTTGCTCTCCAACCACATGGATGTTGCTCGCAGTGACTACAAAGCAGGTGTTAATTTTTTAATTCCAGGCTTGAAAGCAAGTTTTAATTGCATAAAAACCAAGTAGATCCTCTTGTAGGCTGCCAGTCCACATAGGAGCTACCAAATAGCCAATCACATCCCTTATCTGGCACCCCAAGACTTGTGTTGCTCCCCAACTCTTTTTACATTTGAATGTGGCTTACGAGTAAAAAAAGTTGGGGACCCTATAGGAAGTTTATTATATAAGGCAGCCTATAAAATGAACCTGTCTAATTAAACCTATGTTGAATGAAATGTATCCAGTCTTTAGTAAGCTTGTCCTATTGGACTGTACATGGAAAGATTGCCACAGTCTACAGCAGTGATCCCCCAACCAGTAGCTGACGAGCTCACCGACCCCTTGGATGTTGCTCCCAGTGGTCTCAAACCAGGTGCTTATTTTTTAATTCAAGGTTTGGAGGCAACACTTAAAAAAGAGAACCCCTATAGGCTGCCAGTCCACATAAAGACTACCAAATAGAAAATAAATGGGAGTTTGTCCTTGGCAGTCCACATGAGACTTATCTGCTAGATCAGTCTATTGCAAGTATGTAACAAGCTTGTCCTCTTGGACCATATTAAGGAAACTGGCCCTGATCTGGTGAAGTGGTTCACCTTTAAGTTAATTTGTATGTATTATGTTATAGAAAGGCCAATTATAAGCAACTTTTTAATTAATCTTCATTATTTATTTATTTTATTTTTTACCGTTTTCTTGAAATATTTACCTGCCTCTTTCAAATGGGGATCTCTGACCCCATTTTTAATAAAAAATGCTCTGTAAAGCTACAACTGTATTGTCTTTGCTGCCTTAAATCACTCATTTTTCTTTTCAGTCCCTATGCTATTCATATTATAGTCTCTTATTCACGGTTGCTAGAGTGATTTGGACCCTAGCAACCAGATTGCTGAAATGGCACATTGGAGAGCATAAAAAGATAAATAACTAAAAAAAAACACAAATAATGAAAACCAACTGCAGATCGTCTCAGAGTATCACTCATCTACATCATGCTAAACGTTCACTTAAAGGTGAACAACCCCTTTAACTTATACCAGAAGTGTCTTAGAACACATTAAAGGTTTTGGGTATCACTTTCATGGCGTGAAAGCTGTTTATAGCACACGCACAGGGAACACATATCATTTCCGGGTTAAACTTGTTTCAGGGACAAATGCTGATAAAGGTGGGTTATCCCACCAATGGGCGCCACTTATTCTTCACCTTTTTGCGCCCAGGCGCTCATTCTTTCTGTCCGTGATCTGATGTATGTACTGTATACATGTGTATAAGGGAGACAGCTGAGAGTTGCGAATCTGGATCACTGTGAGGGCAATATCCATAATAATGATCAGAGCAGCGATGAATAATTGAATTGAGTGCGCGAGTCGCAGGCAGTGGAGATAATGCAACGCTCATTCGTGGCTACGTTTGGGCCACACATTACTGAGCTGCATCAGTCTCTTGGCTCATCACCGAACAAACACAGGCTGATCAGGTGCACACGTCCTATTCTGACTGTACTTGCCAAAGGGGCTACAACAAAGCTAACAAACTCAACTAACTCAAACTCAAATAATGTAAATGTTGCCATAGATGAAAAGATCCGCTTGTTTGGCGACATCGTCAAATGAGCCGATCTTTCCCCGATATGCCACGAACGGGCATGGCTATATCAGGGGGAAATATGAACGTTCGGCCCTATGAGAGCGCAATGGGCTCCAGCAGGATCGGTCGGAACAAAATCAAACCTGTCTGATCGACCAAACGACCGATCTCCGCCGGACGACCAAACAACCGATCTCCGCCGGACTTTCCACACATGATCTGAAAATCGTACGAATCCTCGATTCGTCCGATAGGATCTTTGCGTCTATGGCCACCTGAAAGGAACAGTTCAGTGTGAAAATAAAAACTGGGTAAATAGATAGGCTGTGCAAAATAAAACATGTTTCTAATATAGTTAGTTAGCCAAAAATGTAATGTATAAAGGCTGGAGTGAACAGATGTCTAATAAAACAGTCAGAATCCAACTTCCTGCTTTTCAGCTCTATAAGTCTGAGTTAGTCAGCGACTTGAAGGGGGGCCACATGGTACATTTCTGTTCAGTGAGTTTGTAATTGATCCTCAGCATTCAGCTCAGATTCAAAGGCAACAGATATGACCCATGTGGCCCCCCCTCAAGTCTCTGATTGGTTACTGTCTGGTAACCAGGGTAACCAGTCAGTGTAAACAAAGAGAGCTGAAAAGCAGGAAGTAGTGTTCAGACTGACATGTTACACATAAAATCACTCCAGCCTTTATACATTACATTTTTGGCTAACTAACTATATTAGAAACATTTTTTTTATTTTGCACAGCCTATCTATTTACCCAGTTTTTATTTTTACACTGAACTATTCCTTTAAATCACTGAATCCCACACCTGCATGCTGACTGACTGCATCTGTCTCTTTAAGCACATTATACAGCAGCAGCAGCTCCATCATTTGTGTTTTATGGGCATTTTCCACTGACTGAGTCTTTAACATTGACAAATACTTATGTACATCCCTGTCGCATGTTCTGGTCTTTGCCCAATAACCCATATAGATTGCACACTAGGAAACACAAGGTCCGGCCAGCTGTCAGTTCCTCGTTAGCTCGGGGATAAAGAGGTCTGACTGGCATTATACAGCAACGTCCCCAGATGTAATTGAGGGGCTGCGATCATCTATTACATTAGAGAAAGATACATTTGGCTTACAGTAGTATGTGGGGGGCCAGGGGTTCTTGCAGCAGCCACATGTATAAGACATCAATTATTCAGCTGCTTGACATCTGTGAGCCTGGTGACCGCTATTCAGCAAAATCCAGCCTCTCACTTTGTCCAAGATTTTTTTTGTGTATTAAATGCTAAAAGCACGCAATGGGAACAAATCAGGGGCTTGTGTGAGCCTGGTGAAAAGCTGATTCCATTTGCTCCCAGTAAGGGAAATTATGACACCTCACAGGGAGGAAAATCCCCCTCTCCCCCTATTCACTTTTATCGCTGCAAAAGGGGCTTTAGAAGGCAACCAGTTCCCACCATGCACTGGGACACCAACAATAGCCCCTGCCTGTGTCTCACTCTCACAGCATAGAGTCCTGCGCAGCCGCAGAACCAATTTCTAAGACCCGGACCAGACCAGAACCACAAACCCGCATATTTACCCACTTTGATCTGTACCCACAACTGCCTTATCCGCAACCCAACAATGAAGTGATGTTGCGGCAGACTCGAAGTGACATCATCCAAAGTGGGCGCGAAACAAGTTTTGTAAAATTTTAAAATTAGTAAAATATAGACAATATAACATAAGATAAGAAATTTAGATGAGACCCGCAAATCGCAGACCCGCATCTATACTAGGGATGCACCAAATCCAGGATTTAGTTCGGGATTCGGCCAGGATTTGTCCTTTGTCAGCAGGATTCGGCCGAATCCTTCTGCCCGATCCGAACCAAATCCAGATCCTAATTTGCATTTGCAAATAAGGGCCAGGGAGGGAAATCGCAAGACTTTTTGTCACAAAACAAATTATGCAAATTAGGATTTGGTTCGGTATTTGGCAGAATCTTTCCCAAAGGATTCGGGGGTTCAGCCAAATCCAAAATAGTGGATTCGGTGCATCCCTAATCTATACCCTCACCTGAAAAACCTACCCTGCGAGCTACTGGTTGGGATCACTGCTCTAGGGGATACATAATATGAGATACTTCTCTTGGGGTTCTACAAAGCAGCAGTCGTAGATAGAAAGGTTATTGGCAACTCAATAACACATTCCATATAACTAATTGTGCAGGCACCTAGAGCAGCAGTGGGTGAAGTAACAGGGCTGTGGGATATCTGGTATAATTGACTCCAGTGGGACAGTAACTGCTGAAAATCAGTTTTTTTCCAGCAGGAAGTCTTTCAGTTCTTGTTGTACTACTACAGGTACGGGATCTGGAATGTTTGAGAGCCAAGAGTTTCCAGAAAGGGGATTTTGCTAGAATTTGTATCACCATACCTTACAACTGCTAAGAAATCTTAAATAAACCCAATAGGATTGTTTTGCCACTAAAAATGATTCATGCAGCCAGGGGCATTTGCCTCAGGCAGCCGCGGCAGCTACCCAGAAGTTACCAGGGGCGGCCAAAAGCCACCTTTAAGAGCCGAATTTCCGGTTATTAAACCGGAAATTCGGCTTTTCTAGCGCACAATTTTGCTCTCTACTCTAGCGATGTGGCTTTTCGAACGCTGAAACATGCTTGCATGTAGTTTAGCTACCATCAACTGCTGAGAAATCATTTTAAAAATTATCTCTATGAGAGATGGGCATCCTATAATTCAGATAATGGGTTTCTGGATAAGGGATCTTATGCCAGTATTACTATAACTTCCACTGAAATCTATAGTCCATTGAGTAATGCTGGAGGTGTAGTTTAAAAGTTCTGGAAGGCCATAAGTTGTACAGTCTTAGTATAAATAAAAGGGCCCCTTTTTCTTTGGGCCCCTCCACCACTAAAGTCCGCCTGTCCTTGCATGTGATGACTCCAAGAAAGAAACTTGGTGGAGTGTGAGTTAAGTTCCAGTTAACGTAGCATCAATCGCAGAGAACAGTCGGGAGAGTGAGGCGCGGGAGGAAGGAGAGTTGTCTATTAACATAACATTGTGTTTAGTCAGCAGGTGAAAAGGCACTGAGACCCAAACAAAAGGAGGTTTTGTCTCCCCTTTTCTAACAAGTCTTTTGTTGCTGCAGTTTTCCTAGACGCAAAAGCTAAAGGCCAAACGCATAGAGAGCTTCTCATTTTTCAGGAGAACAAAATAGCACTTTCTTTCATCAAGTCCCACACTGCTGTCAGAGAAAACAAATTAGGCCCAGACACATTGCTCCTATCTGAAATGCCTCTAAGAATTACCATTGGGTGAACTGATACCAATTTAAATATCAAAAGAGAACAGATTTAATAGTGGGCAGAGGGCTTGTTTGCCAAAAACAAGGATGTTTTGTATTTTCTATATGTGGCATCAGCAGGGTCCACTGTAGGGTAGGGCAAAAGGGCATTAGCCTGGGGCCCTTGTGGTTAAAGGAGATGGAAAGGCATATTTACTTGGGGGTGCTAGTATGCGCCCCAAGTGATTATATATATACTTACCTTACACCCCAGGCCGGGGCTCCTATCAGGAGAAAACTGCACCGGTTTGGGTAAGTGTATCTGGTACAACTAGGGTTGCCACCTTTTTTAAAATGCTTTACCGGCTGGTGGTGTCAAAATGGGCGGGCTGTGATGTCAAAAGGGGCGGGGCTGCACCACAGACGCTAAAAGAAGCACAAGAAAAGCTAAGTTCCAGGGGATTGGGGGCAGGCCGAGGGCTCTTTTTAATCGTATTACATATTTACCTGCAGCTACATTGTCCCGGCTACCGGCCGGTGGCAACCCTAGGTACAGCATTCATCAGTGCTTTATATGGGTTTTTTCTCAAGTGAACATGTAATACAGAAAATATTATGTTATATGTTCGGAACCAAAAACCTAATTGCCTGGAAACGGTCCAGCATTTGTGTCCCATGGTGCCCAACACTTAAAAAGCACTTTATACCCTGCTTCAAGGAATGTTGTATTAATAGTGCAGTGTTTCAAGTTTAACCAAAGCTTACACCATTGTTCCTCCGCCATACTACTACCCAGTTCATTATCTCATATTTTAATGTAGGGTAAATCGGTGAACTGTTTGGGGGAGGTTAATTGTGAAAACAGAAACAAGGTTGCTCTGTGTGGTGGTTTACAAGACAGGAACCAATGTTCAAAAAGAGGTGATAGTCTGTGATTGGGGCTTAAGGTCACCATAGACACAAAGATTTCTCTTGCCGAACGACCGATGTTAGCGAAGTCCGACCAATCCTTCAAAGTTATCGTGCGATTAGTGGGATTCGAACGATCGAACATCTTACGATTTTTCGGCCGACATCTGTCAGGAAATTGATCGGCCAGGTCAAAAAATCTTTGTCGGTCCCAGTGCAATCTATCTATGTTTGCAGGGCCAAGCAGGCAGCTACCCTACCCAATTTGTACGATCGTTCCGAGATAATTGTGGTCTCATGATGATGATCGGCTCTTTTAAAAATCTCAACATCTATGGCCACCTTTAGAGCGCTTACAGTGTGTGTTAATAAAGTGTATAATTTGGGAAGCACGTTAAAGCTCTGATTAGAGGAGCTTCAAATTGTCATGTAGCACAGCTAAAGTATAGGTGTCCCTAGGGGTTAACATTGAGTGTATTCTGGTTAGCTTATGATCTACCCACCAGTGAGAAGACCTAGACTGAATGCCTTGGGCAGACCAGTTGGTCCTGGCCCCCCTGTCCCCTGCCCCCCCCCCCCCCCCCGCGCGACCATGGATCTATACAGGATGGTACGGTTCATTCTTGGCTGCCCTTCACCCCAGACAAAGGAAAGTAATTTTGTTTCAAATAGCTTTAGGTCTGCCTTATTGATTGGGGCTGGAAGAGTTCTGAAATAGTATAACAATTTGGGAAGCAGCGTCATCTTGATTGCCCAGATCTGCCCAATTCATGAAATATGTTATTTGCCCCAATCCCCCAGGGAGTATCTTAAATAGATAAGGGTAATTGTTCTGATATAATTGCTAGTAAACTTGACACTTAGTACTGAGATTGAGGTAGGTCACCACTGAAATTAAAAGTCAACGGTCAATAGTTTTGTTGTTTCCTTAGAGAGATTCATATTGAAAGCCTCAGTCTTGCCAGTAAGCTTCCCAAATGTTGTGAGCAAGTTATAAAGATTTGGGAGAGATGTCAATGATTTAGCTACTAAGAGGGTTAGCTCATCTGCAAACAGGCTGACTTTAAGGACAGCATTACCCGTTATGATACCAGAAATGTCCGGGTTATTTCTGATTGACATGGCTAGCAGTTCAATTGCTAAATAGAATAAAAGGGGAGATAGAGGGCATCCTCAGCAAGTACCCCAAGAGATAGAGAAGGAGGATGAGCTAAATGGGCCCAATGTAACTAGTGCTGTTGGGGGGGGGGCAATATCCCCCTCATTACATTACATTTCCTCATTATAAAATATAAATAATGCTAGAAAAGGGAATCATAAGATTTCATTGTGTCAAGTTTCAAGAGCATAACTGGAATAGAGGCAGCTTTGGCATGCAGTCAATGAATTGCATCGGAAGCTTGTTGTCCCAAAAATAATCCACACTACAGTAAAGGAAATGGTGCAACCAACTTGTAAGAGCACTACTGAAAGTGAAAACAATCTTGTAAGTCAATTATGGGAGTAGGAGGACATACTCACAGTTCACCTCAGTCCAAAGCAAAGTCCAATAACTGCAGCACACTGTCAATTGTAGTATTATTTCAACAATGTGATTTTATTAGCTCAATTGTGCAGGTAGACAAAAAAGTGGCAACGTTTTTGGTAGAGCCTCACAGGGCCCTTTCTCACCCTCAGTCCAAAGGCGCATGTGCATGAAGTAGAAAACAAAAAATGTGAGTTCCTTCAAGAATCAATGGGCAATAATTTAAAAAATACAAAAAAGTTTATTAGGACATGTTGGGACAAGGACTAACGTGTTTTGTGCGTGTTCGGGCACTTACTCAAAGGCTAAAAGCCCTGTACAATGCTTTAATAGGGGTTGTAGCCAATCAAGACATCACATATATTAACCAATCACAGTCAGTGAAAACAAAATGCCTAATTACATGCACTCTTGAAATGATCAATTGCAGTATACTCACACCAAAACCACAAGAAATCAACACTAAGAAGAAAAATGGGATGGGCTAACAGCAAAAACCACAAGGATTATAACAAAATGAAAAATAAAAAGTAAAAAGTAAACAATTAGAAAAAATATACAACAAACAAGTTGCAAAATAATCACTATTCAGGCCAAGTGGCCTTCTGGTTTGTAGATGGAAGATCCACTTGGTTTCCAAGCTGAGCAGTCTAGGTATAATATCTCCAACCCATTTTCCACTATTTTGTCAATACCTACAACAGCTAGTAGTAACATTCCCACCATTACATTCCTGAAAATGTTTAGCTACATAGCAATCTTGACTTCCTTTCTTTATGTCTAAAATATGCTGTCTGATATGATTTTTGAGAGGTCGAGAAGAATCCACATACTGAATATGGCAGACATTGCACTCCAATAAATAGATTATATATGCAGTATTGCAATTTATATACAACTTGATGATATATTCACGCTTGGTAACACAGGATATAAACACTTTTGTTTTCTTGATGTGTGTACAAGTGAGGCATTTGACTGCGCCACACCTGTACATACTTTAGTATTTAGCCAACTTGGCTTAGTAGTAGGTGTTTGAACTAAACTGGGGGCCAACTGGTTACCTATTGTTCGTGTGCGGTGAGTCACTGTTTTATAGCCTTTATCTAGCACTTCATCCAAAGCTGGATCAGTTCTAAGTATATTGAGGTTCTTTTCAAAAATCTTTCTTATACTATTAAATTGTGGGCTGTACTCTGTGATGAAATAAATAGGATTATCCACTTTATCCTGATGTGTATTGACACTAAGGGGCAGATTTATCAAAGGTCGAAGCTAAAAAAAACTTCGAACTTCGACCCCAAAAAAAGTTCGACCTCCATTCAATTAATCTTTTTGAATTCTACCTACTTTGAATCATACAATCGTACTTCGAATCGTACAATCATACAATCGTACTTCGAACAGTACAAAGTTTTTTTTTTAACTTCGACCAAACTCCCCCAATTGCCTCCCTGCAGGTTGTAGGAGGTCTAAAACTGCACTTCAGCAGCTTTTAGGTGGCCAATGGTCGAAGTCGAATTAGTTTTTCTCTGTTTTATGCGGGGAGTTTATCATTTAGTCTGGAAGCTACTATTTTAGCCAATATTTTTATGTCAATATTCAAAACTGAAATAGGGCACCAGGTTTTAGCATTTGGGATATATTTGCTGTGAGCCAGGGCTGACTGAGCTGGTGGGACACCGGGAAAAAATCCAGTGGGCCCTGGTTCTTTTGGATCCGCTCCTGCACTCCATTCTTCTTTCTGGCAGAGCTGGAAAAAACTTTTGAGTGCGTATGTGCACGTGCGGGGGGGGGTACAAGGTATCAGTCGCACAGATGAGTTGACACTGCTGTCATATTATTGGAAAGGATGTGCCCACAGGTAAGTTGGTTAAACATGGTTGTTAAGCAGGGGGTGAGGATGTGGGAGAATTTCCCATAGTAAATGAAATGCAGAAAGGCCATTGGGACCAGGTGCTTTGGATAATTTGAGCATTTTGTGGACTTCCTGGTCTGTCATATCAGAGTCTAGAAAAGATTGCTGATTGGGGAGAGTGTAGGGAGAGACAAGTAGTTAAAAAAAAGCCCTGAAGCCGGTTATTAGAGACAGTGCCTGTTGTGGAGTATAATCTTTTATAATACACAAAAGCCATGAATATACTGTAAATTATATCCTTATAAACGGTGAGTTCTGATGTCATCAGATGTCATTTCTGTCACATGACTCACTGAAACTTGTGTAACAGGGCTCTTACTCATGAGCGTTTTTACCTGCGCTCCCCTGCGTTCCGTTTTTCTGCGTTCAGCCGCAGGGGAGCGCAGGAATAGACGCATTTCATTTTTTCAAATGGGGCTGTACTCACACAGGCGCATGTAGGCGCCGAACGCAGGAAAAATGCAGCATGTCGTGTCTCAACCTGCATTCGGCGCCTACATGCGCCTGTGTGAGTACAGCCCCATTTGAAAAAATTAAATGCGTCTATTCCTGCGCTCCCCTGCGGCTGAACGCCGAAAAAAGGAACGCAGGGGAGCGCAGGTAAAAATGCTCATGAGTAAGAGCCCTTAGAATAAATAAAGTACCCCCAGTTGCAAAATATGAGGATATTAGAAGTTACCTTGGAGTTCCATGACCTGTATAAAAACACTCGACCTTCGGCCTCGTGATTTTATATGGTCATGAAACTCCTCAGTAACTTATAATATCCTTATATTTTACAAGAGGGGTACTTTATTCACTATATAATAAGTGACAAATTATTCTATGTTACCGAGTGCCCCAGTTTTTAAAGCAGTTATAGGTGTGTGGAATAATTTATTATTGAGGCACTTAGCAAAAAGCTTCCCTGGCTTGTTAGACTGGGAGTAAATGAACTGTGTCAAGGGATTGTCTATCCCAATACCACTCAAATATCAAATTAGATTAACATGGTCAAAATTGTAGAGCAAACACAGAAGTTGATTGAAAAACTGTTTTTGCTTAGTATTAGGAGCAAAATCAGACGCAATAGTAAATGTGATTTCATCAAATGCGATTTTCATCAATTTATTTAAAATCAAGACTCTGCCCTCAGGGTCTATATGCTGATCTAGGGTGCGATATCACATTGCAACCCCTCCAGTCTTCCTCTCGTTGGTCGAAATCACAAATGTAGAGTATTTTTTGTGTAAATTTTAAGGAGAGGAAGATTTGGAGAAGTGCGTCTCCTGTAGGCAGACAATATCAGCTTTAACTGAGCTGTAATAGGTAAAGGCTTTTCTACATTTTATGGGAGAGTTAAAGCCTTGTACATTATGAGATACAATTTGGAGACCCATCATAAGTCTTCACCTTACGTCAAAGTTTTGATTAGGTTTGTGTTATCAGCCATGCAAGTTTTTATTACACTCTGATTGGTGTAATGGAATATTCACGTAACGGCAGCTCCCTCTGCTGACAGATACAGATACTTCATGCAACTACACTTATTGGTAATAAATTGTAACTGGGCAATTAGTGGCCACTGTTTTTTCACAGGCTTATCGTAAAGGCTCAATTATTCCTTCAAGTACACAAACCTCTAGTTATAGGGGTGTCTCGCTGTATTTATTATAGTTACACATGGGTTCATTCACTCCTTTCTTTATGAGGCAGGATGGAAATGAAAGAGAAGTGTCCCTTGTCTTAGACCCCACCCAGCTACCAGAAAAGCTACATTCCATGTTAGAAACTTCATGTCAATGGAAGCCAGTGGCTCCCACGGGGTCTCTCTGGACATATAAAAACAAAAGATTCACTGGTGTCCTGTTGAAGGGCTAACTAGTGTTGGAAAAGTAGAGAGAGAGCAGAAACCTGTTCCAAGAAGCGACTCCAAGGCCTTTATCTAGACCATCTTCTATAAAGTCTAATGGGGAGAAATATCCTATGACATCCTACAAGCTCTCACCACTAAGCAGTGTTGGACTGGCCCACAGGGATACCAGGAAAACTCCCGGTGGGCCCAGGTGTCAGTGGGCCCTCATGCTGCTAAACATTTGGCCTATTTCATGGCCATTTCTTATTTCTATAAGAACAAAGAGGCTAAATAGATGGAATAATAGATTATAGTATGTAAAGAAAATAAACTAGGAGAATAGAGGCTAAGTGAGGAGAGGAAGAATAATAGTACTGAGAGTGGGCCCCTGGTCTAAGGTTTTTTGGTGGGCCCCTGGAGTCCCAGTCCGACACTGCCACTAAAGAAGTCTCCATGATGGGGATAGAGGCACATTGGAGAGTTCTAAGAACAATCTAATTCTGGGCTAGAATGGAGCAAGTACTGCGGCCATTGTTAGGAATATTTATACAAGGTTGAAGCACAATTGTGTTGTCATTGCACTGCGGATCTTGGTACCTGGTGCAACACAACAGAAGCCTGTGATTGAATTTGAATGTCATTAAGTTCACTTTAAGGGTCCCACAGTGAGCCATGACTTGCTACAAAACAGTCTTATTTAGGTGCTCCCCAGGTTGAGGATATTGTGACTTTAGGATTTCCCTTCCTAATTTAACTGCCCTGATACTGTATGTAATCTGCTGGTAGATCACAGTCACTGGTATCTACACATTGCAGGATTTGGGTGACCTCTTTTCAGGCTGCTCTGCTTCCAGTGCCCCCTTGATGGTATATGTATTCTACAATAATGCAGTTGAGCAACTGCATCTTTACTGTATGGCCTCTTAAGGTGGCCATACACATACTGTATATATCTGCTCGTTTGGCGATTTCACATTGAAGTGGGCAATATCAGGCTGATCCGATCCCGGGCCCGAGGATCGGATCATAATGCCGGCAATACGGGCCGTCAGATCGCAGGACTGCATCAACAAACAGATGTGGCTGCGATTCAATGGGATTTTTAACCCTGCCCGATCGACCTCTGGCTGACTTCCGGGCAGATAGCGATCGGGGAAGCCTGCTGGAGGGCCCCACACACGGGCCAATAAGCTGCCGACTCGGTATGTCTGCAGCTTTTATTGGCCTGTGCAGAAACGGAACTAGAGGGGGGCGGGCCCTGGTGCAGGACGCGCAGCCGGGCCCCCGCCCCCCTCCGTAAACCTGGAACTGGCCGGGATATGCGCAGCGTGCGGACTGCCGGAGGCCCTGGCCCGCTCGCATCCCCAGCTCCCCCGGTAGTTCCTCCCCTGGGCCTGTGTATGGCCACCTTAAGAAACAGGGTTGCCTTCAATGGGGGGAAGGGTGTACTCTAGTCAGGGGTCCCAAAAGACAAAGTTGCAATTCATGGGTAGCAAAGAAGGTGGGGCTTGTGGGGAGTGGACAGGTTGGAGTGGATTGTGGGTGGGTTTTTGTCATAGCAGAAGCTGCTTGATGGCAGGTAGGCCCAGGTAACGTAATAGTATGTGGTCCTATGATTGCCGATGGTTGTCTGCTGCATAGGAGGGTGGGTTCAGCGAATGAGGGACAAGTGGACTGCATTTAGTTTGAGAATTGATATGATTCAACTCCATTTAGTGTGTCAACCTGTCTCGGACTTGGTTATGGTTGAATACACTTCCCCAGCTGAATTAGCTAACGTTGGATTTCACAATAAACTGGTGCAGGAAAGAAAAGACCTGACACATGTTGTATATGACTGGGGTCTTGATGCCACCACCAAAGAGACACTGACAAAGTAATGGATGCATTGAGATTGTGGTGCACAGTGAGCCATTGAAGAAGTCCAGTTGCAGGGGACACATGAAATAGAGTTAAATGTACCTCCTCTACCAAAAAAGTCTTCAGGCTGAGAATCATGCAGGACCTTGTAGTGATGTATCTGCTAGTGGTTCCTTGCCTGGCAGCAGCGATTATCTTGTCCTGTTTTCCATCAATCTTGTGTTGCCTTGATAATATTACTTCTCAGGTAAATGCTCTTTGCATGATGAACCTTCCAACCATGGGGCAGATTTACTAAAGGGCGAAGTGACTAACGTTAGCGAAAATTTGCCACTGTGACGCCATTTCATTACTTTGCCAATATACTAACGGTCGCCGGTGTAACATCGCTAGAGAAGTATATAGACTCTAGTGGTATTTCGCACCCTTACGCCTGGCGAAGTTGCGCTCTGGCAAATGGACGTAACTACGAACATTCACTAAGATGCGGATTTTACTGAATGTTACCTCTTGCGCCAGACTTGCCTTCGCCACCTCAGACCAGACGAAGTGCAATAGAGTAGATAGGAGTTCCTAAAAAAATAGTTGAAAAACACTGGCGACTTTTCATTTTTCAGGGTGATAGGCTGCGAAAGATCGTACATTTTTTCTGGGGTACCTGGCCTCCCCCCTACATTTCCTAACAGCACCTAAACTATACTGTGGGCTCATGTGTAGGGCAATATAACACCTCTATTTTATTTTATTAAGGTTCCCCGGGCTTGTGTAATGTATTTGCTGCAACATATACGTCCATTCAACGTTAACTTCCCGCCATATGCAAATTAGGCAACGCTTGTGCAAATCTGCTTTGCTTGCCACAGTAACGCTAGCGCTACTTCTCCAGCGTTCGGCACCCTGGACGCAACTTTGGATTTTAGTGAATTAGCATTGTTTTGGCGAATCTACGCCTGGCTAAGTGTTGCTATATGAGTGAAGCCGTCGCTGGCAAAGGTTAGCGAATTTGCCCCCATGTGTCTTTAGAATATATACTTGTGGGTGCAGGTCTTCATAGTGGAGTCCAAGGACCAGTGCTCTCATCCCCGCTTTCGGCAGCACTGTATAATGTTTTCCTGGTCCCCTAAAAAAAACGTAAAATGGGGGTTCTACTGTATATGGTACAGTGTTTATCTATACATTGGTCCCTTTTGGTGTCAGCGATGATGAAAGAAACTAGAAACATGCTTTGAATTATTTTTGTTGCCTTCATTCAGATTAGGCAGAAGATAAATGAGAATTATATAAACTTATACGCGTAAAGATTTGATCCCGAGGGAACAATGTCTCCTGGCATTTTCATAACTCCCAGCACTTGAGAAATCAAACCAGACAGCAAGAACGCAGCTATAAATAATAAATGCCAAAGCAAAGGTGCTCGGATCACAACACATCAGCAATACACAGAGGTTTTCTTGGCAAGGGACAATTTTGTTAATTAAGTAAACGTCCCATTTTTAAACACAGTTTTAATAATATTCACTTGTTTGTGTTTCCCACTAAGCATCACATATATAATAACCTGGCAAATGCCATGTATTTCTAGTCTGCAAGTGGGGGAATTATTTTGAAGCCTGCATATATTAAAGTCATATTGTTCTCTTTCACTTGGGCCCAGGTTGCAGGAGCCTTCTGGGGAGCTAATCAGTAATGTATATTTAACATATGCACAGGCTTCATGCTTGGCTGAACCGCTGGAATGTGATATGTTGAATGTATTCCAGTCTCTCATGGACTGGGCGGCTTATTCGACCCACTACATTTTTATAATGACAGAGTAGTCCTCAGGCGAGCGTTTCTGCACGACAGGGATAACTGGCCAAGAATATCAGCCACCCTAAAATCGTCATGAAGTGGTCAGAAGAGCACTTTTACTACTAACCTACCTAGTGACAACAGCCCCCAGTTTTCATTAAAGGGGACCCCTCAACCAAAAATCCTATTTTGATAAATGTTAGCCAAGCAAAATGAACATTAATTACACTATATAAATTATTTGAATCTTCGTCTGGGAATTCATAATTAGAACAAGCAGGCAGGAGCCATTTTGTGAACAATGTTATTAAAGGGCAAATGCCCCTAACTTGTTACTTACCCTTCTGCGCAGGTCCAGTCCAGGGAGTTCACAGACGACATCTTCTTCCACGCAATCTTCTTCCTGCTTTGAACGGCATTTTGGCGCATGCGCAGTAGATCCGTACCGGCGAAATGCTCCTACTGCGCATGCGCCAAAATGCCGTTGACAGCAGGAAGAAGATCGTGTGGAAGAAGATGTCGTTGGTGAACTCCCTGGACTGGACCTGCGCAGAAGGGTAAGTAACAAGTTAGGGGCATTTGCCCAGCGGGACGCAGAGGCCAGGGGGGAGGAGGGAGGGTGGACAACAAACGGGAGGGGGGTGGGGGTTTGCGCCGACTAGGTTTCCTTCCCCTTTAAGACAAGCCTTGCATCATCTCAGAATCCTGTTTGTGCACCAGAATGGGGGACCTGATGTCCATCCCCATGCACTGGCTACACAAGTTATTTACGTAATAATCATGTAGGGACATTAAGGTGTTAATGATTAAGAAGAGCTCTATAGTTTTGCTATAGGACGGAGAGCTACTGATACCCTGAGACAATTTGCCATTGGATTTAATTTTTGAGGTTTTTTTTGGAGTTATTTATCTTTTTATGCTGCATCTCTTCAGTTTGCAATTTCAGCAATCTGGTTGCTAGGGTCCAAATTATTCTAGCGACCATACACTGATTTGTATCATATAAATAAATTTTGACTTTTTATGCAAGTCTGAGTGTGCAATCCATATATTTATTTATATGATACTTATCAGGAGGCTATGATTGGGCAGCCCCCCTTGGATTAGCACGTCAGCATGCTAATGGGTGTGCGCCTTCCAAATTCTAATCTGATTTGTATAAGAGACTGGAATATGGTTAGGAGAGGGCCTGAAAAGAAAGATCGGTAATAAAAAGCAGCAATATTCATTCGTTTTCCGAGGTCGCCCGAAGTTTTCTTCGGGCGACTTCGGGAAAATGAAGCACTCCGAGTGCCATCCCGCCGGCGATTTGCATTCTAGCCGGGTGGGAAGTCAGTCCGGAGAGATTAGTCGCCTGAAAAGAGGAGATTTGTCGCTTGGCGACTAATCTCCCCGAATTTGACCGTGTGTCTCTGCCCTTAGAAGAAAGAGACAAATACATCAACTATTTAAAAAAAAGAAAAAAGGAATGCCAGTTGAAAAGTTGCTTAGAATTAGCCATATTATAACATACTAAAGGTTAACTTGAGATGAACAACCCCTTAAATCCAGCTCTAGCTATGGAAGTCCTGTATATGTACATCTCTCCAATCAAGGGCTTAAAGGGATGCTGTCATGGGAAAAAAAATCTTTTTCAAAATGAATCCGTTAATAGTGCTGCTCCAGCAGCATTCTGCACTGAAATCCATTTCTCATAAGAGCAAACCGATTTTTTTTTTATATTCAGTTTTGAAATCTGACATGGGGCTAGACATTTTGTCAATTTCCCAGCTGCCCCTGGTCATGTGACTTGTGCCTGCACTTTAGGAGAGAAATGCTTTCTGGCAGGCAGCTGTTTTTCCTTCTCAATGTAACTGAATGTGTCTCAGTGAGACATGGGTTTTTACTATTGAGTGTTGTTCTTAGATCTACCAGGCAGCTGTTATCTTGTGTTAGTGAGCTGCTATCTGGTTACCTTCCCATCGTTCTTTTGTTTTGATGCTGGGGGGGAAAGGGAGGGGGTGATATCACGCCAACTTGCAGTACAACAGTAAAGAGTGATTGAATTTCTTCAGAGCACAAGTCACATGACTTGGGGCAGCTGGGAAATTGACAATATGTCTAGCCCCATGTCAGATTTCAAAATTGAATATAAAAAAAATCTGTTTGCTCTTTTGAGAAATGGATTTCAGTGCAGAATTCTACTGAAGCAGCACTATTAACTGATTCATTTTGATTTTTTTTTTCCCCATGACAGTATCCCTTTAACTACAGAAAAAACAAACCCTGCAGCTGCAGGAGGCCCAGGAGGTATAGGTGACCCATGATGAGCAATATCAACATATATTGGTAACAGAGGACAATCTCTGAATATGTTGGGGGCCCAGTAATATCTAGTTTCACTACTGTCACCAATGGACTAATGTAACACTGCCTCTAGTGGCCATATGATACAAACGGTAGACTGTCTTGTGAAGCCATAACTTTAAAACAAAACGTTTATGAGACATGGTAGTACCCTCGTTTTAATAAAGAAGAAGAGCCATACAAAACATGTTCTATTGCAAAATCCATAACTGGTATCGGCATATAACAAATCAGCTTATTACAAATCCAACCTTGTTCAAATCATAGGTAATCAGTAAAGTTAATGTCCCAATTAACAATCCTTGGAAAATGATATTTTTTTTTTTTACTTTTTACAAAAAAATACAATAAAATAAAAAGAAAGGTCCGGGGACCCTGACAAACATGCTGACATACAATGCACCACACTCCGTTCCATGCGTTGGATAGAAACGATATTGCTGGGCCTGCATCAAATAATCATCCAGAAAAATCAAATTTCAAAGGAAAGGTAAAAAACTTACTTTGTGTGATATTGTATCACAAAAATACCTTAATATCAAACCATAAAAGAGAAATATAATTAAACCCTTGAGAACAGGTTGACAAGAAGAATTCAATACAAAAAAAACAAAACCAGCAGTATCATAGTGAATAGAGATTTACAGTTACTTCCAACATGGATAGCAATGTATATAAAGTGAGAGAGGCGATACTGTACAGTAAGTACCAAATTATTCAAAGTACAATAGAACTATAAAAACAATGATTTACATTTGCCAGGGTCATTCTCACTGAAAACATTTATATTGTAATAGAAAAAGAAGTTTAATAAACAGGGCTAGATTAAGGGAAGCACAGGTTGGGGGAATGTAGATTAAATTACAAATTGGATTATATTAGGCAACAATAATTAGAGATGATTTTAATTATATACACAGAGGCCTAACTACAGGTGGTACAGGGGTTACAACCCTGCCTGAGCCTTAAACCAGAGAGGGTCCAATAGACATAAAGATTTAGATATTTCACCAACTAATAAAACAATAAGAAAGGGTCAACGAGAATCGTACATGCAGGGTTTAAGACATATAGGCAGTGGTGGGAGGGTGGTAACAATTGGGGTCATGGATGTTTGAGGCCAACAAGGTAGGGGGGCACAAAAATATTTGCACTGGGACTGAAGACTTTAAGGGCCAGGGCACACGCTGCTATTTCAGGAGCCTAGTCGCCCAGCAACAAATCGCTTCTTCTTCAGGGCGACTAATCTCCCCGAACTGCCTTCCCGTCGGCTAGAATGTAAATTCGCCGGCGGGATGGCAGTCGAATTGCATTCGGCTTTCTGAAGTCGCCAACTTCAATAAATTAAGTGCCCCGAGTGCCATCCCACCGGCGATTTAGATTGTAGCCGGCGGGAAGGCAGTTTGGGGAGATTAGCCGCCCGAAGAAGCAGTTTGTCGCTGGGCGACTAATCTCCTGAAATAGCAGCGTGTGCCCTTAGGGGATGCTAAGATCTGTTGTGCAACAAAAACTGGAAGGCCACAAGCTGGACATCCCTGATTTATACAAAATATTCCCCTTTGGATAGGGGCCCCAGACTTCCTGCATTGAAAGCAAATCCCACCAGACTCAGGCCCTGGATTTGCATCGTACATTTTCAACTGCATGTTGCTGAAGCAAAACACGTAGCAACCTCCTGCACTCTGTCCCTCTCAGATGGTGCTGGGAGAGAAACGGCTGAGAAACAAAATCCCTGCAGTAGAGTGTCTATCAAATATTCCACCACCAGCTGTGAAGACAAGTGTATGCATCCGATTTTATTCACCGACGAAATGTTTAAAGAAACTGATTTTGCTGCTCTGCGCATCAAAAAAAGTGAGGAATACTTTAAACATATCCTAGCAAATATAACATAAAGCAGGATGCGGCACTCACAGGGACTTGATGCAAAAACAAAAAATGTTATTTATTTATTGGACTCAAAGTTTCGATCCCCCACATGGACCTTCGTCAAGCGTAGAACTGACGAAGATCCCTGCGGGCGGATCAAAACGTTGAGTCCAATAAAGATTTTTTGTTTTTGGATCAAGTCCCTGTGAGTGCCGCATCCTGCTTTATGTTTATGCTGGCACCCAGGCAAAAACCTAGTTGGATTTGGGAATATATATATATATATATAATATATATTTCTATGACTAAACAGCCATGCTGAGAATGTCCTGGGCATTTCTCATCCCAAGTATTTGTGTCCAACGAAACAGCCGAGGTTGAATTGTTCCTTTAACTAGTTACATTGCCAGTTTTCTTCTTTGGTGCTTAATCCAGAGCCAAGTTTTTAAAGACAGAGATACAGTGGATCTAAGAACAGTTTTAAAGTCCCTTAAGATGTAGATCCAATGGAGTCAGAGTTAAACGTTATATACCCAGAGGAAGCAGAAGGGGAACTTAAAAAACTGTTTGCGCTTCCTTTGCTTTCCATTTTGGTAAGATCTTCCCGACCATCCCACTCTTTGCCCAAACCCGTCTCCTGACTGGAAGAATCGGCACAACTGTTCTCTACAGTTTTTCCTCTCTGTTTCTGAGACTCTCTCTTTTGAACCCGCTTTTGACTGTTCCGGTGACTTCGCTGCCCCTCTGTGTACAATCGTTTGTGGTCCTCGCGAGACCTACGATGACCGGGGACAGTGAGTGTACAAGTTTTCTCATGGGTTGAGAAACGTCGCAGGGCCTGAGGCTCCCGATCAAAGTTCGTCAACGCAAAGTGAGTCATCGCTTGATGCTGCAGGGTATCGGGAATAATGGAGATGGAAGAAGATCGGACACGTTTTTTTCTAGGACTCGGGAGAGGCGTTTCATCAATAAAACTAACTACCTCTTCCCGACTGAAGCACTTGTAATCCCCTTTGTAAAGTTCTTCCAATGTAAACTGTCTCAAGGAAATGAGGCTTTCTGAAGATTTGCGGCACTTCCGATACAGCATACTTGGATCCTCGTGATATGATACAAGGCTGCTTCTTCGGTCTCGTCGAGGAAGAGTAAAGAAGGAAATTGTAGCCACGTCCTCTGCTGAGCCCCACCCATGAGGAAAGCCTTGGATCTGTCTGGTTGTCCAGATCTCTGTTTCATCATGAGAATAACGTCTGGTCACAGGAACCTAAAAAAAAAAAAATATTGAAACTATCAATATGCAGTGCTTGCTGTTCTAAACAGAGAATTACATGCTTGATTAGAAGATATTTATAGTGTTCAGATTCCCTTAGGGGCACAAACTAAAAACACAGGACATTTATTTTTGGAAAATCCAGCCATACATATTTCTTCTATTCCCCATTGTCAATAATTATAGCAAATATCTTGAATGTACATCATGGCTTGGTGTGAAAAATATAAACGGAGATCTGGGTAGCAATGTGATCATCGGATAAAATCCAATCAAAGCATATACATTGACATAGATGACTAAAGTCCTATAGGTCTTTTTGAATATCAATTCAAGACTTATTGTTCAGATACGGAAGTAGTTCCCCTTTGGGTGGCTCGGAGCATGGGGTGGGGTTCAGCCTGAAGGCCAGTTAGGGTGAGGAATGACCATTTAGTTTCCAAAATACACCTGAAAGCCCAGCTTGAAGGACAGCAATGGTAAGATATGTGGTGAATATGTATTTGCGGTAGGGATACACGGAATCCGGGATTCGGCCAAATTCCTCTGCCTGGCCGAACTATATGCATATGCAAATTAGGGTCGAGGAGAGAAATCACGTGACTTTTTGTCACAAAAATAGTAAAAAATGTTTTCCCCTTCCCACCCTTAATTTGCATAAGCAAATTAGGGTTCAGATCCGGTTCGGTATTCTGCCGAATCTTTTGCGAAGGATATGGGGGTTCGGGCAAATCCTAAATAGTGGATTTGATGTATCCCTAATTTGCGGTTTTATTCTTGACTGAATCACTGATATTTTCCTACATCTCATTACATGACCTATGAGGTTCCTGAACAAAGGGGGGGGACCCTGTCCAACGGTTGGACCTTCAAGTGGGGCCTGAACTGAAACAGTTTGACGATAATTAACATAAGGGATGGATAAGATGCTCAACTGCAGTTTACTGGGAAATCTGCAACTGAACAAGGCAACATGGTTTTCTAATGGAATTGAATGTGGCCTGCTATTAGAATATAGTAACACAGTATTTAGTTTTAATGTAGAAATAATAGATTATATGTAAAACTATCATGTCAGATACGAAGAAACAGTGCCCGAAGGATTAATAGATGTTGATATTACTTATAAAGTGAAATAATCCCTCCTCCAGCTACCCTGAAACCTACCACCTCACCATAGCTGTACCATTCAACCAAATAATAGGAATAACCATTGTTTCTTTACACTACTAAATATCTGTGATGTATTGGCACCACAAATGTAGTATTGATAGTCTAGTGTCATGGTTTTCCTTATCTATGTTCAACCTCAGTTCATATATTTCTAGGGATGCACAGAATCCAGGATTCGGCCGAACCGAATCCTAATTTGCGTATGCAAATTGGAGACGGGGAGGGAAATCGTGCGACTTTTTGTCACAAAACAAGGAAGTAAAAATTCAAATTAGGATTCTAGCTGAATATTTCGAGAAGGATTCGGTCGAATCCAAATTAGTGGATTTGGTGCATCCCTATGTATTTCTATAGTATGTGTGCCTCCAGATTCTATTGGTGGGAATTTTTGGTGATAATCTTGCGGTTGTGAAATAGCATGCAGGACTACAGGGAAGTATGGAATGTAGGAGGATGCCTGGGAAGAATTAAGTGCATGAAAACAATGAATTCAGCAAGCAAGCAAGATGAGACTATAGAGGCTTAGACAAGAGAAGCTTGATGGAGAATTCTTCCTTTGGTCTATGAGATGGTCTAGAAATGATGGCAACTGAATGGCAAATGCCATAACTTTTTGTTGAGCTCTTGTTCTTGTCAACAGATACCCAGACCTGGATTAGCCAATTCAGTGACCCTGATATGCTTTGGGGGTTACTCTCCTTTGTAGACGTAATTATATTATTATATAATTTATCAGAATATAAAACTTCGGGCTTAGTGAGACTCAGCATTGAACCCTGGGTATTTTTTCCATTAAATAAAGTTCATTCAATATGTCAGGAGTAATTGATGCCACATGGAAACTTACATTTTATTATTCCTACGAAAAAACACAAGCCAGATGCGAGATATATCAAGAAAAGAAACAAACGCGCACATAAACATGCAGCCTTGAAATGAAAATGAACTAAATGAGTGCCGTAAAGCCATGCAACGTCTAAGGTTCCAATGCGCATCTCCATGGCACTCATACATCAGAGACAGAAAAACCTAAACAATAAAAAAACAAAAAACAAAGAAAGTTGCAGTTATTGTTTCCAGCACTAGAGAAAAGTTGCAGCTCTCTCCACGTAAGCTCTTGCAGAATGAGGGAAGGGCTGGGGATACACAATGGAGATGAATAGGTTTGACCTTTGGTTGCACTTGAAGCTGCCCCGTTATTTATTCATTAGGCATCATGTTGAGGGAAACAGACCAATCTGAAATTCAGAAATCACAAGACCAAATTACTAGAGACCGACGGCACTGAGAGAATCGCCCTCTGCGAGCAGCAAAAGTGCAAGCAAATCATCCAGAAAAGAGATTATTTTGGAAAGAAAAGGCAACGAAGAATAAAAAAAGAAAAACGGACTTTCCACCAACCAGGGAAACAGTGGTGCTTTACTTAAAATGTAAAGGTTATTACGTGTGAAATGTTTATCCCCTCTGTGTTGAGATTCTTCACTTGCCCAGCATTATAATCATGTAAACTAAAAAAAAAAATCCACACAAAAACAGAACAAAAAAATGAGACATTCAAAGGAGCGTCAGCAGAAAGAAACATGTTTAACCAAGTCTCAAATCAGGGGTGTAACTATAGAGGAAGCAGGGGCCCCATGAGGCTCAAATTCATATACAATTCTAATAAATATTGGTAAAACAGGTCAACCTTTAGACATTTTGGGGCCTGATACAGCAATGATACGAAAGTGGCACTTCCAGCCTTAAAAGTCCAGTAACACCATGAGAATGTTTTCTACTCAAACAGGAGCTACCAATGAATGATTTAATGCACCAGTGCAGGATAATAGTACAGCTATGGGACCGGTTATCCAGAATGCTTTGGACCTGTGGTATTATGGATAAGGAGTCTTTCTGTAATTTGGATCTCCCTACCTTAAGTCTGCTAGAAAATCATGTAAACATTAAATAAACCCAATAGGCTGATTTTGCTTCCAATAAGGATTAATTATATCTTAGTTGGGATCAAGTACAAGCTACTGTTTTATTATTACGCAGAAAAAGTTAATTTTAGATGGTTTGAATAATCATTTTAAACAATATGAATTATTTCATAGAAATAGTGTCTCTAGGACAGGGGTCCCCAAACTTTTCTACCCATGAACCACACTTAAATATAAAATAAGTTGGAGAGAAACATAATGCAGGTATGGGACCTGTTATCCAGAATGCTCGGGACCTGGGGTTTTCCGGATAACGGATCTTTCTGTAATTTGGATCTTCATGCTTTAAGTCTACTAGAAATTAATTTAAGCATTAAATAAACCCAATTGGCTGGTTTTGCTTCCAATAAGGATTAATTATATCTTAGTTGGGATCAAGTACAAACTACTGTTTTATTGTTACAGAGAAAAATAAAATCATTTTTAAAAATTTGGTTTATTTGGATAAAATGGAGTCTATTCGTAATTTAGAGCTTTCTGGATATCGGGTTTCCAGATAAGGGATCTTATACCTGTATTGCAATAAGTTCCTATGGGTTCAAATGGGGAATGATTTTGGCAATTGGTAGCCCCTATGTGGACTTGCAGCCTACAAGAGGCTCTGTCTGACATTACACATGGTTTTTATACAACTAAAACTTGCCTCCAAGCCAGGAATTCAAAAATAAGCTCCTGCTTTGAGGCCACTGAGAGCAACATCCAAGGGGTGGAAGAACAACATGTTGCTGGTTGGGGACCAATACTCTAGGAGACGGCCTTCCTGTAATCTGGGGCCTTCTGAGTAACATTTACAGATTCCTGTATATCACATTTAAATGCATAAAATATACTTTCATTTATTGGTGTTACTGGTCCTGTAACTTCTTAAAAGTTTTTTATTTTAGATGACCCTAAAGTTACACACGATCTAGAGTAGGGGCCCTCCTGTATCACAGAACATTAATATTTAGTTCACATGTATTGAATTTATTGCACATAAGCCATGGTTTATTAGACCAACACCATTTGAAAGCTTTCTGTTGGAAATATGTACAGCACTGTGAAAGGAACAAAAAATTCCTGGATAAAAAAAAAGCGTTAATGTTTTGAATAACGGGAGACTAGAAATTGGCACTACTACTTTTCACAGAAGCTCCAGAGACTGTCCAATACTACCTCTGGCTAAAGGTAGTGGTACATGGGCTGACCAGGTCCCCTCTACAAGCTGAATGGATAGAGTGGGAAGAAAAGCAGTGGCCGCCAATGTCCGACCGGGGTGTGGCTAGGTGTTCTGTACAGCAAGCCCATCCTCCTGTAATAGGCTGAAATATTAATTGTTTAATGTAACTGTGTAATTAATGGTTAATACGTATATATATTCAGGTTGGCCACTAGGGGGAGCTGGAGGATAACAATTATTGAGAGAGTGGTTGGCGAATAGCAAGTTATAAAAGGGAATGTTTCAGGAGCTTGAGATGCATCATGGGAAGAAAGCTGAGCAGTGGGCTCTGCAGCAGCAGAGTTATCTACTGGAAGAGGTACGGAGCCTAAATAGAGAGAGAGGTCTAGTGGTTTAACAGTACACTTTAAGGAGTGTAAGAGAGCAAGGTAACTAGCATGGGCAGCTATGGCCCCAACTAGGAGTTAATGGGCATAGTGTTCCTACAGGGAATCCCGCCAGCCAGGGCTTAAGAGGAAAGGCTAGAGGACTCAAGAGGGGTGCCTGCGGATGTGTGTCCCCCCCAGCAGGGTGTAGTTACGGGAAGTGTCATATGTGGAAAACTGGGAGATTGAGCCCTGTAAAAGTGCTGCTGCTTAACTGAAGGTTGTGACAATAGCGAGTCTAAACTCCAACTCTCTGCATCGTGTGTTTCACTGAAGGTTTCCCCCCACACAAAAGGTCGGTGGTACATGAAGGGTTAACACGGGTACTGCACAGGAGATATTTGCCCCCGTTACACTCCCCCCACCTCATATCTCCCCCCCTTTCTTTCTGGACAAGATCGAGAGTGCAGCACCCACAATTCCTGGCTGGGGGACAGGTCTGGGTTGGTGGGGTCCACAAGGGCAGGGAACCATAGTATTTCTTCCTGGTGTCCAGCTGGTCCAGTACAACCCTGGTGGCTGCTTTTAACTTACTCCTATATATTCTATATACTACAGTATATGACATGGTACAGAAGCAGGATACAATTTCCTAACCTATCTGATTCTGGAACAAGCCAATATCTATAGCACATGGAGATGGGTCAGGAGGGCTTCGTACAATATCATTGGTATTTGTATGACCCACGATTTTGTATGACCCAGTGTTTCTGTAGGGGAGCCTGAGCCCCTGAAGTTATATGACTGGTTATCCTCTGTGCTGCTGTCTCCTGTTTGAGGCAGGGGAACCCTGAAGTTATCGCCTCCTGGTAGTGGCTCCAGGGTTTCCAGTGCAGCCTGCATCAATAGACACAGCAGACTTGTGCCTAAAGAATTGCCAATACATGACGTCATTGAGATGAAATGGTCTGGCATGAAGGGTATATCACTGTTCATAAAACTTGCAGATTCCCATGCTGTATCTGTTGAAGGAGCATTTTGTACTTGGAGCTCTGTACCCCTAAGCAAGGTAGCACATTAATGACAGTATAAAGGCACATGGTAATGGGGTCTGTGCTCATATGTGGGCAATATGTTCTCTTGTGAATGCTTAGGTGATATACTGTAACACAAGGGTGGTTTACTTGCCTCATTCAAACTGCAACTCCCTGCAACCAGTGGCATCATCTGTCCTATGATCCTGGGAATTGCTGTTCAGTATTAGCTGAACATATCCTTAAACATTTTAGAGGGGGGTGCAGAATGCTTTTGATCACACAAGTGATGTGTTAACATTAAAGTCACTGTCCATCATTTTACCTGAAGATAGTGCATTTTATCATCTTCTTTCATGGGATAAATCTGTGGAATTCCTCGCTCTAATGCAGACAGATCATATTTAGAAATGCGCTCCATGGCCATGATATCGCCTCCATAATTATAATCGTAGGGTCTTTCATAGATGAGATCTGAATGAATGGCTCCATCCATGCTGTGCTCTGGAACAAGGGAAGCAATACACAATGAATGGAGTTTAGCATCAACAATGATAAAGGAAAATACCCTGAGACTGGGCAGAGTCACTTTTCTGAGGCTACGGCCTGTAACGCTAGACCCCTCACATAAACATTCCTTTCCCTTTGGGTTTTTAGCAGATTTTGGGGCAAATTCACTAAGATGCGAAATTGCACCAAACGCAACTTCGCCGCACTTCGCCAGGCGTATTTTCGCCAGCACTCTGCAAATTCACTAAAATCCGAAGTTGCGCACAGGGGTAGCGTAAGTTTTTGAAGTTGCCCTAGCGTTAATTCGCCAAGCGAAGCGAAGTTTCGCTAGCGATGGCTCATTTGCATACGGCGCGAAATTCAAATTTCAATGGAGGAAGACGTATCACCACTTCAAATGCCTAGAAAACCTTCAAATCAGCAAATAAAAATGTTATTTTGCCCTACACATGTGCCCACTGTCTAGGTAAGTTGCCATGAGTCAGGAAATGTAGGGGGGAAGGAGGGGAGCCCCAAAAACATTTTCGATCTTTTTCAGCCTATCACCCATCATGTAGAAAACACGCCAGCGTTTTTTGGGACTTAGAAAAAATTTTGACTTCTTTGGAAACAATCCCTATCTACTCTATTGCGCTTCACCAGGTCTGAGGTCGCGAAGGAAGTCTAGCGTAAAAGGTAGCGTTCAGTACACTGCGCAAGTTCATGAATTTGCGTAGTTACGTCGCTATCGAAAATTCGCCTGGCGTAAGGGTGCGAAGTAACACTAGCGAAACTACGCCAGCGTTCGTTAGTGAATTTGCGCAGTAACGAAAAATGCCAAACGCTAGCGAATTAACGCTAGCGTTCGGCGCTTAGTGAATTTGCGCCTTTGTGTTCTATGTGCTGCTGCTGAAATCCAACCTGACAGCCTTTTTTTTTTTTTTTTTTACCAGGACAGCTTTGAACCACAGACTTGGTGGGTTTGGTCTTATTGGAAAATGGAGTTTGAGATGTAAATAGGGTGTGGGTAAGTGTTGGAAACTCTGGACATATGCCCTTGGATACGTGGTGGTGATGAAAACGCATGCTATTTTTACTGCTGATTCTTTGCATTATCTATTTTCTTTGCATCTAAAATGCATAACCCAATTTTAAGGGGTATTTATGAAAGCTTGAATTTTTCTCATTATTTTAAAATTAAAATTCAGCCTAACTCCCAACCACGATTTGGCTTAATTTTCTCAAAAAACATAACGAAAATTCTACGTCCGGGAAAAGTCTCGACAAAATCATGAGACAATTCTGAGTTATCGCCTGGAATCTTTCTAATGAAAGCCAAAGCAAACAGCCCAAAACCCGTGAAAATCATGAAGTCAGAAAACATGTTCCACTCATGTTTTTTCAGACTTAGATTTTCAGCAGCTTTGGAGCATAATAAATGTCAAAAAATGTAAGTTTTTCCTCTGTAAAAATTCAGATTTTTTTCCCTATAACGGGGTTGTTCACCTTGCAATCACTTTTTTTGTGTTCGGTTCTTTTCAGATTGTTCCCCATAAACAAAGACTTTTTGCAATTGCTTTCCATCTTTTATTTTTCCGAAATTGAAGTTTAAAGTTTAATGTCTTTAGGACAAGGCCTGATGTGACGTTTTTACATTGCGTTTTTAGAAAAGAAACACCGGGCGTAAATACGCCATTGAAACCACACGCCACCATCAACATGCGTTTTTCAGCACATAGGTTTCTTTCCCAAAATGCACTTCTCCTTATTTTCATTGTTCTCATTGAGAATTTGGACGCCATATTTAAAATACGCTGCGTATTTACGCAAAGTGTGGTTTCAAATGTGCAGATCCCATGATTGGACAGTTTCTTGACGTATTGGCGTTTCTGATGAAAAACGCCAATACTGGCGTCCTGTGGCGGATTTCGGCTTGCAAGCGCCCTGTGTGAATTGCCATAGTGCGTTTTCCATTTGTTTCAGTGGTAGTGCAGTTTATGCGTATTTATGCCTGGCGGAGTTTTTTTAAAACGCAGCGAAAAACCCCACGTCTGGCCCTGCCCTTAGTGTTTCAGTCTGGCATCTCAGTGATCCAGGAGCATCTGAACTATTACAATTTGCTACAATTAGTTGATACATTTCTCAGCAGTATCTGTGGAATATTAGCAACTATTGTATCAATTCTAGCAGGGACAAAGATAGAAAAAGCATCAACTAAATGTATCAATTTAAAACAGTTAAAGAGTCGGCGACCCCTCCCCCCCTACCAGAGCAGCTTCAGAAGGTGAAAAATAAAACTTTACATTTCAATTAGAAAACCGTTACACATGGAAAATAGTAAGTAATTGGAAAAAGTCCTTATTTCTGGGGAACAACCTGAAACCAACTGAACCGAAAAAAGTGTTTGAAGGTGAACATCCCCTTTAAAAACTCAACCAAAAAATTCTAGGCTTAATAAATATGCTTATTAAAAAAAATGTTGAGCTTTCAGACATTTGTACCACTAGATTTAGTGCAACAGCATCCAGTTCCTTTGCTGTATCAAAACCTAGTGCTCATACTAGACGCTGTAATGCTATTCTGTACAACTAGATGCAGGGCACGAACATACTGCAAATCCCATTGTACCTCAGTATGCTCCCAAAGGTACAGGCAGCACAATCTAGTGGGGCACAGTATTCTATGATGCAGTCCGGTAAAACTACATGCAGGATACCAGCATTCTGCTAATACCAGTGGTGTAACTATAGAGGAAGCAGACCCCGCAGCTGCAGGGGGGCCCGGACTGTGGGGTCAGCTTCCTCTATAGCCAATAAGAAAAACCCTCCTTCTCAGCCCCTCACCAACAAGGAGGGAAGTAAGGGAGTGGGCTGAGTCGAGCAGGATGTGGGCAGAGGCAGGACAGGAAGTTGGCAGGAGGATGGGGATCGGAGTGTGCCAGGCCCTCTGAATTTTTTTTTGCATTACACTACATTAATACAGTCCTCAAGGTACAATCTAGTGGATACACAGGGGCAGATTTACTAAGCTCGAGTGAATAGTTTGAATCCAAAAATATTCGAATTTCTAAGTAATTTTTTGGGCACTTTTTATGATCGAATAAAAATCATTCGATCGATCACTTAAAATCGTTCGATTCGAATGATTCTATCGTTCGATCGAACAATGTTTATTCGATCGAACCTTTTCCGCTAAAATCCTTCGAATTCGATATTCGAATGTCGAATTCGAGGGTTTTTCAACCCTCGAAATTCGGCCCATGATAAATCTGCCCCACAGTTTGCCAAAATGCTGTTCTGTACCACTTCAATAAATCCTATTTATTATGCCATAATACAGTCGGAAAGGTTTATTATGTCTTCTGCATGAAGACAGAATGAAGAGAAACAGATGCTGAGAGAGGAACAGTGAATTTTTGCAGAATTTTTAATTTATTGAACATAGGAAATTTCTTACCTCGGTATCAGGAAGCTTATATTAAATTTTAATTTTTGCGATGGTTTCGCTTTCAAAAAAAAAAAAACCAAAACTTCAACTTATGGCTAGATATCAGCTGAGTTGGTCAGGCAGAACCAATCTAATGTGTGCAGGTGATATCAGCACAAGTATGGACAGCAGTACTCAAGATCCAAACGTCTACTTTTATATAGGATTTTCACATGTGTCAGAAACCCTAAAGTCCTCACCCCTTGAATGGACAGCTGGAGAGTTTGGGGAGGACAGCATGAGAGACAGTCTATCTGCATGAACACTGAGAATCTCTCACCTTCATCCCCATCGTCATTAGACATGATGGCAATACACTTGTCCCAGACGGCTTTCACATCAGCTCGGTATCGATCACAGGCCCAGAGGAACATTGGCAGGAGCAGGGCCTGGACAACAGAGCACCACAGCACACACAGGACCATCCACTCGTAGGACTTGTCCAACTTCAGACTTGCAAAGCTCACCACCTGTACGTTGGGTAAAACATGAGACCCCGTCATTTTCACAATGTACATCCATTTCCTAAACTCCAAAAACTGTAGATATGACACCGTCTAAGGGCAATGAAAGAAGCAAATATTCACAGATACTGGTAGAAAATGGTAATAATAACAAACAGAGGTTTCCTTCCCCCACTGCCACTTTCTAGTAAACAATGAATTGTCTTTCACATAGCAGAGTAATTGGTTTATATATACCATGTAACACCCTGGCTTTCTAGCCCACAGCTATAACACAAGGGACAGGTTTGGAACATTGATGGAGAACTATTGTGAAAATGAAAATTTAATATAAGCTTCATCATACTGAAATAAGAAACTTTGTAAATACAATCAATTAAATCTTCTGTACCGTTTCTGAAAATACGTTTATCTTCACTATCCCTCTCTCAGGGGTATATTTATCAAAGAGTGAAGTTAATAGTGAAGTTCCGCCACTAGAGTGAAATTCCGCCACTCTCCATTAATTTCTATGGGATTTTTATAGGCGTATTTATCAAAGAGTGAACTTTCACTTCACCCATTGATAAATACGCCTTTCAAAATCCCATAGAAATAAATTGAGAGCTGCAGAATTTCACTATAGTGGCGGAACTTCACTCTTTGATAAATTTACCCCTCAGTATTTGTTTCTCTTCATTCAGGAGTTGGGTGTCAGATAATCTATTCATTGACAGTTAGATCCAATATATATCTTATAGGGGTGGGGTGGGGGGGTTCCTCGTCCTAGCAGATGTATTAGAGCTCATTCAAATAACCGATTCCAGTTCAAACAAAATCTAACAAAATAACTGCCTTTTGCACAAATCCTGCATGTAGAGAGACATGATGTCTGGTGATTTTAATAGAGTGAGCTCTAATACTTCTTCTAGGCAAAATGAGCCCCCTATAAGATATATTGGATCTAACTGTCAATGACTATCTGACACCCAACTGCTACATGAAGAGAGAATGAAGAGAAACAGATGCTGAGAAAGGAATAGTGAAGATAAACGGTTAGAAAGTTTCTTATTTCAGTATGCTGAAGCTAATATTAAATTTTCATTTTCGCAATAGTTCCCCTTTAAATGTTTTTCAGTCTCAAGAAAGCCCCTTGGATTAGTTTGCCCCTGCTGTCAGCTGTTCAGCTACATTACACCTAAAAAGTGAAATAAAACTGCGTCAGGAATACAAACATTGTCAATGTATTACTGCCTTCAGACAGTAGATGGCAGCATAATATTTCAGTCAATTATATTATGCATTGCTGCTACATTGTATCAATAGTCAGAACCAGAGAACAGAAAAGGAACAGACTGTAGAGATGTTCGGGCCGGCCTGATACCCACGTGTTGGACGGGTTCGGCCCGACCTTGCACTGTTCTTCACGGGTGGGGGTTGAGCACTTCTCCTGCTCTCCCCACCAGTCACCGTCAAATGCCGGCTGGGTTCACCCTTTACAGACCCTGCGTCTGCTCGCTCCGCCACTTTTGTGATGTCATTGGCGGGACGGGTCGGTGCGGGTCTATAAAAGCAACCCGGAAGTCGAATGCAGAACAAACTTTTTGGCTCATTTTTTCCTCTTGCTACAGTATTATCAAGATGGATTAAAGGAGTTGTTCACCTTTTGAGTTAAATTTTAGTATGCAGAGTGATATTCTGAGACAATTTTGCAATTGGTTTTCATTATATAGAATAGAAAGATGAGTAATAATAAATAGCAATAACAATACCTTACAGAGCATTTAATTTTTAGATGGGGTCAGTGACCCCCCATTTTAAGGCTGGAAACATTCAGAATAAGGCGGCAATTAATTAAAAAAAACTATAAAAAAATAAATAATGAAAACCAATTGAAAAGTTGCTTAGAATTGGCCTTTCTATAACACACTAAATTTAACTTAAAGGTAAACCACCCCTTTAAAGGGGTGGTTTACCTTTAAATGAACTTTTAGTATGATGTAGAGAGTGATATTGAGACAATTTGCAATTTATTTTCATTTTTTATTATTGAAGGTTTTTGAGTTATTTAACTTTTTATTCATCAGCTCTCCGGTTTGCATCTTAACCAATCTGGTAACTAGGGTCCAGATTACCCTAGCAACCATGCATTGATTTGAATAAGAGACTGGAATATGAATAGGAGAGGACCTGAATAGAAGGATCAGTAATAAAAAGTAACAATAGATTTCTAGCCTTACAGAGCATTTGTTTTTAGAAGGGATCAGCGACGCCCATTTGAAAGCTGCAGAGAGTCAGAAGAAAAAGGCAAATAACTATAAAAAATAAATAATGAAAACCAATTGAAAAGTTGCTTATAATTGGCTGGTCTATAACACACTAAAAGTTACCTTAAAGGTGACCGACCCCCTTTAAGGCTCCTTTGTGAAATGGATATGGTCATTGTCTAGGGTTGCCACCTTTTTTAAAACTTTTTACCGGCTGCTGGGGGGCGGACCGTGACGTCAAAAGGGGCGGGCCGTGATGTCAAAGTGGGCGGGGCCACGACATGGACGCTAGAAGAAGTAAGAGAAAAGGTAAGTTTCAGGGGATGTTCCAGGGGATTGGGGGCAGGCCGAGGGCTCCTTTTAATCGCATTACAAATTTACCGGCAGCTACATTGCCGGTAAATTTGTAATACCAGCTGGGTGGCAACCCTATCATTGTCACATCTTCCCTACAAACAGTATCATTCAGCCTTTTTGCTTGCCCTGATGCCCTTGGAGCCAGAGTACACAGGGTAACCAAACACCGCCATCAATTTTATTGGGTAAAACTGAAAATAAAATGAAACGTTTAACCCTCGACAATAGCATCCAATTAGACCTATACCTGCGTTCCCAACATCCAGTGCCCCAGCAGCTCTGGGACATATAAGAACATACGGAAATGAAAGTCATGTTGGCAAGAAGCAATGGTATATGTTCACATCACTCTCACCAGCACTTTTCTAGGTTTACATAAATAAAGCAATTAACAATTATAATGACAAGAACAAGGTGCAGGAGGGGGAGAGGAGGAGTGGAAGGAGGAAGCTTGTTTATTTGTTGGTTTGGTTTCTGTGGTTATAAATGCTGCCTTCTAATTTCCGTAAACAGCAGAACCTTCCATGTTGGGGTTTTTTTTTTTTTATTAAGGAAGATTCAGGGGAAATTATTATTGACAATGGTGAATAATCTTTCCATTTCTGTATATTTTTAGCCTAGCTTTGTGTTCTCCACAATGAACAGATAGGGGCAGATTTATCAAGGGTCGAAGTGAATTCGAAATAATTTTTTGGATACTTCGACCATCGAATAGGATACTACGACTTCGATTCGAAGTAAAATAGTTTGAATATTCGACCATTTGATAATCAAAGTACTGTCTCTTTAAAAAAACTTCGACTTCAATATTAAATTAAACCTGCTGAAGTGCTATGTTAGCCTATGGGGACCTTCTAATGCGTTTTTCTAAGATTTTTGAAGTCGAAAAAAAATTGGTTCGACTGTATTTTACCACAGAATACCGAAATTCGATGAAAAAAATTCGAATTCGATATTTGAAGTATTTCAATTCAATGGTCGAATTTCAAAGTATTTTTTACTTCGAAATTCGACCCTTGATAAATCTGCCCCATAATGAGACCTTTTTCATGGTTTGTTATCCAGTGGCAGAGCCTCTTGTTCCTGCTTCTATGCCCTATGCCTACCAGTTTGAATGATGTTCATGCCTTTCAGTGAACTCCTGGGACTCATTTATAAACACTGGGTAAATTTGCCCCTGGGCAGTAACCCATGGCAACCAATCAAATTATTTCTGCAGCTGGCTGAAAAAAAAGCTCATCCCTGACTGGTTGTTGTAGGTAACTCCCCGTATGCAGATTTGCCTAGTGTTTATAAATGAGCCCCAATTGTGCACATTTAGAGGCCTATTTATTATGCCGTGTAAAACAAAATTTGCAGAAAAAACGTGTAAAATAAACAGTGAATATATTAAAGTCTGCTTTATTTTACACCATGCGAATGCCAGATTTGTAAAAAAAAATTGTAGAAAAAAATGACCCCATTTTTACTGGGAGTTGTTTGCCAATGGCATGCCATCAGATATATATTAATACAGTTATGGGATCGGTCTTCAGGAAACCCGTTATCCAGAAAGCTCAGAATTACAGAAAAGTAATGGTTCTATGATTTTTTCAGTAGTCTTAGGGGGTTATTTATCAAAGTCTGCACGGGTTTTTAGGCCATATTTATTAATACACTTTCCCGAAAATTTCGTTTGCGTTAAAAAAGCCGGAAAAATCGTGAAAAAATCAGATTTTCACGATTTTTTCACCCAGAAAACTATGAATTTTGTCTAGAAACTCAGAAAACTTTTGGGTATTGCCAAAAACTAGGGATGCACCGAATCCACTATTTTGGATTTGGCCTAATCCCTGAATCCTTCACGAAAGATTCGGCCGAATACCGAACCGAATCCGAGTCCTAATTTGCACATGCAAATTAGGGGTGGGAAGGGGAAAACATTTTTTAACTCCCTGTTTTGTGACAAAAAGTCACATGATTTCCCTCCCGCCCCTAATTTGCATATACAAAGTAGGATTCGGATTCAGTTTGGCCTGGCAGAAGGATTCGGCCAAATCTGAATCCTGCTGAAAAAAAGCCGAATCCGGAACCGAATCCTGGATTTGGTGCATCCCTACCAAAAACCCAGCGCACATCAAAAACTCATTGGGACTTTTCCCATTGACTTATATGCGACCTCGACAGGTTAGAGATGCCAGACTTTCTGGTTCTGACTTTTCCATCCTTGGGGTTGAATAAATTCTGAAAAATTCTGGATTTTTTTTTTTTTATAAGTCCGATTTTATATATATAAAAAAAAAAATTACATGATTTTTGCATTCGGAGTTTGGTAATAACCCCCTTAAAATATAGAGATCCAAATTACATAAAGATTCCTTATACAGAAAGTCCAACATCCCCAAGCATTCTGGAAAACAGATCCCATACCAGCATATATAATAAAATTGGAAAAGTATTGGATTGGGTAAAGGCTATCAATGATGCAGTAAAGAAGTAAAGCACCATAAATAGCAAGCGTTACCATAAAATAATAAAAGCATACAAGAACTAGTTCTAGACAAAACAAAGGAGTCTAAAATACAGCAAAATCCTTTCTTTAAGCATTGAATTATGGACACGTCCCTTGATCTTGTGACACGGAATCCGCCCAGCCATCAAATTCTCCGCTCATCACATATTCTGGCAGCAGTACATTCGACAAACGTTCTGCTTTTTAAGTAACAATAACCTTGGCTGATTCTGCACAAAGGTACTTCTTTTTTTAGCGGTTTTATTTCACTGGAAGGATGACCTTTTGTTCAGTTTCCTTCTTTTTTAAGAAAGTAAAAAATCTACAGCTGACAGTTATCTATATATTTAAGGGTTTGAACAGAATGAGGTTTCTTTTTAAATTTCAGAGACAAGAAAGGTGACATTCTGTACTAACCTTGATAATACGAGCCAAGATAAAGCTTACTGGGAAAAGAGAAGTACAGAGTTGGGTGCTATATATGCATTTTAGCAACCCCAGGGTCCATAAATAATCAGGTGGGGGTAGGGTGGTTATTTTTATACCTTTATGTATAAATTGTATCATTTCTGAAGATCTACCACTAACCATTCAGATTAAATAAGTAACAAATCAATGTTGTAAATCAAAGTAATAAACAATGTTACAAAATTAATTGAGAAACCGCAATCGTACAAAAGATATGTCCGACAAATAGTAGTGAGAGATCACAATTTAACAGAAGTTTTAGAATGACTTATCCATATAAAGTTTTCAATTTCATAGATTTTGAAAGATTTGTCTTCCTTTTCTGTGCTCTGTGAGGCTACAATTTAAATGTTATTGTTACTTTTTATTACTTATTTTTCTATATTTTCTTATTTTTCTACGGCCTTGTTGCTAGGTTAAATTGGACCACAGCAACCAGATAGATGCTAAAATGAAACTGGGGAGCTGTTGAACAAAAAGCTAAATAAGTAAAAAAAAAAATATAATAAAAAATGATGAAGACCGATTGCAAACGGTCTTTCTATATCAAACTCTCTCTATAGTAGCCTTCTATATCATACTAAAGGTTATTTGAAATGCGAACAACCCTTTTAAGGCTACTAAAACATTCAAACATTAAGCAAACCCAATAGGATTATTTTGCCAGATTCAGCAGCTTAGTTACTATCAGGTACAAGCTACTGTTTTATTATTACAGAAAAAGAGGGAAATTGTTTATTAAAAAAAATATATATATTTGGATATACATGGTTATTTTCTCAAATAAGAGGCAACTTCGGGCAACTATAGAAAACGCATCGCCACGTGTGCATTAGCGCAGGCGACTTTTCATTGTAGCCTATGGGGAAAAACGCTGAGGCAGTTCGGGGAGATAGTCGCTCAAAAGACGAGGCGATTAGTCGCCAGGCGACAAAATCTTCCCGAATCTCCTCGTGTGGCCTTACCCTTAAGGGAAATTTATTTGGTAAATATTATCACTTTAATATCCAATCTGCAACGTGAATGCTTAGTAATGACAAGAGATCTGATCAACTCATTATCCAAATAAACAAGCTGGAGAGAATTAAAGACAGACTGTGTAGTACAATTGATTTAATCAGCAGGAGATTAACATCCCAGAGCTTTCCTTTCAAATTGTACAGGAAAAAAAATGGCACGTAGGATAACAGGCTAAAGCTAATCTGAACTTCCCTCAGAAAATCCGATAAAAAGTATTCTGTGTAATCCCTTGCTAGCCATGAACCGAGCCAAATGTAGTGTGTTTGTGACCAACGTTTAGCTGAGAAAAGAGATGAACCTTTCCTAAAACACTTGGGTCAGGCCCCATGGGGCGTTTTGGGGAGATTTGGTTGTCTGGCGACGAATCGTCTCGTTTCCACGAGGAAACTTCGGACGACTTCGGAAAACGAATGGACGCGTTTGATTAGCGCCGGCATTTTTTCATTTTAGCCGGCGCAGAGTCAGGGAAGGCGTTTGGGGAGATTGGTCGCCGCAAAGACGAGGCGATTAGTCGCCAGGCGACCAAATCTCCCCAAAACGCCCAGTATGGCCTTACCCTTAAGAAAAACACCAGAAAGCCAATTGAATTCATCCTCACAAGGAGGAAAATCCTTTCTGACCACAAACAATTTCAGCCTTTTTGCTTCCCAAAGTAGTTAGTACTGTATATTTCAAAAAAGCTCATTTTAATCCCCACCACTAAATTAGCTTGTATTCTTTAATACAGAATATAGATGCATAGTATAACTGGGTTGAAAAACCACAAAGTTCCAATAATTTATATATAGCGTTATGGCAAGAGAACACGTCTGCAATAACATGGACTCTTTAAAGGGATTCTGTCAATATATCATTTTTACTTCAAATTTACACTGATTAAACTGCAAATAATTCACTCTACCATGTATAATTTAATTCATGAACCAGCAAGTGTATTTTTTTAGTTGTAATATTGGTTGTGTAGGTGCCATCTCAGGTAATTTTGCCTGGTCATGTGCTTTCAGAAATAGCCAGCACTTTAGGATGGAACTGCTTTCTGGCAGGCTGTTCTCTCTCTTACTCAATGTAACTGAATGTGTTGCAGTGGGACCTGGATTTTACTATTGAGTGCTGTCCTTATATCTACCAGGCAGCTATCTTGTGTTAGGGAGCTGCTATCTGGTTACCTTCCTATTGTTCTGATATTAGGTTGCTGGGGAGGGGGAAGGGAGGGGTGATATCACTCCAACTTGCAGTACAGCAATAAAAAGAGTCACTGAAGTTTATCAGAGCACAAGTCACATGACTGGGGGCAGCTGGGAAACTGACAATATGTCTAGCCCCATGTCAGATTTTAAAATTAAATATAGAAAAATCTGTTTGCTCTTTTGAGTAACGGATTTCAGAGCAGCACTATTAACTGATGTATTTTGAAGAAAAATTTTTTTTTTTCACCATGACAGTATCCCTTTAACAACACATTCCAACATGGTGCTTGATCCCTGTCCCAGGGCACACGGCTCAGCTCACAATTGTGCCATGACATGGTATAACATTCACAGAAAATGGTACAGCAGCTGTTGTTTGTGCTTAGCCTTAAAAATTTAGAAGCTAACCCAAGCTGTCAGAAATGCTAATGAGTGTGTCTTTTAAAGTGAGCTACAAAGCTATGAATTACAGGACAGCGACTTCTCATTGTTTACATTTTATCGAAATAATCCAAATTTTTAAAAACAGTTGCCTTTTCTCTGTAATAATATAACAATACCTTGTATTTGATACAAATTAAGATATAATAAAATCCTTGTTGGAAGCAAAACCAGCCTATTGGGTTTAATATTGATTTTTTTAGTAGACTTAAGATATAAAGCTCCAAATTACAGAAACGTCTTATCCGGAAAACCACAGGTTCCGAGCATTGTGGATAACAGGTCCCATACCTGTACTGTGATAAATGCAACTTGTAAATGCAACTAGTCATTTTACCAATAGGAAAGGCAGCAGCTCAACATATATATATATATATATATATATATATATATATATATATATATATATATATATATATATATATATATATATATAGTGAATAAAGTACCCCTTATTGTAAGTAAAATATAAGGATATTTTACAATAAGTTTCATGACCATATAAAAACACAAGGCCGAAGGCCGACTGTTTTTATACAGGTCATGGAACTCTGAGGTAACTTCTAATATCCTCATATTTTACAATTGGGTGTACTTTATTTATTATAATACACAAGTTTCAGTGAGTCATGTGATAGAAATTACATCAGAACTCACCGTTTATAACTGATGACATCAGCACTCACCGTTTATAAGGATATAATTTACAAGATATTCATGGCTTTTGTGTAATATATAGTGTATAAAGTACCCCCTCTTGTAAAATATAAGGATATTATAAGTTACCGAGGAGTTTCATGACCATATAAAAACACGAGGCCGAAGGCTGAGTGTTTTTATACAGGTAATGAAACTCCGAGGTAACTTCTAATATCCTCATATTTTACAACTGGGGGTACTTTATTTATTATAATACACATGTTTTAGTGAGTCATGTGACAGAAATGACATCAGAACTCACCGTTTATAACTGATGACATCAGAACTCACCGTTTATAAGGATATCATTTACAGGATATTCATGGCTTTTGTGTATTATATATATATATATATATATATATATATATAGATTTATTTATATGACATCTAGGTAAGATCATAGCAGTTGGTTACACAGTCTGACATATCATTACAGATGGCATTTTATTTAGTTGGATGTACAGATGATCATGCACCTGGTTTCCTACATAATTTCATGTCTAATTAATACCCTCCAGTGTAACACTAATCACGATGACTGGAAGTCACATAATCACTTATTCTTAATGGGATATCAGTGAATTATAGACCGGGAATAGTTACAAAACATCACTAAAGGGTATACAAATGCTACTGTATGAGGCTTAACCCTTTCACTTGTGTCTTCCAAACGACAGTTTATACCCTACAGCCAATGTGATTTCAATTTAGTTGTTTTCGGATTGTTCACCATAAACAGACTTTTTTTGTAATTGCTTTCCATCTTTTACAGTTTTCCCAAAATGTAAGTTTAATGTTTAATGTTCCTGTCTGTTGTTTGGCAGCTCAGTGACCCAGGACCATCTGAACGGTTACAATTTGTTACATTTAGTTGATACATTTCTCAGCAGTATCTGTGGAATATGAGCAACTATTGTATCAAGTCGAATAGCTGCCTGCAGGTATGGACAAAGATAACAAATGTATTAACTAAGGGGCATATTTATCAAGGGTCAAATTTAGAGTTTATGGGAGTTTCTAAAAACTCCCATCAACTCCTATAAACTCTAAATTCAAAAAAAAAAAACACCAATCAAAATCTATTAGAAAAAAAATAACAAAACGATTTTTTAACATTCGGGTGAATAGGATCGACCTGCAAACTTGAATCGAATTCAATTCTTTTTTTATTTTTATTTTTTTTTAAATGCGATTTTCAAAAGTCCACCAAACTGGTTGTAGGAGGTCCCCCATAGGCTGTAACACCAATTCAGCAGGTTTTAGATGGCGAATAGTCAAATTTGCATTCTTAAAGAGACAATACATGATAAATTTTGATTTTTTTTTAAACTTGAATCGAATTTGGACTATTCCCAGGTCGAACTACATTAAAATAAACTCGAAATTCTAATTTAAAAATTCAAATTTTCCATTCGACCTTTGATAAATCTGCCCCTAAATATATCAACTTAGAACAGTTAAAGGAAAACTATACCACCCAAACAATGTAGGTCGCTATACTGAGTAAAACCCTGCTTCATGTAAATGAACCATTATCATAATAATATACTTTTTTATTAGTATGAACCATTGGGTAATCATAAATAGAAAATTGCCATTTTAAAAAATAAGGGCCGCCCCCTGAGATCGTAAGATTCACTGTGCACACATACAAACCACATGTTAGGTCACATGAGCCAATTAACAGACAGAGTTCTGCCTTTTGCTTCCTCACTTCTTCCTGTTACAGTTAGTGTTGTAGTATTTCTGGTCAGGTGATCTCTGAGGCAGCACAGATACAGTCACGAAATGGTGGTTCAAAGCAAGAGATGTAAAAGGGCAATATTTATGTAAATATATATTCCAGTTTGGTAAGATTCTTTAATATGTCATTCAATTTGATATAAACTATCTGTTGCTTAAGTATTCATTTTGGGGGTATAGTTTTCCTTTAAAAAGAGTCCGTGACCAGAGCTGCTTTAGAAGGTGAAAAATGAAACTTTACACTTCAATATTAGAAAAACTATCACACGTAGAAAATAGAAAGTGACTGGAAAAAGTCTTTATTTCATAGAACAATCTGAAACCAACTGAACTGAAAAAAAGTGTTGGAAGGTGAACATCCCCTTTAATATTTAATACAGGTAAATGCACCTTGAAGTTAAGATGCTGCAGCAGGTATGAGGGTTGTAACATATGGCCTGTTGAATTGTGAGTTTAATCTGAAAGAACCTTCCATCAGCTTTACCCCATGTTAATGAAGAAGATATACTCAGATGAAGACACACAGATCTCAGCCGTTATAAAACACGAGCTTGGGAGGCACTTCAGTGTGAACAACAATGATAAGAGGAACCTACAGTGTTCGAGAGAGGTTTAACAAAAAAAAAAAAAAAAAAATACGTAGTATGAAAAAAATAAATTTTGTGTGACGTGTCTCCATTAAGTAACTAAGTAAGTGCAACGTGCAAATCAATGCACATCTCTAACACAAGCAAATTTGTGAACACTTTATGGACTGCAATTCTGCGCCCAGATTTTTACATCCAGCTGCTAACTGCAATCATGACTAAGCCCTTAAGTCTTAATTGCAAATTAGCAGCTCTCTATGAAGGATGCACCTCCTTCCTTTCTTGAAATCAACCTGTCATCAAAGACTTTTAACGATTAGTATCGGAGATTTTCCAAGTCTGTGGTGTTGGATATCCTGAGATTTGTTGAAAAAATATTTCTTTCAATTATAAAGTAATTTAAATGTTAAAGGGCTCACTTGCCAAGTGTCCTAAAGACGCCGAGCTTTCCCCAAATCCGTCAGCTCTGGATAATGCACTAAAGTAGTGATTGACCGTCGCTTCACGAGTATTCCACTAAGCAATCCCATTTCCCTAAATGATGTGACAGGCGTAAGCTTATAGGGTTTTAGCATGGCACTCAATAGGCTTATTTAATCAACGCAGCTCATGAGACATGGGATAGAATCGAGAGATATTTGTGGGTCACCAGGAAGACTCATTAGTAGAACATGTGGCTTAAGAGATACTGGATTACCAAACTTCAAACTGGTCATTATAGATAACCAGTTACGATGCATACATTCTATTTAATATCAGATTATACTGACACAGAAACAAAGACATAGAATTTAAGAGGTAAGGGTGGCACATAAGTGTTTTGAAAGAACAATGATTTTGAGTAGTGATGGGCGAATCTGGGCTATTTTGCTTGGCAAAAAATTTTGCGAATTTACAGCGAAAAGGCAAAGAATTCATGAAAAGCATTGAACCCGACTGTCAATTTTATATACACGTGACTATTTGGTTCAAATGCATTATAGTCAATGGGCGTCCGAATAATTTTGACGCGCTATAATTTTGATGGATTTTTCGCAGGCGAATTTTCACCTCATTTTGGATTTCCAAACTTCAAACTGAAGTCATTCTAGATAACCAGTTACGATGTATACATTCTATTTAAAACACAAAATCAGATTATACTGACACAGGAACAAAGACATAGAATTTAAGAGGTAATGGTGGCACATGAGTGTTTTGAAAGAACAAGGATTGTGATCTTAAGTAGTGATGGGTGAATCTGGGCCATTTTGCTTCGCCACAAAATTAGCGAATTTACCGCAAAACTGCAAAAAATTCACAAAACGCATTGACCCGGGCATCAATTTTTATAAGCACGACTATTTGGTCCAAATGCATTAAAGTCAATGGGAGTCCGAATAATTTTGAGGCGCTGTAATTTTGATGGATTTTTCGCAGGCATTTTCACGCCTGCCGAATTTATTCACCCATCACTAATCTTGAGACATGGCCAAACCAAGGCCAATGGAAAATACTTGTCATTATTAGCATTCAGTAGTTACGTAAGATCACCTACCGCTAGGCTTGAAGAGAAGAGACCTCAACCAGTGTGAAGTTCTCACCATGAAACACAGAGCAGACACCTAGGCAACAACAAAAAAGATGGAGCGACGATTGAGAGAAGCCCAACACATCATGAATAGAAGTGTCAGGAGCTAAAAAGCAGGACAACACAACAATGGCAGGACTCTTGACAGTAAAACAAGAGAATGAGTAGTGATATGAACTGCGCTGAGGATCAGTCAAAAATACTTGGGTTTAGAGCGAAGATAGGACACGGACATCTGTGACAGATCCTTTGACTTGTAGCACCTTCCATCAGATACTACAACAATTCATATAGTCACATTTACTTTGAATGACAGTGCTCAGCTTATGATCAGTGATCATTCTGTTCTCAAATTACAAAATACAAGGCATTGTCACATATCATAGCAAGTCTGCTGATGGCACACCCTATCCCTATAACCAGTCGCTTTGGCCAAGACATAGATCATACTGAACATATTTATTCTAGTATTCTGTATGTATGTGTATATATATATATATATATATATATATATATATATATATATATATATATATATATATATATATATATATATATCTTTCAATTCTAGCAGCACTAAGGGAAAGGAAGATAAAGAAGTGTGAGCAGTAGGAACGCTCAGGAGGCAGATCACAGGAGTACACAACCATTGGTGTTCCACAGCTACTGCAGAGTAGGACTCATTTATCTGCTGGTCAAAGAAATGGCACAACCTGTAAACTACAAAAGGACCTTAACAGGACCAGATATTTCTACTAGATCTTAGAGTAAATAATAATGATCTTAGGAATGTGCCTGTACCCCTTTTTATAAAGTCAAATACTGGGAGGCATGCTCATTTTTCAGAAAATAACAAAACAGACTGTTTTGATATTTTTAATACTAAAGCTCCCAAATGGAAAAAACAATTCAAGCGCTTCCTTTCCCATATAAATTAGAATGAGAATTATAAACACCCTATAAATTATGACAAAGCAAGATGCACTGTGAATTGGACTGATGTAACCGTTACACTACTGTAATACTGATCAGCTTAAGCAGCGTTCCTGTACATTTAGGGATTTCTTGACACAACTTATTGACAGAAAAAAGTTCTGCAGTTTTTAGCTACCAAAATGCACCAATATTTTAATGCAAATACAAAATATCAGCCAATAACCTAATCCACATACGTTGCTATGCCCAGTTGGGTATTCTTTTGGATAGCTTTTCTGCATGGCACTTGGCTTAACGACAATGTCAGTATTTACTGTCCCCAGTGTGGGCAAGCAGATTATATAAAAAATTCTAAATATCACAATGTTCTAAAACATCCAGGGAATCATTGAAGTAGTGAGTAATGGTTGCTGATGCCGAATATCTCCTAGAATACCAAGCAGGTTACTCAGCATGCAGCATCGCTCTCTCACAACCCTTTAATATTTCCATGGCCTTTGCTAAAACTTTTTGACACTTTCACCTCTTTTATCTCACAAACTATTTTCTGGGATCCCAAAGTTGCACTCTATGGGGTTGCAATTGTGTCAAAGACATTATCTCAAAGACAAAGCCAGAATGATTTCCATCAAAGGTTTCTGAAAGTAAGAAACCCTACAAAGATGCAAATATATTTAAATAAACACACAGCAAAATGTAGGAGAGTTATTAATGACACTGTCACACATTTTTTATTATTTATTTTTATTATATATTATTTGTCCCATCCCATTATTTTCCCTTTTTTTTTTATTAGATAGTCAAAAACAATAATATCTCAGTGTGATCCATTCAATAATCTAAGCAGTTTGAGATGTCCTCTAGTCAATGAGGGGAGAAAGCAGTACTGAATATCATTCTGATAAACTTCTCTGGTCATTATTATTTTATACAAAGATATTATTGAGCATTTAGAGGATTACAACCGAAAACCACCAAAACCTTCCTACTTGACTGCTACTCAATATTGAGTTAGATCGTTTGATCTTAGTCAATTAGTTTTGTTTCTTGTTATTCAAGAAAGAAGGTTCATCCACTGCTTGGATTCCGTATGATTGTCGTACCCATAAATTATCACCCAAAAGGCCATACCTAAAAAAACAGCTACTTCCATCCACAGTATACAATGAGAACTATTAATCATATCCAATCATATCATGCCATAAGCACAGAAAAAAGAGAAAGGGGTGGGGGAGAAAAGGCAATGAAAACTAAAAGTCTCTATGGATCTAGGAGGAAGACTAGGATCAGGTCCTGCCCTGCCTTTCACACCATGGAAGCCAATTTTATTCATGTCTCACCCTACAGAAACCTTACGGACAACTGTGATACAGCCGCTAAAGCACCAGGGAACTTTTTTTCCCCCATTGTTTGGTCAATACCACCTCGTCTATTAAATATAAGGAATGTTCTGCCTGTTAAAAATACTGCTCAAAATCTTTGTCCCTGTGACTGCAATCAAATAATATGCTTACAATTTCAAGATTAGACGGATATATTTCTCCCCTCATTTGTGAGACATAGTATTTTGTCCCTATGACTCTTATCTGGGTATTTGGATCAGGCGGTGGGGTATCCGGTTAATCTACAAAATAGAATAACCTTGGCTCAAAAAATCTTTATGTTAAGCCATTTGTTGTGTTATGCGCAATGTATCACTGAATTACTGACATGGGCAGGGTCAGTAATTCAGTGATACAGCCTGACGCGTTTCGTGTTACAAACACTTATAGACTGGTGATCCCGGTTGCCGGTCTCTAACTTGGCCTGACAAGTACCAGAACATCCTCAAGGTGGGCCTTAACCTGCCCAGGGCACACCAGCTCTGTTTTCAACTGAGCCCTGGGTAAGACTCATTTTTGCTTTTCTGTATCTGTTGATTCTGTGGTGGCCCCAAGAGCTAACAACAGGGGCAACAAACCCTGGAGATGCTTGAAGGTCCAAGACAGTAACAGGGCACACAGGTACACTCACTGAGCTGCAACAGCAATATTATTTAGTGAAACACTTCATCATAAGGTTTGTAGTGTGGCCCAGTATCTTTTACTTATGCAACGGGGTGGGCCCTAGTGGAAGAGTTGCCACTTTATCCTTTTCATACCAGACACAAAACACACTTTTCATACAGTTTGGATGATTTGCATGAAATTAAAATGTATACTGCATGGCTGCAGTCACAACTGAACTGAGGGGTCCTATAAAGACCTCCATCCACCTGTACAGCTTTACATAGAGTTGTCCTTATGCCCTGGTAGCATGAAATTCTTTCAAATTGATGTGCATTAATTTATATATTCAAATCGAAAGCATTTATTAAACAAAAACAATTTTTTTCATGCAAAAAAACCCTTACGGTCAACCTTTCATAACTTGGTAGTTCAAATTCTCTCCCTGCCCCCAAGGAGACATAGCAGACTGGCAAAGCTACAAGATGACTTACATATGGGGGAAGACGCTAAGTGCACGTGACAGATTCACCCAGTCTGATGCAGATAATGTAACGCTGGATATCCTAGTGAATAAAGGCATGCCACCGCATTTTAAAGGAACAGTAACACCAAAACGTGAAAGGGTTTTAAAGTAATGTCAATAACATGTAGTGTTGCCCTGCACTGATAAAACTGTTCATATAAACAAGCTGCTGTGTAGCAATGGCGGAAAAAAAAGTCTATATGGCACAGGTTAAATAAATAGTGTATAACAGATAACACCATTATGTTCTACAGAGCTGCTGTGTAACCTGAGCCTTTTCTCCTTTGAATGGCTGCCCCCATTGCTACACAGCAGCGTATTTATATAAACAATAGTAGTGTTTCTGCAGCAAACACACCAGTTTTACCAGTGCAGGGCAACACTGCAGCATATTTGTATTACTTTAAAACTATTTTTTTTTTTCATGTTACTGTTCCTTTAACCCGAAGAGCATCTGAAGCTAAACACGCAAAATCTCTAGCACATTTCCCTCTAAACATTAACTGAGAATCCCCAGAATTCCACATTCAGTTCTCGGAAGTTGGAATGGATGTATTACTTAGCTGTGTAAATGAAGACACATAGCATAGAAGCACAGAGTCAGAGCCAGAAAAGCTTTTTATGTTTGAGACACAGCAGTCTCTACCTCAATTAACCTGATGTTAATATTTATGGGTACATGAATAATTTGAACTGCATATGGCTACAAATGGCACCAGGCTGTCAGCTGGGGGATTACTAACAGTAAATAGTATTGATGGAGAGCCCTCAGGGTACCTAGATACAGTCAGTGTCGGACTGGGACACCAGGGGCCCACTAAAAAACCTTAGACCAGGGCCCCACTCTCAGTACTATTATTCTTCCTCTCCTCACTCAACCTCTATTCTCCTAGTCTCTTTTCTTACATACTATAATCTATTATTCCACATATTTAGCCTCTTTGTTCTCATAGAAATAGGGAATGGCCATGAAACAATCCAAAAGTTTAGCAGCGTGAGGGCCCACCAGGAGTTTTCCTGGTATCCCGATGGGCCAGTCCGACACTGGATACAGTTAATATAAATTTCAATTTTAAAAGTCAAAGGTTCATGAAATTAGAAATTCAGTCACTAGTCAAGACATAAGCGCTAAGCAAAAGAATCACATTATACAGCACATTGGATTACTATTTGTAAAATAAATATCTGCAAAACACACACATGTTTCCCAATAACTGCACACAGGCTTGCTAGGCAGATACATTGGTGTGTGGGAGAATACACAAAATTCTTATTTTCAATGGCAGAAACTCACTTAAAAACCCAAATTAGTTAGAATTGCAGTGCATGTATGATTTGCAGGTGTGTGTAAATGTGGGTCTATTTGGTATAGGTGTGTGAATGTGGGCATTTTGTTTGGGTATGCATTGTGTATGTCAGGAGTGTCCATACTTTACTAATGTGAGCTCTAGTTTTAGTGATGTTCTCCTATTACGATCTACATCCATAAAATCATTCTTAGCATTCTGTTCCATGGAAAATATTACTAAAAATGATACAGACTCATTACTAAACTCTGAATGCAAAAACCCAGAAAAAAATGTGTGTTATATATATATATATATATATATATATATATATATATATATATATATATATATATATATACACGTTTGATAAGACCTGTGAGTGCGAGCTTTTCTACTCTGTATATATATATATATATATATATATATATATATATATATATATATATATATATATATATATATATATATATATATATATATATATATAAATAAATAAAATCGGACTTTTAAAAAAGCATGAATTTTTCGGAATTTATTGCATAGGATAAACCCTTGTATCTTTGTGTATCTTAAATTGTTACAATTGTTTCTTTGCTTATCTTAAATTGTTACAAATCTATTGAAGAACAGGGACCCTGTGTTCTTGGCTCTGCCAAAAAACCTCTAAATTTTGAATTATGTTTAAGAAATGTATCTTTCTCTGGCGTCAGTGCAGGAGATCAAAGAGAAACTCAAGACATTTCAGTAAGAAACCTGCGACAGTGCGCTGAGCTGTCAAAATCGGGACTGTGCTGCAAAAAACGTACAGTTGGGAGGTACACAAGTGAGTGCAGTTTTACATAGAAGTATATATAAATTGCCTTTCCTGCTCGGGAGCGAGTGAGCTTGATAATGTCAAGTGGAGGGATCTTAACCAGGGCCAGCACCCAGATATTGCTACATATCAGATTTTATTCTGTGTAGGGCTGCAATGAATCCACTATTTTGGTCGAACCCCTGAACCCTTTGTGAAAGCCTTTGGTTGTCGGTGGGATGTTGTGAATTCTATTTCACCTTCACTTGGCAGGCAGTGCATTACCCATACCTGCTGTAGAGCTCGCTCTACCTTTGAGTTAACTTTTAATATGATGTAGAGAGGAATATTCTGAGACAATTTGCAATTTGTTTTCATTTTTTATTATTTGTGGTTTATGAGCAGAGACGAACTAGGTGAGGGCGGGCCGGGTGTGCTTGCTAGGGTACACATTACCGTAGCAACCATGCACTGATTTGAATAAGAGCCTAGGGTATAAACAGCGGAGGGTCTAAAATTGTAGTCTTGCAGAGCATTTGTTTTTAGATGGGGTCACCCCATTTGAAAGCTGAAAAGATTCAGAAGAAGAAGAAAAATAATTCAAAAACTGTAAAAAAATAAATAATGAAGATTAATTGAATTGGCCATTCTATAGCATACTAAAAGTTAACGTTAACCCACCCCCTTTAATCAAATAGTGAAGCCTGATGTTTTGTTTATAGGTTATCCCCCCAGGTGGTGGCGCCGTTTTCTTACTGTCTATAGCAAGAGACAAATGATACTTTATTGTATGAGATGTACAAGATGCATAATATACAGCAATGCCTAGCCCACAAAATTTTTTTCAAGTGCAATAATCATTAAAGGACTAGTAACATCACATTTTTTTTAAAAAAAAACATGTGTTAGTATACTGACGAAAAAAATAACACCAAGACAAATTAAACTTTAAAACGGCAAAGCCTTTATTAAGAAATAACCGAAACTCCACTTCCGCTCCTCTTCAGAAAAGGCGACAGGGCGACGATCCAGCGTGCGGCTCTCGATTTCTATTAGGAAGGCAGGGAGGAGAAATTGAGCGCCACACAATGGATCATCGCCTTTTCCACTTTTCGGAGCGGAATCGGAGTTTCAGTAAGTTATTTCTTAATAAAGGCTTTGCGATTTTGAAGTTTAATTTGTCTTGGTTTTTTTTTTTTTTTTAATTTGATGTGACTGGTCCTTTGACCAATATCAGCCAACTGCTAGTTGGCCAAAGAATACAAATCAGTTGTTGGTTGCCATGGCTTACGACACTGGTGCAAGTCTGTCTGGTTATAATAAGAGCCACTCCTGTAATGGGGTGTTAAACATTACACTACCCCATAAATTAGAAGACATTTCTATGCCAGTACTATATTCAGCTTCATCAAGACAAACGGGTTCCTTGTACTTACCAGAATAGGGAAGCCCATTAGGAAATCATATATGAATACAATTCCAGATATCAAGTAAGTTATTTGAAGTGAGGTCTTAATGGGCTCAGATCCATCAATGGATGATCTTCGTTTCCCCTGGGCATCCTCAACCACAATAGTGGGCACATTGAATTTGTGCTTATTAATGTTTTGTCCCGTTTGAATGGAAAATGTCTGAAAAAGGGAAATACCAATGCACACCACTCCCATGATTACACTGCCGCTGATCAGTAGCAGGAAACATACCCCAAAACCGAGGCCAATTTCTGTAACAATGAAGTGGCAGTCCCGGGCGTAGAATCGCTCTGTGGTGTCGTGCCATCCAACTGCTGGTAGGGTGGAGAGAATGAACGATACCATCCATATTCCCATGACTGTGTGTACAGCTTGCTTCTTTGTATTACTTAACCTGGGGGGCGAGAGGCAAGCATTAAGAATAACTCTAATGTAAGGAACTGATCTGGGCTATTTCTAATGTGGAAAGAGACTCTGCTGTCCAACAGAAGGGTATGTAGAAATAAAACACTGGTCATATACAAATACAGAATGCTAAAAGAGGTAAGGTGGCTGCAAGTCATAAAAGGCTACACTCCAAATGGAGAAAAGTGGGTTTAAGCACAATGAGCAATCAGGAAAGTGATGTGTCAGTACATGTTAGCAGGCAGGGGCGTAACTATAGAGGAAGCAGACCCTGGAGGTATAGGGGCCCCATGAGGTCCTAATTCATATACCATTTCAATAAATACTGGTAAAACTGGTTAACCTGGGGGCCTGAAAAATAATCTGCTATGGGGCCCAGTAATATCTAGTTAAGCCACTGTTAGCAGGTACCAGTTGCTTATAGTGTATAGCAATATATAGGGGTGGTCACACAGTGAAGGGCCCAGTGGGAATCTCAAATGACTATTGAGTATCTACCAGCCCCTGGAACAGCTACAAACAGCTCAAACCCATGGGGAAGCTGGATATCATGTATTATGCATAGCCGGGCAGCCCTATTCAAAGAACATTTTTTGGCAGCTTTATTAGATGACATTCATTTGTATAAACATGTACCTTCCCTGATATAATTTTTACAATAATTGTTGGTAAATGGCATTCAGTTTTGTGTCCCAGGGAGGCAATAAAAGTTTTGAATGTCACCATACTTCATAAATGAACATACAACTAGGGATGGGCGGTTTTTTTCGCCGCGGAAATGACGCCCATAGACTTGTATGGCGTTGTGCCTCAAAAAAAAAAAATAAAAAATTCACAGCGCGACAGTTTTTTCTGACGCCCATAGACTAATGGGCGTCTGTGATATTTCAACAGCGGCGAATTTTTGGTGAAACGAAACGGGTCAAATTCGCCAATCCCTACATTCAACTCTACATTTAATTGGAATTTCTTGTGATGTCTTTAGCTAACAGGGCTGCAGAACACATTAAAGGGTGATTAATCCTTCAGTAACAGCATTGCTCCATCACAATGTTTTCAAGCTAACATTCAACTTATTCCAACCTATAAGCAAGCTGTATTCCAGCAACAGCAAGTATGGGGCCTTAAAGCAACATTGCTTAAAGGAGAACTAAAGCTTAACGACAGCTGTAGGATAGAAATGTTGTACATTATGTTTTGGGTTTCTGTACCAGCCCAAGGCAACCACAGGCCTTTAGCAGTAAAGATCCATGTCTCCAAAGATGCCCCAGTAGCAACCCATCTTCTTTTCTGCGGATTCACTGCACATGCTCTGTGCTGCTGTCACTTACTGAGCTTAGGGACTGATGCACAAGGTTCTGAATATATATAATATTAATGTCACAATATAAGGCTGAGGATCATTATTAAATAATTATTGGTACATTGCAGCTCAGAAACCAATGCAACTAACATTAGAATTTAATAATCATTCCTTTAGCATTAGCTTAAATTACAGACAAACCTAATTTTCTGCTTGATGATCTGTGACCCCTAAGCTTAACTTCTCAATAGCTGCTCAAAGACCACTGAGCATGTGAGTGTCACAGACACTCCTAACAAAAAAATACAAGATGAAAAAATCCTGTGACAACTTTGAAGGCCTGGATCATTATTATAGACATGCTGAATCTTTAGGCTGGTTCAAAAAGTTAAATATGGCATTTCTGGCCATGTTTTTAGTTCTCCGTTAATAAAGGTTTCCACAGGTGTAAGGGGCTAATGGCCCGCTTTATGCATAAGGATGAGAATACTGTGAGTTTCTTGTGCTTTATTTCTGAGGTCAACACTGGATATATTAAATAAACCTTATTTTTTGGTATCAGACACAAAAACAGCATTATATTCACCCCCATATTTTATCACAGTATAATATCTGCAAGTCAATAATGTGCAGTAATCTCCCTTTATAAGACAAAAGCAAGAGGACTATTTTAGTCTTGGCAGTGAGGATTCTCGTTGTCTAATTAAACTGCATCTGTAGTTACGTTTGTCTCACTGCTTCTGAGAGATGGAGGCAATGCGAGAGTTACAAGGAAGGTTAATGTCTCATTTAAAGACAGCCTTGTTATTACACACAAATGAACTTGGTGTTTCTGTTTGCTAAGACAAGCAATAAAAAGGCATATGTCTGGGCCGTCACTCCAGTGCTCATTAAATGCACAGAATCTAAATTTCCTCATTGACTCAAGGAATGGAAAGTTTATAGAGGATTTTTAAACGCAGACAGAATGTGAAATACTCATTTAAAATCTATTGCTTTTAAATGAGCTTCCAAAGGACCATACTATGTGCCTTGCTTTGTGTCTGTCTCTTAATATCTGGCCTAAGGCTTAGATGCACACATGCGCAAGGCCAATGGAAAATCAATAGAATGCACTCGCATGGAGGCCTGGCTTTATCAAGTAGGGATGCACCGAATCCACTTTTTTGGATTCGGCCGAACCCCCGAATCCTTCACAAAGGATTCGGCCGAATACCGAACCGAATCCGAACCCTAATTTGCATATGCAAATTAGGGGTGGGAAGGGTAAAACATTTTTTACTTCCTTGTTTTCTGACAAAAAGTCACGCAATTTCCCTCCCCGCCCCTAATTTGCATATGCAAATTAGGATTCGGATTCGGTTCGGCCGGGCAGAAGGATTCGGCCGAATCCGAATCCTGCAGAAAAAGGCCGAATCCTGGCCGAATCCCGAACCGAATCCTGGATTCGGTGCATCCCTATTATCAAGCGATTAAAAGAAGAAAAAAAACACTTACCGTTTATACTCGAGTATAAGCCGTCCCGAGTATAAGCCGAGGTACCTAATTTTACCTCCAAAAACTGGGAAAGCTTATTGACTCGAGTATAAGCCGAGGGTGAGAAATGCAGCAGCTTCTGGTAAGTTTCAATATCGTTTTTGGATGACTATTCTTAGGCCCCGGCTACTATTCTAAGCGCCGGCGAATGTTTTTAGGCGCCGGCGACCGTTTTTGCGCTTGACTCGAGTATAAGCCAAGGTAGAGTTTTTCAGCATATTTTGGTGGCTGAAAAACTCGGATATACTCGAGTATATACGGTATTAAGAGAAGCCAATTCATGTCCACATAAGGCAGAGAAATGTTAAGAAACACTACTAACTCTTTATGGTCAGCGGGCGGGTTAGGGTCGGGTCGAGAAATTCTCAACCCGCACATCACTAGTATGGGTGTCTATCTACAGCAGGAGTGCCCATACTTCACTTCGGTAATCTTCGGGAAGAGAGTGGCATATCGGCGCATGAGCAATCTTCCATTTCGAGACAACTGGGTATGTGCCGAAACTCACGGAAATTACAGAATCGCCAGAAGAAGACCCAAAGGTTACTAAAGAGAAGAAGATGGCGCCCGTGAACTTCGATACCCTGAATTTGTACGGTGGGGTAAGTAAAGCGTTAGGGGCATTTACCAGGGGGTAACAGCTAGGCTGGGGGGAGCAGGGGTCTATGTAGGGTAGGGTTTTTTAAATTAAGTGTTTAGTTCTCCTTTAAATACTGATTTATGAGAAAACATTAATGTAATAAATATCTAAATGAAAAGCATGAAACAGGAGGGTGATCTAGACAAGCCGTTTGTTGACAGTGTCTTGAGATTTACTGATCACCAGCTAAAGGTCTACTGGTAGATCCTGAGATACCTTTTGGGCACCCTTTGTCTACAGGACAGAGCATGTATGGATAGTGATGAGCGAATTTATGTGCAAGGCATAGATTTGCAGCGAACTTCTGTATTTTGCCACCTGCAAATGTTTTACTGAAAATGTGGCAAAAATTTGCTGCGGCAAAAAAGTCATGCGTGTAAAAATTGTCGTGTGCAAACCACTTTTTTGACGCCCATTGACTTTAATGAATTTGGACAAAAAAGTCGCCAAGACGAAACTGTCGGTGACAAAAATGTTTGACACCCATTGATTTTAATGCATTTGGAGTAAGAAAAAATTGTCACACATGAAAAAACTGTCGTGCATAAAAAAAGTTGACACCCATTGACGTGTATTTTGAGCCTTAATAACTAAAACTAAAGGAAGTATTTCCAAAGATTCTTTTAGGCTGGTTTGGTCTCCTTATTTTGAAATCTGTAACTCCAATACTGGCGATCAAATAATGCGCTTTCTTCAATAGTTAGATGACCTATCTGACACTCCAGATGATAAATGGGCTTTTTCTTTTTTTTTATTACTTGTGCATCTACTGGCTTAGTTAATTTTTAGTTCGTTTTTTGTTATTTTTCATGAATAATATAGTTTTGATACTATCATGCCATTGTCTCCTTTGCAACATATTTTCTTCATCTGCATAACATTTGTTGTCATTTTGATTTCATTTGTTTAATATTAATCAAATAAAATATTTTAAACGTGTATTTTGCGAATTTTCGCAATTTTGTTTTTTGGAGTTTCGCAAATTTTTCAGAGAAGCAAAATGGGACAGATTCACTCATCACTATGTAAGGACACCAGATATATAATGCAAAGTAGAAAACTCACCAATCTGATACAGTGACCCATGTGTTTCAGCCCCAGACCTTCAGTTTCAGTGAGTGGACACAATACAATAAGAGGAGAATACAGTAACTAATTAATTAGAGCAAGCACATACCTATAGTTAACTGGCCAGCGGACCATCCACATACGATGATATGACAAAGAGGTTACAGAGAAGCAGGTAACAAGACTTAAAGTATAAAAGGTAGACACAAATACTTTGCACAGTCCTTCATTCCATTCATAGTCTGAATGTTGCCTTCTGAGTTGAACCACAGAATACATAGTGATGGGTATTGCTATGTTAAGAATGTGTGTTCCGGCTAAAGTGCAGATCAGAAATTCCAAAGGCTTCCATTTCTTTTGCTTGGCACTTATGCTTAAAATCCCCCATGTGTTAGCAAGAAGGGAAATCCCCGAACAGATGAGCCAGCCTATCGCATTGTTGTGCAGTCTCTGCTCATCATTCATGGTGGAGAGTGAAGGCACCATCAAAGGGAGATCGGTCTGGATCAGATGTAATGATAAAAAAGAGATACAAATGCATTTTCTCCCAGCCGTGTTAGCCTAACAATAATATGTCTGAGAAGAATAGGATGTATCCATTATGTCAAGCCTTTTTTTCCTCTTGACCTGTAAAACAGATTTAAAAAGGGACACTTAAAATGGAGATACATAAGATACATTCACACATGGCAAGAAATATATCAGCCTACTAACAGACTAGCAATTAGTACAAGCGTCAACAAACAAATCCCCACATTGAATGAGCTCAGAAGTGATTTACAATCACAGTCTGGATATCATCCCAGCCTATGCACCCATTTGTGTTTAAGGAAAATCATTTATTTAGCAGCTTTCAGAGAAAAAGCATGGCAGGTTTTTGAAGTTGTATTCACATTTTCTTAATAAAGCAAAATCTCATTGTACATGTTATATTTTGAGAACATGTAGCTGCTCTTTGCCTGTTAAAGTTGGACTACTGTTAACACTTTTGTATGTAGTTTGCCGATTCTAGGAAAGGACAATAAAATGATCCATTCTGAGATACACAAGTTCAACCCATCCTGGAGATACACAAGTTCAATCCATCTTTCTGGTAAACAAGTTCAACACATTCTAGAGATACACAAGTTCAATACATCTTTCTGGTATACAAGTTCAACTCATCCTAGAGATACACAAGTTCAATCCATCTTTCTGGTACACAGGTTCAACCCATCCTAGAGATACACAAGTTGAATCCATCGTTCTGGTACACAGGTTCAACCCATCCTGGAGATACACCTATTTTTGAGATACACAAGTTCAATCATGGGGCACCAGAGAACAACTGTCCAATTGCTCAAGTTGTACATCAAGACTAGCTGAAGGACACTGGCTAGATACATATGTATTATACCAACCATACCCTGCATTTGGCAGGAGAAGATAACACATGGCTCTCATGTTAATGTAGAAGGACAGATGCCCAGTCAGTTAAGAATAATGGGATTTGTATGACCACTCCTTTCTTATAATTAGGAACAAGTTGCCTTTTGCATTGGAATCCAAAGATAATTCAATATAAAATAAAATCCGTATGACTCACCATGTCAGGCTGGTTACCAAAGAGATTTGCTTATATGTTTAGGTCTCAAAGGGGTTAAATCTCTAGCCTATGGATCAATGAATCTCCTACTATAAATAGATGCTCCCATCTTCCCTGAAAAGCTATTCCATGAATCTATGGCCTCCCCAAAAGCTTTAGAACAGGACTCCTGACAAATTTAAAGCTTTACTCCTAACAAATGTTTTAATTTCTTTGGACTCAGCACTTTTTGCCCTTTCTAGAAGTCTAAAAGAATAAAATAATATTAATTAACACATTAAAAATTCCTTTGTGCGTGTCTGTAGCAGAAACATTTGTACTTGGATTGTCCTTGGGTGAACAATGAAAGGGAGTTAAAGAGGATTAGTTTGTGCCTTGTCCAGCTGTTGGCTGAGGTGCAGCATGTGAGGAAAGTTATATCTTTAGCATTTGGGTTTGATCATGGTCACAGAAATAGAATTTACAGAGTGCACAGGCAAGAGCAATTGGACCCTGGGCAATGTAAAATGGAAGGGGGGCAATATTGGGAAAAAATAAAGATACATAAAAAAAGAGTCAGTTTTTAGCTTAAAGAGTCATTAGTGCATGATGAACAACATTTGTCAGCATTGCCCGATGGTCTTTGTAACCGTTAGCTTGCTACAGGTTTGACATAAGCGGCATGGAAAGAAAAAATAATAAAATCCAAATTATTTAAACTGAAATTTGAGTTAATTCATCAACTCTGGCTCAGGGTACGCTGGATGTTATAGTTCTTCAACAGCAAGAGATTATGAGGCTGTACGTCCCTAAGAAAACCACTGTATGCAATAAAAAGCCTTTTAGGCTAATCACACGCCTCATGCTACAAGCCAGAAATAAGAGATCTTAGCCCTGTACAAAGATTAAAAGAGGTGGTCTTCAAGTTTGCATTAGGATTCTAAACTATTAGGCTTGGCATCCAGTAATGTGCATGTCTCTACCCAGAATTCCTTAAATCCGATAATATGAAACCTGGCAAATAATTAATCATGATCATGTCATTCTGCCAATTAAGGAATTATGGAAGAAGATAGATAAGGATTTATTAATGCATAAGTTATACTGGACCAGCACAGCACCAGTAGCAGCCAGATGTTTCCTCAGCTTCAAGAATCTCGTACGTCTTTAGCCTTTTACATTTCCTTCAGTTTCCTCTACTAAAGTATAATGATCAATGATTATTTGTGTCCATGAGTTAAAAACCTCCAGCGTATGCACAGAAAGTGGTGCCCCATTATATGGCCACCCCCTGTACATGGTGGGCCCCATGGAAGAGCATTTGTGTGAATCTTTCCAGTGCCAGTGAATCCATAATATTAATTTCCTAAGCATTCCTGGAGATATGTAGAGCCATAAACACACAACAGTGGAGCTAGACTTTTAATGATGGAATGTACCCAGCACATATTATACACAATGAAAGGCACAAGGGCTCTTTTCTAATGGTGGGGCTGGGTGCAAACTGCCATGTTTGTTTGCACTTTGCTCCCTGCCTGGTGGGTTTCATCGTTCCACTCCAGAATAGCACCAGTGGGATCAGTAAACAAGCTCCAATATATTTAGCTTATTAATATCATAGTTTGTTTTCTGTCAAGGGGAATCGTTTGTAACACGTGACCCACTGGGGTCAGTGACCCTGACAACCACAGAGCATTTTAAAATGCACGCTGGAGAATTTATAGTTCAGAAATACAGTCCAAAATAGTAAATGAAGACCACCTTCAAATACCATTAGACCCCATTTCCATACCGTTGCAATGAAGAAATACTTGTTCTAACCTAAACAAACAGCCCCCCTCAAAATATTTCTAAACTATCTATAATATTGTACATCCAATAAGCACATTACTCAGTAAAAGTTATTTCTTCGCCTTCATTTATATGGTCATTCCACTCTCTTGGAAACAACAAACTAAGGGGCAAATTTACAAAAGGGCGAAGTGACTAACACTGGCGTAAATTCGCTAGAGAAGGAGATAGACTGTAGCGCTACTTCACACTCTAATGCCAGGCAAATTTTTGCTCTGGCGAATGTACGTAACTGCACAAATTCACTAAGATGCGGATTTTTCAGAACGTTACCTCTTGTGTCAGAGTTTACTTCGCCAGCTCAGACCAGGCGAAGTGCAATAGAGTAGATAGAAAAATGTTCAACTATTTTTGAACAAAAGTTACAAAAAACGCTGGTGTCTTACTTTTTACAGGGTGATAAGCTGAAAAAGATCGTAAATGTTTTTTAGGGTACCCGGCTTCCCCCCTACATTTCCTTACATATGGTACATAAATTATACACTGGGCTCAGTGTAGGGCAATATAACAACTCTAGTTTATTTTATTAAGGTTCCCTGGCCTTGTGTAGTGTAATGTATTTGCTGCAACATATACGGCCATTTAACTTTAACTTCCCACCGTATGCAAATAAGCCAACGCTAGCAAAACTTTGCCATTGTTCGGGGCCCTGGACGCAACTTCCCATTTTAATAAATTAGCATTGCCCTGCCGAATTTTCGCCTGGCGAAGTGTGGCGATGTGAGCAAAGCCGTCGCTGGCGAATTTCTGGAGGTTATTAAATTTGCCCCTAAGTATTTAGTTAGAGCCACACACAGAATATAAAATAAAGCAAGAAAAAAATATAGCATCAGCTATTGCGTTTTATTCCAGGCACCTGAAAGAATTCTGCTCCCCTACAATATACAGTATTCCTGTCCATTGTAATTCAAATCCTTTTTTGCTTTGTATTTTTTTGAATTTATCTAAAATGAACTAATTTTCTTTATTCAAAAACAAAGGACAGACTGCCTATGAACACACTATTGTGTCTGCTAAGGCAATATTTGGGTAAATGGAGCTGATGGATGCCTCAGAAGCACCATGGGGCACATTTACTAAAGGGCGAAATGACTAATGCTGGTGATGATTCGCCAGCGTGACGTCATTTTGTTACTTTGTCGATTTACTAACAGGTGCAGGTGTCACGGTTGCGGATTTTACTGAACATTATCTCTTTCGCCAGACTTGCCTTCGCCAGCTCAGACCAGGCGACGTACAATGGAGTGCATAGGACTTCCTCAATTTTTAGTGGAAAAATTCCCAAAAATCGCTGGCATCATTTTCCTTTTTTTCAGAGTGATATCCTGCAAAAGTGCATAAAATTTTGTTTTGGGTAACCGGGTTCCCCCCTACATTTTCTAATATATTGAACAGAAACTATACAGTGGGCTCATGTGTAGGGCATTATAACAACTGTATTTTATTTAGGTTCCCTGGACTTGTGTAATGTAATGTATTTGCTGCAACATATACGTCCATTAAACTGTACAATTACCTGCAGTATGCAAATTAGCCTGATCGAAGACCTCTAACGAAGTTGCTCTAGACATAATTGAAAATTAACCAGCATTTGGCGCCCTGGACGCAACTTCTCACTTTAGTGAATTAGCGGTCTGAACGATTTTCATCTGGCGAAGTGTAGCGATGGGTGCGAAGCCGTCCCTGGCGAATTTTTGCAGGTTAGTAAATTTCCCCCCATGACTCAGTGCCATATGCAACCATATCATTAGTGCCAGTTGTGCACCACTAATGTAAGGGCTCTCATTTAGCTTTAGCACATAGAGAAGATGAAACTGGAGAATATATCATGCAAAACAAAGTCCATATCCTGCAATGTATACAATAATACCCTTATAATCAATGCTTGGTAATGTCATCAGATTTGTGAATTATAACAAATACAGTTATTAATCAATTATATATTCCCTGATTCTGATTTTCCCCTCAATCTGCACAGTTTTTTGTGGTCCCACGAATATTTTATGTATAATGTATTTCCCCGATTTCACGCCATATTTTTCTGGAACCCTGATAATATAAAACAGGGGTTCTACTGTAATTGACTGCCTGTTGTAAATAATGAGGCTACCAGAAGTCACCCCAGAGTTCCATGAAGCTCCTTGCTGACTTATAATATCCTTATACTTTACAATAGGACATCCATTATTCCTCATATAAAGCCATATACTGTATGCAGTCTGTGATTACAACACATTATTCCCTTTGACTTTACAATAGAATATACATTCTTTCAGTTAATGATGCTGGTGATGCTCTGGGGGAGCAATGCTCTAATTATGAGGCAGTGGTTGGCTCCTAGTTATCCTCCTGTAATTCCCCTTTGAGATGGATGAGGACAAAGAAGCCAGAAAAAAAAAAATAATTTAAATAAAAAAAAATAATTCCCAGGACCACCATGAAATGTCTGTCAGTACTACATGCTCTCCCCTAAGTGTCCCATCCAGCAACACTGACCTATGTGCAGAGTAGTGTAGCGGAGCTCAGGGGCGCCATGTTGATGAAGTAATCACGATACTTCAGCTTTTGCCGCATGAACAGTTGGAGCCGGAAAATTCCACAAATTACCTAAAAGAAAGAAGTGGATGCGAAGATACTGAAGTGACTAAAATGTCGCCCTGAGCTGCGCTGTGCTACTCTGCACATTTAGGTCAGTGTTGCTGGATGGGACACTTAGGGGGTAACTTTTCGTGATTTATTAAACCCTGATGGTGTTAAAAGTCCCAATAAAAAATGACGCCATCTCAAATCTGCCGAGGTCATGTAGAAGTCAATGGCAGATGTCCTGTTTACAGCACTGGGTTTGTGATTTTCGGGCCATAATCCAAGAAATTATGAGTTTTCAGGTGTCAAATTTGAAAAAAAAAAAAATGGTACAATTCGGATTTTTTCAAGATTTTCATGTCTTTTCCCGCACCAGATTTTTTCTAATAAATTTATTGATAAATACTGTAAAAGTGCATGGGAGTTTGCTTGAAGTGTTTTTAAGTCTTGGAGAACACTATGTGGGGAGGAAGCAGTGGAAAAGGCTAAGTGGGCTTTTAGCTGTAGGGGGGTTTAGTTCTCCTTTAAGGTATAAAGATCCAAATGACATTAAGATCTGTTATCCGGTAAACCCCAGGTCCCAAGCATTTTGGATAATAGGTCCCATACCTGTAATAAGGGTATCCACTCCAGGGTATAAATCATTGTACTTACCTGTGCTTCAACATTCCCTATATGGGGACAATGCCCCTATTTCTGAAGAATTCTTTCACTGTTACATGCCGGGCCCTCTTTATCTGTATTATTCAGTAATTGTATGTTTCATGCACCCATATACTGTACAAGGCAGAAGAATATATTGGCACTTTATAAATAAGCAACGCTGAATTTCACCTTCTTATGTAGAATGAGCAGGCAGTATTTGTAGCTTTTAAGGACTTTGTTTTGAGCAAGGTATTTGATAAACAGACGTTATTATTATGGTATCCTATATCAGTGGACCATTATAGGACAGAGCACACACAGAAGAGTTGCTAAAGGCATTGTGCTAAGACAACAAGCTGAGAAGCCTGGTGGGGATACTGTGACAGTATCATGTGACCATAGGCAAATCCCTTAAATCTGGCTGTACCTCGGGCACTAGTTAAATTGTCATTTCTACGGGGAAAACTCTGTACTTGATTCTGTATCAATAGAGAAAAATAAAGCTATCAATGTCATGAATAAAGTATAGGTAAGCCTGGAAAAGAATGAGGCGCACATATCCAGTTTGTATTATTTGCTCTCTGTTATTCATATCAATGCTTGCTAGGGTGATTTAAACCCTAGCAACCATATTGCTGAGACTGCAAACTGGAAAGCTGCTGAAAAAAATGAAATGATAAAAAATAAAAATGTATATATATATATATATATATATATATATATAAATAAATGTTCACAAAGTACCTGCACTCCTTCCTTCTTGGCGTAAGTGGGTGCCTGGTCAGTCAGGGTATACACATTAAAGGCCCTAATGTGGGCCGAAACGTTGGACACTTGAGTGATGTTGAAATAAACACTTTTTGATTGAAGATTTGGAGTGCTGGTCCATTTTGAATTTATATATATACATGTAGATATAAGGATAGAACTCAGCTGAAAACCCCCAAGCCTGAGCGCAACTCCTCCAATAATTGTAGGAAAAACAATAGCTTATCTGAAAGTAGTTCCACTGTGAAGTACTGGCTCCTTCTCAAAACACAGAAGCAGGCACAGTGGTCTAAGATGGTTGACTACACGCCAATAATACCACTAAACAAGGTTTATTGATTCAAGAATAAAATGTTAAAATATATTATTTGAATTGTACACAGTATAATTTAGTAATCAATAAACTACACCATAAAAATCATGACCGAATCCCTTTAAATCAAATACATTAAAATCAGGTCATGCTAATTTATAAGTAGGGTAATGCATGAATTTCAGCACCGCTCTTCCCAAGTCAGTTTAGATGAACGTCGGTTTTTAAAGCATAAAACAGACTTTTTTTTTTTTCCACTGTGTCCAACTCATCTGTACATTATATTCCCCAATGACTGGCCTCTCTGAAAGTTTTCCTTTTTTGCCAAATAAAAATGCAATCATCTGTTGGTTCATTCGTTTGTGTTTCTATTTAGCAGCTGTCAGACACTCCCTCCAGCAATCAGCCCCCTATCAGCTCTGAGCAGCTATTAACAGCCTTATGTCCTACACTGATCTACAGTACATGTGGCAATTCCTTAATGGAGAAGGATCAGGGGCTACATCTGCATGCAACTCATTGGGGCAGATTTAGTAAAGGGTGAAGTGGCCGTCATTAGCGAAAATTCACCAATCCGCATTGGATGACAATTTACTAACAGGCATAGTGGACAATTTGCTCATAAAAGAGTTCATTGCTAACGAAGTTTCGCGCCCTATCGCCAGGCGACTGATCATTACTCTACTAAACTTCACTAAAATGAGAATTTTACAGAATGTTTCGCAGGCGAAAATTTGACCCTTTAGTGAATTTGCCCCATTGTGTAATAAGGCCAGCAATTTTGTAAAATGGAGGCTTAGACTGAATAGAAATATTGGGTATCTGGGAGCTGTAACTTCTTTTTAAGACTGCATGGAAAGCAGACAGCACCAGCATTTGACCATACAGTAAATGAATAAAGAGAAAAGAAATATGAGGGAAAGCTTGTTAAAGGAGAACTAAACCCTTAAAATGAATATGTTAAAAATACTATATTTTATATACTGAACATATTGCACCAGTCTAAAGTTTCAGCTTCTCAGTAGCAGCAATGATCCAGGACTTCAAACTTGTCACAGGGGGTCACCATCTTGGAAAGTGTCTGTGACACTCACATGCTCAGTGGGCTCTGAGCAGCTGTTGAGAAGCTAAGCTTAGGGGTTGTTGCAAATTATCAAGCAGAAAATGAGGTTTGTCTGTAATATAAGCTGATGCTACAAGGCTGATTATTAAATTCTGATGCTAGTTGCACTGGTTTCTGTGCTGCCATGTAGTAATTATCTGTATTAATTACTAATCAGCCTTATATTGTGACATTTCTATTCTATGTGTACTGTATATTGTGAGTGGGTCCCTAAGCTCAGTAAGTGACAGTAGCACAGAGCATGTGCAGTGAAAAAGCAGAAAAGAAGATGGGGAGCTACTAGGACATCTTCAGAGACACAGATCTTTACTGCTAAAGGGCTGTGGTTGCCATGGGCTGGTACAGAAGCCTAAAACATAATGTACAACATTTATAGCTACTTCTTTAGTTAAGATTTAGTTCTCCTTTAAATCCTAATTTGCATTTTTCCTACATTAAGTTCTAGAATTGTTGATACAAGAATTCTTATGGACAATGCTCTGTAAAGTTGGGTGGAATAAGAGGCTTTTTTTTTTTTATTTTAAAGTAAAATGGCTCTAGGGCTCCAGGACACGTTTACCATAATGGTATTGTGTTTAATGGACCCAGTGTATATACGAGTCAATATTGATCAAGTCAGCAGCATGCTGGCTCATGTATAGTGCCAAAGCAATGGCCTTCCCAACGGATATTGGATTGTTAAAAAGCATGTAAAATCTGGTCAAGTGAGGATTGGATAATCATGTGACTCTCCCATTACAGATCTGCACAGCCCTAGTGAAATCTGATCATTGCTCCAGAGGATCGGCCTGATTTGGAGATCGACTTGGGTGGCCAAATTAGACAAGGATCCTCATATTTGCTGACCTCTCCATTGAATGGATCTACCCATGTTACAGGGCGAGAGCAGAAAATGAGAACTGCATTATAGCCAAGGGAAAACATCTGTGCAGTTGGTCAAGTTATAAAAAAAAAAAAATGTTGCTCCTAGTAGCAGTTCTCTGAATTACAGGGGATATGAACTGAAAATTTAAATTCTGCTAATGTAAAAGCAACCTCTCAATATTATGCCACATTCGCACTTGTTACAAATGTATTTGTACATTGACTTGTAATTTTAAACAGCATTTGTCTGTCCCTTTCTCATGGCTTATTCTTTCCCTTGAACAATGTAACAGAAGTCAGCCTTGCATGCCTCCTCATTGTTTCCCAAGTCAGAACATCCAGAGCAGTGAAAGAGAGAGACTGGTACTACATTCAATTGCAGTTATATATGCAGACAACTTTACACTCATAACTAATTTATAATCGAAAGATTTCAGCCTCTCTGACAGATAACTGAAAGATCCCATATCGGATAATAAATTGGGAAGAGCAAAAAGCTCTTTAGCTTCTAGGCTAGCACACTTCATCTCTTTCTATTGCTATCTGGAAATTCATAAAAGGCTTCATTTTTGGAAGACACCCAGCAGGCATTTCTTGCCAACAACATTAGGTGATTTTGCCACTATTCCAGGCCCTGGTGGTTCAAGATAAGTGGTTTAATGGTGCTATTTTTTCCTGTGAAGCAGACATCTTCTTGGCTCACTACACTGAGGTTACCCCCACCCTTCCCTCTGTCAATCACCTGAGCAGCCCATGGGGCTCACTGAGGAATTCTCAGGGGGCCGCTGATTTGTTTTCATTGAGCTCATACAAACAGAACAGACTGTGACTTTACTTTAAACATCAGATTTCATCCTGTGTAGTACAGGAAATAACAAAAGAAACATATTTCCTAAAAAATGCCAAAATTATATTCAGTATATGTCCTATTCTTTGAACCATTCTTTGAATAATGGTGCCAGTATGGTTGTAACAGATACAGAAAAGGCAAATGTGCTAAATCAGTTCTTTTCTTCAGTCTACACAATAGAGGAGTCAGAAATAATTAACTCCACCTTTAAAGTGTTACCCTTATTTAGCATTCACCACCACCAAGGGGTTAAAAAACTTTCCTTTAAAGAACTTGTTTAGGTGGGTACTCACACACATATTGTCAACTTGAATGTAAAAAAAAACATGAAGTACAGTACGTCTCCTGGTAAAAGCTATAAGATGACAAGCAGCAGCAGATAGTGTAAAATACCTTTTTATTTTTTTAAAAAAGTAAAATGTTAAAATGCACTCACATGGTGTTTGTTATAAAAAAAAGCAAATCTATGCCTCCGCCCTGCTGGAAGCTCCCTCTTGAAATGTCTGCACAGAGTCCCAAAGTGCAAGCCTTTTTTAGGGAGTTGTAAACTTATCTTCTAGCGTCCTTTCCCGAGGAAAGGATGCTATAACAATATTACCCTATATATCTGTTTTGTCTGTTCCCTGTGCCTTTGGCGCTGGCTATCATTTTAGAAATTTGGATTTGGACTTGAAGGGATACAAGTAAAAGCCGGCTAAGGATTGTGAACCCAGCCCAACCAGGACTATACTCTTTGGACATACAGTATTTTCAATCTAGTAAGTAGCTGACTCAGGATATGACTCATGGAGGCAAATCAACTAAAGGGCGAAGTGACTAACGTTAGCGAAAATTCGCCAGCGTGACGTCATTTTGTTACTTCGCTGATTTACTAACGGGCGCTGGCGTAACTTCGCTAGCGAAGGAGATAGACTCTACCGCTACTTCGCACTCTTACGCCAGGTGAAGTTTCGTTCTGGCGAAAGAGCGTTACTTCGCAAATTCACTAAGATGCACATTTTACTGAACGTTACCTGTTCCGCCAGACTTGCCTTCACCAGCTCAGACCAGGCAAAGTCCTTAAAATTATTTTTGGGTACCCGGGATCCCCCATACGGCACATAAACTATACACCGGGCTCTTGTGTAGGGCATTATAACAACTCTATTTTATTTTATTATTGTTCCCTGGGCTTGTGTGATGAAATGAATTTGATGCAACATATACGTTCTTTGTACTTTCACTTCCCGTCGTATGCAAATTAGCCAATGCTAGCGCAACTTCGATTCGCTTGCCGCAGTAACAATAGCGCAACTTCGCCAATGTTCGGCGCCCTGGACGCAACTTCGGATTTTAGTGAATTAGCGTTGTCCTGGGAATTTTCGGAGGTTAGTAAATTTGCCCCATAAAGCTTAGTTTTAGACCAGACTTTTTTAGATTTTTTTTTCAGATTCGCTTTCATCTGGTATGGTACCTTTCTATTGGAGGAAAGCTGATCTGTCGATTGGAGGAAAGCTGATGTCATTACAATATTTAAAAAGGTGACAAAAGTATCCAGCCCAATAAATTCCATCCAAGATGTGGCATCCTTGCAACAGGATCTTGACAAACTGGCAATCTGGGCAGCTAAGTGGCAAATGAGTTTCAATGTTAGAAAAATGTAAAGTCATGCACCTGGGATGTAAAAATATCCAAGCCACTTACAGTATACCCTTAATGGGACTGCACAAATCCATTATGGAAATAATATAGATGAACTTGGCTGTAATCAGCAATGCCAGTCAGCAGCATCTAGGGCAAATAAGGTCTTGAGTTGTATTAAAAGGGGCATAGAGTCACAGGAGGAGGGGGTCATTCTTCCACTGTTCAGAGCACCAGTAAGGCCCCATCTAGAATATGCCGTACAGTTTTGGTCTCCATCACTCAAACAGGACATTATTATATTAGAGAGGGTACAGAGAAGGGCAACTAAGCTGGTAAAAGGTATGGAAAATCTTAGCTATGAGGAAAGACTGGCCAAATTGGGGATGTTCACGCTGGAGAAGAGGCACTTAAGGGGTGATATGATAACTATGTATAAATATATAAGGGGATCATATAATGCTAATGCTTTATTTACCAGTAGGTCTTTCCAGATGCCTAAATATTCAGAAGGGTTTTTTTTTTTTACAGAGAGTTGTGAAGAAGTGAAATTCTCTCCCTGAATCAGTGGTACAGGATGATACATTAGATAGCTTTAGGAAGGGGGTTGGATGGCTTTTTAGCAAGTGAGGGAATACAGGTTTATGGAAGATAGATCATAGTACAAATTGATCCAGGGACTAGTCCGATTGCCATCTTGAAGTCAGGAAGATTTTTTTTCCACCTCTGAGGCAAATTCGAGTGGCTTCAAATGGGTTTTTTTTTGCCTTCCTCTGGATAATCTAGAAGTTAGACAGGTTATATACAGACCAAAGAGGTTGAATGTGATGGACGTGTGTCTTTTTTTCAACCTAACTTATTATGTTACAATGTATGTTAACCAACTGAAGGGAGGGTATAGCATAACAATGTTATTTACAGGCTGAAATGAAACAGAATATATTCATTTATTGAATATTTATCATATATTTTAAGACTTCCAGTGCTCAACAAAGAACTTGACCTCTGGGGCCCACAGTCACGATTAGAAGCAGGGCAGCCATCAGGGATTCACTGAGGATCCCAGAAAGTCCTGGGCCCAGTGACTTTTAAGTGTTAAGGGGGACTCTTCCTGGAATATTTGGGCCCCCCTTGAGGAGCCGAACTGCTGAAGGAGGAGCCGAACTGCTGAAATAGGAGCCAAAGCAGAAGCTGAAGCCACCAAAGCAGGAGCTAAAGTCAACAAAAGAAGCAATGCCGAAGAAAGTAAAAAGATTTGAAAGGCAAGTTCCGCTGAACACCAATGGCCTTTTTTTTTTTTTTTTTTTATAAAACCCTGCCCATCAATGTATTTTTATGTTTTTTATCTTTATGGGGAGCCTGGCCACCAATGTGTTTTTTTAAATTTGTATTGGGGGACCCTGGCCACCAATGTTTTTTTTTTTTTTTTTACTTGTGGGGAGGGGGTCAAACATGTTGTTGTATGGGGTCCTGTAAATTCTGATAGCAGCCATGATTAGAATTATAGCATTTTAAATAACATGGTCCTCACTAGCGCCTAGGCCTAGTGGGAGATTCCCTGATATTCGAGCAGGCCAGTCTAAAACCCACAGGCGAGTGGGGAAGTGCCACAAATTATAATATTAACAGGATGCACAAACTATTCTCACTTTTCCTTCAAAAGTGGATGGGGCCTGCCCCCCCCGGCTGCATGATGGTTTGTGTCTATAATGATAGCAGTATATTTATAGACCGAAGGAGAACTGCTGAGAAAGCTTCAATATTACCTTTAGTTCTTATACAGTGAGATGCCAAGACTAACAGATTCATGTGGTCCCTGACCTTGGGCTCTAAAGAAAAAGAATAGTCTTACCAAGATTCCTGTCTTCATACGTCATTAAGTTAGTTGAGAATACACAGCAGTAGGGTTCTCTTATTATGTGGCACTAACGTTAGAGCAATACTTGATGCAGCTGTACGTTGCTTGATTTCCCATTACTTTGTTTTGTTTCTTAGCGAAGAACGGAAACTTTTTAGGAACAATATTTAATGCTAAATGGGAAAACAGAATTGATTGCATCCTCCTGCTTTCTCACATGCCAAGACAAATTGCCAAGTTACGCCCACTGGGAATAACAATTGAGGTACAAGTAATGGTGTTTAATGGAATTACAGATACACAATAACAGCATATGACAACTGTTCTGGCAAAGAAAAAAAACTGGGTTTAGAATTTCAATGTTTATCAACGGAACTATAGAGTATAAAACAGAGATGTCTAATAGGCATGACAGCAGCTGCTATGAACTTCAAAACCCAGCATTCTTAGCCAGCTGTTGGATTAAGAATGAGGATGCCTAGTCTTGTAGGACATGCAGCACTTGTGTTTAATCGGGCAATAAGCCTGACGTTGTATGCATCCACCCTGGAGTCTGTATACTCTTCCACACAAAGGTTGTTTGCATTCCATCACTTTTTTGGAAACAGGGTTAAATCTGTCTCCTAAAGACCATGCGGAGTAATCTTTACGACATCCTCCAAAACAAAACACTGATCTGCAGTAGTTTGCACAATAAGTGCTAATAATGTACTTTTTAATGTACTTTTTTGTGTGGGGAATTGTTAATGAGCGCTACTGTATAAGAATGAATTGGAGAACACAGCTACAGTATCCAACCTGTGGGCTGAACAAATGAACACCATACGACTAATTGGATTCTGTAACTTGCTTTTATGGTCCAGAATAGTTTAATTACATCACATTACATCAAATAAGATTCAGTAGCCCCCCCCCCAGGGTTGAGCAGCACTGGCAATTATTTCTGGGAGATCAGCAACTCTTACAGAGCACCCTACCTGGCCGGAGTTTCTACAGGTCGAGATATGAAAGGCTCAAATTGAATAAAGTGCTTCCCTTTGATGTGTTGGCAGTTTCCCAACTCTTCTCAATTTTTTAATGCAATCAAAATGTCCATTGTTAAAAACTATTCCAATCACACACCCTTGTAATCTATGATAGGAGTTCTGAGATGGTCTATAATATACTCCTTCAATCATCCAGCGATAAGTTCATGGACATGCCAGGGCAGGAATGCTTAAGGGATTCTGTCATGATTTTTATGATGTAGATTTTATTTCTAAATTACATTGTTTACCCTGCAAATAATATTGGTGTGTAGGCAGTCATATCAGGTCATTTTGCCTGGTCATGTGCTTTCAGAAAGAGCCAGCACTTTAGGATGGAACTACTTTCTGGCAGGATGTGGTTTTTCCTACTCAATGTAACTGAATGTGTTGCAGTGGGACCTGGATTTTTACTATTGAGTGCTGTTCTTAGATCTACCATGGAGCTGTTATCTTGTGTTAGGGAGCTGCTATCTGGTTACCTTCCTATTGTTCTGTTTTTAGGCTGCTGGTGGGGAAAGGGAGGGGGTGATATCATTCCAACTTGCAGTACAGCAGTAAAGAGTGACTGAAGTTTATCAGAGCACAAGTCTGGGGGGCAGCTGGAAACTGACAATATGACTAGCCCCATGTCAGATTTCAAAATTAAATATAAAAAAAATCTGTTTGCTCTTTTGAGAGAATTCTGCTGGAGCAGCACTATTAACTGATGCGTTTTGAAAAAAAAAACGATTTTTTTCCCCATTATAGTATCCCTTTAAGCTTTGACGGGTCATCCTTGCCACATTTCTTATTAAAAAAGGCAAAAAAAAAAGGAGGTATTTGCAGGCAGGTTATGGGACATAGGCAAAGATGAGAAGAGACTACATATATTTATACAATCGGAATCTCTTCTATGGAAAGGAATCTATTGGAAACCTTCCCAAACAAAAATGTCTCCTCCCTTCTGTTGTTAGTTGGTAAAAACATGTTTTAGATATCATATATTTCAAGTTTTCGCCTGCCTCAGGACCTCAAAAACCTTCTATTTTGTATTTGTGTTTTTTGAAACATTACATACAGCATTGCCTGTCCTGCAAATAAGATGTCGGATGCCAATTTTAATAATAGGGCAGAAATATAAAATAACATATAGCCACTGATTTAATATCATTACAGTTTCTAATGTTTACCCCCTATAAATATTAACAAGGGTGCTTAGGGTGAGCCGGAGAGAGCTCTCAAGGGTGACAGCAGTGTCATACTGGGGGAGATGGGGTCCACCAGAAAACCCTGTCCCCTCAGCTAAGGCTCCACAACTCCAGCACACTGTGCCCCCCATGATTACCTCTGCCACAAGCATATTCCAGCCCTCCACTGCCTGCCCCTGGGGCCCGACAAAACCAGGGCCCACTGGGATTTTTCCTGGTGCCCCAGTAGGCTAATCCAACCTTGGGTGGCAGGGTCTAAAAAATTATGTGTTTGAGGGGTTACTGGCTAGGGCAAGTGATAAAGTTAAATCAGCTTCACTAGGAGCTCCTATGCAACACTCATCGTACACGACTTCAAAGTATGCTTAATATAAAGAAATACACCTCCTGCTTTCCCATTGACTCTATTCCTACCATATAAGGAACTACATTTAATATTCATGGCCCAGTTATGTCTAATCATGGAAACATGGAAAAAATGTAAACCCAGTTCTCCCCAAATCCCAAGACCAGCGTTCCTGTCTCATAAAGCACCAAATACAATACCATTAGGTTAGGAGTAGAGATGAGGAAAATATAAAGACATTGATTCCGGTTTAAAATTATAATTAAAAAGATAAGCTGCGGAACTCTATTTGCTCTCACAGGAGGAAAAGATCCAGGAAAAAGATCAAGGTCAATAAAAATAATTCCCCGTGGATATTTGTAGTTGCACACATGTACAGAAAGCAAGAGATCTTTATGAATGGAAGGTTCACCTAGAATTCACCTTCAGGAGGAAACAAAATATCATAAAATGGAATTTTCTGCCAGAAGAAATAAGGTCCCCAAATAACCAAATACAAAAACGGGAAATTTGCGAATAACTAATTGCACAGTATACTGTAGCTCCACAGTATGCCGATTCTACAATTTTTTATAGAGTTTTAATTTTTTAAGTGTTTTTTTTTTTAAATTGACGTACACTGTCAAGCCATGGGGTAATGATACAGAATGGCATGATGAGAGCTTTCAGCACCAAAACCATCTAAATTGTTGCAAATAACAGACCTCTACTGTTCTGATGCTACTCTGGCTGCAGTGTGGATTTCAGCCAATTCCTGAGCATATTTGTTTGTTGACTGGTTTTGACCTTTGCTTGTTTCTCAGATGTGTCCTTTCAATCTCTCAAACAAAACTGCTGACTCTGATGCTTTCTAATATCCTGAATTTGGCATTTAGCACATTCTACCTCGATAATCCCCCTAGACCTCCCTCTGATCCTTGCTGGGGATCTTACACATGTTCTAGGGGATCTCCTGTTTAAGTTCTAGTTACATAGAGTACCAGTGAGGAGCAGATCTGTAGCGATTAGTTTATAGGACCTGCTGTTAAAGAATTCAATGATATATGCACCTATGATGCCAGTGACAGCTTCCTATGGCCCCATTGACTTCAATGGCAACTGTTCAGGTGTGACCTGTTTTCTGCCCAAAGAAATTACAGCATAAAAGCAAATAAAAATATGTCTTTGTGCATTACAATATTTGACATAAGCAATATGCCCCTTTAAAGTTTTCATTTTTCTTATCTCCCTTATTCGTCCTTCCTTGGCTCTATTCTCTCCATGTTATACTCATTTGCCTATGTTGCCAATGTCCTCTTTCATGTGTAGATGTTCAATAAACCTCCAATCAAAGCCTTTATTTCAATGGATGAATTTATAATAATAATAATAATAATAATAATAATAATGTGTTTATATGAAGTAACTTAGCAACCATTTCACCCAAATTTATCATAACATTTTCTCACTCAAAATAACGGCTTATCTGGGGTTCTAGTAGGATGCAGTGAAAAATTCCATTCAGTGGGAACAAACCAAACAGACATTTAAAGCACCATATAATAATCACTGGAAGGCAGAGACACATGTGGAGATTCGTCGCCTGGCGACAAATCGGCTCTTCTTCGGGCGAATAATCTCCCCGAACTGCCTTCCCGCCGGCTAGAATATAAATCGTTGGCGGAATGCCACTCGTATTGCTTCATTTTCCGAAGTCGCCGAAGTTTCCTCATGAGGCAACTTGGAAAATGAAGCGCTCAGAGTGCCATCCCACCTGCGATTTAGATTCTAGCCTGGGAGAGAAGGCATTATGTGGGGATTAGTCGCCCGAAGAAGAGGTGATTTGTCGCTGGGCAACTGAATCTCCCCGAATCTCCACGTGCGTCTCTGCCCTAAAGACAAGAACAAACAGGACAATATTTGGACTCCAAATCAGGGTATGTATGTACCTTTGCTTTTTAAATTCCTAACACACCAATTGAAATGTTTATATCATGAGCATAAATCCAATATCCCAAATCCTGGGGCATAGAAATGAGGAATGCACCACATCCACAATCGGGATTCAGACTTTTTCAGCAGGATTCGGATACAGCTGGATCCAAGTATCTGGCTGAACTGATTGCATATGCAAATTAGGGTTTGCATCCGGTTTGGTATTGTGCCATATTTTTTCTTATCTTTTATGATGTATTTAGGATCCCAAAACAGTGGATTCAGTGCATCCACAACAAAATGTTGCCCAGGGGCATTGTCTGTCTGGGTCCACATTCAGGCATATATTTCGTTCCCTCCATCAGTCCCAAGTTTTCCTGCCTGATGGTGGTCTTCAGTGCAGTCAGAATATGCATTAAAGTAGGTTTATTTCATTTAAGCATGTAATTATATCTGCATTTAAACACTATGTTTATAAACTGCATCTGGAAAAGTTTAACACATATACAAACACGTCAAATTTGGCACCAGAAGCCCTAATGCGAATGAGAATGTTTGACAACAAAAATAGATTAAGGATCCCTATGAAGCAATTCACTGCAACTCAAGCTCATGTGAGAATGCTTACAGTATCGTACACCCATACGGATTTCAGTTTTTTTTTTTCTTTATATGCAATTATTTTTTCAGAGAAGGTCCTGGATTCCTCTATAGATTATTATCACACTGGTCCCCTCCTAAATTTAATAGGTATCATAAAATCATATAGTGGAAATGAAAGGCCTAATGGGAATTCACCTTGACTGAAGGGGCTTACAAGAGCTGGGGCAATCTTCTGCTACTTTGGCAGATACACACAATGTCAGAGCACCCTCTGTCTGCTGCCAGTATGTGCCTTCATTATATCCTAACTTTGGATACACCATATGTTTCACTCCAGACTACATATTATTTAACAAATATAATTACAACCTATTCTGAACAATGTCTCAGATCTGATAGTGTCATGGAAACAGAATCAGGTACTGGCAGTTATTTGATGCCTTTCACAACAGAGACCCAGACTATTTGCAAAATAATTAACCGAGAGGCTGCAATTAACTTCCTTCTAGACAGCTTCCCAGTATGTATTACAATAGACATACAAGAGTTGTTTAAAGAACTTGGCACTGACAGAATAGTAGGTATAGTGATAGTTATTCAGATCCACACCGAAGTTCCCCTTTGTTTATCTGTATAAATCTACAGCAACAGGAGTCAGAACATCCATTCACAGCACAACCCATTGCATGACAGAAATACACTAAAGGGACATTAGCCTAATAGAGGGCTTTAACGTACACAAGAATTCATACATCTCTGTCTTCAGAATGCAACCTATGATAAAATACACAAGGTAACCCATTTTTCACTTGCTGCATGTTAGGGCCGAAACAAAAAACATTAAGTCACAAATCAGCACTGCAGAAGCATATTGTATTGGCCTGGAATTTTTTTCTCGCATTGCATTGTTGTACAGTACAGTGTATGTACAAGAGGTCCTTTGCACTCAACCCATTCTCAATATTTTTAGGACATTGAGAAGTTATATTGGCCTGGATTTTTTATTTCTCGCATTGTTGTACAGTACTGTGTATGTTTAGCAAACGGGAAAGGAATATACATATATATACATATATATATATATATATATATATATATATATATATATATATATATATATATATATATATATATCAGCGTGTATGGGCTGCACACCCTGAGTTTAGTGGAGAACTGGGTGCTTATGCAAAGATAATCAATAGTAAAAATAGTGATGGCACCTGCAGGATTTGTACACAAAAGACAATGAGGATGAAAAGCACAATGGTGCCTGAGTTGGCCTACATAAGGGTAACAACATCCAGGGGTGCTATAACCAGAGGGCTGTTTTATTATTGTTTTGAACACTACGATGTCATGAATGTGGGAAGGCTACATATGGCGAGTTCTTTCACTGCACTGTGTTTCCTTGATAAAGGTTCCTGTGTCGGACCGAAACTTCGGATCAATAAACTTTTTTTGTTTTCATCCTCATTGCCTTTTGTGTACAAATCGTGCGAGTGCCATCACTAGAGAGAGAAAGAGAGAGAGAGAGGCAATTAACACAGTTGGATAGAAGGTAGCCGCACTCACAGGACTTATGGCAAAAAATATAAATTTATTGCAGGCACAAACTAATGTTTCGGCTGTATCTGTATTTAAGAAAGGCTGCTCGATACAGCCGAAACGTTAGTTTGTGCCTGCAATAAATTATATTTTTTTACCATAAGTCCTGTGGGTGCGGCTACCTTCCATCCAACTATATATACTGCAGAGTTATATAAATACTGCAGAGAATACAGGAGTCAAACAAATCACAGGATTCGCAGACCCACAAGTAAAATAAGAGTGGATACAGGGCACTACTAACGGTCTGTTGATACAATGTTGGTATATACCAGACTTATAGGTCACTCGTACTAACTGTTACATACTGGCGCTCACACATCAACTTTCCTCAAATGGAATGCCCCATAAAACAGGGACCACATATTTGTAAGCTGAACATATAAGAGGAGCACCTTCCAGGATGATGGCACACAGGGATATTTACAGCATTTTACAGCTTTGTGGGCTTGAAATTGCTCAAGTCATTTTAAATTGGGAAACACCCATTGCCGTCAGGTAACAGGCTTTGCATATACAGGTATGGGACCTGTTATCCAGAATGCTCGGGACCTGTGGTGTTCTGGAGAACAGATCTTTCCGTAATTTGGATCTTCATGCCTTATATCTACTAGAAACTCACGTATACCTTAAATAAACCCAACATGCTGGTTTTGCTTCCAATAAGAATTAATTTTTTTTTTTGTTGGGATGATGTACAAGCTACGGTTTTATTTTTACAGAGAAAAAGGAAATCATTTTTAAAAATCTGAATTATTTCTGGATAACGGGTTTCCGAATAATGGATCCCATACCTGTAATAAGCTATGCTGTACGTTTTGCTGAGAATTTATGCAGTAAAAGAGGGACCTATAAAATAGTCTATTAAGACTTATTAATTACAGGTATGGGATTCATGATCCCAAAAGCCATCTGAATTAGAGGAAGGTCATCTCCCATTGACTCCATTATAATCAAATAATTCAAATTCGAATTATTTAATTTTTTCTGAATGACAATAAAACAATACCTAGTACTTGATCCTAAATAAGGGTGATGGGGAGATTTGTTAGCCACGATAAATTTGCGCTTCTGCGGCCAACAAATCTCCTGAAAATGTTTCTCCACCAGCAATAACTGAAATCGCAAAACCTTTTTTGCCACAGGCGATTAAAGTTGCAGTTTCAGGTTCAAGTGATTTCAGTTTCGTTTTTTCTGAAAATTGCCTGAAGTTGCCTCACAAGGAAGCTTTGTGAAGCGTAGATTTTACCAGGTATTTCACAGGTATTTTCATCTGTCGTCCGCAGTCGTGCAAATTTATCGAAGGCGTCAAATCTCCCTGTTGCCCATGGCCCTAGGACATTAATTAATAATAATAAGTTTGAATTATTTTTAGCAGATTTCAGTTATGGAGATTCAAATGACAGAAAACCTCAGGTCCCGCATTCTGGATAACAGGTTCCATACGTGTACTAAGAAAGAAAATGAAAGTACTTCTTTGGAAGCATACAAGGTTAATACATTTAGTTTTATTTTCACTTTAGTGACTTTATCATTCATGCAGCTCCTGGGAATAATCCCATTTGCTGTGTACATCAGACACACATCTCACGGCTGCCCTCATTCTGTCACCGATTTCGAATGAGAAATGCGTCTCCGTTCATGGTCGAAGTGCAAGAATATTTGCGTAGAAAAGGAGATGGGCGCTTGTGCATTTCAGGAGCCAATTTGCATGCCCATCGCTTGCCCCAGAAATCTCTCCCTGTTCATGGTCAGCTCCCAGCGCATTCATGTCAATGCTTGTAAGGCTTACATCCTCCTACCGGATCACTTTATATCACAAACAATTTCTCGACCAGATCCTAACCCACACCCGGCCTTCATTCAATTTGGGAACAATTTGTTAAAAGGCCATTACACACACACATAAACAGGGCTGGCACTGAAAGTATATTTTGTTTATTATTTTTATTTTATAAATAATTATGTTCTTCGTTAATTTTCTCTTATAAAGAATTGTTTTGTTTGTACCCTTAACCCTTACTAACCTGTGTATTTTAATTTGAAGCAGCCTGGGTGGTTTTTCTTGGTAAAGGAACTGATATCACCCTGCTGGATAATCTTGTCATGGACGGCACATTCTATAAATGCAAATGAGCACTTAGTAATGTTAAGGGTTGTTTCCCCTCATATGGCCTGACATGCAGTGTGGCAGCTGTTGACATTAAATGCATAATTGAGCCATAATTAGGAAAGTAACTTCAAAACATAATTAAGACCAAATAGCTTGGGAGACCTACTGCCAGTTAGGACCCAAATGCCATAATTTTTGTATTTCTCAGACGTCCCCTGTTATTCAGTGGCTTTATGTATAAAAGGCGAGGGTCGCAATTGTGATGTGTCCATACCTAGTTAATAGGATAACTGGTCCACCCAACTGGCGGATTTGATTCCAATACAGGTGAAGCAGATCTATTTTAGAAGGGCTCAGGTTTGGCCGAATCTAACAGTCTGGCTGAACTGAAAACGAACTCTATCTAACGAACTAATCGGCACATTTAGGCACTTGCATCAAGCAAATCCGCTGATGCAATTCCTGTGCTAAAGAACAGTTTAGATTCGGTTCGATATTCAAACTAATCCATAACCCTGAATTTGGGGATTTGGCCAAACCGTGAAAAGCAGAGTTCAGTGCATCCCTGCTTATGAGATATAGTAAGAACAGCTGATGACACCTTAAAGGGGAACTTTATCATGAAAATGAAAATTTAATATAAGCTTCCTCACATTGAAGTAATAAACTTTCTAAATACAATCAGTTAAATAGTCTGCATTGTTTCTGATATAATCAAGTTTATCTTCACTATTCCTCTCTCAGCATCTGTTTCTCCTCAATCCGTCTTCATTCAGGAGTTGGGTGTCAGATGAATGATCCAATATATCTTATCAGATGAGATGGTTCCGCTATAGCACATAAGAAATCAGTGTCCAGCAGGGACATCAATTCATTCATGCTGCAGACTGTACGGTTACTGTGCAGCCATGCAATATGGATTCAAATACATTGCTCTTTATTCATGTTGAGTAATTGTATCCACTTTTATTGAGGTAAAGCTATAGACATAATTTCACACTTAACTCCCAATCAAGGATCAACAAAGGTGTATTCCCCAGCTCTCTTTTCCCTTGTATTTGATTTTAGGGGCATAAAGTTCAATGGGTAACAGTAGAGTTCACTCTACCTTTTGATAAATCACTCCTTCATTATCACAATTTATTTGTACCTTATGCTCAGTGGCACAAAGCAATAAAGATGTGGCTGGCTGTGAGTGCAAAGAAAAGGTTTATTTAATAATAAAGGCAACATGTTAAATTACATTTTATGGAGGAAACCCCCAAGGTGCATGACTCACAGCACATTTCAATAAAAGCTCATGAACATGGGTGTTTACTACATGGTGAATAAATCATAAAATGGTAATAGTATTCCTTTGACAGAACAGAACAGTTATTATCCTTTATTTATATTGCACTAATACATGCTGCAGCGCTTACAGAGATTATACATCATTCACATCAGTCCCTGCCCCAGCGGAGCTTACGATTGATCACAATATTTAAAACAACGACGGTCAGTTTATCCTGTAAACCTAAATTTTGAAATCTATACAGGCCCAGATTTGTAGGAAGGCCACAAAGGCCCGTGCCTAGGGTGGCACAAATTCAGGGGCGGCATGCCGTCCAGCCGCATTAAATTCAGTTGCGCATGCACAATTTCGCATGTTTAAGATATGCATATATACGCGCATGACAAGGGAGGGGGATGCGGACGGGGAGAGAGACGCGGAGGGGGAAGGGGGAAGCAGAAGGGGAGAGAGACGCGAAGGGGGGAAGCAAAAGGGGAGAGAGACGCGGAGGGGAAGAGGAGGAAGAGGGGAAGGGGAGAGAGACACAAAGGGGGAAGCATAAGAGGAGGCAGAGGGGAAGGGGAGAGAGACGAGGTTGCAGAGGGGGAAGCAGAAGGGGACATGGACGGAGAGGAGGTGATGAGCAGAGACGGCCTAGGGGCGCCTGGTTTGTAAATCCGGGCCTGTATCTATACAAATTGTTAACATCTTAAAGGTTGCAGCACCCTCTAGGCAAAAGTTCTAGCACAAACTGTGCATGTTCTACCCCTGGAGGCCACTGTTTCACTGCCGTCTATGGAAAATATGCATCTGCTTACTCTAATGAGGGACAGTATGGCAGTTCCCGCTTATTATAATTGATTAAATATGCAAATACATAACTATTACAAACAAAAGGAATGAAGTATTTCCTTTTTAAATAGGGTTGCTTCTAGGAAGAATCCATAATGCAGGGCTGCACTGCTTTCAGCTTAGGACTGCCATGCACATTTGAGCAGAAATTTAAAGAAACGTCGGCAACCTGAACTCCCCCCCCCTTCTTGTTTCTGTACCCCTCCCCAGAAAGGAACACACACATATACATATATATATATATATATATATATATATATATATATATATATATATATATATATATATATATATATATATATATATATATATATATATATATTTTTTTTTTTTTTTTTTTTTTTTTTTTTTAAAATAGCAATTTCTTACAAACCTCCCCATAAAGGTTGACAGTCTCCTAGCAACAATGCATGGAAGGCAATGGGAAAGTGCCCCGAGCACACTAGAACCAGCCTGCATTTCAGGCTCTGTCAATTAATGTTACAACACATTTATATAATACCATAGCGTGAAGAGAGCTCTAATGAGAAACGCAATAAACAGGGGGGATTGGGATCCCTGAAGCTCTTCCTTTTTATTAGTGTCCCGCTGATCGGGAGGTCTGATTATCTCATAAGAGCAAATTAAACATACTGTGACCCTGAATGGTTTTAAATAACCCCCCCCAAGACTTAATATACATTACATTAGAGTGGGGGCTCAGAAGGTATAAAGGAGCCCCATGAAACCCTAATTAACGAGAAATTTCAATATATATTGTTAAAATAGAACATCCTCTGGATATTGTGGGGGCCCTAAAATGTATTCGCTGCGGGGCCCATAAACATCCAGTTACTCCACTGCTTCTTCTTTTCAATTAATTTAGGTTTGCATTTTTAATTAAGGAAAAGCAGTATAACAGCAAGAGGCCCCTGATGGATAGGAAGTAAAACTACGGTTCTTTGCGTTGACCCAGTGAATGAAGGCACAGTGTACTTTTTAGAACACACTTGATATTGAACAATCCTGCCCTAAAGCATTGCACAGAGATTGTCTGCCGTGCCCATCTGGCCACACATTACAGGTTCCCAGCGACTCCAATCAGCCAGCACGGAGTTGTGGATGCCCCCAGCAGAACCAGATCCATGATTGCTACGGTCAATGTCCCACCGATGTGTGCGCTGAAGCATCACAAAGTATAAGCACACAGCACTGGCTACTGTCACATTCACTGTCTCTGGCCATGAATGGGGATCTGTGTGGCAATGTGTTTTACCCCAGTAACACAACCAACAACACTCTGCCTCCCACCTCCTCGTGACTTAGAAAACCAAACCGGGTTAGGGTGAGATGGGCTAAAAGGAGCCAAAAAGCCCTTTAAAAGCAATAACATGCAAAGTGAAGCCTTCTGAAATCAGAAGGTATTTACTTGTCTCATGCCTTACACATAGCACTGCCTAAATACCATAAACAAGAGGTTAACTCTCACGTGAAGTATTATGGGAACAGACATGCAAAGCACTCTTTATGTCCCATTGGCCAACTCTGCATCCAGAACCGCTGGTTTATAGCACATAAACAGCCTATTCATTCAGAGCCATCAATCCAAACTTGCACACAGCCTGTTTCCAACTCGTTAGATCTCATCAGTGCAAGATATTAGATCATGGATTCTGAATGGGTAGGACTTATGGAGTAGCGACCAGGTTGGGGTGAGATGGGCAAAAAGGAGCCTAAAAGCCCTTCACAATGCAAGACGTGCAGTATGTATGGGCCAGTCCGACACTGGTGGAGCTGCAACGTGGCTTTTTCTAACTGACCTTTATAGTGCAGGAGTACTCTGCCCATCTGACTGGTCGTCGTCATACGTTAACCTTACCCACCCAGCCTCAGAATAAAACAGAAATTCACTGCCCACCTGGCCAGTTCTTGTTTGTAAAAAGTCTCAGCAAGAATACTGTGTCTGCCTCCAGTAGGAAATAGCCATTACCTGGTCTCTATCTGTTTGTATAAAGTAGGAGTAATGTGCCAGCCTGGCATCTGTCTTTTAATAGAACACTGTTATAGATAAACCAGTAAATAACATCACCGGTATGGAGTCTTCTTTGGTTTGGTTTAAAGAACATATACAGTATCTTGCCAGCCAGGCCACTATGTGTTTGACTAAAGCAGGAGTGATGTGCCAGCCTGGTGTTTATTATAACAAATCAGGAGTATGAATGTGCCAGCCTGGTGTTTATTATAACAAAATAACAAATCAGGAGTATGAATGTGCCAGTCTGGTGTTTATTATAACAAATCAGGATTATGAATGTGCCAGCCTGGTGTTTATTATAACAAAATAACAAATCAGGAGTAAGAATGTGCCAGCCTGGTGTTTATTATAACAAAATAACAAATCAGGAGTATGAATGTGCCAGCCTGGTGTTTATTATAACAAAATAACAAATCAGGAGTATGAATGTGCCAGCCTGGTGTTTATTATAACAAAATAACAAATCAGGAGTAAGAATGTGCCAGCCTGGTGTTTATTATAACAAAATAACAAATCAGGAGTAAGAATGTGTGGCCTCAGTGTATGGGTGAAGGAAGGTGCCATTAAGTAGTAAATAATAAGTCATGAGATAAGGTGAGATATCAGAGGTGCCATATTTGCTATAAGTTCAGCACATGGGCCGGTCCGAGCCAAACAAATGAAGCGATGGATTTACCTGCTGGTCGGTGCGATATGGATCGTCTCCAATTGATCTCATGGGAATTCCTCTGATTAAAACAGGATCCCCCGGGCAGGAAACGACAGGACCAGATTAATAACTGCCCCCCAGCTCGATCTCATGGTTTCCGCTCGTTCCAAATGAAAATCCCGACTGTGGGTTCCAAGCGATCCCTCTCCGCGGGGTGACAATGAGCCCCACCAGTAAAACATAGTTCCTCAGAGGCGGCCCCCAGCGATATCCTGGAAGAGCGGCCCCCAGCCCGGACTGAACAATAAACGCTACCGCTCCATGACTCCCGCTCTCACTGGTCTATTCCATCAGCAGCGGCAGCAGAGGGGCGCTCGCCTTTTGTACAGCGAGTAAGCAGAGCGCATGCCCAGCACTGAGAGCGGGACACAAGCCCCTGCCAAGCGGACAATGTAGCCACAAAAAGTGGCAGCGCACAAATACAGTACTGGGCGCTAGAGTTGAGTTGTAACTGGTTTATACAGGGGAGGGGGAGCTGTGCTATTATTGCGCAGCCCTGGTCCCATAGCAGGGAAAGAATAGCGTGAGGCGCAATTATGCGCTGACACCTCACAAATAACGGCAGTCTCTGTTACACACACAGGTCCATAAATAAACGCGCCAAAGGCACTAACACAGCACATGTGACGTCGCCAATAGCAACCGAATGCTTCGCCTTTCATTTTGTAACTGCAGCAGACTGTTCCCAACTGTTTGAAAAGTGTGTTTATAAATCGGCCTCTGTATTAGCCCATGTATTTACTACAGTAGCCAGCTGTATGGACACGAGTATGGAAACACTCGGCTAACATGGGACGGGACTAGGGTCAATAAAGCTGCCCATAGAAGCAAAGATTCTATCGTACGATGACTTTCCCATCTCTAACCATTCCGATCAAATAAAGTATTTAAAGAACAGATCAGCCGATGTTCTGCCCCTGACCAGGGCCGGATTTACATAGAGGTCACCCCTAGGCCCAGTGTCGGTCATCACCCTCGTTCTCTCCATTTTATTTGCTCAAATTTTCATCATTGGTACTGGAGCAATGGGGATTGGCACACAAGAGATTGTATCTCCTGCTCATCCCCAGTGTTTCTAAACCAATGTGGGTGTGGTTGGGCAGAATGCCACCCCCTTAAATTCTGCTGCCCTAGGCCCAGGCCTTGGTGGCCTCTCCACAAATCGAGGCCTGCCTCTGACAGCAGTCGTACGATATCTATGTCCGACCGCAGCGAGTGAGTCTCCCAGAGCCGCCATCAGGGGGGGACAGGGGGGACAAGCGTACCGGGCCCGGGCATGAAGGGGGGCCCGGCAGCGCTGCATTTTTTGAAGATCCGGGCCCCCCTTACGAGCGCCCGAGCCGTACGTCTTGCCTCTTGCGTGCCGAATGCGGAAGTGCCGAAAAGCCGAAGCCGATGCGCCGAAAAGACCCGAAGTCACGGAAAAAGCCGAAGTCCCGAAGTCACGAAGCGCCGAAAAGACCCGAAGTCACGAAAACAGCCGAAGCCGATGTCCTGAAGCAGCGTAAAGACCCGAAGTCACGAAAACAGCCGAAATTGAAGTCCTGAAGCGGTGAAAAGACCCGAAGTCACGAAAGGAGGTGAAGTTGAAGTACTGAAGCCGTGAGTTCAATTCTACTGAACACCAGTTTGTGTTTTTTTTTTTTTTTAATCCCCTGGCCACCAGTGTATTATTTTAATATTCTATAGGCCCCTGCCACCAATCTTTTTTTTAAAACTTTTTTTTGGGGCCCCAATTTTTTTTTAACTCGTGAGGGGCCCCTTGCCACCATTGTATTTTTTTGTTTTTAAAAAAAAAATTAATTTTCTTTTTGGTGGCCCCAAATTTTTTTAACTTGTAAGGGGGCCCCTGCCACCAGTTTTTTTTTTTTTTTTTTTAAATTATTTTTTTTTCAAATTTTTTTTGGGGCCCCAATTTGTTTTTAACTTATAAGGGGGCCCCTGCCGCCAATGTTTTTTTTTTTTTCAAAAAAATAAATTTTTTTTCAAATTTTTTTTTGGGGCCCCAATTTGTTTTAACTTATAAGGGGGCCCCTGCCACCAATGTTTCTTTATTTTTTAGTTTTTTTACATTTTTTTTTGTTGGGGCCCCAAGTTTTTTTTAACTTATAAGGGGGCCCCTGCCACCAATGTTTTTTTTTTAAAAAAAAATTTTAATTTTTTTTTTTTTGGGGCCCCAATTTTTTATAAGGGGGCCCTGACCATCAATAGCTTTTTACAACTTGTGTGGGGGGGGGTTACTTTTCTGTGGTCTTTTAACTGCGATGTGGAGTAGGCGGGATATGGGGTGGAGCTTGGTCGTCAGCGTGGGCGGGGCCCAGGGGGGCCCAAAAAATTTTGTTGTACGGGGCCCCATGATTTCTAATGGCGGCCCTGGAGTCTCCCACTGATATCATCTGATCGGCAATAGATGCAGAGATATTACCAGCAGCAGACAGAAATCTTTCAACCTGTCCGATCGACCAAAAGACCGATGTCGGGACTCTCCACACACGGTCCGAAAATCTTTTCGTCTATGGCCAGCTTTAGGCCCATAATAACCAGTGTCCCCGATCTGCCTTCTCTTACCTTCCACCGGCTAAAATGAAAATGCCTGGGGGCAGGGACTCGGATTGCTTCGTTTCCTGAAATCCGCCATAATTTCCTCACGAACATTTTGGGCAAACAAAATGCTCCGCGTGCCTGCCCCCAGGCGATTTTCATTTTAGCCGCGAAATGCAGGGGAAGGCAGATCGGGAAGATTCGTTGCCTGGCAACTAATCTCCCCGAATCTGCCCGTGTGACCAGATCCTAAATTCAATTTTTTGGGGCAACAATTCTATAAAGTTGAGTGAGAAAAACTGTGCCTTGTTTCTCTACTCCAACAATTTGCTAAACTGAGGTTCTACAGTTGCAGAACTCATAGCACAATTACATCCAATGTATTCATGTAACTATTTAGCACTTGCACTCATCTGCATTGCCACACACGTTTATTATCTTGTATTTACTGTATGTAGTGCCAACACATCTACACAACACTTTACAGAAAAGGGTCATCATTTATATCAGCCCCTGCCCCAGAGGAGCTTACAATCTATGGTGCCTATCACATTTCGAAAACATACACACACTAGGGTTAATTCCATAACAAACTAATTAACTTGCCTGTATGTTTTTGGAAAGTGGGGAGGAATTCCATAACGACCAGGTTGAGTAAAAAATGAAGCAAGCAGTGAATGTGAGCCAGTGTGCAATATCCAATATTTTGTTTGTGCTAGATTCATAATGTGTATGAAAGCAAAAGCATGCAGAATAGACTAAATATTATTTGCAGTTATCGATGATTGCTGTGCAAAAAGCATATTCACTTAGTAAAGGAACCCAAGCACTTACAGTAAATATTAATTTAACAGAAGGAACTTAATATTGCCCCCCCACCCCCGTTATCACACCCTCCATAATCCCCCAACCTTTTTCTTTACTGGGTCATAACGGCAGCTCCCAATGCCAATGCTTAATTTAGATTTGTATCCAGTAATGTGAATTAATATCCTAATTATAAATACTGTGAATTTCCTTTTTTTTACTGCCATTTTAACACCTTTTCCACAAATGTGGTCTTAATATCATAAATCACATATTTTTAACTTTATTACTAAATATTTTAAAAAAAGGTGGTGAAAGAAATAGGGGATGAAGAGAATAAAAGGTGATCATGTAATTAAATGAAAGGTGAGTCGTGGAAAGCAGAAAAGCTAGAAGATAGGCCTGTAATGAGAGAGGATAAAGGGGAGGCTGATGGTGAGGAAAAGGTGGGGGAGAACATTGGGAGGGGAAGAAGAGGGAAGGCATGAGCAAGGAAAAGAGAGAAGAAAGCAGAGAAATATGAAAACAAATCAAAGATAGGTAAAAAAGAGAGGAAGAATAATTGTGAAAACAAGGAAAGGTGCTTACATGCTTATGCAGCAGGAAAAGGGGTAGAAAAGGCAGTAGAATGAGGATGGTAAAAGGAGGGACAAAACAGAAGAAAGGGAGTAAAATGTAGGGATGCACCAAATCCAGTATTTTGGATTCGACCGAACCCCCGAATCCTTGGCGAGAGATTCGGCCGAATATCGAACCAAATCCAATCCTAATTTGCATATGCAAATTAGGGGCGGGAAGGGGTACACATTTTCTACTTCCTGGTTTTGTGACAAAAAGTCACGTGATTTCCCTCCCTGACCCTAATTTGCATATGCAAGTTAGGATTCAGATTTGGTTCGGCCGGGCAAAAGGATTTGGCCGAATCCGAATCCTGCTGCAAAAGGCCTAATCGCGAACCAAATCCTGGATTCGATGCATCCCTAGTAAAAAGATAACTTATAGAAGAGGGTGAAGTACACATCAATGGAAGGAAGGACAAGAGTGTGGCATAGGGTCGTCATTGCTTATAATGCAACAACCTTTACCGAGACATTGACATTCATATAAACCCTTAGATTTATTTCTTTGCATCGTAACATTTGTTAATACCTATTTTCACAAACCCCTCTTATTTCTAACCTGACCAACCGGATATATTAAATCATCTTGTGACGAGAACAGTTTCTGGTAAAATAGAAGGGCTGGGAAGCAGTAAATGAGATTAGGAAGCCAGGTCGCTGTAATGGCAAGAGTTCTGATATACTCTTAATGCGTGCCAGCTGCCTTTATTTTTTATGGAGTTGTACAGAGCAATACTTATAGGCACTCTGCTATTCCCTAGGCACAAACATTGGTAGATATGTTATATAAGCTTGCCTTCAGCAGCATGCCACATTCCATGACTTTTCCCACTATTTGAATTACTGTATTAATACTGTATTGCTGTTTAAGGGTTGTAGCATCATTTTATTGACAGTTAGTTGGACTCATTTACTATGGGGGGAGGTCCTAAAGGTACAAACTGCCACCTTAAGGCTGACATAAGGGGGTTAATTTATTAAAACTTGATTTTTTTTCTAGTAGAGCTAGTTGAAACACATTTTTAGCGATTTATTATGCCGGAAGCTGCTAAAAGTATCAATCTGAAAATACTCCATCTAAAACCTGTAGAATTCATGTAAAAGTCTATGGCAGCTGTCCCTATAACCGTTTGTAGAATTTTGAGCGTTTTGGGGTGTTTGACGCTGGTTTTTGCTTGAAAACACGATAAATGTACAATTTGTACGTTTGCGTACATTTGTAAACTCAAATTTTTTACGTTTTTTTCAACCCAAATTTTTGAAATATTAGTAAATAAGCCAAATTAATGAATAGTAGTATAGGGCTCCCTTGTGCTTGCAAGTGCTCAAAGTGCATGTCCTTATTGTATAGGAATCACATTGTTTAGTTCTGTGTCTCTTGTACCAATTATGCTCTGGACACTAGGAAGTGGTTCTTTTACAGGTTCAATGTCTTCATGGACAGCATCTAACCTTCAGCAGAATATGTGGTGCTGCCTGGTGTAGCTGTATGATATAAACTGCCAGTTGCTGAACCAGGTGAAAAGGGCTTCTGAAACTAGTCCAGCTGTGGTATATCAAAGAACTCTTGCTCCGCTCACTGTGGTGCCTTGCAGTCAATCAGAAGTGTGTGTGCTGTTTATAAGCAAATGTGGGATTCATTGTGGTGAGTAGCTTTGCCTCAAACAAACTTTGTGCCTGTTGTTTCATTGCTTCTATAACCTTTTAAGTTACTATTTAATATCTTTCACTTGCAATTATTTTTGAAACAAAGCATCTAGCTGGAGTGGCAGCCCACATTTTGTTGTCTGGTTCCACAGTTCACTGTACATTCTTGGACTTTCTGCTTCTCATCGAAGGGTTGGGCTCAGTGTCAGATTTTGATAGACAATCTGAGAGGTTTCCTTTAATTGCATAGAAATCCTGCACTTGGAAAATGGTTGGGTTCAGGTGAATTTGGGGCAGAGCTGGGGTACAGCCCAGTGGCAAAATAAAAAAAAAATTCACCTCTACCCTTTTTGGGTGAACTTGTGGAATCTGAGCGAATCAGGGGCCCCACTTTTCCTTACAACAACTCGACTTGACTTTAGTCTTTAGTGATTCTTTGTGGTGCATCATTACGCTGCTGGTGCTTCCATATTGCAGGGATGCATCAAATCCTCTTATGGGAAGAATTCAGTTGAATCCCAAACCAAATACCAACCCTAATTTGAATTTGCAAATTAGGGAACAGATGATTTTTACTGGGTTAATATTCAGTTTGGCAAGGCTCTTGGATTCGGCTGAATCTGAATTCTGCTTGGATTTTGTCAAATCCAAAACTGAATCCATGATTGGGTAAATCCCTGCCTTATTGGCCTGGGTATGAGGCCCACACTGGCCTCATATCTAACCAAAATCTGATCTATTAATTTGGGACCTCACTAAATAAATATCTCTTGCAGTCTATGGCCAGCTTAACTCTATGGGGCAAATTTACTAAAGGGCAAAGTGATTTTGTCAAATCCAAAACCGAATCCATGATTGGGTCCTTCCCTACCTTATTGGCCTGGGTATGAGGCCCACACTGGCCCCATATCTAACCAAAATCTGATCTTTTCATTTGGGACCCCACAAAATGAATATCTCTGGCGATATATTGGAATATAACTTTCATACTACCATTAGACATGGCTCAGATCTAAGCACAATACTGGTGGCAAAGCCAGTAAGCTGTGTATCTCCTGTAACTTGTGATCACTTGGTCACATCTTATTTATAGATTAATTCCCCAAACAGATTGCACCGTGATTTGCCTTTCAATAACAATATGCCATTAACTAGTGACCCTCTGACGCTGAAGGAGGCAGATGATGCCGAGTTAGTCAGTGAATTTAAAATAACTAATGACTCATATAAGGAGATGCGTGATCGTTAAAGAAGATGCTCGGAATTATGGAATCAGCAAACCTCAAGTGATTTGCAAATTAGTAAACACTTTTATCTATAGGTATGACTTGGCCTGGCTCATTTGGGCTTTAATCCTTTGTGTTTTGATCACTGCTTGTTGCCATCAAAAATACTGCTTCTAATCAGTATTGCTTCCCGCTGACATATTAATACGAATGGAGGGCAATTTTGGTGTGTTTTGGCTAAAAATCATGGAACGCAAATGCCCAAAATCAATTGACTCATGTCCTTAATATAAAGCATTGCTACATGTTACAGTTTCTGGGGGCTTTACAACTGAGCTGACCCTAACATCTACCTTTTTTAAGCAGGCAACTAGTACTAAAGATGACTGGGAGCTTTAATGGAGCAGCTGTTGGTTTGCCTTAAGGGCTAGTCCACACGGGGAGATAGCGACGCGTTTGCGGTCGCGGCGACAAAGCGCCACGACAGTCGCCGCGACCGGCGCAGGCGACAGTTTTGTATGGGCGCCTATGTAAAAACGCCTGTGCTAACCACACGAGGCGATGCGCTTTTCAACAGTCGCCTGAAAAGTGCTAACCACACGAGGCGATGCGCTTTTCAACAGTCGCCTGAAAAAGCCTGGCGAGGCATTTTCAGGCGACTGTTGAAAAGCGCATCGCCTCGTGTGGTTAGCACAGGCGTTTTTACATAGGCGCCCATACAAAACTGTCGCCTGCGCCGGTCGCGGCGACTGTCGCGGCGCTTTGTCGCCGCGACCGCAAACGCGTCGCTATCTCCCCGTGTGGAATAGCCCTAAGGCAACGTGAGCAAATACTGATACTATATATTTATCAGATTTTAGTGCATATAACTTAACATTCTTTCAAACCAAGGAAGTCCACCTTGTAGCCATTCAGTTGTTCTTAAACTACACATACCAGCGACACATACCTGATTGTGCAGTCTCTAGTTCACAACAGCGAGATGGCCATGTATTGGGCCTTTTTGGTATAAATGTGGCACATAGATCAAAGTGCAAATGTACAGAGGAAATATTGGCTGCTATGATTAGCTTCACACTGATGTTCTGGTTGCAATATAGCACCTATCATTAAATCTGCCCAAGTGAAAAATAATACCTGTTCAATACTTGTTTTCTACTGGAAGCACAAATACAGTGGGGCTCATTTATTAACGCAGCGCAGTGCTAAAAAGAGCGCAGTGGCCTGACATTTGCCCAGCGCATGCGAGTATTTAATAATGTAGCGCACGATACCTTAACAGTGCAATTTTGTGCGCTAATGTAGACACAGACAGGTGCGACGTGTGAAACTGCGTATCAGCTGTCGCAGTGCTTATAATAAATTGTGCGCACAGGAAGATACCGCAAAGGTAAGGATTAGTTGTGCTCATGTATGAATGCGCTGCTTTAATTAGTTGCGTCACATATTGCACATATTGCGTTCACTTAGACGCATCTGCATTTGTTTCTGTGCTAATATTTGTTTGGTTGCAAAGGTGTTTAGCCTACCTGATACCCTTAAAGGAACCTTGGTCAATATAAACATGTTGGGTGGAAGGCGTGGTTAATATGCACTTTACAGGGGTTGTTCATCTTTGAGTAAACTTTGAGTTAACAAACATCCCCATCAACAGCAGCACCATTGTATTTGCCAGAACCCAGTTTAGCAGTGTGGCTCTGCACACATATATAAAATTCTCTTTTAAGCAACATGAAACGCAAAAATGTGAATATACTAGCGCAGCTGGGCAGGAATGCGCATTTTGAAGAGCGTTACTATTACGCCACGAAGAAGCAGTCGTAAAAATTGTGGTGCTATTGCCCGGGTGCAGTTTTGCACATATACAGACGCAAATCTGCGACGGCCGCAGTGCAAGCGCATTGTAGCCACGCCCACAGCCACGCCCCTAACAACCACGGCATCGTTTGCGACATAAATGCCCAATCTTTTGCGCAATGCGCATAAACAAAACCATCGCAAAAGCTCTGTGTTATGCGCAATATCACGCAAATATATTAGCGATCACACTCGTGATGGCGCAGACAATCTTTTGCGTCCACTTATGCGCTGCGCTGCTTTAATAAATGAGCCCCAGTGCCTTCCAAAAATAAACACCCCCCCCCACCCAATTATTTTCTTCTAAACTGTTGAATGGGGGCAAATATTGTTCAGGTTACTGTATGTCTAGCAGTACAGGTTCGTATCTAGCTGGTTATAGCAGAGACACCGATTTCGAAGAAGAGACTTGAGACACAAAACAGAAAGGAAGCCCGTGTGTGGAAATAAATCCAGTACCAAATTTTATATAGAACCACTAAATCCACAGATTAGAAAAAGATAATTCCAGATGCCCCTGGCTGGAGCAGAACTGGTTCTGAGGCAAGTGCAGTAATGGAATATTTTTAGAACATTATATCAAGTTAAAACCATTGTATGTGAAATAGGGGGCTCTGCCTTGTTTACCACTTCTTTCCATAAAAGTTGCGCCCAGCAGCTGAAAAAGTACCGTAGTCTGCTCTTCCTTTGCACCTGCTGTAAAAATACCTATTGGAATATAGAACACTGGTTTGTCAGTATTGGGTTTTAGGAATACAAACTTGAGGGATTGGGGAGCCTTCCCTTTTATATTCCCATCACCTGTCATTTACGTGCAGCTGTAAAGTGATCCAACCACAGGCAAATGCAAAATAAGAATATTTATAGTTGATAGCAGTAATGGTGAATTATTTAAAATGCGAATAAAACTTTATCTAATCAATAATAATATATTTTCAATATTTGTCCTACTCAATATAAATGTAATAAATACTTTAGAATCTGGTCTTTAAAGGGGACCCATCACCCAAAAAAATTATTCAAAATCCTATTTTATCAGATTAGTCAAGGAAAATTAACTTTAACTTCACTAAATAAATTATTTGAATCTTGTTTCCTTCAGTCTGGGATTTCAAAATGATAGCAAGCAGGCAGCAGCCATTTTGTGGACACTGTTATTAAGAAAAGCCTTGCTTCATCTCAGAATTTATTTGTGCGCCAGAATGGGGGACCCGATGTCCATCCCCATGCCCTGACCACACAGTTATATGGTAAAGAGAGCTGGGGGAATGTGTGGGGAGCAATGACATCTAAGAAGTGCTGAATGGAAAGTGAAAGTAATTGTCTGCCCCGCCTCTATGCCACGGGCATAGAGGAGGGGCAGACAATATTTGATTGACAGCTGAGATTTTTAAATGAGCTTACAACAGCTATGAATGCTTAAATAAACAATAGATATTGGATTTCATGTTTAATTTGAAAAGGACTTTTATTATACAGATTTTTGTGTCTGGGTGACAGGTCCACTTTAAATTTCACATCACATGACACTATTTTTATTTTCATTTCATAGAGACAATTTGGACAGCTTGGGTAGTCTGAGGATTCACATTCCTAGCGGACTCCTGCAGATTGCTTCAGTTGGATGGTCATTGTTGGGTCAAAGGCTGCAAATGTGCCTGTCGTTTGCCTTTTGTTTGTAGGTAACGTCCCTTTCCTTCTTCAAATCTCTTTCTATCTTCTTCACTTTCAATCTGCAAAAAACAGAACTAAACATTCATCATTCAGTTAATGGCATTTAGTACAGTCCCCGCATCTGACTGCACATTAGTTTAGTATAGAAAGCAGCCAACAAAGACCATTGACCTAGTGTTTTTGCACTTGTGTTTTGGCAGTGGGAAAGAAGCCTGAAGTCTTTGCACATGTATGTTTCTCTGAGGAGGCTGTTGGGTAATGTTTTGAAAAATGCTAGTGATGCACCGAACCCTGCTTTCCAAGGTTTGCCGAATCCCCAATTCCTAAAGAATGGATTTGCCTGAGCCTTTCTGAGTCAAAAAGCAGGCACACCAGCAGAAATACCTGATATACATGAGAACTGCTGCCTCTTGGATTCGCCTAAATCCTGCTAAAACAAGCTCGGATCTGGCTAAATCACAAACCAAATTTGGGATTCAGTGCATTCCTTAAAAAAAAGATAAAGATTAATTTCAGATTCTAAAATTTCCATTTGGTTGGTCCCTTCTGTACCTTTTGTAGTATCAGTTTACTATTTAGTAAGAATAAGCAAAGTATCTAAATGAGCTGCCTCGATCATGAACTGAAGTATGTACAGTATGATATCATTATGCGTGTATTCACGAAACCATGTCATATTCACACACAAGCACATTGCTTACATTGATCTGTATGCTAGGATCCCTTCATTGATCTGCATTCTAGCATTGTTATTGAATTACCTACCTTTAAAGGACATGTAAACCCTCTCCACAACAATTTAATCAGTGAACAGCCTCTTTGAAATCTTTAGATACTTTCCACTCTAGTTGTTAAAAGGTTAGCAGTAAGGTTGCAGCATCCACTTAATCACTTAGAAATCCTTCTCCTCCTCTAACCTACTCGGCCCCCTCCTCAGGAATTTGCTTCAACTCTTGATTTATGAGCATGCTCAGTTCTTCTCAGTTCAGATTACTAAACACACCCTTCAGTCTAACATTCAATAAAGAGATAGCATTGCTGGTTCCCACAGAAACTGTAGCTGTCTTATCCTATTTGTGTCTCCTAACCACCTCTCCTGAGCTCAACTTAACCATTACATTCCTCAACTTTATCTAAGTATGTTGTGCCTGTGTAAATCTGCATTCTGCATTGCATGAACTTTACAGCATACATGTCCTGTTTGCAGATGTCAATGTTACTGATGTGTTGGAGGGAAAATGGCCGCCAGGTTAAAGCTGCTATTTATTTTAGGAAAATGTGATGGCGCTGGCAAATGAAGGGGCTACAGTATATGAGTACAAATTATGTGATTTGGGTGCGGAAGATATGCCCGACTTATATACAGTATATGGTAGGAAAATGTAGGCTTTCATTTCCTTTAGGCTCCTGTAACTTTCTAATTTTATTTGGAAACTTTTCATAAGCCCTGCAGAGCATGCGATTGAATATGCCACAATAAACTCACAGATGCATGCAATGGTAAGAACTGAACTGATACTATAGCTGCTGAGCACAATTTTGTTCCGGAGCATGATCAGCTGCCTGGCCTCAGATTTAGTATATGGGGTACAGGACTACTGGTGTAGCAGCTCCTAATAACGGACCCCCAATATGTCATAACCTGATCATTAAAACTATATAAGAACCATACTGACCATAGCACTAAAACATGATAGGAGTAACCTTGAGATGTCTCAAGGATACTTTTTATTTGCTTTATCAATAACAATATTTTAAGCAAAGAATTCTAACTTTTCTGAGCTTTTGCTTATAGCTGTAAAGGCTCAGTAATGCTTTCAGTGAATCATTGCACTTATACTACTTCAAGTGCAGGCGTGGAATTTCAGAGAGCATTCTAGATACCAAGACAAGCAAAATAATCCAGTAGCTGATGCATATTACTGTAAATACAGCTTCACAAGCACCCGAGTTAGACTGTTACTTATGCCTATAAATATCCTGCTGCAAGCAACTAATTAGCACACAACATTGAGAGATTTGCAATGTTCCCATTTTCCTCCATATTAAATTCAACACAAATATCTGTATCTTTAATATTTTTATTTTACAGCATTGAAGTCTTCATGTAATTCAGAGCTTTCTGGATAAGGGATTTTCAGGCGAATTAACTCATATGACCTTGAAACTCAAATAGTATCTTATTTAAGTAGAAACTTGAACATCTAAAACTCAAACGAATATTACCGACCAGAAAACTCGTATTGACTTCGTATCGAATTCGACTAAACTCGAATTTAGTCAAATTCTCAAAAAAAAACTTGGATGTCAGGAAGGCTATTAACATCTTCAAATGGGTCAATGGACCTCTGCCTTTGACTTCTGTGTGAACTCAGCAGGTTTTAGGTGCCGTACTATCAAATTCGAGTTATTCCCAGGGTCAAGGTTTGATAAATCTCGAATTCAGATTATTCCCAACTCGAATTTGTGAGTTTTGACCAAAAATCCAACTTGAAAATTCAATTTACAATTCTAACCTTAATAAATCTGTCCCTTAATGTATATGTATGGGACTGATGAAAAATCTGACCAGTTTTCTGGTATGTAGAGAGTCATAATAAGTGCAGCCAAATCTGCGTCTTTTAGGGGGCTCTGCAGTAAAAATGGACCAGTGGAACCTCAACCCACATGTATTTTCAGTATACGTTTGGTAAACATTTTTTCAAAGTTTTATGGGACTCATCTGCAGCTCCCAGTAACTTCTAGCAATGCCATGGACTGAACGTTTCTCTTTTAGTAGAAGCAATTTGTCAGATGGAGCTGTGTGTATGTCCATCCCTGCTTTTCCAGAGTTATCAGAGCAGACATGAGTCATGTAGAGCCTGCCAAAGAGACATAACTAATTTATAGGTTATCTTCGCCCCCTCTGTGTGGAGTTTTAATTATGGGAAAGCTAGCCCTGTTTCTGTTTCATTAGTGGGATACCCTGAATTCATCCAACTCGCAAATGATTGTCAGCTTGTTTGAACTCCAGTTACTTGGCAAACAAACAAAAGGAACAGCAAGGTCAGCTTTATTTTTTGAGACCTGACAAGTTCATGTTTTTCTGGCACCAGGAAAATGACTGCAGCTACAAGAGTTTGATTTATTTTTTAAAAAAGTTCTGCACTTTTAACATCTACCTTATTATTATTCCTTAAAAAAACTACTGCTGCATGTCAAGCAAATCCACAAACTATGTTAACTTCTGACCTTATTTATCTTGCATCTCTCTTCCTACTATAATTAGATTGTAAGCTCTCTGGGGCAGTGAAGTCCATCCAATTGTTTCTTAACATGTTATACTTGACATAAAACATTTGATCCCCATTTGTTTTATTAATGTATTTGGTAAACTTCATTCAAATACCTGCAGTGTCGGACTGAGACACCAGGGGCCCACCCAAAAACCTTAGACCAGGGGCCCACTCTAATACTAATATTCTTCATCTCCTCAATCAACCTCTTTTATCCTAGTCTGTTCTCTTTATACTGTAATCAATTATTCCATGTATTTAACCTCTATGTTCTCATAGAAATAGGGAATGGCCATGAAATAGGCCAAAATTTTAGCAGCATGAGGGCCCACTGACACCTGGGCCCACCGGGAGTTTTCCTGGTATCCCGGTGGGCCAGTCCGACACCGAAAATACTATAATGGAACACTACCTTCCTATTGATAGAAACCTTCTGAATAAACTGCTGAATAAAGCAGCCCCCAGACACAAGAGTATCCTTGAATAACCGTAGAAGATTTATGGATATAGATGATGCTGCTGTAGGTAATCATCCAGTCATATTCCCAAAAAAGCAAGGCAATGGCCCTGAATGACTAAGCAGGGATTTAGAAGTTCTTGGGTTGCACTTTGGTTTCAGGGTTGAAATTTCCCTAGCAACAATGCACTGGTTTGAATAGGAAACTGGAATATGAACTGGAGAGGGTCTGAGTAGAAAGATGAGTAATAAAAAGTATGACTATGAAGATTTTCATTCATCCAGGTCATAGTATATCTAGTATAGGTCAATCTAAAAACAACTGGACTTGCTGAGTAATCAATGAAGACGTTTCACTACTCATCCGAGCAGCTTCTTCAGTTCAACTTCTTCAGTTGAACTGAAGAAGCTGCTCGGATGAGTAGTGAAACGTCTTCATTGATTACTCAGCAAGTCCAGTTGTTTTTAGATTGACCTATACTAGATATAATAAAAAGTAGCAACAGCAGAATAACAATACATCTGTAACCTGTATTTGTTTTTTAGATGGGGTCGGTGAGCCCATCTGAAAGATGTAAAAAGTCAAATAAAAAACTATAAAAACAAAAAAATGAAGGCCAGTTGAAAAGTTGCTTAGAAATAGCCATTGTATCATACTAAAAGTCAATTTAAAGGTGAACCACCTCTTTAGGAAAACTCTGCCTCCTTACAGAAGCTAAGAGTTTCTTAGTTTCTATGTTGACTTAATCTGAGATCAACATCTTCATCTGATGATAAACTTACCAGCCTTTTCCCCAGATATTTCTTTTTCCAAAGCTGTTTTGCTATGAGACGTGTCAACCCCAGGAAAGGCCTAATAATAGTAGTGGAATATTACCCTATTGCGGTGTAGTAATGAACTACTCGAAAAAGGTCTTTATAATAAGCTTATAATAAACTTATTTCCTTTATTACCAACAGCAGACACTGGAGCACAGTGAGTAGAGAATATTCACAAAAGCAGACTCCCTATTCCCTACAATTATACTAACAGCGCTTGCCATTCCTTGTCTTGAGGATTATCCTTTCAATTAGTTCTGTGAAGACTAATGATTTACAGATCCGAAGAGCTGTGGTGTACATTTATATCTGGGAACATTAAAAAACTGTAATGCTCAGAACCCATTACTGTTTACTGCGTGGTCAATGGATTCACACTGTGCAGCTTATGCTCAAACCTTATGCTCATAAAAGTGAGTGATGTCAATGATACTTTATACTGATACTTATAAGAAATCATTTTTAATCATGGAAAACAAAGTAGGAAAATAACAGCCAGAAGGTCATCTCTCTAGTAACCAAAGTTTTTCATTTCCGAGCACTGTTAATTATGATATATAACACAGACACACGTTGCTATTTCTGGTCAAGTGTTCTAGAGAGAGGCTGTAATGAATTGCCCTAATTTGTTCTCATCTAATGTGCTATTAAACAAGATGGAAAATTAACCATGTAACTATGTAAATAAATAACAAAAAAACAACACATATAAAACTGTTTGAATGAGATCCTCTAAGGTGTAGTACCGGTTTATAGGATGTGACTTTCTTGTGCAATTCTGATGCAGCTTGGCTGTAAATAATGTAACAGAAAACTGTCACTGGATAAATGGTGATTTTGCCTACAGTGGTGAATTATGTTCTATGAAATATACACCATATTAACAATATGATATCAATATGGGTTAATACCTGAACAAGCAAGTAGTATAGTGAGGATTCCTAACTGCAAGGAAGTTGGGTTCTATTCTGTTATATAAAACACCAAGTCACTACAGCCTTTACAGATTACATTTCTGGCTAACTAACTATATTAGAACCGCCTATCTATTTACCCAAGTTTTTATTTTTATACTGAACAGTTTCTTTAAACAGTTAAGGGGTTATTTATTAAAGTCCGATTTTTTCTGGACGGACTTTTAAGGGGGAAAAACACAATTTTTTCTTAGGAAATAAAAACAACAATTTTTTTGAGATTTATTAACCCAGATGGTTTTTAAAGTCTGAATTAAAAAGTACTCCAACTCAGACCTGCCGAGTTTATGTAGAAGTCAATGGCATGTCCCGTTGACATATTGAAGATATCATGATCTGCTCTGGGTTCCGCTCAATAATCTGAAGATTTCGTGGTTTCGGGCATCAAATCCGAAAAGACACAGTTTTCGGTGACAAATCAAAAAAAACTGTACAATTCAGATTTTTTCATGATTTTATTTTTCCACACAAGAAATTTTCATGAAAATTTATTGATAAAGGGGGGGAGTCCGTGCGGATTTGGTAGGTGTGGTTCTCAAAATTTCGGATTTTGATAAATAACCCTCATAGTATACCATGACTAAAAGTACACATAAAAACATGAAAGGTTCTGGTACTGGCACTTAAGGGTTAGGCCACACTGGGCGTTTTGGGGAGATTCGGTTGCCTGGCGACTAAACGCCTCGTCTTTGCAGCGACCAGTCTCCCCAAACACCTTCCCTGACTCTGCGCCGACTACGTGGCGATTCATTTTCCGAAGTCGCCCGAAGTTTCCTCGTAAGGCCGTAAATGGGCTGGTGGTGCAAACTTCACTTCAAACTTAAACTCTGTAGCAGAGGCAAATATGAGTTAGTTAAGTTATTGTATTAGATTTTTCCCAATACAAAAACACTGTATGTTACTTTGGGTGCAGAGTCCTTGCTGCTTGTAATCATGGGACAGGTTAATAAGAAATTGAGGAAAACAAAAATTAAGCTATAGGTTAAAACAACTCTCCCTTTAGCATGTTTTCCATTGTGAAATGTTTTCTTACCACTTTTGCTTCAGTTGAAGGACTTTAGAGCAGACTTGCAAGTTTTTGGCCCACAGGACAGAATCATTTTTACGTGCTCAAAGCTGGTTGGCAAATGTATTTTGGTGTAGAAATGCTTTAGCATACAAAATAAAAATAATGTTTTCACGCAAAATTCTTTTTGTGCAATGGCCTCAAAATTTGCATGTGCGTGCAGTTCAGAGGGAACAGTGTGCTTGAATGACTATACATTTTTTGATTAAAGATTTATTACAGTAGAGGTAGGAAAAGTGGAACCTTGTCCCTTGTGGGCACAAAATATCGACCTATATCAAAATGAGATATTGAATTTTGAGACTTACTGCTCGAGATATATCTGTTGAAGTATAAATCATGGCTAATAACTCAAGGAAAAAATAACTAATAGTTTGGGGGAAACAAATAAATGAAGAGGCCAGTGATTGAAGGGCTACCCAATGAATATTTACTGAATTCTTCCTGCACTGCAAATTTAAATTTAGTTCTGTAACATGCCAGCCTAGACTAACCAGCCAGAAAGAACATCATCTTGAAAAACAATTCACATAGGAGTAGTTCTGAGTGGCATCAGTAACACAGGATGTAGAACCTGTTTTCTGCCAGCGTTACCCAAGATTACCAGCAGCCCCAGGTAATAAATGAAGTACCAAGACTACAACACCCTACAATCTATGGAAAGCCTTATTATGTTGACAAATAAAATATATATATTTTTTTACCTTTCCTTTAAAATTTTAAGAACAATCCAGCTTGGCAAGTCCTACTATATCCCATACAATATAGGACACTATCTTGCTGCTGCCCCTTCCTGCTGGTGACTGGAATTACTTTTTCCAAATAAGTTCAATTTCAGAAATATTCCAAGGTCCTTCTGGATCAAAGATTTGCTTTAAACCCATCAAGGGGTCTATTTTTTATGATATGGCAAACACTGGAGAAAAACATCACTGGTGATGTTGCCCATATCAACTAATCAGCAATACGATTTTAAGTCACCTACAAGTTAGAAGAAAAAGACAAGATCCGATTGGTTGCTATGGGCAACATCACCAGTGATGTTTTTCGCAGCAAAAAACGTGACTACCCAGAGACCAGGCAACTGAAAGTAATTTCTAGGTCAGAAATCAATGCTGGAAAAATCTGGCCTAATCGTTCACTCTCCTTTCTTCTAGAGATAGAGGACATACAAATCTTTCATAGAATCAACAGCATATATCTTACACCACTGACTGCAGGGGCTAAAGGAGAACTAAACCCTTAATATGCCAAATTTTATATACTGAACCTATTGCACCAGCCTAAAGTTTCAGCTTGTCAATAGCAGCAATAATCCAGGACTTAAACTTGTCACAGGGGGGTCACCATCTTGGAAAGTGTCTGTGACACTCACATGCTCAGTGGGCAGCTGTTGAGAAGCTAAGGTTAATCAAGTTGGGAGGTATGATATAGTGTATATTGTGAGTGGGTCCCTAAGCTCAGTAAGTGACAGCAGCACAGAGCATGTGCAGTGAATCAGCAGAAAAGAAGATGGGGAGCTACTGGGGCATCACCAGAGACACAGATCTTCCCTGCTAAAGGGCTGTGGTTGCTTTGTGCTGATACAGAATGCCCAAAACATATTGTACAACATTTCTAGCCTACTTCTTTAGTTGGGCTTTAGTTCTCCTTAAATTCCTCATACTCTGGAGGAAACCAAACTATTAAAGCTTTTATTCTCCTTTAAGGACGTCCAAAAATAACAACTACTACCTTTCACTGTCTTTCCATGTTAAACTCATCCCACTTGATCTAGATTGAAAGGGACACTATAAAAAATAGGTTTCCATTTGCTCTGTAATGGTTGTTTAGCATTGCAAGAGGCAGTGTAGTGTGACTGTATCTAGTTACATCAGCTCAAAAGGCAACATTCTAGCTTAGCTTTCCCTCATGAGACCAATGGCACTACTGTGCTCCTGTTGCATGGGGAAGACCGAGGCATTCTATTATTTACAGCATTGCATCTAGGTGCTCTATACAATTTACAAAGCAGAAAAAAAAGAGGTAGATAAATAAGAAACAATGCCAGAACACATCAGTTACAACCCTATTATTTTCTGCAACAGTGTAATCATTAAACTGAAAGCTAGCATTAATATTGGTTTATGGGGTAAATGAGATTATATAAGCATAACATAGCTAAGGGCATATCCTTAAAGCGGCCTGTGCTTGCTCATCCTTCGAATTTTACTGCAGATAATTTTGCCTGTATCCTTTTCTTGCAGCGACTTTCTCATTATATGAGCTGCTGCTTTTCCTGCTTTTCTCTCCTTTTAATAATGCTGATAATGCTAAAAAAAAAGATCACGCACATATCCATATAGTGAGATGATTATCAGATTCAAATGCTCAGGGAATGGATTATACTAAAATAGAGTTATCATACAATACGTTTACGGTGACACTGGCCAAAAATTATTCCCCCAGATGGTAATATCCAGCCCACAGGCCTCCAGTTCCACAAGCTTAGCTTGGAACAAGGTATTTGGAATTACAACTTTGCATATAGATAATAAAGTCAGAAAAATTGGCCATTTTTTTAAAAAAACCAAGGTGGGTGTTATCTGCCCCAATATTTGACTTTAAAGGAAAGTTCACCTTCTATTTACTTTTTAATTTGTCATATATGGACCTACAATATTATGAGAAAATGTTCAGTTAGACGTCATTACCTGTTCCTTATGTTATATTGATTCATTGGCCTTCCTATTCTTCTTTACAGACTGCAACTTATAATATTCTTGATCAGGCTTGCTGACCATGCAACAGAATACAAATGTTACATTAGCCTGTTCATACACCGTAATCAAAAACTCCACTTAAAAACAGTTTTGCATATTGAAACAAAATATAATTCTAAGCAACTTCTAGCAATATAGCAACAATCTAGTAATTATGCAATATTTGTAAAATATAATTGTAATTGAAAGCAGTATTTGTTTATCCCTTCATTTTCGCTGCTTCTGACTCTTAAAACACTGTTGCAGCAATCAGTTTTCTCCCAAGTCTGTTAATCATCTGGCTTTTGCTAGCTACATTGTTTCAGGAGTCAGAGGCAGCAGTGCAAAGACTATAAAACTGCTTAAAAGATACTGCTCGCAATAACAATTACACTTTCTTTTACAATGCAAAAACCATTTTAGGTTAGGTGTTGCTAATGGTAGGTTTATGCTGCACAAATATGCATATGCATCGAAAAAATTGAGTGTTTCTCCACAAATGCAGGTGTCAACAAAGCTATGTATATAACTCCTTTTAAATCTTGGACTGTAGTATTCACTGTGTTTCCAAAGTGAAGAGGCAAATAAGATTCATAGGGGCACATTTGAAGGAATGGAATAAAAAATACTTCGAATTTCAAATGTTTTTTTTGGCTACTTCGCCCATCGAATTGGCTACTTCGACCTTCAACTACAACTTCGACTTCGAAAACGAACGATTGAAACTAAAAATCATTCGACTATTCGATCATTCGATAGTCGAAGTACTGTCTCTTTTAAAAAAACTTCGACCCCCTACTTCGCCACCGAAAACCTACCGAACCTCAATGTTAGCCTATGGGGAAGGTACCCATAGGCTTTCCAAGCTTTTTTTGATCGAAGGAATTTCGTTTGATCGATGGATTAAAATCCTCGAATCGTTCAATTCAAAGGATTTAATCTTTCGATCTAGGGATGCACCGAATCCACTATTTTTTCTCTATTCGCGAAGGATTCGTCCGAATACCGAACCGAAGCCGAACCATAGTTTGCATATGCAAATTAGGGGTGGAAAGCGGAAAGCATTTTTTACTTCCTTGTTCTCTGACAAAAAGTCACACAATTTCCCTCCCCACCAAATTAGGATTTGGATTCGGTTCAGCCAGGCCGAAGTATATGGCCAAATCCAAATCCTGCTGAAAAAGGCCGAATCCCAAACCGAATCCTAGTCCCTAGTTCGATCGAACGATTTTTCCTTCGATCGTTCGATCGAACGAATTGCGGTAAATCCTTCGACTTCGATATTCGAAATCGAAGGATTTAACTTCGACAGTCGAATATCGAGGGTTAATTAAACTTCATTTCAAGGCTGAAAGTCATCTGATGCATTTATATAGGCATTTTATTCACTATGGCACATCCTTGCTGTCAATTATCCAATACACACCATTATTTGGAGAACAAACTCTCAAAGCCTTTCAAAATACTATGCCATTTTTTTCTCACCCCTTTCTGATTTTAAAATCTGCAAACTTGAGGTCAAATTTGGCCCAGAAATGGATGTTTACCTACAGAAATATTCATATGGAGTCATCATTTTTTACATAATCCAGCCCATTAACAAGTCATATGTCACGTATATGGCAAGAAATCAATTAACATCTCTTTAAATGATATCCAAAGCTCTTATTTCACAGAAGCACTTTTGAGGGCTACATGATATGCTTCATAATAGCCCGTTATTGCATTTATGTTTGGAAATGATTCTAATGGAATGTCCTTCACAATCTCATTCTTGTCAGAACAATGTCTAATTATAGCAGGCTCACAATGAAATGAGACTTTAATGAAAAACGATGCTAGTGCAGAAAATGACTACATAAGATCTTTGAAAGATGAAAATCATGAATATGAAAAACTTTCTATGAATTATATGGAGCATTTCCTGAAATAAAAAAAAAAAGTGGAACCTGGTGGAGAAAAAAAAAGGTATAACAAGATAGAGTTGATAAAATCTTTTGATAGATGGAAGTTAATGGCCAGATCTTATTGAATCTTAAAATTAGATCAGTGAATAGGTTTTTGCTATCTGGAGAGAAGGTTAACAAGGTATTTTAGATATTGCATGGCTACTTTAAGAAAACTTGGATTGATGTGAGTCTACAAACAACTGTAATGCACTGCAGTTCTCAAGGAACGATTTCATTAAATAAGGACAAATATGCTCAGAATGGATAAACCATAGGCCGATCTCTCACTGTCAGCAATGTGAGCAGATAAATGATCATATTTTGGACCTTCTACTCATTCCTTCAGGACTGCTTTCCCAATAAAAGAATGAAATATGGATTCCTATTTATAATTGCAAATAGTTAATATCCTGTCTTGATTTTTTATTGTAATTATACATGGCACCGAGGACTGTAAAAAGCAATGATTCAACTAATATTTTTGAATGATACTCTGGAGACATAAATCAGGAATTTCTCAGGAATAGGCTGAAAACTCCCAACTTGAGTGCAAATTTATCAAAGTGTAATTTTAGAGCTGAAAGTTAGGGGGCTATTTATTAAAATTCAAATTTTACCCAATATATTGAAAATTAAAATTTCACCTAACTCCCAACCACGATCTGAATTAAATTACTAAAAAGTCTCGACAAAATCGTGCCATGATTTGACTTTTTCAAATGGTTGCCTGAAAAAATTAGAATTCATCAGATAAACGAACAAAAACCACAAATTTTAGGATCATCGAACAAAAAACAGCATCAAAAAGGCAAAACGCTCCAGAATCAAGAAGACAAAAAATATGGTTCAATTGAAAAAAGGGACCATCTGCCAATAATATTCTGCAAATACTAAAAAAAAATGAGTGTACTGCCACATATTCTGAGCTATTGTACACATAGACAATCTATAAATAAAAATCATTATAGTTTTGACAACAGGATTGTGGTAATGATAGGATAGAATTAAAATCTGGTACATACCACTAACTGAGGCACCGCCAGAGGTTTGCCTTCTTTGCATAAGGATACATAAGTAAAGTATGCGCTGACAGCTCGATATCTCTCCTTTGTGTCACCAACTAGGGTATCAGCATCCACAAACACCTCAATCTCCATAGATTTATTGCTAGTGAAGGTTATACGGCCAGATACGGTAATAATGCAACCTGCAACAGACAAATACATTATTTTACTTTGAATGTGAGTTGTAAAATTGCATAAACGAGATCTATATAGCCGATACCCCTGGTAAGGCTATGGATAAACAGGCTGATCGGATTTGAATCAAATGGAGCAGGGGCACAAAGCAGATCTGCTTCTCTCAGCCTGCAAAAATACTCAGGCTGCCAACAGCCTTCAGCCTGTGTGTCCATTGCCTTATGATTACTAAAAGTTCTTTATATCATCTATAAAGTAACCCACATTAACTTACACTAGTAATTTACCCAATGATATAAACATGGATTTATTAAGACCAGAGGAACCTGCAAGTTATCATGTTACAGGACTTTGAGATAAGACTGTTTATCATTTCCAGCAGCTGTTTGCCGTGACACATTTTTCTGTACTTTTACAGTGTCACAGACAAAAAGGAATGTACTAAAAGGGGACCCTTCACCCAAAAAAATGATTCAAAATCCTATTTTATCACATTACTCAAGCAAAATTAACTTTAATTACACTATATAAATAATTTGAAGCCTTCAGTCTCAGAATTCATTAGTATAGCAAGCAGGCAGGAGCCATTTGTGACTGTTATTAAGACAAGCCTTGTATCATCTCAGAATCTTGTTTGTGCACCAGAATGGGGGACTCGATGTCCATCTCTATGCCCTGGTTACACAATTAAACATTGAAGAGAATATGGTAAAGAGTGAGTGGAGAGCAGCAACATCTAGGAAGTGTTGAATGGAAAGTGAAAGTAATTGACTGCCCTGCCTCTATGCCTAAGGCATAGAGGAGGGGGAGACAATATTTGAATGACAGCTGAGATTTTTAAATGAGTTTAAAACAGCTATGAATGCTTTAATAAAAAATAGAAATTGGATTTCATGTTTAATTTGAAAAGGACTTTTATTATACAGTTTTTTTTTGCGTCTGGATGACAGGTCCACTTTAAATGGGATCTCCAACCAATAAACTGTGTTTTTGTACAGTGAACAAACGCAAACGTCCACACAACTGTCCATTATATATTAACGAAACACAGTTGGTGGTTATATGATATTTGAAAAATATAATTGTTATACAAATGTGTTTACATTTTGTGCATATTTCTGCTCCCTAGTACAAATGACAAAGGATACTAAAAGTCATTTAACAGTTTCATGACTTATGCAAACTTAGAGACTTAATTATCAATATTATTATATTTTAGTAGTTTTAGCAGTTTTTTAAACCACGACTAAACTCACTTTCTCTAGAAAAAGTACGATAGATATCTCTAAAAAAATTAGTTTTTCAGACAATTACTAGTGAAAAGCAATGTCAGAAGACCTATAAATGGTCAAATCCATTATGAGGGGCCAATCACGGTATGGCCAACACATTTTTTGTTCCATTGGCTGTTGGCCCAACCAGGGCAAGTGAAGAGACCTCTTAATTTTCTACCAGTGCACCATACACTGCCCTGACTTGACGTTCAAAACTGTTTGACAATTCATCAACCAACTTTCACCCATTGATAAATCCTCTTTTAAAAATCGCATAAAAATGAATGGAAAATGGCGGAAATTTCACTCTAGAAGACTGGAGCGATCTCTAACTTCACAATGATAAATATACCCTATTGTGTGAAAAACAAACATATGTATGGCACTCTTTCCAATATAGAAGGAATGTGCTGAAAAAAGGGTTTTGATTGATTTATTGATTATTTCTTCAAAAACCAGTTGCACTCATCTGATTCACTTCCTGCTGACTCCTTTCCCAGGCCATGCAGGGGATCTGCGTATTAAGTATAGAATCACAGTCTAATACACAATCCTCCAGCTTATATGCATTTACACTGGGGGGCCGATTCACTAACTTCGAGTGAAGGATTCGAAGTTAAAAAACTTCGAATTTCGAACTTATTTTTGGGCTACTTCGACCTTCGACTACGACTTCGAATCGAAGGATTTGAAGTAAAAATCGTTCGACTATTCGACCATTCGATAGTCGAAGTACTGTCTCTTTAAAAAAAACTTCGACCCCCTAGTTCGGCATCTAAAAGCTACCGAAGTCAATGTTAGCCTATGGGGAAGGTCCCCATAGGCTTGGCTAACTTTTTTTTGATCGAAGGATATTCCTTCGATCGTTGGATTAAAATCCTTCGAATCGTTCAATTCGAAGGATTTTATCGTTCGATCGAAGGAATAAACAGTATGGGTGACTTGACATATCATGGGCTCAGCTGGGAAACCCAACAAGACTATCAAATATATCAAGACTGATAACTGAAATTGTCTGAGCCTTCCAAAGACTCTGTAACTCAGATCCCCAAAAGAATGATTGGGCTGAGATCTCCAATTTCAAGGAGGGCTATACATTTTTCCATCCATTCCATATATTTTCACTAATATTCCTCAAACATATTGTCAAATCTTTATGAATCGATTTGAGTTGATAGAACAAATACTTTCAACTGCTTCCAATAGCAATTGTTTTTTTACAAATACCGTATATACTCGCGTATAAGCCGAGTTTTTCAGCACCCAAAATGTGCTGAAAAACTCTACCTCGGCTTATACACGGGTCAGCTAAGGGAAAAATAGACACCCCCTTCCCCAGCGGAACCCCAGCTCTCATATGTGCCCTAAATCCCTGCATAACCAGCCAGTCCCTCACCGGCCGCAGATACAAGGCTCCTTCCGTGGCCCCAACACTCCTCCCTCTCCCATAGCGCATCAGGAGACTGAGTATGACGTAGAGCAGCTCCTCCTGTCTGGTGACGGTTGTGCACGTTATCTGCTGTGCCACCTGATGTCAGACTCTGCACGTGGAGGGAATCTGAGAGAGACGAGTTGAGAAGGGAGCGACTGGGGATTACAGCGAGGGGCTGCCTGTGCTGATTTATCTTCTGGGCCGGTTAGGGCTGCATGCTTGCACTCACTGTGTTCCTTCTAAGCTGGCTCCTCTGCTACATTACCGGTGAGCAAATTATCCTGGGGGGGGGGAGGAACGGGGGATGTGCTGTCTGTGCAAAAGATCTGGAGGGGTGCTGCTGTCAGAGCAAGTAATCCTGGGGGGAGGGCAAACAATCCAGCACCAAAATGTAATTTTACATTTAACCCCTGAGGACTCTTAGATTGTTTGCCCCTTTAAGTTTGCTGCTCTACTTTTACTGCCTGTTTCCATGCTCCTTTGTAGTTGCTGCATCTCTCCATCTCTCTGCCCCTGGTTGAGTTATAAGTTACTGTGACTGGTGTGCTTACAATGAATTAAAAATTGATTAAATAAATTAAATGTTCACTGAATTTTTAGTTGATTAATTGTTAGTGTAACATGAATATTTAGTTGATTAATAAATAAGTTGATTTAATGGAATGGAGTACTGTTTTTTTTTAAACTGTGGGCAGGCCTACCTTTCATTGTTATTCAGTGGGTGCAGGTACAGATTGATTTTCAATCAGCCCCTAGGCTTATACACGAGTCAATAAATTTTTCCAGTTTTCTTAGGTAAATTAGGTACCTCGGCTTATACACGGGTCGGCTTATACACGGGTATATACGGTAACTTGAAGAGCACTGAACATTTTTAATAAACATATATTGGAAAGTTGCTTAGAATTATGTTTTCTTTTATTAGGCAAATTATTACTTTGGGGTTGACTTGCCCTTCAACAATACTAAATAAGTCTGCCCTATCATTTGAACACCAATATGTATATTTAAATGTAAATAGGTAAACAAACCTTTTGCCTTTTTTAAATTTTAAAGCACTTTCAAAATTCAACCCGTATCATCTGTAAAGAGCCACAATGAATGTAATTCCTAAAAATAGTTCTTGCTAAACCTAAAATTAAGCATGTGACGAATGTATTATTATTATTAATAATTCATGATTATTTAAACAGAGAACACAATTTCTGGTGGAAACTATGGCAGGTTAGTGGAAAATGAAAAAAATAGGGAAAAAACATTGACCGTGACCAAATATTTAAACAACCTATGTTTAAAATAGGTACTATACAGATGTTATTTACAAAGACACTTGGTCAGCTTTCTTCAATAAATATCAACAAGGGAAATGCTTTTTATACTTAGAAAAGCTATTTTTGCTGTGTGAAATAATCAGATACACAGTTTGCAACATTCCATTTAATCTACAGTTCCTGTATTTGATATGCTTTTAGTGCACTTTATCCTTATACAACCCTCCCTGACCACAATGTAAAATCAATTGCAGCCACTCATTCACTGCAATAACATGTAACATGTAACCATGTCCTGTGCATTCACAAGGTAAGTGCTCTAATGGAAAAACGATCATTCCATTACCTTTGTATTGGTCTCTAAATAAAGATTATGATAATGGTGCACAGAAAAAATTAAGTTACCACACATGCTATTGTTAGAAGTAGTGTGTATTCATATTTACTAATGCCAATGGACTACTTACTGCTGTACAAATATCGCAGCCCCCTCATAGAGGGGAACAGATAGGAAAAGTAAAGCATCTGGCAAATACTATTATGGCAAAATTCAGCATACAAATGACAATGTTATGATAGATGTGAAAAAATTCTGGTGTCACTTTCTCTTTAATTAGTGATATTTGCGGTGCATGAATGTTATATTTACACTATTACAGAGGAGGTTACCAACAGACCTAGTGTGAATACAACTCCCTCATGATTGGCCTTATTTGTAGAAAAATGTGAAAGAACAAAAATGTTGTAATTAAGCTACCATGCTGCATTGTAAAGTGTTTTAGAGCATGAAGGTTTATGAACATTTAGCACATTTACGAAGGGTCGAATTTCAAAGTTTAAAAACTTCGAAATTCGACCATCGAATTTGATACTTCGATAGTCGAAGTATTTTTTTGATTGAAAACAGCTGTTTTCGATCAAAGTAAAAATCGCTTGATCGATCGATTAAATCATTTGGTTCGAACGATTCGAACGATTTTTCAAAATAATTCTTATACTTCTAAAAACTTTGCCAACTACTGGCTATAGTTTCTAGGAGGTCCCGATAGGCTAACATAGCAATTCGACAGGTTTAAGGTGGCAAAGTGTCGAAGTTTTTTAAAGAGATAGTACTTCAATTTTCTAATGGCTGAATATTCGAAGTTTTTTCAATTCGAATCGAATTTTGGCCTATTCGATGGTCGAAGTACCCAAAAATTACTTTGAAATTCGAAGTTTTTTAATTCGAAAACTTCTAATTCACTTCGACCCTTAGTGAATGGGCCCCTAGGTCCTTTCCACACATTTCATTTGGATTAAGGTCGGGTCTTTGAACTTGGCCATTCAATGTATTTTTCTTTAACTATTCTTTGGTAGAATGACTCCTTGTCTTGCTGCATGACCCACTCTCTCTTTAGATTTAGTTCACGGACAGATGTATTGACATTATCCTTTAGAATTTTCTCGTATAGTTAAGAATTGATCTATCAATGATGGAAAGCCTTCAAGGCTCAGATGCAGCAAAAAAGGCCTAAACCAGTATACTCCCACCACCATGTTTCACAGATGAGATAAGGTTATTATGCTGGAATGCAGTGTTTTTCTTTCTCCAAATTTAATGCTCCTGGTTTATGACAAAAAGTTCTATTTTGGCTTTATCTGTCCACTGGTTTGTCCACACGATCTTTAGAAAACTGTAGATGGTCAGCAATATTTTTGGGGGAGAGCAGTGGCTACCCTGCATACAAACCATTGCTATTCAGTGTTGGTGGACTCATGAACTTCAAAATTCATGAACTTCAACATTCGCCAATGGCCTTCAGCTGCTTAGAAATTACCCTGGATTCCTTTGTAACCTCTCAGACTGTTAGACACCTTGCAGTTGGGATTATCTTTGATGATTGACCACTTCTTTTATGATTGACCACAATCTGTCTACCATTGATTAATGGAATTGTACTATACATGTGATGATCTGAATGTTAGTGAACGGAGATGTATTTTCATGAGATTTGTTGCTTGCGGTAGTACAGTGGAGACAAATCCTGTATGCCAGGTTCCTAAAAATGAAGACAATAAGCATTCTAAAGATGTCAGAAATAAGCAATGCATGAAGTAGGAAAAGGGGACCAAATAATACACATGGGGCACTGTGAAAGCAACATCTAAAACTCAAAAACATGGATGCCACCGAGAACTGGACAAGAAAAACCTGAAAAAAATGGGGAGGGTTGACAATTCTATTTTTGAAGTCTTTCAGTAAAATTGTATTATGTTTTGTAATAAGGATGCCAGGAGAATTAATGGAACAGGTTGGATGCGCTGCATTTCTTTTTTCAGTCTTTGTTAGGACAGATATAAAGAATTTTATGCATAAACACACAGATGCACAGATTTTTTTTATTACCAGACTTCTTTTTCTCCATAACCATTTAATTACAGAGCAGAAATCATTTTAGCTCTTTTTACTGATTGCTTAATGAATCCCTAGAACAAATTTGTTTATTATTGCAATGTTCCTCAAATTACAGTCTTCTTTAAAAATACAATCACATTAATAACATAAAATGTTTTACTACTCAGTGGGAAGCAATGCAGCAAAAGACTCTTTCAGATCCGTCACTATACATTAGCGAGCCCAATTTAAATGACATTGCTTGCTAGTCCTAACCTATTAATATGATGTTTAATGTGCTCCAAAATCTAAGGTAAATTAGGAGAGTGCTGCTTTAATGTTTAGCAGTAACGACTGACTTGATAATGTTTCTCTGAAACTCATGCTACAAACACATAATTCAAGCAAGAAATCTTAGCAATTTATAGCACTGTTATTTTGCAAGCAATGCATCTAAAATAATGGAAATAAATAGATAAATGGCTCATCGTTTTTATAGACACATAATTATGGCTCCCTGTGCCATATTTATTTTTTGACATATTAGATGGTTGTGGGGATGTTGGCTGCAGAATTGCAACAATGGGAAAATTGCAGGAACATTGCAAAAGAAACATGAAAAAGCTGTAAACATTGTGCTTCATTTAGCATTCCTAAGGATGACGGCACATTGGCCACCAGTGCAGCACTGGAGGTTTTCGGCCGGAAAATTTCACTACCAATGCCAGACATTTCCCATTATGTGAGTTGACAGGGGAGTTCTGGGCATGTCTCTACTGGTCCTGCGTGCCATCAGGCTCTAGTTATGATGAACTCTCTAACCTGCCCAAGGGGGGTTTAGTTCTGCTGTGAACTATAATATAAGGCTTTGCAGTCAAATCAATGCAAGCAATATGGGGCCATACTTTATAAATATGCAGAAGGAGATAAAAATATCAGCAAATTGGGTTGATTGTTTGCCTTCCTCACAGGTTACTGCCTGGACCCGTGTATACATCATATCATAGGACTAACTAAGACCTGTCTCTTTTCCAGGAAGGTCCACACCTTTTCAGCAGTCCAGGCCCTCTAGCTTAGACCAGAAATCTACCGTCACCCCCCCAGGTGGCAGGCTTACTTCCTTGTAAGGTTTTAATTTGATGTACTTGTTTGATGTACTTGTATGTATTTTTCTGCCTCAGATACTAATGTTTATTTTTTAACTGATATTTTTCTTAATTTTACAGTAAGTATGAGATAAGAGAAATGATAATGATATATTTATGAAACAGACAATCAAGCAAACATAAAGCCCTTATATATCAGCCACAACGAGCACCAGGCATTGCTAGGCAACCCATTTTTCCATAGAGTTACAAGTAATCCAGAAATATAAACTCTATGATTCACTTAAGTGGTTGTACCGACCACACAGGCTGATTGATTGGCCAGTCCTGACCAAGCTAGCAGGATTTTCCATGTATGGAGTGAAATCAATAGCTTCCCAAACTGATATCAGGTCACCAAGCAAGATATCGAGCTGAATAATATGAGGGCCGGGTTCCTGCTGGGTCTAAAAAGGCCCATTATGTGATCAGATTGTTGGCCTGATGGACAAAAGATCTGCCTGATATGGCTCTGTAAGATGTGCTGCTGATCCAGTGCATTCCCTTACTTTCGGGTGTGTTGGCCAGAGGGTGCGTTCCGGTTTCCTTAGCCATTTGCATCGGCATGTTGCACATCACAATGAGGTTGCATGCATAGTTGCACATGTGGTGACGTTGCATGCCTATTTTTTTACTACGTCCTGCCTGATTCTTGTCTGTACCTTGTATTTTGGCAATCTGAACTCTGAAGTTAGTAGGTTCCCAGCTAAAACTGCAGCAGTAAGTTGTTTGTGAAGACAGGGACTAGTTGGGCTCTCCCAGTCAGACAGGTGCCAGCAGTCCTACTTCCTGCTTAATTAGTATATTACAGGCCCATCACCTGGAGGCTAAAATCCAGGAGTGTGTGACCTGCTTTAGAACACTTTATTATTGCACTATGCAATGATATACAATTCATAATTTAATCAAGAATATATTTAAAATAAGGGTTCCCAGAGCAACCACTAGCTTAACCCCACATAAAAGTGTTTTCACACATTTTGAGCAGCATTCACACATCTGAATGTCTGCATTTCCCTTTTCCCTGGGATAAAGGATAGTTGCAGGCAGATGGTGAGCTCTTGAACACACTGCACATACTGTACCTTTCTTAATCTTCTGATGGAAATTGATGGCATCCACAGAAGCTGTAACTATGTTGGTTTTACAATGACGAGCAGCAACAATTCCGGCCACTTCATCCATAAGTTTCATAGTAACACCTAAGAAAGGAATAATAGATTAGTGTATAATAGCTACAAGTATCAGCTCCCACAGTCCTACACTAGGCCACTTAGAACCACAAGGGTAGTAACACACAATAAATACCTGATTGTAAACACTTTCCAAAAATGGATTCTCCTATTTGTGAATCATCAACTTCACAGGATTCATATGAGAAATTCAATAATTTTGCAGTAAAAATACCGTCCAATAAACTGTTTCATCCATGTAAGGATGACATTTTAGCCTTTGATTCCTATTTAATTTTATATGATTGCATAATGCCAGAACTGATTTTAAAAAACAAGTTCTCATGTGTAAATGTTTTTATTGAGTTTTAAAACCAAAACAAGTAGGAATTTAACAAAAATGCAAAGTTGGAAAATGAGGCATCTCCAAACTGGTTATGGAGACTCGAGATATAGAACAGGAATACAATAATGATAACAATTGGAGTGTCTTATTTACATTTTACCAGAGTGAAAGTAAAAATAAAAGTAAAGTAACAAAACAAGTTCTAAATCTAACAACCTGACAACACTCAGTGAATATTAAGCACCAGTGATACAATAATTCTGTAAGGAATGTGAAGAAAATGGACAAATAGGTTTTAGCCACTACAGGAAAGACTATTTCTTGAGCCAGTCGAGGATTCAAAATTTTAAGTTATAATCTGTTTGATCCCAAAATTGTGACCAAGTTTCTGTAAATATACATATGTGAGTTGGATCTTCTGATTTAATCCTTACTGCTTCTTGCCAACAAAGATTATTTAGAAGAGACTGGATATCTGAAAGTGAGGGAGTACTTTCTGACAACCAATTTGAGAATAATAATTTCTTAGTAGCAGCTGTAAACAACATCACCAGGTTAAAATGAGAATTACTTATAACATTTAGATGTCTCTGTAAATCCTTATCTGGAAAGTTTATGTGGAGTAATGCACATTTTGGGCTTAATTTAATATGAAGCTTGAACTTGTGGTTCAGATACTTCTCCAGAACTAGCCAAACTTTTTGCACCTTAGGGCAACTCCAAAGGTAGTGAAATAAATCTACATTTAATTGGGAGTATTTTGGACAGAAAGGCTGGGAACCCAAACCTATTGACTTTCTATACAATTTACCATATCCTAAGTGGATCAATTTAAAATGCTGAACGCTCCAATTTTCAGACACTAAGTACTTATTATATTTACAAATGGAGAGTATAAGTTGAGTGGGAGTGATTTCGGATTGCATATAACCCGACCACTTTTCAGCTATTTTTTTAAGTGGATGATTTTTCTTATTATCTGGAACCCACAATGTTTGAGAGATGAGGTTAATGCTCATTAAATCAGGATTCTCAGTGAAATCATGTATTGACAAAGCTAGCCAATGTTTTTGAAAAGCAAATGTCTCTTTTTTTTGGACTCCTAATAAACCACTCTTAATAAACATATACTTGAAGTGAAAAAAAACAAGTTATTTTATAGAAAAATATATTTACTTGCTTTTTGGATTTTTTCTTGAAATGAAAAAAAACACGCAAACAGGAAATTGTGCTCATTAAAACACTGCATACAGTGCAAACCTTTTCCCGTATATTTTAGTTTGTATAAACAAGATTTATTATATGTTTGGAAAGAAAATCTGAGCTGATTGGTAAAACAGACTGAGGTTACAATATGCTCTCAAAGTGTATTAGCCATTGAGAACAGTATGGAATATGTGGCAAGTTTGCCTCTGGTTTAAAACAGGAAATATTTTTAAATGCTGGCAGATATATACATTGTTTACATGGAAGAGGCATTCCACAAAGAGAGAAGCCACTGCACATCTAAAGGAACATTCTCTGCACATGGTAAGCTAGGTGTTCATAATTAAGTGTTTAATGAAAATGAATAAAATATAAACCTTTCTTGTGAACACGGTATATTTTCCCTTCAAGTGTTTCTCATGATAAAATAATTGACTTCACTGAAGAAGTCCTCAAAGCCTTTTTAGATACATTTTTACTTTGTGAGCATTTTCTCTAAACTGTCTACACAGCATTTAGGTTGAGACTGTAGTCCTGACTTGCAATTTAAAGGAGAAGGAAAGCTCCAAGACAGTTTATTGCCAATAGAATAGCCACAATAGTGCAAGCTAGAACGCTATATTTATTCTGCAGAATGCTTTACCATTCCTGAGTAAACAGCTCTAGACACTCTCTCTGTTTGTTTAGGATAGAAGCTGCCATATAAGCTTGGTGTGACATCACTTCCTGCCTGAGTCTCTCCCTGCTCGCTAACAGCTCTGAGCTCAGATTACAGCAGGGATGGGAGGAGGGAGGGGGAGAGAAGCAAACTGAGCATGCTCAAGGCCGTGCCCTGGAGGTTTCAGCTGAAAACAGGAAGTCTGATACAGAAGCTCATGTGTACACAATAGAAGGAAAGAAATGTGGTGTTTCTTTTGACAGAGGACTCAGAGCAGCATTACTTTGAGGGTTTACTGGTGTATTTGTATAGACCTTTCTGATAAAGCTTACTTAATGTTAGCCTTTCCTTCTCCTTTAAAGAATGTAACTTAGGTTTCTTTCTAATCGTTTTGCCAAGTTCTAAAATAAAGGGTTAGGGTCACAGTGTAAATAACATACATTATGCTGACAAATTAAAATTCATAGCGCATGGCAATAAACTTCAATATCAATGTTTCTAAATGTCATTTATTATGGATCTGTTAGGGGAATATCAAAAGGGTCATTTTTTTTCTTTCTACATTAACATAAGTATAGGTTTGTTCATTTATCTTAAGGAACAATAACGCCAACAAATGAAACTGCTTTAAAGAGATACTGACACCAGAAATGAAACTCTTTTTTACATCTATCATAATACTGCCTTTGAAAGCTACTTATAACTTTGCCATAAAGTATTTGCACAATGCTTTTGCATTACCTGTCTGGTGTCCCATGTTCTTGTATGAGGGGGCTGCCATATTTGCGCAGCAGGAGTCCGTTAGCATTAGAAGCTTTAACTGTTTAGGGTCAGGCCACACAAGCAGATTCGGGGAGATTAGTCGCCCCAGTGACAAATCGTCTCTTCTTGGGGGCGACAATCTCCCTGAACTGCCTTCCTCCTGCCCTCCGCCAGCTAAAATGAAAAATGCCTGCGGCAATGCATGCGTGGTGCTTCATTTTCCGAAGTCATCTGAAGTTGCCTCACAAGAAAACTTCTGAAAACAAGCATCGCGTGTGAATTGCTGCAGGCGATTTTCATTTTAGCCGGCGGAGGACAGGGGGAAGGCAGTTCGGCAGTAGCCCCGAAGAAGAGGTGATTTGTCGCTGGGGCAACTAATCTCCCCGAAACTGCTTGTGTGGACTGACCCTTAGGCTGCAATGGGACAGTCAGGTTGGCAAAACAGAAACTTCAACTAACAATAACTTACAAAAAAAAACCTCTCAGCAAGAAAGTGTGACCTATAGGTAACATTTAATTACATTCCTAATCTAAAATGTACATTTTTAGTGTCAGTATCACTTTAAAGTAATGAAAATATAATTTTGTGTTGCCTGCACTGGTAAAACTGGTGTGTTTGCTTCAGAAACTCTACTATAGTTTATAACAAGCTGCTGTGTAGCCATAGGGGGCAGCAATTCAAGGCACAGGTTATATAGCAGATAACATTTGCACTCTGCAGAATACCATTGTATTCCATTACAGAGCTTATCTGTTATCCACTAAGTAACATGTGCCATTTTCAGCTGATTCAATAGGGATAAACACTTGAATGTTAATTTACAGTTTGTGTAATGTTTCAGGGTTGTACCCCTTTATCAAGAAACTTGACAAAGGGATACAACCCCAAAATGTTGCACAAACTGCAAATAAACACTCAAGGGTTGATCCCTGCTTGAATCAGCCTTGAGTGCCAGTGAATTTTTGGAACTGCTCTGCTGGGAGGGTGCCGATCCCTCCATCACCGTGCACAGGCGAGAATTACAGAAAGCTAGAGTATGGGCGAAGGCCATACATTCCAGCATTGCCCCCATGAATACACAGCTGATTGTTTATATCAACTATAGTAGTAGTATTTCTGACAAACAATTAACTTTTACCAGTGCAAGGCTACAGTACATTATATTTGAACTATTTTAAATTTTTTGCTGCTTCTGTTCTTTTAAATAGTAATATTTTTCAGCATGACATTGAAGACAGGAATTATAGCGATGAGTATTTTATTTTCATTTGGAAGGCAAGGAGTAAGCATTGTGGTTTACCAGGAGAGCACAGTACTGTGTGTGTTGAGGGTGCAGTATATTTTAATTTAGTTTTGTGCAGCTATTTATTTATTACACAGAAATCTGTGGTTTCAATTAAATATGTAACAGACTTTATTTCAGTGAAAAAAAGCTGCGTGCCTGTACTATATTTTTATCTACAAACCTCTAAATCTTTACAGTAGCGTGGAATAGTTGGAAAGGTTTGCAGTACCAAAACAAGACAACAAAAAGTGATATAGATAATTTGCAACAACCCCTAAGTTTAGCTTCTCAACAGCTACTCAGAGGCATGTGAGAGTCGCAGACAATTTCAAAGATGGTGACCCCCCTGTGACAAGTTTGAAGTCCTGGATCATTGCTGCGATCGAGAATCTGAAACTATAGGCTGGTGCAATAAGTTCAGTATATAAAATAGGCATTTTTTGCCATATTCATTTTTAGGGTTTAGTTCTCCTTTAATTCATCTGTTTTTAAGCATCAACTAAAAACCAGGATTTGGCTAAAGGCCAACAATCTGAATTACATCCAAGCTATTTAGCTCAGGAGGCTTTAATGGAGGTGGACTTGCCACCATGAAATCATTGGATGACTAATACCTTCTCTAGTTCTCAAGTCATTTGTTATCTTATTTAGGCTAAATGTCAGCTGGATTTTTTCTACAAGGCTTGCATGAGTATTACGGCAATTGCGCACTAGCAAATGAAGAAAAGGAGAATAGGTGATGGGTATTACATTATTCTAATGAAACCACCCCCAAGGTTACATGTTATCCATTGGGGTAGGGCGACTTTAACCAAATAATCCAAGAATTCCATTTGCAGCAGCAGTTTAAGGTTTATTTAGCAACATAACCTTTGTAATCGTAAACATCTCCCTCCACCTCAAAGCAATTTTCCATTTTAGTAGGTGGCAGACACAAATATTTTACTTTGTGGAACTTGTTGGAGACAGCATGCTACTTTAGACTGTGCACATTAAGCACTGAATGATGCATCAAAAGTGTTTGTAAAAGTGATGTCAATTATTTTTATGTGTGCACATGCCAAAATTTAAAGTGCTTACCAACATTTGAAGTGTGTGCTGCTTTGAACACTTACACAAAGTTTCAACAGAACATTGCCTGTGTATGTGGAAGGGGCCACTGAACGATTTTCTCAGACTTGGAAGCTTATCAATATGCAGTTTACAAGTTTTCTTCTGCACTGAAATCCATTTCTCAAAAGAGCAAACAGATTTTTTTATATTCAATTTTGAAATCCGACATGGGGCTAGACATTTTGTCAATTTCCCAGCTGCCCTTGGTCATGTGACTTGTGCCTGTACTTTAGGAGAGAAATGCTTACTGGCAGGCTGCTGTTTTTCCTTCTCAACGTAACTGAATGTGTCTCAGTGAGACATGGGTTTTTACTATTGAGTGTTGTTCTTAGATCTACCAGGCAGCTGTTATCTTGTGTTAGGGAGCTGCTATCTGGTTACCTTCCCATTGTTCTTTTGTTTGGCTGCTGGGGGGGAAAAGGGAGGGGGTGATATCACTCTAAATTGCAGTACAGCAGTAAAGAGTGATTGAAGTTTATCAGAGCACAAGTCAAATGACTTGGGGCAGCTGGAAAATTGACAATATGTTCAGCCCCATGTCAGATTTCAAAATTGAATATAAAAAAAATTGTTTGCTCTTTTGAGAAATGGATTTCACTGCAGAATTCTGCTGGAGCAGCACTATTAACTGATTCATTTTGAAAAAAATGTTTTTTCCCATGACAGTATACCTTTAAGTGTACCATCTTGAAAAACATTTGGGGTGGCACAGCCTGGATCAAACAGTCAGCCTATTATATGTATACTGATGCACCATTCTGCCTTCATCTTACAACAAACCAGACAAATTTATGACTTGTAATGAAATGCCAATAAGGATTTCTCAGTTTATATTACTTAATTTAGAGGCATATCATTAAATTGCAATGCCACATCCATTGTCTGGAAAATCAGGCCACTTCCTTCAATCTAGCCTATGTCTTAATTGTAAACCATTGCATATTGTTTTTTTTGGCATGTTCTTAAAAGAAACTAAAATAAAAATGAGAAACGTGATGGATTATAATATGATGTCAAGTTTGCTAGAAAACATTCCATTACAGCAGATGTAACTCATATGGTTTCAATTATCAGACAGTTTCAGAATTAGGTTACACTTTGTCCGGCAGTGGAAAATGTGAATAATCTGATTCCTGAAACAGAATATTTTCCACTCCAGCTGCCACTGGAATTTACTCTGTAGTTAATCTTAAATCATTACTTGTTTAAAGGGGAGCTAAAACATCTATAAAACGTCTGCAAACATATATGTGTACCGCTTGAGAAGGGAGAATGACCATATGATAGAAACATTCAAATACATGTAAAGAATTACTAGAGTTCAAGAGGAAAGCATTTTCCTGAAAATGTAACATAAGGAAACAGTTATGCAAGGAATGAGCAACAAATATATGGAATATCATTCCAGTGGATGTAGTGGGGACTATTTCAATGAAGGATCCAGACATGCCAAACATGAATATTAGGAATAAAAACCAATTGTAAAGACATAAAACAAAACCACAATTAAGCATTTAATGGACAGAACTAACTGAGCCAACTTGTACATATTTGCAGTCTTCGGTTCTTGTACAGACGCGGTTTGCAGCCTATATTATTGCGCTTATAACTATATTGGCAGGGTTGGTTTGGCCTAGCAGAGAATCTCTCTGTGGGATATGGACCTAATATATGTAATTTCCCATATATGTATACCTAAATCTATCAGTTAGCTATGTTATTTCTGCATTTAAAGCAGGGATGCCCATACTTTACTAATGTGAGGTCTACTTTTTGTGATGTTGTCCCATTATGATCTACATCCATAAAAGCATTATTAGCATTTTGTTCCATGGATAATTAAATATTTATTAATGAGATTGATTTATGCATATTGCTATATTTTACAAAACAACTATTACTATAACCTTAACATAATAAACATCTGAATGAAAAGTATGAAACAGGAGGTTGATTTAGACAAGCTGTTTGTTGACAGTGCCTTGAAATCTACTGATCAGCAGCTAAAGGTCTACTGGTAGATCCGATCTACCTTTTGGGCACCCCTGATTTAAAAGATAAAAAAATAAAAACTGGTTAAATAGATACGCTGTGCAAACTAAAACATTTTTCTAATATAGTTAGCCAAAAATGCAATCTATAAAGTCTGGAGTGACTGGATGTCTAACATAACAAAACACTACTTCCTGCTTTTCAGCTCTCTAACTCTGAGTTAAGGTGACCATAGACGTAACAATTGCAATCTTTCTTGGAAAAGATCTTTCCAAGAAAGATTGTTCGTTTCAATACACACGTGTAGAGCTGAATCGTCAGATATACAGGTAGATATACGGGAAGAAACAATGGAATTCTACCTGTATCTGACGATTCAGCACTAACAATGGGTGATGTTTGGGTCCCTTCAAAGGCAACCGATCAAAATTTTCCGTCTAGCCGGATCGACGAGCCGGCCCGATATCCAAGTCTTCTGCCGATATCGGTTGGCTCTTTTTCCACCATACGCGCAACGAATATTGGACGAAAATTCATTCCGTATGATATTATCTGTGTGTCTATGGCCACCTTAAGTCAGCGACTCTAAGGGGGGCCACATGGGACATAACTGTTCACTGAGTTTATAATTGATCCTTAGCATGCAGCTCAGATTCAAAAGCAAACAGTTATCACCCATGTGGCTCCTCCTCAAGTCACTGATTGGTTACTGTCTGGTAACCAATCAGTGGAAACCAAGAAAGATGCAAAGCAGGCAGTTGTGTTCTGGCTATTATGTTAGACATCTGTTCACTCCAGCCATTATAGATTATATTTTTGGCTAACTATATTAGAAAGATGTATTATTTTGCACAGCCTATTAACCTAGTTTTTATTTTTATACTGAACAATTCCTTTAAATGTTGTGGGGGGGGATGTAAACCGTAAGAGCTGCAGTCCAACATTGTCCATTGGTTTCCATGCATACTTGTGCACAGCAGTACAGTGCATATGCTCAGTGTGCTCTGGGCTGCTACTGAGAAGTAAACCATAGGGGTCACTGGAAATCAAAATATTAACAGAATTTACATCTGTCACAGAAGCGGATGCACCAGGACTGATTATGATTGAATTCTGATGTAGAATGCACTGGTTTCACTTCTACCAAGTAGTCTAAACTAAGGATTAATCAGTCTTCTATCTTGAGATTTATATTGTATAAATACTGTATATATAATGTATATTGTGAGACAGTCCCTAAGCTCACGTAACTTGACAGAAGCCCAGTCTGCTGTGTATCAACAGAAACAAAGATAGGAAGCTACTGGAGGCATCTTCAAAGAAAAAAATGTTCAGAATAAAAAGGCTGTGGTGCCCTTAGGCTGGTACAAAATGCCAAAACATATACTGCAGCATATGTACCCTACTTCTTTGTTAAGGTTTAGTTCTCACCTTAAATCGTTTCCCCCACCAGAGGTGCAGGTTTATAGAACCCAGTTTAGGGAAACAATTGCCCCTGCCAGTGCTAGGATGTTTGAACTGGGAGGCATCTATCAGTGCAGGTGCCCATGTTAGGGCATACACATATAATGAGTGAGTGCCTTAACTGGTTCATTATGCACAAATGCACATGAAATCAGAGTGTGAGGCGTCTATGCCAGAAGCTCCTTGTGCGCTACACAACATGACCACTCAAACCAGGAGCTTCTGCCTAGCGCAAGTGGAGGCATTTACTATTTTAGGGTGACATGAGTCCTTTAAGACCAATTTTAATATATCTCTATATCTATTAGTATAGTGTCAACAGGTTGACTTTCGCAGTTTCCATTCCTATATTCCAATTATTCTGTCGGACATATTATTGATGTCATTTTATTATTCTGAATGTATAATTCTGATACGCATTGATTTATAAGCATTTTTTAAAGGGGTAGTTCATGCAGACAGAGAAATTCCTTAGATGTATCTTCTGCAGCTCTCCGGTTTGGAATTCCAGCAACTGCTTGCTTGAGTCCAATTTACCCTAGCAACCAGACAATGGTTTAAAAAAAGAGACTGGGATATAGATAAGTGAGGGCCTAAATAAAATGTTAAGAATTAAAAACCAACAATTAAAAAAAAAAACTGTAGTCTCACACAATAGTTTTTTGGCTGCTAGTGGCAGTGATCTCCGTTTGAATGCTAGAAAGAGGCAGCTACGAAGCATATATGACTAATAAAGTTCATAGCTGGTGATACTGGAAATTGTTCACAGATGTGCTTTATCTTTAGACAACTCACTAAATAGTTTCCTCCTCATTAACCTTATAAGTGATGAAAACAAACAATATTGGTTTTAAAGCCCATAGGTCTTCCTGCTAAAGAATGCTATGAGTTTAGATGCTGGCAATATTCTTTACTGAACTTTCATTGCACAATAACGTGACTATGAATTCTACTTTAAAAAGTATGCGAATTTTCCCCTTTAATTCCAAACAACAAAATGCATGTCATGGTACCTCAAGCTATCAGGTCTTTGTAGTGAATTAATTACTTCTGCTTTCTCTTATTACCATTCCAAGTACCTTGCTCTCCGTCTTATTTTCCAAAACAAAATCTACACTTGTCGTTTAATAATGAATTTGGGGGTGTGAGTCTAATTCCATTACCACTTTCTCCCAGTGCTGTAAAATAAAAAGCTCTGCAGGAACTTTTCAAAACGGCATCATTCCTTCCAGTTTCAGTTAGGGAGTCATGTAAGATATTATGAACATGTGCTATATTTAAACCCACAAATGTATTCAGTTTTGAAAAGTGCCCCTTTTTTTTAAATTACTGTCTGGAGCTGTGTAATTAAAGCAGAAACACTGCTTGATAATGAAGGGTTACTATAGTAACCAGTTTTATTTGCACCACAAAAGGCAATGACATGGTAGTAGGTGTTCAAGTGAAAATAAAATGTCATTGGATCAGTAAAGATACTACTCATTATTTTAGCTTAGGAAAAGTGTCTGTATTTCATGCAAATGTTTTTTCTAGCACACATGCTATTAAAGGAAAACTAACAGTAAAACAATTTACCACCATATTTAACAAATGACAGTGTTGGAAGCTTACTATAAATGTAAATCAAACAAGCATGCTAAAGGGTTATTGTAACTTAATATTTTAAAAGACTAATTTACCACTGTCCCAGGCACTAGTCCTTATGTGTAAAGGGGCACAAAATTGCTCCCCTGTGTGTAGTACAATGTACTGGGTTCTACACCTTGGAACTAATTAGAGAACTTGGTGCAAGATGCCCGGCAGATTGATGTCACGTGCAAGTGAGCTCTGTAATTAAGGGCTCCCCTATAGTGATGGGCAATTGAAATGGCGATTTTGACGCCTGCGACAATTCGCCGGCGTCAAAATTGGCGCCGGTTTCAAAGTTGCTGCCTGCGTCCATTAAAGTTAATGGGCGTCCGTTTATCTTCACCTGCGTCATAATTGGCGCTGGCGTCGGAACCGTTGAAAATACTTTGACGCTGGCGCCAAAACTGGCGCTGGTGTCAAATTTTTTCCACCACCCGCAAATTTTTGCAGCAAATCCGCTAATTTATTTGCCAGCTGCGAAACGGGCAAATTCGCTGTGAACTCTCTCTTGTCGAATAAATTCGCCCATCAGTACTCCCCTACTATGCCTTGCTCCTTTTGACACTCCCTAGCTTGCATGTCTAAATAACACCAAGCTTGGGCACATGACATTGGATGCCCATGTCTCTCCCATATATAACAATCATTGTATACAGGAAAGTCGCGCAAGTCTTTGCACTCAATATGAAGGGCAACATTGGAATACCACAGGGACATCTTGCACAGTGCAAAAAACAATAGCAATGTACACCTACTATATTTTTTATAGAGCCCTCCTTCACACATCTGATAGCCCTTGTGTTAACCTATTGCCCTCAAAGAAGTACTAAAGCTTAACCAAAGAAGAAGGCTAGAAATGTTGCACATTATGTCTTGGGCTTCTGTACCAGCCCAAGGTAAACCACAGCCCTTTAGCAGGGAAGATCTGTGTCTCCAAAGATGCACCAATAGCTACCCATCTTCGGGGCAGATTCACTAAAGGGTGAAGTGGCCGCCTCTAGCCACAATTCGCCAGCAATACAATCCGCAGGAACATCGCCAATTTACTAACAGGCGTAGGCGACAATTTGCTAGCGAAAGAGACCGTTGATAGCCTTCGTTCACACACTATCACCAGGCGACTATTCGATCTGGCGAAAGGTCAAATTTTACTGAACGTTAGCTCTTTCGCCAGAGTTTCCTTCGCCACCTCAGACCAGGTGAACTGATAAAGCGAAGCTACATCCTCCTCAATTTTATGTCAGTGACATCATATCCTGTATATAGGAAGTCAAGAGGAATTGCCTCTTAAACTGTTTAATGTTAAAATTGCATAAAAATCACTAAGGAGGCATTTTTGAGCAATTATGGCAACAAATGGTTTTACAAGTGCCAATTCGGGTGCCATATAAAGTGCGGGTGACTGAATATTTAATGTCTCGTTACCCTTAGGGTGATGATGGAACGTGGGGCACATTGTCGTCTGTTTCTCAATAGCAATTTTGTGCAATTACATGATTGACGGTTTAACCAAGGCCTTTTATATAAATTCCTAAAAGTGACTAATTACCACGTGTGCCATCACCTTTACTAATGTTTCTGGACAAAGAATAATAAACGTGGCCCCTCCCACTCAGTTTTGGCTGCACCTAGTGCCAACAACTGTACATCACACCTCCAATCCACCATCCAACTGTTTTCATCCTGCTGATGCTCTGCCCTACACTGAACTGATATAACTTGTCATAGCAGTCGATATATTGCCAACTGTCTTGCACACTGTACTGGAGGGGGGGTATATCAAGTGTAAATCACGGTATACGTTAATAGATCACAGGTTCCAGCTTACAAAAATACATTTCAGAAAGTTACCAGTGTTTAGGATAATTTACTTTATTTTTAGAAAACAGTTTCTGTTTCAGATTTTTAGAAATAGTGCTAGAAGGTGTTAAATCATTAGTGCACAGCTTTATAAACAACACATATTTTTTATACATTTTTCTTTCAACAATTTGCCATGCCTTTGTAAATATTGCCTTAGAAATAAAACTTGGGAAGATGTCCTCTGAACATGTACAAAGGCTTTAAAATAGAACTAAAGCTTAACTAAAGAAGTAGGGCAGAAATGTTGTACATTTTGTTTTGAATTTGTATATCAGCCCAAGGCAACCACAGTCATTTAGCAGTAAAGATCTGTGCCTCCAAATATGCCCCGGTAGCTCCCCATCTTCTTTTCTGCTGATTCACTGCACATGCTCTGTGCTGCCTTATTTTCTACTTGATGATTTGTGATAACCCTTAAGGTTAGTCCACTGAGTATGTGTGTGTCACAGACACTCCTAACAAAATCCAAGATGGGAAACTGCTCTGACAACTTTGAAGGCCTGGATTATTCTTAAAGGAGAAGGAAAAACTTAAATGAAGCAAGCTTTATCAGAAAGGTCTATAATAATAAACCAGTAAACCCTCAAAGTAATGCTGCTCCGAGTTGTCTGTCAAAATAAACACAGCATTTCTTTCCTTCTATTGTGTACAAATGGGCTTCTGTATCAGACTTCCTGTTTTCAGCTGAAAGCTCCAGGGCTAGGGCTTGAGCATGCTCATATTTAAAAAAAAAACATTGGTGGCAGGGGCCTATAGAATACTAAAATAATACATTGGTGACCAGGGGATTAAAAAAAAAACAAAAAAAAAAAAACACAAATTGGTGTTCAGTAGAATTGAACTCATGGCTTCAGGACTTCAACTTCGCCTCCCTTTGTGACTTCGGGTCTTTTCGCCGCTTCAGGACTTCAATTTCGGCTGTTTTCGTGACTTCGGGTCTTTTCGCCACTTCAGTTTCCACTATTTTCGGGACTTTGGGTCTTTTCACCGCTTCAGGACTTCTATTATTGTGGCTTTGGGTCTTTTCGACGCTTTGGGAGTTCGGCTTTTCGGCACTTCTGCATTTTCAGCTGGCTGCAGGCTTCAGCACTCGCAAGGGGGACCCGGCTCTTTCAAAACTACAGCACTGCCGGGCCTCCCTTCATGCCTGGGCCCTGGACACTTGTTCCCCCTGTCCCCCCCTGATGGCGGCCCTGGCTGCATGCATGATGTACAAAGTGTGGCTCTTGTTGCTGAATTAGTGGCTGTTAGATTGCAGTTGGTTTAACCAGATGACCTGAATGAAGTTTTTCTTTAGTTATAAACTCATTTTTAGAGAAGAAAAACCGCAAATGTTTTTGAGATTTATTATGCCCCGAAGCTGGTAAAAATCTGAGCCCGAATAATACTCTAATCTAAAACCCGTCAAAGGCAGCTATCCTTTAACCATCTGAAGATGTTTTTAACCTTCACGAATTTAGGGAGTTTTGGGGTGTTTGAACCTAGTTTTTGCTTGAGAACTCGATAAATTCAAGTTTTTCAAGTGGCAGTTTGATAAAGTCATACGATTCGTATTGAAACTCAAATATTTCGAGTTTTTTTAAAATAAACTTCAATTTGATTTTTTTGACCTGAAATAAAAAAACAAAAAAAAAAACAAATTCATGGATGTGAGTTAGGTCGAGTTTGTTTCTGGTAAAATATGAGAAAAAACCCACTAAGTGACGGCATACCTCCATGAACATAACCATGTAGCGTGCAATCCGAAGGTCCCACCAAATGAATCAGGCTGGACTGGCTGTATCCAACAGTATGCTCTTCTAGAATGAAATACCAAATATTACTATATTAGTTAAGCTAAGCATTACATTTTCTAATATGACAGGCATCCTAATTTTCAATATTCGGAGTCAATTTGCAATTGTTCTTCTTTCTCAATTTCTTGTGTTTTAACAGCCTCTGCCTCGCTTACCTGAAAACTGAAATAAAAATTGGACACCGAAACCAGTTGATTCCATTGCTATATTCTTATTATTTATGACTTATCTTTCTTCTTAATCCCTTCTCTATGCATCTGTCATAATAACCCTGTGGAACCCTAGCAACCATGTTTTGTGTGTGTTTTGTTTTATTTAAATAAACACATATAAAACCTGCTGGTTTTCACAGGGAAATTATTGTCCCATTTCATTTTACAAAAATGTTAACAGTGTCACAAGTGATTTCATATATTTCAATAAATGTGAAATGTTGAATGATTGTTTTTGCTGTAATCAGCTAGCCTTGTTCTTCAACTCTCACAGCTGCATATTGTCTCTAACTAAAATGCTCTATTGAAATGCTGGTGCAATGAAGAAAGATAAACAAATACGTGGCACACAATGGCAGTTGTAAAACATTTCAATGACAAAATATTCAATTGCTATTTTTATTTATTTTAAAAGTAAACTATAAACTACACTGATGCCACTTTTAATGCTCCGCAGAAACTGTACTCTAAGGGGCCGATTCACTAAATTCGAGTGAAGGATTCGAAGTAAAAAAACTTCGAATTTCGAAGTGTTTTTTGGGCTACTTCGACCATCGAATGGGCTACTTCGACCTTTGACTACGACTATCGAAGGATTCGAACTACAAATCGTTTGACTATTCGACCATTCGATAGTCGAAGTACTGTCTCTAAAAAAAACTTCGACCCCCTAGTTCAGCAGATAAAAGCTACCGAAGTCAATGTTAGCCTATGGTGAAGGTCCCCATAGGCTTGCCTAAGTTTTTTTGATCGAAGGATATTCCTTCGTTTGTTGGATTAAAATCCTTCGAATCGTTCGATTCGAAGGATTTAATCGTTCGATCGAATGAATAATCCTTCGATCGGTCGATCGAATTTTCTGCGCTAAATCCTTCGACTTCGATATTCGAAGTCGAAGGATTTCAATTCCTAGTCGAATATCGAGGGTTAATTAACCCTCGATATTCGACCCTTAGTAAATCTTCCCCTAAATATAGGGAACCTGTTCAACAAATGTGTTTATTTATTTGTTGTGCCTATGTAAGCACACCTATTGCAAAATATATGCCCAACCACAGGCTACAGACGTCTTATACTGGTGAGTTAATCCAGGCATTTCACTTTTTTTTATAATGTACTAAAATCAACATTTCTGAATCCAAAACCCATCTCCGGACAATTTGAACTGATTTACAGTTTAAATAATGTGTCTACTCTTTTAAGGTTAGCACCCTTCACGAAAGTATTTTTATGAATGACCTAACATTTTACAAGAAGACTAAAAGAATAAAACCTAAATCAATTTATCTCCTTGATATCCTCAAGACAGAATTGTGCAGCACTCCCGAGAGAAAGCAAAATATTAGCAACTTTTATGAAGTCAGAAGTTTAGTTAGATTTTTGCCCATTGGTGGAGCTTAATGAAGATTTAGGGAAGCTGAACCTCCATGAAAAAAAAAATACAGAAGAGAATAGAAATGAAGTGAAAAGAAAAGTTTGGAAGAGAAAGGAAAGAGAGGGAAGAAAAAAAATAATACAATGGCAGAAATAAAGTTGTAGATGAGGGAAGAAATGATATATATATATAATGCTTATAAATTTAATGTCAACATTTTTAAAAAATATGTAATAGAAAACACAGCACAAGGCAAAAAGATAATGTATCTGTAAGGTCTTGGGGGGCAGCTAAATGTTCCATCCCAAGGGAAGCCCAAACTTCTGCTCAAAAGATTCCAGTGAAATGTGCAGATTCCACAAGAGCAGGCAGCACAATGAATAATCCTTGTTCTACAGTTATGGTTCCAAGCTGAAATCCTTTTACAAATAACAGGACAGGGGCCACATGTCAGAACAGAAATACAAAATGTGAATCAGAAAAGTTTAGTAGTATTTCTTACCTTTCTTTTGTCTGTCTGAAGCAATCCCAGTAAAAACAAAGGACGCCGTTAATAAATCCAAAGCCTTTATGAAAAATACCAGTGATGTTTTACTATTTTTTCCTGCAGTCTTAAGTCTTTACTGCCTGACCTATTGTTATTGAACAAAGTTAGCTGTAAGAAGTGAAACATCTAATGCAAACCAAGATGCCAATTAGAAAACAACTACAGTACAGCCCCTAAACTCATCCTCCCCTATGAAAGCAAAAGACAGAAATATGGAGCCTGTGATATTATACTGAGGCCCCAATCTGGAAGAATCACAAGCAAGATCTGGGTTGTAAATGATCCAGTCCGAACAATGCATCCCCACTGAGCTTTATGCGGGTTTCTTCAGTATGTGTTTTCCTGGCAAATTGGTCTTCTAATTAATGGACAATTCGTACGATCGTACAATCGTTCCGAGATAATCGTGGTCTCACGATGACGATCGGATCTTTTAAAAATCTCAACATCTATGGCCATCTTAAGACTCCCACGTGTATATCAATTAATAAAGTGCTGGTGCTAATTCGGTGAAAGGATTATCCAAGATCCATCAACAAATTAATTGAGAGTACAATTAAATTATAAAATGCTGGTGCTAAGCTTGTTGCAGTCTCAGACGGCCTTTGATTCAAAAGTAATATTAATTCAAAGTGCTGGTGCTAATTATGTATATTAGATAGGGCAATTCATTAATTGATTTTAAGATTTAAAAAACTCCAAAACCGTCATATAAAGAATAAAAGTAGGAAAAGGAAAATAGAAGTATAGTATCCACTATTTTCCTTTTCCTACTTTTATTCTTTACTTGATTGAACTTCAGAAAATCAGATGATGTTTTAAGTTATATCATGTAAAAATATAGAACATTTTAAAAGGTTCACAAAATTTCACTCTAAATATATGTCCTAAACAGTAAGTTTTGCTAAACCTTCTTAACCTCCTGTACCGTTTAACATTATGATAACATAGCTGCTGTATACTTTATACGTTCATTTTATTTTTGGCTTTAATTTTCTTTACCAGCATGCGTGGTTATTTGTAAAGGTGAGAAAAAGCATTATCAATCTATCTTAATTGAAACCATGGAAACTGGACCGCCAACCAAAATTTGTGCGTCTCCAAAGCAAATCAATGTGAGCTGCAGAGCAAATGAGTTTGTAATCAGGGGCGATCTGTGGGCTGCTGCTGTCTGCGGCAGCAACCCCGATGCTGCCCCCCCTCCCGCTCCGCGCTTAAAAGTATAGCGTCGGAGTGGGTGAAAAGGGGCTGTATCGCTAACACAACGAGGGCGTACTGCACTTTCTGCACTAGCAGAGCCGAATTTCTTATTTTTCTTTCTTCTCTTAAAGTTACAAGAGGCGGCTTTTTGCCAACCCTTGTAACTGGCCGTTCACCTGTTAGTAATACACAGTGCCTTGCACAAGAATTAAGATTTACAGATATGGATTTGCAGACCTCTTTACTAGTAGTCTCACAATAAATTATGAAGACCCGAAGTCACGAAGTGAGCCGAAGCTGAAGTCTTGAATCGATGAAAGACCAAAAGTCATGAAAGGAGGCAAAGTCCTGAAGCCATGAGTTTTGTTCTACTGAACATCAATGTGTGTTTTTTTATTTTTTAATCCCCTGGCCACCAATGTATTATTTTAATACTCTATAGTCCCCTGCCGCCAATGTTTTTTTTTAAAAAAATATTCTCTGGGGCGCCAATTTTTTTTTACCTTGTAAGGGGGGCCCTGGCGCCAATGGTTTTTTAAAAAGAAACTTTTATGGGGGGCCCTGGCACCAATGTTTTTTTAAAAAAAAACTTTTATGGGGGCCCTGGCGCCAATGTTTTTTTTTTTTTAACTTATAGGGGGACCCTGGTCACCACAGTTTTTTATTAACTTATTATAAGTGGGCCCTGACCATCAATAGCTTTTTATAACTTGTGTGTGTGGGGGGGGAGGGTTTGCTTTTAGTAGCGCTGATGTCTGTGTGGTCTTTTAACTGTGGTGTGGGCAGGATCTGGGATGGGGGCTGGGACCCAGAAGGCCTCAAAAATTTCTAATGCTCACAAATATGCAGATAAAGGATCTGTGTACCATATATTTGTATATTTAAGGTTTATTTATCCTTATACTGGATAAGGAAACAAGTGGGGCACTACTGTACTTGCGCACATTCAGGGAAATGAAATATTATTTTTGCCCATTTTCTAGTAGGAGCAATGGCAGCAGGAAAGAGGTGTTTTGTCTAGAGCCCTTAGGCTATATCCTGGACTAAGCACTGACTATGCCCAGTTAAATCATATACAGCCAATTGTTTTAGAAAATAATAAAGCAGTAAGTCCAGGCTCTTGCTTTTAGGGATTTATTGAAGGCTGGACTGTTATCATCAATAAACTTTAACACCACCTCCTCCAAACACACACACAAATTACAGTGTCACCTAAAGATGACGCCAGACAAGTAACTATTCTACAAACATTTATTTTAAAATAAGTGAAAACACCAAAAACTTCTGGCAGATGAAGCTTTCCACGACCTGTTTCTTGCAACATAAAAATGGAAGCTTGATGAGTAAATGCTGACTAGATCTGCTGCTATTAGTAAATGTAAAAGACGGTGCAGATGCCTTAACGGAACATAATCTGTCGGAAAGCAGAGCAAAGGAACTCATTTGGCCCTTATGAAATGTTGCTAGGCAACAACCATATAACTGCCTACAGACATGTTCTGCTCTCAAAGTTTAAAGCTAACTAAAATTAACAAGTAGGACAAGGATTGTTTGAAAAATAGAGCTTTCAATAAGAAGTGATATCATTTTCAAGCTGATTCTTCTACTCTTCTCGCCCGCTTATGCACTTTTTTTTTTAATTCGTGCCAGATGCAGCCATATACAAGTCAATTTTATGTAATCATTTGCTGATTCTCGGTAACTGGATGCAGTTCTTTGCCAACCGTAAAGACTGTCTTAAAAATAACTATATATATATATTTATATCAGTGATACATGAAATACATATAAAAGGTAGTTTAGCACGAGGAGTTTCCTTGTGCAGATAACAAGCTGTGCAAAAATCTTTTGAGTTAAAGGGATACTGTCATGGGAAAAAATTTTTTCAAAATGAATCAGTTAATAGTGCTGCTCCAGCAGAATTCGGCACTGAAATCCATTTCTCAAAAGAGCAAACCCATTTTTTTATATTCAATTTTGAAATCTGACATGGGGCTAGACATTTTGTCAATTTCCCAGCTGCCCCTGGTCATGTGACTTGTGCCTGCACTTTAGGAGAGAAATGCTTTCTGGCAGGCTGCTGTTTTTCCTTCTCAATGTAACTGAATGTGTCATGTTATCAGAGCACAAGTCACATGACTTGGGGCAGCTGGGAAATTGACAATATGTCTAGCCCCATGTCAGATTTCAAAAATGAATATAAAAAAACTGCTTGCTCTTTTGAGAAATGGATTTCAGTGCAGAATTCTGCTGGAGCAACACTATTAACTGATTCATTTTGAAAAAATTTTTTTTCGCCATGACAGTATCCCTTTAATGTCCCCTTTATTCTGAAATAAATGGCATTCATAGTGGGTGAGGCACTTTTCAAAGCAGTTTTCTGAAGTATACAGTCTGGCCCAGATGAGTCTGTTCTGCTGTAGGAAGAATGAACTTGTTCATTTGCTTTATTTTTACTTGTCTGAACTGAAAACTGTTATCATTTTGTAAATAAAAACTTGTAGTGAATAAAACACAAGCCTTAAAGGAAAACTTTACCCCCAAAAGTGGCATATTAAAGAATCTTACCAAATTGATATATATATATTTAAGTAAATATTGTCCTTTTACATCTCTTTCCTTGAACCACCATTTTGTCATGGTCTGTGTGCTGCCTCAGAGATCACATGGCCAGAAATACTGCAGCTCTAACTGTAACAGGAAGAAGTGCGGAAGCAAAAGACAGAACTCTGTTTTTAATTGGCTCATGTGACCTAGCATGTATGGTTTGGTTTGTTTGTGAGTACAGTGAATCCTACGATCCCACGGTGCGGCCCTTATTTTTTAAAATGGCAATTTTCTATTTAGCATTACCCAATGGCACATACTACTAAAAAAGTATATTATAATGAAAATGATTTATTTACATGAAGCAGGGGTTTACACATACTACTAAAAAAAGTAATTTATTATGAAAATGGTTTATTTACATGAAGCAGGGTTTTACATATGAGCTGTTTTATGCAATATCTTTTTATAGAGACCTACATTGTTCGAGGGTATAGTTTTCCTTTAAAAAAATTGGAAAAAAGGAACAATACATAAACCCTTTCAAAACTCTCTCCAGTCTATTCAGATGTCACCATATACCATATACATTCCTGTATTAATATAGTTTTAAGTCTTTTTTGGAGTCAAATATTGAAATTGCATCTAACCAGCAATATACAGTAAATAAATTACACCCACCCACACACACATGTATATCTATATATATATCTATATATATATATATATATATATATATATATATATAGAGAGAGAGAGAGAGAGAGAGAGAGAGAGAGAGAGAGAGAGAGAGAGAGAGAGAGGGGAGAGAGAGAGAGAGAGAGAGATTAGATTGTCATACCTTGGTTAGCAACAGGTACAATAAATTCACCATTCCTTTGTTTGGTTTCCGTACGTTCTAGTTTTTGATCTTCATAACGTTTCCTTCCTTCCTCTTCTAGTTCTTTTCTTTCATACTACAGACAAATACAAATAAATAACCGTGCAGCGCATATGAAGGTGGGAAGAAACAAATATGCCTGCAGGCTCTAGGAGACCATTCTAGACAGCATCGCTTTTTTGATATTTCTCATGTTTTCACAAATATTTCGCTCCTATGTTAACTAAAGTTTAGTAACTCTCTTAACGGGCAAGCAAAACGAAGGTAAAAAAATTGTTTTTTCGCAGTTTCGCGTATTTTTGGTGAAACGGTGTCAGATTTGCCCATAACTACTTATAGAAAATAGCTACTTAGAGCAGGTGTAAGCTGACAGTATTTGACAAGATCTTAGCAATGTCAATAATGCAGCTACAAATTGTAGTCCTGTCCAGACCATAATCCAGTGACCCATTGTATTTTTATTAACTGTCTAGTGACGTAAGCAATGTTTCAAATATGTAAAAATTAGTTAACAGCAAAAGCAAATCTGTATTTCTTATTTGCTCATAGCTGACATCTCCGACACTGTACTGGACACTTTAAAGTAAGAATGCCATGTTAAAATTACAACATAAAGAAGTTCCCAAGTGCTTTTTAACTCCTAGGGCAGTAATATATTTTTATTTTAGGGAATATTTTTAGTTTATGTGGTTTTCGAACTTCATCCTAAGCATAGCGGTCTGGGGTGTTCAATATAGCTGAACAATTATCCACAAAACTTATCTTCTCCTGCTTTTAGGGATGTATTCAAGAGCATTACTTTCCAATATATGAATGACATACAAGATTTTTAGTTTTGTGTTTTTTGTATAGACTACTCTTGTGAATATTAGTCCTCAATTTTATACTACCAACATGTTTCACAGTTCTTTATATGCATATTTTTTTGTAATGAAAAATATAATGTACTGTTGTGCTGCACTGCTAAAACTGGTGTATTTGTTCAGAAAGACTACTATAGTTTATATAAAAGCTGCTGTGTAGCCATGGGGACAGCCATTAAAGCTGAAAAAGGAGAAAAGACACTGGATAAACAGCAGCTAAACTCTATAGTATACAATGGGATTTTCCAAATGTATCTGTTACTGTGTTTCCTGTGCTTGAATGGCTGCCCCCATGGCTACACAGCAGCTTGTTTATATAAACTATAGTTTTGCATGTAAAGCAAACACACCAGTTTTACCATTCATTTAAAAACACTTTAAAGGAAAACTATACCCCCAAAATGAACACAAGCAACAAAGAGTTTACATCAGGCATGTCCAAAGTGCGGCCAATTGCGGCCCTTTTTAAAGTTTACACCGGCCCTCAGCCTCCATCATAAAATTAATAATAATGAGGCCCCCCAGCACAGGGCAATCAAGAATCCCATACCAGTAATATTTGGGCACATTAGTGAAATGATCTGTCACTTGGTCTATACTGCTGCCTGTGTGCTGAAAGTGTTAGTAATAGACACGTACTGGCATGTAGAGACGCGCTGTTTTCGCATACTTCTTTAGGGCTGAAGGTGTCCATAGACGTACTGACGTGCCAGTACAGTGAACTAAAGAAGTATGGCGTCACTACATGTCGTTAACGTGTCTATTACTAACACCTTCAGCACACAGGCAGCAGTATAGACCAAGTGACAGATCATTTCACTAATGTGCCCAAATATTACTGCTACGATTACTCGATTCTTGTAATTTAATGTTAATGGTTCAAAGAATGTCGGGCTGAATGGTCGGCCCCCACAAATTTTCATTTTACCTAATCTGGCCCTCGTTGCAAAAAGTTTGGGCACCCCTGGTTTACATCATATTAAGTGGCATATTAAAGAATCTTACCAAACTGGTCTATATATTTATGTAAATATTGCTCTTTTACAATGCTTGCCTTGAGCCACCATTTTGTGATGGTCTGTGTGCTGCCTCAGAGATCACCTGACCAAAAATTCTATAACTCTAACTGTAACAGGAAGAAGTGTTAAAGGAAAACTATACCCCCAAAATGAACACTTAAGCAACAGATAGTTTATATCAAATTGAATGACATATTAAAGAATCTTACCAAACTGGAATATATATTTACATAAATATTGCCCTTTTACATCTCTTGCCTTGAACCACCATTTTGTGACTCTATCTGTGCTGCCTCAGAGATCACCTGACCAGAAATACTACAACACTAACTGTAACAGGAAGAAGTGAGGAAGCAAAAGGCAGAACTCTGTCTGTTAATTGGCTCATGTGACCTTACATGTGGTTTGTATGTTTGCACAGTGAATCTTACGATCTCAGGGGGCGGCCCTTATTTTTTAAAATGGCAATTTTCTATTTATGATTACCCAATGGCACATACTACTAAAAAAGTATATTATTATGATAATGGTTCATTTACATGAAGCAGGGTTTTACATATGAGCTGTTTTACTCAGTATCTTTTAATAGAGACCTACATTGTTTGGGGGGTATAGTTTTCCTTTAAGCAAATTAACAAACAGAGTTCTGTCTTTTGCTTCATGTGACCTAACAAGTATGGTTTGTTGGTATGTTTGTGTGCACAATGAATTGTACGATCTTAGGAGGCAGTACCTTCTACTAAGATATAAGTAATCCTTACTGGAAGCAAAACAATCCTATTGGGTTTAATTGATGTTTAAACTTTTTAGTTTGCATGGAGATCCAAATTATGGAAGGATCCCTAATCTGGAAAACCCAGAGCAAGTCCCAAGCATTTTGGAAAACAAGTGTCATACCTGTTTCTTACTTGGGCTCAAGTACAAGGTATTGTTTTATTTTAACAGAGAACATTTTTTTTAAAAAAAATTTTTAGTTGTTTGTTTAAAAGTGACCCTATGGGAGATGGACTTAACGTAATTCAGAGCTTTCTGGATAATGGATCCCATACCTGTAGTTTGATTGCTCAAAATGTTTACACTTTTTTTCTTTGCTGGTCTTCCCTGGTTAACATTGAAATTTAGGACTCAAACTAAATATAAGTTGAAAGTATAAAGACATCACAGAATTCAAAGATGGTGATAATTGCAACTAACATTATAGACTTCACAGGTCTATTTAAATCCATAGTGTTTACAACAGTGTCAAATTCCAGTCTGACTTCTCACCAAATATATACATATATTTTTTTCTGCTGCTCAGTAACCATGTGAATGTGAGGGAAGGTGGGTGGGTGAGTGCGTTAGTGAAAACAAGAATTGTTCAGTATTATGCTTATCCAGTTCTTAATGATTCCATATATTTAACTCATTGCATGAAATTAAACACCAAAAAGAGTTTCAGGTGCCAGATTTACAACAGGCTGCTAGTTTACCATTAAGGATTTTTGCCAGAAAATACCTGTCACGGCCGGCACCCAATACCAGAACAGGTGCCAAGTACCCTGGTCTCGGCTTCACCAGTAGTGTGACCACCATTGGGCTTCGGGAGGAGCCCTCAGCTTACTTGGGTGCCACCTGGACTTAACGAGGGGTACAAGGCGAGATGTTCTGGCTAGCAGAGGGGCACGGCAGGTAGATAGTCTTTTGGGCCGAAGGTCACGGTACAAATGGAGCAGGCAAGAGAATCGTCAGACAGGCAGGGTCAAGGCAGGCAGATATCAAGAATCGTCAGGCAGGCAAGGGTCAAACCGGATAATCAAACAGATGGGGTCAGGCAGAAAGCGTAGTCGAGATGCAGGCAAAGGTCAGGATTCGGGTATCAGAATAGTCAGGAACAGGCAGGGATCAAAACCAGAATAGCAGATACAAAATACACAGGAACAGACAGCACAAGGCTTCAGGAACCACCAGAATCAAGATTCTATCACGGGCACTGGCTGGGCGTCAGAATGGGCTTTATATACATTCGAAATTAGCGCCAAAACGAGCGTCAATACGCACTGGCGCAATCACCCCAGCGTGCCTGTACCTTTAAGAGGCGCGCCCTAGAAGAATCAAGATGGCGCCGGACCAGGAGCACGGCGGCGTGGCGGCCGTCCACGCCGCCGCACACCAGGTAATGTAATTACAATACCCTGCTCTATGACCATGTTCCAAATAGCATTTCTGACCCCTATTTGTCCTTTTAATCTATTGTTCAGTTATACAACGCTGTTAAAATATTACTTCACTTTTACCATATCTTATCTTTGCTTGCTGTATTTGCTCATCAAGTCTGTTGGGTATTTGTATTTGCATTAGAGACAAATGTTTCTCCTTCTTTTACAATATGGAGACACTACACTGTGTACTAGCTACATAAGGGTGTATCTATAGCTGTGGTTCTATGTCATTATAAAAGATGACATCTCTAGCCTATGGGAATTACATCATGTAAATATTTTACTTTGTTCTAGTTCTTTGCTGATTTTAGTCCTACCAAGACCAAAATATTTAAAGCAGTGATTTGCTTTCAGTTTGCAAAATAGTTTGCTTAACCCAACAACTCAACACATACCAACAAAAAAAAACCACGGCAGACCATTTATACATTATTTATACAGCTCAAGTGTGCATGGTTACTATGCAGACTCTTATTCTTACCCCATATCACTTAAAAAATCTGTCCATACATGCCCAGTCTGTCCGATTTTAACCACGTTGCCAACGATTTTTCAACACATGGTTTCAACACATACCATCCTATAGTCCTGTTGGGCTGCAGAAGATCTATCTATTATGAAAATTGAATGTGGCCACCCATGTGTATAGAAAGTCATATCGTATAGTTGTGTTCAGAATAATAGCAGTCTAACATCACTAACCTGATCAATCACCGTTTTGGTAGAAATTATAATTTATTAGTGGGTGTAGTAGAGTAATACAAAATCAACAGACCCAACAGTCATGACATACATGCTGCTGATTCTAAATAACTGAATCATTAATTGAGGCTTATTCAGAATAATAGCAGTGTTCAAAATAATAGCTTGTTCCAAATAATAGCAGTGTGGAGTTCAATTAGTGAGGTCATTCATTCTGTGAAAAAACATGTGTTTATTACGGCCCTTTTTTAAAGGGATACTGTCATGGAAAAAAAAAAAATTTCCAAAATGAATCAGCAGAATTCTGCAATGAAATCCATTTCTCAAAAGAGCAAACAGATTTTTTTATATTTAATTTTGAAATCTGACATGGGGCTAGACATATTGTCAGTTACCCAGCTGCCCCAAGTCATGTGACTTGTGCTCTGATAAACTTCAATCACTCTTTACTGCTGTAATGCAAGTTGGAGTGATATCACCACCCTCCCTTTTCCCCCCAGCAGCCAAACAAAAGAACAATGGTAAGGTAATCAGATAGCAGCTCACTAACACAAGATAACAGCTGCCTGGTAGATCTAAGAACAACACTCAATAGTAAAATCCCATGTCTCACTGAGACACATTCAGTTACATTGAGAAGGAAAAACAGCAGCCTGCCAGAAAGCATTTCTTTCCTGAAGTGGAGGCACAAGTCACATGACCAGGGACAGCTGGGAAATTGACAAAATGTCTAGCCCCATGTCAGATTTCAAAATTGAATATAAAAAAAACTGTTTGCTCTTTTGAAAAATGGATTTCAGTGCAGAATTCTGCTGGAGCAGCGCTATAAACTGATTCATTTTGAAAAAAATGTTTTTTCCCATGACAGTATCCCTTTAAATTGGGTGTTTCAACAAGACAATGACCCCAGTAAAGAAGCCAGTAAACAAGCAACATCTTGGTTCCGGACCAACAAGATTGACGTTATGGAGTGGCCAGCACAATCCACCAATAGAAAACTTTTGGGGTGACATCCAAAATGCTGTTTCTGAGGCAAAACCAAGAAATGCAGAAGAATTGTGGAATGTAACAGGTGCCAGAAGTTGGTGGACTCCATGTAACACAGATGTGCAGCAGTTCTTAGAAACACTGCTTATACAACTAAATATTAGTTCAGTCATTCAAAGGAAAGCAACATCTTGAAAGATTTTTCAGTTTATACCGTGAATGTTTGTGAAGAAGACTAGACTGCTATTATTGGAACAGCCTAATATTACCTTTTCTTCAATTTCTGTAAAGGAATAACACAAAAGTGATCAATTTTACTTCATGTTTTGATTTGGAATAGAATGTTCAGTGCTCCAAATGCATCTGCATGGATGGAAATAAAAGCCATTATAAGGCTTTATTCACTTTTTGAAACAGACTGCTATTATTCTGAACACAACTGTAAAATTGCTTAGCCTGCAGATCGATTGGTCAGATACTGTAGTGGCTGGTGAGTTTATGGTTAGTTTTACATTGGGTCTATGCTACTAGTTGTATTACACAAGTATTATACCATAAAAATCTAACCTATTTAGAATGAATAAAAGTAAATGGTATACTGTATTTGTTCTGTTTGGAGATGAACAGGACTGCAGACACATTGGCCTCCAGAGTAATATGACAAAGAAGATGCATTTGTACACACATCAGAGTCAGACACTTCACAAAACATGCAGCTATACACAGTGGCACCGGTGTTTCTATATTTAGAAGCCAGAATCCTATGTATGTCTCTGAACAATCAGTAACTTGCGCCATAACAGTTTTCAAATGAAAAACTCAAAAACTGAAAATGCTCATTTAATGAACCAACCCTGAACTTAGGGATCCTGTCGTGATTTATATGGTGTATTTTTTATTTCTAAATTACACTGCAAACAATTCACTCTACCACCAAATGTATTCCTAACCCAACAAGTATATTTTCTTTTAGTTGTAATATTGGTGAGTAGGCAGCCATCTCAGGTCATTTTGCCTGGTCATGTGCTTTTAGAAAGAGTCAGTGCTGCACTATGGAACTGTTTTCTCCTACTTATTGAGAATAATTTTATTCTCAATAATAATGAATACAGTTCTTCCATATATATACGTATATGAGGAATGTGGACGACATGTTCTTCATTTTGATTGGGTCCACAGAAAAGCTATTTGAGTTTCTAGAATATCGAAATACTATGCATGAAACCATTAAGTTCACTTTAGAACACCACAAAACTACCCTGCACTTTTTGGATGTGAATGTAACATATACTGACACTGGGTTCATTCCATCCGTATATTGCAAACCAACCGATTGAAATAACTTTTTGCAGGCTACTAGTTTCCATCCCCCTGGGGTTTTCAGAGGGCTGCCCAGAAGTCAGTTTACTAGAATTAAACGGATTGCATCCAATGAGGAGTTATACCAACATGAGGCCCTTAAAATGGTGGAAAAGTTTAAGGAGAAAGGATACAAGCAAAATGAATTGTTGAGGGTTAAAAATGAGGTACAAGAGATCTCAAGAAAAGAAATGCTGAAGAAAAACAAATATGAGAGGAGACATGGAAAGGGCTCGCCATTAGTTACGACATTCGACACTAACTCAAAGATCATTAAGAAAACTGTCTTGAAATATTGGGGCGTCTTAAAGGAGAAGGAAACCTAGTCAGCGCAAAAACCCTTCCCCCCTCCCGTGTGTTGCCCACCCTCCCTCCTCCCCCCTGGCCTACCCATCCTGCTGGGCAAATGCCCCTAACTTCTTACTTACCCTTCCAGTCTACAGAGTTCACCGACGCCATCTTCTTCCTGCTTTGACCGGCGCATGCGCAGTAGGAGCATTTCACTGGTACGATCTACTGTGCATGCGCCAAAAGTCATCGGAAAACTTTGTGACTTTTGGCGCATGTGCAGTAGATCCGTACCGGCGAAATGCTCCTACTGCGCATGCGCCAAAACGCCGGTCAAAGCAGGAAGAAGATCGCGTGGAAGAAGATGGCGTCTGTGAACTCCGTAGACTGGACCTGCGCAGAAGGGTAAATAACAAGTTAGGGGCATTTGCCCAGCGGGACAGGTAGGCCAGGGGGGAGGAGGGAGGGTGGGCAACACACGGGAGGGGGGGAGGTTTTTTGCGTCAACTGGGTTTCCTTCTCCTTTAAGTGCTGAGGTAAAATAAGGTAATTTATTTAACAAACCCCCTTTGTTCTCCTATAGGAGAGGATGCACAGTAGGTGATTTGGTGAAACAAAAAACGATCCGGGGCCCAAAAATATAACAAACCCTTACAAGTAATAAATTACAAGGCACTTACCCCCATCATAACTGCGGCCATTGCAGTGGGATAATTACAGGGGACAGTGTGACACATCCTTTGAAGGGATCTAAAATTGCTTTAGTGTCGCAGGTTGGTTCATCTGCGACTCTAAAGCAGTCGTTGGGCAGACGAGTAGAACAAAAAAACTACGCTTAAATGAGCACAAAAGCACAATACGTAACTACCAGCCCTCTGTTGATCAAAATGATGAGAAAGATACAAATAAAAAAAGAAGGGAAACTGCTCTTGCTAGACATTTCTTTGAAAAGGGTCACAGAGTTGCTCAATTAAGATGGCAGATACTTGAAAAAATCACTATAAATAATCAGCAGGATAATAAAAAAAAACTTCTACTACACAGAGAGTGCCACTGGATTTGGATTTTACAAACACAAGTCCCACGGGGACTTAATGAAGAATTTAATCTAGCCTGTTATCTTTAGAAATGTTAATATGTTGCCTTTCCCCTTTACCTTACAGATATGAGAATTGAATCGATATGTTGCAAAGGCGAGGTAAAAAGCAATTCATCTTTTGAAACATTGTATGATGTACTAATCAGGGTCGGTTAGTGTTTCAAGCTTTGATATTATGATATATTTTTTTAACTTTTATAAAAACTGTTTAAAACTTTTTCTACAGGGGTTTTGTCCCCACAGGGTAATTTGGTTGATTAAGGGATTGAATTTCTTTTTGAATTTCTTCTGGATTTATTTGGACTTTATTTTTGCTTCAATTTGGTGTTTTTTTGGGATCTTCCAAAGCATCTTCCAAACTATGCAAAATTTTTTGAATGTTGTCTGGCTGGTCTCCCAGAATAACATATTGTAAACAATGGTAGGAGCTTGCAAGAGATTAAAATGTTTCTTTGCATAGAAAAATGTCTAACAAAACATTTTTAAAAAATTGGTCTCCCAACCTTGGCAAATAAGTTAGTCTTATGTATATGTGTAAGTAAGCAATGAATAATTATCACTCACCTGAATTGGAGGAACCTTGGTTACTTTGTCCACATTTGCTAGAGACAGCGGCACATACCATAAAGTGGCCCTGTTTGTTACTCTTTTAGCACCTACAAAATGAAAAGGTTTATTTGACACTTTACCACAGTTACATTACATACATACAATCATATATATTTAGCCTTGTATGCAAAAGCTCCAACCATGGCTTAGACATAGCAACATAACAATACTGCATTTACTGTAATATTAAATAAAACAAAATATAAGCCTAAACAATTAGCAATTTGGAGTGTAGTAGTGCGATATATATTAGTAGTAAGTTATATACAGTTAGGGGGTTATTTATCAAAATCCGATTTTTTCAGATTTTTTAAGTAAAAGAAGTCTGAGCAAACTAGAATCCACAGTGTGACCTTATTTATCATTGAAAAAACTTGATAAAATCAATTTCAAGAAATACTTGTGGGTTTTATGCCTAAAACACTCTTTTTTTTTCAATTTTTGGTAAAGTTGCTCAAAACCCCTGATTTTTTTTCAGATTTTTGGCCAAAACTCAGAGCAGACCATGATACTGTATCTTCAAATTTGAAATGGGAGCGTTGGCATTGACTTCTACAGGACCCTGACAGCTTGGAGATATACAGTAGTAGTGGGGTATTTTCAGATTCTGACTTTTAGCAGCTTTGGGGTACAATAAATCACGAAAAATTTCAGTTTTTTTCCCACTAAAAATTTGGATTTTATAGTTAAAAAAAACTTGAATATTTGAGTTTTTGCCATTCGGACTTTAAAGGGATACTGTCATGGGAAAACATGTTTTTTTTTCAAAACACATCCATTAATAGTGCTGCTCCAGCAGAATTCTGCACTGAAATCCATTTTTCAAAGGATCAAACAGGTTTTGTTATATTCAGTTTTGAAATCTGACATGGGGCAGATATTGTCAATTTCCCAGCTGCCCCCAGTCATGTGACTTGTGCTCTGAAAAGCTTCAATCACTCTTTACTGCTGTACTGCAAATTGGAGTGATATCACCCCCTCCCCCCCCCCCCCCAGCAGCCTAACAACAGAACAGTGGGGAGGTAACCAGATAACAGCTCCCTAACACGAGATAACAGCTCCCTGGAAGATCTTAGAACAGCACTTAATAGTAAAAGCCAAGTCCCACTGAGACACATTCAGTTAAATTAAGTAGGAGAAATAACAGCCTGCCAGAAAGAAATTCCATCCTAAAGCGCAGGCACAAGTCACATGACTGGGGCAGCTGGGAAACTGACAATATGTCTAACCCCATGTCAGATTTCAAAATTGAATATAAAAAAATCTGTTTGCTCTTTTGAGAAATGGATTTCAGTGCAGAATTCTGCTGGAGCAGCAATATTAACTGATGCGTTTTGAAAAAAACATGTTTTTCCATGACAGTATCCCTTTAATAAATAACCCCTTAAGTGTAAATACCAAGCAAAACACTAATATTAAAATGATAGCTGGCAATAATTGCTGACATGTCTATGTTTAACTCTGCAACTGGAAATGGGCTTAAATTCTAATCCAAGCAAATCCCAAATCAAAAAGATAACTTTTATATTCTGTAATGCCCATAAGCACTGCCCCCAAAATTCACCCGTTTTTGCATGCCTCAGTGATAACCGTTGATCCCTCTCAACTGCATAAAAAATTGGAACGGGGAAGAAAATTTCCCTGCTCCATGTCTACGGATTTATCACTTCAGGGTAGGGTTGCCATCTGGCCTGGCCAGTAAAAATGATAATTGATCCCAATGTTATAAATGGGGAAAAAAGATAAATACTGAATATAGGAAGGCTGGTACGCAACCGTACGCCAGGGAAAGGTATTGAGCACTTCAGCACCAGCTTTGCCTGTATTTGATATTGCCTGCAAGAGTTACTATACTATATGTCCTTGAAAGGCACAGTCTAATTCATAGAGCCATGAAATAATTGCCTTCCAGCATGCTAGTCCCTTGTTTTAAAGCATAAGACGGAAATATCCTTAATGGCTGCATGTATGAATTGATGTTTACACCTAGGTAATTTATTTCAACCTAGTTAAAATACCTTTGACTTTTGAATGGAAAAAAATACAACTACCAAAGAAGAAAAAAACTACTAGTGATTTTCCCCAGCTGAAGCTGCTAATAATAAAAAAAATATTTGCAGTACAAGTGTGCAACATAGTATTAGAAACGGCAAAAGAAAGGCTTGTTAAATATTTTGCAAGAAGAAAAATCTCTGCTGTCAGGATTCTCATGCATTAAATTAAACCTTAACATTTCCTTGCAGAAACACAATTACTAGTAGAAAAATTGAGACCACAGAGCAGCAGGATCCTGACCCAGGGAATGTAAAATAGATAATGATGTATAACCCTGCCCTCCTGTGTTAAGCCATACAAGATTTCTTGCTAGATTTGTGCATGATCTAGTGGATTACAATTTGCATCATTTAGAAGTAAAGAAGACTTGCACTTGTCAGCAAGAAAAGCTGATCTTGATATGTGATTTCTCTGAGCAGCACTATATTTCAGTAGCACCATGCATGAGCAGCTACCAACACACAAACGAAGGATACATAAAATTGGTATTTTTTTGTTGAACCTATAAATAAATGTATCTGTTATTAAATCAGAAAAAGCCATCTCATACTAAAGAAATGAATGTTAATCCATCAGCTCGGAAAGTAAAAATAGTTACACTGCGACTCTTTCTTAGCTTGGCCCTCTCTATGGTGTTGGAGGAAGGATATAAGATGCTAAATTACAACTCTATACATACAATGAGAAATACAATGTTGTAGAGTACAGCAAATGGCAAGGCAATAAAGAATAAGGAACAGTAACAGTGAAAGTAAAGAGGATCAAGATCCACTGCCCGTAGGAAACAGAACTTGCAGTTCTGCAAGTGTTATTCTCACCAGTAGAGAGACATCTGTGTGAAGTGGATCCCTCAAGAGTAAACAGCATGAATGCCTTTCGAGCTGAGTGTCTCAACACTACTTCTCCTCAGTGGAGCAGATGCTGTTCTGGCCTATGAACATGCTAAAACTAATACTACCCTGTCACTCATGGGGTCCATGTTCCCAAATTTCTCTAAGGCTTGGGTTACCCGATTGTTCAACTTGGACTGCTCTACTGAGGCCTACCTTCACCTCAGGGGCTCTGGCATCTACTTCTTGCCAGGATAAAGTCTGGGAAGCACAATGTGCTCCAGTCCATTAAAATAAGGGAAGGAAATAGTTACTAGATTCCTGAGTCAATTGGAAAATATTCCTCCTACAGGTGACAGAAACAAGACTTACTGAGTCGACAGAGGAGTCAAGAGTGGAACTGACCCCTTGGGGCCCCTACACTTAAAGGAGAACTTAAGCTTTAAGTTAAAAAAAACCCTACCCCTTTAACCTTCATAGAACCCCTCCCTCCTCCCCCAGTCTAAGCATTACCCCAGGCAAATGCCCCTAAGACTTTACTTACCCCTCAGTGCAGATTCTGTCTAGCGGAGTTCACAGGCGCCATCTTCTTCTCTTCGGCAATCTTCAGGAAGTATCGGCACATGCGCAGTTGGAGGAATTTTCTGTTCCACGACAACTCACTGAAACTCACGAAAATTTCAGAATCAAAATTTCCAAAGAATCTTCGGTCTCATTCAGAAGATTACAGAAGTGACTGAAGATGGCACCCGTGAACTCCATTGGACAGAATCTGCACAAAGGTGTAAGTAAAGACTTAGGGGCATTTGCCCAGGGTAACACTTAGGCTGGGGGGAGGAGGGAGGGGGGTCTATATAGGGTAGGGTTTTTTTAACTTTAGGGTTTAGTTCTCCTTTAAAGGACGGGTCAATTATTTTGCATGAGCTCTTTATTGGAGCCTCTAGGTACCAATCTAAAGCTGGCCATAGACGCAAAGATCTGATCGTATGAATCGAGGATTCATACGATTTTCGGACAGTGTGTATAGAGTATAGCGCATGTATTGTTGATCGTACGTTTTTCAGTGGGAAACTGTCACTAGCTTTGGTCGGACATAACTTTCGTACGATTGCTGTCAGGGGCAGAAAATCGGCTGATCTGTTCTTTTACTATTTTATTTGATCGGAATGGTTAGCGGCAGGTCGGGAGATGGGAAAGTCCGATTGTACGTATATTGCATTTGCCTCCTTGGAAGTTCATCCACATGTTGTACAAGAAACTTAACACCAAATAAAAAAACAATATATATAAAATATTTCACTGGGTGTAATTTTCGCCTAAACTGTATAAACAGTTTTACAAGAAATTGGGTGGTTATTCTACCCCACCAGCACATGCTAAATGGGTCTATATGTATTGCAGCTCAGATGTATGGAAGTGTTTATGTTTAAGCCACAGTAATGTTAGGACTGGAGGTTGGGACTGGAGGAGCTACAATCTCATTACAAGCAATTTTAACAGGCTAATGTTCTTTAACAGAAACAGATAGGCTATCCACATGAACAAGTGAAAAAAAATGAAATCCCATAACTGAAACATATTAGTAATATATTAGTCGGTCTAATAAAGCTATTTGCTCCAATCATTCTGTCACATGGAAAAATGTTTCATTCAAATGCAATTATACAATATGGGAAAAGTACAAGCAGATAATACAGGAAATGTGTTCCCAGCACTTTGACTTAAAGTGAACCTGACAACATGCATTTGGGAATAAGAATTACGATTGGTCCTAAATAAAACTATCCTGACAGACTGGTTGCTATAGCAACTGTATGTTTCCTTCTTTGGGCCTAAGCTAACATCCACAACCATATAACAGTATCCTCATAAATCCACTACTGTATATTCTATTCCATTCTCTTGTACAGCTATAAGGTGCAAAAATATAGTTACACTTTCCCCAACAAAACAATAACCTAAATAAATGTTATTGATAATAGTAGATAGGGTGTTTTTTATTGGCTGGATGAGGTTAGACTTGTCTGTAAACACTTTCCTATTGAATTACTTTGTCATTGTTGCATCACTGCGGTTTTCTCACTAATTTGATTCTGGCCCAACACATATTTTTGTTTTTCCAAACAGATAGAACAAAGGCAGCCAGTACAGCTCTTCCTCACCTAACCCATTCAAAAGAATGGTAAATGCTCTGGTGACGGCATACAGTTTTGATCTGCCCATGTCCGGTAAAGTTTATGTTTTTTTTTACTAAAATCTGAAAAATATTTTCTTAAAACCACTTTAACCAAACTCCTGTGCATATTTTTAACGTATTTATGAACAATAAAGGCTCGATAAAATAGTAAAACAAAATCCGAATTGTAGACACGAAAACTACGATTGTTTCGGATTATCACCAGAAAACCACAAATTTTTCGGATTATTGTACAAACCAGCGCAGATCAGGATATATTGCAATTGTAAAAGGGACATCTGCCATTGACTTCTACATGACCTCGGCAGGTTTGAGATGGGGTACTTTTTAATTCAGAGCTTTGGGGGTTTAATAAATCTCAAAAAATTCAAGGTAAAAAAAAAATGGTGTTTTTCCCCTTTAAAACTCCAACCAGAAAAAAAATCGGACTTTAATCAAATTGAATACGATATTATGTAGTGGTGTAGACAATTACATTTGTTTTATTTGATAACTGCTTCTTGTTAGTTGTATTATCATTATACAACGCAATGTATTTTTTCTCAGATCTGTCCACATTTTCCGTTACACTTTCCACAATACAAGTTAACATAATGGACATAATATAGCTCATGGAAAACATTGGTTATTTTTCAGCAGTAAAGAAGCATCTGAACCTGTCTGTGAAGCACACCATTTACTTGGAATGGAAACTGTTTACTATTGAAGATATCATTAGATATTTGCAACTATGTCTGAATGACTGATACAACATATTTCCTGGTGGGTCACTGACCAAAGGAAAGTTTGAACCAAAAAATGTCCAAGAACTACCACCGCTATAGGAAAATTAAGACCAGGAAAACATTTAAGATGTATAAATTAGTTTTAGGCTCACTGGCCCCTTATAAAAAGAATTTACCCTAATGTTTCTCAAGCATCTCCTCCTCCTAGAGAAATCCAATCCAAAATTATGGAAGGAAACCAGCGCTCATCCAGCACGAGCTATAGACAGAAACAGGGGCAAAAAGATAATTCGCATATACTGTAGTATTATTCCATAGTATTATTATACTACACTATATGCGAATTATCTTTTTGCCCCTGTTTCTGTCTATACCTTGTGCTGGATGAGCGCTGGTTTCCTTCCATAATTTTGGATTGGATTTCTGTACAAGTCTGAGGGAGAACAGACACTTCTGGGAACCGGCAGAGGGAGCGAACTTCCGGAACCTTTAATATCCTTTATTATTATGTATTTTTAATCTCCTCCTCCTAGTCTTTCTGGGTTAAGCGAGTAGGCTGTATTTCACCCAGAGGAGCAAGATAACAGTGTCTGAAGAGGGATCATTCTAGAAAGTGGTTGTTGAGATTTAGAGTCAAAGGAAAGTGTAAATCACTGGCGGGGTACCAAATGTCAAGTTGCCCTTGAGAGTTGTGAACATTAATAACACCTGCAGTGGTGTTCCTAATAAGATTTGCTGATCCTAATTATAACGGTGTCCTGTATTTGTTTCTGGCAGGAGATGACAAAACACAAAGGAGACAAGTATGTATTATGACAAAGGCAAGACAGAAATCGAATAAACAAAAGAATCAAAAACAAATACAGACGTATCACAGCAAAAAGAAGAGATACTGAGAACAGCTGAAAGTATATACGGCTCTGCTGCTTTTTTTTCTCTATTATAACAAACATGTCATATTTTGCTTTTTTGATTCCTTCTGGGAGATCAGATATTTATACATTTGTAGTTCATACAGGGATAGCACAATGCCAATTGTATTTTTTATCATATATATTCTTTGCTTGACTCTGATATTATCATGGGCCCATACTGGCCAATACACTAACCCACTCACAGCTAAATGCAGAAGATATCTGATTGCCATAAGAATGGCCTATTCAATTGGTCTTCATTTTTTTATTTCTTATATCTTCTAACTCTTTCCAGCTTTCAAATAGGGTTCACTGACTAAGCAGACTTTAATTGTTGCTACAATCATAGCCATACATTTTTCTTTCTTTCTATTCAAACCCCTTCCTATTCGTATTTCAGTTTCATTCGATAACTGCATGGTTGCTAAGCTAACGTGAACCCTACCAACCAGATAACTGCTGAAATTCCAAACTGCTGAACAAACAGTGCTACAGAGAGACCCAAATTTGTGGAAAAAGCTGCCTAGGCCCGGGCCTAGGGCAGCAGGATTTTAGGGGGGCGGCACGCTGCCCAACCACACCCACATTGGTTCAAAAACACTGGGGATATGCTAGAGATAATATTTTTTTTACATTTGCCATGTGCCAATCCCCATTGGGACGATGAAGGGCAGTGGGCCTAGGGGCACCCACTATGTAAATCTGCCCATAGCTACAGAACAAGAAAGCTGTATAAACGCTCTAATTTTTGATGAAATCGCTCAAAACCTCTGATTTTTTTCGGATTTTTGGCCAAAACTCAGAGCAGACCATGTTACTGTATCTTCAAATTTGAAATGGGACTGTTGCCATTGACTTCTACAGGACCCTGACAGCTTGGAGATATACAGTAGTAGTGGAGTATTTTTTTTATTCTGACTTTTAGCAGCTTTGGGGTACAATAAATCAAGAAATATTTGAGTTTTTTTTCCACTAAAAATTTGGATTTTATAGTTAAAAAAAACTTGAATATTCGAGTTTTTGCCATTTGGACTTTAAAGGGATACTGTCATGTGAAAACATGTTTTTTTTCAAAACATATCAGTTAATAGTGCTGCTTCGGCAGATTTCTGCACTGAAATCCATTTCTCAAAAGAGCAAACAGATTTTTTTATATTCAATTTTGAAATCTGACATGGGGCTAGACATTTTGTCAATTTCCCAGCTGCCCCATGTCATGTGACTTGTGCCTGCACTTTAGGAGAGAAATGCTTTCTGGCAGGCTGCTGTTTTTCCTTCTCAATGTTACTGAATGTGTCTCAGTGGAACATGGGTTTTTACTATTGAGTGTTGTTCTTAGATCTACCAGGCAGCTGTTATCTTGTGTTAGGGAGCTGCTATCTGGTTACCTTCCCATTGTTCTTTTGTTTGGCTGCTGGGGGGAAAAGGGAGGGGGTGATATCACTCCAACTTGCAGTACAGCAGTAAAGAATGATTGAAGTTTATCAGAGCACAAGTCACATGACTTGGGGCACTTTGCTGTGAAAGTGCTCTCTATCAACTAAACACACTAGTTGTCTTAGCTGCAGGGTCAGGCTAGCCTGCCAGAATACCAAAGAATCTCCGAGTCAGTCTCAGCCAAGGACATAATCTATCAGCCCTTTTGTATTTTCCCATATTCTTTATTATTTTCTTTATGACATCTATTTAGTACTTTTTACTAGTGATGGGCGAATCTGACCTGTTTCTACAAATTCTACTGATTTCTAATCGACATTACTTGGCTGACACTTGATTATGAGATAAGCAAATGCAGATTAGTGTGTTTTAAAAGGTAGGAAAAAGAGCTTTATAAGTGACTTATCAATAATGAAAAAGATCATCCAAAGTAGATTTAAAATTGGTTGTATAGGTATAAAATTGAAAGCAATGATGACAAAGGTTACAGGATTCCAGATACAAGTATGCAAGAGGGCTTCAGCAGTGAATTGAGAGGAAAAAGTGAAGATTTGCTGAAATGGCACAGGAAGAAATTGCATAACGTTTAGCCAGCACCAAGGTACGGTAGCAAGTAGTCAAATACAGGTGGTAATTAACAATCATTAATGGAAAGTGCCCATTTATTAACACTCACAACGTACAAAACAGTTTCCATTAAAACATTGGTCACCATGATCTAGATGTATCAGAGATCAAACAGGAAATGAAAAAAATATCATCCAATTTGCCTATCAACTAATTCAATTTAAATGTATATCTATCATTGTCTCTGTCTATACTATGCCCCGGGCAGAAGTGGAAGAGAACTAAGGGGGGAGGGGGACAGCATGACCCATAGGGGGTATTTATTAAAACTTGATTTATTCTAAATATTCATAAAATCTGGTCTGATTTTTTCAAGTTTAGTTATTAGTAAATTAGCCAATTTCATAGATGGGGTTAGGTCCAGTTTGTTTCTAGTAAAATATGAGAAAAAAACAAGTTTTCTTGTACAGGGGGAGGCGGATGTGCTCTGTACTTCTTGCCAGATGACAAAAAAATCTCGTGTGAGATGCAGAGAACAGCATTGAGGGGCATGTCCCCTTCCCTGAATACAGCAACACTCAGGTAGTGCTGTATTAGTCAGGCAGCCACAGGTCTAGTCAGGCAGCCACAGGTCTCTGGGCTTTGAAACAGCATGCAGAGACCTACCGAAGGCAGTCCCTCACCCCCTCCAGAAAACAGGCAATTAAGGCAATTTTTTGCACCTTGTACACTGCCTTTCTATAAGAAAATGGGCCCTTATGAATTGCATGTTATCTTATAAAATATATATCCAGTATTTTTCTTATTTAATAGATCAATATTGATTATAGATTTGTTATTTGCCAAATTGTTATGATCAATTGGAATCAGTCATTTATCAGCATTTATATAAAATGTACCCAAACCAAGCCTGTAATAAGAATGAACTAATTTGTTCACGCTGTACAAAAATGGAGATTTGGAAGCACTCTAAAGGCTAAGTAATAGTATAATTAAGTATAATGGAAGTGCTAGTTTTAATGCACATTCCCTAGTCCCCTGTATCAAAAGTTTACAAAACAGGGGTTTTTAGTTACAATGTTATGATCATAAAGTTGAAAAGCCACCATACCACGTCAAGGTACACCCCATATGGCGGTCCCTAACTTGTTTGCCTTTCGGCCATAGCATAAAAAGTCTTACTGCATAGTAGCATTCAATGTAATCAGTGTCTGTTGAACCTTGGTTTCAGTGTAAAGGATCTATCCTCCCCCGCCAGTATGCGGCTTTTAAAGGAACAGTAACATCAAAAAATAAAAGTGTTTTAAAGTAATGAAAATATAATACAGTGTTGCCCTGCACTGGTAAAACTGCTGTATTTGCTTAAGAAACACTACTATTGTTTATATAAATAAGCTGCTGTGTAGCAATGGGGGCAGCCATTCAAAGGAGAAAAGGCTCAGGTTACACAGCAGATAGCAAATAAGCTTTGTCTGGCTAAAGGTGTTATCTGTTATCCATTAGTAAATCTGTGCCATATAGCCGTTTTTCAATTTCCGCCATTGCTCCACAGCAGCTTGTTTATATGAACTAAAGTAGTGTTTCTGAAGCAAACACATCAGTTTTACCACTGCAGGGCATCACTACATGATATTTTCATTACTTTAAAACACTTAATTTTTTTGGTGTTACTGTTCCTTTAAGGTAGAGGAATTGTCCAACCAACGCCCATTTTTAAAAGTATAATTTGTTCACTCTGACCAATAATGACCAGAATGTTCAACGGCAACCCAACTTCATACTGAACAGGAGACTAAGAACTACTTCCCAAGGTGGGAAGCCACGCAACTGACATTATGCTTTTTTAATATCTGTATATTTTCCCTGTGGTTTTGACAATTTGTCCGTTTTATTCGGTAGTTTTTCTTCATACAACGAGAATCGAGCTGCTGTCATTATCTCTTGCGGCGATACAGAAAAATATGTGTGAAAATGAGGACAGCCACACACACACACACAATTATAAAAAAAAAATAAAGTGTATACACTTTGTGTGAAATAAAGTTGATGTGTTGATAAAATAATGTGGTGCAATTGTACTCATTTACATGTTCAGATCACTCATCCCAGAGGTTTGTTGCTAGGGAAACGGGACTTTCAATTAGTGGAACAGCTGCAAGGGGTGCGGGGTTTTATAATAAAGCTGTTAGGAATGGAAAGAGGTAGCCATACCTAAAAATAGACTAGTCTTTCATTAAGCTGCACACATGTACCATAATAGTTCCAAAAAAAAAAAAAAAATGTATGTATTATTTTGGAGTTGCTCCATAGCAGGGGTACGCCCCTGAAACGTTACATAATATGACAAAATAAAAATGCAGGGGATTTCCCCGCTACACTGGCCTTCCGAGTCTGGCAATTTCTTCTTTCATATTGTTGGGAGAGGTGCTGACCCCTCCAGCCAACACGGGGCATTTACAGTCAGAAGAGAATTTAGGGGAAATAGGAAGTTTTTGCTGACAGATACATCTGTGGCAGCATTTTAAAACAAAAGTTCACAAAGGTTTGGGGCACAAGTCTAATCCAATTCAGCCATTTCCCCATTACGCCCCATAGACCACCCACATTTTGGTTAGCCTCACCCTTTTGGGGTTCTGCTACCTGGGACTGGTACAAAAATGAAGGACATTTGACAGGTATGCAGATAGTTAGCTAACCACTAGTGTGTAAGAGAAGGAATTAGCCTACAGTTTTCTTTTTAATCCTGTTGGCCCAGAACCTGGGTGCAGAAGGTCTCAGTGTAGAATGAGCCCTGAGGTTGAGGAGGACACATAATAAGTTGAGGCTAATGAGTACTAGCTAGAAGAGGTAGAGCTATTCAGATCAGATCAGGAAGGTCATTCAGGATGAATTTTGGGGTCATCATTTATTTGATGCCCTTGATAGTCTTGGAACTATGGCTGATACAGCCAATTCAGTCTTGTGAAATCTGGCCAAGAAATGAATTATCAAGTGAAGTTCATTTTTTAATTATTACAGAAACAAACCAAAAAACGTTGCTGTATTTCAGAAATTTATGGATAACTGATTTCTGTATAATAGATCCCATACCTGTAATTAAAGGATAGGGCTTACCCATCAGGCAAAATATAGGGTTTCGAACCATGTGGCTTTGAACTCGACATCAAAACTTTCTGTCCATTCAAAACTTTTTGTCTGGATTAAAACATTGAGAAAACTGGTTGGAAATCCAGCCAGTTGCGTCCAAGTGAGGCAATAACTGCACTTTGGCATCACACCCACCTACTTTATTGTGTCTGATGTCATCATTGCTCCACCCCCAGTGCTACCTATCCCACCCCACCCCCTAGAATGTGCCTCGATCACTGTTCTCAGGTGCCATAAACCATTATTCCCAATGATAATCAAGGGATGGCAAATGGCAACAATTTTGGCATTTTGATGACTGACATTTTCCCCAGCTATACACTTTGGGGGGGAGGTGCTGTAATGAGCACCCACCCACTGCCATAAGACTATGCAAATGCAAAATATCTATCTGCTTCAGTAAGATGTCATTGTTAGTAAGTGTAATTAGTGGTGCTTGCGAAGCAAAGCATCACTACTGTTATCTTGCAAACTTATTTTTATTCTTCTTCCGTATGAAAGTTTGGCGCGTAACTAGTCCCGCACCGTTTATCCTAGACCCATGAATGAGGTGTCAAATCGTGCGGCTTAATCGGGAATGGGGTGGTATGACTTTTCTAAGGGGTGGGTGGTTAATTGCCCCTTGCGGGGGCAATTAACCACCCCAAAAAGTCCCATAGATTAACATTGAGGCCAACTTTTGACGGATTCTAGCGCAGAGAGGGAATCTTGTAGAAACGTTAAATTTGCCACATTTGAAGAGGTTTGCGACCTGTGTCAGATGATACCCCACACGAGGGTATAAGTTTTACCCCCGGGGCAGGAGAGGTCCCCAAATTTGCCCCATTGACTTATAATGGGGAATTTATTGAATAATTAGTTTGTCGCAGACCCATGAATGAGGTGTCAAACCGTTCAGCTTATTCGGGAATGGGGTGTTGTGACTTTTCTGTCCTATTTTGGGGACCCAAAAAAGTGAGCGGAGCCGCAAACAACCAATCAGATTTTCCCTATTGACTTCAATGAGAAAATGTAAACAGCTGTAATTCTCACAGTAATAAAGCCAGAGCTCCCAAACTTGGCACCGTGGGTCACTGGGTGACTGCAGCCAAAATTTACAAAAAGTGGGCGGAGTCTACAACAGCCAATCAAATTTCAGCCATTCAATTAAATAGGAAAATTTTAAACTGCTGCCGCTCTTAGACGGTTAATGGCAGCCTCCTCAAAGTTGGCACAGTTGGTCACTGGGGGACTGGGATTAAAGTTTAGAAATGTGGGCGGGGCCAAAACCAACCAATCAGATTTCTTTGATTGATTTTAATGGGAACAATTAAGAAGGCTGCCATTCTCACAGTATTGATGTCAGGGACCTTGAATATCACAAATGTGGTCGCTGGGGGTTTCCACTTCAAGTTTAGAAAAAGTGGGCGGAGCCACCAACAACCAATCGAATTTCATTCATTGATTTTCAATAGAAAAAAATAAAAATGCTGCCATTTTTAGACATCAAATGACAGCATTCCCAAACTTTGGAATGTTAGTCACTGAGTGACTGTGGTTCACAATTAGGAATAAAATGGGGCGGGGCAACAACAGCCAATCAGATTTCAGCCTTTGACCTTAATGAAAAATGATAAACTGCTGCTATTATCACGGTTTAAATGCTAGGTGTACCAAACTTGGCTCAATTACTCACTGGGTGACTACGGTCAAAATTTAGGAAAAGTGGGTGGAGCCAAAAACAGCCAATCAGTTTATGTAAAATTCTTTTACTGCTGTTCTCACAGTATCAAAGCCAGAGCTCCCAAACTTGGCACCGTGGGTCACTGGGTGACTGCGGCTAAAATTTACAAAAAGTGGGTGGAGTCTACAACAGCCAATCAAATTTCAGCCATTCAATTAAATAGGAATTTTTTTAACTGCTGCCGCTCTTAGACGTTAATGGCAGGGTCCTCAAAGTTGGCACAGTTGGTCACTGGGGGACTGGGATTAAAATTAAGAAAAGTGGGTGGAGCCAAAACCAACCAATCAGATTTCTTTGATTGGTTTTAATGGGAAAAATTAAGAAGGCTGCCATTCTCTCAGTATTGATGTCAGGGACCTTGAATATCACAAATGTGGTCGCTGGGGGTTTCCACTTCAAGTTTAGAAAAAGTGGGCGGAGCCACCAACAACCAATCAAATTTCATTCATTGATTTTCAATAGAAAAAAGTAGAAATGCTGCCATTTTTACACATTAAATGACAGCATTCCCAAACTTTGGTATGTTAGTCACTGAGTGACTGTGGTTCACAATTAGGAAAAAAAGGGGCGGGGCAACAACAGCCAATGAGATTTCAGCCATTGACCTTAATGAAAAATGATAAACTGCTGCTATTATCACAGTTTAAATGCTAGGTGTACCAAACTCGGCTCAATTACTCACTGGGTAACTGCGGTCAAAATTTAGGAAAAGTGGGTGGAGCCAAGAACAGCCAATCAGATGTTCCCTATTGACTTCAATGAGAAAATGTAAACAGCTGTAATTCTCACAGTATCAAAGCCAGAACTCCCAAACTTGGCACCGTGCGTCACTGGGTGACTGCGGTCAAAATTTAGGAAAAGTGGGCGGAGCCGCAAACAGCCAATCAGATTTCAGCCATTGACCTTAATGAAAAATGATAAACTGCTGCTATTATCACAGTTTAAATGCTAGGCGTACCAAACTTGGCTCAATTACTCACTGGGTGACCGTGGTCAAAATTTAGGACAAGTGGGTGGAGCCAAAAACAGCCAATCAGTTTTCACCTATTGACTTCAATATAAAATTTTGGAATACCGCCGTTCTCACCGTTTTAAAACCAGAGGCCCCAAACTTGGCACTGACCATGACTAGGTAACTGGGGTTAAAATTCAGAAAAATGGGCGGAGCTTAAGACAGCCAATCAAATTTTACCTAACGCTATTCAATGGGAATATTTAAATTCCTGTCATTCTTACACTGTTAATGTAAGAGTGCTCAAACTTGGTCCATTTGGTGACTGGGTTGCAAATTTTTAAAAGTGGGCGGAGCCAAAAATAGCCAGTTTGTTTGGATTGATTTCAATGGTAAAATTTGGTTGGCTTTAAATTTCACCGGTTTAATCCGGATTCTACCGACTTTGTGTACTCTCTAGGCACCAGGGGCGACTGGGCAAGACACCCAACATATATGGGGGGCCTGAGTTTTGCCACGGCAAGCACCACTCACATTTTCTTCAGGAAATGTACCTCTCTAGTCTGTTAATTACAATGCTCAAAAATTCCCACCATAACATATATCTTAGAATCTGGTTTTAAAATGCTGCAGACAGGGAACTTTTTTGGATGAAGAAAACATTGGAATACTGAGCCTGCTGCAATCTGAATTACATTTGCTGAGGCATTGGCTTACACATTTACATTTATGCCTAATACGTTTCATTAGGTTGGTGATCAGATATATTAACACTGCTTAAATCGGGCTTTAGTTTACTTGAACATGTAGGTTTTTGGAGTGATTTACTGAAGCAAAGATAATATGACAAGACAATGCATGAACACCACCTAGTGATGCTTCATATCTGGGCCATGGGGTTGGAGATTGCCTTCCTGGACTGAATGGGAAATGTGGGCATTCTAGCCGCTTACTCTCCGTGGACTATGTGCTGTTGATTTCCTGACTCTAAAGTGCTTTCTCTATATTACTATCCTTATCTGCAATTGGTTTATTACTACTCTGTTTTCATAAACTGAAGTGGGCAGAGGGTACAATCCATAGATTTCACATTTAATAGAGAAAAAATACAATGACTGAACTTTTGTGCCACATCTCATTTACAACATTATTAGTAGTAAAACAGACAAAATCCTTTTGCACTGATGTGAAAGTCTGTTTCAAGTGAGTGCTCATTTGCATAAAATCTGGCATAATGACTTCCTCTGAATTATTAAATAGATTGTGTAAATAACAGGGGGTTGTAGTGGAGCAAATCCAAGGATATTACAGCAGGCCTGTGTTTATGTTGCTCGGAGCCCTCGGCAGTGTTCCGCCACAGAGCATGAAACTGAGAATTTGTACTGTAGACAAAAGAATAATACAGGTGTCCATGTGAATACCCTGGTAGGTGCGTTTTTATTGTAGTTAATGAAACAGAGAGAAATAAAACCAAGTACTTATCGGATTTGGAGAACACTTATTCCCTGCCATAGACATTTCTGTTGTGCGATAGCTCATATAATGACATTTTCTATCATCTGTGATCTCATTATAAGGTAAGGGGGGACTACTGGATATCAAACAAGAGCATAGCCCAAAACAGTCTGAAACCCACTGTGATCCATACACAACATGGAAGAATCGCTGCATAAAAATGCAGCAGGAAGTGATGTCACACCAAGCTAATATTGCAGCTGTATCCTAAACATTTTATATACCATTATTATAAGGACAGGCTTGTTTGCACTCAAGGATAGGCATGTTTTTACAGTGAAACCTTCTGTCTTAATGAAAAGGAAAATTTCAGCCACGAGCCGAAATTATGAACACACATGAAGATGAAAAACAGCATAAGAACAACAATGAACTTGAAAAATATCTGCAGAAGTCCCATCCCTCTCATACTGCTACTATATACCCAAATACATAACTAATTAAACCAAAAATAGTTAGCAGCAAAGTGATGATGAAGCAGATAAATCAACTATCTAGCAAGACTACTTTAACCCCGGAATTTCAAGCTTACTGTTCCATAAATTATTCATATCCGCAAAGCAATCAAGGTATGTCTGTCACTATCAGTCACTGTGCTGAGCTTATCAAAACATAAGACAGAAACATAAGCAAGAATCAAGGTTACAGTCACAACTCTGCAAATCTGACCCAACATATGCAAAGTTTTCCTACAGACCTCTGAAATGTATAGGCTGCAAACTTTGTATAGATTGTCTCATGAAAGCAAGTGGAGGTGATAACATTAGCTTGCTGTTATTATTTTCTTTTTTTAACAAACATGCTAAAAAAAGATTTGGGTTTTTATTACAAAGAGCTTCAAGGGCAACGGTCTGTGGAAATACCCAGCACAGTGTGATAGGGATTGTCACATTTATTGTGATTTCTAGTTTCTCACCTCTGCAGGGGCGGAAGGTGCCAGCGTTGTTAGAAAGGGTATTTTAAAGCATGTTATTTTTGGCCTAATTGACTGAAGGAATGTTTTTTTCCCCTCCGCCTGCTTCAGTTTTAGACAAGATATGATAATATCTAGTTTGCATTTAAAGTGATGGAACACACGTGGTCTTTTATCACTAGCCACATGCTATCTGTGGTTCAGCTCATGCATAATGAAAAGGTTACAGCCCAGAAAGCATATTAAAAAGTGTCATAATAATTTTTTCTTTCCAGTAAATCCTAAAATCCTAAATAGCTTCTATGGTAAAATAAGTTAGGAGTTCCATCACTAATAATAGCAATTTAATTATGACTAACTAGTGTAACAGATTTAACATTAGAACAGTGAGGCTAAACCTACAACATGTGAGAAAATAACAATGTTGATAACTGCCATTCATTTAAAAAAAATAAAATAAATAACTTCCCTTTTTACTGTTCTGGGCACCATTGGCAACAATTGATTTTGTGCTGAAACTGGCAAACCGACATGCAAAATGTTAAATCAGGGAACTGTGTCTAATTCAAAGAATTAAAATGTTGAGAAATTCTCAACACCGACCCAACCTGACCCCTCACAAGCAGCATCCATTGCAGCCTGCTGTTCCCCCTCTATTTATAGACCCGCCCCAACATCACAAAAGGGCGGGGCTGGCGCAAGTCTATAAATGTAGGCCTCAGAAGCTGGAAGTGCTAGGTCGTGGGCAGGGAGAGCAGGAGAAGAGCTTAACTCAACCCGCCTGTGACCTGAAGATTTTGTACAGGAACTGGCCCGAGCCTGCCCGACCTGCAGGTCCCACGGGTTTTGGCCCATACATCAATAATATACAGGTGTGGGATCTGTTATCCCAAAATCCGTTATCCAGAGAGCTCCAATTTACAGAAGGGCAGTCTCCCAAAGTTGATTTCATAGTAACATAGTTAGTTTTAAAAAATACACACATCCATCAAGTTCAACCAGTGTTGATAATGGGAAAAAACTCGTGGGCCCCGACCCTCATGGGCCCCCGCCGAGCCAGACCCGCTCTCCCCACATGGGATTCTACAATCCCTCATGCATGCACGTCAACCGCATCTTCATGTGTGCGCACCGAGCAGCGCCTCATGGTAGGGGGTGGTCGGAGAGGCCAGAATGGGGCCCTGGACAACGTTCCTGGTGGGCCATGGGCCCCCTAGTCCGACCCTGAGTTCAACCTTTTAACTCTATTTTAACCTGCCTAACTGCTAGTTGATCAGGAGGAAGGCAAAAAAAACCCATTGAAAGCCTCTTCAATTTGCCTCAGAGTGGGGAAAAAAATCCTTTCTGACTCCAAAATGGCAATCGGACTAGTCCCTGATCCAACTTGTACTATGAGCTATCTTCCATAACCCTGTATTCCCTCACTTGTTAAAAAGCCATCTAATCTAATGTATCAGCCTGTAAGAGGGAGTGAATTCCCTTTTCTCTGTAATAATAAAACAGTACCTTGTACTTGATCCGAACTAAGATATAATTTATCATTATTGGGAGCAAAACCAGCTTATTATGTTTATTTAATTTTTCCATGATTTTGTAATAGATTTAAGAAGATCCAATTTACAGTAAGAGAACCTCAGGTGCCGAGCATTCTGAATAACAGGTCACATACCTGAATTATTTTGGTTTGTTCTGAATCTTTCCAGAATTATGGAAAGGCAGTCTTCTATAGACTCCATTTTATCCAAATTATCCAAATGTTTGAAAAAGGGTTTCCTTTTTCTCCGTAAAAACAGTACCTTGTACATGTTCCAAAGTAAGACATTATTAATCCTTATTAGATGTTTTAATGTTTTCATGATTTTCTAATAGACATATGGTATGATGATCCAAATTACAGAAAGATCTGTTATCATGAAAGCCCCAGGGATTCTGGATAACAAGTCCCATGCCTGAATTGCTTTATTATGTTTCGGAAGAACGATTCACTCGCAGTTTTAGACCGATTCTTACTGCTTCCGTCCAGTGAAGCCTTATCACTCGGTAAAGGATAATTGTAAGAAGAGGTCAAAAGCAGAAAAATGCTGCAAAATTCCGGGTGCTTTTTATTTAACACACTACATGTTTTGAGCAACGCTCTTTATCAAGTGTAACCAAATCCACAAGGTGCCGAGCATATAAACAGTTAACCCCACCAATCCAATTAGTGATGCAGGTAGCCACTGCTAGGAGGGAACCATTTTTTTCAAGCCTAGCCACCATTTCAAAACATTACAAAATATTAAGCAGTATACAGTTCATAGGTCAGGAAAAAAGTTCACAATTGTTCATTTCACTCTGCAAGTATAGCCCACAGACGTGTAAATACATACAAGTCTTTTTATCAAAGTCCAAATTTTTGAAGAATGGAAAAATGGAAAAAAATCCAAATATCAAAACAGAACACTTGTAACCCTGGCACTGCCTTAGAAGCCTGCCTAGAGCATCTTTTGCTTCTACTTAATAATAGGCAACATCATTGCTGCTCATTCTGTAATTAGGGAAGACATTTCTTACCCTTCTTTAGTGTTGCTTTTTCATGATCATTTTTCATGTAATATTTGTCAGTATTCTAAAGCTGACTTACTATCTAGGAGTATAAAGATCATATTGTGTTATACCAGCGATAGGTGGATGACATCCTGGTATTTTGGAGAGGGGACTTGTCCATCTTCCATGGGATGATAAGTAAGGCAAACTCGATGCACCCCACTATAAAATTTAAATCAGCGGTATCTAAGAAATCTTTTAATTTCCTTGGCGTAAAATTAACAGTCAAAATCAAAAAGAATATATATTCCAAGTCATTCTCTCAAAGTTAAAAAATCACTCTTTATTCAGCATAAATATTAAAAAGTAGACATACAGACCAATTGATGCTCCGCCTTACGCGTTTCATGGCCACAGGCACTTATTCATAGGCATTACTGTTGTTCCATTTGGTCACAAAATTTTTGTGTTAATATTTATGCTGAATAAAGAGTAATTTTTTAACTTTGAGAGAATGACTTGGAATATATATTCTTTTTGATTTTGACTTAAGTGCCCTTTTGAGTTGGGGGCTATATTTCAGCGTTTTTGGCCCTTTTTTGACAGGCCTTTATAGATTGCAGCAGATACTGATCGGAATAGTTTGCTTCATTCTACTATGTATTTCTACTATCCCGAAGGGACAATTTTTACGGGCTAGGAGGATAGCGTCAGACGACGAGAAATATTGGGATGCAGCTAATTCCCTTTCTAAGAGGTTTAAAGAAAAGAGTTATAAACCACAGATCCTTACCAGGATAGCTAGAGACGTGGGCCTCATTCCAAGGGACCAACTCCTTTCTCAAAAAACTCCACAAAAAACAACACTAGGATTCCTTTTGTAAGTAAATTCAGTAACAACAGTGACCAAATTGAGAAGATAATAAAAATTCTGGCCTATTGTACAGCAGGATAAAATCAAACATCAATTAAACATCATTGCAGTGATCCCCCCTCTTTTGTTAAAATAGGGGACAGACACTGAGAGATAAATTGTGCCCCTCAGAATTGCGTAAGGATCATAAACCCACACATTGGTCCAAGGGAGTTCCAAAAAGGACACTTTCCAGTAATCTCTGAATTATGGAAAGTTATGGAAAGTTTGTCTCCCATAGACTCCTTTTTTATCAATGAATTAAAATTTATAAAAATTATTTACCTTTCTCTGTAAAAATAAAACGGTAGCTTGTATGTAATCCCAACTAAGATTTAATAAATCTTTGTTGTAGGCAAAACCATCCTATTGGTTTTAATTAATATATAGATGATTTTTTAGTAAACAAAGTTATGGAGATGCAAATTACAGAAAGGTCCCTTTTCTGGAAAAACCCAGGTCCTGAGCATTCTGGATAACAGGTCCAATATCTGTATGTCTATGTGACGGAGACACCAAATATTCAATTCTGTAATAGAGAGTTCCTCTCTAGGTCTTCAACACCCATCAATTTTGACCCCCACAGCTGAAGGAGTATGACAGAGAACTTAAAGGAGAAGGAAAGGTTAAAACTAAGTGAGCTTTGTCAGAAAGGTGTATATAAATACACAGGTAAAACCTCAAATTCATGCTGCTCTGAGTCCACTGGCAAAAGAAACACAGTATTTCTTTCTTCTATTGTGTACACATGGGCTTCTGTATCAGACTTCCTTCTTTCAGCTTAAACCTCCAGGGCACGGGCTTGAGCATGCTCAGTTTGCTCCTCTCCCTCCTCCCCTCCCTGCTGTAGTCTGATCCCAGAGCTATGAGTGAGCAGGAAGAGACTCATGCAGGAAGTGATGTCAACACCAAGCTAATATGGTACCTGCTATCCTAAACAAACAGAGAGAGCTTCTACAGCTGTTTATTCAGGTATGGTAAAGCATTCTACAGAATAAATATAGCATTCTAGCTTGCACTATTGTGGCTCATCTATTGGCAATAAACTGCCTTGATAGCTTTCCTTCTCCTTTAAGTAAAATGAACCAATAAACCCTGCTACCAAAAAAGCCAACAAGGCAGTTGTGAAGTAATGTTCTATTAGCAACCCACAGGTAACTTCACATTAAATAAGCCATATGGTTTTAGCTTCAGAAAGAACATCACCCACATGAAGCAATTTATAAGTTATCTGAACAGTTCTTTAAATTAAAAAAAGGCTGGTGCTAAAGCATCAACGGCAATATGAAATGGTGCTCTAGAATTTAGCAAGGCTCGCTATCTTTTGGTGGAAAATTTTAGCCCATGAAGAAGAGGTCAAACAAAGAACGTGGAACAAAAGATGTGAAGACAAAGCCATAAAATACAACTTGTGTCGATATTTGAGCAATAATCACACATCTATTCGCAGTTGCCATGTGTGAAGCTGAAAATGGGTTTCCATGGTAACAACTGCTTAGCAAGAGAAATTTCAAATAAAACAGAAGCCAAAGGTTCACTGCAAACAGGGCTTCAAAACCAAGATATGGAACCAGTAATCAGAACTGGCAGCAAAAGGATTCTAACACAACCCTACAAGCAAACACAAACATTCTATGTTGTCCACTGAGCAGCTCTCAATTACAATGGCCCATCTTGCTGCAGTTGGGGTGACTATTGCAATTATTTTCAGTCTAACATCTAAAGTAACTGGACTTTAAGTAATCTTGAGGTTTTGCCACTTATCTGAGCAGCTTATTCAGATCAAATGAGTGGTAAGAACTTAAGCGTAATGCAATCACCATAATCCATAGGGTCAAGAAACATTGGATACCTGGAGGTAACGACTGGCTCATATGTTGTGCTGCACCCTCATAACCTAGTTTAGGCATGGTCGTTCCAACTTGACATAAATATAATGATTGTTAGATATACATGGGGTGCTCCAGCTTGATCTGAGAAGTTAGCCCTTCTGTTGGGCAACATGCTCATTGAGTATTTTTTTTTAATCTAATTAATAGACTTTAGGTTTACTCATGTAACTAGCCACATATGGGATGACTATACAGGTATGAGAAAACTGTGAACCAGAAACCTCAGAATTATGGAAAGGCAGTCTTCCATAGACTCCATTTTATCCCAATGTTTGAAAATGTTTTTCTTTTTCTCTGTAATAATAAAACAGTACCTTGTACATGTTCCAAAGTAAGAGATAATTAATCCTTATTAGATGTTTTAATGTTATAATGAATTTTCTAATAGACATATGGTATGACGATTCAAATTACGGAAAGATCCAGGCATTCTGGATAACAGATCCCATGCCTGAATTGCTTTAGTTTGCTTTGGATCTTTTCTTTTCTGGTTTTACTTCTTTACCTAGCTGCTGGATTGTCAAAGACCCAGTATAGTTAGCCACGACCTTTCAACACTACTGTGAGATGTAGGCCTTATCCCTAGACCCAGTGTTGGTTGTGACATTCTTAACGTTTTGATGTAGAAGTCAAATAACTCTTAAGGGATTATTTACTAAAAATTAAATTTTTCTCTCTTGATTATAAAAAAAATTGATCAAACTCACAAACCTAAATTCCCTTTAATTAGGAATAGTTTTGTAAACAACAATGCAGCAAAGTTGAGCGTCAATTCGAATTGTACAACTTTTTTCGAATTGTAGTACAGAACATTTTTTTGGATTATCGGAAAACAATGCAAACAGCCTGAAACATTTGAAAACCATGAACATAAAATGTGTTCCAAAGGTTAAGCAGACCACCTGCCCAGGCCCAAACCTGCAATCTGTGGATTCTGGAAAATGTCAGAGGGGCCGCTGTAAGATGCCATAGAAAGTCACTATTTATTCAGCTGGTGGGGGCTGTTTTGGGGTCACTCTGCACCTGAAATACCAGGGCATATTTTGAATCCCAGTCCAGACCTGCATTTGCCGTTGACTTTTACATGATTTCAACAGGTTTTAGCTAGAGTATTTTTGGATTCGAATTGTTAGCAGTTTCAGGGTATAATAAATCTCAAAAAATTCAAATTTTTTCCCTTTTAAAACTCAACTAGAAAAATGTGAGTTTTAGTAAATAAACCCCTTAGTCTTTGTTCTTAGAGGTTGGTAATGGTTAGGACACAGTAAAAAGTAATCCATAAAGTGGGTTTCCTGCATAGAATATTACATTTTCTACCCTCTAATGTATATCAAACAGTTCAAAAATGTGATCTTGATGCTGTTGTCTACCAAGTTTATTTGTTCAGTGTAGGAGATTTATCTCATGTGTTTTGATTTTGACCCAAATGTCATCTCTGTATCTACATAACCAATGACAAGTTTTCCTCCGTGTAAATGTTAGCTCTGAAGTCTCTTTCCTGTGATAGAGGCATTGATAAAGGCTAGACCAATGGCTTTCTCCTTACTAGGATAACAGGGTTCCCATATGAACAGTTGTTCCACCAAATAAATCCAATTTTTCATTTAGATCTGCCGTTTTTGTTTCTAATCTGTACCTCTAAAAGGATAAAATGGTAAAGTAATATTTACTCTGGCTCCTATAAGGAACTATTTAGAAATTCTCTTTCCTGCAACAGGCTATTGTCTGATGATTGGTTGTATGCGTTGATAGTCATTCATTAGAGGTTTTATGTATACACCCAGAGCCTATATCACATGTTTATTTTTGTGGTATATTGGATGGAACAGTGAGGGTGGATTTGATTAAATATAGCTAAAGTACTGAAATACATCTTATGTTGTTTGGAAATGCAGAATTTAAGTATATAAATTCAGAGATCTGAATAGATGAGCAATAAAAAGTAGCAATAACAATAAAGAAGTTTTTTTTTTAAGATGGGGTCAGCTGGAAAGCTTCAGAAGAAAAAGCAAAATAATTAAAAAAAACTATGAAAAATAAATAATGAAGACCAACTGTAAAGTTATTCGTAACATCACAAAGAATGTGCAATAACAGAAACAATGCTAAATATGTTTATGCAAAAATAACATACTGCACAATACATATATATTTATAATGAACTACATATACATGAAATCGAGTTTGTGGCAAGTCTTCTTGGAGATCATTTAAAAATGGGTTGTGCTTTAAAAGCAATACATGTATCAGACAATTGATCAAAAGCAGGGGCAGTGTGAATCTGCAGTCAAAAAGTATTCAATACATTTCATACATGAATAAACCATTTAATAGCCAATAAATCATTCTTGTTTTGATTTTCTCATAACTGTATCCAATTGAAAGGCAGAATACAACAAGATACAAGATTGCCTATAGGTAGTGCTATAATATTGTCAATCTGAAACAGTAGAATGTAAATCAATAAATGAAAATCAATAACAGTAGAAAAAAAATCCAATTTATTTTTCCTTGACATTGCTGTATTTGTTTGGGAATTACCTGTTCTGAAAAGGTTACAATTACATAAATCTTAGTGACTGCTATTTTGCTGTAGCAATCAAACAAATGGATGAATGATAGGTTTCATAATGAGAACATATACAGCACAGGTATGGGACCTGTTATCCAGATTAGATAGAGAAATGTACAAGTGTCTATACCAGTACCGCTTAATGCATAAATTAGCATTTTAAATGGGTATGTCAAAATTCCAAACTGTTATTTATTGTAAGATACTGTAAATAGTTTTGAATATGTTTATTGGGCACTTGCTGTGAATCATGGAACTTATACTGTGGGACATTGATTTGCGGTTAGAGTACAGAGGTGTGACCATGCTGTATCCTAATAAGTGTACATGGGTCAGTGTCCAACAGGGACAAAGCAGCACCGACATGATAAGCAAAGACTTGTGTGACCACCACACCCGCCAAGGAAGCAGTCAATACAGAATGTGAAACGCGTTGGTGGAGAGGTGTGATTTATTTACTGATTGCAGATTCAACAGGTCCCAGAGAAGCCCAGACATTTAATTTAATTTCAGTACTATGTGCTTTACTATTTGGCTATCCTTGTGGATGACTGGAGGGAAGCTATAGGGCAAAGGACTGACATAATATATGCATCAAAACTCTTAGAATTTCCCCAAAAAGAGGAATCTTGAAGAGTATCACAGGAGTGGATCTTCTGCAATATACTGTAGCTCTACAGGCACATTTGTAAACACTCTGTGGCTCTATTGGCTTTACTACTTATCTTTATTAATTAAGACAATATTGTTTTATGTGTGTGCTTTCGTCTGAATTCTGTTTTAGATTCCCTGGCAAACAGAAGGTGGCACAGTAAGGTCACCCGCTCAACCCCCATTTGACCCACAACAAGGGTTGCCACCTTTCTGGAAAAAAATACCGGCCTTCCTATATATATATATATATATATATATATATATATATATATATATATATATATAGGAAGGCCGGTATTTATTGTGGATTTTTTAAAGTTTTGTATCATCCTTGAAAAAGGTCCTAATGTGGACCGAAACGTCGGATATTACAGAATGACAATAAAAGAATTAAGCTTTTAAAGGGAGTGCTGGTCACAGGATTCTTTGATACATAAACAATCACCATGCACCCCGCCATTGATAACTGCTTTGGAGTGCGGATACTCATTGGAAAACATATATATATATATATATATATATATATATATATATATATATATATATACATACATATATATATATATACACACAAAATGCAGGGATTGACAGCACTCCAAGGAAATACATCAAGTCAATAATTCAAATTTGGTGGAGATTTATTGGTGATCCAACGTTTCGGCTCCGCACAGAAGCCTTTGTCTTTCCCTGACGAAGGCTTCTGTGCGGAGCCGAAACGTTGGATCACCAATAAATCTCCACTTTCATTTGAATTATTGACTTGATGTATTTCCTTGGAGTGCTGTCAATCCCTGCATTTTGTCTACATACTTCTCAGACTAGCACCCAGGTTTTTGCATACTAATGGTTGTGCATTCCATTCTGTTTGATTATATATATATATATATATATAAAAGGTCCCAATAGGGACCGAAACGTCGGGCATAGATACGATGCAACAATAAAACAATTGATTCTTAAAACAGGGAATGCTGGTCTGAGCATAATTGGAATATACATAATTACCGTGCACCCCTCCCTTTGTTGAAGTTATTTGCCTTGGTTTGCGGATACTCATTTGGAAGTGTATATATATATATATATATATATATATATACACAGTATATATATATAAATATATATATATATATATATATATATATATATATATATATTTTATTTTTATTTATTTTATTTTTTTTCCCCCTATTAATAACATTGGGATCAAACATAATTTTTACTGCCCATCCGGTGACCATCTAGGTGACAACCCTAGCCTCAACTCCTCTGACCTGCAAGTAAATGCGTGGCTTGTTAGTGTTCAAATGCTAGTGGTTGATATTTGATGTAATTAAATGTTGTTCCCCTTTAAAGTTGCTCCTTTTTTAGTGTGGTTATGGTCTGTTGCTCTGCTAATATCACATCCTAATACTGATACCCTGCATCAGACAGTAAATTAGTGGCCTGGTTAGTGCTGGGCAATTGGCCAATAACTTGGGGACCTAAGAATTGAGCTGCATATGTTCTTGAAGTACTTCATATATTTAATGTCCCAATATATATATATATTTTATTTTTCTAACTACTATTGGATGAGTATACGGTATATATACGGCTTTCAAACACATGATGAAGTTATCCTATGTCAGTCTGTAGGGGGGAATTAACCTATACTCTTCTGGCCTCCTATGCCTAGCTACCTGGTTGAAAATAGAAAGAGTGCAGCAGGCTATATAATGTCTAAAGTTATCTGACTCTGCACACTTCACACAAAAAAACTATAAATATAAGTAAGTAAATTAGTATAAAAATGGTACAGAGAATCCCAAAACCTTGTGTCTATGTGCAGGGCATACCTCTCTATGCTTTTACCAATATCACATTCTGCAGTTTAAATAATTTATACAATGTTACACAAACTATCAAAATGTGACTACACAAGCAACTACAAATATTGATGTATTTCACTCCATGGTGTGACATTTGAGTCAGAAATCTTGTGATGAGCAAAATGTACAAGACAAGATTTAAATTCTAGTCCTGTAACTTAATTAAAGTCAGAGTGAAAGACACGATAGGCTATTATAATATTAAGCAGATCTATCAATAATACAGAAGACTGTTTAAAATAATATTAATATAAACAGGGCCTTCCACTTTTTTGCATTTCTAGTTTAAATGAACAGACAATTCCATCCAAAAATATGGGATGGACATCTTTTAAATTGGGGGCAGGGGTTTGTCTAAGAAATGTGAGACTGTCCATTCAAAGAACCCCATATAATACATTATATCCACATGCAACTTTTGTTCTATGTCGGGGTAGTAAATCCAAGGATTAGGACTACAATTAGGAATAGATATATAATAGTTATATAAATATTAGGGTGGCCCTGCCCCTCTCACTTGAGTAAGATAGCAGATTAGGTAATGCTGCTAGTGCCAAAAAAATTGATGTTCCTTGGTAATTAACTTTACGAATTCCTTCCGCCATCAGCAAGAATATACAGTATCTGGATTACATATTCATGCTCAATATGCAGTTAAACGTCATTGCAACCAATACAATAATAAAATTAGTACATTTAATCCACTTAGTAGAATGTTCCTGAAAGAGAATATTAAACACCTATCAAGTGGCTTTCAGGGTGGGCTCTGACATGTTGAAGAATATGGTTATTATATTTGCTTCACAGAGATTGTATTATGAAATTACTAATATGTTTTAATGAGATAATTTAATTGAGTTAATCACAGACTGATCAGGAAAGCCAAAGGCTTTGTATGGCTGCTCCATATTTCATAAATGTATTTGAGATTGGTATCTCAGCAGCATGTTCTTATGTTCTATCTGGCTAATGTTATAAAACTCACTGTTTTTATGGTATAAATACAAATATGGGATGCATACAGAGAAGTAGCAGAACTAATATTTCACTTTATGGCTTTGAATTCTCTTGCATGTTTCTGTATATGAGTCGCATGACTGGGCAGTAAATATCAGTGGTTATACTTTGTTTCGGAGGGATAGAGGCAATAGAAAAGGAGGAGGGGTATGTCTGTATGTTAGGCAGGATTTAAAAGCTCATATAAAGGAGGAGGTTATGTTAGAAAATGAGGGGGCAGAAGTCTCATGGGTGCAGTTCTTCACCAATTGTAAAGAATCCAGCAAATTAATCGTAGGAGTATGTTATAGACCCCCTAATGTAAGTGAGGAGGAAGAGACAAAGCTCCTAATGCAAATAGAAAAGGCTGCTAGTTTAGGTAAAGTAATGATAATGGGGGATTTTAATTACCCAGATATTGACTGGAGCAACGGTACTGCTAGATCAGTTAATGGGAACAAGTTTATAAACTTATTGCACGACAATTTTTTAGCACAGGTTGTTGAGGAGCCTACCAGAAAAAAATGCTATTCTTGATTTAGTGATCTCGAATGACCCAGAACTTATAGCAAATGTGCAAGTCATTGAACCCCTGGGTAATAGTCACCATAATGTTATATCTTAACAAAAATATACTGGGGCAACAAAAACCATGAATTTTGGAAAAGCTAATTTTAGTGCCTTGAGGACTGCCCTACAGAGCATTGATTGGGGCATTAGGTTTTCAGCTAAAAACACAGAACAGAAATGGTTGTCCTTTAAAATGATATTAAATCATTACTGTTCTCAATTTATTCCCTTAAGGACTAAACGTAGAAGCTCTAAGAATCATCCTGTGTGGCTTAATACAGAAGTAAAGAAGTTAATAGGAAAGAAGAGAAAGGCAATCTGTAGGGACAGAAGCTGCATTTAATGAATATAAACACTGTAATAAATGTTGTAAATCAGCAATCCGGAAGGCTAAGAAAAGAAATGAAGAGTTAATTGCGGTGGAGGTGAAAACTAACCCTAAAAAGTTTTTTAAATATATTAATAGTAAAAAGATGCAGGTTGAGAGTGTTGCTCCATTAAATAATGGTACCAGTATGGTTGTAACAGATACAGATAAAGCAAATGTGTTAAATCAGTTCTTTTCTTCAGTGTATACAATAGAGGAAAAATAAAAACTTTTTAAAAACTTTTTAAAACTTTCCAAAAAGTTAGTTGACCAAAGTCTCTGAGTTTTTCCCTTGGTTGTCCGACCCAACAATCCTCGTTTCTCCTCAAGTGCAAAATTACAGTCCAAAATTTTCTTAAAAGGTCAGCGCTAACTGAAAGCTCAAGGGAAAGAGTATGATGAAAAAGGAGAAAGATAAAATCTTTTATAGTGTAGTATTTTGCAGGGAGTTGTAGTACCACTACCAAAAAAATCTATTTCGTGCAGTTACCCTTTAAGAATCACCACAGGTGGCTATTGGTTGGGTACTTACGAACGTTTAAATATATCAAGTGCACATCACGTTTGTTGGAGAATATAAAGTTGCAAGATATTTCTTCTATGCTGGAAGAGGTTAAAAATGCGCAGAAATAGTGTAAAATCGGTTACACTCACATTTTAGTAGTTAAAACCAGGCATATAGTCACTTATCCATGCAAGTCCATACTGCTACAAGTCTTTTTAGCGAATGCTGTTGGGGTCCCGACCAGCGTTTCCTCCACGATCAGCTTGCAGCTTGATTTCTTTCTGGACGCTTGGATGTGACGTCTGCCAACTATGCCTTACGCGTTTCGTCGCTTACCGACTTCATCAGAGGCTTCCGTACCTGTAGTCCCCGCTATGCCTCTTAAACGGATTTGGTTGTTATGGTTACGCGTCCACTCCTTACTAGTATCTGGACTTCCGTCTTTGCGGACGCGTCTCCATGGCAACCCAGCGCTAACCTCTAATACAATTTTCAATTCCTCCACATGTGTCCCTCAATCCTTAATCTAACTGCTCTTCTATACATCATAACTTTTAGTCAATTCTATACTTCGTGAAATCGTTGCTAGGCCATTGCTCTCATTACTTTTTAGATACAAAATATTAAATTTCTCTAAGGTGTTTTAATGAATTAATTTAGTTTTAGATCAAATTTTAAATAGTTTTTAATTCGTTTTTTATGATTTTTGTTAAGAATTTTTTGTAATTTTTTAACAGTTTTTTAACAGTTTTTTATTATTAGTAGTGATTTCTTTAGTGGTCTTAATCTCTATTGTTAAAAAACTTTTTTATTGATCCAATGTCTATAAACTGATAAATTATATTATATTTTAGTATACTCTATAATTAATTAAAGTATCGAGCATTATGGCGAAGCTCACTATTCACCTTTACACAGTCTTTGGTATCACAAATTTCACATGCTTAAAATTCTGTACATTCACTTCTCTTAATTATAGGAAGGCTTTTAGATTAAAATCTATATTTAGGCCTTTTGGCTCTAAGGTCTGTAATGTATAAATCCACTTACTTTCAGTTCTAAGTGTATGGTTTATTAAATCACCTCCTCTCCATTTCTTGTTTGTTATTTCTATACCCCAATATTTTAACCCTTTGGGTATTTTTTCGTGATGTAGTTTAAAATGTTTAGAGACACTATGAGTATCAAGCCCTTTTTCTATATTTCTAATGTGCTCTCTTATTCTATCACATAGCTTCCTATTTGTTTTGCCGATATGTTGTAGACCACTAAAGAAATCACTACTAATAATAAAAAACTGTTAAAAAACTGTTAAAAAATTACAAAAAATTCTTAACAAAAATCATAAAAAACGAATTAAAAACTATTTAAAATTTGATCTAAAACTAAATTAATTCATTAAAACACCTTAGAGAAATTTAATATTTTGTATCTAAAAAGTAATGAGAGCAATGGCCTAGCAACGATTTCACGAAGTATAGAATTGACTAAAAGTTATGATGTATAGAAGAGCAGTTAGATTAAGGATTGAGGGACACATGTGGAGGAATTGAAAATTGTATTAGAGGTTAGCGCAGGGTTGCCATGGAGACGCGTCCGCAAAGACGGAAGTCCAGATACTAGTAAGGAGTGGACGCGTAACCATAACAACCAAATCCGTTTAAGAGGCATAGCGGGGACTACAGGTACGGAAGCCTCTGATGAAGTCGGTAAGCGACGAAACGCGTAAGGCATAGTTGGCAGACGTCACATCCAAGCGTCCAGAAAGAAATCAAGCAGCAAGCTGATCGTGGAGGAAACGCTGGTCGGGACCCCAACAGCATTCGCTAAAAAAGACTTGTAGCAGTACGGACTTGCATGGATAAGTGACTATATGCCTGGTTTTAACTACTAAAATGTGAGTATAACCGATTGGTTTTTTAGATATTTAATAAAAAGGGTTTTACACTATTTCTGCGCATTTTTAACCTCTTCCAGCATAGAAGAAATATCTTGCAACTTTATATTCTCCAACAAACGTGATGTGCACTTGATATATTTAAACGTTCGTAAGTACCCAACCAATAGCCACCTGTGGTGATTCTCCTTTTTCATCATACTCTTTCCCTTGAGCTTTCAGTTAGCGCTGACCTTTTAAGAAAATTTTGGACTATACAATAGAGGAGTCTGGGTTCACAGGCTCACTTTATAACTGCACGAATGGTTCAGCCCAATCTAGTCAGTGGCTGACTCAGGATATGATTCAAAAAGCTTTAATACAAATTAATGTAAACAAGGCTCCAGGGCCTGATGGCATACACCTCCGGGTTCTAAGAGAGCTTAGTTCAGTTTTAGACCAGCCCTTATTTCTGATTTTCTCAGATTCCCTGTCATCTGGTATCGTGCCTATGGATTGGAGAAAAGTTGATGTTATTCCAATATTTAAAAAGGGATTACAATCTCAGCCTGGCAATTATAGGCCAGTAAGCTTGACATCTGTGGTAGGCAAATTATTTGAAGGCTTGTTAAGGTATCACATTCAAAATTTTGTCCTAATGAATGGCATTATGAGCAACAATCAGCATGGCTTTATGAAGGATAGGTCATGTCAGACGAATTTGATTGCTTTTTATGATGTGGTAAGTAAGATTCTGGACAGTGGGGGGGCAGTAGATGTGATCTATTTGGATTTCGCCAAAGCATTTGATACCGTGCCCCACAAACGACTGCTTTCTAAACTAAGGTCTGTTGGGCTTAATGAAGGCGTTTGCACGTGGATAGGAAACTGGCTACAGGATCGGGTACAGAGGGTAGTTGTTAATGGGACATTCTCTACTTGGAGTAAGGTTCTTAGTGGGGTCCCCCAGGGCTCAGTATTGGGTCCACTTTTATTTAACTTGTTCATTAATGACTTAGGGAAGGGTGTTGTAAGTAATGTATCAGTGTTTGCAGATGACACAAAATTATCCAGCCCAATTAATTCCATCCAGGATGTGGCATCCTTGCAACATGATCTTGACAAACTGGCAATCTGGGCAGCTAAGTGGCAAATGAGATTCAATGTTGATAAATGTAAAGTCCTGCACCTGGGATGTAAAAATATCCAAGCCACTTATACCCTTAATGGGACTGCACTAGGCAAATCTATTATGGAAAAGGACCTTGGAGTCCTTGTAGATGATAAACTTGGCTGTAGCAAGCAATGCCAGTTGGCAGCATCAAGGGCAAATAAGGTCTTGAGCTGTATTAAAAGGGACATAGAGTCAAGGGAGGAGGGGGTCATTCTTCCACTGTATAGAGCACTTGTAAGGCCCCATCTAGAATATGCCGTACAGTTTTGGTCTCCATCACTCAAACAGGACATTATTGTATTAGAGAGGGTACAGAGAAGGGCAACTAAGCTGGTAAAAGGTATTGAAAATCTTAGCTATGAGGAAAGACTGGCCAAATTGGGGATGTTCACGCTGGAGAAGAGGCGCTTAAGGGGTGATATGATGACTATGTATAAATATATAAGGGGATCATATAATAATCTCTCTAATGCTTTATTTACCAGTAGGTCTTTCCAGCTGACACAAGGTCACCCATTCCGATTAGAAGAAAAGAGGTTCCGCCTAAATATTCGGAAGGGGTTTTTTATAGTGAGAGCTGTGAAGATGTGGAATTCTCTCCCTGAATCAGTTGTACAGGCTGATACTATAGATAGCTTTAAGAAGGGGTTGGATAGCTTTTTAGCAAGTAAAGGAATACAGGGTTATGGGAAATAGCTCATAGTCCAAGTTGATCCAGGGACTAGTCCGATTGCCATTTTGGAGTCAGGAAGGAATTTTTCCCCCTCTAAGGCAAATTGGAGAGGCTTCAGATGGGTTTTTTGCCTTCCTCTGGATCAACTGGCAGATAGGTAGTTAATAAAAAAAAAAGGTTGAACTCGATGGACATGTGTCTTTTTTCAACCTTACTTACTATGTTACTATGTTAAACTTTTTTCTGTGTTCATCATTGTATATTAGTGTATGTGTACTTTAACAGATCGCGAGACGAAGGGTCCCTATTTGTTCAATGCACACCAAAAAACATAGGTTAGCATGGGCCAGTTGTTATGCCTGGGAATATGCATGCTCTCATACTGTGGGCAATGAACTATGTGTTAAACTATTTCAGTTCTAAGCATAATTAGTAAATGCTGCAAAAAAATTTAACAAGGTTCTATCTGGACATTCCTGTCTGAATGTTTGAAGACAGAGTACAAAGGAAATTGGTTCTTTTCAGCCTCACATTTAAAAATGTATGGCTCTCCGTAAGCCATCCTCAAAGGTTACGCTAGTCACATGCAACGTTGAGACAGAGGCTAGGACTTCTTTACTGAATACCTAATCTACCTTCTCTATTTCCCCTGGATGGGAGACAGATGAGGGCTCATTTACAATGCCCCACGCATAGTGTAATGTGTAAAAAAGGACACAATCAGGCATTCTTTATTTTTTTTTTGCACTTCTGCTCCATTTAGGAAACTCTCATGGGCTGCACTTTGAATTGAGTGCAGTGTGTGTTCATGTGTCAGTTCTCAATTCAAATGCCTTCACCTCCTGCCCTTCCTTAATACAGCAAAGACTAACACAATCAGTGCTGTGTTAGTGAAGGGAGCCACAGGTCTATTTGTACACACCCAGATACATGGTGGAAAGTGCAAAAAATGGATGATTGAGGCTTTATATTTGCACTTTGCATGCACAAGTGTGTGTGTAGAGACCTGTGGGACTGGCTAAAAGGTCAGTTATGCTGAGATCTGGCAAGGTGGCATTTGGGGTAAGCACTTAAAGTGGACCTGTCACCCAGACACAAAAATCTGTATAATAAAAGTCCTTTTCAAATTAAACATGAAATACATTTTAATTTTTTATTAAAGCATTCATAGCTGTTGTAAGCTCATTTAAAAATCTCGGCTGTCAATCAAATATTGTCTGCCCCTCCTCTATGCCAATGGCATAGAGGTGTGGCAGACAATTACTTTCACTTTCCATTCAGCACTTGTCACGATGTCACAGCTCTCCACACATTCCATCGTTCTCTTTACCATTTAATTGTGTAGCCAGGGCAAGGAAATGGACATCGGGTCCCCCATTCTGGTGCACAAACAAGATTCTGAGATGATGCAAGGCTTGTCTTAATAACAGTGTCCACAAAATGGCTCCTGCCTGCTTGCTATAATTATGAATTTCCAGACTGAAGGAAACAAGATTCAAATAATTTATATAGTGTAATTAAAGTTCATTTTGCTTGACTAATGTGATAAAATAGGATTTTGAATAATTTTTTTGGGTGACGGGTCCCCTTTAATTATTCATTTTATAGGACAATTCATAATCTGGTTAAAAGGTAAGAGGCACTTTTCAAATGTTGAAGGCATTAGCATCTCTATGACAAACAAGAGGCATTTTTAATAGGCAAGAAATCACATATATCACAGTAATTCCCTAAACTCAGATCAAAGATATGTACACGTTTCAAATGCGTTGGGCATTGTAAATCCCATCCAGGGGAAATAGTGAAGGTAGATTAGGTAAACACTTTTAGTGCTTACCTGATCTACTCTCTGTCTGTCTGTCTGTCTGTCTGTCTGTCTGTCTCTCTCTCTATATATATATATGTATTCTGTGTATATGTATTTGTTAAAAGTAGAAAAGCAGATAAGGGAGAAGACAGAAACCTAGGGAGGGAAAGAAGAAAAGCAGATAAGGGAGAGAAAGAACTCCAAACCAGGTGAATGTGTAAAAGGGACATACACCACATAACACATACTGTATTTTTATGCAAGTAATAAATGATATTAATCAATAAAATTTTGAAAAGCCGATGTGCCGAGCAGAAATAAAGTGTGGAGATTCAGGTTATAATTATATAAAGTATGATTTACATAATCTGCCAGGGAAAAATATTTAAATACATTTATAAGGTGAATTCGTAATATACAGGTATGGGATCCATTATCCAGAAACCCATTATCCAGAAAGCTTACGAATTACAGAATGGCCATCTTATTAAGAAGTTATAATGAAATAATATAAATTTTTAAAAATGATCTCCATCTTCTCTGTAATAATAAAACAGTACCTTGTACCTGATCCAAACTAAGATATAATTAATCCTTGTTGGAGGCAAAACCAGCTTTTGGGGTTTATTTAATGTTTACATAATTTTCCAGCATTAAGAGATAGTATCTTAAAGAGATACTGACATCAGAAAATAACCTTTTTTTATTATCTATCTATCATAACATTGTCTTTGAAAGCAATTTATAATTTTGCCATAAAAGTATTTGCCTGATGCTTTTACTTTTCTTACTACCCTGTTCCTCAATGAGGGGGCTGCCATATTTGTGCAGCAGTAATAATAACATTAAATAACCCCAGCAGGATTGTTTGGCCACCAACACTAAGGGGCCGATTCACGAAGGGTCGAATATCGAGGGTTAATTAACCCTCGATATTCGACTGGGAATTTAAATCCTTCGAATTCGAATATCGAATTCGAAGGATTTAGCGCTAAAAATTCGATCGATCGATCGAAGGATTTTTCATTCGATCGAACGATTAAATCCTTCGAATCGAACGATTTTAATTCAACGATCGAAGGAAAATCCTTCGATCAAAAAATCACAGGCAAGCCTATGGGGACCTTCCCCATAGGCTAACATTGACTTCGGTAGCTTTTAGCTGCCGAAGTAGGGGGTCGAAGTTTTTCTTAAAGGGACAGTACTTCGACTATCGAATGGTCGAATAGTCGAACGATTTTTACTTCTAATCGTTCGAATCGTTCGAATTCGATCGAATTTAACCAATTCGATGGTCGAAGTACCCAAAAAATACTTCGAAATTCTAATTTTTTTTAATTCGAACCCTTCACCCGAATTTCGTGAATCGGCCCCTAAGTAATACAGCTTAGTATTCATCAAGTACAAGCTATTGTTTTATTATTACAGAGAAAAACGAAAATAAATGAAATGGAATAATTTGCTTAAAACTGACTCTGTAGGAGATGTCTTCACTGTAATTTGGAGCTTTCTGTATTTTTAGGGAAAATGGGAACAAAAACAACTACAGTAGAACCCCCATTTTACATTTTCTGGGGTCAGAAAAATATGGTGTAAAATCTCAGAAATGTATTGTTAATTATATAATGGCGGAGCCACAGAAAAACTAAAATGCAGGAAAACTCAAAATCAGGTTATGAGGCTGCACTGTCTTATACATACAATATTGATGATTAGCTTAGACTCAATTGCAATTGATTCCCTGCCACTGTCTGTTCTGTTTGCATCAATGGCGTTAATGTGCTTAAATCAATAGGTTGAATACATATGAAATTGACAATTATCATGCAGAATTAATTCTGTCTCTTTGCTATAATAGCTGCTATGTCACTAGGGCTCATTTACAAGCACAAGTGCAGAGTGCAAATTACAGCTATGTCCCGCAGATATATCCTAAAGGGGAGCACTAGCATATGTTGCCAATTTTGAAGACATTATTATGGTCTTCAGTCTATTGTATCCCAGCTCCAATGAGCTGAATCTGCCCATAAAATGTGTTGTAGCAGTAATTCAGTTCTCCTTCAGGTCAGTTACCATACTAGTACTCCTCAGGAAAGCACAACAGTACAACACCAAAACTAAGATCTAGTTCTAAGTTGCCTAATACCCCCTTACAAGGTTCCCTTCGTGGATTTAAACTTCTCCTTGAACCTATACACACGAGAAGGGTTAATAGTCAAAAAGATCCTTCCTGGATGCACAGTATATCTCTCTGTAAAGCAACACATTATGAACAGTTACTGCCTGGTTACCTTTAAATGACACAACAAAGTCTGATTGACCAAAAGGGAAAAATGACCAGGCAGGAATGCACTTATAAGCTTCATTTAGAGACGTCATTGAAATCACTTTAAAAATTGTACGCTCCCTTTGGCCTAAGATGGCTCCTAAGGTGAAGAAGGAAGCTGTCCCACCAGAGAGGCTCTCAAGGCCAAAAAGGCTGTTCACAAGAAAAAGAAAATCAGGACCTTTCCAACCTTCAGGAGACTGAAAACATTGAGACTGAGGAGGCAATCCAAATATCCCAGAAAGAGTGCCCCCACAAGGAACAAACATAATCATTATACTATTTTCAAGTTCCCTCTGACCACTGAGTCAGCCATGAAGAAGATCGAGGACAACAACACTCTGGTTTTCATTGTTGATGTCAAAGCAAACAAGCACCAGATCAAGCAGGCAGTGACGAAACTCTATGACATTGATGTACAAAAAGTGAACACCTTGATCAGGCCTGATGGTGAAAAGAAAGCATACGTCTGCCTGGCTCCAGATTACGATGCTTTGGATGTTGCAAACAAGATTGGCATCATCTAAACCTGCATCTTAAGAAACTGTACAGAAATAAACTTTTTTTTCTGCCCCCCCCAAAAAAAATTAACGCTAAAGCTGGGCATTTTTGTATTGTTACAATGCACCCTCTTTTTGCCTTTGGCCTACTTTGCTGCCAGGCTTTTAAATGTAAAATACAGGTAGCAGCAATACATATGGTGATCAGTACATTCCCTCCTCCTTTCTGATGGAGAACGCCTGACTTTGAATTCAAATTAGCGCACAGGCAATGCTATACCTACCCGTTAAGATATTTTCTGCCATGACATTGACTTTAACCTCCACAGAGCGCTTAGAAGTATAGGTAATTTCAGCACTGACATGGCCCACTTCTCCAATACACATCGGTGACAGGAAGTCAGTGCGTTCCACACGAGCCAGTGCAGCTACACATCGCTCCTAGGGAAACACAAAACAACTATCACACATAAAAAAATACAGTCTTTCATCTAGTTGCTCAAAGCATTGATCTGGACTGTGACCATAACAATTTTCAGCTGGCAGAATACACATTCTTCAATTATATATGCATGCAGTTTACACAAGCATGGTTCAATGGGCAGCCAGTCAGGCACATAGAATGCCACAGGCATTGCAAGATCACTCTTCAGACTCATCAAACTAATTCAAAATGCAAAAAGGATGAGTTAGGTGTGCCGCCGGTTGCAATGGCAGGCTGGCAAGATGATACCCATTGCTGATGCCAGTTCCCAAGAAAGCCAGAGGTTGGTAAGGTAAGATTTACGGTTTTCCAAATATAGCGAAAACTAATAAAAATGCTAAAATACCTTTATGTATGTGTATATATCTTTATATATATATATATATATAGATATAGATATATAAATAGATATATTTAAATTTTCGAGTTTTTTTATGGTCAAAACTGTCAAATTGGACTAGAGAGTTATTCAAATTCGATTTGAGTGTTTTAAAAAATGTTAATTTGATTTTCCATATTTATCATACTCTGGTCCTTTAACAACTCGAATTCAACTATTCGGCCACCTATAACCTGCTGAATTGCTGTTTTAGTCAATGGGAAAGATCCAGGGATCAATTTTGAGTTGTTTGCAGCTTTCCTGACATTCGAGTTTTTTAAATTGGAATCAAATTCGATTAGAGTTTTCGGGTCGATTCTATTCATCGAGTTCATGGGAGTTTAAAAAAAAAAAAAAAAAAAAAACAACTCATATAAATTCGAAACTCAACCCTTGATAACCCTTACCTCACAGAGTTCATGGGAGTTTTAAAAAAAAACAAAAAACTCACACAAATTCGAAATTCAACCCTTGATAACCTTTGCCTCTAGAGAGAATCTCTTTTGTCTTTATTTTGCTTCCTTGGACATTTTTAATGAGTGGCCACTTCAAGCAATTTCACCAACATCAGTAATAAATACATACATGTCCTTTATGTACCTGAAGTATATAAATTGACATATGTTAACGAAGTTTCGCTAGGAAGAAAGTAACGCTAGAGAAAATCTGCTAAGAAACTTTTGCACAGATGAATTTCATCTGCAGATACGAACTTTAGCATTTTGATAAATAGGCATATTCACCACAAAATAATGTCCGACGTAGTTGTGAAAAGTATGGCAGAGCCTTCTGAAGTGAAAATGTAAAAGTTGATATGACCCATTTATGGGACCATGAGCATGCTAGCCCTTGGACTAGTGATGTGTGGGTCAGGCTTTTCCCGACCCGCACCCGCCGGCAACCTGACCTCCCACCACCCGAGCCCAGCGGCGCCCCGCTGATGACGTCAGAAAAGGGCGGGTGAGAGAGCCGCGTCGGCATTTGGAAGGCCGGAAAACATTGTGTGAGGTCAGCCCGAACCCGTGGATATTGGGTCAGCCCGCACATCACTACCTTGCACCTATTGGGTCATAAATGAGCCCTACAAAAAGACAAATGTGAATTTCAAATGGTAAGAATGTTTAAATATACAAACAAAATTAAAAACAGTGCAAAGGTAGACAAGAAACATTATGGGGAAGTGGGTCTATTTAAACTGATACATTTATGTAAGTGACAGTATTATTAGTAGTTTTTAGAACAATCTTCTAAATTCCTGGTGTAAAAGGACTTAACCAAAGCTCAGAGGGCTTATCAGTCATGCTGGGCTATGGCAATCCTTCTACAATCTGGAGTATTGTTTACAAGCAGCAATTTAATAATGTGCACCTTGTTCACTTAACAAATAAGGATCACCAGCACTAAAAGCACCTGAAACTACTCCATGTGCCACTGCCCCAGCAACTATGGGCTCTTATAGTACTTCAATAAAGCACTGATACACAGGACACCCCTAAATTATATATGTAGTCTAGTCTTCTGCTTACCAGAGGCCATCTATTACCATAACTATGTCATTTTAAATTTTGTCTTTTAAGACCCTCCAAGATCCTGAGACAAATTAAAGGGAACTTTTTACTATTTTACTTCAAAATTTGTAATCAAAAGCCATAAAACAATGACTTTTCCTGCCTTAAATCCTCAGCCGGTTACAATGAATCAGGCTGTTGATCTCACAAAGGGATGTGTCATGGACACCTGGAGTTCTACAGCACAGAAACAGCAATTGAAGTGATAACACACGACTAAGTCTAATGCCTCCCTCTTCTAAATCACAGTAATAATATCATCTGCTAACTGTGGCTTAAAATAAGAATCATGTTTAAAGCTTATCATTTGTCAGAGAAGCCAATGTTATACTCTGCACTGAGTGTTGTATAAAATCTATAAAAATATCAATTTGTTAGTCAGCATTATTCCAACATTAAAGTAGAACTAAACACCCTAAAAATTATTTTTTTTATTTAACAAACTTATTGCACCAGCCTAAAGTTTCAGCTTGTCAATAGCAGCAATGATCCAGGACTTCAAACTTGTCACAGGGGGTCACCATCTTGGAAAGTGTCTGTGACACTCACATGCTCAGTGGACTCTGAGCAGCTGTTGAGAAGCTAAGCTTAGGGGTTGTCACAAATTATCAAGCAGAAATTGAGGTTGGTCTGTAATATAAGCTGATGCTACAGGGCTGATTATTAAATTCTGATGCTAGTTGCACTGGTTTCTGTGCTGCCATGTAGTAATTATCTCTATTAATTACTAATCAGCCTTATATTGTGACATTTCTATTGTATATGCACTGTATATTGTGAGTGGATCCCTAAACTCAGTAAGTGACAGCAGCATAAAGCATGTGCAGTGAATCAGCAGAAAAGAAGATGGGGAGCTACTGGGGCATCTTTGGAGACACAGATCTTTACTGCTAAAGGGCTGTTGTTGCCATGGGCTGGCACAGAACACAAAACACAATGAACAACATTTCTATCTACTTCTTTAGTTAACCTTTAAGCCTTGGCAGTGACCATGACTGCCACAGCAATGCATGTGATACTCAGGAATCAAGTTCGAGACAAGCAAAACATAAAGGGCAAATCCCAGAGAACCTGCAGCTAAAAGGGAGAGTTATATCACCATATAGAAGCTCTTGCTTTTAATACCATTATAAATTAAAGTAACAGGTACTTTTGCCACTATGCACACACACACTTAGGTGGGGCCACAGATATAGCCCATCCTGGCACTCTTTGAGTTGTATTTCTAGGCTAACCCATTCCCAGTGCTCAGTGCAACTCAGTGCTCCCATTATAAAATGACAGATTAGTGACAGGGAAGGACTTGTCTGATGGGCATGTGGGGGCAGCAAGGAACGCTAGAAGATGCCTCAGAAGGAATGGAGAATACAGGATGCTGGATTAGGGAAGTGCCTCCAGGGGCTATAAAGGGCCCCCCATCATGTGGGACAAGAGGGGGGCAGATCAGAAGAGGAGGAATGAAGATATCTCTGCTGAAATAAACCAAAAGGAAAGACCTCTCCATTTACATAGCATATATATATATATATATATACATCTTACTAGCAGTAAAACTGTGCACAGAATGGGACAAAATACAAATACTATATTTAAAAGAAACCATCAAAACAAATGAATGTAAATTTGCTATTTTTCTAATTAATGAAATTGAAACAACAGTGCCACCTGCTGATCACTTCTTCAGACCATGCTACAACTTTGAGAATAGTCTTCGGAAGTTGCTCTGCTTACAAAAGAGCAGAGAAGAGTCATCTGATGCATTTGTAAGCAGCTGCTGCTTCCAAAACTATCACCTACTGTACAGTCACAAATACTGACCAGAATGGGACGCTGTTGTTTCAAATGAATTATATTAGCAGCATAAATATTTTGCAAATATCATACAAATTAGAAAAAAAAATACTCTAAATTAAGGGCATAGAAGTGCCTTTTATTTGAGCCTTTACATTCATTTAAAGAAAGTTTTAGTACAAGGAGAGAAAGTATCAAGGTGGCATTGTGGTTCCATTCAGACCCTGATATATCTACACAGAATTAGTGGATTTTCTGTGTCTTCCTCCCACTCTCCAAAACCCACAAGCAGGTTAAATGTGTCCTGATTTAAATGACCCTAGCTAATATGAGTGCTGAATTCTTTCTCAAGTGTGCTGAGTAAAATGTGTTGGTGGTAAATAAATAAAGAAAAATAATAATAATAATAAATAAGTAGTATAATTAATTCATATTATTATTGCATCTTTTTTTCCAGTAGCAGCTCAGCAAGCCTGTTTGCTGATTCTCTAAACTGTTACAATTTAAACAGGGATTATTAATATCCTAATTTTCTGGATTTTATACTGCAATATTCTATAAGGCAACCAAAGCCCTTTAGCAGAAAATATCTCTACCTCCAAAGATGCCCCAATAGCTCCCCATCTTCTTCTCTGCTGATTCACTGCACATGTTCTGTGCTGCTGTCACTTTCTGTGTTAGGTGCCTCCCTCCCCATCTCTCTGTGTCTCACTGTCCCACAATATTGGCCCTTTTTCCTAATGTAATCTGAAAAAAACAGAGTAGCCTGCTGGGTTGGTGAGCCCTTTCTTACACTGCTTTATCTTCACTTCCCAGCATTTTAGGACTAGGTGCATGCATCGTTGATGCTTATCAATATCTGGCTTCATCTGCGTATGCTCTGTGTTTGCAATTCCTTGGAAAAGAGAGTTAAACAGAACAATATGGCACTAACAAACTCTGCTGGCTACTCTGCTTGTTAGGAACAGATAACGTAAATAGGAAAGTAGTGGGGAGCACAATGATGTGGTCGGGAGAGGTGTGGGAGGTCTCATTCATTCTTCTTTAAAAGGCAAACTGACAGCAACAGACAGACTATTCATTGTCACCCTGTTAATTGTTGGTCCTTTTGCTGTTCATGAGCACTCATTATGTCTTCTGGTATTGTTTGTTGGCCTGTTCCTCACCTTGTTTTGGTTGCTGCTCACCCTGACCATTTGCCTGGACTTAGATCCCTTCTGTATCTTGCTGCTGATGTTTCCCTGACATTGCTTTCAAGTTTACTGCCATACATTTTTAAAGAACTACTTTTCAGCATTTTTAACATACCTGTGCCTGTAATAATGAATGTATATCTTCCCAGGACCTTACTGCTCTGTGGTTTGCCGGGCAATTTTTGCAGAAGCACACAATGTCCTACCAGTTTCTAATAAGGAGAGGCACAAATTTTTATTCCGCCCCCCGGTTAAATGTTTTTTTTCCGGGGGGGGGGGGGTGGAACACTGCTGTGCATCAGTTCCTGCTTCCTCCTTGATCCATTCTTCAACTTCTGGGTCAGTGGTTCCTGACACTAGACAGATTTCACAAAACTAGTCCCTTTAACAATGAGTGATGTCAGACTTTTAACACCATACTAAACCACAAACAAAATAACAATCCAAACAATTATTAGATGCAGGTTTTGTACATAAATTAAGAAAAAACATGATTTATCTTGGTGTGGCAGACATGCAATCTATATTTAAGAAGGACATGCAATGATTTTTCTCAGAATGATGCCCAAGGACAAAATACTGTAAAACATTAATATTAATTCCTTTAATATCTTTCATGCATGAAAAATCAGTTTTGACTTTAAATGGAAATCCTTACCCCATCTTGGCTATTACAATGACGTGTACTTATAATGGCTCCTGCTTCTTCAATCATCTTCAGAATGGCTCCACCATGGACATTTCCTGCAATATTTGCATCATCTGAGCGCATAATCCTATGAGGGAGAAATATTGAAATAATCAGATTGTTTAGGATTACACAAAAGCTATTTTTTGCCAATTGTAAAAAAAAAAATACTAAAAAGGAGCAGTAATGCAGAAAAATTAAGGAAATTCTTCTAGAAAAGCACTATATTACACACTTTAGCTTGGTACTCAGACAGGGTACCCATGGGCTTCTGGTAAGGAAATTGAGGACCTAACTCATTGCACTGGTACCTAACACATTGCAGGTTTCTAAAATAGCCTTGGTTATGATACCCACCACAATTTTGCCCATGTTTAATGGACCATGCATCTAAAGTAGCAAAAAATAGCCACATCAATTAATGTATACAATTTAACTAACTCAAGACCTAGATACACCCAGGGAGGGTTTATTTACACTGATACACTAAAGTGAGACTAAATTTCAGCCTTAGCATATTTTAAAAAGTGTTAGGCCTTTGGCTATTTTAATAAGATACAGACCTCCTGACTTCAATGACACCCCCAAAATCCCCTTAGCAGATCTAAGATACTCCGCATGCTGCAACCAGTGAAAGAGTTGCTATTTCTCACATAAAGACATGCTCTTAAAATAGGGTCTTTTATTTCAACAGAAAAAAAACAGTTTATAAATAAGTTGATTGTATTATTACTGCAACAGTTTGCACTTTCCAATATAATAATTACTGGATGCAAAAACATTTGAGAGTACCAGGGAACAGGTATGGGACCTGTTATCAAGAATGTTCGGGACTTGACTTGGGGTTTCCCGCATAAGGGGTCTTTCTGTGATTGTGATCACCTTACCTTATATCTAAATCATTTAAACATTAATTAAACCAAACAGGATTGTATTGCCCCCAATAAATACATCTTAGTTGGGATCAAGTACAAGGTACTTTTTTGTTATTACAGAGAAAAAGGAAATCATTTTTAAAAAAATGTGGATTATTTGGTTAAAATTGAGGGAGATTGGCTTTATGTAGTTCTGATCTTTCTGGATAATGGGTTTCCAAATAAGTGTGTGTAGTCAAGGAAGTTGTCAGGAGAAAGAAAGAGGCTGATGTTCTTCTGCTTAGGAATAAAATTAGAAACCTTTCTCACATCTTTCCTAAGCCGAAGAACATCAGAGCAGCCTCTTTCTTACTCCTGACAACTTCCTTGACTACTTGCTGGTCAGACTGGTGGGAAAATGACCAGCAGGTGGCGCTGTTGTAACAAAATGCATTCATATTAACAGCACATGTTTGGAATTAAAAAAAAAAAAAACAATAAATGTACATTGCAAAAGTGCTTAGAATAGCCCCCTCATTAATTTTACATTCACTTATTTTAAAAGTTTACTTATCCTTTAATACAATATACTACATTTTGTATACAACAATTGAGATTTTCAGGATTTTTTTCTTAAAGTATATTTGTGCTTTTATATTAAAATATATGGGATCTGTTCTGCAAAATGCTCAGGACCTGAGGTTTTGAGGATAATGAATCTTTCCGTATTTTTGGATCTACATACCTTGAGTCTACTAGAAAATCATTAAATAAACCCAATAGGCTGGTTTTACTTAAAATAAGGATTAATTATATCTTAGTTTGGATCAAGTACAAGGTGCTGTTTTATTATTACAGAGAAAAAGGAAATTGTATTAAAAAGTTTGTATTATTTGGAATAAAATTGAGTCTATGGGAGACAGCCTTTCTGTAATTCTGGATAACGGGCTTCCAGATAATGAATCCCATACCTGTATATAAATTGTAGATCCCACAGCATTATAAGGTTTTATTGGTGATGTAAAAATGAACATTAATCTCATCTAAATATTTCTTTACACCTATATTCACTGTATAGAACAAGACCATACAATCATGATTAAAAGCTGTAAATAGCAGAGAGAAAAAGAATCACTATACCTTCTTAGCAGTATGAGGCCAGGCAGGAAACTAGCTGAACTATAAGAGTAGCAGCCACAGGCAGACCACAGAAACTTCCACATAGAATAGGGACCTCTCCCATTGACGTGTATACTACCTCGGCAGGTCTGAGATGGCTGATTTTCAGATTTGGACTTTTTGCATCCCCGGGGTTTAATAAATCTCGAAAAATCAAAAGGTTTTTTTCACCACTAAAAATTCGGATTTTATACTAAAAAATAAAAACTTGAATGTGAATAAATTTAGATGTGAATAAATAACCCCATAAGTATCAGATTCATTCCCCTCAAACCCACATGCACGCATTAGAGCGAATAAAAAGCTAGAGGATTATTGCTATCAAAGGTACAAAGTCTCCTGGTCTAATCACCCATAACAACCAGTTAGCAGAAAGCATTCGGCAAACTTGCACAACCGATTTAGATTGTAAGCTCTGTGAGGAAGTGACCTCCAGCCTCTTGTTTCTCTTGACACTAAGCTCTTACTCTTTATTGCAACTGTACTGTGTATTTATTTGTATTGTATGTTGTGGTTATTTGTATTTAGTATTGTAATGACCCCGTTTGTTCTACTAATTTATAGTTTTGCTATACAGTGCTTCACGTTCAAGTAGCGCTATACAAATAAAAACTAGCAAACTAGCTGCTACAGCTCTGCTATGAAAGGATGCTGGGAAGTGTAGTCCAAACATGGCCAAGAGTAGGTTGAAACTTATTACAAGAACACCCTCTCTCTTGTCACTGCAGGGTGATACTATTAGAATGACACAGGAGGATTCCCTTGCTTGCTTGTATTTAAAGGCGCCTCTCTGGGTTTGGGATACCGGATGTGACAATAACATTATCAAGCATGCACTATTGTGAGTTGTGTTCACAAAATTCACACCGTGCTCTTCAATCTTGTTCCAGCCAGGGAATTATCAATGGCCTAGATACGGATCTAGGGATCCCTATGGAGGTTTTTGTCTATACATGCAGCCATATGCTACTTATCATAATCTGCACACAGTTTATCAATGCTGTTGCCAATCAGAATGCACATTGGTAAATTGTGTACAATGTGTAGACACCCTGGTTTTTATTTGCAGCACACTCTTCATACTTCATTTCTCCTATTTTCTGCTGTTTTTTTTTTCTTTTATTTAGATACATATTAATGGATAGTCCCCAAAAGCCCTACCATAAAAAAATACTACTACTACTGTATGTATATTCATGTACAGGTATGGGATCTGTTATCCGGATGCCCGCTGTCCAGAAAGCTCAATTATGGAAAGGCTACCTCCTGTAGACTCCATCTTATTAAAATAATCCATATTTTTAAAAATTATTTCCTCTTATTTTCTCTGTAATAATAAAACAGTCCCTGTGACAAGAGCTCTGATAATGCTGGAAGCTGCAGGCCTGAAGGGGTGGGGCAAAGGAGATCACATGGTCAGGAAGCTGTTTGCTCAGAGAGGTCAGGAGGAAGTGGGAATGCATGCTGGGAAAGAGGTAACAGGAAAGACTTGCTGCAGTGTGGGCTGGTGGCTGCACAACAGAGTAGGATAAGCTGCTGCTGCTGCTTCCCCTCCATTTGGACTGTGATTCCTCAGAGCTGCACCCCATGTTATGTTACTGGACTGTTAATCTATAAGCCTGTTATACACAAGTGCAGCTGGAATACTCACACTCACTTTCCCTCTTGCTGGACTGCCTGAAAGAGACTGGAGGTGAATCTTTCTTTATATGAGAATCTTATGCGAGACTGTTGCCTGGGGCCAGGTGCTGCCTGAAGGGACTAGGCCACAAATATACACTGACTTGTGCTCCTGTTGAGCAAATGTTCCCTACCAGATACATAAAGGGATTGTTGTTTGTTATTAAAGTTTCCTTGTACTGTTACCTGCCTGTGTGCTTCTTATGTGCCCATAAACCAGTCCCGTGCTCTGGGACATCACAGTCCCCTGCACTTGATCCAAACGAAGATATAATCCTTACTGAAACAAAACCATCTTATTGGGTATATTTAATGTTTATATGATTTTGTAGTAGACTTAAAGGGGTTGTTCACCTTCCAAACACTTTTTTCAATTCAGTTGTTTTTAGATTGGTCCCCAGAAATAAAGATTTCTTTTCAATTACTTTCCATTATTCATTTTTTACTGTTTTTCCAAAATCTAAGTTTATAGTTGAATGTCTCTGGTGTTTGAGTCTGGCAGGTCAGTAATTCAGGTGTAGACTCTAAACCAGGGGTAGGCAACCTGCGGCTCCAGAGCCTCATGTGGCTCTTCACCCTGCTTGCTGCGGCTCGGACTTGCGGCTTTGACTGTCACGTCGTCTATACAGCCCTCGCACCTGCTGGCGGCTTCTTAAGTGAGTGACCACAGTAAGTGAAGAGCAAGGCCAGCCGTTGGTCATAAATATGCCACTGAAACCACACGTGACCGTCAACATGCGTTTTTCATCATTTAGGTTACTTTTCCCAACATGCATTTCTCATTGTTCTTGTTCCCCATAATTCTGCTGGCTTTGGAGGAAGACATCTCGGAAGATTTTAAGCCAAGTAGAAAAGCTATTTACATTTGCAAAATGGAGCCAGAATGATCGTCAATACGCAACGTAATTACGTCACCGGCCTAATACGCCGTAAAAACCATTAGTATTAAAAAAGGTTAAAACTTTTAAAAGTTTATAAGCTGTGTTATGTTTTGCGGCTCCAGAGTTTTTCTTTAGTGGAAGATGGGGCAAAATGGCTCTTTTTATAGTAAAGGTTGCTGACCCCTGCTCTAAACTTACAATTTTGCAACATTTTATTGATACATTTCTCAGCAGCATCTCTGGAGTATTAGCAACTATTGTATCAGTTCTAACAGCTGCCTGTAATGAAACCTAGAGATTTTGCTCAGCAGGGACAAAGATAAGAAATGTATCAACTAAATGTATTCATTTAGTACAGTTCACAGGGTCAGCGACCCCCCCCCTCAGAGCTGCTTCAGAAGGTGAAAAATGACACTTTACACGTCAATATTAGTAAAACGGTCACACATAGAAAATATAAAGTCATTGAAAAAAGTCGTTATGTCTAGTGATCTATCTGAAAACAACTAGTTGTTTGAAGGTGAACCACTCTGTAAGGTATGAAGATCCGAAAAAAAGATCGGTGTTCTGGAAAACCCCAGATCCTGAGCATTCTGGATAACAGGTCCTATACATGTACAAATACTCACATGCTCTAGAAATTATCATGAATTTTCAGCACAGCAGGCAAAGTAAACATTATTTGTTAAGGCATTTTGCACAATTTCCTACCATTACTGTATAGCTGTTAGCACTGGAATTAATACTTACATGCGAAAAAGTATAGTTACTTCTATTAAAACAACCCCTCCTAAACCCATAGCAGTATTCTGCATAACTCTTACCTTCTTTGGTGTACTTCTAACTGTGTCTTTATTATGTTATTAGTTATATATCCAAATCTTACAAACCGCTGCATTGCATCAATTCAGCAAACAGTGATCCAACCAAATCAAAGGCAGCAAAAGAAGAGAATAATTCTAACCTCCTATATCACCTGACTACAATGTGGAAGAGCAAAGCAAATATTACATATGTACTCTATTTGTGATATTGTTTGGCATATTTTATGCGGTGTGCTGTTACCCTGAGACTGGAATTTCATGAGATATTCAGGTTTTTTTTCCTTGTGAAATAAAGTAAAGATAACCTGATAAACTGATTTTCCTCTGCTTTTACTTTTTTAAGCTGCTAAAATGAGGACTTTAGGTCAGAAATATGTCCCATTTACTAAAATCGTTAACAATTATCAATGTTATTTTACATAACACTGTTATTTCAAACTAACATTAACATAAAAATTATAAAAAAATAAAACAATATCAAATAAGCAATTCTCAGAGAAATCAACAGTTTATTTAAAGTGGCCTTACATGCAGAAAGATTATCTTTCATATGATATTTGGCACATGTATGGTGGTGGGTGATATCGGCAGAAAGCCTGGATATTGGTCTTGCCCAAATGTTAAACAGTAACACCAAAAAAATTAAGGTGCTTTTAAAGTAATGAAAATATCATGCAGTGGTAAGCTCCAGAAACACTACTATAGTTCATATAAACAAGCTGCTGTGTAGCAATGGAGTAAATTGAAAAAGTCTATATGGCACAGGTTAAATAGTGGCTAACAGATAACACCATTATGTTATACAGAGCCTGTCTGCTACCTGCTGTGTAACCTGAGCCTTTTCTCCTTTGAATGGCTGCTCCCATTGCTACACAGCAACCTATTTATATATAGTAAACAATAGTAGAGTTTCTGAAGCAAACACACCAGTTTTACCAGTGCACACCAACACTGCATTATATATTGTTATTATTTTAAAACACTTATATATATATATACCCAATATGCCTGCCTTGAGCTGAACAAACGCAACACAAAGACGAAAGATATAGCATCAAGTGTTTCTGGCTCTGCTGAAGATGAGGTGCATTCCTATCCCTGATCATGGATTAAAGCTGCAGCACAAACTCTTTACCTTTGCCCAATGGCCTCAAAAAAGTTTCAGAGCATTTTTCCAGCCAGCTGAGTTCAGCCAAAGTATGATTCCATTTTGTGAATAGGCCTTATGTTCACTAAATCACCCCCCAAAATATAAATTTGGAAATTAGACCTGATATAATGTTTTTGTGAACACCACAGGGTTGGAATTAATAATTGCATGCAATTATGCAAAGATCCTCTCTCTTTTTTTTTTTTTTTTTTTTTGTTTACACCAGGATAAAAGAAACTGTTATTAAATTATCTTTGTCTTATTATAGCTGATCTGGTGAGAACGCTGTTGATTTACAAACACATGATGATTGAAACTGGGGATTCCTGTCCCAAACTACAGCACTGCTCTCTAGTTGTGCAACACAACTGCCTGGCCATCTACATAATCTGCAGAAAGCAAATATCTAAGGGTAAAAAGCACATGGAACATTTTGCTGCCAGCAATTAATCTATGCTACCGTGGGCAACAAAACACCCTTTGTTTCCTTCCAACTAGCTAAAGTTCATTTTGCCATTGGAGAAAGATACACATCTCCAATTTGAATGTTAAGGTGGCCATACACTGATAGATCCGCTCGTTTGGCGATGTCGCCAAACGAGCGGATCTCCCTCCGATATGCCCACCTTGAGGTGGGCAATATCGGGCAGATCCGATCGTGGGCCCATGGCCGAATACCAAACCGATCCCAAATCCTAATTTGCATATGTAGCTAGGAAAACAAGCAGTGAAAGAGAATTGCAAACTATTCCAATTAAACCGCACTTAGTCTCCGGTTCACTTCTGGATTCAGGTGCACATCATTAAAATTGCCTTTAATTATGGGCAGGACTCCACGGACAATTCCACTGCGATCCGACTTGCTGCCACTGCATCCGACAGTCGTGTTGCGTCACATCAACAATTCGACACGATCCAACGATAGCATTACTTACCGTATTTCGGTCGCATCCGACATGGCGCCTGTTTTTTTGCGCGTCGGATTGGGGCGGAATCGTCCGTGGAGTCCTGCCCTTACTCAGGGCAGCAAGAAAAAGTTTGTGTGGCACACCACTCAAAGAGAATTGAAAGAGAATTGTGTGTATGAATATTTTATTTATTTCCTTATTGTGTGAAGAAAAGTCACATGATTTTTAGGATTCCGTGGCCAGATACTTGGATTTGGCAGAATCCTGCTGAAAAAGGCCGAATCCAGAACCGAATCCTGGCTTTGGTACATCCAGATACATTTTTTAAATGCTTGTCTCACTTTTGATAAAGGCTTTGAACTCAGTTTTTATTGGGGAAACCCCCCATGTACATACATTGGATTTCTGCTTAGTAAATAACTGCCCATATATTTTCCTAGGCTAACCCTGCAAATAGAAAGGCTGCCATAGACATTTTTTTCATTACACCTAAAATGTAGGATTAAAAAGAACCTAATAGTCCTGTATGTCATGCAAGTGTTTAAAAGTGCACCCATTTTCAAAGGGTTTCTTGTAACCTTAGCCTAATTAAAGGTGACCCGTCACCCAAACAAAATATTCAAAATCCTATTTTATCACATTAGTCAAGCAAAATTAAATTAAGTGAAAAAAAAAAACCAAAACACAAAACTGTTAGGGTAGGACTACATGGACGTTTTCAGCGTGATTTGAACAAAACGGCGCGGCATCAAATCGCATGCAACGGAAATAAGGTAAGTAATGGAAATGTCAGATGAAGTCTCAGCGTTGATCAAACGCGACACGACTGTCGAATGCAGACGCAGCTACAACACCATCTGACAATGCATTCACTTACCTTATTTCAGTCGCATGCAATTTGACGTCAGCGTTTTGTTAGAGCGCAGAGAATCGGTAAGTAATTTCATAATAAAGACTTTGCGAATTTAAAGTGTTAAAAGTGTCATGGTGTTTTTTTTCCCTTAAGTAGAAACGATTTAAAAAAAAAAAAAAAATTGTTACTGGTCCTTTAATACCAGAAAGGATAGGCTTTTTTTTATAATGACTTGGCAGCATATGAAGGGGTCCGTTTACTAAAGTGCGGTAAATCTGACTTTAAGTTTCTGCATGTTATCGCTGAGAATATTTTTTTTTATAAGTTTATTAAACAGCGATGCGCTCAGAAGTCATTGCGATCACTTGCTACGTTAAGGAACCAGCTTAAGTTAGCGGTAATTTTAGCGAGTTGTGAATTTTCTGGCGAAAAATTAAGTTTTTGCGAATATTTATGCATAAAATAGTCTTGTTTTATGGCGGTTATTATGGCAATTTTTACTGTGACATTTATGGCCAGAAATGCATCTTCAAAACTCATAAACTTTATTGACTGATGATTATACCATCCAACAACATCACCAGAGTGACACCAATCAAACATGTCTGCATCATATAAACCCTTCTGCCAATAGAATCATAGGAACAAGAAATGATACCAGTCAATCTCTTTGCTTCATAGAAATGCACAGTTTAATGTAGCCAATCACAATGAAACCAAAAAAGTGTAGAGGCTGACGAATCCTTGGACTGTGATGCCGCTGCCAATAATACGACTCTGAGCTGAAACTGCTGCTGTTGCAACAGATAGAAGCAGAAGCCAAAACATCCTGTCAGCAATAGCTACAGATCTCTCTCCTGTCAGCAAAGAATGATGGGTAAAAAAAACAGTATTATGGGATATTTCCTGCCCCTTGAGAATTTTCTGGCGAAAAAAATACTTTTACGCCACTACATAGGTGCCGGTAAAAGTTTGCGAATATTCTGGCGTTAATTTTGTCTTTAGCACATTTTGCTGTTTAGTAAACCATGCGTTAGTGTGTACATAGCGTTATTTTCAGCGAATGCGATAACTGGCGAACAATTATTCTTGCACAAGAAAATTTGCAAATTTATATTTACCGCAGGCTAGTAAACTGGCGATAACATATTTGGCGAAAATTCTGTCTATATATTGTGCGAATATTTGTAACGCACTTTAGTAAACGGACCCCGAAATACCTTGCCATGTTAAAAATCACTTCGTATCTGATGTATAAAAAAAGTATGTTCTCAACATGTTTAAGCCTTTACTGAATCAGACCTTTGAAAGAGCAAGCAACTGTTGAATTAGCATTTATTTTTTTGGGTTGGGTGCAGGTGTGGGTCTGGTGTTGTTTGAATTTTTCCTGACCCACATATCACTACTCTGCAGGCCCCCATTATGATCCCATAATGAAAATAATGAAAATAGACAATTTTGAAAGCAGTTTGGTTTTTGCCAATCCATTTTAGATAAACTATGATAACTCCTCAGACTTCTAAAGGTCAGAATGTGATTAAATATACATATATTCATGTATAATAAAATGCCTTACAAGTTGCTTGTGAGTCTAATCACAAAACAATCGAATATTGATACTTGTGTAATCATGTTAAAGTTGTTTTAAACGCAAATATCTGCTTTTGACATTTTTTTGGTTTCTGCCGTAGCACAGCTAACTATAGGTACAAAGTGTGCTCCTAATGATTATTTTAAAAAATGCTACATATTTAACATGTTACCCAATTCATTTCAGCCCCAATAGAAACTGTGGTCTTCATCAGGTTTGTACTGGGTACTACCCTTTTTAAACAGATAAAGACATTTGGAATACCGTATATTAGTAAAATCCAGAATAAAAATTATTTTATAGCCTGCAAGGGGAAGCGGCTTTTGCTGGACTGATTTGTTACATGTGGAATATGCGACTATTAAAAACAGTGGAATTCAATTTCTCTTTTTTTTTTAAGGTGGGAGAGAGAGAATTCTGTAACAGACTGAGGCACATTGATGTACTGCATTGTAACAGGTAAACCAGCAGGCTGGAGCTTTTCATTCCTCTAGAAACTTCAGAAATACAGTTATGAATACAGTGCTGCCAAATGCAAAAACAATGTATTCATGGTGGACACACAGATCTCTGCAATGCATTTTGAAGTGCAAGGACATACAGCAATTGAGAATAGTTTAAAAAACCTGGTTTTTGTGCACTCAGATTAACAGCAAAGGCAGGCGCGTTTCAGGGGCTGCTGCCGCCTGAGGCAGCAGCCCCAATGCCGCCCCTCCTCCTGCTCCGCTCTTCTAACTACCAGTGTCGGAGCGGGTGGAGGAGGGGCAGCATCGCTAGTGCAGTGAGCGCTATTGCGCTCGCTGCGCTAGAAGAGCCGAATTTCCGTTTTAAAAAACGGAAATTCGGCTCTTAAAGTTACCAGAGGCGGCTTTTTGCCGCCCCTGGTAACTGGCCGCTCCGTGCCGCCTGAGGCAAGATTCTCACCTTGCCTCATGGCCGGAGCGGCCCTGAGCAAAGGATCTTTGATGCTGAGTACTCATCGCCAGTCGACTAAATCTTCCCAAATCTGCCTGTGTGCCACTGCCCTTAGTATTGCTAGACATGCCATATTTTATTTGCCTTCAATGTTATCACAGGAGTTTCTTATTTTGGATTTTGTTAGGAGTGTCTGTGACACTCACATGCTCAGTGGGCTCTGAGCTGCTATTGAGAAGCTAAGCTTAGGGGTTGTCACAAATTATCAAGCAGAAAATGAGGTTTGTCTGTCATATAAAATGATGCTACAGGTCTGATTATTAAATTCTGATGCCAATTGTGCTGGTTTCTGATCTGCCATGGACCAATAATTATTTATTCATCAGCCTTATATTGGGACATTTATATTCTTACTACTGTAAGAAGTTGCCTCATGAGGAAACTTTGGGCGACTTCGGAAAATGAAGCACTTCATGTGCCTGCCCCCAGGCGATTTACACTGGCAGAAGGCAGATCGGGGAGATTAGTCAATGTGAAGAAGAGGAGATTTGTCGCCCTGGTGACTAATCTCCCCGAATCTGCCCATGTGGCCAGACCCTTATAGTTCTGCAGTATATGTTGGCACTTTATCACAGTTAAAAAAAAAGTAGCAACAGTTAGCAAATGGAAGCCATTCAAAAGAAAGTTATAAAACTGTAGATTACAATATCTCTACTGTAGATACAAATAGTGATAACCCTTGTAACCCAGAAATAGTTTGTTCTTCTGCTTGACAACCAATGGTAAAGTGGCAATAGATTATTTAAAAAGACAATGTTGTACCTTACAAAGAATACATTAGGTGCATTGTTTCTGTTGATAAAAGCAATCACTGCACATTTTGTTTTGCCAAAGAGCAGCTTGGAGTCCTATCTACCATTAGTCACACCAGCTTGTCACAAAGTGAATACCTTTCCTCGCTGATTAATGTATCTCTTGCTAAAATATATTGCCTGTGGATGGAAGATAAGGTCAGAACAGCTTGCTTTTTATGATGCTGTCCTCTGCCATAAACCAACGTTGGTTTATCAAGGAAGCCATGCAGCTATCAGAGTAGAAGCCTTAGTTGCATTGCTTGGATCAATAAGTGGATCTATTCAATTCTTTTTCAGGAATGTCATGCTGTTCCGGAATCATTAGATACTGTATGTATGGCAATCACCAGTATGAGGTAGGTTTAGTCTGGGGCTAAGGCACTTTTTGTCTAGTTTTGTTAACAATTTATGTTTAAATGGCAATGCTATTTGGATGATGGAAGAAGTTGGATAAAACTACAGGGATATTTTATATTTATCCATGTAGAGTAAACACTTATCTTCCAATATTTTCTTTTACCGTAGAGTATAAAGTAATAGCTTGTGTGCACAGTACATTTTCGTATACTGTGCTTTTGCACAATTGTACACTGATTAAGCACCATGCCACTTTATTGTATCCAAATACCCAAGTATCCCCTGCCTGCGCCCATGAAATTTTTTCAAAAGAACTGTGCTGAAAGCTCGGTCCTGGGGGAAACAATTAGTTAGTTACAGGTAATTAACATATTGGCACTCTCTTGTTATTTGTCTTTCCATGTCCTTTAACTATAGATCCTACCCACTTGTACAGTTGAAGACAGGAGTGGGTAAGGTTGGCAGTGGCATTTCTGATTTAAACAAAGAGAAACTGGTTTTGTGCTAATAGTGGTAAAACCCAATTGTTCTCTCTTTACAACATTGAACTTTCGAGGTCTAAATAAAAACACAGCAATTCCATTGCTTATAAACTGTAATAATGTTCCATACTTTTTGCAAAATAAAAATCATAGACTGTTTATTATCTTATCCCTAGGTCTCTCTCCTTGGCTACAGCAGTAACCTCTTATCTGTCACACCCCCAAAAGAAAGCTAATGCAATGACATTCAAGGTCAGTAATGAGGGTAGATACTGTCATGCCCAGCAAGTAATACAAACATATGTTTAAGGGCAGGACTTCACGGGGGCGATTTCGCAGCGATCCGACGCACTGTGCAAAATCGTAGGCATCACATCGGATGGGACGGAAACAAGTTAAGTAATTCAATTGTCGCATTGTGTCGCATTGTTGATGCGACGCAACACGACTGGTATTGTTCTTGTCTTATTTTTTTCAAAAATGCTGCTCCTGGTACTTTAAGAGCGAATTTCCAGGGGAGGGGGGGGGCCAGCAGCAGTTCAGGCAGCGGAGGGGTCAGGATCGCCCCTGATTGGCCCCCATTTCCCAATCCCACCTCTCCCATTTAATTCAGCCTATCGCTGAATTAAATACTGGGCTCTGCTCCTTGAGCCAGATTTATAACCCAGTGCAGAACAACCCCTTGTGCAAAAGCTGCTTTAATGAAAAATGAGGGGGTGTGATTTTACTCCCTTTAGCTCTTGCTCTTGCATCCGGGGCTCAAATTGATCCTTTATAATAATAAAATAAAATGAATAAAAATAAAATATTTAAAAAAAAATTAAAATATGAAAAAAATAAGACAAGAACAATACCAGTGAAATAAATAAATTAAATATCCAGTGCAGTTGTTTCTTTGTTTATTGTAGTGTCCGTTCCCTTTTAAAAATAAATAAATAAAAAAAAATGATGATGAAGGAATTCATTATTTGCCACTTGGACACAACACTGATACATAGCTTTAAAGGGGTTGTTAAACTTTGAGTTAACTTTTAGGGCAGAGACACACGGGCAGATTTGGGGAATGAAAACCGCCAGCGGGATGGCACTCGGAGCCCTTCTTTTTCCGAAGTCGCCCGAAGTTGCCTCACGAGGAAACTTTGGGCAACTTTGGAAAACAAAACGCTCCGAGTGCCATACCGCCAGCGATTTTCATTCTAGCCGACGGGACGGCAGTTTGGGGAGTTTTTCGTTTTATTGTCGGATGCAGACGCAGCATCTGCATTCGACAGTCGTGTCGCGTCACATCAACGCTGCGACACCATCGGACAATAGAATTACTTACCTTATTTCCGTTGCATCCGACGTGATGCCTGCGTTTTTGCGCATCGCGTCGGATCGCAGCGGAATCATCCGTGGAGTCCTGCCCTAAAAGTTAAAGTAAATGTGAACCATTCTTTTAATAGGTTTATTTATGCAGCAAATTGTATGAGAGGGACATGATTGCACTGGTAGCCCTGAGGATTGCAGACTTGATGTAGTAGTTATAGGGGTGGCTGAGCTGTGAGCAGCAGAGTTACTCTGGGGCTGTTACTATAAGGTGTAACTAGAGGACAAGAGCAGGTGGTTTAGGAGCCATTTAGGATGGGAGGGATTATACTTACTAAACGCATTTAGTCAAGAAAGAAAGAGGAGGAGGAGGGGGTTGAGCTGGAGGAGGGCAGGATAAAGTCGAGCTGCAGGGACAGGTGAAGGTTTGTTGTTGTTACAGAGGCTGCAGAGGGCAGAGATCGGGGCAATATCCCACCCATGGCTGTTCTACTAGAGCTCATGTAAAGCTAGAGCCAGGAGTATTCTGCACCTTCCTACTGACACCTCTTGTAACTTTATTGTAGGTAAACTGACCCGCGAGCAGAGGAATGTCAGTCACGCCGCTTATTGAATAGGCCGCTGGGGGCGCTGTGAGTGATGCGCGGGGAAAGTAAGTGCAACTAGGGAAAGTGCAGGAGAAGCCTGAGCCCAGCGACCCTGTTGCAGTTTGGCGCAGCGGCCGTGCGCTTCCCTGGCTCATGGGCTGCAAGTAGCGGACAGGGATCGCCGGGGAATGCTGCTGGAGGGACAGCACCAAGTTGGACACGATGAGCCTGGAGAGGATCTTGCAGGCGGCCCGGCAGGGGGATGTGGAGACACTGAGAAGCCTCAATGCGCAGCGACACATAGAGCCCGATCTAACGGATCCCATGGGTTCCTCTGCGGTCCATCATGCCGCCCGAGGAGGGAAACTCCACTGCCTCCGTTACCTGCTGGATGAGGCGCAACTGCAGGGAAATAGCCGGGCCAGAAACGGGGCCACCCCGGCTCATGATGCTGCGGCCACCGGCAACTTGTCCTGCTTACAGTGGCTGCTCACACAGGGGGGATGCGACTTTGAGGTAAGTCACTTCACAGACCCCCTGTGTGGCCCTCACACTGCTGAACTTCAACTCCCTATTTTGTTCCAAGCTGGGAGACTCAACAGCAGCTGGAGGGCCCCAGGCTGGAGAATAACAAACTTTAATAGTAACAAGCTGCACATAAGGACTGTGTAAAGATAGTGTGATGTAAAGAAAATAATGATGTAAAGAGAGTGATGATGTAATGGTGATGTAAAGAGAGTGGTGTTATAGAGAGAGTGATGGTGTAAAGAGAGTGATGATGTAAAGAGAGTGGTGATGTAAAGAGAGTGGTGTTATAAAGAGAGTGCTGGTGTAAAGAGAGTGATGATGTAAAGAGAATGATGATGTAAAGAGAGTGGTGGTGTAAAGAGAGTGATGATGTAAAGAGAGTGATGATGTAAAGAGAGTGGTGATGTAAAGAGAGTGATGATGTAAAGAGAGTGATGATGTAAAGAGAGTGATGGTGTAAAGAGAGTGATGGTGTAAAGAGAGTGGTGATGTAAAGAGAGTGGTGTTGTAAAGAGAGTGGTGGTGTAAAGAGAGTGATGGTGTAAAGAGAGTGGTGATGTAAAGACAGTGGTGGCGTAAAGAGAGTGGTGTTGTAAAGACAGTGGTGGTGTAAAGAGAGTGATGATGTAAAGAGAGTGGTGATGTAAAGAGAGTGCTGGTGTAAAGAGAGTGCTGGTGTAAAGAGAGTGCTGGTGTAAAGAGAGTGCTGGTGTAAAGAGAGTGGTGATGTAAAGAGAGTGGTGGTGTAAAGAGAGTGGTGGTGTAAAGAGAGTGATGGTGTAAAGAGAGTGATGGTGTACAGAGAGTGGTGATGTAAAGAGAGTGATGGTGTAAAGAGAGTGATGGTGTAAAGAGAGTGATGGTGTAAAGAGAGTGATGGTGTACAGAGAGTGGTGATGTAAAGAGAGTGGTGATGTAAAGAGAGTGCTGATGTAAAGAGAGTGGTGATGTAAAGAGAGTGGTGATGGTGTAAAGAGAGTGGTGATGTAAAGAGAGCGATGGTGTAAAGAGAGTGGTGATGTAAAGAGAGTGGTGGTGTAAAGAGAGTGGTGATGTAAAGAGAGTGGTGGAGTAAAGAGAGTGGTGGTGTAAAGAGAGTGATGGTGTAAAGAGAGTGATGGTGTACAGAGAGTGATGGTGTAAAGAGAGTGGTGATGTAAAGAGAGTGATGGTGTAAAGAGAGTGGTGATGTAAAGAGAGTGGTGGTGTAAAGAGAGTGATGGTGTAAAGAGAGTGATGGTGTAAAGAGAGTGATGGTGTAAAGAGAGTGATGTAAAGAGAGTGGTGGTGTAAAGAGAGTGATGATGTAAAGAGAGTGATGGTGTAAAGAGAGTGATGGTGTAAAGAGAGTGGTGGTAAAAAGAGAGTGATGGTGTAAAGAGAGTGGTGGTGTAAAGAGAGTGGTGGTGTAAAGAGAGTGGTGATGTAAAGAGAGTGGTGGTGTAAAGAGAGTGATGGTGTAAAGAGAGTGATGATGTAAAGAGAGTGATGGTGTAAAGAGAGTGATGATGTAAAGAGAGTGATGATGTAAAGAGAGTGATGGTGTAAAGAGAGTGATGGTGTAAAGAGAGTGATGGTGTAAAGAGAGTGATGGTGTAAAGAGAGTGATGTAAAGAGAGTGATGATGTAAAGAGAGTGATGGTGTAAAGAGAGTGGTGGTAAAAAGAGAGTGGTGGTAAAAAGAGAGTGATGGTGTAAAGAGAGTGATGGTGTAAAGAGAGTGATGTAAAGAGAGTGATGGTGTAAAGAGAGTGGTGATGTAAAGAGAGTGATGGTGTAAAGAGAGTGATGATGTAAAGAGAGTGATGGTGTAAAGAGAGTGATGGTGTAAAGAGAGTGATGGTGTAAAGAGAGTGGTGGTGTAACGAGAATCATGATGTAAAGTGAGTGATGTTTCTCAAAGTGTGAAGAGTTTGATTAATCTGAGGTCACCCCAAAGACCGAGAACTTGGGGGTGTATTGACACCAACTTGGCAAGGGTCTAGAAAGGATCCCCCAATCTCTTTGTTATGGGGCCCAGGAGTGTAAAGGGCCCAGTTAGCCTCTTTATCATAAGCAGTTTCTTGGGATGTTGGTAGCATTGGCCAATTTACCAATGTTTGGATTTTCTCTGAAACAAAATAAACTCTCGGATACCCTGAATGGAATGAAGGTCAAAGACACCTGGTGCACTGAGGTACAGGTTTGGCCGCCTCACATATAAAGATCCATAAAAACAAAATCCAAAGGCACATAGGACTAATTGCAAGCAAGATTGCCTTGCACGTTTAATGTGGAGTGCAATGTTTTGAGACCACGCCCCTTTATTAGGGATGCACCGAATCCACTATTTGGGATTCTGCTGAATCCCCGAATCCTTGATGGAAGATTCGGACAAATACCGAACTGAAGTCGAATCCTAATTTGCACATGCAAATTAGGGGCAGGAAAGGAAAAAGTGTAAAAAAATCTTCTTTTGTGACAAAAGTCACAGAATTTTCCTACCCACCACTAATTTACATATGCAAACTAGGATTTGGTTCCGCTAGGCACAAGGATTCGGCCGAATCCGAATCCTGCTGAAAAATGCAGAATCCCAAACCGAATCCTGAAATCGGTGCATCCCTACCCTTTATCAAGCTTGCTGAAGGGGCGTGGCCCAGAAACGTTGCACTCCACATTAAACGCACAAGGCAATCTTGCTTGCAATTAGTCCTATGTGCCTTTGGATTTATTTTCCTGAATTGATTTTGCCATGGGGCCCAAGCACATTTAGTTACACCGATGAATGACAGGGTTACATTCTCCCAGTATTGTGCTCACTCCTCTCTATGTTCCCATTGGAACAGCTGTTGCTTTGTGCTGTGGAACTATTCAGGTTTAGTGCATGTCACATTTCTTGTATTATATGGAGATATTTGCTATAATCTATATGCAACCATGAGGATTTTCTGTAAACTCCATATTGCTTCCCCTGTGAGCCTGTGGGTAACATAATGCCCTTACATACTGATATCTGGCCTGCCATGTGTTGCTCTCTTCACCATCTGGCCCTAGCAGAGTGTTATACTTACTATCCGATAACACAGGATCAATGTGTGTCTTACATGTTTAGTACATACCCCCATATTTACTACATATTCCCCTAGCATGTTCGTTATCAGAGACAACTGGTTTAGGGCTTTAGTACACGGGCAGATTTGGGGAGATTTAGTCGCCTGGCGACTAACCGCTTCTTTTGCGGGGTGACAATCTCCCCTAACTGTCTTTCCGCCTGCTATAATGAGAAAACGCGTCGCGGCGCTTCGATTTCCAAAGTGACCCGAAGTTTCCGCTAACTTTGGGCAACTTTGGAAATTGAAGCACCGCGAGTGCATTGGCGCTTTCTCATTATAGCAGGTGGAAGGCAGTTCAGGGAAATTGTCGCCCCACAGAAGAGGAGATTAGTTGCCAGGCGACTAAATCTCCCCGAATCTGCCCATGTGCTTGCACCCTTAACATTATCTACCCAGAGCCCATTGCTGTGACCTAATTACAGATTGTTTTTTGTTATTGTAATACTGACACCATAACCCTATACTGTAATGTCAAGGGCATCTGTTCTTCTGTATTTGGATTCAGAGATAAATGACATTACAAAGCATGGGCAATGCCAGGGCTTATGTTACTTGAAAGGGCCCGAAACACCAACAAATTAAAAAATCTCTATGCATTTGTATATAATATTGACTTAAAGGGGCGGTTAACTTTTAGTATGTTATAGAAGGATCAATTCTAATTGATTTTACAATTGGTGTTCATTATTTATTTTTTATAGTTTTTGAATTATTTGTTTTCTCCTTTTGACAAATGGGGGTCACTGACCCCATCTAGAAAACAAGTGCGCTGTAAGGCTTAAAATGTATTGTTATTGCTACTTTTTATTACTCCTCTTTCTATTCAGGCCTCTTCTATTCATATTTTAGTCTTATACCAAGCAATGCATGGTTGCTAGGTTAATTTGGACCCTAGCAACAGACTGCTGAAATTGCAAACTGGAGAGCTGCTGAATAAAAAGCAAAAAACTCAAAAATAATGAATAATGAAAACCAATTGCAAACTGTCTCAGAATATCACTCTCTACATCATACTAAAAGCTAATTTAAAGGTGAACAGCCCCTTTCTAGAACCCCAGTTAAAATGATATCTTACAGCTTGGCCTTATCAGGATTAACCTGCTCAATAATATATGGCCTCTATCATCAGCAATAAGGGGTGTGAACCTGCCAGTCTTTGACTAGAGGAAGGGAGATTACTATAAATAGCAATGCCGAGATAACTTTATCCCCTCAGTGAGGATGAGCCTACAGGTAAATTGAGTCAGGCAAATGAAACATCCTGGAATAACCCTGAATGTCCACTCGGACTTACAGACTGGCCATACAGTAGATGAAATTTCCCATAGCTAATACAACTCCCCAATTTGTCTCATTGCCTGTAGAAAGAGGGAGGTACCATAAGAACTGGACCAGCATAGATATACAGGTATGGGACCTAAGAATGCTTAGGACATAGGGTTTTCCGGATAATGGATCTTTCCATAATTTGGATCTTCATACCTTTAATCTACTAGAAAATCATGTAAATATTCAATAAACCCAAAAGGCTGTTTTTGCTTCCAATAAGGATTAATTATATCTTAGTTTTGGATCAAGTACAAGGGACTGTTTTATTATTACAGAGGAAAAGTTAAGAATTTAAAAAATTTGGGATTATTTGATTATAATGGAGTCTATGGGAGACGGCCATTGTGCGATTTGGTGCTTTCTGCATAATGTGTTTCCAGATAACGGATCCCATACTCGTATCTCTGTATAATGCACAAATCTGCAGGGTAGTTTTATGTATGGTGGAAGAAGATTTGAATAGTAGTTTTTTTTTCAACCCAAATTAACCATGTAACTAATGATATAGTAACCCTAAACATTCCAAGATCCCCCTTGACCAGTGATCCCCAACCAGTAGCTCGTGAGCAACATGTTGCTCTCCAACCCCTTGGATGTTGCTCCCAGTGGCCTCAAAGTAGGTGCTTATTTTTGAATTTCTGGCTTGGAGGCAAGTTTTGGTTGCATAAAAACCAGGTGTACTGCCAAACAGAGCCTCAATCTAGGTTGACAACCCACATCAGGGCTGCTAAATGGCCAAGCACAGCCCTTATTTTGCACCACAGGAACATTTTTTTATGCTTGTGTTGCTCCCCAACTCCTTTTACTTCTGAATGTTGCTCACGGGTTCAAAAGGTTGGGGATCCCTGCCCTTGACTTTCCCATTTCAGATTTACCAGTGCTGTCATAAGATGGCAAGTGCCCAAGCAAGTGTGCCAGTCAGAGAGAGAGTCACTTATAGAGAAATAGTGCACATATTTTGGGGGTGGGTGCATAGCATTTTGTCTCAGATTGCACCCACCTGCCTACTAACGTTGACTACTAATTTCGAGTATATATTTATTTTTGCTATGGTGAAGTTTAGGGTAAGGGCACACCTGGCGATTCGGGAAGATTTAGTTGCCTGCTGACTAATCGCCTCTTCGTTGGGGCGACTAATCTCCCCTGTCTGGCGCTGGCTATAATGAAAATGGCACATGCGGCGCTTCGTATTCCGAAGTCGCCCGAAGTTTCCTCGTGAGGCAACTTTGGGTGCCGCGTGTGCCATGCCGCAGGCGACTTTTCATTATAGGCGGTGCAAGACAGGGGGAAGCGGTTCAGGGAGATTAGTCGCCCCAAACAAGAGTCGATTAGTTGCCAGGCGACTAAATCTCCCTGAATCGCCAGGTGTGCCCTTACCCTAAAGCAGGGGTGTCCAAACTTTTGGCTCGCAGGGCCACATTGGAAAAAGAAAAATTGTCTGGGGCCACATATGAAATACACAAACACGTTTGATTTGTAAAAGTAAAGGAAAAACACAGAAAAGAACTACAATGCCAGTTGGATAACCAGATGGAGCTATACACTGGAATATGGGACACTTGGATATCAAATAGACTTATTATTATATTATTATTGCTAACTGGGCAATGGGCAGAGTCCCCCCTCCTCATATATCCTTTGCGACATGACGTTTCCTCTGGAACCAAGTTGGGCCGCATTCATATGCATCCTGGGCCGCATTTGGCCCTCGGGCCGCAGTTTGGACACCCCTGCCCTAAAGCTTACAGAATAAACAGACAATTTGTACAATCACAATCTTGATATAAAGCACATAGTATTGACATTTTGGGTTTATGGATTTAACAACCTTGCATGATCGTTAGCTTTGATCGTTAGCTTTGTTATTATGTTTGTGGCGTAATCCTTTTGTGTATCATCAAGGGATACCTAAGCTAGGGTCACTATAGGGGGCATAAACTGTACGGGGGGGAGGGAGTCAATCCAACTGCCAGTATTCCCAGCTTTTGGCTGGTTGGCCTTTCCTTATGAGGGCCAGTTTTTCTGTGGCACACAGCTCCGTAACTGCCTCTGGGGTCTTTCCAGTGCAGTGTAATGAGCCTTCTGGCATGAAGCAGTGCTTTCATTAAGAGAGCTACCATGTGTTTTTGTACAACCGAGCCCCTATGTTAAGTATATATTGAAGTGGGTTGGTAGAGACAGGGTCGGAATGGGGGGGGCCCAGGGTTCACCAGGACTGCTGCTTCAGAGCCTCCACACCACCTCAGAGCCCCTTGCCACAGCAGCGATGACACCTCAGGGCCTCTGTGCTGCTACCACCTTCCGATCCCCCCCAAGTTTACATTTTTCCTGCTTGCGCCGGCAACCGGGGGCCAGAAGGGAGTTCAGGGAGCAGTGGGTCTGAGCTGGGGGCCCACCAGGTTTTTTCTCAAGTGTCCTGCTGGCCCAGTCCGACCCTGGGTAGAGATCCAGGTTCTCCCCTACTGAGGAGAGATGTGGTAGGATTTCCTTCCCAGTATAGCTTAATTCTTGAGCAGGTTCCTTGAGCTTAAAGGGATACTGTCATGGGAATTTTTTTTTTTTTCCAAAACACATCAGTTAATAGTGCTGTTCCAGCAGAATATTGCATTGAAATCCGTTTCTCAAAAGAACAAACAGATTTTTTATATTTCACTGAAATCTGACATGGGGCTACACATATTGTCAGTTTCCCAGCTGCGCCCAGGGCCGCCATCAGGGGGGGACAGGGGGGACAAGCGTACCGGGCCCGGGCATGAAGGGGGGCCCGGCAGCGCTGCATATTTTGAAGATCCGGGCCCCCCTTACGAGCGCCCGAGCCGTACGTCTTGCCTCTGTGCTGCCGAATGCGGAAGTGCCGAAAAGCCGAAACCGATGCGCCGAAAAGACCCGAAGTCACGGAAAAAGCCGAAGTCACAAAGCGCCGAAAAGACCCGAAGTCACGAAAACAGCCGAAGCCGAAGTCCTGAAACAGTGAAAAGACCCGAAGTCACGAAAGGAGGTGAAGTTGAAGTACTGAAGCCGTGAGTTCAATTCTACTGAACACCAGTTTGTGTATTTTTTTTTTTTAATCTCCTGGCCACCAATGTATTATTTTAATATTCTATAGGCCCCTGCAACCAATCTTTTTTTTTTAAAACATGTTTTTTTGGGGCCCCAATTTTTTTTTTAACTCGTAAGGGGCCCCTTGCCACCATTGTTTTTTTTAAAAAAAAAAAAATAATAATAATTTTCTTTTTGGTGGCCCTAAATTTTTTTAACTTGTAAGGGGGCCCCTGCCACCAGTTTTTTTTTTTTTTTTTTTCAAAAAAAAAAATTTTTTTTTTAAATTTTTTTTTGGGGCCCCAATTTGTTTTTAACTTATAAGGGGGCCCCTGCTGCCAATGTTTTTTTTTTTTTCAAAAAAATTTTTTTTGGGGCCCCAATTTGTTTTTAACTTATAAGGGGGCCCCTGCCGCCAATGGTTTTTTTTTTTTTCAAAAAAATTTTTTTTTTTTTTTAAATTTTTTTTTGGGGCCCCAATTTGTTTTTAACTTATAAGGGGGGGTCCCTGCCGCCAATGTTTTTTTTTTTTTCAAAAAAATTTTTTTTTTTTTTGGGGCCCCAATTTGTTTTTAACTTATAAGGGGGCCCCTGACGCCAATGATTTTTTTTTTTTTTTAAATTTTTTTTTGGGGCCCCAATTTGTTTTTAACTTATAAGGGGGTCCCTGCCGCCAATGTTTTTTTTTTTTTTCAAAAAAATTTTTTTTTTTTTTTTAAATTTTTTTTTGGGGCCCCAATTTGTTTTTAACTTATAAGGGGGCCCCTGCCACCAATGTTTGTTTATTTTTTAGTTTTTTTTACATTTTTTTTGTTGGGGCCCCAAGTTTTTTTTAACTTATAAGGGGGCCCCTGCCACCAATGTTTTTTTAAAAAAAAAAAATTTAATTTTTTTTTTGGGGCCCCAATTTTTTATAAGGGGGCCCTGACCATCAATAGCTTTTTACAACTTGTGTGGGGGGGTTACTTTTTTAGCGATGATGTCTGTGTGGTCTTTTAACTGCGATGTGGAGTGGGCGGGAAATGGGGTGGAGCTTGGTCGTCAGTGTGGGCGGGGCCCAGGGGGCCCCAAAAATTTTGTTGTACGGGGCCCCGTGATTTCTAATGGCGGCCCTGGCTGCGCCCAGTCATGTGACTTGTGCTCTGATAAACTTCAGTCACTCTTTACTGCTGTACTGCAAGTTGGAGTGATATCACCCCCTTCCCCCCCCCAGCAGCCTAACAACAGAACAATGGGAAAGTAACCATATAGCAGCTCCCTAACACAAGATAACAGCTGCCTGGTAGATCTAAGAACAGCACTCAATAGTAAAATACAGGTCCCACTGCGACACATTCAGTTACATTGAGTAGGAGAAATGAAAAGCCTTCCAGAAAGCAGTTCCGTCCCAAAGTGCTGGCTCTTTCTGAAAGCACATGACCAGGCAAAATGATCTGAGATGGCTGCTTACACACCAATATTACAACTAAAAAATACACTTGCTGGTTCAGGAATGAAACTTTATATTGTAGAGTGAATTATATGCAGTGTAAACAGTGTAATTTAGAAATAAAAACAACATCATAAAAATCATGACCGAATATCTTTAAGAACACTGGAAGCATATTGGTAAAATTAGCCTGTATTAGCCTGTGTCTATAATTGAGTGCAATGAGGGAGGGGCAATCTAGTGCCCCACAGCAGTCCTAGCTCACCAAAACAGACCTGTTTACCTATACATTTTATATTCAGCCCTTCTGGTCCTAATAGGAACACTAACCCTCTTTATTAAGCTTTGCACAGTCACCAGGCAACAATTAGTGGTTACAATTTAGCTTTCACAAATGCCAACCCATGTGAAACCACATATATATGTATATACGTTAATATGCCAAATATGATGTAGTATAGGTTTGGTGTTGCCTTTACACATGGGGATGGTAACAAAAAATGCTATGATCTTTTAGACCTTTGCTTTCCTGTAGGCTGAGAGTAAGGTGCAGGGTGTAGATTCAGGCAGTAGAGATGACAACCTCTGTGCCACATTGAAATATAATATAGTTAAACTCTATACAGAGGAAACAGTATACACTTTATGACTTGGCGTATGTGGAGCATTCAGCAACAAACACATTAAAGGAACAGCATTGTTTACAATGTAATTGTCATGTACAGGTGAGTGTTGTTATCTCTGAGTTAATATTTGTGCAATGTGTCTTGGTTTGTAATGAAACACTTGTGTTAAGGTGGCCAAGTCTGCCAGATCTCGATCGGATGGGACTAAAAAATCCCGTCGGATCGCGGCCGCATCTGTTTGATTATGCGGTCCCGCGATCGACCGCCCGTCAGCGTTCCGATCTGATCCTTGGGCCCTAGGTGGGCATATCGGAGGGAGATCCGCTCGTTTGGCGACATCGCCAAATGAGTGGATCTCTGCATGTATGGCCACCTTTAGTACCAACTCGGGACCAGAAAAGTTTAATTGGGGGAGGAGTACAATAAAAGAGCAGGCACAGAAAGGGTCAAAGCTAATCCCTTGCGGATGCTTTTAGTGTCATATTTACATTATGTTGAGGATGTCATATTTTTTTATATTTAATTTTGAAATCTGTCATATTTAATATTGAATAGACATATTGTCAGTTTTCTGGCTGCCCCCAGCCATGTGACTTGTGCTCTGATAAGCTTCAGTCTAAGGATGCACCGAATCCAGGATTCGGCCTTTTTCAGCAGGATTCGGATTCGGCCGAATCCTTCTGCCCGGCCGAACCGAATCCTAATTTTCATATGAAAATTATGGGTGGGAGGGAAATTGCGTGACTTTTTGTCACAAAACAAGGCAGTAAAAAATGTTTTCCCCTTCCGCACCCCTAATTTGCATATGTAAATTAGGGTTCGGTATTCGGCTGAATCTTTCACAACGGATTCGGGGGTTCGGCCGAATCCAAAAAAGTGGATTCGGTGCATCCCTACTTCAGTCACTCTTTACTGCTGTACTGCAAGTTCGAGTGATATCAACCACCTCTCTTTCCTCCCCAGCAACCAGTTCCATCGAAAATATTAATGGGAAAATGTATATTGCTATATTAAACAAACAACTATTTATGTGACCGAAACATAATACTGGTAAATTTCTGAATGAAAAGCATGAAACAGGAGGTTGATTTAGTCAAGCTGTTTGTTGACAGTGTCTTGAGATCTACTCATCACCAGCTAAAGGTCTACTGGTAGATTCCAATGTACATTTTGGGCACCCCTGTTCTAGACAATCTAAATTTCATTTTATATTCTTTAATATGGAGACCACTGTCTCCCCTTAAGCCATTTCAAATTGCTACTAATAGATCTTGATAATCTAGGCCAGAAAATCATTTTGGTCTTTTTTAAAGTGGACCTGTCACCCAGACACAAAAATCTGTATAATAAAAGTCCTTTTCAAATTAAACATGAAATCCAATTTCTATTTATTATTTAAGCATTCATAGCTGTTGTAAGCTCATTTAAAAATATTAGCTGTCAATCAAATATTGTCTGCCACAGGCATAGAGGCGGGGCAGGCAATTACTTTACTTTCACTTTCAATTCAGCACTTCTTATATGTCACTGCTCCCCACACATTCTCTCTCTTTACCATATACTGTAACTGTGTAGCCAGGGCATGGGGATGGACATTGGGTCCCCCATTCTGGTGCACAAACAAAATTCTGAGATGATGCAAGGCTTGTCTTAATAACAGTGTCCACAAAATGGCTGCTGCCTGCTTGCTATAATTTGGAAATCCCAGACTGAAGGAAACAAGTTTCAAATAATTTATATAGTGTAATTAAAGTTCATTATCCTTGACTAATCTGATAAATAGGATTTTGAATAATTTTTTTTGGGTGACAGGGGGGACCCTTTAATTAGGACTAATTTAATAAAATTATAGAATAATTATAATTTCACTTAGAAATGCAGCATCACAGAGGGTGAAGATATACAGTATTTGGTGGGGGTGCAGCCATGGTGTGTGTGCTTAAGTTGATGACATGGCTTATATTCTAAATTATAATATTATCTTTCCCAAGTGCTCATTATATTTAGGTGCAGGCATCCATGTATTACTAGCTTTGGGGCAGTTCAACTATCAGCGCTTGTTGGATGCTGCTATTTGTGTTGAAAAACTAGAAATCATCCTGGCCCGCGATCTGTGTTCTGTAGTATAGTTCTCACTGCATTATACCAGCAGGTTCTTGGAAGGTTTCCAGCTTTGCTTCCTTATTTTTATTTGGCAGTTTACAGAGCCAATTGTATAAATTAGGCAAAATTAAACATTCGCCTAATGAAAGAAAATTATAAAATATAAAATAATATTATTATTATATTTATATTAACAGTTAATAACAGTTCCCTAATACTTAAACGGAACCTATCAGCCACACATGGAAATCTGTATAATTACAGTCCTTTTAAAATGAATCATGAAACCCAAATTCTTTTTTTTTTATTAAAACAATCATACTGGTTATAAACTCGTTTAAAACTCTCAGCTGTCAATCATAAATTGCCTGCCCCTCCTCTATGCCTTAGGCGGGGCAGGCAATTACTTTCACTTTCCATTCTGTAATACCTCCTTACATTCCCACCTATGTCTCCAACGTTTAATTTTGTAGCCAGTGCATGGGCATCAGGTGCCTTATTTTGGTGAATAAACAAGATTTTGGCAAGATTTTAGCTTCCCTTAATATGTGTCCACAAAATGGCTGCTGCCGGTTTGATTTGATTGTGATTTACAAGACTAAAAGAAACAAGCTTGAAATCATGTATGTAGTGTAAGTGAAGTTTATTTTGCTTGACTAACATCATAAAACAGGATTTAGAATTATTTTTTAGGGTGACGGGTCCCTTTTAAATTCAAAGACTGGCAGAAAGTGGATGCTGGGAGTTCTCTTTAGAGAATCACAGACTGAAGGCTGTTCCATGGGCTCATTCTCCCAGTTCAAGTCATTGCTGAGTGTTTACATAGAGGTGGATACAGAATAATCTGATTGCAGGGTGCCATTTTCTATTGGGCTTATTAAATTAGCCAAAATGTTGAGTTGTGTGGAGCCAACTTGAACTCTGTGTAATATTGACTTCAACATGAAAGATACTTGTTATTTAGTGTATGGCTGGAGCTGACATTTAACACTAGTCTTCTGTATTTCCCTTACAGGATAAGGACAATTCCGGTGCCACTATTCTGCATTTAGCAGCCAGGTTCGGCCACCATGAAATTACCAATTGGTTATTGCGCTTTGGGACCAATGATGCGATGGTCCCGACAGACACAGGGGCACTACCTGTGCATTATGCAGCGGCCAAAGGAGATCTACCTACATTGCAGCAACTGTTAGAGTACTGCCCAAAGTAAGAATATGATTCCATATATGTATGTTTTTGCCTGCAGTTTTATTTCATTGGTGCTAAAACATTGGCTAATTTGAGTTGGGGTAGGGGTTGATCATTAGCTGTTGTAGTAACATACAATATACTTGTTGAGCAGGTTACGCTAATCTTAATATTTAAATCTGCCCGTGATTTCTGATGGTGGCCCTGCACAGGCACACCCCCATATATGTCAGTCAACTTTTGGTCAGTCCAGCTGTTCATTGCACATGAATGTTTAAATAAGTACCTGTGGGCTAGATATTTGACATATAACCCCACTCATGTTGCTAGGCTGTCTGTGGCCTCATGCCTTTCTGTTCCTAATAGTACAGGCCTAAATTATATTTTATATCTCTATTAATGAAACACAGGCTTAATTCACAGACAACTATAACTTTCCAATTCTTGCTAGGATAATTAATAAAATGGGGTATAAAGGGAAAATAAAAAAAATACTGTTTGGTTTTCATTAAATAATATTTCTTTTTTATACTTTAATATACGACACAACTGGTATATAAAAGCGGGATAGAGAAATCATTTAGATTGTAAGCTGTACTGGGCAGGTACCTCTATCCTCTTGTCTCTTTGACACTAAGGGGCCGATTCACTAAATTCGAGTGAATGGTTCGAATTAAAAAAAATTCGAATTTCGAAGTTTTTTTGGGCTACTTCGACCATCGAATGGGCTACTTCGACCTTCGACTACGAAAATCGAACGATTCGAACTAAAAATCGTTCGACTATTCGACCATTCGATAGTCGAAGGACTGTCTCTTTAAGAAAAACTTCGACCCCCTACTTCGGCAGCTAAAAGCTACCGAAGTCAATGTTAGCCTATGGGGAAGGTCCCCATAGGCTTGCCTGGGATTTTTTGATCGAAGGATTTTCCTTCGATCGTTGGATTAAAATCCTTCGAATCGTTCGATTCGAAGGATTTAATCGTTCGATTCGAAGGATTTAATCGTTCGATCGAATGAAAAATCCTTTGATCGATCGATCACAGGATTTGCGCAAAATCGTTCGACTTCGATATTCGAAGTCGAACGATTTTAGTTCCTAGTCGAATATTGAGGGTTAATTACCCTCGATATTCGACCCTTCGTGAATCGGCCCCTAAGCTTTATTTTAACTGCACTTTGTATTGATTTGCATTTATTATCGTACTTTGTATTATTAAATTAAGCCCCTGTTTGTTCTATTAATTTACTGTTCTGCCGTACAATTCTTCATGCATAAGTGGTGCTATATAAATAAAAATATTCATTCATATATATATACAAGCTGGGGGTCCCAGGCTAAGGGACATCTGCCCCAGATGGTCGTCTAGAAAAGCTGAAGTGCTGTTGGTTGGACATCCCTAAGATAAATATTCAAATATGTCATAATTAATATTCCATTCTAACAAATATCTGGCAATTATTGCTTGCCAGATACTGTAAAGATACACCTCAATTTGAGGCGTGAGGAGGTTTTTGAGGAGGTTTATGAAAAGCTCTTGTTTCAGACTTGGATTTCCTTTAATTACCTCCCTCCCATGTTTGGAGCATTCCATTCCATGCTTCCCCTGCATTTACTTTTGCACTAGTCATCTGCCCTTTTAGTTAAGGAATCGCATGAATTATTGAAGCATGGGTGAGATCTCTCCTCACAAAGCCTTGTGTGCCTGTGATGATAGTTTCTGTTACAAACTATTGAAATTCCACCTTTATTAGCTGTCACCTACAATTAAGTACTCAATAGGCCAGTGTATCATTTTATTTCATGTCAATATCTATGTGCTGCTGTTTATTTCTGATTGTAAGTAGTCCTCATTATATTCCTGTGTTTTTCCATTTCTTTGTTTGATCTCACCTTATCATTAGGGTGTATGCATTATAGACTGTGTCTATAGGTGAAATGTAACTTTCATACTTTCATTTTTTTTACTTATCACTTAATCACTTATTATTTGTTACTATAATATTCAGAATTCAATACAGGCATGCAATCCAATCAAGAAAGCTCAGAATTACGGGAAGTCAGACTCCCATAGACTCCATTTTATTGAAATAAAAATAATTCAGATTTTCAAGTGATTTTCTCTGTAATGATAAAACAGTACCTTATACTGTACTTGATCCCAACTGAGATATAATTCATTCTTATTAGAGGCAAACCAATCCTATTGGGGTTATTTTAAGGGGGTTATTTAAAAAAATCTGAATTTGTCTGATAATTTTATTGAAAAAAGTCAGAGCAAACTAGTCGGAAATAGTCGGACTTCCAAATAGGATAGGGACCTCTCCCATTGACTTATACAGGGCCGGAACAATGGGTAGGCATGTGCCTAGGGCTGCAAAAGCTCGGGGGGCGCCAGGCATGTACCTCCTCTGACGCCTACCCCATGTCCGGTCCCATCTCTCCCCGACTGTCTCTTCTATTCAGGCATGGATTTGCACGTGGCGATTCTATATGCGAATGTGACGGGCGTGCCGCATTTTGCGCATGCGCCCCATAAGCATCCTTTCGCGCATGCGACCCACAAGCATCCTTTCGCGTGGGTGTCCTTTCGGGCACGCGTCCTTACGCACACACATCCCATGACTGTCCTTTCGTGCATGCGCCCCTTGATCGTCCTTTCAGGCATGCGCACCTGCGAGCGTCCTTTCGCAAACGTGCCCCTCGCGTGTGCTTTCACATACGCGCCCCTTTATAGTCATTTCTTGCATGCGCCTCGATAGTCGTTTCTCGCACGTGTCCCTCGAGCTTCATTTTGCACATGTGTCCCGGCTCTGGACTTGTATACAACCTCGGCAGGTCTGAGATGGAGGATTTTCAGATTCTGACTTTTTCCATCCTTGGGGTATAATAAATCTGAAAAATGTGAGTTTTTTTTTTCCACTAAAAATTCTGATTTTATTGTAAAAAAAACCCTCACATTTTTTGCATTCGGACTTCAATAAATAACCCCCTTTAATATATGGAGATCCTAATAATGGAAAGATCCCTTGTTTTGAAAACCCCAGGTCCCAAACATTCTTGATAATAGGTCCCCTAGCTGTAGTTATGTGTCTTTCTGTGAATTCTGAGAAACATAAGGGTTGTTTAAAAAACATATAAAAAGTAGTTTGCAATGAGTCAGGGTCTCCTGTGGTTGGACCTTGTCTTTGGGTAAAACAGTGTAATCAGACACTGAGCGGCCAAAGGGGGACTTGGCTAAAGTCATGCTGTAAAGTTGGTCAGATATAAAAGCATGTATGCAGAATCAAAATCTGGAACTGCCCCCATCAATTACAGGTAACATTTATAAGAGGAATCCCTAGACCTCAGTTTAGTATAGTTTTCTCTTGTCTCACATTATACAGGTATGGGACCTGTTATCCAGAATGCTCGGGACCTGGGGTTTACCAGATAACTGATCTTTCCGTAATTTGGATCTTCATACCATACGTCTACTAGAAAATCATTGGTTTTGCTTCCAACAAGGATTAATTATATCTTTGTTTGGATCAACTACAAGGTACTGTTTTATTTATTATAGGGAAAAAGGAAATTTGGATTATTTGGATAAAATGAAGTCTATGGGAGACAAACTTTCCTTAATTCAGAGCTTTCTGGATCACAGGTTTCCGGATAACAGATCTCATACCTGTACTTACCATTGCAAGAGTAAAAAATCTTGGTGCCTGGTCTCTAAAAAGCCTGTCTGGGGAAACTATTGGCTGCTCTGTGCAAACCCCGAGCTAACTGGCATTCAAAGTGGTTTAGTCTGGCTGTGGAAAAACTACTTGTGCAAATTATATTCTAGGCCTTCTACAATTCTTATTTCTTAGCAGATTGCTCGCTGGTGATGAAAAAGGTGATTTAACAGTTATATCTTGGATCAAGGCTTCCATTCCTGGTATTCGGAGATTCCTTTTCTCTTTTGGAGTTATTCCCCTGTATTTTGCTCAGAATAGAATTTGCAACATCTCCACTAGGAAAAGAGATGTTGCAGACTATCTACTACTACATTAGTGGACTCAAATCATAATGACGAATGTGGTGCCTCCGCTGTTGTATTACACAGGTACTGCTGCAGTTTTTCAGGTTAACTATATACAGTATATTATCATAGGCAAAATATGTGAATAGTAGAGTATGCAGATTTAGCTATAAGCCTATCTGTAATGCTGTTTTGGGATTAGCTGATTAGTAGCACAAATAAATTGCAGACTACAGCGAGGTTTTTTATTAACCTTCGCTGGCACAAAGAAAATATTTACAGGGGTTAATCCTGTGCTTGAATTGTAATGTAGTAGGATGTTAAGTTCCAGTGCCCCACAGAAATAGAAAACATTATGACTATGTGTGATTTAACAAAAACATTTTTTTATATGATATTTATTATGTTTTTATTTATATAGATCAAAGATAGATAGTAAAGAAATATTATTACTCATCAGTTCCCTCTTAGTCCCTCCACTCCTGGGAACTCAAGCAATAACCCGGAAGTGCCAAAGAATGTAGAATCTACGTTCTGTGGATAAAGGGACTGAAGTGCCACAGAACACAGATTCTACGTTCTGCAGCACTTCCGGGTTTCAGAGCGGATGAGCAGCTTCTAGAGCTGCTCGCTGCGTTCCTCCTCGATCCCCCAACCCTAGACAACGAGCAGAGCGGGGGATCCAGTGGCCCCTGGGGCTCGATCGGCCAGGGGCCCAAAGGCATGAGCAGGCACATGTATTCTACATGTGTTGCTGCTGCCTGCACTCTGCATCACCCAACGCCGCCACCACCAGAGGAAGGAGGAAGTCGCAGGATCTCTTTGTTGGAGCCCATCCAGAATGATCTGCAGCCTGTTCCCCAGGTTAGTGTCACACTTACACACACAAACATGCAAACATACACTTATTACACTCATACACACTTAAATTCACACTTACAAACACTCACACATACATTTTTGGAGAACGGGGGGCACACACACTCACAGCACTCAAACACAGCACTCGCACACTTGCACGCGCACACACTTATAACATGCAAATTCACCAATTGTACACATGCATAGGCACATGCACTAGTTTGTTGCTTTTTTTTCTTATCACATCGTCTGTTTTATTGCCATTGAGAATAATAGTATTTTCTAATCATACTGCGCAATATCTTTTGAACGTTATTTCGGTGATTATGGTGCATTTTTAGCATTTTTTGAACGCAATTTCGGTGATTTTGGTGCATTTTTAGCCGTTTTATTGCATGTTTAGCTATTTTATTGTTTTTTCAGCTTTGCGTAGGTGTTGTTCGCTTATTTCTAGCTGTCAAACATATTCGGCCTTGCTAAAATATTCACTAGGTGAAAAAAAAGCATTGATTTTTGGGGTTTTGTTGGATTTTAGTGATTTTATACCATTTCGCTCTGTTCTTTGTTACTTAATTTTGCCCATGGAAATTTTGTCTGCTATATATTCATTCTGTGTGTGACATAGTTTGGTAAATCTATGCATATTGGACATCAACCTGTTTAGTAGACCCCTGGCGTTCATATTTAGGATGCCTTTTGCTGGTACGTTACAAAATGTGGGCTATATAATGGGGTAAAATGCAAGCTTTGTGACTATTTTCCAAAATGTCAAAAAAAATATTTATGTTTAGCATAGCTTTGTGGTTTGGTAGTTAGCAGTATAAAGATGTAATTACCTGGTTTAGATTCTTCAGAATGTGTACTTTTGGGAAATATATATTTTTTTTAAGGGTCTCCATACTATTAGGCACATAATACACATACAGTGTGCTTATATTGTAGTAGCCAGAGTGTCATTTGTGAGAAATCATATGCACTATTTGGATTTGTGGGTCTCTTTATGCCACATAGTTTGGTAAATCTATGCATATTGGGCATCAAACTGTTTAGTAGACCCCTGGCATTCATATTTAGGATGCTTTATGCTAGTAGTGAAACAATGCTGGAAAGTTGAAGCTTTGAGGCAATTTTCAAATTTCCAAAAACTGCCAATTTTGGGAAAGCCATGCTACTCAGTAGTTTGGAGCAGAAAGGCATGGGTTCCCATTTTAGATTCGGTAGAATGTGTACTTTTAAAAAAATGATATGGTTTTGGGGGGTAAATATATATTTCTGTGTTTTTACCCCACAAAAAATGCAGTCAATAAATTGATTTTTCATTAGCTGAAGTGACCCTCAGGTATGCATTAACTTCATTTTGGGGCCTCTAAATGCCAGATACTTTGGTAAACATATGCACAAACTGTTCAGTGGACCCCTGGCAATCATATGCAGGGTTATTTTTATTGGTACCTAATACAGTGTGGGAAATGCAGAGCAACAAAAGAAACCCTGATTTTTCTGAATTTTGATACATTTTTATAAAAACCGCTACGTTCAGACAAGCTTTTATGTTTGGTAGTTAGGAGTAGAGAGACATAGTTACCCATTTTGTAATCAGCAGAATGTGTACTTTTCAAAAATATATGGTTTTCTTTTTTTTTTTAAAAGTTTTTATTTAACAATTTTCAGTTTAACAAGACAAACATTTGCAATGTCTCACATCAGTACAATCACATTGGGTCCGTAAGTACACAATTCTAGACAGATAGTTTACTACAAATATTTCATAGCTGCAGAGAGGGAGAATCAGGTATCACCCACAGTTACACTCGTGGAACTACAGTATCCGGCAAGTCAATCCAGTCACCCCATATTGCCCGAAACTTACCAGGGCAACCCCTAGCTAGATACACTGTTTTTTGCAGTGGCAGAACATCATTAATCAAAGATTTCCATCTGGCTAATGTAGGGGGAGCAGTATCTTTCCACGCGAGAATAATGGCCTTTTTAGCAAAATATAGCATTTGCAGATAAAACTGCCTACGGTACGGGGGAAGGGTGAGAGTTTTAATAAGTCCCATGAGACAAAGTTCCGGAGAGAGGATATTGGGAAGTGCAAAATTTTCCTGAATAAAACCCAGGACCTTCCCCCAATATCTCTGCATGTGAGTGCACTCCCAAAAGACATGGTACAAAGTTCCCGCCTCAGTCCCACATTTGTAACATGTGTCCGGGGTTCCTGGATATATCCTAGCAAGTCTATGAGGGGTCAGATACGTTCTATGAAAGAATTTAATCTGAATAAGCCTGTCCCTATTCGAGATATTGACTATTGGAATTTGCTCCAAGACTATCATCCTGCCATTTTAAACGCACCCTCTCTAAATGGGAGTCCAAGGGTTTTAGCAAAATAGCATATATCCAAGAGATCACTTTCTGCAGCCCAGGTCGCCTCAGGTATCGTTCAAGGGAGCACTGTGTAATATTAAGGGGTCTAGCCTGAAACTGTGTTTGAAATGCATGACTCAGTTGTAAATATCGGAAAATCATTCTAGCTGGTAGTTGGAATTCCTCTTTAAGGACTGGGAAAGCCTTAAGATGCCCACCCTCAACAATTTGGACCAGATACTTAACACCCAAAGAGGCCCAGAGTCCGGCATCAGTAAGCTGTTTAAAGTGGGGAAGTTTTGGGTTCTCCCAGAGGGGGGTGCCCGGGGACCATGTTTCTGGGCGCGGGTATAGCTTCTTCATATACACATCATAGATCTTCATGACCGGAGTCATGGAGGCGGTGCATGGGAATGCAGAGTGCGGACCTCTGTATAAATGATTAGCCAATGCCTCCAGCGAGGAGGCACTCACCGCCTCCACCATCAGGGCAGGATTATTCAAGTCAGGCACTTGCCACCAGTGGGCATACACCAGTTGAGAGGCATGATAATAAAGCAAAAAATTTGGCAGTGCCAGACCCCCTTTCGATGTTGGGGATTGAAGAGCCGCTAGGCTAATGCGGGGAGCCTTACCCGCCCAAATGAAGGAGCTGGTAACTTTGTCTATTTGTTTGAACCAGCTTTGGGGTAAATAATTCGGGGCATTGTGCAATCTATACAGGAATTTCGGCAAGAAAATCATTTTGACAATGTTGGCTCTCCCCACCAAAGAGAGAGGCAAATTGATCCAAGAGGTAGTTTTCCTGCAATATTCCTGGAGAACCGGTTCCAGATTGTCCCGTATATAATTAGCCGGGTCTCTAGAGATAAGTACACCCAAGTATTTAAACGAGGTGGTCCATTTTAATCTAGATGGAATTCGGTCCTGAGTGGCTATTTCATCAATCGGAAAGACAGTAGATTTCTCCCAATTTACTCTAAGCCCCGAGTAAGTCCCATACTCATTCACCACTTGAAGCAGGGTGGACAGAGAAGCCTCAGGATCAGCCAAATACACCAACATGTCATCGGCATAGAGGGCTGTCTTTTCTTCTAGCTGGCCCTTCAGCAAACCTACAATTTCCTTATTGTTACGGATTTGAATAGCTAGGGGCTCTATAGCGAGCGCAAACAAAAGGGGAGACAAAGGGCATCCCTGCCTCGTACCTCTACGTAGCTCGAAGATCTGTGAGAGATATGAGTTAACTCTGACTTGGCCCACTGGTGACTTGTATATCCCCTTCACCCACCTAATAAAGCCATCCCGAATGCCAAAGCGGGCCAGCACCTCCCAAAGGTAAGCCCACTCGACCGTGTCGAATGCTTTGGCCGTATCAAGGGAGACTACGACTCTGGAGCCTGTCTTGTCATGATGAGTTTGCATATTTGAATATAAGCGTCTAATGTTAACATCAGTGGCTCTCCCCGGCATAAAGCCAGTTTGGTCAGGGTGGATAAGACGTTTGATAACCAATTTAAGTCGGGAAGCAAGAACTTTGGTGAAGATCTTGAATATATGGTTTTCTGGGGTAAACCTACTGTTTCAGGATTTTTTGGCCTTGGAATCTATGAAGTCTGCCTTCATGCTTTCAAAATTCAGTTATATACTTCAGGGAGTTTTTGCAGTACAGAAGTCCTAAATCTCCCTAAAACTATACATATCTGGTATTGGCACGATCGAGAGACATGAGGCAATTTTTTGTGTTTAATGCCCAAAACGCTGACATGTTTTTGTGGAATCGATTGTAACCCCCGTTTTTTCGGGTTTTTGTCCGAAACTCGGCGCAAATTTGAAATGGCACCTTTTTGTCTTTGACTTCTACAGGACCCCGACAGCTTGGAGGTAGAATATTTTCGGATTTAACGTTTAAGCAGCCTCGTCATGTAATACATTTGGAAAATTTTAAGTGTTTTTTTTCACAAAAAATTTGGATTTTACAGTAACAAAAACCTAGAATTTTTTTTGAGTTTTTGGCATTCTGACTTTAATAAATAACCCCATAAGAGTCTGCATTTATCTCAATATTTTCTGCTACAAACCCCGTTCAAATCCACTCGTGTTTTTTACGCTTATTTGTTATTTAATTTTCCCGAAAAATTTGCTTTGCGGGAAAAGAAATCTAATTTTCGCAAATTTTTCAGACTTTTTCATCCGATTTTTACGTAATTTTCACCAGAAAACTTTGAGGTATTGCTTGGAACCTAGCGCACATCAAAAAATCATTGGGACTTCTCCCATTGACTTATATGCAACCTCGACAGGTCTGAGATGCCGGATTTTCTGATAATGACTTTTCCGTCCTTGGGGTTTAATAAATTCCGAAAAAGTCAGATTTTATATATAAAAAAAAAAAACTATGAATTTTTGTGTGATTTTTGCATTCGGAGTTTAGTAAATAACCCCCTATATGTAAATGTGAACAACCCCTTGCAGCTTTTTTTTTAAGCTTTTTAAATTATTTATTTTACAGTTTAAAGATAATAATAAACATACAACGTGATCCTTATAAAATATTGTATGCTTTAATACAACATTTGAATCTTTACAATAGAATCTAGTAGAATAATTGCAAAGTGCTCAAATTCTTTACATTAAAATTTGATTTAACCTTTGGTAATGAGGGCTGCCGACAATGGCATTTAGCTCAAGTGGGTGTTTGTAACCAAATGGAAGCAAATGCACTTTAAACTTGATCGTTCCCATCCTGTAAGTTCATGCTGCATAGTTTACAGGCCTTTCTTGTTAATTCTTAATCAGGTTAGCCAGTGACAGTCAATGATAACAAGCGCTTGTGTTCCAGACTGCATTGTTTGTGGTCTCTATGGTAATGCCCACAGGAGGGTGCCCTGTAGTAAATTAATAAGAAGTAACCAATACATATGAATGGAGTCTTTGCATCCTTGTTATTTGTGCCCCATTTCTTTACTGGGGTTCATAGGTGCTAGGAGAAAAAAAATATAGTACGACTTTTTATTGTAGGACATATGTAACAATGGGACATGAGTTTTGATCAGACTGATATTGTTCTTACATGGAGCTTTTGTCCCCAGCATCTGCATATGTTGTACAGGTATAGGATCTGTTATTCGGAAACCCATTATCCAGAAAGCTTGAATTATGGGAAGATCATCTCCCATAGACTCCATTTTAATAATATAATTCAATATTTTAAAAATGATTCCGTTTTTTGGTGTAATAATAAAACAGTACCTTGTATTTGATCCCAACTAATATATTAGTCCTTATCGGTAGCAATACAAACACTGTTGGGTTACTAAGGGTCGAATTTCGAAGTGAAAAAACTTTGAAATTCAACCATTGAATTGCAGTATTACGATAGTTTTTTTTGTTCCAATATGGCCATATGCGATCGAAGTAAAATCATATAGTCGAACGATTAAATCCTTTGATTCAAACGATTTAATCGATCGAACGATTTTCAAAAAAAAAAAAAAACCTTTGACTTCTAAAAACTTAGCCAAATGTTGGCTATAGGTTCCAGGAGGTCCCCATAGGCTAACATAGCAATTCGGCAGGTTTAAGGTGGCCAAGTGTCGAAGTTTTTTAAAGAGACAGTACTTCGATTTTCGAATGGACGAATAGTCGAAGTATTTTCAATTCGAGTCTAAGTCGAATTTGGCCTATTCGATGGTCGAAGTACCCAAAAATTATTTCGAAATTTGAAGTTTTTAAATTCGAAAATTCACTTTGAATTCACTTCGACCCTTAGTAAATGTGCCCCTAAAAGTATGGAGAACCAAAATATGGAAAGATCCCTTATCCAGAATACCCCAGGTCCCAAGCATTCTGGATAACAGGTCTCATACCTGTAGTGTATATATTTATATAGCACCACAAATATTCGCAGTGCTCTACAAGGCCTAATCACAAACAGTAAAGTATAGTAATTAACAGTGAGAATAAATATGTTCTAGTAATTTCAATACACATTAAACTTCCCATAAACCAGGAAGGGACATTGATATTTGGGGGGGGCATATATATTTAACACTAAAATAATAAAGTATGTCATTTGCATTTGTTTGCAGCATGCCGTTGTCCGTGAATTTCCGCATTTCACCGTTGGCGAATAAATTTGGACGCGTGGCAGATTAGTCACTCACGTGAAAAACGTTGTACGTCAATGTTATTCGGACGCCCATTGACTTAAATGCCGGCATCAAAATTGATGCGAATTGACACGGGCATCAAAATTCGCGTTTCGTGAGATTCGCTGTAAATAAATCACTGTTTATAAATCATCAAAAGCCATGTGATGCAAACAAAGCTGACAAACTCAGGGTACGTAGGATATAGATATAGTACTTGTGTGGTGGCATTATTCTATAAACAGAAAGTTTTACTACTCTCTTCAGAGCCACCATTAGAAATCCACATGGCTCAAAATTTAGATGATATTTCCAAGCGGGAGCATATGTATAGCAAATAGTATTGGTGATAAGATTGAGCCCTGTTGAACCCCATAAGGTAATGGGAATGATGTTGATAAGTGTATTAATAAGTGTATTCCAGTTTTGGATCTTTTGTGACCTGCCTGAGAAAAAGGATTGGAAGCAGTTGCGCATTGTACCTTCTGCATCAATCATGGATGTCACCTGCCAACCCCTAGGCCAGGGATCACCAACATGAACCCGTGAGCAACATTCAAAAGTAAAAGGAGTTTGGGAGCAATGCTAGTATAAAAAATGTTCTTAGAGTGCTAAATAAGTGCTGTGATTGCCCATTTGGTAGCCCATGTGGATTATCAACCAACATCAAGGCTCTGTTTGGCAGTGCATCTGTTTTTATGAAACCAAAACTTGCCTCTAAGCCTGGGATTCAAAAATAATCACCTGCTTTGAGGCCACTGGGAGCAACATCCAAGGGGTTGGAGAGCAACAGGTTGCTCACAAGTTACTGGTTGGCGACCACTACCCTAGACCCTACAGAGGGTGACAGGAGACAGTAGCACTGGAGGGTGGTCATGCCATTGATAAACAGTTTATTGTGTATCTTAATAATAATTGATGGGTCCCTACCTAGGACAACCCGGTTCTGAGTGGGGTGAAGATCCAATAGATAAAAAAACCCCTAAACCCCTAAATTGTTTGCTAAAAGTCAACAAAGTAGTATTCAGATGCCACTTTGACTTTTTTTTATCTATTGGACCTTCACCCCACTCAGAACCGGGTTGTCCTAGGTAGGGACCAATCAATTATTGTTAAGATAAACAATTAACTGTTGATAAATATTTTCAAATGTAAATATTTTAGATATGTTTTCATTTTCACTTTTTAGCAATTTTTGCTCTTATCCCTTAGATTTCTTATTTTTAATGATCAAAAGCCTTTGGTTCTTATTATGCCAGTGAAGGACCTGCTCTGTGCACCACTTGGCCAGATGAGTTGGGAATGGTGCTGATGATGCTGTTTTTAGACACTGTTGTTTTCTAGCTTTGCTTCAATGACTATTTCTTATTCTTCCCACTTCTTAAATGAAAACTATAGCTGAAGCACATGCTGTTTCCACCGTGTGTGATACAGTATTGGGTAACATTCATAAATATTTATATAAAGGTTTGTGTTCCTTCCAGAACTTTAAAGGGACACTGCCATCAGGTCTTATTTGTAAATGAAAATTCTGTGTTATGCTAGAATACTGCTGGGACATTTGTTATCCTTTTAGTTTAGTCATAAGGAAAGATAAGTGAATCTCCGCTATGGTCATTTTATTCAAATACCTGAATAGCAGCTAAAAGGAACCCTTTACGCACTGCACATATTTATCCCAAATAACTATAAGATCTTGGTGTTGGTGGAAATAGCTTGAAAACTTGCAGGCATGTGCAGTAAACCATAACTTAATCTGATTTCTGGCTGGGTGCCAAATATCAGGCACCCCAGTAATAAAAATCACGTACTGGAGACCCCAGGTCGATGCTCCTGATTAAACTGCAGAGGTCTGTGGTACTGCTATAGGTCCACCATTGCAATCTACTTATGCTTCATTGGATCATTACTGCGGACCTGGGCCAAATGTGCAAGTGCAGTGAAAACCATCTTTATGTTTTTCAGTCTGGGTTATAGTAAGGATCCTTCCTGTGCCTAACATTTGTGATTATACTTTTACTTTTCCTGTAAAATAAGTTATTTGTATATTTTTATATAAATGTAATTGATGAAATACTACGTTTTAATAAAATAGGTATAGAATGTCATGGAATCAGTTTATTATTATCACCATATTTTTATAAAGTGCCAAGTTACCCAGTACAATTATGGGTGTATACATTGAGTATACAAATTATGTAAAAATTATACCCAATATCCAATGCAAAAGGTAAAAAAAGCATGAAGTTTTGGATAAGTTTACACTCCTTGGCCGGCTTTACTCTTGTATCCCTTCAAGTCCAACCAGTAATATCTAAAACCAAACCCAGCGCCAAAAGGCACAAGAACAAAGAAATAATATAGGGTAATATTGTTTAGTATATGACACCCCATATAGTGCTCTATGAGGTTTATTAAGTACACCACGTGTGGATTAGACCCCTTAGAGTTGCACTGCCACCATTAGAGAAGAGAAAAATGGGAATAATTTCCCTTAATAACTTTGTTTGCAGATGGGTACTCACAAATGTGTTCTTTTATAACTTGCATATTGAATTGTTGACCCAAAAATGCAACGTCCTCTCTGGTGCCGGCTGTGGAGTAATGTGCTGCAGCAATAGTGTAAAACGTTTTATTCCTTATAAAAAAGGTTAAGCGCTCGCCTGTGACATCACTTAGCCTTACGCTTTTCATCTGTGACTTCCTCAGAGACACGTTTACATTTTTATTTTTATTTATATTGGATTAAAATCATTCTATGACAGTTTTTATTTATTTTCCAAAATCTTCTCCAGAGGTACTAGGAAAAGAGCAATATACTGGTCAGAATGCACCAAGCACCAAAGGATTGGGTATTCTAAAAGAAATCCACCATGAGTTAGATGGTATAGGGGTTTTTGTTGATTATGATTTGTGATATTTCTTATGATTTGTGATACTCTATTAATGAGACATTCATCTGGGCCTCCCCTGTGCTCCTGGGCTGAAAGGAGATCAATGCTTTCTGGGGAATCCTACACTGATATCATAGGGCACCTTTGTAGGCATTAAGTATTTTTAGAACCATTGTTTTGGCAAGTTATACTATACCTTCATTAAATACTAATTGGATTTTCCCTACAGTGGTTTCTTAAATATATAGCCTTGGAAGCAATGTGCAGAAGAGATACCCTTCATTCCTGGCTACACAAAAGTTTGTGTTACATGAGCACAGTTTTATTGAGCTACAGATGTACTGCTTGACCTACCAAACAGACCAGTGTTCCTTCTAAGACGAGTTCTCAATTTGCACTGGTGGTTGTGATACAAATAGCAGTAACCAGAACATACTAATCAATGCATTAGATTGCATATTAATACAAAGTAAAGTGAGTGTTCCCAAACAAGTGTATTCTTAGCCCTTGCCCAAATTTACCCAGTGTGTTTTGCACCTGCTACACTTTGGGGCTGATTTACTAAAGGGCAAAGTGACTAACATTAGCGAAAATTCACCAGCGTGACGTCATTTAGTTACTTCGCCGATTTACTAACGGTCGCTGACGTACGTAACTTCGCTAGTGAAGGAGATAGACTCTAGAGGTAATTCGCTCCCTTGTGCCTGGCGAAGTTGCGCTCTGGTGAATGGACATAACTACGCCCAAAGTCCCAAAAAACGCGGGAGACTTTTCATTTTTCAGGGTGATAGGCTGGAAAAGATTGTAAATTTTTTCTGGGGTACCCGGCTTCCCCCCTACATTTCCTAACATATGGCACATAAACTATACTGTGGGCTCATGTGTAGGGCATTATAACAACTCTTATTTTATTAAGGTTTCCTGGGCTTGTGTAATGTATTTGCTGCAACATATACATCCATTCAACTTTTACTTTCAGACATATGCAAATTAGCCAACGCTAGCGCAACTTCGCTTCTCTTGCCGCAATAACACTAGCGATACTTCGCCAGCGTTCTGCGCCCTGGACGCAACTTCGAATTTTAGTTAATTAGCTCTGTCCTGGCGAATCTACGCCTGGTGAAGTGTTGCGATGTGAGCAAAGCCGTTGCTGGCGAATTTTTGGAGGTTAGTGAATTTGCCCCTATATCTTTACAGTCTCTAAAAAGCTATAAAACATATATATTGTTTTTGCTCATAACCTACACAACAGGAAACATTGCTACTGACCACCAGTAAAATGAATATAGACCCAAGTCTTCTGATCGTTGCTGCTTTCACAAAATCCCTATGGGCAACATTCTTCAGAGTGCAATGGGAAACACTGCAACTAGGCATTGGACCATGACTATTTCCAGTTAATTTCTTCAGTAGTACATGGTTTATAGCAGTGCACCCCAACCAGTGACTCACGAGCAACATGTTGCATACTATTCCCTTAGGCGTTGTTCTCAGCCTCAAAACAGGTGTACTGCCAAACAGAAACTCCTGCAAGCTGGTAGTCCACATAGGGGCTACCAGTAGCAAAATCCCAGTCCATATTTGACACCACTAAAAATTGTTTCCACTCTTATGTTGCTCTCCAATTTTTTTACGTTTGAATGTGGCTCATGGGTAAGAAAAGGTTGGAGACCCCTGGTTTATAGTGACTATGGCAGGCTGTGGGCTACTGTTTTTTCCATTTTGCAGTTAAAGGGGCTGTTTGCGTTTTACATGAACTTTCAGTATGATGTAGAGTTATATTCTGAGACAATTTGCAGCTGGTTTTAATTTTTTATAATTTTTGGGTTTGCGTTATTTAGCTTTTTATTCAGCAGCTCTCCTTTTTCCAATTTCAGCAGTCTCTTTGCTAGGATCTAAGGGGCAAATTCACTAAGATTCGTAGTTGCGCCAGGCGTAACTTCGCCGCACTTCGCCAGGCGTAGTTTCGCCAGCACTTCGCAAATTCACTAAAATCCGAAGTTGCGCTCAGGGGTAGCGTAAGGTTGCGAAGTTGCGCTAGCGTTGATTCGCTAAGTGAAGCGAAGTTACGCTAGCGAAGGCTAATTTGCATATGGCGCCAAATTCAAATTTCAATGGAGGAATACGTATCAGCACTACAAATGGCTAGAAAACCTTCAAAACCTCAAATAAAAATGCTATTTTGCCCTACACATGTGCCCACTGTATAGGTAAGTTGCCATGAGTCAGGAGATGTAGGGGGGAAGGAGGGGAGCCCCAAAAAATTTTTCGATCTTTTTCAGCCTATCACCCATAATGTAGAAAACACACCAGCGTTTTTTGGGACTTAGAAAAAATTTTGACTTTTTTTGAAGCAATCCCTATGTACTCTATTGTGCTTCGCCTGGTCTGAGGTGGCGAAGGAAGTCTAGCGTAAAAGGTAGCGTTCAGTACACTGCGCACGTTAGTGAATTTGCGTAGTTACATCGCTAGCGAAACTTCGCCAGGCGTAAGGGTGCGAAGTAACACTAGCGAAACTACGCCAGCGTTCGTACGAAAATGCCAAACGCTAGCGAAGTAACGCTAGCGAAGTAACGCTAGCGTTCGGCGCTTCGGCGCTTAGTGAATTTGCCCCTAAGTATCTTAGCAACCATGCTCTGATTTGAATGAGAGACTGGACTGTGAATAGGAGAGGGCCTGAATAGAAAGGTGAGTAAAGAAAAAAGTTGCAATAACTATAGATTTGTAGCTTAAGCTAGCCATAGATGTAAAGATTTTTAAAAGATCTTTTCGTTAAGTGAGACCACGATTAACTCGAAACGATCGTTTAAATGTACGATTTGTCCATCATCTAAAAAGACCATTTTAAGCGATATTGCCAGAAAAACTGAGGGTAGCTGCCTGCTTGGCCCTGTAAACATAGATAGATTGCACTGGGACCAATACATTTTTTTTAACCTGGCCGATCAATTTTCTGACAGATGTCGTACGAAAAATCGTAGGAGGCATGATCGTTCGATTCCCATTAACCTCACATTAATTTGATGGATTGGTCGGATTGCACCGAAATCGATTGTTCACCAACTAAAGATCTTTTCGTCTATGGGGACCTTTTCACAGCATTTGTTTTATAGATGGGGGGTCAGTGACCCCCATTTCAAAGCTGGAAAGAGTTAGAAGAAGCTATAACTATATAACTATTAAGTTATGTTAACATAAAGTTGAACTACCCCTTTAAATGCTGGCAGTTCCAATATTTTGTAATATATAACTTAGTGGTGGACAATGTGCCAAAGGTGGTGATGGCTGCAAAATTGCTGCACAATCTATGTAGTTACCCTAACTACCTTCTTGTTCTCTTCTGACTGCCTGCAACTGTTTCCCTGCTAACAGAATCTAGCACTCAAAAATGTAATAAAGCTTCCTAATAACTGATCATTGTATAACATTTATAACTACAAAACATGCATAGAAATAAGTGGCTCTATTGATCGCACTGCTATAACAGAATAGGAAACGTTTGTATGCCTCCTGAGCACAAGCAGGAATTTGTATACACGCAATTCAGTGTGTGCCTCTGCCTGAAAGATAAACGAGCTGTAATCAGAGTCGCTCCTGATCAAATTTAGCGATGGCTCAACTTGACAATAAATCTAAGAGCCTATTCTCTGTCCGGGCTTTTGTGCAATGTGAAAACAGTAGATAGACTTTATTGTCATCCTTTCAACACAGACCTTTAGCTTAGCTTTTGAATCCACAGAAATAGATTTATATTCAGTTTTGAAGAAAAAAAAAAGACTAAAAAAAACTACAATTCCTTTTTAATCGATGTACAATGGAAACCTTCCAGCAACAATTTAAAACATGGTGCAGTTAATTTATTCTTGTCTGACTGCTGCATTCAAAATATGCACTAGTGTGTGTGCAGGGAGGTGTGATAAACTGAAAGTATAACAGGATTCAAGTCACTGATTTATAGCACAGCCTTTTGGCCATATTAGCCATTCTTGCATTTATTTTTTACTGGATGCCCTTGGTGCATTCACTGGATGCTGTTCCTGTTATCAAGTAGATTTTGAGCATTAATGTCAAGGTTTTAAAGCAACAGTAACAGGAAAACATTCAAGCGTTTTAAAGGAATGGCAATATAATGTTGTCCTGCACTGGTACAACTGGTGTGCTTGCTTCAGAAAGACTATGATAGTTTATATAAACAAGCTGATGTGTAGTCATGGGGGCAGCCATTCAAGCACTGGATACACAGTAGATAAAAGTTCTGAAGAATCCCATTGTATACTATGAAGATTATATGTTGTCTATACTGTGTCTTTTCAACTTTGAATGGCTGCACAGCAACATGTTTATATAAACTATAGAAGAGATTCTGAAGCAAACATGCCAGATTTACCACCACAGAGCAACAGTATAATATATTTTAATAGACACTTTAATTTTTTGGTGTTACTGTTCCTTTAAGTCTTCTATTAACCAGCAATATATACTTATTCATGTGCAACTCTTTGGGGCATATTTATCAAAAGGCAACCCAGTTTTTGTTTATTTCAACAGGATATTTAGGGGCATTGCCATTCATTCTTATGTGGTCTGCAAATTAAATTGTTTCAGGGACACTTGGGGTGATCTGATAGTTGATCTGATGGACAAGGAACCATTGGGGTGGCTAAATCAGTTAAATTTCAGTTTGTTTAGTCACTTGGTCATAGAGTGGATCTTTAGAAGTATGGCCAGCTGGTAATGCACTTGTCCCTTTAAGTATTGCTCCATATGTACATTGTATTGTAATCTCCTTTTCAATACACTTACACATGAAGAAAAAAAAAAAAAAAAAAAAAATATATATATATATATATATATACTATATATATATATATATATATATATATATATATATATATATATATATATATATATATATATATATATATATATAGACACATATCTAAACTAACTTAGGCTAATATAGCCTTGAAAACATCATCAAAAAATCTGCCAGCACAAAATTGTGAAAAGACATTTTTGCTGCTTTAAATCAAAGTTCAATTTATCAATAAGAAATTGGGTGACTTCTGTGTTAAAAAGGTCCCTGCTATCTGTCTGTATTGTCCTCCAATGTTCTTGTAAAAAGTAAGTACCTTTTCTACAGACAAAACAACCCCAACCATGACAGCCTTTCCTCGTAGTTTAAGGGGTGGTTCACCTTTAAGTTAACTTTTAATTCTGAGCAATTTTTCAGTTGGATGTCAATTTTTTTTATAGTTATTTTTAATTATTTGCCTTCTTCTGACTCTTTACAGCTTTCATATGGGGGTAACTGACCCCATCTAAAAAAACAAATGCTCTATAAGGCTACAAGTGTATTGTTATTGCTACTTTTTATTACTCATCTTTCTATTCAGACTCTCTACTTTTCATATTCCAGCCTCTTATTGAAATCAATGAATGGTTGCTAGGGTAGTTTGGACCCTAGCAACCAGATTACGCAAACTGGAGAGCCATTGAAAAAAATGAAAAAGCTCAAAAAACATAAATAGTAAAAAATCAAAAACAATTGCAAATTATTTCAGAATATCGCTCTCTATATTATACTAAAAGTTAATGTTGATTCAAAGGAGAATAACCCCTTTAACACCTTTTAACCGTTAAGTTACACGTCTCTGCACTCTCCAGCTCATTAATATCCTAAGGACTAGAAACCGAAATTGCACTACATACTCCAGATGAGGCCTTAGCTAGAATCTATAAGGAGGCAAAATTATGTTTTCATCTATTGAGTTAATGCCCTTTTTTGTGCAAGGCGCACTTTATTTGCTTTAGCAGCCATTGAGCAACTCTGCCTAGATTTACAAGGTTTGTTATCCACAAAAATCCTTAAATTCTTATCAATTATGGAGGCCTACACATTACCATTTAGTGTAAAACTTGCATTCACGTTACATCTATCAAAGTTCATAATCTTGTAGTTATCCACATTGAACTTCATTTGCCAGTTTGCTCAGTTCTCCAATTTAATAAAAATCAGTACAGTTTAGCAACACCGGCAAAAATAGAGACTTTCAATGCCCACCTCCAATTTATTAATAAACAAGTTAAAAAGCAAATGACTACATTAAAACTTACCTATAATTCATATTTTCACTAATAGGTCTGATTTTGTAATTGCTTTTGTAAGTAATTGTTACTTAAAGTTACAGAACCCTGACTGTTTTGCCAGCCTGACTATCCCTTGTCACTTAGAATTAACACTAAGGGGCAGATTTATGAAGGGTCGAATTCAAGGGTTTTTTAAATATCAAATTTGAAGGATTTTACCACAAAAGCTCGAAGATCGAATAAAAAACGTTAGATCGAATAAAAAACGTTCCATCGAATGATAAAATCGTTCGAATCGAACGATTGGAGCGTTTTTAAGCGATTGAAGGATTTTTATTTGACCAAAAAAAACTTTGGGGAGTGCTGGGGAAGGTCCCCATTGGCTAATATTGCACCTCGGTAGGTTTAAAGTGGCGAAGTATGAAGTCGAAGTATTTTTTTAAAGAGACAGTACTTTGATTATTGAATGGTCGAATAGTCGAACGATTTTTACTTCGAATCGTTAAAATCATTTGATTCGATCCCAGAGTCTAGGTTTCTGCTTGCCTCCATATAGAAGGCAATTAAATCTGCCAAGATCTGGTTGTGAAGCCTCTTACATTTGTAACTGGGCTTCATTCACCTCACTTATACTGAGTGCTATGTGGCGTAAAGCAATGATAATTTTCTTAGTAACCTTAAGTCCAACCAGTTTTGGACTGGGGTAACTGAAACCCACCAGAGAATGTTACCTCAAAGGCCCACTATTCTGGCCAGAGGCATCCAAACCATTTTATTTATGATATTTCACTATCTGTGTCTTAAGCCTTCCTTTTTTATCCTACTTCTCCCATTTTTTCCATCAGCCAGTTTCTTTATTGTGTGTCCTTCTCATTTCCCCAATGTGACCCCCTCCATCCTCGATCTTTCCATCAGCTATTCACTTTTTAACATGTCATTTACTCTAGGTTCCTCTTGTCTTCTCTGTGCTTTTCTCTCCATACTTCAATCCCCTACTCACAAGTTCACTTCAACCCTCCCTTATCGCCTTCAACCCTCACCTTCAATCTCCTATCCCCCATAATTTCCCAAGAATGCCTCTTGTTTAATTATGAAGAGCATCGCCCTGCATTCTTTGCTGGAGCTTTCATGTATTAATGTAGAAATCTTTATGTGGCCTGAACTGCGGCTCCAGATATTGTTCTCACGCAGGAACCACGTAGCCACTGTATTAAAGACATCTGCTCCATTTGGGGCAGCAGTTCAATCTTAAGGTAATATTTAAGAGCTTAGTCTGGCATCCTAAAAACGGAGCACAAGTAAAACGTGTGATGTAAGAACAAAGTGTCTTGCCACCATTACCACCTCCTGCCACTCCCACCACACAGCCTGGACAAGAAGCGGGACCGGCCAGCAAAACATGCCCTGACCCAAACAAGCTCCTGCCAATACACATTTCAAGTGGGCAGCAGGGCTCACCAGGACAAGGAACCCTGCGACTGCACACCTCAGACCGGGCAAGAGGGCCCACCAGGACAAGGTACTATGCAGCCAACCCTGCTGCTGTTGCAGACACGGAACAAAGCTCACCAGGACTAGGACCCACCAGGATTAACCCTCTGTGCCAGTCCAACCCTGCGGCCAGCTGAAATCTCTACTATAAGACTTTCACACACATACCAGTGCTATCCTTGGTAATTTCTTTAGTGCATAGCTTTTATTCTGACTTTATATACAGACAAACACCATCCCTCTGTACCTCCTAAAAATGGTGTAAACAAAGTCCAGTCGCACGTTTCATCCAAACCACAGCTCAGTAATACCAATTATGTCATCATTTTCTGTATATGCACTCTAGTTCTCTAGCAAACAGTTTTACTTATTTACTGGAGAGTTAAAACTATAGTTGCTGTTTTAAATCCTTATCCAGCCTCTTAAGGTGGCCATACACGGGCAGATAAAAGCTGTCGACAGACCGCGTCTGCAGCTTATTGGCCCCGACATTCTTCCCCGATCAAGATCTGGCCGAAAGTCGGCCAGATCTTGATCGTATGGGACTAAAAATCCCTTCGGATCACGGCTGCATTTGTTCGTTGATGCAGTCCCGCGATCCAACCGCCCGTTAGGGCTCACGATCGGATCAACCCGATATTGCCCACCTCAAGGTGGGCATATCGGGGAGACATACGCTCGTTTGGCGACATGGCCAAACGAGCGGATCTCTCCGTGTATGACCACCTTTAGCCATTCTTTCCTGTAGAACAGAAGGGCCCTTTACATTGATGTGAAATTCATTATGGTTAGAGAGATTATTTCCACTTCTGGTTCCCTTTGGCCCTTTTGGTTTATCTCTACCTCAGTTTGCCATAGACAAAGCACCTTTGCAGTAACAGCTGGTGAATGTGAAATGTTTGATCGCAGCTACATACTGCAAATTGCTGGTAACCAGACCTAGTTAAAGGAAAACTATACCCCCAAAATGAATACTTAAGCAACAGATAGTTTATATCAAATTGAATGACATATTAAAGAATCTTACCAAACTGGAATATATATTTACATAAATATTGCCCTTTTACATCTCTTGCCTTGAACCACCATTTCGTGACTCTATCTGTGCTGCCTCAGAGATCACCTGACCAGAAATACTACAACACTAACTGTAACAGGAAGAAGTGAGGAAGCAAAAGGCAGAACTCTGTCTGTTAATTGGCTCATGTGACCTTACATGTGGTTTGTATGTGTGCACAGTGAATCTTACGATCTCAGGGGGCGGCCCTTATTTTTTAAAATGGCAATTTTCTATTTATGATTACCCAATGGCACATACTACTAAAAAAGTATATTATTATGATAATGGTTCATTTACATGAAGCAGGGTTTTACACATGAGCTGTTTTATGCAATATCTTTTAACAGAGACCTACATTGTTTGGGGGGTATAGTTTTCCTTTAATATACGTGAAAGCAAGCAGCACCTGAGAGGGAGTGCGTAGTGCTCTATTGATACCAGTAGTTCAAAATCTACAGTGCTTCAGAGCAGAAGCTACACTAGACTCATGCTATACGGACAAGACAGGGTTAATGCAGTAATTTATTTTTCGACCAAGAACAGAGTGAGCAGTGCAAAGTGACAGAAAGTTGTCAGCGTATACTTTATAAGCACGTAATAGAAGCAGGAGAAGTACCTGTGACGCAGTGTGCAGAAGTATTAACTTGCCGTTTCCATATCTAGTTAAGTAGTTTATTTGCTAGAACATACCAGCAGTTGATAATGAATTAGTGCATTTGTCTCTATTGTATTTCTTTAGCATCTTTCTCTGGAGTGTAACCTTATCTGCAGGATGGGAATCCAACAGCTGGCACACTAAGATGCCCATGCAGGAGACATATGGTAGAGGTGGCTTCAGAGGGGAGACAGGCCAAAGTTCGGGATAGCAGTGTTTTATAGGAATGGCAGAATTATTTGAGCATAACTTTATCCATTTGGGCACGTTTGTCAGCTCAGAGTTCTGTAATTCTGTTGGATATCAGATGATCTGTACAAACAGAAAATGTCAAATGTACCCCAAATAGATCACTCCACTACCTGTTCTTGGCATGATCCACCACCATGTTGTCTCTGTAGACAACACATTTCTAAAACAGTTTGCAGTGGGTCTTTATATATTTTCCTGTTTTTTTTTCAGTAGTTTATTTTTTTGTTCTGCAGCTCTCAGGCTTGAACAATATCATTTATCTCAATACTCTAGCAACTAGGGAATGTTTTTTAAATGAAATGAATGATGAGTCAAAAATAATAAAATTGCGACTGTAATATTATTGTAAGAAAAGGAATTTTTCTTTGCTGTTGGAACAGAGACAAAATAGGAAAGCTAATAAATCAAATCCATAAAGCTGCAAGCAATAGGTCCATCTATAAGATTTAAGTTAAGTTAAATAAAAGTATTACCTTAAATATATTGTTTTATACAGAGCAGAAGCGGACAAATCAGACCCTATTGTCGTACCTTTCTTTGATTCTGTTTTGCACCCATCACAAATTTGTTAGAGGCTTTATGTATGTTATGTGAGTATAATATAATATAATATAGAATATTATATAGTAATAGCGCAAAGCCATAGACTAAGGGCTCTTATACAGATCATGGAATTCTAAACTCTTTGGGCCTCTTCTCCTCCAGCCCCCCTGCATCCTTTAGAGTTACTCCAACATTTTTATTTGCCACAGCATTCACTGTATGATTGACATCTTTATGGATATGTGCAGCAGGGTGGCTCTGTGGTTAACAACCCTTCTATGCAGCACTGGAGCCCTGAATTTGGTTCTTTTCTGGTCACCATTGCATACCTCCCAACTGTCCCTTTTTCGGAGGGACAGTCCCTCTTTTGACAGCTCAACCCGCAGTCACTCATTTGTACTGGAAAGTCCCTCTTTTCTCTGCACTGAACAGCCAGAAAAAGAAACAAAGTTTCTCACTTAATTGGCTTTTAGCAGAGAGCCCAGAACAGCTAACAGGTGCAAATAAGATACTTTGTAACAGTTTTGAGACACAAAAACACAGTTTAGATGAGGAGAAATATTTTCAAATTTTCATAACCTGCCAAATTTTGTAAAACAAACATGGTAATTAGGGGGTGTGGCCACAGAAAGGGGTGTGGTCAAAAAATTGCTGCGCTACATGCAGAAAAATTTTTTTGGTCCCTCTTTTTACTTCCCAATGGGAGGTATGCCATTGGTGGAGAGTGAGTTTTTTTTGTTTGGGAAGGCTACATGGCAGCAGGGTTGGACTTGTGTACTTTATTCATACTTTATTCAGGCAACAATAAACCTGCACCTTTTACTAATAAGAATACAGTTTGTGTTTTTTTTTATAGCATAGTAAATCTCGTTTATAAACCTTAGAGTTTATTGCAGAAGAATGCCAGTAATCTTTTGTGCATACTTCAGTAAGGGGATAACGGTGGAGTCTGAATGCTATACTGTATCTCCATCTAGTGGACATTAGCAGTTATTCAATGCAGCGACATAAATTGTGAAACAGCAGCTGCACCCTAGTTCAACCGTATTAGACATACAGTAGAACCCCCATTTTACAGTTTTCAGGGGACCAGAAAAAAATGGTGTTAAATCAGGGAAATGTATTATGCATAATATATGGGTAGGACCACAAAACAACAATGTAAAATGAGGGAAAACTTAAAATCAGAGGATGTAAAATTGAGGTTCTACTGTATACTAATAAATGCAAGTGGTGCACTGATTGCAGATTAATTTCAGTTAAATGGAATCCGCATAGTCATTCCAGCAGAATTCTCCAGTTACATGATAATCTTAAACTGGTACCTTTAATAAACAGGAATGAGAATAATGTTCCATATAGAAATATGTAACTTTTCATATGTTTCCATTCTGTGCCGATAGGTAATGTTCTCACTACCTTGTAACCCTGTACATGTTCAAGTGGTAATTGCTTGTCTATGACTACTTAAAGGAGAATTCAACCTGTAATAAAAAAAACCCTCCCCCCTACCCTGGGTAGACCTCTCTGCCCCCCCCCCCCGGGCAAATGCCCCTAATTTTTTACTCACCCCTCCGTGCAGATTCTGGCCTCTGAGTTCACGGTAGCCATCTTCTTAATATCCGGTAGTCTTCGTGTCTTGACAGCATTTTCGGCGCATGCGCAGTTGGAGTAAATTACCGGTTTCGAACAACTGCACATGCGTCAAAAGTCACGAAAATGTTCGAATATTTTTCAGAAATTTTCATGACTTTGGGCACATGAGCAGTGGTTCGGGAGCGGAAATTTACTCCAACTGCGCATGCACCTAAACGTACAAAAAAGACTCCAACGCCAGAATATGCACATAGGGGTGAGTAAAAACTTAGGGGCATTTGCCCCGGGGGGGGGGGGCAGGTAGGCTGGGGAGGGTTTTTTTTATTACAGGTTGAATTCTTCTTTAAGTAGTCATGGACAAGCAATGGACTGGATCTGGTCAAGAGTCACCCTCAGGTGAAACCCGTAGGAAAAATCAATTGTTTTAAATTCTGGCCACCTTGTACCAAATTCACTGATCATCCTCTTTCTTTGGCGAGGTCAACAAACAAGCAGGTCTTTTCCCCTGATATGGCCACCTAAACTGGGAGATATTGGTCTAATCTGAGGCCTTGAATTGAGGACCACATCAGTCAAGTCGAGAAGGGCCTGTCAGAAGGCTTCATACAATGGCAGATAAGCCGTGAATCGTGCCCAAATCTTAAATCTTCCCATGTATGACCAACTTAACTTCTGGTTATATGACTGACAGGCAAAGTATAATATGGGAGACACCAGCAGCCAGTTGATCAAGGAGAAGTGCAGCATTGATAATGTTTTTACTTGTATATAAAACAAGACTGAATGAGGGGATATGTCCGTAATGACTGGGGATTATCTGCTTGCAGCGCTATTAATTCCCAGACGAAGAACGGTGCCACACCACTCTACCTAGCTTGTCAAGAGGGTCACTTGGAAGTCATCCAGTATTTGGTCCAGGACTGTGGAGCTGATCCCCACATGAGATCCAACGATGGGATGACGCCCTTACATGCAGCTGCCCAAATGGGCCACAGCTCAGTCATTGTTTGGTTGGTAAGTCTCTGCTATTGATCTCCACTTGTGCTTATATGTCCCTTCTTTTTCGTTCTTTAATCCTCAATTGCTTGTGCTACTTGTCTGTAATCTGTAGGAGGAGCAGCTAGTAACCCGGGACATCCACCTGAAAACTGTGAAAAGCAAATATAATTCTAAGCAACTTCCCAATATCGATTCATTAAGAAGTTTTAAATACATGTATAGGATCCATTATCTGGAAACCCATTATCCAGAAAGCTCTGAATTACGGGAAGGCTGTCTCCATTTTATCCAAATAATCCAAATTTTTAAAAGCGATTTCCTTTTTCTCTGTAATAAAAACGGTACCTTGTACTTGATCCAAACTGAGATATAATTAATCCTTATTGGAAGCCTATTGGGTATAGTTAATGATTTTATAGCAGACTTAAGGTATGAAGATCCAAGTTACAGAAAGATCAGTTATCCGGAAAGCCCCAGGTCCTGAGCATTCTGGATAACAGGTCCCATACCTGTATATTTATAATTGTAGTTGCATCTCTTCTTGTTCTCTGGTTCTGACTCAGTTCAGTTCTCCTCTAAGTTTGTTTATCATATGGATTCTGCTACAGAGAATGCAGAGATAGATACAAAATGGCATTTATGAACACATTGCTGTGCAAAGAGTAATGTAAAGATACAAAATGGCATGTTTATACACAGTGGCGTAACTAGTTGTTACTGGGCCCCATAGCAAATTCAATTTAGGGCCCCAAAATATTTATAAGTTGGCCTATTTTACCAAGATATATTTAAATTGCTAATTAATTAGGGTCTTACTGGGCCCCCCTACACTCCTGGGCCCCCTGCAACCGCAGGGTCTGCTTCCTCTATAGTTACGCCCCTGTTTATACACACAAATCAGCAGTCACCCCAAAATTCCAGTATCATTGCAGCTGCGTCTGCCACAGTTGCACCTGTACATCAAAATGAATGCAATTGCAACACATGCCATTAAAGTGGCATTAGTGTGTGATACTTTGGGCACAAGTTTAGCAAGTCAAATGATGCGCTTGTGATGGGTGCAGGGATGCTTGACACAACTATAAGGCATGTTTAGATGAATAAGCACAACATTTGCACCCATTTGTCAGCAACTGCAGCCTTACTATTTTCTATAGTTATTACATTTACAAATTACTGTAAGAGAATTGAAAATCTGTAAATGATATATATTTGCAAAGACTTTGTTTTTTTTTGTGGTTGATATCTGTTCTACTAAAGCTTTTGTGCACCAATAAAAGAAATAGCAGAAAAGTGTTCTGTATTGGTGATAACTACTCAGAAACATGTACTAATCCTAGGGTTGGGGTTTGTATCTGTATTATGATCATCACTGGCAATTGCACTCTTATTTGCAAATGTTTGTATACAGAAAAAAATGCTAAGGAGGCTGTGCCTTCCCACTTTACTGTTTATAGTAAAATAAATACAACCTAAACCCCTTTTTAATAGGTATAGGTCTCTTTAAAAAGTGTGATGCTTAAAGGGATACTGTCACAATATTTTTTTCAGAATGAATCAGTTAATAGTGCTGCTCCAGCGGAATTCTGCACTGAAATCCATTTCTCAAAAGAGCAAACAGATTTTTTTATATTCAATTTTGAAATCTGACATGGGGCTAGACATATTGTCAATTTCCCAGCTGCCCCAAGTCATGTGACTTGTGCTCTGATAAACTCCAATCACTCTTTACTGCTGTACTGCAAGTTAGTGATATCACAGTGGAAAGGTAACCAGATAGCAGCTCCCTAACACAAGATAACAGCTGCCTGGTAGATCTAAGAACAACACTCAATAGTAAAAACCCATGTCTCACTGAGACACATTCAGTTACATTGAGAAGGAAAAACAGCAGCCTGCCAGAAAGCATTTCTCTCCTAAAGTGCAGGCACAAGTCACATGACTGGAGGCACCTGGGAAATTGACAAAATATCTAGCCCCATGTCAGATTTAAAAATTGAATATAAAAAAATCTGTTTGCTCTTTTGAGAAATAGATTTCAGTGCGGAATTCTGCTGGAGTAGCACTATTAACTGATGTGTTTTGAAAAAAACATGTTTTCCAATGACAGGATCCCTTTAACTGTATGTAATCTACGTTCGTCAAAAGAAAGGACTGAAAAGGCATAAGTTTGCATATAAAATGTGCATTGTTCTATATCCATCAATATTCTGTGTGGTTGTCACCTGCAAACACTGAATACAAACAAGAAGGAATACACATTCCTTTACAGATAATCAGATAAGATTCTAAGCAACCTTCTAATAAACTGTACATACTTACATGATTTCAATACTTTTAAAGTTATTTTCAAAACTGCTTTTGCTATTTTTCAGGACATAATCTTGAAATTGATCTTTTAAAAACTTGGAATTACGTTACTCTTCCTCCAATTCATTGGCCCCATACCAGATTAGAGGAAGTCTGAGAAAGTCCGAAATGGCTTGGCTATATAGCTTGATTTAAATTCGTAGGTCCAGAAACTTTGTTCAAATTAAAGGGATACTGTCATGGGAAAACATGTTTTTTTTCAAAACACATCAGTTAATAGTGCTGCTCCAGCAGAATTCTGCACTGAAATCCATTTTTCAAAAGAGCAAACAGATTTTTTCATATTCAGTTTTGAAATCTGACATGGGGCTAGACATATTGTCAATTTCCCAGCTGCCCCCAGTCATGTGACTTGTGCTCTGATAAACTTCAGTCACTCTTTACTGCTGTACTGCAAGTTGGAGTGATATCACCCCCCCCCCCAGACAGCCTAACAAGAACAATGGGAAGGTAACCAGATAGCAGCTCCCTAACACAAGATAACAGCTCCCTGGTAGATCTAAGAACAACACTCAATAGTAAAAGCCAAGTCCCACTGAGACTTCTTCAGTAACATATATAAGTATGAGAGATAACCTGCCAGAAAGTAGTTCCATCCTAAAGTGCAGGCACAAGTCACATGACTGGGGCAGCTGGGAAACTGACAATATGTCTAGCCCCATGTCAGATTTCAAAATTGAATAAAAAAAAAAATCTGTTTGCTCTTTTGAGAATTCTATTTCAGTGCAGACGTCTGCTGGAGCAGCACTATTAACTGATGCGTTTTGAAAAAAACATGTTTTCCCATGACAGTATCCCTTTAACATTGCTTAAATGTTTGAGCTCCATGTCTTGTCAGCACCACTGGCAGCTTGGTTGAGCTAAGCCTTCTGTACTACTACAGAGCAAGCTCTAAATACAATGATATACAGTACCTAATACTTCTGTCTTAGATATATACTGTCAGGCCCAGATTTGTGGAGAGGCCACCAAGGCCCGGGCCTAGGGCAGCAGGATTTTAGGGAGCAGCATTCTGCTCAACCACACCCACATTGGTTCAGAAACACTGAGGATGTGCAGGAGATATGATCGTTTTTTAAATTTCACGTGCGCTATTCCCATTGCTCTGGACCCAATGATGAAAATTTGAATGAATTAAAGGTTGGGGATGGGGCGAAGAACGACAGCGGGCCTAGGGGCACCCGCTTTTTAAATCCGGCCCTGTATACTGTAATCAAAAACATTAGGAAATAAAGAGGCTGAAACAGCTTGTGTTTTTATTGTCATGCTACATGTTTCAAGCCCTACATTGTCCTTTATCATGTTGATAAACCACCTAGGTTTCCTTATATTCCTTTCTAAAGCAGAGCATAAAATTGTGTCTGGGATATGGATCCTCTGGACTAAGAAACATTTTGTGGTATGTATAACTTTAATCAAAGGGCTCATCAAGAGTTTTCCAACTTTAAGACAGCAAAAAAATCAGGCCAGATCAGAAATTATACATTTCAAACTGTATATTTGAAGCCTGAATGTCAGAACAAAGGAATAATGCTGTGTATTCTTCTGTCTTCAGATGAGCTTTACAGACATCAGCCTTTCTGATAAAGATGGTGACGGAGCAACTGCCATGCATTTTGCTGCTAGCCGAGGCCATGCCAAGGTTCTGAGCTGGCTCCTTCTCCACGGAGGTGAAATATGCACGGATAACTGGGGTGGAACCCCTCTTCACGATGCTGCAGAGAATGGAGAGCTAGAGGTTCTATGCCATTGTCTGTTATTCTGCTATTGTAATCTGCCCACTTAAAGAGAAGTAAAGCCTAACTAAAGAAGTAGGCTAGAAATGTTGTACATTATGTTTTGGGCTTCTGTACCAGCCCAAGGCAAACACAGCCCTTTGGCATGGAAGATCTGTGTCTCCAAAGATGCCCCAGTAGCTCCCCATCTTCTTTTCTGCTGATCCACGGCACATGCTCTGTGCTGCTGTCACTTATTGAGCCACTTATACAGACAGTTACTACACGGCAGCACAGAATCCCGTTAACTAGCATCAGAATTTAATAATCAGCCTTGTAGCATCCGCTTATATTACAGACAACCCTGCTTTTCTGCTTGATAATTTGTGAAGACCCCTAAGCTTAGCTTCTCAACAGCGGCTCAGAGCCCACTGAGTATGTGAGTGTCACAGACACTTTCCAAGATGGTGACCCCCTGTGACAAGTTTGAAGTCCTGGATAATTAATGCTATTGAGATGCTGAAACTTTAGGCTGGTGCAATAAGTTCAGTAGATAAAATATGGCATTTTTAGCCATATTCATTTTTAGGGTTTAGTTCTCCATGTAACGTAATTAGCACTTGACTAATAATCAGCACTTGACTAATAAGTTATGGACACTTTTATGCCTATATGCATATTTCCTGGTTGCACACTACTTTCTGACAGTCATTAATTGCTAGGGTAGAAAGTAAGAAAATAAACAAAACCACAGAATGTCAGATTTTAGAGTTTTCTTTTTAAAAAAATAGTTGTGACATAAAGTTGAGCTTATTTAAAAATGGTGCATAAACACTATCTTAACTCATTTGATTGAAAGGAACCCCTGATAATCAACTAACTGTTTCCCAACATGCCTTAGGCTCACAGTGTAATGAAACCCCTCCCTCACATTGTTCCATTATCAAGTAATAGATTATGGGACTTGAAGTCCCTCTGCATTCCATATTGGGTGGGGCACACATTCTCTGTAAAGCAGAGGAACATCATTCATTTTAAGTTTTGGCATTTCATAATGAGTTGTATTAAAAAGGGGGATTTATATTCTTTTTAAATGAGATGAAGGCAAGACTCTTCTTCTTAACTGTCAATTACACATTTTTTCCAGTTGTCAGTATTTTATTATGGTATTAGTTATTGTCCCTCTACATTAGGGAATATTTATTAAGTATTTATTGTTATTGCCCCTAAATTTTAGTGCTGCCAGATCCTTGTGGTTAACGGAATTAAATTAGGAGTCCGAGATCTTGATGGATACACAGCTGCAGAGCTCGCTGAATATAATGGACACTTTCATTGTGCGAAATATCTCAGGACTGTGGAAAATATGGTAATTACTTTCTTCTTGATTACCTGTATTTTGTATTAAATGGCATATGTATGTATAACTATATTTATAAAGTGCTGTAAGGACACTGTACAATATATAAAAGTAAACTCAGGGAGGACAAATAACATAATAAATACAATAAGTGTATATATACAAGTACACAGAGCTTAAGTGCTGTGTGGTGAGAGAGACAGGAAGGAGGTCCCTGCCCCACAGAGCTTACAGTCTAAGTGGGTGGATAAATTACAGGCACAAGTTGGAGGGCAAAAGTGCACAAGTTTGAGGTATTCTCCCTTAAAGGAGAACTATCTCAAAAATGAAAATTTAATATAAGCTTCAGCATACTGAAACAAGAAACTTTCTAATACAATCAAACATTCTGTACATCTTCTGAAATAATCACGTTTATCTTCACTATCCCTCTCTCAGCATTCGTTTCTCTTCATTCTCTATTCATTCAGGAGTTGGGTGTCAGATATTCATTGACAGATCCAATATATCATATAAGGGGGCTCCTTTTCCCTAGAGGATGTATTAGACTTCACTCTATTAAAATCACCAGAAATCCTGTCTCTCTACATGCAGAATGTGTGCAAAAGGCAGTTATTTTGTGAGATTTTGTTTGTACTGGAATCAGTTATTTGAGTGAGCGATTTTGTCGTGATCCGACGCGCTGCGGCAAAACGCAGCACGCAGCGTCTGCATCCGACAGTTGGATTGGGTCGGATCAACGCTGCGACACCATGTGACAATTCTATCTCTTGTCTTATTTTTGTCGCATGCGTTTTGTCGCAGCATGTCAGATCGCGACAAAATCGCTGGTGGAGTCCTACCCTAATTCGTCTGCTAGGAAAGGAACCCTCCCTAAAAGTTACAGTATATAATAATATATAATGAACAGTCATTGACTATCTGCCACCCAACTGGTGCATGAAGATAGAATGAAGAGAAACAGATGCTAAGAGAGGAATTGTGAACAGAAACTTGAATATTTCAGAAATGATGCATAATATTTAATTGATTGTATTTAGAAAGTTTCTTATTTTAGTATGCTGAGGCTTATATTACATTTTCATTTTCACAATAGTTCCCCTTTAAGTGCCAGGACTAGGCACAGATAGAAATGTGTATCATATGTAGAACTGGTATAACAAGATGTATCCAGAGAATTGATTTAAACTTACATTATATTGATGGAGCATTATCTTGTCAGTTGGACTTTCATTATCCTTTAACCTAGAATGCTCCCACACAACCTTTTGTATTGTAACAGTTATTCTGCACAAAGGATGTCCAAGCGTCTATGTGCTTGTAGCCATCGCCTCTTTAATGGTAGTCTTATGCATTTAAAAATATATGTTGGTGTTGGACAGCAGCCCCCTAAATATAAAAAGCTATGGCATGGATATTTTCCATATGCATTCTCCATGTACTTTGCATGCCAGTATATATTGAGTAAAATATCAATTCATTCATCAACAGTATTATGTCTTATCCACTTTTTTAAAGTAGAATATACAGTTAAGCACCTTCAGTATGTTAACTTACTAACTTTTTCTCGCTGGCTGGGTCTCCTGTTCTGTTGCACCAGTCTATGGATCTATGTAGCTGAATACTGCAACACAATATTTGTAAGGCTCTTTTGTAGCTGTGAAGGCTTGCATGGAATCAGAAAATGTTACTATTGTGCTCATTAGGTTTGCCACCTGTCCAATTGACCCAGAGAGCACGTTTTTTTGATTCCCTGTGATTGACGTGGCGATTTAAAGATATTAAAGATAGCCACGAGTTCCACAATGGAACCTTTCAAATAAGAAAAGAGAGATTTCTGTGCTGATCTGTGGATTGTGAGCAGTGAACACTGGCATACGGGTTCCCCATGGATTGGGACCAACCAGGATTTTTCACGGTATCCAGTGTCACCCTGGGGAAGGCTATTAATTAAACACTTTACATTGGTGTGTGTTGTGTATATATACCGTAAATATATATCTCTTAAAAACCAGTTCCTGATTCATCTGTACTGAAATATGTAGTAACATACTCCAACATGGCAAAAATATTTGGCACCACTGTCATTCTGAATTTCTGCAAATATATGAATAGCAGTTACTTTCTTTTTCATAAGGGTTAGCCTTCATTATCTTTCATTATTCTTCACCTTTGCCAATTTACATTAGTGGTATATGTAGTGATTGTGCAACTCATCCTTTAAAAAAGACAAAAAAAAATGATTCCATTCATTTCTACTACCTATGTCCTGGCATAAACTGTTGACGATAAATGGGACAGATTCAGGCAGAGAATGTTTGATATGAAAAGTGTTATAAAAGCTGTAGAAAACATAACACTGACCAATGCCAATGGTTGCTCTGTCACAGAGTATTTCTTGTTCTGATTTCTCTTTTTTTTTTTACTTAGGGCAATGCAGAACAGGGCCAAGGGGAACTTGCTCCCATGGCAAGTCCCTTTGTGCACCCCTCCACTAGCTCACCACAATAGCCGCACCCTTAGACTTCAGACCCCAGACCCCCACGTGCCACTTCAGTAACCATTTGCTTCCTAGTCCACTCCTCCTCTCCCTTTCAGAATTTAGTAGACCTACTGTTCAGAAATTTGTCAGTGAGAATTCTAGCAATGCATTTCCTCAATGGAACACTAAGGGGCAGATTTATTAAAGGAAAACTATACCCCCAAAATGAACACTTAAGCAACAGATAGTTCATATTATATTAAGTGGCATATTAAAGAATCTTACCAAACTGGAATATATATTTAAGTAAATATTGCCCTTTTACATCTCTTGCCTTGAGCCACCATTTTGTGATGGTCTGTGTGCTGCCTCAGAGATCACCTGACCAGAAATACTACAACTCTACTCTACTGTAACAGGAAGAAGTGTTGAAACAAAAGACACAACTCTGTCTGTTAATTGGCTCATGTGACCTAACATGTATGGTTTGTTGGTATGTTTGTGAGTACAGTGAATCCTACGATCCCAGGGGGCGGCCCTTATTTTTTAAAATGGCAATTTTCTATTTATGATTACCCAATGGCACGTACTACTAGAAAAGTATATTATTATGAAAATGGTTTATTTAGATGAAGCAGGATTTTACATATGAGCTGTTTTATGCAATATCTTTTTATAGAGACCTACATTGTTTGGGGGGTATAGTTTTCCTTTAAGGGGGAAATTGAAAATTTTAATTCAAATTTTCTATTTTTTTTATGGTCAAAACTGTCAAATTGAACTAGGAAGTTATCCAAACTGGGTTCGAGTTTTTTTAAAAAAAATTCAAATTCCATTTTCGAGATTTATCGTACTCTGGCCGTTTAAGTATTTGAATTCGACTATTTGCCACCTAAAACCTGCCGAAATACTGTTTAAGTCAATGGGATGAGTCCGGAGAGGTCCAGGGATCAATTTGGTGAAGTTTACAGCCTTTCTGACATTCAAGTTTTTTTCTGAGATTGATTTTTCTGAGTTTGATTGAATTTGATTTTATTAATAAATTCTACTAGTCAAATCTCGAATTTGAATCAAGAGTCAAATTCGAAATTCGGCTCTTGATAAATGTGCCTCTAATAGTTACCCCTTTATCTGTAGGAGGCGCTGCCTGTGTTCAACAGCATTTCATACAGTAGGTCATTGGTAGCACATGGGTGTTCCCTGGCTTGATCCTAGGCCACACAAGGAGCTAGGAAACATACTTACTCTGTTCCTACTCATTTGAAATTGAGCAGGGATGTCTGTATTCCTTCATTTAAAGATTAACTAAGGCGTCAAATCTGACACAAATACACGGGATGGTCATAGAGCTAAATGTAATCCGTGTTTTAAAGAATAAAGTAAATAACCTTGGGATTTAAATGTTGGTTTTAACTGGATTTTCTGGACTAACTTTCCAACAGGATATATATAGATGTTAATCAGTAGGTGCTTGCGTTCAAATGGTTAATAAGCCTTTCCCAAAACCAGAGAGTATACTGACTGCATTTATATTTGAATTAAAACAGTGCAAAATACATATAATAACAGTAATAATATAGTAACTGTATAGTTTTCTTTAGGCTTGCTTTATTGATGTAGAGAGATCATTTCAGACTGCCTGGTTGCTAGAGGCTGTAAGTAAATGATGGGCAAGAAGTACAAAAAAAATAACACTTTTTTATGGTGTGTCTCAAGGGTATTGCATAAGTTCTGGTGCAAATCTTTAATGAAGGGCCCTTCTTCTGTCCCCAAGTCCCCCATTTTTATGAACTCACACCATCTAACACTCACAAAGGTATTCTATCTACAGTCAGGGTCAGACTGGGGGGCCTGGAGCCCACCGGGACTACTGCCCAGGGCCCCCCCGCCCCCCTACTGTGACGTGCTGAGTGTGCGCACATGAAGGCACCTGTGTGAAGGCGCCGCTAAGCGCTCCTGGGTGTTTGGTGCCAAGCGCATGCGCAGAAGGCGCTGCACGGCGCCCAAGAAAAACTTTTTCCCGGAGATCTGGAGAAGGGTCTGGCCCATTAAGGGTTGGGGCCCACCGGGTATTTTCCTGGCATCCCGCTGGGCCAGTCCGACACTGTTTACAGTTGATGTTGCCTATCTATTTACATTATGGGACAGATTTATTAAGGTTTAAAGTGAAAATTCTAATTTTTGAAAATGTTTTTTTTTGTCAAAACTCTCCAATTCAAATTGTGAATTATCCAAACTCAATTTGAATTTTAATTCGAATTTGCGAGATTTATCATACTCTGGCCCTTTAAGAACTCAAATTCGTCTATTCGCCACCTTAAAACTGCCGACTTTCTGTATAAGTCAATAGGAGAGGCCCAGGGATCAATTTGGTGATGTTTGCAGCCTTCCTGACATTCGAGTTTTTTTCAGATAAAAAAAACTGAAATAGTTTTTTAAATTCGAATCGACTTTTTTTAAATTCAAATCTAATGTGATTCTAGTTTTCCGTTCGATTCAATTTGTCGGAGTTGAGAAAATTTGATTTTAGTAATATATTTCGATTGGTCGAATTTATTTCTAATGAAATTCGAAATTCCATAAATGTGCCTCTATATATTGACATATCACATATAAAATAAATAGCCCAAAAAGCTCTGTTTCTTTAACAAGGGTTGTTTGGACCTGAAAAGTCATTTATAAGCAACTTAAATTGCATCTGACTTCTAAATAGATACTCCAGCGAGTGATAGAGTTACTATCTTGTGCAGAATCTGACCAGATAATTGTGAGTAAATGTCAATGATCTGTCGGCATTACCATATGAGTAGGATGGAAAGTGTTTTAGTTCCCTGAAAGCATCTTTGGCTGCACTGGAAATGTGCAAGTCTTGTAACCTGACTTTCTTTGGACTCAGTGGGTATCACATAACAGGGACAGACATAGGATTCTGCAAATTCTGCCCGTTTTTGTAAACTGTTGTTTGTATTGAAAGCTGACAGGGAGGTGGAAGGTAAGTTCTCCCATGCAAGAGTATTTATCTGTTGTTATTGACGTTTGAATAGAAACTGACATGTATTATGTTTAACTTGTTCAGGGTAGAGATGAGTTTTGCAATGTTGTCTCATGGTGTTTAAAGTGCACTTCAAAATAAATACTATTATATTAAATATATAGCAGTCAAAATTCATGACTCTTGACATTAACGGAGTAATGCTGAAACCAGTAGTTGCAGAAAGAAAAGTCTTGTCTCTATACTGAAGTTTTAGAGCTGAACAGGGCCAGGCAGTAAGTTCTGATATTATCTTTGATAAAGGTTCTCAGTGTACGCTTAACAAAAAATAAAAAGAGAGTTCTGTATTATATATAAAGGCTTAGGTGATAATGTTATAACCCATAGCACCAAATGACCAGAAAATGTAGCTAAATTTTCTGGCAATAAGATCAGCCATGGCAAAGTGTCTTGTACAATATACTCTGATAGGGCACCACTTATGCACTGCACTCTGTGCATTTTGTAAAAAAATCCTTAAACCTAAATTTGGTGCCTTAACATTTTTCAAACCTCAAATTGTCATGCAAATTTCTTTGCAGACTATGTGGTCATTTATAAAAGCCATGGAGCAGTGTAACGTACTGATGCTTGAGTTCTTTGAGTCTTACAACTATGCAGTAATATAATTGTTTATAAAGTAAATTAGTTTGAATCTTTTAATGTGCATGCAAATTTGTATATGCTGAGTCAGTACAAGGAAACAGTGAATACTTTTCTGACATGATGTTCATTCATATCACTGGAGCACCTTTTTCCCTGTCTGGCTATATAGCTCATATTTGACTCAAAAGCTCAGCAGATCAAATGCTTCTCTTACATGACTGAAATGCAGAGCAGCTAGTGCAACTGTCTGCCACTCACTCAGCATACAGATGCATGGCTGGTCCAGACACTGGGGCATACCTTAAATGTGTCAATAACTTTAGGGCTCTGCCAGAGCATTGTGTTGACTATTAGGCTACTGGAAACAAGACGCTACTCTGAAAAAATCTTGGCAGAAGCTTTGTCCGAACTTAGGAAAAACGGGCCTTCCCAAGCTATGAGGCTTCTGTGCCTTTTGGGATAAACAATAACGTGTATACATTAACTTTGCCAAATGTGAGCTGAAAGATTTAAGTTTTTGCAGAGCCTATTGGGCTGCATGGCATGGAAGTGCAGCCGTTTCCTTTTAAAGGAGACCTAAAGCTTAACTAAAGTATGTTTTGGACTTCGGTACCAGCCCAAGGCAACCACAGCCCTCCAAAGATGCCCCAGTAGCTCTCCATCTTCTTTTCTGCTGATTCACTGTACATGCTCTGTGCTGCTATCACTTACTGAGCTTTGGGACCCACTCACAATATACAGTACACCTAGAATATAAAAGTCACAATATAAGTCTGATTAGTGTGGTGTTGACGACAAGATGGCTCTTCTACCTCTGCAGCAACCTGCACCTTTTCTTCCAAACCCTGGTGAGCCTATCATACCTTTTACTGCTTGGATCTGAATGTTTTAAAAATTACATTATTGCTGCTGACCAAGGGGAGATTTCTGCTGCTAGAAAGTGTGCTTTACTTACTCACTGCCTGGGAGCAGAGGAACAGTGTATATTCTATACATTACCATTACCTGATGATACTTATGAAACTGCTCTTACTTCTATATAGAACTTTTTCATTGTGGCTGTGCAAAGAACTTTGTACACAAACTTAAGTTGAGACCAGATGTAAAATCAGTACCATTTCCTGATTCAGCATGGGAAAAACTTGCTATTGATATTGTCGGTCCTTTTACAGATGCTCCTATAGACTGTAGATTTGCTATAAGCTTGATAGACTATTACAGTAAATGGACAGAAATTTCATTTGTTTCTCATATAATATCAGCTACAGTATTAACCTTTCTGTCTAGAGTCTTCAGCAGAGTAGGTAATCCAAAGGAGTTAATATCCGACAACAGACCACAGTTTGTCTCATGTGAGTTTGAATCCTTTCTGAGAGAGAGGAATATTGTGCATAGGAAATCTTCAGTGTATTACCCACAAGCAAATGGAGAAATCCAGCAATTCAACAGAAGTCTGAAAGAAGCACTACAAACACCAAATCTTACTGGGAAATCTTGGAAAATATTTACAACAGAGTTCCTACATAACTACAGAGCAATGCGCCATGCAACAACTCAATCATCTCCAGCTGAATTATTACATGGCAGACAGATGCGCACTAAGTTACATGTTGCAGACATCAAACTTCCACAAAATACTGTGCCTACAAAATCATCTACTGCTGACATTGTGAAACGTCAACAAGCCAAATGCAAGGCTTATACTGACAGAAAACGTGTTGCAAGAGAAGTGCACTTTCCGCCTGAATCTTTAGTGAGAATTAAGAAACCAGGATTATTGAAACAAGGACAATCTAAATTTACTACACCACTTGAAGTGAGACGCCAGCAAGAACCATACACATTTGAACTGTCTGATGGACGCATATGGAATGCAAGTCATCTTGCTCCTGTTAGGAATAACTTTGGAGAAGCTCCATTTGATGAAGGAAATTTTCCTACTCCATCTGCAATAGGCCTAAGGAAAGTGAACCTATAAGGCGTACTGAGAGAACCCGAAAACTACCTGCATGGACCCAGGACTATGTGATGTGAAAAATGCATATTATTGCTTTATGATGCATTGTTGTTGTTTATTACGTTTGCCCAAATGATTTCCTACTATAGGGGGAATATGTGGTGTTTATACAAATGTGTCCAGACTTATACTATGCATACAACTTAAAATTGAAAGTTACTGTTGTGTAATGAGAGCCTGCTAGTAAGGCACTGTTACACTATACTCATCCTCGGCTACCCAAAACATAACAATTAGTAATTAGTACAAATAATAACTATATGGCAGCACAGAAACCAGTGCAACTAGCATCCTAATCTAATAATCAACCCTGTAGCATCAGCTTTTATTACAGGCCAACCTCTTTTTCTGTTTGATAATTTGCGACAACCCCTAAGTTTAGCTTTTCAACAGCTTCTCAGAGCCCACTGAGCATGTGAGTGTTGCAGACACTTTCCAAGATGGTGACCCCCTGTGACAAGTTTAAAGTCCTTAATCATTGCTGCTATTGAGAAGCTGAAACTTTAGGCTGGTGCAATAAGTTCAGTACATAAAATATGGCATTTTTAGCCATATTCATTTTTAGGGTTTAGTTCTTCAAGTATTCCCTTTGTGCAATTTGGTGAAAATAAAAGCAGTGTCTCAGACTTTCAATACGAAAATAAGTAATGTAACTAAAGCAGACCCTGCAATGGCAGGGGGCAGTACCGTAATTATCCAGCGCGGGGTCGGGTGCATGGCCCTCCAGAAACGATTGTGGCGGCAGATTTGCTCGCGCTCCAAACTCTTTGGGCCCGAGAGGGTGCTGGCCTGGGTGCACCCCCTGAACCCCTGGTAGTTCTGCCACTGGCAGGGGGGACTAGTGTGTGAGGGCTTGTTATTTACTCTCTCCTGTCTGAACCACTGCTGACAGCCAAGTCTCTTCTCCCCATCTGTATATGACAATTTTAGGTGTTGAGTCAATAACAGGGGGGCCCTTGTTCTTTTTTGTGTATTGTCTGCACAGAGGCACTAATCTGACTGGGTTAAACAATCTTTTGTTCATACGCGGAGTTTATTTTTCTAAACTGTACATATTTAAGCAAAAAATGCTTATAACTGTTATTAATATTTTGTCTTTTTAACAAACCCATTAGGCTCAAATTTGGCTCTACCTGCTTAGCCTGTTATGCCATATCTATGGTTAAGCAAAGCTAGTAGATGTTGTGAAAGAGATGTAATTAGTTATCTAAACATATGTAATGGTTAACTTCTTAATTGGGGGGAAAAAGCAATTATCAACCAATTATCTGCTTGACATACCTACTGGCTTTGCAGCAAAGAATATGGATTATTTCCCCTAATTGACAAGGATATTTTTGGTTTTAGCTATTAGGGATACAGAACCAGAAAGAAAGTCTAGACACAACTTCATTAGGGAACGCTAAAAAGTAAAACAAAGTATAGATTTTTTATAAAATGTTTGTGCTTTAATCTTTCTGACTAGCTGTAAGTATATCTGTGTGCTTGTTAGTAAATTAATAATATTCCATACATTTCTGTGCATAGCAACAAGGGTTGTGGATGTTAGAATTACATATGCACACTGATGTAGGACTCCCCTGCCACTCCTTTAATATGCCCTTGTGTTCAAAATGAAGGCAAGTTGTATTCATATAAATTACCACTCATGCATTTTGTATGGGGGTTTCTCAATATGGCTGGGATAAAAAGGATAGCTCATGAGAGTGGGCAACTGAAGAATTCTGTTTTAAGTATCAGTAGACATTGATGTGAATATAATATGAGTACCTCGACCAATCCTAATGGAAGTGTGTTTGTATCCCTGATGTAGCTGAATTGTCATTTTTGCAGGTATTATCTTAGTAAATAATTAGTGTCATACCTAGGCACAGGTGGTCACAGGGCAATGTTGAAACCCACACAATGAACAACATAATAATTGAAAAAATACATGACAGTCATATTCTACTAATGGCAGTTTATTCTAGTATCATGTACATCTTCTGCTGCCTATAGAAAATCACTTTGCGGCAATATAACTCTGGCTTCCAGAAGGCAATGCAATGGTGTTACCCTTAACAGTGATAATAATTATTGTGATGGTACTTCTCAGAAGACATGAGACAATTTCATTGGTCCCAAGGGGAAAGTGAGCTTAGCTGTGCAAGGTTCTATATTTTTCCTCCACGATCGTGAAGAAGGATTTATTCATAGTGCACAGAACATTGTCAGTTTGAAGGGAATCTAACAAGCAAACATCAGGGGGTCCTGCTTTGGCAGTAAAAATGGGCAATGTTAGCATATTATTGCATCCTATGCTTTTTTTTTGGTGGAGCCTATGGCTTCTTTGTTACAGATGAATTGCAGCACCAGCCACTACTCCCTGCTTTATAATATACTAAAGGACTCTAACACATTTCATGTTAAATATACCTACTTACTGTACAGTATATATTAGGGGCATATGAAATTAAGGGTCAGGGATGACTAACCTACCTCCTTCGGTCCCAGCCATTCAACCATTCCTTGCACCCAATTGGCGTTCAACAATGGAAAATTTGCAAGCTGTTCCTAACTGTTTGTTTAAAGAGTTACAGTTGCCTCATTATGATTTATAAATTTGTTACCTATTTTGTCTTCTAGAGTGTGGAGCACAGAGTCCTATCCCGGGATCCTTCTGCAGATATGGAACTGAAGCAGCCGGATTCTGGAATGTCTTCTCCAAACGCAACCATGTCAACACAACCTGCCCATTTTGATATTGGGTCTCCTTCTAGTACATTGTCCAACTATGACTCCTGCAACTCCAGCCAATCCAGTGTGGGTGACAAAAAGAACCGGCATGAAGGTCTTGGACCAAGTAAGTACAGTATACTTGGGGTTATTCATTCTCGTGGCTGATAACAGAGTAGGCATTTCAATGCATCTGTGAAACTATTCAGCTCTTGGTCATATGAGAAATTCACAGTATATTTTCTCCCAATGTAAATAAATATAAAGAAGATAATATACATTTCAGAAGTTGTACAGTGCCACATTAAATACAATTCTTAATTAGTGATAAATTTTTATTCGCAGAACCATTTGGTCCGAATGCATTAAATTCAATGGGTGTCCGAATAATTTCATAAAAAAAAAAATTGCCGCACGTCAAAATTGTTGCGTGCCAATTTATATATGTACAACTGTTTTACTATTACTCAGTTCATTGTGCCCTTTACATACTGTACTCCTACCATATCCACCGCCTCTACAATGCCTTACTGTAAAATCATACCTTCTTATTTCTTCTTCATAAGAGCAGTATGGAATAAAGAAATTACTGGAAACAACCCATGCCATCATTGCCAAGAACAACTACCTGTTACCATTTATGCAACAGCAATAGAGGTGTGTGTGGTATTGTGAGACAGGCACGGACAGAAAGAAAGGCAATATAAAAGAGGACATTACATGAATGTTACCAAGAAGATTGAAAAGTCAAAATTTCCCTCTGCCCATCTTACTTGTGCCAATTTGTTTCTGTGTTTCTCATGTTGACACAAAGTGCCATTTGTTTATGAAAGTAGTATAAAGTGTCCTTGCTTTTCTGCGCTGTAAAGGCTGATCTGCCAAAATGAGTCTTCTAAGAATAAACATGTGCCTGTATGGTCATTGATCATGTGGATTCTCCATTATGTTTGAGTCAAACACAAATGGCAGATGTTGACCATTATATTATTTTTTTATCCAGAAGGGTAAGGTTGTAACTTTGTGGCATTAAGCCTGTAGCAGTGAAAGGAGAATACATGCTGACTTTTTGAATAGCACAAATAGCTAAATAAACATTATAACAGACTTTACTGATGCATCTGCTACACCCGAGGCACACTCAAAGTCCCATGTTTTTGTCACTACATTGTGACCTGTGTATCCACAAGCAAACAGCATATATGGTATATAAAAATATATATACATACTTATTTTAAACTAGCTGTAGATGACTGTAGCCTTGGAAATTATGCTTGTCCAAGAATTTCTCCAAGCCACTATGTTGCTTGTCTTTGCACTCTTTCCAGCTCATTAATATCCTTCTTAAGGACTGAGACCCAAAACTGCATTGCATATTCAAGGTCAGGCCTTTCCTAGTTTTGCATCCCTTGAATTAACGTCCTTTTTTTTTGTAAGACAGAGATTTATTTGATTCAGTAGCCACTAAATCACTAAATGACACTGCCTAGAGTTACATAATAAGTCCACAAAAAAAACCCAAATCTTTCTCAATGAATGCAGCCCCTAGCACACAACCATCCATGTATAACTGGCATTTAAGTTATTTCTACCAAAAACCTTCTATCATCCTGCGTGGAACGTATAGTTCTGCACAATTTGGTATCATCAGCAAAATTAGACACACTACTTACAATGCCAACCTCCAGGTCATTAATAGGCAAAATAAAAAAAGCAAAGGGCCAAGGACAACCCCCTGTGTCACTCCATTAACAACACTGATCCAGTCTTTGTTTGTTATATATCCTTCAGCCATTTTTTATCTAAGTACAACTATTAAGTTACAGGTCAATATTTCTTAATTTAATCAGAAAGAGTGGTACTGTATCATATGCTTTAGCAAAATATATTTTTGGTACTTTTTGGGGTAACACAACATACAGATTATATTTTAAAAGACCTAATAATGCAGCTTTAATTGCTTTTCTTTCCTGCAGGACCCCCCGAAACTATAAGTGATATGCAGACATACATGGACATGCTAGATCCAGAAGTGAACCGAAAGAAAGGAGATAGCTCAGTAATTCCTCCACCACCAACATTTTCACCAACGTCACCCCCTGATCCTGATTCTAGACTGCCCCCACCTCCATGCTATCCAGCCCCGACCCCTTCAGAAGGACAGCATTCAGCAGAAATCTACGTCCAAGCTAAAAATAATCTCAGGCATGTGGAGAATGAGGTAATGAATAAAGAAGTGTGGTATATTTGCAATGTCCACTTTTTCCTGCACATTACAGCTCATTTCTATTGATTCCACAGTTTACCTAATGCAGCTATACAGATTTCCTTACTAGCCTTTCTGGTATGATAGGTCACAATTTCATTCAAATTCTGGCAGGAGAAATATGGTAGTCGATTGTCCCTCATATGACTCTATACTATAAGGAACAGTGTGTTTCAACATGTTCATCATTTATGAATTTCATATAATTCTGCACATCATGACCACTCAATTTAATGAGCTTTAATAATATTTCTGCTTGATTTAAATTCTATTTTCTAATCCAGAAAAATCAAGGCAAACTCCTCTGTACACTTTATGGATACAATGAGCCAGAGGAGGTTTATTGGTTGACCAACTGAAATCCATGGCTTTCATAATCCTGAGACTCTGGGGTTGCCCATATGTTATGTAACAGCAGTCATCAGCAACCTTCTCCCTCAGGATACACCTGGAATTGTGCCATGTGTAATTGACCTTAGGTTTTGTGTTATGACAAAGTGTTTGTATCACCACTAAACATAGATTACTGTAGGTTGCTGGCAATTTACAACAAATTTTGGGGCTTTGCATAGCTGTAGCCCATAACGGTTGCAAACATGTGGACAGACACATTAAACTGATCAGACTAATTGTTACATGGTACGGTTTGTAAGCATGACAGGCATGTATAGTTGAATACCTGCTTAGAATAATGCTCAGGCTCCGGCTACTGCACACTTTGGGAGTAAACCAAAACATTTAAACCTTACTGCAGCACTTCTTCATAGTCATGGAACACCTGATTGTACACCCAGAGTGGAGCCACATCTCTAGCACAGGACTCTTCTCATGCTCAGCACAACTTGTACTGCAACAATACAGCCTCATTGTGGGAACCTGATACAGGCTCCCAATTTTCTTCTTCCTTCCGTCCTTGCACTGGCATCTCTTTGTTTCCCAAGCCTTACTTAAACACACACACTGGACTTATTTGGACTGAGGACCTCCCCTCTCTAGAACTTCTCAGCAGCTTCCTGCCATCTAGAACCTAACTTACTATAACTTTTTTGAAATATACAATTGACCCCTTTATAAATAAGGCATACCTTTAAAGGAGAAAGAAAGCTACGGAGGCATTTTATTGCCAATATATTAGCTGCAATAGTGCAAGCTAGAATGCTATATTTATTCTGTAAAATGTTGTACCATACCGGAGTAAAAATCTCTAGAAGCTCTCTGTTTGTTTAGGATAGCAGCTGCAGTATTAGCTTGGTGTTACATCACTTCCTGCCTGAGTTTCTCCCTGCTCACTTATAGCTCTAGGCTCAGATTACAGCAGAGAAGGGGGGAAGAGGAGCAAACTGAGCATGCTCACGCCCGGGGCAAGGAGGTTTAAGCTGAAGGCAGGAAGTTTGATACAGAAGCCCATGTGTACACAATAGAAAGGAAGAAATCCAGTGTTTCTTTTGACAGAGGACTCAGAGCAGCATTACTTTGAGGGTTTACTGGTATATTTAGGTGGAGCTTTCTGATAAGGCTTACTTAGTTTTAAGCTTTCCTTCTCCTGTATTTGAGCAGTCATTTGGAGGCCAGGATATGACAAACCCAATGGTAGAGAATCATAGAGTTCAGTTTCATCAGCTGTAGCATGCATATGGGTCAAATATGCCAAGGGGGCATATTTAGCAATGTGAAAATAGAGCTCCTCACAGAACAACTCACGTTTTTTCTATTCATTCATATGGGAATTTTAGAAGCATATTAATCAAATGTTGAACTCTAACTTTCACTTTATAAAAACTCGTCTAAAAAATCCCATAGGAATGAATAAAAAGTGGGTGAGTTTTTATCACATTTTGGTAAATGTGCCCCAAGGTCTTAGGAGTAAAATTCATACAGTTCCTATAATCAAAGCATAGTTCACAATAATACTATGGGGCAGATTATATAAAAGTTAAGTTTTTTTACTTTGTGTGCTTTTCCCCACTTGGGTATTTTTTTTTTTTAACAGTTTATGCAAAATGCAAAAATAAATGTTTTACTGCACTTTACATAAAGTTAAATTTCCTCATTTCTGTCTTGTCTTTTTCCCCTTAAAAGTGTTAAAGGGGTGATTCACCTTTAGTTTGTTATAGTGTTATAGAAGGTCCAGTTCTAAGAAACTTTTCAATTGGTCTTCATTATTGATTTTTTTTATAGTTTTTTCATTATTTGCTGCCTTCGTCTGATCCTTTCCAGTGTTCAAATGGGGGTCACTCACCCCATCTAAAAAACAAATGTTCTGTAAAGCTACAAATTTATAGTTATCACTACTTTTAATTGCTCATCTTTCTATTCAGACCCTCTCATATTCATATTCCAGTCTCTTATTCAAATCAGTGCATGGTTGCTAGGGTAGTTTGGACCCTAGCAACAAGATTGCTGAAATTGCAAACTGGAGAGCTGCTGAATAAAAAGCTAAATAAATAAAAACAAATACTGTAATAAAAAATGAAAACCAATTGCAACTAAAAGTTCATTTAAAGGTGAAAACCCCTTTAATCAGTGGCGGAACTACCAGGGGAGCAAGGGGTGCAATCGTGCCAGGGCCCACACCCCCTCAGGTCCCCCCGGCAATGCCGTGCACCACTGAAAATCCCCCTGGCAGCGCTGTGCGTTGCTGAAGTTTGGGCCGTACGGAGGGGGCGGGGGCCCAGATGTGCGTCACGCACCAGGGCCCGCCCCCCTCTAGTTACGGTACTGCCTTTAATCAGATGTGGCGATTACCATTATAACCTAATGCCAAATTGGTGCAGGTTTGTCAGAATAGCAGAGGGATTACAAAAGTCACAGAAATTCAATATACCAAAATTCTTATAGCAGCCATCTCTGCAAAACTTTCTGCTGCATGAGAACCAGAGAAGAAGAAGTTCATCATTGGTGCCACTTTAATGATTCAAAGTTGAGTGTTACCGTAGAATCTCTAATATTGGGCATTTTTGACAGAGAGGAAAACAATCATTTAGCATTGAAAGTTTGTCTTTTGGGTTTTTAAATTGATACTGAAGCCCATTGTATATACTTAGAACTGTGCCTGTTTCAAAGCTATTTTCTATTTCGTTAATATTGTAATTTTTTTATGCAAGGATCACACATTCTGGATAGATTCAGATGTTTTGCACACTTTTGCATTATTGGCAAACACTGCTTTCAGCCCTCTCCTTCCAGTCATTATTACAAAAAATAAAATAAAAATTAAATAAAAGTGGACCCAATACAGAACCGTGAACCACACCACATAGAACCCTAGTTCAGTTAGATAATTGCAGCTGACAGTTGCTGATCTGAGGGTCTCTTATTCCTTTTTGCTTTGACCCTGCAGCTGGCGCTGTTGTTCAGGGAACTGATTTGATTTTTAATTTCTACCTTCAGGCTAGCAGACTGGATGTTTGCTAGACACACCTTTAGCCTTTTGTGCATCTCTTTGCACCTGTCTATAAATTTACTCTTTTCTCTGTGACTTTATGTACCCACCAATTTACAGTGTCAGTCTCCTGACTTCTCCTTTGTTAACTTTTCTACCTTTTGATACGCCTATTTATTACATGTACGTGTATTTGTGTGTATTAAAGGAGAATGAAAGTAAGGATTCAACTTTAAGCTACCCTCTTCCTTGCCAAATTGCACTACTGAGGACCCCATTTATTTTACATAGAGCTACACCCAGTTAGAGTCCTGCGCAGAACCAATTTGTTAAACCTTGACCCGGACCCGCAACCGGCATACTTACCCGCTTGGACCCGCAAGTACCTTATCCGCAACTCGATCAATGACCCGCTGACCATCAAGAAACAGGAAGTGCTGTTATTGTAAACCAGAAGTGTCATCATTAGAAGTAGGCTTGATCAGAAAAAAAAGGAGTAAAACAGGAAGTGCTGTCATTGTAAACTGGAAGTGACATCATTAGAAGTAGACGTGATCAGAAAAAAAGGAGTAAAACGGAGTGCTGTCATTGTAAACCGGAAGTGACATCTTTGAAGTAGGCATGATCAGAAAAAAAGGAGTAAAATAGGAAGTACTGTCATTGTAAACCGGAAGTGACATTATTAGAAGTAGGCGTGATCAGAAAAAAAGGAGTGAAACTCCCTATTGAGAAGACCTGCGACCCGCAAACCCGGAGAACCGCTGACTCGCGTCTATACCCAATCACGAAACGTCTACTTGCAACCCGCAGGGTACCGCAGGTTTTTTCAGGTAACCCGCGGGTACCTGACCCGCTGCAGGACTCTACACCCAGTAATGTAACTACAGTCCTATTGTTTTGGTTGCAAAATTTGCCCTATTTGTTCAGCTTATGTAATGTTTCATTTCGTATTTTCTTTCTTTTTGTTCATTCTTTTTCATTTGCAATATCATTTGGCATCAAATAAAGATCATATCCCTTGGAACACAATGTTGAAGCATGTCCCTTAAAGAGCCATGCATATTTAAAGAGCACTTCTGTCCAGGGTCTGTCAGCACTTTGTGCCTTGTGCTGGACCAATTGCCATACCACGTTACCATCTGCCATAAGACTAGATGTAGGAACTGGACACCATTGCGGCCTGCTTCCTCCACTGCTCCCTAACTTTGCCTTAAAACGATGCATAAAATAGAGGCAGGGTGGGAGACATCTTAGTACCTTCTCCTTTCACAGGGTGCAAAGGGCAAAAACATGATGGATTCAATCTTTATCTGTGCAAATTGATAATTGCTGTCATTAAATATTTTGTTGGGAAACCCAACTAACTCATGCTTCTGCCCTTTGCCTCTAAGATGAGTGAATTGTCTATACTTGCCTGACATATCTACCGATGTGCTATTAATAACCTACACACTTCAGACTTTAACTGGTCTTTATGAGTTTATCTTTTAGAAACCTTTGTTTTGTCTGATGGAAATGTTGAGAGGTAATTGTATCAATATATTCTTTTTCCCTGTTTTCTCCTAAGAAAGTATTTATGACTAGACTCATAACGGAAAATGTAATAAAAGTTACAAACTTTGCCCAAGGTCTATTTACTTGCAGCATGCAGGAAAAATACCAGTGGCACACTGAAAATTGAAATTGCAAGGTTTATTCAACCCAAAAACATACAGAAAAAAGGCAACGTTTCGGGCCACCCGAGCCCTTTATCAGGCCTTGATAAAGGGCCCAAGGTGGCACGAAACGTTGCCTTTTTTCTGTATGTTTTTGGGTTGAATAAACCTTGCAATTTCAAATTTCACTGTGCCACTGGTATTTTTCTGCATGTAACTCTATGACCCCTGTGGCAGGCGTGGGTCTCCCAGTGTAGCAACTGGTACTGCAAAAGGTATATGCTCAGGGGTGTAAGCACTCAACCATTGCTTTTGTATTTACTTGCAGCAGTCAGTTATCAAGTTGCGTTCACTGGTGATCTGTTTGAAAACTGACTGAGGGTTGTGGGTTACTAGACCAAGTGCCAACTGAATGGCATTTATTATATTACATTGAGGTTTTTATCAGCTTGATGCATCCTCACCCTGTGCTATATTGTAGAGAGCACATACTCTTATACTCTGAGTACATGCCACTGCCCTATCCTAATTTTTTGTCTCACTTTTCTAGCTATTTTGATTCAGCTCCTCTCTTCTGGCACTGCCTGCTGTCTTGAAACCATTACTATTTTCCATCTATAATTCATCCTTTGGTAAACAAACCCCTTTTAGGCTTCACTATCAACTATAGGCTGATGACACATCACATCAGTCTTTGCTTACTTGAATCCTCTCTTCCTTCCTGCTAAATTGTATCAGTAACTGACCTTCTTCTGTTTTATCCTAGTTGCTTTCCATTTATTTGATGCTTAAAGGGATACTGTCATGGGAAAACATGTTTTTTTCAAACTGCATCAGTTAATAGTGCTGCTCCAGCAGACTTCTGCACTGAAATCCGTTTTTCAAAAGAGCAAACTGATTTTTTTATATTTAATTTGGAAAGCTGACATTAGGCTAGACATATTGTCAGTTTTCCAGGTGCCCCCAGTCATGTGCTCTGATTAACTTAAGTTACACTTTACTGATGCATTGCAAGTTGTAGTGGTATCACCCCCTCCCTTCCCCTCCTCCCCCAGCAACCCATAAGCAGAACAATGGGAAGGTAACCAAATAACAGCTGCCTGGAATATATAAGAACAGCACTCAGTAGTAAAATCCAGGTCCCACTGCGACACATTCAGTTACATTGAGTAGGAGAAACAACAGCCTGCCAGAAAACAGTGTAAACAATGTAATTTAGCAATAAAAACGACACCATAAAAATCATGACAGAATCCCTTTATTCACCCAAAACCAAACTTTACTTTGAATGAACTGGAAGACAGGGCAAATGGAAACCAGGCAGCATGAACCATTGTTTTCTCAGTCTCAAATCTTTATACCCAAGTTGTGCCAGGTCTCAACTGCCATGAATAGGCTGTACATTAGTGATGTGTGGGTAAGATTTTTTCTGACCCGCACTCTCCCGACACCCACCCTCCCTCCACCCGAGCCAGACTTCCAGGTTCCTTTTATAGACCCGCCCCTGATGATGTCATAAAAGGGGTTGAACCTGGAAGTCGGAAACAGGCATTTGTAAGGTCGCGGGTGGGGAAAGCAGTCAGAAGAGCTCAACCTGGACCCGCCCACTTGGAAAGGGGGGTGCAAGGTTAGCCCGAATACCTATAGAAGAGTAACAAGCACACGGGCATGCAGCACTTCTTGCATAGAATACAGGAAGGTAAAATCAAGAGTTACTTATATACCATCTTATTTTCAGTATCAATGAAAGCACATAGTACCTGAACCTATCTTAAATGGGTTTTCATATTTATTTGGCCTCAGTTGTACTATACATTGAAATGAGGCTTTATAAAGACCCTCGTAAAGCATGGCATGAAAATGTCATGTGTACTGTATATCTGATTTTGTTACAGTTGACTGGTATAATAAAAGTATTCATAAACTATTTACTGAAGACCCAGTTTCAAACATCTGGACCTAGTGATGAGCAAATCTGCCCTGTTTCGTTGAAAAGTTCTCCGGAAAAATTCGCAAAACGCAGTCTAGTCAATGTGCATTTTTACACGCAAAAAATTTTCTCGCTCCAAATGCATTAAAGTCAATGGGCATTTTTCTTAAGGCGACTTTTTTGTCCTAATGCATTAAAGTCAATGGGCGGTTTTTCTTATGGTGACTTTTTTTCTCCAAATGCATTAAAGTCAATGGGTCTTTTTTCTTATGGGCGTTATTTCGCTGCGAACTTACACCGCAGATTCGCAAAAAAATTTGCACATCGTGAAATTAGGAATTTCGTTGCAAATCCATGGTTGGCGAATAAATATGCTCGTCAATATCTGGAGCTGATTTTGAACAAAAATACTAAATTTCATAAGTTCTGTTACCCATAACAATTAATCAGATATTTTCTTTCATTTTCTAAATTGTAGTGGACTGTTCAAAGATAATTACTGTTTGGCTGCTATTGGCACTTGTGCAATAGTAGGTTAGTAAAATAAACCCTCATTTTTGGATGTTGTGTCATTTATCTGGTTAATGTAATTACGTAAAAAAATATACACTATATGGCATAATGCAGACCGAACAGAGAGCTAGGAGTTGCGTTATATCTTAATGTATCATATAGGGAAACTAGCTGCAATTTCCTAAGCCCTGGAACACCACACATAGGAGAAAGGCAGGACACTAAGGGCTGTGGTCTCGAAACTACATATAATTAACTTGAGAAAGAGAGATCTATCTTTTTCTATAAAACCAACAAATCCTCAGTGCCGTAGAATAAAATGAGAATCAAGAGAATGAATGCTGCGCTTGTAGCGCTACAACACCGTTAAAATTTCTATAGATCCGAGATTCGATTTATAAAATTGGTGAAGGATTATTTTAAGTAATAAACTTTTTTAAAAAAGCGTTTTGAAGGTGAGCCCAGGGTTTAGGAAACTGCAGCTATTTTCTTTTGGTGCTAAATTGATTGGGAACTGAGCACGATTATAATAGCACTAAGCACTTTATAAATTATTACAATTCGACCTGAATCAATTTTAGTAAGGAAGTGTGGGTTTTTTACTGTGTTATAATTAAATATACATGTAGTTGGCAGTATGGTTACCGTACTGCGGTGCCTCCGAAAAAGCTGCTGTAGGGTACAAAAAAAATTCTTTTGCTGTTTGGTGAATCCGAGTAGTAAACTAGGATGCAAAAGCATGGCCTCAGTGCAGCACTTGCACCCTACATTCAGTGCCTGAAAGAATGTAGGTCACAATTCATGCCATTCCCCAGCCAGTGAATAAAGTAGGTGTTTGTGCAGGTGCAAAAAAATGACTGTGATTAGAGAGAGAGAAATCAGAAAGGGGAAAGGAGAAATATTATGTTCTCAGTCGGAGCTGTTTGGGGGGCACCTCAGGGCTGCTGCATGCAACTAATTGCTAGCCATTAAAGGAAAACTATACCCCCAAAATGAACTCTTAAGCAACAGATAGTTCATATCATATTAAGTGGCATATTAAAGAATCTTACCAAACTGGAATATATATTTAAGTAAATATTGTCCTTTTACATCTCTTGCCTTGAGCCACCATTTCTTAATGGTCTGTGTGCTGCCTCAGAGATCACCTGACCAGAAATACTTCAACTCTAACTGTAACAGGAAGAAGTGTGGAAGCAAAAGACACAACTCTGTCTGTTAATTGGCTCATGTGACCTAACATGTATGGTTTGTTGGTGAGTACAGTGAATCCTACGATCCCAGGGGGCGGCCCTTATTTTTTTAAAATGGCAATTTTCTATTTATGATTACCCAATGGCACATACTACTAGAAAAGTATATTATTATGAAAATGGTTTATTTACATGAAGCCTGATTTTACAGATGAGCTGTTTTATGCAATATCTTTTTACAGAGACCTACATTGTTTGGGGGATATAGTTTTCCTTTAAGTGAAGCAATCATGAATTAAATAAATCACTGTTTAGACAGAAAATAAAGTAGGCCAAGCTATATGACGTGTGCTGACTCCAAAACAGCTGAAATTATAATAACACAATGTTGCTGTGATTCCTGGCTGCTCCCAGGTATTTACCACTGGGGGATCACCACTAAGGCGGAGACAGGCATTTTAAAGGGCCCACTAATATTTGTATAATAAAACAATTTTAACAGTACTTGCGCTAAGCAGAGGCTCAAAAATATATTAGCCCTGGATCCCTCCCTTTTACTACCTTGTTCCTACCCAAGAACTGACCTCTTTGTAAACAATGCTAGACTAGTGTCTTCTATCTCTTCAGACACAACAGCTGATTATTACAAGCCATGCCCCAGCTCTCCATTCACATTAGGTGATGGTTTCTAAACATTTAAATGGGAAATCCGCCCAAAATTAGTTTTTTGCATGATGAAAACAATTTAATCCTATGCAAAGTTTCATTATGCATTCATTAAAGGGATACTGTCATGGGAAAAAACATTTTTTTTCAAAATGAATCGGTTAATAGTGCTGCTCCAGCAGAATTCTGCACTGAAATCCGTTTCTCAAAATAGCAAACAGATTTTTTTATATTCAGTTTTGAAATCTGACATGGGGCTAGACATATTGTCAATTTCCCAGCTGTCCAAAGTCATATGCTCTGATAAACTTTAATCACTCTTTACTGCTGTACTGCAAGTTAGAGTGATATCACCCCCCTCCCTTCCCCCCCCCCAGCAGCCAAACAAAAGAACAATGGGAAGGTAACCAGATAGCAGCTCCCTAACACAAGATAACAGCTGGCTGGTAGACCTAAGAACAGCACTCAATAGTAAAAATCCATGTCCCACTGAGACACATTCAGTTACATTGAGAAGGAAAAACATCAGCCTGCCAGAAAGCATTTCTCTACTAAAGTGCAGGCACATGACCAGGGGCAGCTGGGAAATTGACAATATGTCTAGCCCCATGTCAGATTTCAAAATTGAATATAAAAAAATCTGTTTGCTCTTTTGAGAAATGGATTTCAGTGCAGAATTCTGCTGGAGTAGCACTATTAACTGATGCGTTTTGAAAAAATCATGTTTTCCGATGACCGGATCCCTTTAAATACGGTTATTTCTAATTGCAATTTCTATTGAAAACAGTATTTCATTATCCCATTTTTTCTCTTGTTCTGACTTTCTTTCTTTCAATATCAATTACATTTAAAAATGTTTAATTCATGTATGTAAAGTAGCTCAGGAGCTTCCATTTATTTTTATGTCAATGCTACAAGTATACCCAGTATTCATTAATAGTACAGACAGGAAGAACAAACAGTGCAGTCATGTTACAGGCACGTAATAAGAGAGCATGATCTATAGAGCTTATAATCTAAAAATACACTTTTACTCTTTATGCTGGAAGCAAACTGCGTGATTTTCCTGCTATTATTGCTGCTTAGTGTCTAACTCGGCTCACTTATTCCCAGAAACAGAAAGCCCGTGGCTATTCCTTTTAAAGATATGGAATATCACGTTTTTTGTATGGACATTTTAAAGTGGAATGCAGCCCTTTAATCATTTTGCAGATGCTTTGTCTTCATCAGACAAAGCTTTTCTTGCCGAGATAGAAGGTGCCCAATTGGTCTTTTTATTATAGTAGCCGGTGGGTAAACAGAACAACAATAAGAATAATAGATCCTTTGTGTACCTCTGGCAGAGTTGCCTCTTACATACTCCGTGGGCTGGAAATGTGATGGCTGAGTTTTTTAATCCCTTTAATCGGGCTGCTTCTGAACAGCAGAACACTAAATATAGCAAATGTTTCATATATATGTCATTTTTAACATATTTATAAATACATACTATATGGATGAATCAGAACTTGGCTTCATTATTTTGAGGGGCGGTTGTTTAGGGGCTTAGTATTAATTATCTTGCCATGATCAAGAAATATGATATTAAGTTCTATTAAATTATTTATGTCCCTCTCTTGCACTGCAAAGTGCTTCTTTGTAGGTGGAAATAATGAAGGGCGACTTCGATCTAGAAAGGAGTAGCAATTTTATGTTCCAGACAAATGTAGAAAAAAAGCCTAACCATATTATCCTGTTGTCTCTTTATTATAGACATGTTTTGTATGTGATGTAGAATTAAAGTGTTGCGCTTACACCAGAGGGATAGAGCTTTAAACTTTGGAGATTACGTTGCCAGAAAATAAATACACGGGTATCTGGTTTCCCTGCAATGTGAACCCCTGGCAATTTTGCCCAGGAAGAGATGATAGGAGATTGATTTCAGTTCAAAGGTCACTAGAGTAATAAAGCAAGTTTACCAAATAATTTTAAATGTGTTCATGGGGGTTCTTTGTAAATAACGCTTTACCTTACATTAGCTTGCCGCTAATGTTGTCTAGGTAGTTTTTTTCCATTTCTGTACTTCACCGTGCACCAGAGCCTGTGGAAATGTAGCTTGTGGCTTATAGAGGAAAAAGGTTTTTTTAGAAGCAGAGTTTATATTTTTTTATATTTCCTATAAATGTTCCTTACATTAGGGGGCACATTTACTATTGGTCGAATATCGAGGGTTAATTAACCCTCAATATTCGACCCTCGAAGTAAAATCCTTCGAATATCGAAGTCGAAGGATTTACCGCAAATACTTAGATCGAAGGAAAAATCGTTCCATCGAACGATTTAAGGGATTTTAATCCAGCGATCAAAGGATTTTCCTTCAATCAAAAAAAGCTTAGAAAGCTTATGGGGAAGGTCCTCATAGGCTAACATTGATGCTCGGTAGGTTTAAAGTGGCGAAGTAGGTAGTCGAAGTTTATTTTAAAGAGACAGTCCTTTGACTATCGAATAGTCTAACGATTTTTAGTTCAATTCGAAGTCGTAGTTGGAGGTCGAAGTAGCCTATTCGATGGTCGAAGTACCCAAAAAAAACCTTTGAAATTCAATGTTTTTTTCATTTGAATCCTTCACTTTAGCTTAGTAAATGTGCCCCTTACTGTTGTAGGTTATTTTACCCACAGAGTAGTAATTACTATCTACATACAATATTAGACTTTCTTCATATAAGCAGGCACTGCCTGACTCTGGTGATAAAAAGAAATTATCATTAGATTGTGGATCTACTTTGTGTTCATTGCCAAAAATAAATAATATTAATATAATCTTTCATCATAATCTATGTATTGCTGGTGATCATGTTATAAGAGAACAGCAAGAGAAAGGGAACTGTAGCAGGTGAGGCAACATTTACAAAAAGGATTGTTTTCAGAGAATGCAGCAGATGGCTAAACTCAAGGTGTAACTGAGATAAAACAGACTCCAAGGCCATGGGGGCCCAGGGAAATAGAGTGTGTATGGGGGGCAGGACAGGGGCTGGCAATTTTAATAGAGTGAGCTCTAATACATCTTTTAGGAAAAAGGATCCCCCTATAAGATATATTGGATCTAACTGTCAATGAATATCTTTCACCCAACTGCTGCATGAATGAAGAGAAACTGATGCGGAGAGTGGAATAGTGAAGATAAACTTGATTATTTCAGAAACGCTACAGAATATTTAATTGATTGTATTTACAAAGTTTCTTATTTCAGTATGCTTAAGCTTATATTACATTTTCATTTTAGCGATTGTTCCCCTTTAAGCTAATCTCACACATGGCATTTCCCTGCTGGAAGAAAAATGCTATTTGATGCCGCATGCAGTAGTGGGCTATATCAGCATTTTCTCCACTGGCAGAGAGAATACTGAGTGTAACTTAAGCATTCGGGTATACTCATGAAGGTTTTGATTTAATTTATTCAGGTCATGATATACAGTAATTAGTAGTAATATATCACTAAAGCTGCCCATACACCAAAAGATCCACTTGTTGGATGAGGATCACAACAATAGTAAATGCATTCCATCTGGGTGAGAACTACATCAATGAGCTGATGCAGTCTTTGCTCCAATGGGATTTTTAAAATGTCCAGATAGATACTGTATATACACAATTTTAGCCAGATATCGGGCCCCATACACAGGCTAGTAAGTTGCTAAGTGGTGTTGCAGACCCCATCCTCAATTTAGGGATGGTTGTTCCAGTTTAACAGAAATTACCATCTTCACAACTTTCTTAAACTATCTGTCTTTGTGGTCCAAAAGGTGCAAGTTGCCGTCCTCAAAGGAGTAGACAGCTTTCTTTGGGTGGCCATTTGCTTACTGAGCCGTTGTTTGGTCTCCCCAATGTATATTTCTCAGCACTAACTACAGTGCACTTTTTTTGTGTTTCGTGTTGGGTTTTCTGGCCTCCCAACTTCTGTCTCAGGGCATTGTTTAGTTTGAAAACACACGCAATGTTTTCCATTATTGCAGCAACAAATGGAATTACTATGAAATATATACTATATTCACTGTGTTTTGATCTTGTATTTTTTTTTGACATTCATGCTGTTTTGACAAAGACACAATCTGGATATCCACAGGCTTTTTAAAACTCCATCGAGATGCTTTTATTCCTTAAAACTTCACATTAATTGTCAGTTTTATCCCAGTGGTATAATGTTCTAGAAGGTGGTGGGAATTAAAAGAGCAAATACTGAGCAAGAGTGTGTTTCATATACAGTATATTTCGATATACAGTCTTCCTCTTCTTTGATATACAGCTATGGGACCTGTTATGCAGAATGCTCGGGACCTGGTGCTTTGCGGATAATGGATCTTTCTGTAATCTGGATCTTTATACCTTAATTGTATTAAAAAAATCATGTAAACGTTAAATAAACCCACTAGGCTGGTTTTATTCCGATAAGAATTCATTATATTTTAGTTTGGATCAAGTACAAGATACTGTTTTATTATTACAGAGAAAAAGGAAATCATTTTTCAAAATTTGGATTATTTGGATAAAATGGAGTCTATGGGAGACAACCTTCCCAAATTCAGAGGTAGGGTTTCCAAATAAAGGATCCAATACCTGTATAAATGCCGGTTGCTTGTCTTTTACAGTGCTTTAACATCCTTACACTGATGATTTTACAACAATTCTCACTTTCAGTTTGAAAAATTTCCTCAATGAGATCCATTGAACCATTGTGATTGGATGATACTTGCACACCTCTGTCAGTTAGTTTCAACACCTATCTGAATATGTTCAATGGAACCATTGTGATTGGATATCTGTGGCTGCATTACCATTAATGGTTAAAAACGCTGGTACCACTTGGTTGAGTGGGGAAAAGTTCAAGATTGCTTAGCAAGTCCAGTTGCTGTAGACCTGTAGTCTTATTAGTACTAGAAAGCCTGCCCTTAGGGTAGTGCCACTCACAAGAATTTGCATTTTTTTTCTGCTACATTTCTTAGGAAAAGTCTCAACTATAGAACTATTATGATGACTCACTTTCAGAATTAATGAAAAAAACAAATCATTATTATGCAAAGGGGCCCACAACAGTACCCTGCATTCTGTCACTGGAACTTTTCGCTTTTATAAATGCAAATGGTCTGTGCTTTGTCTCTGAGCTGTTGCTTCTCTTTTATTGTGTAAGAAGCTTCACATAGAGAATGCATGGCAGTTTTGGGCTCCAGTCCTTAAGAGGGATATAAATGAGCTGGAGAGAGTGCAGAGACTAAGTGCAACTAAATTGGTTAGAGGGATGGAAGACTTAAATTATGAGGGGAGACTGTCAAGGTTGGGGTTGTTTTCCCTCGAAAAAAAAGTGCTTGCGAGGGGACATGATTACACTTTACAAGTACATTAGAGGACATTATAGACAAATAGCAGGGGACCTTTTTACCCATAAAGTGGATCACCGTACCAGAGGCCTCCCCTTTAGACTAGAAGAAAAGAACTTTCATTTAACGCAAAGTAGGGGGTTCTTCACAGTCAGGACAGTGAGGTTGTGGAATGCACTGCCGGGTGATGTTGTGATGGCTGATTCAGTTAATGCCTTTAAGAGGGGCTTGAAAGATTTCTTGGACACACATAATATTAAAGGCTATTGTGATAGATATGGGTATATGTTGCCATTCTGCTTAAGAGATGGGATAGCCAGTAGCTCAATCTCACGTGAGCCTGCAGCTTTCTTTTAGACAGAGGAGAAACTGCACACAGACACCATGCTTCTCTTGCTTCAAGAAGACATAACTTTATTAACACTTCTGCATTAGCAGACAAATAAAGTGTTACATGACACTGTATCAGTATCAGATTACTATGGGATCTGTATGAGAGCACACCCATTAATACATATCTTAACACCCCTTATACTTGCTTTCATACACTGGTTTATACTCCAAATATGTAATGTACAAATTCTCCCAGTTTAAACTTTGTTACTAGCTTAGTCATAACATCTGCTATCATTTTGTTTGTGGGACAATAGTCGAGAGTTATCTTACCCTCAATTAGTACAGATCTAAGAAAATGGTATTTGCAAACCGGGTTCTTTGTGAGAGCTATTGCACCTCATATTGACGTTCACTGTCCATTTCTTTGAGTAACTGCACAAGGTATAAACTCTCTTTGTGGTAGCAGCCAGTGCTATATATTCAGCCTCACAGGAAGACAGTGCAACCATGGGATATTTCTTTGATTTCTAAGAAATCAGTGCACCATTTGTGTATAGACTAAAACAAGATCCTGTTGTGCTTCTTCTGTCATTTAGGCTGGAGGCCCAACTAGCATCACTATTAGGGGCATGTTTACTAACATTGCAGATAAATATCTGGAGAGATTTCTGGAGATGTTGCCCATAGCAACCAATCAGATCTTTGCTTTTGTTTTCTAACTTGGCTGTGGCTGTTTAAATCTAATTGCTGATTGGTTGCCATGGGCAACATCTCCAGAAATCTCTCCAGATATTTATCTCCAATGTTAGTAAACATGCCCCCATGTCTCAAGTTTTAAGTTCTCCTTACATTTTCTGTAGCTTAACTCAAAATCAGTAGTACCTTTCAAGGATCTCATCGCATGGTCAGCAATAGTCAAATGTTTTTGATTTGGCTCTGACAGTTTACTTATCACCCAGCTCAAATCTGTAGGATCATTAAACTCCAGTTTTTGCTCGCAAGGAGTCAATCTCGGTTTACAATATATATAGTGAATAAAGTACCCCCTTTTGTAAAATATAAGGATATTATAAGTTACCGATGAGTTTCATGACCATATAAAAACACGAGGCCGAAGGCTGAGTGTTTTTATACAGGTCATGGAATTCCGAGGTAACTTCTAATATCCTCATATTTTACAACTGAGGGGAACTTTATTTATTATAATACACAAGTTCAGTGAGTCGTGTGACAGAAATGACATCAGAACTCACCGTTTATAACTGATGACATCAGAACTCACCGTTTATAAGGATATAATTTACAGGATATTCATGGCTTTTGTGTATTATATATATATATATATATATATATATATATATATATATATATATATATATATATATATATATATATATATATATATATATATATTTCTTTTGATTAGATTTTATCACTTCACCATTTTTTTCAAAATTTATACCTAGAAAATATTTGAGCTTCCCAACCTTGTAGTGAGCACATCATTGAGTAATGTTTCATTATTGGCAGCAATAATAAGATCATCAACCCATATCAATAGTATTACTCTCTCATTTCCAGACTGCCTTATGTATGCACAATAGTCTTCTGAATTCTGTACAAATCAATTTGTGTATAGGTAGTAATGCAGCATTTTGTTTCAGTTTCTACCGGATTGTTTCAGACCATACAATCATTTATTCAGCTTGAGAACTAAATTCAGTTTTGATCTCAAATACCTCTGGTTGGTCCATATAAATCTTAAAATCAATTGGGGCATGTAAATAAGCTGTTTTCACATCCATATGATGAACAACAAAATCGTACTGTACTGCCATTTGCATCAAAATGTGTATAGAATTAAAATTCACAGTTGGAGAAAAAGTCTCCATGTAATCAATTCCCTTTACTTGACTGTATCCTTTAGCAACATATTTATCTTTGTGTGTTTCATATCCAACTACATTGCTTTTTATTGCATAGACCCATCTATCCCCCACTGCATTTTTACCTTCTGTAGAGTGGTCAGTGTGAACGTATCATTCTCTTTTAGTGAATCTATTTAATCTTTAATTGCATTAAGCCATATCTGTGACTGGGGTGAATCTATGGCTTCTCTAAAAGTTTGTGGTACATCCTGTGCTCTTTAACAGTTGTTATTGTTTGTCAGCATCTGATCATTACAATCTGACTTTTGTACATAGTCATCTAAGTACTGAGGGGCTTTTCTGTCTCTTTTGGGGTACAATGGTTGTCCTGTATTTGGCCATTGTCATTGCCCTCTGCACTCTCAAATTCAGATACTGGGACCACCGCTAGATTTGGGTTTGATATAAGGCACACACCCCTTTCCCTATAAATGTTATTATCAGCATCTAACACATCAGTTTGAGTTTGTCTCTCAGTCACACTCTTTGTAATAAACTTTGCTAGCCTGTGTTTAAATACCTTTCCTATGCTTGGGTAATACACCAGGTATGAGGGACTTTTTTTAGCATATCTTACAAAAATTCCCTTTTTACACTTTGAGTCTATTTTTTTCTGTCATACTGGTATGTAAAACATTCAAATAGATTAGGCTTTTTCCCAGTTAGCATGTAGTATGGAGTTTGCCTTAAACCTTTGTTAAAACACCAGTTTTTACTGCATATGTCCATAACCCTTTTGGCAAATTACTCTCAAGTACATACACCTTGCCATTTCAAATAGGGGCCCATTCACTAAGTTCGAGTGAAGGAATAGAATAAAAAATACTTTGAATTTCGGAGTGTTTTTTTGGCTACTTGGACCATCGAATATGCTACCTCGACCTTCGACTACGACTTTGACTTCGAATCGAATGATTCTAACTAAAAATCATTCGACCATTCGATAGTCGAAGTACTGTCTCTTTAAGAAAATACTTCGACCCCCTAGTTCGCCACCTAAAAGCTACCGAAGTCAACGTTAGCCTATGGGGAAGGTCCCCATAGGCTTTCCAAGCTTTTTCTGATCGAAGGATAATCCTTTGATCGATGGATTAAAATCCTTCGAATCGTTCGCAAATTGCGCAAAATCCTTTGACTTCGATATTCGAAGTCAAAGGATTTTAATTCGCCAGTCGAATATCGAGGGTTAATTAACCCTCGATATTCGACCCTTAATACATCTGCCCCATAGTGTTTGTTTACACCGTTGTTCTAGAGATCACAAACAATTATATAGGACGTTTGCAATAGATGGCACTTGGATCCAGCAACCATGCTAATATATTTCACATTTTATTGAAATCCTTACACACAACATTTCTAGGTATTCTATACCTTTCTCAAGTGCTCGTACTTTAGCATATTGGCAGTTTCAACTGAGCACTCCTTTTGTAGATACACTTTTCTGACCCTAAGGCTTGTGTGGTACTATCACCATGCTACTAAACTCCAACATAGACATGTCCTGCCTAAACTCTAATATAGACATTAATAGCCTACACGCCAATATAGGCAACTGCAACCTAAGGACATTTCTACTTACTTGCATGGGAAGTCAAATCTTCCAGTCCAAATCTCAATTTCACACACTCTATCCACAAATATCCCACTCCTGCTTGTGGGACAATTCTTTAGCCCATTCATATTGCAAACTTGTTAAAATTCTGCTGTAAAATATTCAATATAGTTTACCAATGGCCCTACATAAGGTCCTGTGACCTGTGTGTGAGACACAGTCCCTGTCCCTGTTGTGAGCACATCTTCTCCCCAGGAAATCACTCTTAATGTGCCCCCTAAGTGTCCATCTATCTCCTCTGTCCTCTGGGAACTCTGTCCCTAGTTATATCTTAATATTGGTGTGGGTGAGGCTTACTGTCATGCATTTTACTGGTAGGGTGTGAAGAACTCTTCTTTGTTATAGACACAATAGGAAAAAAATAACATCAATGAGTTGTGCAGGAATTTCCAGTGTATTGATTGCCACAGCCTTTAGTTCAGCTACAATTCTTAACTATTAACTAGAGGTTCCCTTTTAAAGTTATGTGCATTCTCATTGTGTCTCCTCACTGATATCACCAATTATTTTATTTTTCATATGTATTTAAGAGAAATTACTATTATTTTCATATCATATTTCAAACGCAGAATCCTGGCCGAATACCGAACTGCATCCTGGATTTGGTTTATCCATAGTACAGATGAAGCCACTTTGGTTTGTCTGTTTGACACAGAATAACTAAACACAGATATCCCATTTATTTCATTTAACACAGAAAACTGCGTCACAACATCCCATCTAATTAAAGCATTCACCATTGTGAACAATGGAGATTTGGTATGCTAATGAACAGGTTAAATGCATTAAATGAGTTAAGATGACTTAAGATAACACAGTTTCTTCAATTACCCCTGAGTCATGACGCATTTAACTCACAAATCCAAGTGGCTTCATCTGTAGCTATAAGTTACTGCTCCCCCTGAAATACTTTCCCCCAAAACCTTTGGATACTTTGTAGTCCTCTGCTCCTGCCAGGGGGGTGCCTACATTGTTGGTACCTGCTGCTAATATTAATTTACATTATAACCTATCCAAACCGTACCAGCTTAATTTATCTGACTAGTCCTTCACATATTCTGCATATAAAGTGTGTGTATTGTAGTGCCAGGTAAATAAACAAGGAACTTGAGTCAGTATGAGATGTAATAGTCCACTATGACTAATAGCAAACACATTGAATGAGCAAGCATGTGTTCCATTTCAGAGACTTTTACCCACTGTAAAATATATATATATATTTTTTGCAATTATGTTATCCCTATGGTCTATTTACTGCACTGACTATAAACCTATTTCTTCTTGGCTATTAATGATTATCTGCCAATTGATTTATATCTGCATGGACTCTAACCTATAATATGGTCTTTGTATATAGTTTTATGACATTATAGCTAGATACATGCACACTGCCACTTTACCTTCTTCTGATATGTTTGTTTTAATTATTGCAAGGTTAACTTTTTTCCCTTCCTTAACGGAACAGTAACACCAAAAAAATTAAAGTGTATTAAAGTAATGAAAATATAACGTATTTTTGTGCTGCGCTGGTAAAGCGTGTGTTTGCTTCAAAAACCCGACTTTAGTTTATATAAACAAGCTGCTGTGTGGCCATGGGGGCAGCCATTCAAGGTTGAAAAGGAGAAAAGGCACAGGATACACAGCAGATAACAGATGAGCTCTGTAGTATACAATGGGATTCTTTAGAACTTGTCTTTCTACTGTGTATCCTGTGCTTGAATGGCTCCCGCCATGACTACACAGCTTTTTTATATAAACTATAGAACAGTTTCTGGAGCAAACACACCAGTTTTACCAGTGCAGGACAACAGTACATTATATTGTCATTACTTTAAAACACTTATTTTTTGTGGAGTTACGGTACTGTTCCTTTAATATAAATTGTTCCTCTTTTCTCAAATGTTAACTGCCCTTATAAACATTATAAACATCTGTGAAGTGGATCTTTAATCATTCCCTGTTATATAATAAAAAAAGATAGATAGATAGATAGATAGATAGATAGATAGATAGATAGATAGATAGATAGATAGATAGATAGATAGATAGATAGATAGATATTTTGGTCCAGAGGATTAAAACCAAGTAAATATTTTAATGCATTTAAAGTCCCATGAAGGCTCTATTATTTTTGTATTGATGTTTCTTTTTGTTTGTGTATGTCAAGGTGTACGGTCAATTAAAATGCATATGTTTGGTTAAGCCAAGCACTCACTTGCATTAATTAAAAAAAAAAAATGAAATGTCTTTATTTCACATACCACTTGTGTATGTCTACACTGCCTCCTAGATAAAGGAGTATGGGGAATTCTCAAATAAATCATTTCCAGTATATGAACTCATGTAAGTAAAAAAAAAAAAAAAAAAAATGATTGCTGCCCTTTAAGAATCAAAGTGTGTTTTTGTAAGTATAAATAACTTGTAATGGAAAAATATACTAAGAAAGTTTTTATCTTACATTAATGTGCTCTTAAACATTCCTTATCTGCATATTTACAGTTGTAGCTGTTGATACTGTAAGTGTTGTTGGAACATTTGCGTGGAGGACTTTTCCTGCTGATTGAGAAGAGCATTATACAGGGATTTTCTCTTGGAATTCTCCAGTAGACAATGGAAAGTGATATATATGAAAAAGTTAGTAAAGATTCTTAACTCTACTACAGTGGCTTCTGCTGTTTGTATAAACAGGGTGGTGAGGATATTTATTGTTCGTTAATGGGAACGGCATAAGACTAGGGCAGGGCATTACTCCCAAATTTGCATTATCCAAATATTTTACATCAAACCCCACTGTCTTGCAATGTATTCCGGCTCTGTTACAAATGGTTGTGCAAACAGTCTTATTTCCATATTTTAAACAAAATGTTCTGCTTTTCTGTCACATGCTGGGGGTTCGGATCCAGGAATCCAAGTCACTTGTATTCCCAGATCCAACTCCAACTAGGCTAAGGACTGGGGGAAGTTATGACTGGGAAGTGAATGGTGGTCCGATGGACCTTAACTTGTGAATTCCCCCAACTGCCATAAGATATTCAGGGGCATGACGTTCCCAGTTAGTATTTCTTTGTGAAATGACGGATATATATTGTAAATTTCTTTGTGTGCGGTTGTATGCGTGTTTTGTTTGTGTGTGTGTATTATATGTATCTCTATCTTTGTGAGAGGTTAAATAGGGTAATTTGCAAAGGAAATTATGTGATAATAACCCTTTATATTAGTTCACAATGTGAGCAAGGTGTTTGTTGGTTAACCCTTAACTGCTGCCAGCTACAAGCAGTTTTAGGTCTTGGGGGTAATACGAGCTGATGGGAGAGGTAAGGAACAAGTTCCTGGGTTAAGTGAGTTTATAGAGTAAAGTAAATTGCAGAATTAGTATTTCTTACACAGCACATTAATCGGATCACAAATATTTGATTTGTTCTTTGACCTCTTGCGGGATAAAGAGCCATTTTAGGCTCCAAACATCGATGTTGCCCTTGAGTTGAAAATAAAGGCTTTTTTACCTGTATGAGGGAGTGCTGCTTGTAATAGTTGGACTTTAACCCCTTGCTTACTGCTCAGCAGCAATAAGTATTATAATGCAGTATGAATTGTGGATCACAGTTTAAAATCATTGGTTATTTTTTCATTTTTGCATATTTTTTACAACTTATCTGCTGGTGCGCTCATTATGATGCTATCAGCTATCTGCCATGCATGTATCAGGCAAGCATGTGTTTTGAGACAAAGCATGTCATATTTTGTGTATGTGTCTAAATTATTCTACATCTATTTCGATTGGCCGGGGGAACCCATGAAATGTCATGTCAGTGTGATCTGATAGGTGCAGGCGAAGGTAATTCAGTAGAGAGTTAATGTAACCTGAGAAGCTGGGTTGAGTGTCACAGGTGTGCTGAACGGACGTATCAGATAACTCTCTGGTCACAGACAGGCAGGGAAGCCAAGGCAGACACAGGTAAGATTGATTTTTGCTTCATTTCATCGCAAATATTTCTACGCAAAAGTTGCATTTAATAGCCAAATCACCTGTTGATGTATGTAGCCGCTGTATAAGCAGTCAGGTAAGCAGGTTGTTTGGTTTTCTTCTGAATTATCCTTATTATGTACAGGATACAATCGGCAGATCCAGCATCCAGTGCCTCTTGCAGTTATTTGCATTCTTAATTGTCTGTCAGTGTGTTTTATAGAATGGCTTTATGTAGTGTGTGAGTGTGTCTGAGTATTTTTGTGTGTGCTCCTTTGTGTGTATGTATGCATATTCGCATGACATATTGTACGTAATATATACAGGTATGGGATCCATTATATGGAAATCTCATTCTTTAATGATAACAAGAAAGGCTACAAGTATCTCAGGTTTAAATGCTAAGTAGAAATGTGTCATTCTGTTGTGAATTAACAGAGCCCTTATCCAGTAACCCCCAAAGCATTATCCATTCTAGAGATGCTGTGTATGCCAAAGTGGTATCTGGACCTCTGCATTGTTCTGAACCTTTCAGGTCCTAAGACAAAGATCCAATGACCTCTCCCACATACACACAGACATTTGCCTATATCTCTAAAACTCACTGATACAATTTATTCTAAGTACAAATGATTTCCTCTGGCTGTTTTATAGTGAACAGAAACTGGAACTGCCATATTGCAATACAGTTGACCGTGCAAAATCTTGTCAGATGGTTTATTACAATCAGTAGAAACATTGTTTGTGTGCAGTTCTGTTATGAGATAAATACATACAACGCTCTTATATTATGGACATTTAAAACCCTTGCATTCAGCAAATACGAGAAGTCTAACCCGTAGGCCTAAAACTGTAGTACAGTAGTAACTTTCACTATTCTCTGACAGCCAAATGTAGGATTTTTAATTCAACAATAGCTGGAACCCCACAGCCGTGATTTATGCATATTAACTCCTTCAAATAGGGGCCCAGCTATAAGTATTGGCAGGGCCCCCAACCTTCTAAAGTTGTCCCTGTAGCTAATAAGACTTTATTTCTCCTAACTGCATACTGATAAAGGTGTGTTCACCGTCAAACAACTAGTTGTTTTCAGATAGCAGAAATAACGACTTTTTCCAATTACTTTCTATTTTCTGTGTGTCAAAGTTTTTCTAATATTAAAGTGTAAAGTGTTTTTTTTCACCTTCTAAAGCAGCTCTGTGGAAGAGGGGTCGCCGACCCTGTAAACTCTGTTCTAATTTGATACTTTTCGTTGATACATTTCTTATCCTTGTCCCTGCTGAGCAGAATCTCTGGGTTTCATTACAGGCAGCTGTTAGAATTGATACAATAGTTGCTAATACTCCAGAGATGCTGCTGAGAAATGTTTCAACTAAATGTTGCAGAATTGTAACAGTTTAGAGTCTGCGCCTGAATTACTGAGCTGCCAGACTCAAACACCAGAGACAAAACAGTAAAAAATAAATAATGGAAAAGAATTGAAAAAAGTCTGTATTTCTGGGGAACAATCTGAAAACAACTGAACTAAAAAAGTGTTTGGAAGGTGAACAAGCCCACGAAAGTGGTGATGTTTGCTGAATTTCAACCCTAATTTTATAAATATGTTCCAAGGTATTGTCCCTTAATAGTGTTGTTGTGTAACTACGGCTTCAAATAATCTTCCTGACATTTCTTTTCATCAGGTGAAGTCAACAAGATTAAGAGAGAAAATCACAAAATTATAGCTTTTGGTAAACTGGGTCTGTTTAAGGTATTGCATTATTATTTCCTATAATACTCAAAATTCAGAGTCTCATGGCACCAATTACATTATTAAGCGCAGATTATAATGGACAGTGGTTTATATAGTGAATAAAGTACCCCCTCTTGTATAATATAAGAATATTATAAGTTACCGCGGAGTTCCATGACCATATAAAAGCACGAAGCCGAAGGTGACTTCTAATAGCTTCATATTTTGCAACAGGGTGTGCTTTATTTATTATAATACACAAGTTTCAGTGAGTCATGTGACAGAACTGACATCAGTACTCACCGTTTATAACTGATGACATCAGTACTCACCGTTTAATATAATGATATAATTTACTAGATATTTGTGGCTTTTGTGTATTATATAGTGAATAAAGTACCCCCTCTTGTAAAATATAAGGATATTATAAGTTACCGTGGAGTTTCATGACCATATAAAAACACGAGGCCGAAGGCCGAGTGTTTTTATACAGGTCATGGAACTCCGAGGTAACTTCTAATATCCTCATATTTTACAACTGGGGGTACTTTATTAATTATAATACACAAATTTTAGTGAGTCATGTGACAGAAATTACATCACTACTCACCGTTTATAACTGATGACATCACTACTCACCATTTATAAGCATATAATTTACAAGATATTCATGGCTTTTGTGTATTAAAAGGATATAATTCACAGAATATTCATGGCTCTTGTATATTATAAGGATATAATTTACAGAATATTCATGGCTCTTGTGTATTATATAGTGGATAAAGTACCCCCTTTTGTAAAATATAATGATATTATAAGTTACCGAGGAGTCAAGTGTTTTTATATAGGTCATGAAACTCCAAGGTAACTTCTAATATCCTCATATTTTGCAACTGGGGGTACTTTATTTATTATAATACACACGTTTCAGTGAGTCATGTGACAGAAATGACATCAGAACTCACCGTTTATAACTGATGACATCAGAACTCACCATTTATAAGGATATAATTTTCAGGATATTCATGGCTCTTGTGTATTATAAAGCTTTAATTTACAGAATATTCATGGCTCTTGTGTATTATAATGATTTATTTTACAGAATATTCATGGCTCTTGTGTATTATAATGATTTATTTTACAGAATATTCATGGCTCTTGTGTAATATAAGGATTTAATTTACGGAATATTCATGGCTCTTGTCTTTTATAAGGATATAATTTACCGGAAATTCATGGCTCTTGTCTATTATAAGGATATAATGTACAGGATATGCATGGCTCATGTGTATTATAAGGATTTAATTTACAGAATATTCATGGATTTTTTGTATTATAAGGATATAATTTACAGGATATTCATGGCTCTTGTGTATTATAAGGATTTAATTTACAGGATATTTAAGGCTCTTGTGTATTATAAGGATTTAATTTACAGAATATTCATGGCTCTTGTGTATTATAATGATTTATTTTACAGAATATTCATGGCTCTTGTGTATTATAATGATTTATTTTACAGAATATTCATGGCTCTTGTGTAATATAAGGATTTAATTTACGGAATATTCATGGCTCTTGTCTTTTATAAGGATATAATTTACCGGAAATTCATGGCTCTTGTCTATTATAAGGATATAATGTACAGGATATGCATGGCTCATGTGTATTATAAGGATTTAATTTACAGAATATTCATGGATTTTTTGTATTATAAGGATATAATTTACAGGATATTCATGGCTCTTGTGTATTATAAGGATTTAATTTACAGGATATTTAAGGCTCTTGTGTATTATAAGGATTTAATTTACAGAATATTCATGGCTCTTGTGTATTATAAGGATTTAATTTACAGAATATTCTTGGCTCTTGTGTATTATAAAGCTATCATTACTGATTGTTTATGGCATTTGTGTATTAAAAAGAGAATATCGCATTATCTTATCTGCCAGTGTACAGCTATATATATCTGAGGATATTATTTTATGCAGGTAAAGGAACTATTCTCCTAAAACAGTTCATAAATATTTTTAAGCGTACTAAGGAAAACCTTCTCTTTCAAAAATTTGATCTATACTCTATCCGTTCCAATAGAAAAGTAAATTTCCCTGCAGTATTTACCTGATGCAAAATCATAGGCGTTCCTACTGAGCAACTGTAAGGGACATGTCTGTGTGTATTTGTACAAGGGCAGAGTGTAATTGTGGATAGCACCAGCAATTACCAGCAGGACCTCACTGACACAGAGACCCTTGAGCATTGTTCTTCTTTCACCTGCAGAATAAGATATTGGCTTAGGAATTGTCTCTTTCTGATCCCCAGAATAGAAGCTGTAGAAAAGTAAGTAGCCTGAGAATGCGATAAAGGTGATGTGATATTCATGTTTTCTTTTGCTGCAGACACTAGATCCCCAGATATATTGCTCTGGGAGCTAAAATATTCATCATCTGCAGAATGCTTTTCTTCACAACTCGCTGGGGTTTAAGTAAAAGTTTTATGATATGGTTTATTAAGCAGGGTTACTGGCCATTTGGTTTAATGATAGCTTGCTAACAGTTCCTACAGGTGTGGATAACCCCATTTAGTGTCTATGTAAAGAATAGCTGCTCTGTCTTGGCTTCAGAACAGTGAATTAAATCATTTATTGTGGAGCTCATTTACTAAGCACAGGGCAATGCGCAAATTGCAAAACATGGGTGCAGGGGGTATTCCCAGGGTTTCTTTGCTTCCATGCTCACAAGTTTAATGAAGCATCTGTGGCTTTTCTGTATAACTTCAATGCACAGTCAATTCTGCATCCACAATAGCACTTTGCACTTTTGCCTTTGATTGTAAATGAGTCATCAAGATTGGACAGTAGTTTAGCGGCATGGTTCTTCTCCCCTGCAATGCATGTAATTCAGGTGCAAAATCTAGGGAGTGCAAAGTGCTTATGGTCTCCGGCACTACACTTTGCACCTTGCACCAGATTCTTTAAAGGGATACTGTCATTGGAAAACATGTTTTTTAAAAAAAACGCATCAGTTAAAAGTGCTGCCCCAGCAGAATTCTGCACTGAAATCCATTTTTCAAAAGAGCAAACAGATTTTTTTTATATTTAATTTTGAAATCTGATATGGGGCCTAGACCTATTGTTAGTTTCCCAGCTGCCCCCAGTCATGTGACTTGTGCTCTGATAAACTTGTCACTCTTTACTGCTGTACTGCAAGTTGGATTGATATCACCCCCCCTTTTCCCCCCAGCAGCCAAACAACAGAACAATGGGAAGGTAATGAGATAGTTGCTCCCTAACAAAAGATAACAGCTCCCTAGATGATTTAAAAACAGCAATCAATAGTAAAAGCCAAGTCCCACACAGTTACATTAAGTAGAAGAAATAACAGCCTGCAAGAAAGTAGTTCCATCCTAAAGTGCAGGCACAAGTCACATGACTGGGGCAGCTGGGAAACTTACAAAATGTCTAGTCAGATTTCAAAATTGAATATAAAAAAAATCTGTTTGCTCTTTTGAGAAATGGATTTCAGTGCAGAATTCTACTGGAGCAGCCCTATTAACTGATGCGTTTTGGAAAAAACATGTTTTCCCATGACAGTATCCCTTTAATCTTCAGCATGCAGTGCAAACAGATCATAGCCTTGGTGCAATACCACTGTGCAGGTGTCCTACTACCCATTAATGTTTTAACACTTTCTTCACCCAGGGCAATTGTGAATGAGACTTGTTATTTTAAAGCAAGGGGACATAATTTCCAATGATTCAGTGGATCACATGATGTGTCACGTCACTAAGCATCAGATTTAATAATTGATAATACTTAGCAACAAATGTGAGGATATATGTCTTTCCCATCTGTTCTGTGGCTGATGCCCTTAGTTGTCACCTGTTGGCTTTTATTTGAAAGAATGAACTCTTCTCTTAATTGCATTGTTTTGTCCCTGCCTTCTCATTAGCCTTCAAAATATGCAAAAAGGAAAGTTTACATACCTGGTAGAAAGCTGAATTTACTTAACTCAACAAATGCTTTCTATGTGAGTATTTGGTTAATGAATGTGACGTCTATAGTTGCACCCGTCTGTGAGCTGGATCGCTATGGAGAATGTACAGTAGAGGAAATAGGAAATTAGCTGCCTCATAAACCAGCAACAGCCAACTCTCACAAACTACAGTATGTATGTTTAAAGGTTTGAGATATTGCAGATCCAGTCACTGCATACTCACACTCAGTCTTACATTTACACACTTGCAAGCACACACTCAAGGGGACATTTATGACCCCCCCAAGTAAAGTGTCAACAACTTCAAGTGAAGTGCAAATTTGGACGCAATTGCCATTTTTTTTACCTACAATGCAGTGTTTTTCTCATAATTCCATACCTCCCAACTGTCCTTTTATTCAAAGGGACAGACTCGATTTTGACAGCTCAAACCACAGTCCTGGATTGTTACTGAAATGTCTTGACTTTCTCTTCGATCTCCTGCACTGAACAGGCAGTTGTGATGTGTGGGCCGACCCGATACCCACGGGTTTACTGCAACCTTCCAAATGCCAACTTCCAACTTCCAGGTTGAGTTTTTATAGGCACGCCTCTCGCCCCACCCCTTTTGTGATGTCATAGACTATAAAAGAGACCCGGAAGTCGGGAATGGGTGGTGGAAGGTTGGGTTGTGGGTGGGTGTGGATCGGGAAAAGCCTGACCCACACATCACCAGTGCCAGGTGCAAATAGATAAATTTCTAACAATTTAAGATAAGCAAAGATACAATTGTTATAATTTAAGATAAGCATGTCTCTTGGTGAAACTGTGACTTGCAGCTTAAAGGACCAGTAACATCAAAAACATTTTTTTAAAAAATTCGTTAGTATACACCGGAAAAAAACAAAACAACAAGACAAATGAAAATTTAAAATTGGAAATATATAGCACCAAAGAAATGGACAGCACTCCGATCAAAGGAATACAGGTTTATTACGTACTCCTGTAGTGATCCAACGCCCTACGCGTTTCGGGAATCACTCCCTTAATCATAGGCCTATTAAGGGAGTGATTTCTGAAACGCGTAGGGCGTTGGATCCTTACAGGAGTATGTAATAAACCTGTATTCCTTTGATCGGAGTGCCGTCCATTTCTTTGGTGCTATACGGATTTTAGCAGTGGGGACGCTGCGGTCAGAGCACCCGACAGGAACAGCAATAGGGAGGGTGAACTTTGAGCGGTCCTTTGTCCTTTGTCTTAAAATTGCACAGTCTTTATTAAGAAATAACTTGCAGAAACGCCGCTTGTGCTCCTCTTTAGAAAGCGATCGGGCGATCCATCGTACGCCGTTCGATTTCTCCAGCCTCTCTCCTCCCTATAGAAGATAATCTTGGAGGAGAAATTAAGTGCCGCATGATGGATCGTAGCTCTGTAGCCTTTGAAGAGGAGCCAAAGTGGAGTTTCGGTAAATTATTTCTTAATAACGGCTTTGCGATTTTAAAGTTTAATTTGGTGGTTTTTCTTTTCAATGTATACGAACAAATTTTTTTTGATGTTACTGGTCCTTTAAAGGGCAATTCACCTTCAGTAGCAAAACTGTAATAACACATAAACTCATATACAGCACAAACTTTCATAACCTGCCAAATTTTGTAAAAAGAACATTGGAATTAGGTGGTGTGGCCACAAAAATGGGAGTGGTAAAAACATTTCGCCACGCTCTGCGTGGGAAATCTGTTTGTCCCTCTTTCTATTTCCAAAATGCTGTGAGGTATGATAATTCCACCATCATTGCAGTCGCCGAGGGACATTGCACTTTTTGCAATTGCGGCATTTGCACCGATTGTGCTGAAGATTCTGGTTCATTCTTATACACGATCTATAGTCACATCAGACTGAAATACTCTTGCACACTTGAGCTCATTCACACTCATTCACAGTGAGAAAACACTTTCATGCACACAGACCTAAATACATGCATTAACATGCACTTGCACACTAATAAACAACTATAATCTCCTATGCACTTTCACATACTTGTCTGTAATGACAATTATCTCTCTTTCATATTCACATACAGTATTTTTCTGCACTCTCTGATTTTTGACTCCTTTAAGGTGTCAGAGCTGAACATTTTAATCCCGAAAAAACATATAATCGATCTATCTCTGTCTATCTATTTATCCATCTATCTATTATCTATCATCTATCTTCTTTATCTATCTATCATCTATCTATCATCTATCTATCTATCTATCTATCTATCTATCTATCTATCTATCTATCTATCTATCTATCATCTATCTATCATCTATATACTTATCTAGATATCTTCTTATCTATCTTCTTATGATTTTTGACTCCTTTAAGGTGTCAGAGTTGAAAATTTTAATCCCGAAAAAACATATAATCTATCTATCTCTGTCTATCTATTTATCCATCTATTACATAGTTACATAGTTAAATTGAAAAAAGACAAAAGTCCATCAAGTTCAACCCCTCCAAATGAAAACCATCATCTATCTATCTATCTATCTATCTATCTATCTATCTATCTATCTATCTATCTATCTATCTATCTATCTATCTATCTATCTATCATCTATCTATTATCTATCTATCTATCTATCTATCTATCTATCTATCTATTATCTATCTATCTATCATCTATCTATTATCTATCTATCTATTATCTATCTATCTATTATCTATCTATTATCTATCTATCTATCTATCTATCTATCTATCTATCTATCTATCTATCTAATGTATCTATATATCCTGATCCCAGCAATAAGAAAATTCTCTGCAGTGCAGCATAATGCATCTAGGGATTTCAGTACACAATCACACTACACTAATACTAATAAATAAGAATAAGTGCAAAATAGTGTCGGCCCAGTCAATTGCACAGGGCTGCTGCCCAGGTCTCTATGATGGGTTATTTTTAGGAATGCACCGAATCCAGGATTCGGAAAGGATTCGGCCTTTTTCAGCAGGATTCGGATTCGGCCGAATCCTTCTGCCGAGCTAAACCGAATCCTAATTTGCATATGCAAATGATGGGAGGGGATGGAAATTGCCTTTTCTTTTTGTTACAAAACAAGGAAGTAAAAAATGTTTCCCCTTCCCACCCCTAATTTGCATGTGCAAATTAGGATATTGATTTGGTTCGGTATTCAGCCAAATGTTTCGCGAAGGATTCTGGGGTTCGGCCGAAGCCGAAATAGTGGATTTGGTGGATCCCTAGTTATTTTTGCAAACAGGCAAAATCCAATCTATTATGATACTGGTTATCATGATTATTATTATATAAAACAAAATCAACCTAATGAACTTTTGAAATTCTCTACAAACAGTATGTTATTCTGGTTTACCTGTGGGTAGTATCACTGTGAAAGTGAAAAAGCTCATACTGGAAATGACCAGCTGATAGTTTTGCATATGACTAACTCCTTTATGCTTACTGTATGTTTAGGTCATGACTTAGAATGACATATGCTGCATGCCACCTTCTTTATTTCATTTTTCCTTTCCTATTGATGAAAGGGCAAAGGTGACTGTGAGTGGATGCACTGCCCAGTTGTTAGCATAATAGGAGTTCTCGTTTCTTCTGTCAGCAGATATGCGATCTGGGAACCCAATCCAGGAGGTAGTATTTACTGCCTGAGTTGGCTTTAGACATGAGCTGCTGGTGCAACAGTAATGAGCTTCATGCCGACGGAGTGCTGGCACTCATCTGCTACTGTGGCTTAAAGTTTGAATTCCTGGCCTCCTCTTACTGTTTGCTTCTGGCTGACACTAAGTGGCACATTTATCAAGGGTTGAATTGAAAATTCGAAAAATTTAAATTTTCGAAAAAAAATATTATGGTCAAAACTGTCAAATTCGACTAGGGAGTTAATCAAATTCGATTTGAGTTTTTTTAAAAGAAAAAACTAATTTAATTTTCGAGATTTATCATACTGCTGTTTAAGTCAATGGGAGACGTCTAGGGATCAATTTGGAGCCTTCCTGACATTTGAGTGTTTTTCAGAGAAAAATCTTGAATAGAGTTTTTTAAATCCAAATTGAATTTGATCCGAGTTTTCGGGTCGATTTAATTCACCCGAGGTTGAAAAATTAGATTTTTTAAAATAAATTTCGAATTTTTGGGAGTTTTTAAAAACTCCCATGAATTCGACCTTGGGGGGCACATTTACTATGGGTCGAAGGTAAATCCTTCGATTTCGAATATCGAAGTCGAAGGATTTACCGCAAATCGTTCGATCGAATGATCGAAGGAAAAATCCATCGATCAAACGATTTTTCAGAATTGCTAGGAAAGCCTATGGGGACCTTCCCCATAGGCTAACATTGGTACTCAGTAGGTTTTAGGTGGCGAAGAAGTTGGTTGAAGTTTTTTTTAAAGAGACAGTACTTCGACTATCGAATGGTCGAACGATTTTTAGTTCGAATCGTTCGATTCGTAGTCGAAGTAGCCAAAAAGTATTTTTCATTCTAATCGAAGTATTTTTCATTCTAAAGTAAATGTGCCCCTGAGTAAATGTGATCAGCCATCTTTCTTTCATATTAATGGCATTCATTTAAAATCTTCCTACCAACTGCCCACTGTGTCTAGATATTCAGGTTGTTCACCTATGTAACTTGATGCTCATCACCTGCAGCATGTCTGTACCCGCAGCTTAGGTAAGTACACAATGGTTCAGTTAAGTTTAGTAGAGCTTTATGGTAATATATGAGTCATATGAGAGTGAGCATGAGGATATCTTTGAGTGAATGCTATTATAATTCCTTGTGGAAAATGATATTTGTTTGGCTTATTTCTACATAAGTGAAGTAATTAAGATGCAAGAAACATAATTTATCTTATAATTTAAAACGCTATATCAAGCAAGAAACTAATAATACTGTCTAATACTCCATAGCATTTAAAGCTGTTTGTCATATGTTAGGAAGCATTTTAGGTTTAGGTTTTTGAAAGCACAATTACACTCCAAAAAAAAAACCATGAATCCCATGAAAGTTATCAGGAGATTCAAATATAAGAAGTATGACTGAAAAAAACAAGTGTTGAACGATGCACTAAACGATAAGAAAATCTCTAAAAATTCAAGTTTTTTGGCCAATTAGTAGTGAAACAAAAATCAGCGCAGCTCCTATTGACTTCTATAGGACCTTTGACTACTTTTACTTTGAGAAGGTTTGTATTAGTTTTCATGGTTTTTAAACGTAATAAATCTTGACTATTTCGATTTTTAGAGAAATAAAAAACACATTTTTAGAGGAAAAACTATTATTTCTGAAAAAAAGAAATCTGAATTTTAGCAAATCACCCCCATAGAACAACATAGTCCATTGAACTACTCCTAGAAGTTTACATATATTAGGCTTAGTATCAGCTTAGTGGCACCACAGCACTATGACAATGAAGACGCAAATCAACAAGAGGGCTGAGAGAAAGCAAACAAAGAGGCAGAGCTTGCTGCTAAGTGCTCTTTATTGCACACAACATGTTTCGGGCCCAAAGCCCTTTATCAAGTGTACAAATCATTATGTGAACAGACTTTTAAGGTGTAAAAACAGGAAGTGAGATCGAAAAACATCATATGTTAATCAGAAGTGACATAGTGCACATGTCATCATAATTTAAGTTAATAAAAATAATATAATACAATATCCTTTTTTGCATCGTTGTTATAGTTCAACCGTGATACAGTGCTGATATCATCACAATATGTGCTCATAAAATCAATAAAAAATTGTAAAAATAGTACAAAAATAGTCCAGATGGTCTTTTGACTTCATTTCAAGGTAACGAAATTTACATAAGTATTGCACAAAGGTTGTATCTACATAGTGTTTCGCTAAAGTGCTGATATGCTAATGGACACAAAAGGAACTGCCCATTTCTGGGCCTACCACTAAAACAACAAGATCACATGTCTATTTTACATAGAAGGAATCCTCAGTATTCTTACCACTAGTTGTACATATAATGTAACTATCTTGGGCTCAGTAATTCTGTTATCTGCAAGGAAACAAATCATATATAAGTTTCAAGGGAGAATAAATTACAAATGTATCAAAAAGAACGTCTCGCTAGGCTGTAAAAAAGTTAAAAAGTTATCAATCGTCGTTTTCACAAAATAGAGATAAGGGATGCAACAATGTAGTTATAGGAAACATTTTACACTCCAACTATCATTCATGCCTTTTGGATAGAGAGTATCCAATTTTTTAATCCAGTATGCCTCCCTCTGTGACAATTTTTTCCTCTGATTGCCTCCTCTTTGTAATGGGTTAACAACTTCAAGTATAGCCCATCTTAACTGGGACTGGTTATGATTGGCAGTATTAAAGTGTCTAGATACTGTCGTGTCGGTGGCTGCGCCTTTTTTAAAATTCCTTATATTCCCTTTATGCTCCTTTATGCGAGTCTTAACTGCTCTTATGGTTTGACCAATATATGCTAGCCCACAGGGACATTTTAGCATATAAATCACAAAGCTTGTGTCACATGTAGCAAAATGATTTAGCTTAACAGGAGTACCATTTGCTGGATGTCGCAAGGTTTCTCCTTTGATGATAGCAGAGCAGCAATTGCAGTTTAGACAGGCAAATGTTCCCACTTTCGGTTGGCCCAAAAATCTCTGGGTACCCAGTATACGGGGCGGGTTAACTTCCGATGGGCACAGTATATCTCGAAGACACTTTCCTTTGTTGTAGCTAAATATTGGAGGTTTCGTCAGGGAATTCCTCAGTGATTTTTCCTGTAACACCAGTGGCCAATATTTGTGAATTATACGTTCTATATCTTTACTCTTGGTACTGTATTGGCTTACAAATGGGAAGACTTCCTTTCTGTCTCTAGCTTTATATGTCAAAAGCTCTTTCCTGGGTATTGTGCCTACTTCCCTGACGCAATTTTCGATATTTCTAGGTTTATACCCTCGTTCGATAAATCTATGTTTAAGGGTATTTGCTGTAAGGGAATAGTTGGCCTCTTTAGAAGTAATCCTACGTGCCCTTATAAACTGGCCCTTAGGGATTGCTCTCATTACTTTAGGGGCATGGAAACTAGAGGCATGCAAGATATTATTTTTCTCCGTGGGTTTACGGTACAGATTTGTACTAATGTTACCATCACTTAAAGTTATGGTAACATCAAGGAAGTTGATGCTCTGCCCCCCCTGATCGGTGGTGAATTTAATAGTAGGGTGTGCCCCATTTGCTTTATTAACCATTTCCGTAAAGGCAGAGTCTGAGCCTTCCCACACTATGAGGATATCATCCACAAATCTATAATAACCCAGTATGTATTGTAGATATGGTGCTGTCAGGAATAATTGCTTCTCGATTCTGTGGACAAAAATATTGGCAAATGATGGAGCGACGGCTGCACCCATCGACGTCCCCTGTCTTTGCCAATAGTATTCCCCAGAGAATCTAAAATAGTTCTTTTTTAAGACTACCGACAAACAATCAATGATAAAATACAGTAGTTGATGAGAGACATTTGTTTCTAATAATGCTTCCTCCACATATCGTATACCCTCTTCTTGCGGGATAGACGTGTAGAGGCTCTGTATATCAATACTATACAATTTAGCATTGGTACTTATTTTCCCAAGATCCCTTAATTTACAAAGTAAATCTGTGGTGTCAATCAGGCAGGTGGGAATATTGGCAACCAAGGGCTGTAGAAACCTATCTACAAATTTGGAAAGAGGTTCTAGTACGGAATCTATTCCAGAGACTATAGGTCTGCCTGGCGGGTTCTCTAAAGACTTGTGAATCTTAGGTAGCAAGTATAGCACAGGTATGCGCGGGTGTTCTTTACAAAGGAAATCTTTTACATGATTTGGGATAAGGCCATTCTCTGCTGCTTGCGAGACCATTAATTCAACCTCTTTTTTTATATTGAGAGTGGGATCAGTACCTATTTTCTCATAGTGGCCTGGCATATTAAGTTGTTTATAGGCCTCCTGTAAATAAGAGTCCTTATTCAGTAATACAATTGCCCCACCTTTATCAGCCTTACGTATAACAATTGACTCATTTGCTTTGAGTTTTTGAAGCGCCAATTTCTCCTTATAAGTAAGATTTGTTCTACACCCCTTGGTTGCATCCTTTTCCCAAACCTGTTTAACCTCATGTGTAACGATTTTTTCAAAAGCAGACAAAAATTCATTATTTACTTCAGGTACAAAAGTGCTAGTATTTTTTAACCCATTAAACACTTCTACTGGATTAGTAGCTTTAATACTACTGGCAGCCCCAGTAAATTAAGGGATCTTGGGAAAATAAGTACCAATGCTAAATTGTATAGTATTGATATACAGAGCCTCTACACGTCTATCCCGCAAGAAGAGGGTATACGATATGTGGAGGAAGCATTATTAGAAACAAATGTCTCTCATCAACTACTGTATTTTATCATTGATTGTTTGTCGGTAGTCTTAAAAAAGAACTATTTTAGATTCTCTGGGGAATACTATTGGCAAAGACAGGGGACGTCGATGGGTGCAGCCGTCGCTCCATCATTTGCCAATATTTTTGTCCACAGAATCGAGAAGCAATTATTCCTGACAGCACCATATCTACAATACATACTGGGTTATTATAGATTTGTGGATGATATCCTCATAGTGTGGGAAGGCTCAGACTCTGCCTTTACGGAAATGGTTAATAAAGCAAATGGGGCACACCCTACTATTAAATTCACCACCGATCAGGGGGGGCAGAGCATCAACTTCCTTGATGTTACCATAACTTTAAGTGATGGTAACATTAGTACAAATCTGTACCGTAAACCCACGGAGAAAAATAATATCTTGCATGCCTCTAGTTTCCATGCCCCTAAAGTAATGAGAGCAATCCCTAAGGGCCAGTTTATAAGGGCACGTAGGATTACTTCTAAAGAGGCCAACTATTCCCTTACAGCAAATACCCTTAAACATAGATTTATCGAACGAGGGTATAAACCTAGAAATATCGAAAATTGCGTCAGGGAAGTAGGCACAATACCCAGGAAAGAGCTTTTGACATATAAAGCTAGAGACAGAAAGGAAGTCTTCCCATTTGTAAGCCAATACAGTACCAAGAGTAAAGATATAGAACGTATAATTCACAAATATTGGCCACTGGTGTTACAGGAAAAATCACTGAGGAATTCCCTGACGAAACCTCCAATATTTAGCTACAACAAAGGAAAGTGTCTTCGAGATATACTGTGCCCATCGGAAGTTAACCCGCCCCGTATACTGGGTACCCAGAGATTTTTGGGCCAACCGAAAGTGGGAACATTTGCCTGTCTAAACTGCAATTGCTGCTCTGCTATCATCAAAGGAGAAACCTTGCGACATCCAGCAAATGGTACTCCTGTTAAGCTAAATCATTTTGCTACATGTGACACAAGCTTTGTGATTTATATGCTAAAATGTCCCTGTGGGCTAGCATATATTGGTCAAACCATAAGAGCAGTTAAGACTCGCATAAAGGAGCATAAAGGGAATATAAGGAATTTTAAAAAAGGCGCAGCCACCGACACGACAGTATCTAGACACTTTAATACTGCCAATCATAACCAGTCCCAGTTAAGATGGGCTATACTTGAAGTTGTTAACCCATTACAAAGAGGAGGCAATCAGAGGAAAAAATTGTCACAGAGGGAGGCATACTGGATTAAAAAATTGGATACTCTCTATCCAAAAGGCATGAATGATAGTTGGAGTGTAAAATGTTTCCTATAACTACATTGTTGCATCCCTTATCTCTATTTTGTGAAAACGATGATTGATATCTTTTTAACTTTTTTACAGCCCAGCGAGACGTTCTTTTTGATACATTTGTAATTTATTCTCCCTTGAAACTTATATATGATTTGTTTCCTTGCAGATAACAGAATTACTGAGCCCAAGATAGTTACATTATATGTACAACTAGTGGTAAGAATACTGAGGATTCCTTCTATGTAAAATAGACATGTGATCTTGTTGTTTTAGTGGTAGGCCCAGAAATGGGCAGTTCCTTTTGTGTCCATTAGCATATCAGCACTTTAGCGAAACACTATGTAGATACAACCTTTGTGCAATACTTATGTAAATTTCGTTACCTTGAAATGAAGTCAAAAGACCATCTGGACTATTTTTGTACTATTTTTACAATTTTTTATTGATTTTATGAGCACATATTGTGATGATATCAGCACTGTATCACGGTTGAACTATAACAACGATGCAAAAAAGGATATTGTATTATATTATTTTTATTAACTTAAATTATGATGACATGTGCACTATGTCACTTCTGATTAACATATGATGTTTTTCGATCTCACTTCCTGTTTTTACACCTTAAAAGTCTGTTCACATAATGATTTGTACACTTGATAAAGGGCTTTGGGCCCGAAACATGTTGTGTGCAATAAAGAGCACTTAGCAGCAAGCTCTGCCTCTTTGTTTGCTTTCTCTCAGCCCTCTTGTTGATTTGCATATACCTTACACCTGGAGCGGGGGTGCCTTGCTGAGATTGAGAGCATAGCTGCCAGTTCCCCAGTCATCCTGTTATAATGACAATGAAGACCCATGGCTTTGAAGTTGTCCACACTAAGGGGGTTATTTACTAAACTCCGAATGCAAAAATCACAAAAAATTTGTGATTATTTTTTTTATAAAATCGGACTTTTAAAAAAATCATGAATTTTTCAAAATTTATTAAACCCCGAGGATGGGAAAGTCCGAATCTGAAAATCCGGCATCTCAGACCTGTCGAGGTTGCATTTAAGTCAATGGGAGAAGTCCCAATGATTTTTTGATGTGTGCTGGGTTTTTGGCAGTTTTCGTAGTTTTTGGGCAAAAATCTAAAAAAAACGCGAAAACCAGATTTTTCTCGATTCTTTCGAATTTTTTCCCGCAAACAAAATTTTGTATTAATAAATAAGCCCAAAAAACCTGTGCGGATTTGGTCTGAGTTTTTTTCAGAAAATATTGAGATAGATTCAGACTTTGATAAATAACCCCCTAAGTTTGCAAATGTCTTACCATGGTTGGTCCTGTACCTGTGTCATCCAGCCTTGCATATTGTCTCCATATTAATTCAGCTATACTACTTGGTTGTAGGTTAACCAATGATGTCTGCAGCATGCTAGATGTATTTATAATGCACTGGCCAATCCAATGACTTATCATGTGCCAAATAGATTTATTAAGTCTAAAAGTCTCCTTATTTCAGGGCCATTCTGGGCAGGCATACAATAAACTGGCATGCAATATGTGCTTGCTATTAACACTGCTGCTAAATTGCACCAGTGCAGAAACCGACAGCTGCTAGTTTTTATCAGTCTATTGCATACCTCCCAACTGTCCCGTTTTCAGAGGGACAGTCCCTCTTTTGACAGCTTAACCCACAGTCCCTCGTTTGTACTGGAAAGTCCAGTTTTTCTCTACACGGAACAGCCAGAAAAATAAACTAAGTTTCTAACGCAATTGGCAGATAGCCCAGAACAGCGACAGCCACAATTTCGAGATAAGCAAATAAGTTATTGTTACAATATAAGTTAACAGGTCCCTTGGGAAAGGTTAGACTCACGACTTAAAGGGCAATTCACGAAATTCATTAGCAAAACTGTTATAACTGAATAAAAACACAGAAATATGTTCAAACTTTAGTAACCTGCCACATTAAGTAAAATGAACTTGGTAATCAGGGGGTGTGGCCACATAAATGGGCGTGTTCAAAAAATTTGGCAATCTATGTGCACCAACTTTTTTGTCCCTCTTTTTATTTCCAAAATTTTGGGAGTTATTCTATTGGACAGACAGTGAAAACATATATCTTCTTTTGTTACTTATCACGTGTGATTTGAATTTAGTCCGAGCACTCTCATTGGATACCAGGGTATGTTATAAGGTGGTGCTTGCATGAATATTTATTTAAAAGTTGTTTCGTTGCTCACATGTGCTAAATAAATCAAGATAAAGGTTAAGGAACTTTAACACCATAAGAAATATCTATTATCCTTTGTAGCTACGTAAGTGAAAGTGAAAGGTGTGGGTGAAGGAGGATGGGAATAGTTGGTTGACTGAGGTCAAAGAACAGTTTGAACAAAACATTAATGTAGATAGAGAGCTTGAAGAGCCTTGTGCAGGAGTTAAAGGAATAGTAACATCAACATTTTTTTAAAGAAATGAAAATATAATGTAGTGTTCCCCTGCACTGGTAAAACGGATGTGTTTGCTTCATAAACACTACTATAGTTCATATAAACAAGCTGTTGTGTAGCAATGAAATTAAATTTAAAAAAGGCTATATGGCACAGGTTAAATGGTGGATAACGGAAAACACCATTATGTGCTACAGAGCTTATCTGCTATCTGAGCCTTTTCTTCTTTGAATGGCTGCCCCCTTTGCTACACAGGAGCTTATTTATATACAAACAATAGTAGTATTTCTGAAGCAGTTTTACCAGTGCAGTACAACACTTCATTATATTCTTATTACTTTAAAACACTTTTATTTTTTGTTACTGTTTCTTTAAGAGAATACTAACCTCTGAAAACAAAGCACTCTCTGCACTTACGTATGTAAACAACGAAACATGCAACCTGTTGCTATGAGTTAACTGGTTAAATTTGATTACTTGCAAGTATCTTTGGGCATATGTCATATATTGAAGTCTATGGAGTGCTTGAGCAGACTGGAGTCCATAAAAGAATTCTAAGACGGCCACATCAGGCATCCAGTTGGACAGCCCTGTTGCAGTTCCTGTTTCCCTCGTCCAATAAATAATAGCAGCCAGCCTGATGCTTGTCATGTTAACTGAATAAGCACTCATATTTAAGACTGCATCAGGACAACATCTGTTACAAGCCCTTGTAGGTAGTTGTCAGGTGTGGCACCATTTCCAACTGGATTGATGCCCTTTTAATCTCTGAAGTAGATCAGAATGGAATGGAATTCTTGTGGTATTGTTTATTGTATGCAATGCACTTACTCTCCCTTCTAAAGGTATAGTGCAGTGTAAAAATAAAAACTGTGCAAAATAAAAAATGTTTCTAATATAGTTAGTTAGCCAAAAATGCAATGTATAAAGGCTGGAGTGACTGGATGTGTAACATAATAGCCAGGACACTACTGCTTTTAAGCTCTCTAACTCTGAGTTAGTCAGTGATTTTAAGGGGGGCCACATGGGACATAACTATTCAGTGAGTTTGAAATTGATTCTCAGCATTCAGCTCAGATTCAAAAGCAAACCATTATGACCCTTGTGACCCCCCCTCCCAAGTCACTGATTGGTTACTGCCTGGCAACCAATCTGTGGAAACTAAGAGCACTGCAAAGCAAGAAGTAGTTAGTTATGTGCGGGCTGACCCAATACCCTCGGGCAGGTTCTGGCCGTCCTCACACGCTTCTTTGCGGATGGCAACCCGCCACCGTCAAATGCCGGTTTCCAACTTCCGGGTATGTCTTTTATAGACGCTGTGTCTGTTCGCCCCGCCCCTTTTATGACATCTTTGGCGGGTCTATAAAAGCAACCCGGAAGTTCTAATGCGGGCAAGCCAAGGGAGTGAGGATTAGGGTTGGTTGCAGGTTGGGGAAATCCCGACCCGCACATCACTAGAAGTAGTGTTCTGTTCTGTTAGACATCCAGTCACTCCAGCCTTTATACATTACATTTTTGGCTAATTAGCTATGTTAGAAACATTTTTTTATTTTGCACAGTCTATCTATTTACCCAGTTTTTATTTTTATGCTCAACAGTTGATCTGATCGCTTTACCGGACTGTATATGTTGCTGAATGTATGGCATAAGGAAAAGGGCTGGGTTAAAGAAGAAACCTACTTGGCAAGTTTACTGGTTCTTTAAAAAGAATTTTATGAATATAGATACAGGTATAGGACCTGTGATCCAGAATGTTCAGGGCCTGGGGTTTTCCGTATAATAGATCATTCTGTAATTTAGATCCTCATATCTTACGTCTACTAGAAAATCATGTAAACATTAACTAAACCCAATAGTCTGGTTTTGCTTCCAATAAGGATTTATTGTATCTTAGTTTGGATCAAGTACAAGGTACTGTTTTATTATTACAGAGAAAAAGAAAATAATTTTAAAAAATTGCATTATTTGATTATAATGGAGTCTATGGGAGACAGCCTTTCCGTAATTCAGAGCTATCTGGATAACAGGTTTCCGGATAATGAATCCCATACCTGTTTAATAATCCCCACTAATTTAAATTGCTGTTGAAAGATGGTGATTATCTGTATGTTTGTAGTGTCATGATGACCCCAGTTGTAAAAGAATAGTGTGTTCCTGGTGTGAGCCATTTGGAAGGCATCACAAATTGAGTTACACTGAAATGTGAAAGTATATCTTGTAGGATAGGATATAAACTTGGTACTTGAGATGTTTAACCCAAGGTACGAGATGTAACTTGTGGAACAATGATGAGATAAAGAAGGTGAAATTTACAGAGAGGCATACATTGAAGTGTCATAGGACCAGGGAGCTAATTGTGGTTCCAGGTAACAGTGTGGAAAGGTAAGGGGAATAGCTTTATCCAACATACTTTAAAACCATATTTCATTTACCATTTAATTAACTATGGTTTCAATTTTAACTTACTAACAGCATTGTGTTACACCTGGTAAAGGGAATGTATCTTGGTGAATGTATAGTTTATTTATTGAAAACTTAAATATATGTTCTTTTATGTGACAACGAATTGAAGTATAGTGATTTGGAGAGGCTCATTTATCAAAGGTCCATTTTCAAATTCTATGAATTTTTTTAATCTGAATATAATCACAATTCGACTGGGAGGTTATTTAAGAAAAAAATTGTATATCTAATATTCCATCGAATGGTTCTTACCCAAAAATTTGACATATTTGATTTGTACGAATCGGGTTTTTCTCTGAGCAAAAAAATAAAAACTCGAATGTCAGGAAGGGTAATAACATCTCCAAATGACTCAATGGACCTCTGCCATTGACTTGTACATGAACTCGGCAGGTTTTAGGTGGCGAATACTCGAATTAGGACTGTTTCCATGGTCGAGGTTTGATACATCTCACATTCTAATTTACATTTAAATAGGGGGATTACATTTATTTTTTTTCAAATTTTTGACACAAAAAAAAAATCGAAAATTCAAATTTACTATTCGACCCTTAATAAATCTGCCCCTTAATATCTATCTAAAGACATCATACTTTTTCTCTTTTGTCTTCGAACCTGAGAAAGCGCTGCATCTAACCTAAAACATTTCTTCTTTGGATGTGTTGACACATTTCTTTCTTTTCAGCAACCAAATACCTGTTTGTTCTTTGCATGGAAGCAATTGGAAAGAAAACTAATAAATCAGAAATGACATAAAAAAATACTATATAATAGGAATAGCATAACAATTATGGCTGAAATTAAATGGCTGTGGCTCATGTTATAAAGTTATATATGGAACCTGACCATAAAGAATTGCAGAGAAATTAGTATTAAAAAGTACCGTATATACTCGAGTATAAGCTGAGTTTTTCAGCCTCCATAATATGCTGAAAAACTCTACCTCGGCTTATGCTCGGGTCAAGCGCAAAAACGGTCGCCGGCGTCCAAGAATAGTCTCCAAGAATAGTCGCCGGCATCCAAGAATGGTCGTCGGCGTCCAAAAACGAGACGCCGGCACCTCATGCCGGCGTCTCGTTTTTGGACGCCGACGAACCATTCTATGGATGCAGGAGACCCTATTTATTGGAGACTTACCTTGGACGCGGGCGACCGTTTCTTGCGCTTGACCCGGCTTAGGAGGTAAATTTAGGTACCTCCACTTATACGCGGGACGGCTTATACTCGAGTATATACAGTATCTCAAAATCTGCACTCGGTATTTAGTCTTTAATTTATTGTATTACAATTTATTTATTCTCTCAGCCACCTGCTTCAAATAATTAGTGACCCATATGTTAATACGAATTAATCACCGGCATTTATTTCTGTACTACTATTTCAGAAATAGCGAGAAGTATAGTACTCCCTGATGTAGTATGGGCCTTGAAAAAATCTCAGCACGAGATATCCATTTAGCAACAGTTTTAACAATTTCATACTGTTGCAATTTTGCCGTAATTCCAAGTGGCTGGCAGCAGGTGGCCTGTTAAGAGTGACTTTGGTCATAAATCGTTACAATTGTTTACACTTTGTTTCCAACTGGAAGGAGGATCTATTAAAGTGGCAACAGGAGCAATCGATGTTGCGATTAACTTAACAGCGGCAGAAGGAAGAAATAACAGAGCTAGCGTTTTTCTCAGTAATGTAATTTTTACAGGAACACATGGACATTTATTATGGATCTATCCGGGACAATAACAAACTAACCAACTAATGAACTTTATAGCCACAGCAACTGGTCCATAATTATCAATTTGGAATATGAAATTATTATTAACAGCATCAAATCCAATATCAATTAATTGACTCTATTTGTATTGATTAATTGTGATATATATTTATACGTGGTCATTTTAAAGAATTGCAGCACAGCTGTTTAGTGGGTAGAATGCAGTCATTCGTGTTGAACACTGTACATTGTGTTCCTGTTAAAATTAGCAATGAGGTGTTGTGATGTAAAAATTTAGACAAATTCACACCATATTAAAAAGTAATATTGCATTATTTATAATATATAACTTATGTAATTTATTTAACATCAGACCTAATTAATTAACAGGATTTGTTGACTATTTTAATGCTAGCACAAGCTCATAACTATGCAAATTCACCTAACATAGTAACGTAGTAACATAGTAAGTAAGGTTGAAAAAAGACACAGTCCATCAAGTTCAACCTTTTAACTTTTTTTACCCTGCCTAACTGCCAGTTGATCCAGAGGAAGGCAAAAAACTGCCATCTGAAGCTTCTCCAATTTGCCTCCAAAATCACAATCGTACTAGTCCCTGGATCAACTTGTACTATGAGCTATCTTCCATAACCCTGTATTCCCTCACTTGCTAAAAAGCCATCCAACCCCTTCTTAAAGCTATCTAATGTATCAGCCTGTACAACTGATTCAGGGAGAAAATTCCACATCTTCACAGCTCTCACTGTAAAAAAAACCCTTCCGAATATTTAGGTGGAACCACTTTAATTCTAATCGGAATGGGTGACCTTGTGTCAGCTGGAAAGACCTACTGGTAAATAAAGCATTAGAGTGATTATTATATGATCCCCTTATATATTTATACATAGTTATCATATCACCCCTTAAGGTGAACAAGTTAAATAAAAGTGGACCCAATACTGAGCCCTGAGGGACCCCACTAAGAACCTTACTCCAAGTAGAGAATGTACCATTAACAACCTCCCTCTCTAACTGATCCTGTAGCCAGAAGATCTTTTTCCACTGCTTAACCATGTTGGGTTGATAAAGTGCCTGCATGGCAGGTCTCATTCCAATACAGGCAGAATTCCCTCTGCAGAACACGCTGTCTCTACCCACGCAAACAGGGGCCTCCATGTGGCACTTAATTACCTGACACTGTTTACCCAAAAAATGTGTAAGGCAAAGTACATTGCAGGTCGAATGCCCTGAGCACTAACAATAGTAATGATACTACCCCAAACCCCCCCCCCCCCAAAAAAAAGCAGATTCAAGTTTACAGACTGCAAATTTCCGCAGTACTTCAAATGTAAGCAGTTTAACAAATACAACTATTGAATGTTCTGGTTCTTTTCCACAGGGACTTTTTCTATCTCTTTACTAAAATAATCAATTTTAAATAAACTCCTGGCAACCTGCCTCTGTGGCCACACACAATGGAATAGCCCCTGACACAAGAAGCCCTCATTTCTGTGACTGGTATATTTAAATAAATACTGACCTCATGGGTGTCCGCAGAAACTTTTCCAGGGGGGTGCAAGTAAGCTCCAGGTATGGGATCCATTATCAGGAAACCTGTTATCCAGAAAGCTTTGAATTATGGGAAGGCCATTTCCCATAGACTAAATTTGATCAAAATTATCCATTTAAAAAAAAAAAAAAAAGATTTCCTTTTTCTCTTTAATATTAAAACAGTAGTTTGTACTTGATCCCAACTAAGATATAATTAATCCTTACTGGAGGCAACACCAGCCTATTGGGTTTATTAAATGTTTAAATGATTTGCTAGTAGAAGTATGGAGATCCAAATTATGGAAACCCCAAGCCCCGAGCATTCTGGATAACAGGACCCATACCTGTAATATCAGGGTAGCATCCCACTGAAGATGAACCTATTTGTGACAATGCAAAAATAGCCTAATTAAGGCTTGCCTTGGAATGGCAAGTTGAAAAAACGTTTTGTATTGTTGGGAATTAGATGTAGAAACAATTTCTTGGAACTAGCTATAGAAGTCAGGGTGGGGCAACTGCCCCCTCTTGCCCCTTCTGCAGACACCCATGACTGACAACAATCTAAGTTGAATGACTTATTTTTCAATACTGTTATGCTTTCCCTTTTCACATCTATTTTTGGCACCTATACCTTTATGTGAATATATATATAATGTTCCCTGAGGATTTCAATCATTCAAAACCAGGCAAATATTACAAAAGGAGGACAAAGAAACTTAAGTTGTTACTGTGTACTACCAGCAAGTGAATTGGAGTTTTTGGTCCTTTTCGTCCCAGTAAAATAGTGTTTTTTGATCCAGATTCCTGATTAATTCTGGCAATCATCTTTGCTACAAAAGAAGCAAGCTTTGCTTTTAAAAGTTTTAGAATTAATTATTTAACACAATGTCATTAATAATGTCTGCTGTAGAAATACATTGCACCTTGAATCAAGAACCTTGCAGGTTCATTTTGGCTTGTGACCCATAGTTTAATAAGTATAATGCTTTCCCTAAAAGTATGTTTTTTGTTTGTTTTTTTGTGAGTTTTGCTTTTACCTTTTCCTTTGCCAGCTACTGGGAATGCCAGAAACAGTGCGTTGCTAGGCACTTTTTCATTGATTTTAATGTAGCCCAGATATGTACCTTGCCAGCGACATAGATTTTAGGTAATTGGCAGGGAAAGGGCTAAAGAACACAAAACTGTGGCTCAAGATGTGAAGCTGCAATAATGCTATCCACCAAAGAAGGCATATGTCTACAATCTTCATACTCGGTATAACTGAGCTTGGCCACCGTGTTTTAGCACTAAACACTTTAACTATCATAAAATTGCACCATATGTAAAAACTGTTATATCATTATATATCACATTGAAAACAGCCTCAGTCATGACTTAAAGAAACAGTAACATCAAAAAATAAAATTGTTTTTAAGTAATAAAAATATAATGCAGTGTTGCCCTGCACTGGTAAAACGGCTGCGTCTGCATCAGGAACACTACTATTGTTAATAGAAATAAGCTGTTGTTTAGCAATAGGGCAGCCATTCAAAGGAGAAAAGGCTCAGGTTACACAGCATATAAGCTCTGTAGAACATAATGGAGTTATCGGTTATCCACTATTTAACCTGTGTCATATAGCCTTTTTTCCACTTCCCCCATTGCTACATTGCAGCTTATTGTTGTTGAACTATAGTAGAATTTCTGAAGCAAACAGATCAGCAGGGCAACACTACATGGTATTTTTATTACTTTTAAAACACTTTCATTTTTTGGTGTTACTGTTCCTTTAAAGGGTGCAGGAAAATGCCAGCCAGCAGCCAGTTAAGTCTTGCAGAAAGGGAAAACTACTTTCTGTTCCCAAATCAGCAGTCATACCTGAATCCGTCACTCCCCATTCCTTTCATTGATCATAATAACCTAATTCCCTTCTTGTTAGAAAGACATCTAGCCCATGTTTGAACCCGATCACTTAATCAGAAATCACCACCTCCCAGGATAGGGAATTAAACTGCTTAGTTGACTTTACAGTCAAGAAGCCCTTGCTGTTCTCATAGTGAAAGTTGTTCCTCCCAGTGGGAAATAGACTGGAAGAAATGTGGCTTCAATGAAGCCATTGTACCAATAGTATGTAACTGCATAGCCCCACCAATTAAGCACAAAACTGGTCTACTGGGCAAACTCTTGTCGGTTAATCAATAGGTTAGTCACTGTAGAACCACTGAAATATTTATGATTTGTTTTCATGACATGGATTACATCTAAAATCTTTGCATAAAAATATCCTAAGATGTGGAACCACAAAAACGAAAAAATTAAATTTAAGTATAATGTAGACTGTGATCGTCTGAAATCTCTGCTTGGTTCTTTTTTTTAATTGTTTATATTTTTGTTCAGCGGCTATCTGGTTTGGAATTTTAGCAACTACCTGGTAGCTAGGGTACGATTGACCTAGCAACCAGGAAGTGGTTTCACTGACAGGCTGTAAAATGAGTAGAAGAGGGTCTGAAAGATAATTAATAAAAAAAGTAATATTAGCACTAAGATTGTACCATCACTGAGAGAGTGTTACTGACCCTCCATTTAAAAGCTGGAAATAGGCAAAAAAAAGTACAATTGAGAAGACATTCTATAACATACTTAAGGTTAACCTAAGCGCATTAGTATTCTTCTGGGTACCCAGTGCCTGGCTAGAATCTGCACACACAGTACAATGTTAAAATGAGCTGACATGCTATTCATGATAACGTCATTAAAGTGGACCTATCACCCAGACACACAAAGATGTATAATAAAATTCCTTTTTAAATTAAACATGAAATCCAATTTCTATATTTTATTAAAGCATTCATAGCTGTTGTAAACGCATTTAAAAATCTCAGCTGTCAATCAAATATTGTCTGCCCCTCTTCTATGCCTCAGGCATAGAGGTGGGGCAGACAATTACTTTCACTTTCCATTCAGCACTTCCTACATGTCACTGCTCTCCACACATTCCCCCAGTTTTCTTCACTGTTTAATTGTGTAACCAGGGCATGGGGATGGACATCGGGTCCCCCATTCTGGTGCACAAACAAGATTCTGAGATGATGCAAGGTTTGCCTTAATAACAGTGTCCACAAAATGGCTGCTGCCTGCTTGCTATAATTATGAATTCCCAGACTGAAGGAAACAAGATTCAGATCATTTATATATTGTAATTAAAGTTCATTTTGCTTGACTAATGTGATAAAATAGGATTTTAAATATTTTTTTATTGGGCAACGGGTCCCCTTTAAGGATTCACTCATTTACTCATTTTCTTTTTTTGTTTGTTTTGTTGTCTTATAGTTGCCTTCTCGTGAAAACAGTCCAGAGGGGCTTCGACGGGCTGATTCTTGTAGAAAGTCAAGGAACTTCAATAAACAGCCTAGTACTGGGGATTATTATAAATATATAGAGCAGAGCACAACGGAACCATTACAGGTGAAAACGATGGCACACAGTGAAGAGGTAAGTTGACAAGCACCATATTTGTAGCTAGATAAATTTATTAGATCACAATCTGAGATTACTATTTAAAAAAAAAAACACACAAAGGCTTGGTTACAGTAGATTACTTGTTTTTGGTACAATGATTGCAAAAATCTGGGGGTTTTTTTGCACTTTTCCAAGCAGGATAAAGGAGTCCTATAAACTTCTTAATGAAAACTAAATAACATTTATTCTGTGTATGCATACTGGTGCTAAGCAATTGTAAAAACCTCCAGAAGAGTCCCACTGATAAATGGAAATGAATAACAGGCCACTCATGTGCCCATAACCAATTTATTTTAAGCACTGCTAATAATAATGGTGAATGTGGGTTACTGCGTCTTCACCATGTTGCAGCTCAACTTTGTGCATCCTCTGTTGATTATACTGCTTCATTTTTAATACATTTAAGGTCAAATTACTTTCAACCCTTTCCAGAACAGTGGATCTGATTAAGGGCATACCAGGTGTTTGGATTGATGCCACTAGTACAATGCATTTTTGAATACCAAGCACCTGGTTGCTTCACAATGACAAACCCATAACAACTAGGTTCTTGTTTAGAATATTATCACTGTATTATTTATGTATGCAGCTTTACAGGGTGCTTTGATATAGAACAGCATGGCAGCATTCACCTAAACACAGAATAAATATACACGTAAATAAACACAAAATAAAGATGCAAATAAATAAGGTTTTCTGCGAAAAGTATCTTATGCCCATATACTTAGATTTTTTTTCTCCTAAGGGATCTGTGATTTCAAATGAAACTGTGCAAAATGGAAATATGTCTGGGAATGTTCCACCTCCTCCTCTTCCACCACCTCTCCCAGAAAATCTGTGTTTCCCACCACCTCCACCTCCATTGCCAACAGAGTCTTCTGTCATCTCGAGCTCCAGTCATCGGCGCTCTTCCAATTCAACCGGAAGTAAGTTTTCCTGTATAAACAAGGATATTGTTCTAATATGATCTGAATATGTTTGGTGCCTTTACATAATAAACATCTTAAAATATTTTAACTGAAAATGCACTAATTTGCTAGTTTTTCCTCCAGTGAGTCAGTCTCCTTGTAGATGATAAAAGTCATAGGCTGAGCTGGTTAATAGCTGCTAATAGTTATCATTTTAAAAAACATCTGAAGTAAAAAGGGTTTCATATCCATGTAAGTTATTTGTTAAACACCACGAGTAGGGTTGGTATCTGGCTTGTATTTTACCGGCCTGGCTGGTAAAACTGATTCCTAATGCCAATGTTATTAATAGGGAAAATAGATACAAATATAGGAATGGTTCCCAGACATCCCCCAGCCTAGCTGTTACCCCGGGCAAATGCGCCTAACTCTTTACTTAACCCTCGGTGCAGATTCTGTCCAGCGAAGATCACAGCAGCCATCTTCTGGCTCTTAATCTTCAGAATTAGAGCAGCTCTTTTGCAATTTCCATGACTTTTGGCGCATGCCCAGTTGTTGCGAAACAGAAAATTGCTTCAACTGCCCATGTGCCAATACGGCACTTACTTCCCGAAGATTACCAAAGAGAAGAAGATGGCTGCCATGAACTCCGCTGGACAGAATCTGCACAGAGGGGTAAGTAAAGAGTTAGGGGCATTTGCCCGGGGTAGCAGCTAGGCTGGGGGGAAGGTGGGAGGGGGGTCTATGTAGGGTAGGGTTTGTTTTTACTTTATGGTTAAATTCTCCTTTAGTTCCATTGTAGTGGCCAACATTGGCCATTTTTAACTCCTAGGTATGAAATATCATTCTAAAGAAATATCATTGCAGCATTAGACATGAGAACTGGAGAGGGAGATACAGTATCTGATCTATTCATTTTATATGGAGGATATTCTGAGGGGAATGTATTGAAAGGTGCAACTTTTGTCCAGGCGTAGCAACCCGTGGTAACCAGCTGTTTGCTTTCAGGTACCCAACATAGGCTGAATCCAAATAAGCGACCTATTACAGAACCTTATCAAACTGCCATATACATATCTCTTAATAATTCTGCACCTTTTGCCTTAAGCCACCATTTTGTGATGTTCTGCCTGCTTTACTGATCACCTGACAGGAAATGATGCAGGTTCAGGAAGTGGGAGTAATATATGTGCCACTGTCCTTTCTCTGGCTCATGTAACCTGTAGATATGTGTACCCTTGATTGTGTGTGACCACAGTGCCTCATATGTGCCAGAGTGAAGGACTTTAATAGGAATGTATAAGTTTGTTGTTATTCACATCACACACTCAGTGTGCTCTAGGGCTGCCATTAGAAATTAAGCTTTGGGCTCATGCATATTGTCAAAATATTAACAGAAAGTGAGGTTATGCAGGACTGGGACCTGTTATCCGGAATGATCAGGACCTGGGGTTTTTCCAAATAAGGTATCTTTCTATCTCGGTTTACAAGGTACTGTTTTGTTGTAACAGAGAAAAAGGGAATATGTTTTAAAAATTTTAATAAGTTGATAAAAATGGAGTCTATGGGACAACCTCGGGGCTTTCTGGATAATGGGTTTCCTATAATAGATCCTATACCTGTAGAAGCTGATGCTCCAGGATTGACTGTAAATCAGGTATGATACAAGATTCTTTGTTTGTACATATGCAGTACATATCTATATTGGCAGAAGATGAGCAATTCTGATGGCACATTTGGCGGCACAGATCTATAACATTAACGTACGAAAGCCAAAAACATAAAGTGTAACATTTCTAGCCTGATTATTGTTGAGCTTTAGTTTTGTACGATTTTCGGACCATGTGTGGAGAGTCCCGACAATTTTCGTCCCACGAAGATCGGTCGTTTGGTCGATGGGACAGGTTAAAAGATTTCTGTCGGCTACTGAGAATATCTCTGCGTGTATTGCCGATCGGACGATTTTCAGTGGGAGACTGTCACTAGCTTTGTCGGACCTAACATTCGTACGATTGCTGTCAGGGGCAGAACATCGGCTGATCTGTTCTTTTACTACTTTATTTGATCGGAATGGTTAGTGACAGGTCGGGAGATGGAGAACTTTTAGTATGTTATAGAAAGTCCTATCCTAGCAACTTTTCATTTGGTTTTCATTGTTTATTATTTATGGTTTTTGAAACATTTGCCTTCCTCTTCTGCCTCTTTCCAGCTTTTTCATTGGGGGGCCACTGACCCCAGCAGACAACAATTATTACTCAGTAAAGCTGCAATTTTATTGTTACTTTTTATAACATGTCTTCCTATTCAGTCCCCTCTTGTACTTATTCCAGTCTCTTTTCAAACCACTGGCTGGTTGCTAGGGAAAATTAGACCCTAGTGACAAGATTCTGAAATGCCAAACTGGAGAGCTGCTGAACAAAAACCTAAATAAAACCACAAAAAAAAGGAAGAGCAATTGCAAATTGTCTTAAATCTCCTTTCCGTAGCATTACATGGGAAACTCTCTTGTTTTAGAATTGCTGAGTGGTATCTGTCGCTGTCACTGCCTCAAATAAATAGTTTACATATAAATAACTGGAAGAAGTGACAGGCCCCCATATGCCACAGGCTTTATAAATCTTTGGCAATTGATGAAACCTACCTTTTCTTTGCAATATGTATTGAGGAACCATGCCCGCAAAACAGTTCATCTAATTAACTAGACTGAGAGAGACCATTACAAGTGAGGCGCAGTTGGGGGGTAAACCTGTAAAAGTACAAATTACATGATTTTCAGTTTATATTTCAGGGATATCCTTTTATTACTGCAACTCCTAGTACCTGACTATTGTGTGTCACCTCTTAAATTGACCAGAAGGTACGGGCCAGGTCTCTTAAAAAGCACACCTTTTACATAAAGAACTATATAGAGTAATCATCCTTGTAGTAGACTGCAGGCATAAGCTGCCTACTTAATAAGTAAAGCATTAAAAGCAGAGTTTGTGTAAATCCCAATATATGGTATGTTCAGCAGAACAACCCATTTATTGTTGTTTAGTAGTAATTAATTAGAATTTACTCTACATTCATAGAAAGGAAATCTGTCACTTCTTAATTCATTAGTTACATGTGATCATTTCAGACATTTTATATGTTTCTACACTGCCTTCTCTTCTCTAATGTCTACTTCTTACTCTTTTTTTTCTTTTTGTTGCTTGAAAACTGTGTTCCATGTGACCCGTTTTTGCCTTCCTTTTGTTCCTCGTCCGTTTCTTTTCAAACCTATTCAATCATGCTTCCTTTTATCTGAACCCTGCATGTTTGCTGGCTGCCCTGGATCCCAATTCTTGCCACTCCATCTCTCCTCTGTGTGCACCCTTTTTGCTTCTTTCTACATCACGGAAGTGACAGCTCTCAGACAGAGAAAGAGTAAGTACTTTAAGTACTTCACTATTCTTTCGATTTGCTTATTTTGCATATCTATACACTTCAAATTCGTGTAGTTTTTGGAATTATGTTCTTAAGCCTCTAAGTAGTTATTTATTCTGTGGGTATTTAGTAGGAGCAAAGACACCCATTAACAGCTCGGGTCTGCCTTTATACTTGTGCTTTGGCATGCAGTATAGATGATCTTTATAATCATTTTAATAATTTGTAATAGCATTTTGTATTTGATATTTACTTCTGTGGGATTTTTGGGAGCCATTTTATGCTGCATTCTTTATAAGGTTGTTTGACAAGGAAATTTATTTTTTTAGTTATTGTTGAAGACTTAATATAAAAAAATATTTTTTATTATTATTTATTATCCCTTACATTTTTTTTTTGATAATTATTTTTAGTGAATGACTTTAAAAACACTGTGCTTCATAATAAAGTTTAGTCAACTGTGCAAACTTCAATGTGCATTCCAAATACTCCTAAATATGAACTTAATAACATTGAGAAAAGATTTTCCTTCGTTACATACTATTAGGTCACGAGGTCTACTTCCCAAAAGGCAACATGTAAAAATGGCCTTACGTATTGAGTATAGTTTGTCTATGAATGCATTTATAAAAAAAATAGCAGAGGAGTGCTTTACAACTTTATTTGATTACTAGAATCGTATATTATTTGAATATTAGATGCTTTGAAGCATAGTCAAACTATTTGTGCAAATCTTCTGGTTCAGTAGGTGATTTAGACTTTCTTACTAATTGGCCACTTCCAGTATTGTTCTTTTACATGTTGTGAAGCTGTAAACCCTGTACCAGAAATTATTAACTTTGCCTTGAAGCATTTAACGATACCTTAAGGCATATTTGACTTTCTTTTAACACTGTAGGATGAAGGGCACCATTCATTCACTCTGTTTTAATAATCAGCGGCCATGACAAAAGCCAAAGAATGGCACTAAAGCCCCACACCTGCTAATTGTATATGGCACAATGGCATTTACTTTTTAATATGACATATTATGTAAGCAGAGCGCAGAGATGTGTTTTCCAGTGTTGTTGCTACTTCAGTATACAAAGGATTTTAAAACCGATTGTATCACCAGGAAACCATTGTTGCCATGTAACTGCCCTATTGGGTAATGTTCCACAATATAGGCCTTTCCTGAATGCTATACAAACTAGGCACATTGTTTAACCAGTATGTGCTGCATTTTGAGGCACTTTATATAAGCTTACCGCTGTAAACGTGGGGCCCGGGTGCACATGCCCCAGACCTTCAGCAAAGGGAGTCAAACATCAGAAAAATTCAAAAGAGGCTGGCACAAGCCTGGACCCACGAAATAGTGAAGCCGGAGTCAGGTTGTAAAAGAGTTAAAAAAAAACTTACATTTTATTTTCCTTAAAGGGATACTGTCATGAGAAAAAAATTTTTGACATGGGGCTAGACATATTATAGCCATATGATAAATATAAAGCCAATGATTGTTATGCTTGATTAATGTTGAAGTCCATATTTTATTATGAGCTTCATCTAGGGGGTAGCAAGAGTTTATAATTTTTCGAATGCACATAAAAAGGATGGTTATCTAATGATGGGGTTATGCTATACATAATATTTTTCTAATTCATAGAAGCTGACTTTAGTAATAAGGAACAGTGGTTGTCTGGAGTCAGTAACTGGTTGACCAACTTGGAATAGCACTGGTTGTTAAAAGGAGCATACCCCATGAATACATTGTAAGTTTTCTATTCATGTGCAGTTAATCATCCTGTTACTTTTGTGTCATTCGGTTAAGGAGTTGCTGCGGATACAGGCCACAATGGAGCCCTGGCTTTTCAGTCTGCTCTGTTGCAATTCTTTCCAATGTGAGTTGCAGAGCACAGCCAAACCTGGGACAGAAGTGCTCTTTGCATGATCATTAACGGGCAGGCTCATTCAACTCTAAATGCTCTACCATTGGCCTTAGTAAATTACCTCAATAAAGTTTTTGACAATCATCCTTATCATGTTAGCAATGATAAATAAAATCAGATGCTATATATTTTTATTGCAGCTTCGTATATGGTCTCTGAATGAATGGAGGCATCTCTGTAGTTATCTGGAACGCACAGGGTCTTTTGAAGCCCAAAGACCTTTCCTGTGGGCATTTGTGCTGGGGCAGGATGCAAAATGCTGAAAAGATGCTGCCTTGCACATGTGCTCTGCACTTTGCACCCTTCCCTTATGTGAATAACCCCTTATATTCCCCTTGCTTCTGGAAATCTTCCAATTGTTCCAAGTTTGATTTGGTAATTTGCTACTTTTGTTTTTCTCATTTTGGGTATATTTTCTGCTTCTGTTTTTGAAATTTCCATAGGTATCCTGCCATTCATTTACTGAACTTAAGGAGAGTTGTGTTGGGCATCCAAATATACACAGTATTGTCTGTAAGTTATTGCCTGTCATGCAAATGGCATTTAATAGATTTGGAGAATGAGTCAGCCCAGCTGCTTGTCAAAAACTGCACTGTAGGGAAACGCCTAATTATTAAGTCAAGAAACTTCAGAGGACTTTGGAAAACAAAGCGTTCCGAGTGCCATCCCGCCATCGATTTACTTTCTAGCAGACGGGGAGGCAGTTCTGGGAGATTAGTCGCCCCGAACTGCCTCTGCTCCACCTGGACCTTAAATTTGACCTTATAAAACCAAATGAGGCTTGTTTGTTTTCGATTTATGTTATATAAATAGGTACTTGGGGACGGAAATACATTTCGATACATATTCAATTTGGCGTAGAATGTATTGGGAGCGATGCCCAGTGATTTAGCATTTTAATTGGCATTATAATTATTATTAGCATGAAGTTTACCTATACATTTGAACAAATCTACCCGAATCAAAGGGGTGTATGGGAATGTTTGAGGATCTTTATTATATTGGGAAGACACTGGAATTTCCCACTTGATTAGTTAGAATTGCTAGCATTTTAATTGCCACGGCCAACAGGAGCATTGTTGTTAAAGGATCTCAGTCTCCATCACCAGTGCCACCAGGGACTGGTAGAGGAGACAACTTTTTAAAGTTTACCCCTGGTCGAAATCTATTAAGGGCCTCCCACAAGCAGGCCTTCAATGCATCCAGTGATACTACAACTGTTGAACACTTGTCTTAGAATTTGGCAAGAAGGTTGGTATATAATATTTATCCTAAGTCCTGAAGATTTTTCCATCATAATCATGACTGGTCTATGGGTATTTTTGATGTAACCATTACATTGTCTGTTGGTAGCCAATTTTATTATAGGTCATGACAACGTTTTTGAAATGTTGGTCAGACTAGTATTAAATATTTTCCTCTCTTACAATTACCTATCATATAATATTATGATGCTTTCACAATGTTCTACAGGTACAAGGTCATTCAACATGATGTCTCCCGCTGGTGACAATTCTGAGCTGTTGGCAGAAATTAAAGCAGGAATAAATCTAAAACCAACTCCTCAAAGTAAAGGACTTACAACAGTCTTCTCTGGCAGTGGGCAGCATGGCGCAAATGTATGTATCTTATTTCTACTTCCCTGTTTTCTTTTCATTGTATAATATTTTTTGAATTGGGGAAATACTATTATTAAGTAAAATATTAATACTTGAGCAAACAGATACAACCCAATGTCTAGAGCAATTTACTATGATGAAACTGAAAAGGACATTGTTCCCTGAAAAAGCTCCTCCACCTTTACATGACATGAAGCATTTGTAATGAGTCACTGGCTGGTTATGATAAGCATTGTGTCCAAGTTTGACCTAGGGAAGGCTGTAGAATGATAAAAGAGAGTTTCCAGGTAAGATCATGAAAAAACTCTGCTTAAATACTAAACTGGCATCTTCTAGAAGTGGCATTTAGACTGTGGAACCCACTACCTGAATAAGGGTTTAATCCAATGAAACTTACCTCTTTAGACAAGCCTCTTCTCTTGAGTCATTCACTTGTTACCTGACTTTTCTTCTTGTATCTGTAACCATAATGCTACTTCCCTTACAGATGTGGCGGCACTACATTTCACACAAGATCCTCTTTGAATTCTTGCAATAATTATGTTTGAAACTTGCAGGAATTTTATCATATGCCCAATTTCAAAATAGAATTGTGAAGTACTTCGTTCTTTTATAAAAACAATGATATAGTTATGTAAAAAAGACTATGGGTTCAGTATTACAGAATACAGTATACAGATGTTAAATCTGGCTAAATGCGTGCCATATTGCCTGAGATTTTATGTCTGTGTGTACCCAGAACATACTTTAATTTTGCTTTGAAAGTTTATTATTAAATTTGTTCGAAATGCAAATGTACATTTGTTGTTGTGCTTTTTTTTCTAGGCAGAGGTTCACATTTCAACAACTCCACCACCCTCCTCACCTTCAACACCACCGGGCAATGCAGTTACCAGTGCAGTTTCTGTATCCAGCACAGTAGGGCCCAAATCTCCTGAACCTCTCTTAAATGGAAACTCATCCCCTCTGGCTCAGGCCCAGCCAAGCCAACTTGATGTAGAGTCACTGATACCAACACACGATGAGCAGGGCAGGCCTATTCCCGAATGGAAGCGGCAAGTGATGGTGAGGAAGCTACAACTAAAGATACAGGAGGAAGAAGAGAAAAAACGCACGGTAAGAATAAAAGCTATATAGTGTTTTGATTTGGTTTTGGTGTGACTTGTATTCTTATGACTTTAATGAGTGAACTTGGTCTCTTAAGATCTATCTATCTATCTATCTCTATTTATCATTTGTAATACATAAGAAGAGAGCACACCACCAAGTGAAATATACACTATTTCACAGAAGAGGGGGGTGTATCCATATATATATATATATATATATATATATATATATATATATATATATAACAAGATTATAGAAAAATACCCGCACTCCTTCACATGCGCTTTTTTGCCGGGTGCATGGTCAAATATAGTTATATAAAAAATGGCAGAAAGGACCAGCACTCCGTGTTCCAAAAAAATCAAATGGTTTATTCAAAACTCACAGTGTCTCCAACGTTTCGACCCATCCTTGATAAAGACCCCAAAGAGGGTCGAAACGTTGGAGACACTGTGAGTTTTGAATAAACCATTTGATTTTTTTGGAACACGGAGTGCTGGTTCTTTCTGCCATTTTTTATATATATATATATATATATATATATATATATATATATATATATATATATATATATATATATATATATATATATACACACACAACAAATCCAAGAAGATCCGCACTCACAGGTCTTACTACTTAAATAAAAATGTTTTTATTGCAGAGTTTACAGCCTAACGTTTCGGCCTTTCTCAAAGTCGGATGAGGTCGAAACGTTAGGCTGTAAGCTCTGCAATAAAAACATTTTTATTTAAGTAGTAAGACCTGTGAGTGCGGATCTTCTTGGATTTCTTGTGGTTAAATTATGGATACTGCAACTTTCTATTCGAGAGTGCCGGCTTCCCTTGGTATATATATATATATATATATATATATATATATATATATATATATATATATATATATATATATATATATATATATATATATATATATATATATATATATATATATATATATATATATATATATGTTTGTGCTAGGATCATAGGAGTCACAATTGTTCAGGAATGTTCTATTGGCACTGTGTTTTGAACAGCAATGTGCTGTTGAGTCAGGTGGAGGTGTATAGTGTTTAAAATCATGTATGTGCCTTGCTTTCTACACTAGGAAAACCAGATTAGAAAATGAAAATCTCTGATTATAAAGGATGACTTTTTGACTTCCCTGATGCAGTGCTGCCTCAGGCAAGAAACAGCACTGGGAACCATAAAATAATTTAAGAGAAGTCACAGATGCAAAATGTAAATATGAATGAAGCATAAGCATAAAATATGATTCACTGTACAGTCTCATGGAAACACTGCATTTAAAGTAGCTGATTCCATACACATAATGAATATTAAGCTCATACTAAAAATAAGAAGATAAAATGTCTTCAGACATCAAAATTGGCTGTTCGTTATTCTGATGATCAGTCTGTATGGAGACAAATTGTGATAAACAAAGTAAACACATTAGGAAGGCTGTAAACATTTGCATCTTTAGTGTGTCAACTGCCTTTGTACTTCTCATAATGTATGCTAGAGCATGTAGTTATAGCGAGAGACAGGCATTGTTAATAATATTAGTAGTAAAGTTATTATTAACATGTAATTATAAAGCACCAGTGTAGTCTTTTGTTTTTGGGAAATGTGTATACATTAGGCATACAGATTACATACAAAAAAATAAATGATAAAAGAGGTTAAGAGGGCCCTGCCTAAAAGAGCAACGTTAGACAGCATTAGGATATAATCACTATTCTACAGTGTATAAAGAACCTCTACTGAATTAGCATTAGATTTAACTTCTTGTACTTGTTATGTTATATGTAACTATTCAGTTCACTTTTCAAAAAAAATATGACAATGAATTACTGACCACATCATATTAGTAGCTACTTCACTTGATAGCCCTGTGACAATGACATAAATGGAGCTGATCATAAAAGTGTAAAACATTAATAAGACCCCCACTAGTAGAAATGAAGGCTGCTGACAGGCAAGGAGATGGGTAACCCGTGATTTATCCAGTCTAGTCTCTCGTTTGTCATGGCTCTAAGGACAACTAGAAATGATCTATTCCTTAAAAGAACAATAACAGCAAAAAATGAATGTTTTAAAGTAGTGGGTTATATATCAAAGGTTGAATTTTAGAGTGATGTGGAATTTTTTAAACTCTTTTAAAGTCAAACTTGGCAAAAATGTGGCTCATCACTACTATTAACATCTTCAAATAGTAAAAAGGAACTCTGCCATTGACTTCTACATGAACTTGCCAGGTTCTAGGTGGAGAATAGCCGAATTAGAACTGTTTCCAGGGTCGATAAATGGCGCATTCAAATTCGAGTTGGTGGTTTTAAATTCAAATTTGTGAGTTGTGAATTTACAATATGAACCTTAGTAAATCTGCCCCATAATGTACTTTTGCCTCACACCATTAAAAAAGTAGTGTTTTCTTCAGAAATAATAATATATTTAAATAAATTGGCTGCATTGTAGCCATGGTGCAGCCATTTAAAGGAGGAAAGGCCAGTTTACATAGCAGATAAGCTCTATAGCATGTAATGGTGTTCTACAGAGCTTATTTGTTAGCTGCTATTTAACCTGTACCAATCAGCCTGCATAAGGAAGGTTTAACTCTAAGCAACAGTATGCAGTAAAAAGTATTTGTAAATGCAATGGCTAGTCAAAGTAGTCTGTCATTTGCTGTACTCTTCATGGCTTTCCTGACTACGTAAGCAATGTAACAGAAATAAACATTAATTCAGCCAGGACTCCAATAGAGGAGTTAAAAAAAACCCAGAAAGTTCTTATGACAGCCGTATGAGTATACTTACTGTGGTCCTATATTTTTTGTACCTTTGAATTGGTAATAAAAGAAAATGTCAAAATGGCCCACAACACTTTAATTTTAATTAAAGTTTTGTTTTACCAATTCTTATGTTTGCATGGTGTGGGCATGATTATCTTCTTACTTTTTTTAAAAGATGCATTTAAACTGCAGTATTTTATGCGTCAAAATCGCCAGCATTTACTGTTAAGCGTCATTAAAAAACCACTCTTTTACTATAATACAGAATATAAAGCACTGTATGTAACCGTGAAAAGTGAAACAAGTGAACACATTATACTGCAAGTTTAAATGTTGTACATGGTCATTTAGTGGTGTAATGAGTGATCTTTCTGTCATGATCATCATCATCACTCGTCTCCCTCATTATCATTGGTATTGTGTTCTTGGTTCTATGAACAAGCAAAATTGTGCATGAGCAGTGGGGTGTGAACTGTATGTTCCACCAATAAAAAGTTTGTTCTTTACTTATGTTCTTTTGGTTCCTGAACCAGTTTGTAAGACAGAATACTACAAGCTTGACATTTAGTCTGTATGCCGTTACACCACTAAAAACATGTAGTTTCTGAGAACATGTAAAAAAAAAAGAAAAAAATGGCTCTGTATTCTGAGGGATATTTTTTCCCTCTGTTTTCTTCTTTTGCCATAGTTTGAGGCCGGTAGTTACTACCACCATGAAGGCTGGAGATATTCTCATGCTCATAATGCAATTTTGGGACCCTTTGGAGAACTCATGACTGAAAGCGATATAAATCGCATTGAGAAACAAATTGAGAACCTTCAAGTAATGCACAAAGTTCAAATGGTGGAGACAGAGCTTGAGCAAGAGCTACAACAACTACTTCCTGTATCTGCTGCATTGGCTCAAGAACATTTTACAGTTAACCCAAAGCAAATGCAAGGTAGAGCGGAGGATCTCCCAGCCTGGTGTAGCAATATCTCCACTCTATTAAAAAGTATGGCAATCCTTCTTGCAACTCTCGGTGGAAAAGAAACTGATCTTGCAGACCTAGTTACCCGTGAAACACAAGAACAACCTCAAAGTCCTGTAAAGGATGGTGGAACAAATATTGGGAGATCTCAGTCCTTTAGTTCTACTAAAGAAGAAGTTGAAAAAGAAATCAAGCAGTGTGGTGTATCTGTGAAAAACATTAAGGCTAATTATGAGCTATGTACACAACCTCATACTGATTCTGAAGCATCAAGAAGAATTTACAAAAGGAAAAGATCATTACCAGTAGTCACTAATAGGTATGGATATGAAAGAGAACCAGTTTTAGAAGAAGACTATGTGACGAAGAATGGTCAGTTCCATGTACTGACAGAAGATATACCTAGAATGCACAATTAAGTTTCCATAATACCGCACTCTCAACTAACATATCACGATCAAGGTATATTCCCAAGGGAGATGGAAATAGGCAACCAGAGCACAATTATGGATGCATTAGGAGAACGATTACTTAGTGAAGATCATACGAACAGAAGTCCTCCAGTGCAGACCGAGCTTAGCTGAGTACAAGAATAAATAGACATGAGGAAAGAGAGAATAGTATATCTTTTTCTGGAGCACTGGAAAAAATGGACCTTCACAGAGTCCATAAAAATGGCAATACTAAAAGAAAGGGAATGCATGAGTTAGAAAATACAGATTTATGAAGTGAAGAAGATGAGGTGGAGGGTGAAGAAGGAAGGCTAAAACTGTGCAAAGGCTCTAGTAATGATGATAGGCTTTTATATTTTATGAAACAGAGACAAGTAGGAAAGTTGCTTAGCCACTGGAGGAACATAGCATGCCAAGTTCCCACAAGGCAGATAAGGTGTCTAAGCAGGGCAAATATGATTTACTGGCCAGAACACTTTTTGCCCCATGTCAACGGTGTCCAAGTTGAGTATTCGAGTTTAACATTAGATCTCTTCATGCTCGGTTGCTTTCAACTAATAGAAATGAACATGTCACGAGAAGATAGAAAATGTAGACATATTTTATGCTATGAAATGTTTGACCGCCTTGGCAGCCACAACTGGGAGCTCATTAGGAATTTTCACAAAACAGTAATGGAAGAGATAGAAGCAGGAAAAAGAGATTGGTCTGATGGCTTTGAAGACATTAAACAATGCTGTTTTCGGCATAATGTTATGGGAGGCTTTGATGGCTTTAGAGAAATAAGGCCACTGGCAGAAACTGACCTCCAAACTGCATCAATTAAAGAAGCTCCAGTGCCCACAGACATTAAAATTAAGGAAAATCCTGTGGTTGCACCTGATGATCTGAAGCCCCGTCCTAAAAGTAGAAAGGACTCTATCCAACTGTTATCTGAACTTGAAGAATTTACAAACGATGATATATGTCATTATATTGATCGCGGTTTTTCATTCTGGAAAGAAAAGGAAGCAGAAATGTTTGATATATGATGTTTCTTTTGCATATTTATTCCAGTCAAAGCTGGTGAAATATATACTTTTCCCAGCAGAAAAGTAATGATGAGGCCTTACAAATGGTGCACATAAGACTGAAGGAATTGGTCTGTCTTCCATGAAAGGATAGATGTTTTGTTTACAAGGAGGGGGGCTGTTGAAATGTGTTTAAGATTACATATATGAAAAGGGATATTTATATCAACCTATTTCTCTGTGATTGGGTAATTTTCACTAAAAAGCCCAATAGAAACATAAAAATGGATTACAACGTAGTAGTTTTTGTATACAGAAAGGAAGTAAAGTGATGCACATAGGTATAATTATGAGAAAGAAGTGTAGAGCAACACTAATTATATTTTGAATTTGTTTTCTTAGTTTCTAGTTCATTAAGTTCATAAAAAATGATGAAGACCGTGAAAACAATATACTCAAAATGTTTTTCATTTAATTCCAAACAATGTTTGAAAATTAAAATTATGATGGCATTAAATTAGTTGTACTTTATACATTTAACATCATTGTGTTGCTATGTTAGAGTTAGATGATAGAGATAAATGGAGATCAGAAATGCCGCTAATGAAGTACACACTTGTCAACCACAAAATTCATTTTAGTGGAGTTGACCTTGTTGGTAGTTAGCGCAGCAGTTAAAACAAATGTGTGGATTTTATATAATAATTTGATACAAATAACCAGTAAAGCTGATATGTAGATTGTTCTAGTTTTTTTTTTTTTTTGCCAGTTGCATATTATTATTATTATAGATTGCGTTGGAAGCCACATATAATAAATTTACATTGTAAGTCTTTAATGGTTTGTTTCAAGAAGCTCAGTCTAAATGAGGGTGGGTCTTTAGGGGCAGATCTACTAAGGTTCGAATGGTAAATTCGAATTTTCAAAATTTTTTGGGGGTCAAAACTCACAAATTCAAATTTAAAGCCACCAACTCAAATTTAAATGTGAAATTTATCACACCTCGACCCTGGAAGCAGTTCTAATTCGACTATTCTCCACCTAAAACCTGCTGAATTCATGTAAAAGTCAATGGCAGAGGTCCATTGAACTATTTGAAGATGTTGATAGCAGTGATGAGCCATATATATTTTCGCTTCTAAATTTGTCACAATAGAATGTGAAGTGTAATTTTATACAGCAGGTCTCTTAATCTAAATCCTATGAAAGACAAAATATCTCCAAGGTCAAGCTTTGAACAACAAATTAATTTGTTTTGTATATTTTGAAGTGCTATATCTATTTAAAAATGGCATTCCTAAATAAATAAATTGAAATTGAGCTCTACATATTCTTTTGTTTATTTTTTTAATACCGATTAATAAGTGACTAGGTATGAGTTGGTTGCTGTTTAAAGTTTTCAAAACATTTTTTTTATTTTATTTATTTGTGTGTGTCTAGTGAAGATTCCTCTTCCAGCTCCATATTCTTCCTTCCAATTAAAAAAACACTGTTTTTTTAATCTCATTCTCTTATTTGCTCATTTTCATATGGATAATACAGGGATAAATATTCAAGTAAAATTATGTGCTATAAGATCAATGGCAGGATTTGAGATCTGGGAACAATCATCCAAAGACATTTCTGATTTAATTGTCCAAATTTGTGCTGCCCCAGGACACTACAGCAGATGGCAGGCACTGGAACTTAGGATATCCAAATATTTTGACTCCCCCCAATTAAAAGAGCCTGCTGCCTCGGCTTGGGTGTTTTTGGCATCTATGGTGTATACACTAAGCCAAAAGAAAAGTAGGTGTGTAACCTCATAATTGAACATGTAATATAAACATTTGCTGGGCAGATGTTACAGAATGAGGCTTGTAGCCTCTTGATTCACAGACTTGACTATGGCAAATATATTTTATTTAAGAGTTCTCTAAATGATGACGTGACTTTTTTTTAATTTTTTTTTTTATCCTATTTGAGTAATTTTCTGGTCTGGTAGACATTATGGTGATAATAACAATAAAAAAATGACAAAAAACAATAATGATTGGCATGACAAAGTATATATAGTAAGTACGACCAGCATAACAAATAGGCGACTGACAACCCATGCTCTAGTTGTATGCTGTTGGCACGCTGGTTAGATAAGTGCAATAAAACGATGGTTATTTTATTTCTAATCGCAAATACACAAACATGGGAAGCATTTTGCTTGGCGCAGTGTGTGGGTTGATTTCACAAACTCGACCATTTTGTTTTAGTACAGTCCACAAGCTAAAAACAAACGCCCTTTAGAAAATCAGCTGGTTTATTTTGTAGGCAACTGCATTAGCACATATTAAGCTGTACACTCTATTGTGCCATTATTTTAGAAAAATAAAAAGAAACACAACATTTTGAAAGATCCTTATCTTTATTGTTCTTTCTGCTCCTTTTTTTTCTTTCTCATGCAATAGACCTAGAGATCTCACTATATATTTATCATTTAGCTAAGGCTTGTTTTACACTTGTTTGGTCCCTGTAGGGCAGGGGTGTCCAAACTGCGGCCCGAGGGCCAAATGCGGCCCAGGATGCATATGAATGCGGCCCAACTTGGTTCCCGAGGAAACGTCATGTCGCAAAGGATATATGAGGAGGGAGGACTCTGCCCATTGCCCAGTTAGCAATAATAATATAATAATAAGTCTATTTAATATCCAAGTGTCCCATATTCCAGTGTATAGCTCCATCTGGTTATCCAACTGGCATTGTAGTTCTTTTCTGTGTTTTTCCTTTACTTTTACAAATCAAACGTGTTGTGTATTTCATATGTGGCCCCAGACAATTTTTCTTTTTCCAATGTGGCCCTGCGAGCCAAAAGTTTGGACACCCCTGCTGTAGGGTGTCTATAGCATTTTTCCTATGGGTGGGAAGTAACTACTTAGATAAATATCTTAATATCAGGGGGCAATCACATATTCTTGGGACTGCAGAAAATACTGTCAGCCGAGGACAACATCAAGTTGTGCAATATAACATGTATACTTTAATTAAAAAATGACGTATACATAATTCCCTTTCCTTTGCCATGATTTGTCATAATATAATAATATATTCTTCATAATATGAGTCTGTAGTTATCCCAGCTGTAATTACACGGGCAAACAGAAATGCGATTTTCATGGAGTATCTAAGTACTTAAGTACATATTCTGTAAAAGAAACAGAACAAAGGGAGAGGGTCACACCTGTTCCATCTCTAGATGTGGTAGAGTCAGTTGTCTCCTGCTCAAACAGAATAACCTTTACACAGTAGCCTGCGGCACAATGAAATCCAGCTTCCGTTGCTAAAAAAAAAAAAAGAGAGAAAAAGAGGAGGAAAACAAGAAAAGGAGCGTGGGTTGGTTTAAATATTTGTTAGCAATTTTTTAAAAAATAAATGTGCCTGTTCCTTTTTGAATTTCAAACATATAAATAAGCATAGATCGACTTTAGATTGTAAGCACTTAGTTCCAGCTATAGTCCTAGCTCACAAATATATATGAGATAGATGCCCACACTATAACTAAGGGGGAGTATTGGGGGAGCCTCCAGACATACTCAGATTCATACTATGTGTAAGCATGTAAAGAATTGATCTAAAGTTACTCAGATCACCCTTAAGATCCCATGTACAAAAAGTTTTGGGCGATTCAAGATACTCCAAGCGAAGGGCCACTGGGCTTGGTCAGAAGTGACTGAAGTCTACACACACACACACACACACAAGAAGAGAGTAGGGGATTTAATGCTGCACCCTAGATTTAATTATTTTTTCAACTATTTTTTCAACTTATATTTTATTGAACCATTTTTTCTCTTTTTCTTTTGTTTGTTGATGGTAACATCTCAGTGTACATTACATGTATACTTGTTATATAACATTACTTCCAAGAGAAAAAGAGTAAGAAGAGAAAAGAAAATAATAGATTTAATACATTTTATCACTGATTTTACAGAAATGACTCAACTTCTGCCAGCATCATTTTTAAACATTGTAAGCTGGTTAATCAGAGAGGGATCAGGCAGTTCAGTAGTTTCTGAACAAATTGTCAAAATGGCAACCTGTCCATAAAGCCCAGCGTAACCATTTTGAACACTCAGAGTAGATTGCTCTGTTCCGGCACACAGTGACTAACCCCATGCACAGGAGTTTGTGAAAAAGATTGGGCTACACCAATTACAACCAATTGACCAAGCAGTTGTTTTACCCATTGGTTGGCTAATGTATAACCAGAATTACTCTGTTGTGGAAGGGATTAGAAAGGAATTTCCAAGAAAATGGAGTCTGAACAGCCAGGCTGAGAATTTACTGGTAGGTTGGGTGGCAAAGACTGGGGCAATTCAAAACCATCTAAAGGCAAAAGTAAAAACAAAAATATAGAGGATAATGTGGTGGGGTCTCACTACCAATACCCCATTCCAAGGATTTTACCAAAAAGTGAAGAAAAAGTCAATAGGATAGCGAGGCCTGTTTGAGAATAAAAGCAGCACAAGAGCAGTAGTACTTGGAAAAAGTTAAGATATTTATTAGGACATGTATAGCCTAACATGTTTTGCTCTTACTTATAGGCTCACATTTACTAATAATAGGATATCATTGGCTATACATGTCCTGATAAATATCTTAACTTTTTGCAAATACTGCCATTATTGTCAAACAGGCCTTGCTATCGAAATGACAATTTAAAACCATACCAGCTCAGAGTCAGGCTGATCCAAAAAAACTGTGTGGCTTGGCAATAGGGGAGTAACATTACAATGATGCAATGACAGAGCTAGTAACACTCTTCTGTGGCTCTTCAGTTATTCAGCTACACCTCCCATCAAACCTTGTGTTAGTAAGGCAGGAGTGATTAGGAGAAACTGAAGCTACCAGAGACAGGTGAGGGAAAAAAAAGCTTCTTTATTAGAAAAACTTATATTGTGCATGTATTACCCTTTCCTAGCCATCCTCTGGAATTTCTAATGCCTGTGTTTAGATATTTCTGGTTCATTGTAGGTATGATGGTAGAAAATGTCAAATTCATTTTGTGTTCAGCATTTACCCCATGAAGAAGAAGAAAAAGAAAAATAAGTGTGCACAGAATATTGCATAAATATGTGAATGTTTAGGGTCTGACTAATGAAGTGATTGTAAAGTAACCTGATGTTAGATTGCTGGAAAATATGGTCCATTTTGTTTTAAATCTATCTTTAAGCAGTAAATGGATGCCATTTTCCTTGTACCGCTCTTATGTACCATATCTATATCATGACCAGGATTGACCCTGACTCATTGTTACAACCTGAATTTTGCAAACAGATAAGGTTTCTTAATCCCCTTAAAATGGGCCCCAAAGTTTCACAGGCCACTTGTCTTGTTTTGTAGGAAGAAGAAGAATCTGCCCGTTTATCCGCCATGCCAGCTTGGCGCAGGGAAATCCTGAGGAAGAAGATGGAGGAAGAAAAGTAAGAGACTTTTATGTTTATTGGGGGTTGCGAGGTGGCACTAGACTCTTTGTGAGAAAGTTAATAATTTTTATCTCTCTCTCTTATTCCACTCCCACATCGGACGTGTAACAGAGAACAGAAACGGTAAGCTCTGTTAAATTTCTAATTTTTGATCTTCGGGCTTAGTTAATCATTTGGATTGGTAGGCCAGCCAGTTTGCATGGTATGCGCTGAGATGTTATGCATGTCACTAATTGGCTGCAAAGTGGAAAGTAAGCACTCTTCAACCAATAGCATAGAGCAGTGGTCCCCAACCTGTAGTTCGTGAGCAACATGTTGCTCTCCAACCCCTTGGATGTTGCTCCCAGTGGCCTTTAAGCAGGAGCTTATTTTTCAATTCCAGGCTTGAAGGCAAGTTTTGGTTGCATGAAAACCAGGTGCCCTGCCAAACAAAGCCTCAATGTAGGTTGACAATCCACATAGGGGCTACCAATTGGCCAATCACAGCACTTATTTGTCACCCCAAGAACATTTTTCATGCTTGTGTTGCTTCTGTTACTTCTGAATGATGCTCACAGGTTCAAAAGGTTGGAGATCCCCGGCATAGAGCATAGATCACTAACTGTAGTGGCAATTCTGGGGTTGCTGTTGCCTGAGGCAGCAGCCCAGATGCCGCCCCCTTAAAACCCAGATGTTCGGCTCTTAAAGTTACAAGAGCTGGCTTTTTGCCGCCCCTTGTAACTGACCACTCGATGCCACTTGAGGCAAGGTTCTCGCCTCATAGCAGGAGCGGCCATGAGTAACTGTTTAAACGGAGTTCATTGAAACGTGTCGTCAATCAGGAACCTTATTAGCAGCTGGAACTCTAGATGCACCAGAGTACCCCTGCAAATTCCGTTATTCACCAATGCCCTTTTGGGTCCCCGGGCTTTCTGCTGCAGAACCAACAGGGGATGGTGCTCTATGGAGAGTGAAAGTTGGTAAACGGTACCGGCAAGGATCAGGCAAAATTGTAGTCTCAAAACAGGCAAAAAGGTCAGGACAGGGGGCAAGAATCAGAGTCAGGCGTGCAGGAGTCAAAAAACCAGGAATGAATCAAAGAAGTCTTTAAACAGAAGCCTGCTTGGGCACCACTACCAGAAAGAGCAGGGCTTTTAAAGGAGATTTGGCTGCAAAGTGGAATCTCGTGGTACCTGATGACGTCATGATGCTCCGCGACAAACACGAGTGTCATGGCGTGCTTGAATGTCGGGTGCCCGGGACCACGGATCAGGCACACATGGGACATGGGTACAGACACGCCGGGAGGTAAGTGAAACCACCGATCTCCCGGCGCATCTTACATTCATCTTTTATATAGAGGTTAGTTTGGCAACAATTTCAAAAATGTATAAATAGTGCAGCCCACTATACTACCACCATGCTCTTGCCTTGCTTTCAGCAATTAAGTATACAATTAAATATAGTTAAATACACAGGTGCCAAAAATATCTTTTTATGTATACCTAGTATGATTAGCAGTTGGCATCTAATTAGTCAAAAAAATAAGTACAAAGGAAGTACAAAATCTACTTTTATATATAAAATTAAAAATTTAATTTCTACTTGAAATGAGGGGTACTTCCATGGATTTCCATTATAGGCAATGACTGGTGACATGATGGCAGAGAAACCAAGATCTCTCCCATGAGCCTTAGCACTGAACGTGGATGCGCCTAAGTTTAACTTGTCACAGTATGAGCTAAAATAAGCGTATAAAGCACTAGCTTGTATGAACATCGCCATGTGTAAGAAATGCTTTAGACGTTCCTACATTTAGCAGTGTATAGACTATTGCATTTATTGTTTAACAAGTCTTTTTTTTTAATGGTTACCTCTCCAGGAAAGAACAGGAGAAATTAAAGAAAGAGGAGGAAGAGCGTGAAAAAGAACAAACAGAAAAACTTAGAACTCTCGGTTATGATGAAACAAAGCTGGCACCTTGGCAGAGGCAAATTATCCTAAAGAAAGGGGACATAGCAAAGCATTAGTTGCAATGTATTTCTTACTTTCACCTTCTTACTGTTCAGTCTCCGTTTCAATGCACTGCTCAGTTGGAGGATGTCATGGTAACGTCTGTGCAAAACCTCACCCACCAAAATAACAACTTTGGAGCTACAAAAAGAAAATGAATATATGGGGACATTTGGGGCGTTTTTAAGCTTACGCAATTTAGTCTGAATTTTACCTAAAAAACGAACTGTGGTTGACTCTGTGATAAAAAAGTTCCTTTCATCAAAGTACTACAACATCTTATTTGAAATAGCAAAAACCTTTTTAAAACTTGTGAAACTTCAGTGGCCATCTCGTGCCACATGCCAGATTTACTCCACTAGACCCGAGGCTGAAAAGAGAAAGTAAAGCCTATAAACAAGTGCTCATATTGTTGTGTTAGTTGCATATACAGGTATCTGGAAACCCATTATCCAGAAAGCTCCAAATTACGGAAAGGCCATATTCCATAGACTTTTTTTTTATCCAAATAATCCACATTTTTAAATATGATTTAGAATTTTTCTTTGTACAGGTATAGGATCCCGATATCCAGAAAGCTCTGAATTACGGAATGACTGTCTCCCATAGACTCCATTTTATCCAAATAATCCAAATTTTTAAAAATTATTTCCTTTTTCTCTGTAATAATTAAACAGTAGCTTGTACTTGATCCCAACTAAGATATAATTAATCCTTATTGGAAGCAAAACCAGCCTATTGAGTTTATGTTTGAATGAATTTCTACTAGACTTAAGGCATGAAGACCCAAATTACTGAAAGATCCGTTATCCGGAAAACCCCAGGTCCCGAGCATTCTGGATAACAGGTCCCATACCTGTAATAATAAAACAGTACCTTGTACCTAATCCAAACTAAGATAAAATGAATCCTTATTGGAAGCAAAACCAGCCTATTGGGTTTATTTAATGTTTACATGATTTTCTTGTAGACTTAAGATATGGAGATCCAAATTACAGATCTGTTATCCGGAAAACCCCAGGTCCAGAGCATTCTGGATAACAGATTCCATAACTGTACTGTATGCAACCCTGTAACAATGAGCAATTGCAGGCTACTGGTATATTAAAGTCATCATTTTTTTTTACTTCTTTACTGATACTGTACAATCAAAAGCATTGAAACCCATAATTTGCCTGAAATTGCAACAGACCACAACATTACCTACTGGTGGTATAATTATTAGGGATGCATCGAATCCAGGATTCAGTTTGGGATTCTGCCTTTTTCAGCAGGATTTGGATTCGGCCTAATCCTTCTGCCCAGCCGAACCGAATCCGAATTTGCATAGGCAAATTAGGGACGAGGAGGGAAATTGCTTGACTTTAAAAGGAAGTAAAAAATGTTTTCCCCTTCCCACCCCTAATTTGTCTATGCAAATTAAGATTCGACTCGGTATTTGGCCGAATCTTTCGCAAATTATTCGGGTATTTAGTTGAATGCAAAATAGTCGATTTGGTTCATCCCTAATAATTATGCCATTGACTGAGGAAGTGGACTAAATAGCCGGTTATAGGTTTGCAATCTATGGAATCAATATTAGTTTTATCGTTCGTGTTTATTTCATTTTTATCATATGTGTGACTTATTATCTTCTGTAAATACTTTCCTCCTGCCAATAAAGTGAATTGCTGGTGACAAAACCTATGTGTCACTTCAGTCTCCAAAATCGCTTGACGTTCCCTCTTGTGGCTACTTCAAGCAATTTTAGAAGACTGAAGCAGTTTTACCACCAGAGATTCACTTTATTGCCAGGAGGAAAGCATTTACAGAAGATTACTTGCTTGCAGAAGAGGAGATTTATTGCCGGCAATTAATCTCCTTGTTTGCCATCAGCCTTAAAGGAGAACTAAACCCTTAAAATGAATATGGTTAAAAAATGGCACATTTTATATACTGAACTTATTACACCAGCCTAAAGTTTCAGCAATGATCCAGGACTTCAAACTTGTCACAGGGGGTCACCATCTTGGAAAGGTTCTGTGACACTCACATACTCAGTGGGCTCTGATTGGCTGTTGAGAAGCTAAGCTTAGGGGTTGTCACAAATTATCTGGCAGAAAATGAGGTTTGTCTGTAATATAAGCTGATGCTATAGTGCTGATTATTGAATTATGCAAATTGCACTGGTTTTGAGCCAACATGTATTAATTATTTGTATTAATTACTAATCAGCCTTATATTGTGACATTTCTATTTTGTATATACAATATATTGTGAGTGGGTCCCTAAGCTCAGTAAGTGACAGCAGTACAGAGCATGTGCAGTGAATCAGCAGAAAAGAAGATGAGGAGCTACTGGGGCAACTTTGGAGACACAGATCTTTACTACTAAAGGGTCGTGGTTGCCTTGGGCTGGTATAAAAGCCCAACACATAATGTACAACATTTCTAGCCTACTTCTGTAGTTAGGCTTTAGTTCTCCTTTAAGGGGTAATTTACAAAGCAGAATGAATTGTGCAAAGTGCAAAAAAAAGCCAGCGATTTGCCATTTATTTGCACTGTCTATACTGTGTTCTGCTGTTGTAGAATGGTACCGACCTTTGTGCTAAGGCTTACACTCGTGCACCCATTAGTTGTCTAACACTTGAGTCCCAGGGATCTGTAAATCACCCCTTATCTTGCATCAACTATAGTCACACTCTTTGTCTTTTACCAGTGCTACTTATTACAGGCTTTATTTCCCCTTTGCTTCCTGTTATAAGACATAATTCTGAACTCTGCTTCTGTACACTGCCCTCAAGGGAATATTTACCCTTTTTTATAGCGTAGGCTTTAAAATAAAGCGCAAGTATGTGGATGACCTGTTAAGTGTAACATTTCTCCTGCATTTTTACATATATATTATACATGAGTGATGGATAACACTGTCCATAGGCAGTAACACATGCAGCACTTCTAGTGGATATAAAAAGAGATCTGCCCATTTTGGAAGCTTTGGAGAATGACAGGAGTTTAATCATGTGTCAGTAGTTTGGCACTCACAGGAGTATAAAGTGCAATAACACTTTTGGGGGGTTATTTATCAAAATCCGAATTTATCTCATTATTTTCTGAAATAATCTCCGATCAAATCTGCACGCGTTATTTCCCCTTATTTATCAATACATTTTCCCGAAAAAATTCCCATGTGGGAAAAAACTCAAAGAAATCGTACAAAAATTTGAATTGTATGAATCTTTCAGTTTTTCCACCCGAAAACTCAGATATTTTCATATTTTTGCCGAAATCTTCGGATTGTTGCACAAAACCCAGCACAGATCAGGATTTCTTCGGGACTTCTCTTGTTGACTTATATAGAACCTTGGCAGGTTCAGAGTCAGACTGGAGCTGCGGGACACCGGGAAAAAACCTGGTGGGCCCCGTCGGCCCAGATCCGCACCCTGAGCTTCCTTTTCCTGCAGCTGGAGACCATCCCAACACAGTGCGCTTGTGCGTTTACACGCATACGCGTGGAGGAGGGGAGTGCCATGGTGGTATAGGGGGGCCCTGCAACAGTAGCCCTATTGGACCCCTGGCCCCCCAGTCCGACCCTGTCGGCAGGTCTGAGATGCAGGATTTTCGGATTTAGAAAATCAAGGTTTTTTCCATTAAAAATTTGAATTAGAGTTTTTTTGAGTTTTTGGCATTAGGACTTTAATAAATAACCCCCCTAATGTTTGTTTTATGAATTTTTCCAGAAAAATTGTGCCGTTGTCCAAATTCCTAAAAATATCTTCTGTTTTTTGGGATAGGTTCTAAAACTAGGTGATTTAGGTACAAATTGGGCTGATCTGTTTGTTGGTGTGGAGCTAACGATTATTTCATACTGTGGGACTAACTAGATGTGCTGGAAAAGGAAAACACCCACGCAGTCCTCACCAACAGGATTGCAAACTTTCCCGACAGATATTTGTACATCAGTCAGGCAGTTCCTCCGTAGGGTCCCATACATGGGTATATAGCCTTCCAAGTTAGCAGGTTTTATTGACCATTTATGGCCAGTTAAATGATGCTTTCAAACAGTATTTTGCTAATAATTTACAGGAAAAGAAACAGAAGATAAATTATAATTATATTCCCGTTTATTTATAGACACACGGTGAAACAAAAAAAAAACACTTACAAATTTAAGGGACTGAGCAGCTCAGATCAGTACGAATCAAATAACTGTAAATAAATTCTACACTTGACAGAAGTTAATCTTAGAAATACACTTTGGGGCATATTTATTAAGGGTCGAATTTCGAATTGTAAAAACGTCGAAATTCGAATTCAAAAAGACCAACCGAAATTAAGTTTGGTTTTTTTTGGGTCGAATAGGTCCGTATTCGGCCGAATTCAAATCAAAGGAATAGTGAATTAGATCGAATTCGATTGGAAGTTTTTCCCCAAAAAAACTTTGATTTTTCAAAGTCCACCAATTGACTCCAAATAGCTTCTACGAGGTCCCCTATAGGCTAAAACAGCAATTCAGCAAGTTTTAGATGGCGAATGGTTGACGTTGAGACAGTACATGATACATTTCGAATTTCGACTATTCCCTAGTCAAAATACACAAACATAGCTCGAAATTCGAATTTTTTAATTCGAAAATTCACCTCAACCTTTGATAAATCTGCCCTTTCTGTTAAAAAACAAGGTGATCTTACCCCCCCCCCCAACAGACAGTTACTAAAACCATCCACCCCCTCCATACACAAAACAGCGAGAATTCCAGAAAATAAATTGTTTTGCTTAAAGGTTTTCCATTTCCATGAAATATAAACAACTTTGAAAAGGACATTTTTAAAGCCAAATGTGACTCCTTTCCTCAATTTGTGTTTTGCAAAAGAACAGGTGAGATCAGATCATTGTATTCCATTATTTTGTGTATTCCGCGACTTTCTACCAATCTCCCAGTCGGTTGTTTACCATACAATTAACTGTATCAGAGAAGGATTGCCCCAAGCCTCTTCATTTCATCCTAATGTGCATTTTTAAATGTTGTATATAGAAAGAATTTATTCTTAAATGATATTATAGATTTTAGGAAAATGTCAGTCTTATTGGGTGTGCAATTTCTTTTTTTTTCTTTTTTTTCAAAACACACATTTTAAAGAGAATATATATAAATATACGGAAAAATATACTTAACATTTGGATTGTAAACGATATACTCAGATGCCATACTCATTGTCATTGCCATTATAGCAATTCTTTTCTACCAAATGTCATATATCTCCTGCTTTCTCCTAGAGGTTGTGTCCAGCTTATAAGAAGTACACATCTATATTGTATAAAGGCTAATAAAGAGAATCTATAATATGTTTTCAAACGACTTCTTTTGTGTATATTTTGTTTGTGTGGCAGGAAGAATATGACACTTTTGTTTATTAATTGAACACCCTTGAATTAGGGCAGTTTTGTTCACTGATTAACTAGAGGCACTAAATATGATACATCTTCCCTTAGTAGGGTTGCCACTGCTCTAATAGAATCTTAAAGAGATACTGACATCATAAAATAACCTTTTTTTTATTATCTATCATAACATTGTCTTTGAATGCTATTTATAATTTTGCCATAAAAGTATTTGCCTGATGTTTTTACATTACCTTTCCTACGACCCTGTTTCTCTATGAGGGAGCTGCAGAGAAGTCCGTTAGCATTAGAACTGTAAGGGGCATACTTATCAAGGGTCGAATTTTGAATTCGAAAAACTTCGAAATTCAAAAAGACCAACCAAAATAAGTCAAAGGGTTTTTTTTTTTTGGCCGAATAGGTCAGTTTTAGATTGAACAGGTACGTATTCGGCTGAATTAGAATCGTACGAATCTAAGTAATAACGCATTCGAATTGAATGATTCGAAGTTTTTTCCCCCAAAAAAAAAGTCCACCAATTAACTCCAAATTGGTTCTAGGAGGTCCCCCATAGGTTAAATAGCAATTTGGCAGGTTTTAGATGCCGAATGGTCAAAGTCAAATTTTTAAATAAATAAATACATTTCAATATTCGAATTTTGGAATTTTTTTCTTCCCTAGTCGAAGTACGCAAAAAATAGCTCGAAATTCGAATTTTTTGAATTCGAAAATTCACCTCGACCTTTGATCAATCTGCCCCTAACTGACAGTTTGAGAAGGGACAGTCAGGTTGGCAAAACAGTCAGGTTTAGGAAGTTCAAGTAACGATTACTTACAGAAGCAGAACTATCGTGAAAAACAAGACCTGTAGGTTTGTAGGGGCAGATTCATCAAGGGTCGAATTTCAAGTTTATGGGAGTTTCTAAAAACTCCCATAAACTCAAAATTCAGAAAAAAAATGACCAATCAAAATGTATTAAAAAAAAAATCAAATTTTTTAAAATGGATGAATAGGATCGAGCTGTAAATTCTAATCGAATTTGCTTCGAATTTTTTCACCAAAGAAAAGTTAAAAAAAAAATTTGGGGAAAAAAAAGCCCACCACACGACTCCAAATTGATTGTAGCAGGTCCCCCATAGCCTAAAACACAAATTCAGCAGGTTTTAGATGCGAATATTCAAATTCTTAAAGCGACAGTTCATGATAAATTTCAAAAAAACTTAAATTCGAATTGAACTTGGACTATTCCCTAGTCGAATTACACTGAAATAAACTCATTCGAATTTTGAATTCGACCCTTGATAAATCTGCCCCTTAATGTAGATTAATATTTTGAAAATACATTTTTTTAGTGTCGGTATCACTTTAAAAACATCATTGCTGGTAAATATGTAATCAGGGCCTTGGCGGGTGTTTTGGACACGTCACAACCCTGTTCCTGAGTGCCAAGGTTCTTTAGGGGTGTCTGGTTAGACTCAAAGGGGCAAATTCACTGAGATGCGAAGTTGCGCCAGGCGCAACTTCGCCGCACTTCGCCAGGCGTAGTTTCGCCAGCGCTCCGTAAATTCACTAAAATCCGAAGTTGCGCACAGGGGTAGCGTAAGGTTGCGAAGTTGCGCTAGCGTTGATTCGCTATATAAAGCGAAGTTACGCTAGCGAAGGCTAATTTGCATATGGCGCGAAATTCAAATTTCAATGGAGGAACACGTATTAGCACTGCAAATGCCTAGAAAACCTTCAAATCAGCAAATAAAAATTTTATTTTGCCCTACACATGTGCCCACTGTCTAGGTAAGTTGCCATGAGTCAGGAAATGTAGGGGGGAAGGAGGGGAGCCCCAAAAATATTTTCAATCTTTTTCAGCCTATCACCCATCATGTAGAAAACACGCCAGCGTTTTTTGGGACTTAGAAAAAATTTTGACTTTTTTTTAAACAATCCCTATCTACTCTATTGCGCTTCGCCAGGTCTGAGGTGGCGAAGGAAGTCTAGCGTAAAAGGTAGCGTTCAGTACACTGCGCAAGTTAGTGAATTTGCGTAGTTACGTCGCTAGCGAAAATTCGCCTGGCGTAAGGGTGCGAAGTAACACTAGCGAAACTACGCCAGCGTTCGTTAGTGAATTTGCACAGTAACGAAAAATGCCAAACGCTAGCAAATTAACGCTAGCGTTCGGCGCTTAGTGAATTTGCGCCACTGTCTTCTTAAAATACAAAATTGCCTTGAAAACTCAAAGTGAGTGAACGATCCGTTAAGGAATTATGGTCCTGGCTTTGGATATGATTTCTTTAAAATGAAACTGACCCTCTCCAGGTTATTTAAGGAATCTATAGGTGTGACTTTAAGAACATTATTTTTTTATTTTTTTTTCCTCATTTTACAATGTGTTTATTATTATTCATAAACAAGTCAATCATGAAGCAGTACATAGACAAAATTCCTAAAATGGAATGTAAAAGCACAAAGATACAGTAGCAAATGATGCTCTTCATAGACAAACCAAGAGCAATAAAGATCTAACAACATCATAAAAATAAAACTGAACAAAATGAAAATGACTTTAGAACAAAAGCACCAGCTGCTGTTCATTTAGGCCGACCGGACACAGTCGGCAGAAAAACAAGTTAGTGAGAATAGGAAAGAAGTCTTATGAAAGTGCAGAGAAGAGTCGTCTGAAGTTTCTCTGGTCAGCTCTAAGCAGTGCAACATAACAAGACTTTCCTATTTGAGGCTGCTTTGCCTGCGCCAGGGATCAACCGCTATGAGAAACAGTTTCCAGAAATAATTATAGTTTAGCACCTAAATTTTCCACACTATCGTACTACAAAGAAATGGCAGATCCCCTGGTTTATATGGTTGCATGATATGTAGGATGCACCGAATCCACTATTTGGCCGATCATTGGTGGAAGATTCGGCTGAATCCTTGATGGAATTTGGCCTAATACAGAATGCTAATTTGCATATGTAAATTAGGGACAGGCAAGGAAAAAGTGGAAAAAAATCTATTGTGATGAGAAGTCCTATCCACCCCTAATTTACATATGCAAATTAGGATTCAAATCCTGCTGAAAAAGGCAGAATCCTGGCCGAATCCCAAACCGAATCCTGGATTCTGTGTATCCCTAGTAGCATGGGTTTAATCTAAATTGAGACGTTATTATTAATATATATTGCCTTATTAAGCCGTTATGGAGACTCTGGGTAGGTACATAAATAAACAACTTAAATAAACATTGATTGGGAGAAATATAACTTGCAGGAATGTCAGTTGTATGTTTGCAGCGTTAGATTTGTAATTAAAGCAGTTTGTTCCAAAATATTGTCATGTGAGCAGTGAAAGTAACGGGCAAATTAATTAGTAAGGTCTCTATTGTAGTTGACAGTTGCTTTGCAGTTTCCCAAATTTCAGGCTAAACCCACCCATGCACCATATTGCAGATTTATTTGACAAAACAAAAAAAGTGAAGTTTTGAACTATTATCATACATACATGAACTAAAGTAATACCGTCCTGTCACTTCAGCTGTGAACATTTCCTCCTAACCATTTACATTTTTTATTCTATACATTTGAAAATATCCATAATATTCTCTGTTTCCTATTGCTTAGTATGAAAAGTATCGTTCAGTATAAAATATATATATATATACTGGAAATACACACCCCAGCAGTACCACACCCTATTAATGAACAAAATAATTAGATATATAAAATCTTATTTACAAATACATTTAAAATTCTGTCTCTGACTTTATAAAAGATACTTTGTTTCAAACCAAGCAGGTTGAATTGTGGTTGAGTTAGTAACAGTAGTAACAGTAGTAACAGTAGTAACAGTAGTAGCAGTAGAGCTGATGCGGCGGCATTTGGGACTGCTGTTCAGTTAAAAAGAGCCCAGCAGAAATTCCAGGAACTGATTAAATGATTATCATTATTACAACTGCAGTTTAATTATTTTTTTTTACAAAAAACACAATTTGTTCTTATGCTCAGCCATGCAGGGGTTAATTCCTCAATGCTTCGATCCTCAGCAAAGGATTACCGCAATCCTATGTAGACTCAAAATTCTGCAGTATAGAGGAGAGCACTCAAATAGCAGTTACTGCTAGAAAAGTATTTTATTGCCTACAACATCACACTATACTTACTAAGGATGCACCACTATTTGGGATTCGGCTGAATCTCCGAATCCTTGGTGAAAGATTCGGGCGAATACTAATCCAAATCCTAATTTTGCATATGCATATGCATATGCAAATTAGGGAAGGAAAGAAAAAAGTGGAAAAAACTTTTTTTTTGTGATGCAAATTTATGTGATTTCCCTATCCACCCCTAATTTACATATGCAAATTAGGATTCGGTTCTGCCACGCACAAGCCGAACCCGAATCCAGCTGAAACCCTGGATTCGGTGCAACCCTAATACTTACAGTATTTACTTATTTTCTGCAACTTCACTATCAACACACTGCAAACGTAAAACCATATGTCCAACTTGCTTCATCCTCTAGTTTTACTTTAAAGCACATTATACAATTCTTGTTTTCATAGTAAAGTTATGGGATCCGTTATCCGGAAACCTGCTATCCAGAATGTTCCAAATTACCAAAAAGGCTGTCTCCCATAGACTCCATTTTATCCAAATTTGTTTTAAAATGAATTCCTTATTATACTTGATCCAAACTAAGATATAATTAATCCTTATTGGAAGTAGGTCCAGCCTATTGGGTTTATTTAATGTTTACATGATTTTCTAGTAGATGTAAGTTATGAAGATCCAAATTACGGAAAGATCCCTTATCTGGAAAGCCCCAGGTCCCAAGCATTCTGGATAACTGTTCCCATAAAATTTACAAATTTCCCGAGAAATTCACGAAACTGCGGAAAATTCGGAAAACAGCAAATTTTTCGCTGACGAATTTTCGTGGCGGTCTCACGGATTTATTCACCGGCGGCGAATCGTGGAAATTCACCCATCACTATAGATGAGGGGTTGTTAAAGGGATTGTTCACCTTCAAACACTTTTTTTTCAGTTCAGTTGGTGTCAGATAGATCACCAGAAATAACTAAATAATTTTCCAATTACTTTCTATTTGTGATTGTTTTTCTAATATTGAAATGTAAAGTTTCATTTTTCATCTTCTAAAGCAGCTCTGGGGGGAGGAGGGGGTCGCTGACTCTTAGTCCCTGCTGAGTAGAATCCCTGAGTTTCATTACAGGCAGCTGTTAGAATTGATACAATAGTTGCTAATACTCCAGAGATGCTGTTCAGAAATGAATCAACTAATTATATCAACTAAGGGGCATATTTATCAAGGGTCGAATTTCAAATTGAAAAAACTTCGAAATTCGAATTCAAAAAGACCAACTGATAATAAGTCAAAGTTTAGGTCAGTTTTCGATCGAATAGGTCTGTATTCGGCTGAATTCGAATCGCACGAATCGAAAGAATAGCGCATTCGATCGAATTCGATTAGAAGTTTTTCCAAAAAAAACTTTGATTTTTCAAAGTCCACCAATTGACTCCAATTAGGTTCTAGGAGGTCTCCTATAGGTTAAAACTGCAATTTGGCAGGTTTTAGATGGCAAATGGTCGAAGTGGAATTTTTAAAGAGATAGTACATAATAAATTTCAAAATTTTTAATTTTTTTCAAATTTGAATCTTATTTGGACTATTCCCTAGTCAAAGTACACAAAAATACTTGAAATTCGAATTTTTTTCATTCAAAAATCCACCTCAACCTTTGAAAAATCTGCCCCTAAGTGAAGCAAATTGTAACAGTTCAGAATCTGCTCCTGGATCACTGAGCTGCCGGACTGAAACACTAAAGACGCAAACATTAAACTTACATTTTGGGAAAATGGTAAAAAATAAAAGATGGAAAGCAATTGAAAAAATCCTTTGTTTCTGGTGAACAATCTGAAAACAACTGAACTGAAAAAGTGTTTGGAAGTGAACAATCTCTTTAACCATTTTGCTGTACAGAGCAAATACTTCTTAGACCCGGAAACTGACACGTTGTTATAATACATTATATTGTATTAAAGGGGCGGTTGACCTTTAAGTTAACTTTTAGTATGTTGTAGAATGGCTAATTCTAAGCAACTTTTCCATTGGTTCTCATTATTATTATTATTTTTTTAATTATTTGCCTTTTTTCATCTGACTCTTTTAAGCTTTCAAAGAGGGGTCACTGACCCCAGTTAACTGCTCTGTAAAGCTACAAATGTATGGTTATTGCTACTTTTTATTACTCATCTTTCTAGTCATTCCTCTCCTATTCAAGTCTCTTAGTCAAATCCATGCACTGCTGCTAGGTTCATTTGGACCATAGCAACCCGATGAAACTGCAAACTGGAGAGCTGCTGAATAAAAAGCTAAATAACTTGAAAACCACAAGTAATAAAATATGAAAACCAATTGCAAATTGTCTCAGAATATCCCTCTCTATCTCTAGTTAACTTGCAATATAATTTGACTGAAGACGTTTTTTTCCTGTTTTTATTTAAAATAAAAAACTTGTCGGGGCACCTGCACGTCTGTATAAATGGTATGGTTAGTGTTTTATAGCAAAATCCTTTCTCTGCTCAACCATTAATCAGGCATCTATCATTTTTGTTACTAGATTCTTCTCCTATACTCTTTGCTTTACTAAATATGATTAGTGATGGGCGAATTTGCGGTGAATTCCCGCGATTCGCCACCTGCGGCAAAAATTTGCCCAGGTAAAAAAAAATGGATGCCGGCGTCCGTTTTTTTTTTGGACGTGGCACATTTTCACCGGTGAATTTTTCGCAGTTTGGCGTATTTCACTGGAAATTCACAAATTTTTCTGCGAAGCGAAACGCCCCAAATTCGCCCATCACTAAATATGATCATTTACAATATGTAATTACAAGTATTGCTTTGCTGATATACAGGGCAAAGTTTCTCTAAACCTTTCTGTAGCACAGTCATTATATTTGAGGGCTTGTATGAAAAATAAATATTCGTGTGCTTCTTTGACATTCACATATATTGTGTCTAAAGGCAGTGCTGTCCAATTTTCTCTATGTAATTGTTCTGTATTCCAATACAAAGAAGTCTGGCGAGTGGGCGGGGAGGGTTCACATCTGCCTCTTAGATGGGTACTCATGACCATTGGATTTCCAGGTGAATATTCTTCAACTATTTAAATACGTAGATGTATTCGTTCTTTTTATTATCTGCTATTCACATTCTTAAATGTTGCCAGATAATTGTTCCTAGTTGGCAGTCATGTGACTCTTAAATAGGCACCACCGGCACCAGAACAGAACAATATCTCCAAGTTCTCTTTTGGCTGAAAGATCTTATTAAACTCAATGTTAGACTCTTCTTCTTCCAGCTTCCATTTGTGTTTGCCGATTATTTTGATTTTCTTGGTATTACATTTGATAAAAGTGGTTAGCGTTTATCAAAAAAATATCTGGCTCTTGAGGCAGATCCTTTCAATAGTGGTCCTCCATAGGGACCCGTTAGTGTGTCCTGAGAATGAAGCTGATATCCCTGCACCATCAAGTTAGGTATAACTTTCAATCTTTTGTCTGAGCTCATCTGCACGCCCTGATAGATTCATCCTCTCCAAGGCCTGGTATATTGTTTCCACAACTGCCATATTGAACTGGCACCACCTCCTGAGCATTTCATACTGCTGATCTCGAAAATTGCGGCATTCTATCTCCACGATTTCGATTTCTTTGTCGGGAAGTTCAAGGGTTCTCATGAATTCTTTCCAGCGCTTGACAGGGACACAGTCAATAATGTCATAGAGAGCTCTCCCCTTCCGAAGAATGCAATATTGCTCCTCTGTGAAGATGACACAATCTATTATTAATGCTATCATAGCAGCTTTATTATACCACACTTCCCTAACAATGTAGTACCCATACACTTGAGCATAAATTCACAAAAACCATCTACTTAGGACCAAACTGTGCCTTCTGCCTGTCTTGCATTGAGTCCTGATTTATTTAGTTTTTCTTTAACTCTTCCCTCTTTGCTTATTTGCAACTTTACTTCAGTGCCAGGCCAAGTCAGGGTAGTTGGAACAGAAGAGATGACTATTTTTTTCCCCTCCTCCCCCATGCATCTGCTCCCTAGGCTGATGCCTACTCCTAGTTCTGGCACTGGAAATTCTGGAAGGTCAAAAATGTTTATGCAAACTTTTTACATAACAATGTGATCAATTTAAATAAATATTGGTAAAACTGGACAACTTCTGGATATGTTGGGGGTCCAGGAACATTTAGTTATGACACTGGCTTCAGCTTTGGCCGAAATTCTCGAAACTAACTTACCTTTCCAGTGGTCAAGTCCTATGTAATGTTTATACAAGATCAAGCAGTCAAGACCCTGTATACACATTCTGGCCCAGGCAACACCTAATTTGCAAAAATTGCTATTTAGCCTGATTATGTGTATGTGATTTTGGGTGTAGAATATACAGCCGAAGCCGCCGCTTCCTCCTGTTTGACGCACACGTCTTTTCTGTGCCGGCGCGTGACATCATCACATGTAGCGTGAGATTTAAATGTTCAAAGTGGCCTTGAACTTCCACTAATTGCCCAATGTAGGTCTATTTTCAATAGTTCCTGGGTGAGATTCTAAGTCAGTTTAACCTGTTCTGACCTTCTCTAGTTTGCTGCCTGACCTGACCCTAGCCTGTTTCTGACCATTCTCCTTGTTCCCTGTTCTTCCTGTAAACATTTGCCTGCTCAGAATTCTCTCTGTGGTCCTTTCACTATAGGACCTGGTGGCATCCAAATAGTAGAGGGCTTCTCCCAAAGCGAAAGGCAGCTGTTATAGGTGGAAGCATTAGCTGAGGCTGGGACCTTGGGGTTTGTTCTGGATTTGGGATACTATTGGTAACAATTTGCCAAGTTACTTATTAAGGGCTAAGAGAGAATTATAGATCATTGATTGAGGCCAGTGGTTTTATATTTATGATCGAATAAAAAATATTAAAAGTTGGAACATTGCTTGAGCTGAATACTTTCCCCTCAAAGCTTACAGTATAATTGGATTTGCCTGATGTATATGAAGATCGGGCACAGATACAAGAACTGTACTTCCCTGTAAACGATCCTTAATTCTCAAATGAGCACTTCGATTGGTAATGGTGTACATTACTACATCATTCCATTGGATCTAATGAATGTATAGTCTCGGTGTCAGAGTTCTAGATACACTCAGCAGCGTGGTCAAATGATAGTCATATTACAGGCATTTCACGTGTTAGTCTAGAACTGCTTCCTTTGGTTTATCCTGACAACATTTGCAAACATTGTAATTCAAAGCCTGTAGTATATTTTACTCTGCTTATGTTGGCTTTTCTCACTGTGTATTTGTATACTGCTGAGATGACAATAAAGTTTACTTTGACTTTTCATGCTTGTGTTGGCATAGCATCTAGAGACTGTTAAAGATTAAAGTTTTAGCATAGGTTTCAATAGCATGAATGAGTAGAATTGTGGTTCCAATTCTCGACTGACCTGAAAGGGAACATAAAAAGACAAACTGCAGGAGAGTAAGATGAAAAGATAACCAACTCAAGCTGCTTAGAGATGTATAGGTTGGCTTGTTTGACGTAGTCCCCAAATGAGCAGACCTTTATATAATTTGGTGGTCACTCAAGTTGTAGGTCCACTGAAGCTTATTCAGTCTTCATGCCTCTTGGCCAACATCATGCTAGTCCTCAGACTTTCCAAGGAGATTCTTTCTCAATGGAATTTTCCAGCTTTCCCAGTTTATATGTGAACATACCCCAATAAGCTATCAATCATAGAGGACGTCTTTAGGCCACATATAGACCAATGGTCTGCCACCTCAGCAGCCAATCTCATCCTCAGCAGAAGATATGGTGTGTTTTGTTGTTATGTTTATAAAAATAAAATCAATGGAAATGCGGCAAACCACCCCATGTTTCAGTAACTTGGCTTGTATCCCCTTAAAATGGTCAAAATGCCTTTGATGTTTGTACAGACATGGGTCTCTTATGCATAAAATACAAAAAAAAACCTCATGATGGCAAAAAAGGGGCAACCACACATACAGACATTTCATAAATAAAAAGCAAGAGTAATGCCCCCATTACAGTAGCACAGACTTGGGTATACTTTCCATTTACAAGTGGGTGATTGGTCAGAATCTACTAGTTATCAATTCGTTTATTTCCAAAGCCTCTTTTATTTGTATGAGCCGTTGCTATCCTTGAGCCACTCCCAAATGCGCACCATGCTTCTACAATGTTGAGCAAAACCAATCTTCTGAACCATCTTAAAAGGTATTTTTGGGTCAATCATCATACAATATAGACAAAATATAGAAACATTTTATATAAGTAATGATTACCATTCTCATTGCTTGAAGATGGAGTTAGTGGGGAATGTTCTGGTTTTCCAGCAGGTTGTAATAAATTAACTGTTGTCTCACTTTCCACCTAGGAAACAAAAGGAAATTCATATAAGATTTTGGAATGGTAAGACAATATCATGTATTTGATCATAACTAATTTCCATTATTCCTCTGAAAAGACACAATGAACTACATTTCTTCCCAAAAGGTAATAGATTGTGAATGATTTATTTCTTTTATGTTCTACAGTGAGTCCTGGGAAATGAGACTGTTCCTAAATAATATATGCACAAGTGCTTCCATGCTTTCTTTTATGTTGCACAGTTAGCAGGCGTTGCATGAGCCCCAGTTACTTCAGTCTGACTCACAGAGAAAGCATACTTCATACAGTATTCATGGAACACATGTTTAATGCATACAGCTTTGAATGTTTCATTTGCCCCATGTACTTAGTTACTAGACAACAGTGAGTAACAAGAACATAAACAAAACTGCACTCCTCATCAGGCAAAGCATCAAAATGAAACAACCACAATATTCTAACAACCACAAGTTGTATGGGGTCTACCTCTGGGTTTTCTTACTCTGCCCCTTTGTTCGTCTAAATTCTGGAATATGTTGTAGGTTTGGATGCACTGTTGTAGGATTTGCTAAGTATCTCCTGCACACCAAGATATCATTGTTTGATTTAAGTGCACTTAGTAACATACAGACCGAAGAGGTAAATTCATGCAGTTCAACCCTACAAGCTCCCTGTTGATGCTGATCCGTTGGAAACTAAACATAAATGTAGCAAGAAGTGATGAGCAAATCTGTCCCATTTCATTTCACCGCAAAAAAGTCATGAAACTTCGATTTTTTTTTTATGTGCACAACAATTTTTCTCGCTCCAAATGCCTTAAAGTCAATAGGGTTTTTTTTAATGGCGACTTTTTAGTCCGAAAGCATTAAAGTCAAAGGGGTGTTTTTTCTTATGGCGGACTTTTTCCATAATACATGAAAATGGGCGTTTTTTCTTATGGCGATTTTTTTAAAAAAAATTTATTTAAGTGCCCAACAATTTTTCTCACTCCAAATGCCTCAGGGGCATATTTATCAAGGATCGAATTTCGAATTGAAAAAACTTCGGAAAAAAATTTGATTTCAAAAAGACCAACCGAAATTAAGTCGAAGTTTTTTTTGAGTCAAATATGTCCATTTTCGATCAAATAGATCCATATTCGGCCAAATTCGAATCGTATGAATCAAAGTTCACCAATTGACTCCTAGGAGGTCCCCCATAGGCTAAAACAGCAATTTGTCAGGTTTTAAATAGCGAATGGTCAAAGTCGAAAGAGACAGTATTTCGATTTTCTAAGTTTTTTCAAATTTGAATCTAATTTGGACTATTTCCTAGTCGAAGTACACAAAAAAATAACGATTTTTTTTTTCATTCGAAAATTAACCTCGACCATTGAGAAATCTGCCCCTTAAAGTCAATAGGTGTTTTTTGTTACGGTGACTTTTTTGTCCAAATGCATTAAAATCAATGGACGTTTTTTCCGCAACACATTTTTGCTGCAGTTTCGCCGAAAAATATGCACATGGTGAAATGCGGAATTTTGCTTGAATCCATGGCTGGTAAATAAATTCGCTCATCACTATTAGCAAGGTTTATGGTTAGGTTATTGTTGAGCGCTGCTGAATTTCTACATCTTTCACTTCAAAATTGGATGTTAAAAGGGTGGTTCATCTTTACGTTAACTTTTACTACGTTATAGAATGGCTAATTCTAAGCAACTTTTTCAATAGCTTTTTAGTTATTTGCCTTCTTCTTCTTCTGACTCTTTCCAGCTTCCAAATGAGGGTCACTGACCCCATCTGAAAAACAAATGCTCTGTAAAGCTACAAATGTGTTGTTATTGCTACTTTTTATTACTCATCTTTCTATTCAGGTCTCTCCTATTCATATTCCTGTCTCTTATTCAAATCAGTGCATGGTTGCTAGGGTAATTTGTACCCTAGCAACCAGACTGCTGAAACTGCAAACTGGAGAGCGGCTGAATAAAAAGCATAATAACTCAAAAACTACAAACAATAAAAAGTGAGAACCAATTGCAAATTATTACAGGTTATCACTCTCTACATCATACTAAAAGTTAATTTAAAGGTGAACAACCCCTTTAAGAAACAAGTTAAAAATCTCAAACCTACGTATATAATTAATCTGATCACATTAGGGCTCTTAAACACGGGCGTTTTTGCCAGCGCTTCCCTACGTTGCGGTTTCTTCCATTCAGCCGCAGGAGTTGACAGTCAATTATTTTGAAGGGGGCTGTACACACACAAATGCACCGAATGCAGGTGAAATGCAACATGCTGCGTCCCAACCTGCGTTTGGCGCTTACATGCGTCTGCGTGAGTACAGCCCCCTTCAAAATAATTGAGCGCGTCTACTCCTGCGGCTGAACGGAAGAAAGCGCAACGCAGGGGAGCGCAGGCAAAAACGGCCGTGTATAAGAGCCCTTAGATCTTAATCTGACCGTCGGCAGTTAAATATAGTTTGGGAATATATAAAACAGCTTCATGATTTCCCAGATGTATGTCAAGGTGCTTACCAGAACGATTTCATGTTCCACTGTAAAATAAAAATGAAATATTTAATGATTAAGAGATAAAATGTAACTTCCACAAACAAAGTGTACAAAGTATTTTATACTACGATTTCTTTTGTGTATTTTTAATATTACAAATTGTAATCATCACCCTACCCAATAGAACTTTAAGGAGAACAAATTTGTTTACAAATAAAAATAAAAATTTGCATGTTGAAATGTAATATTCTCCAATATACTTTTTATTGCATTGCGAATATCTAATTGTTCATTGCGAACCTCTAACACCTGTTAAACGTAGCAGAAACCTTTGGAGCAAACATAACTTTATCATTAAGAGGTTTTATTACATCCAGTGTGCAAACTATGAAATTCACAATAGCTCTCCTACTAAAAGGTTCCCAAGGCAACATTATTCACTTTGCAAACATTTATTTGCATTGCGAATAAATTGCAAATGATTTTTGTGTTAGCGATTATATTACATTCCCCCTTTTATGTTTCCTTAAAAACTTTTCCATCAAATGTACACACTAACATTTTACATACTAATATGTTAGTACTAGTGCTCTTATAAAGTTCCTTTGTTTTCACAATAACTTATCAGGCTTCTCTAATCCCATCTTACTGATCTGAGACTTAAAGGAGAACTAAACCCTAAAAGTTAGTATTAGATATATTGAACATACTGAACCAGCATAAAGATTCAGAATTCCTGTAGCAGTAATAATCTATCCTAGGACTTCAAAGTTGTCACAGGAGTTTCCCATCTTGGATTTTGTAAGGATTGTCTGTGACATGTACATGCTCAGTGTGTACTCAGCAACTGTTGAGAATATAAGATGATGCTATGGGGCTGATTATTACTTTTCAATGCTAATTGTGCTGGTTTCTAAATTGCTAATTTACTAATCCATGTGCCATATACTGTGACATTTCTATTCTATGTGTACTGTATATTGTGAGTGGGTCCCTAAGCTCAGTAAGTGACAGCAGCACAGAGCATGTGCAGTGAATCAGCAGAAAAGAAGATGGGGAGCTACTGGGGCATCTTTGGAGACACAGATCTTTACTGCTAAACGGCTGTGGTTGCCTTGGGCTGGTATAGAAGCCCAAAACATAATATACAACATTTCTAGCTACTTCTTTAGTTAAGCTTTAGTTCTCCTTTAATAATAATATGTCTTTATGTAGTGGAATTTGTGGATTGTGTTAGTGCTTTCTAAATTAATAGAATAAATAATAATAATAATAATAATAATAAATAAGTTATGGGGTCCATTCACCCAGCTCGGGTGAATGAATAGAGGGAAAAAAGATCGAATTTTGAGTCGTTTTTTGTGCTCCTCGACTATCGAATTGGCGTAAATTCGCCTGAATAGAATGATTCGAATAGATCGAGTGAAAAAACGCTGCGACTATTCGCCCATTCGATAGTCGAAGTACTGGATCGAGCGCAAAAACGCTGTGACTATTCGCCTATTAGATAGTCGAAGTACTGTCTCTTTTAAAAATACTTTGACTGCCTACTTCGCCACCTAAAACCTACTGAATTGCTTTAAAAGCCCATGGGAAAGTCCCATAGGCTGGTTATCCAAGTTTTTGATCGAATAAAAAGGCATTCGATTGAATGAAAATCCTTTGAGCGAATATTGGATCGTGCACCTGGCGAATATTCGCCCATTTGACTTGCCTATTCGATTCTATTCCCCAGTCCAATTTCAAGGGATTTAACACCTCGAAATTCGACCCTTGATACATCTGCCCCTATGTGTACGATAACAGCAACAGCAGGTAGAGTAGTCAAAGACCAGGACTAAGATTATGAACTTACATCTTGTTCTCATGACCCCTTTATTTAATTTACATGGACAGATTCACAAACATACAAACATGCATGGCCTACCATTGTAATTTAAAATATTTAGCCTGGAAAATTAATATTACATGACGTATTATCATACAACTTCTGCTGTCTTACCCAAAGAATCCTTTTTTCTTTTGCAACAGTAAAGAAGAAATACAAATGGTAAAACAGCCAGAACTCCAATCAAACTGCACCCGACATACAGATTCTCTGAAACTGAGAAAGAAATAGATTTTTATGGCATATACTATATTATTATGGTATAATTATATCTTCACAGATGGTGTTCAAGTTTATCTTATTCTATCATTATACCTTAAATTAACCTCTGACAATAGCATAGTAGGGCTTACCCAGATCTAGTAACCCATAGCAACCAATCAGCAGTTACTTTACAGATCCAGTGCAATATGATTAATGTAATTCTAGACCAAAGCAAATTCTATCCCTGTTAGTTTTGTTCATAACCCCATAGTATTATAAGTATCCCTATATTCCATCTGCAACAACCAATATAATCTATATTCAACTACAAGTTTCTCCTTGTCTGTAGCAATTGGTTGTACTAATTAGGCCATTATTCTAGTAATTATTTAGCCCTGTTGCAGGCTTTCACACTCACTGTCACCCAGGAAAGCCAGAAAATCACTTGCCAGCAACTGTTTTGGCTTAGTATTTCATTATTATTATTAGAATTAGAATTCTACAATGGTTTAGTGGGTGGCACTTCTGCCTCTTAATGTTGGGTTCCTCCATCCGGTTCCAACAAGGGCGCCATCTGCATTAGTTTGTTCTCCTGACTTCCCTGACTTCTGCTGGTGACCATCTACTGCATTTAAGTGAGATCTGATGTTTACAAATTTTTCATTGTGTGCCAAAAATACTTTACGTACTTACCTGTACTTAATGGACTACATAGTATAGTGCAAGTGACATCTGTTTGATTTTCACACGGCTTCTGCAATGTTCTAAGGACAATATGAATGAATATTTGAATGCATATAGGGACGTACATTTATTTATATATATTAGTGCTAATTGCATATCTATCTATATATAATGCTGTTCCTATGAAAAGGGAAGAAAAAACATTACAATAATGAAATATAAGTATAAGGGATGCACTAAATTCAGAATTCAGCTGTTTTGTTTTACAAGTATGACTTGTATTTGGCAAAATCCAAGTACCTGGCCAAACCTGAATCCGAAGTCTTAAAATCACATGACTTTGAAGTTGAAGTAAACAGTGATTTTTTTTTTCTTCTTACCCCTTCCTTACTCTAAAGGTGGCCATACATGGGCCGATAAAAGCTGCCGACAGACCGTGTCGGCAGCTTATTGGCCCGTGTATGGGGGCCCCCGACAGGCTTCCCCGATCGAGATCTGGCCGAAAGTCGGCCAGATCTCGATCGGATGGGTTTAAAATACCGTCGGATCGCTGCTGCATCTGTTCGTTGATGCGGTCCCGCGATCCGACCGCCCGTTTGTGAATGCTAGTTTGTGAATCCTAGGGCCCACGATAGGATCTGCCCGATATTGCCCACCTCAAGGTGGGCATATCGGAGGGAGATCCGCTCGTTTGGCGACATCGCCAAACGAGCAGATCTATCCATGTATGGCCACCTTTACTTGCATGTGCAATCAGATTCTGTCCTGGATCCTTCATGAAAGATTCAGGGTTTTGCCTGAACCTCAAAAAATTGGATTTTGGTGCATCCCTAGAAGCCTACATCCAACTGCAAATAATTATTACTCCCCCCTGGGCACTATTGATATACACTGGCCAAACATGGTACTTTGTGTTCAAGTGAATGAGAAACAGGGGCATTCCTGCCATGAGGCAAGGTGGGCACCTTGCCTCAGGCGGCAGTGAACGGCCAGTTACAAGGGGCGGCAAAAAGCCGCCTCCTGTAATTTTAAGAGCCAAATTTCCGGTTTTTAAACTGGAAATTTGGCTCTGCTGTGCAGAAAGCGCAGTATGTGCTCATTGCACTAGCGATACCGCCCCTTTTGACCCGCTCCGAAGCTAAACTTTTAAGCGCAGAGCAGGAGAGGGGGCGACATCGGCAGCCAACGGATCGCCCCTGATGAGAAATAATACTTAGCGCTGGTGGAAGCAGTGTTTTGACAATCCCATATGAACTAAAAAAGTATATTTCGTTACAATTAAATAAAAAAAAAAACAGGATCATAGCACCATGTTTTTTTTCAACAGTTGAGCCCTCTGGATACAGCACTGCATGTACCTGGCTACCCTGCATACTGGACCGTGACATGAGCAGCACCAGGTAGAAACAAAGTTTAAGATTTTGGTAAGGTGCTTGAACTGTATATGGTATGCCCCTGTACAAGATCATGCTTGTTCTTGCTGCTTGGCCTTGCCATGTATGGCTAGCCATAGTTCATAGCTCTTTATAGAGTATCATTCTTTTACTCTAATCTAATCTGGTCCAGGAATGCAGTTTAGGTTGGATAATTGTCCCTCTATAAAGAAAAAGCAGAGAAGCACTGCACAAAACAAAGGAAAAATAAGTGAAGGTACAGTGGCCTTCTATAGATTTAATGGTCCTTAGCAAACAGAGCTGCCGGTAGGAGTATGCAGAAAGGTAAGAATTACCTACTTAACATAACTGAACTGTATAAGTATATTCTATACATAGATTTCCTATATGTTGCATAGTTAAATTGGGTTGAAAAAAGACAAAGTCCATCAAGTTCAAACCCTCCAAATGAAAACCAAGCATCTATACACACACCCCTCCCTACTTTCACATAAATGATATATACCCATATCTATACTAACTATAGAGTATATGTGCATAGTTATAAAACTATACCCTGTTGTATCAACAGGCAGACAGACTTACTGAGGGCAAGGCTGGCATTTGTCTTGATCTTCGTAGAATCCAGACAAGCACTGACCGCACTCTGCGTCTTTATTCTGTGAACCTAAAATGCACACATACAATAGTACTTTATAATCATGAGTGCATGATTAAAACGACAAATGCATTCTTCCAGGTTGCATTTCATATTGCTATTTGCGTGGCAGGACAAATGAACAATTTCTTACTTTGACCAGAAGATGTCAGCAAAGGAAAGAAATTCAAACACTTGATTCCTACTACTACCTGCAAAACTCACTACTAAAGCCTCTGCCATGCATTTTGACTTACTGGAATATTTATGTGCTGTGTATAAAAAGTCAAAAATGGAAAAAATAGAACCATTAGGAATAAAAAAAATGTCATATTTTACTATGTAATACTGTTCATTAGCATTTTTAGTTGCAAATGCTGTATATATGCAATTTAATATTATTTGTTTGCGGAAAAATGTACGTTTCGAATTAGAAATGTTTTAAAAGACTCCAGCTCACTGGTCTAATTGATAAAATGTGCAATCCTTTTTCTGCTGACAGACTTAATACCATTGTTACATGGTTTTGTCAGCATTCAGTCATTTGTACTTCCTTAAAAATGCAAAAATAACTTTATTAGCAAATTTGGAAATAAGATAATGTACCAAAGCAAATTCCTCAGAAATGGGAATTATATTAATAGCAGTTGATCAGCGGCTGCTGAGAGGCTCAGGAGCATGGACGGAGGGTGATTTGTTTGCTTGGGTAGGGTCTGATTTTACATCAACAGTTTCTTCACCAGATATTTTCCACTGGTGGAGAAACAGCTGATTTAGCCCCAAAAAAAAACTTTGGCAAAAGTTGTAATGCACCTGTCTGTGCACACAGATTTTTGTCTAAAAATGCACTACAATGCACAATGATCTGGTTAGATCTTACATATAGAAAGTATAATGCAGATATATTTTGGTCCCCTTGCTAAAAACAGTAGCTGCTTTGTTACTGTAGTTTCAAAGTAATACATTGTAATACAGGTATGGGACCTGTTATCCAGAACGATTGGGACACCGGATTTTTTTTTTCACCCACTGGAGTCTTTGGACTTCTTTTTCACTGACCATTTGGAGCACTCTGCTGCCACTGAATGTGCCCAGTACCCTCTCCTACCTGCCGCAAAAGGGGGATCGGGAGTGGTCTATGAGAAAGCTGCTCTGATTACAACAGCATGATGATTGGGCTTCATAATTAAAACAGTGATTATTTGCATGTTTTATATCACTAACCTAATTTACAAAACATGGGTGTTAGGAGTAATTATTTTTTTTCAGATAATTCTATTTTTTTAAGCTTGTTGTAGTAGAGTTGAGGGCAGAGACACACGTTGCATTTCGGGGAGATGAGTCCCCCGTCGACAAATCTCCTCTTCTTCAGGGCAACTCATCTCCCCAAACTGCCTTCCCGCCGGCTAGAATGTAAATTGCCAGCAGGATGGCACTCGGAGCTCAGAGCTGGCGGGGAGGCAGTACGGGGAGATTAGTCACCCCGAAGAAGAGGAGATTTGACGCTGGGCGACTAATTTCCCTTAATCTCAGCGTGTGTCTCTGCCCTGGTACCCAATCAATTAAAGACTCCTAGGGATGTAGCGAACTGTTCGCCGGCGAACTAGTTCGCGCGAACTTCGACTGTTCGCGTCCGCTGCAAGTTCGCGAACGTCGCGCGACGTTCGCCAACAGGCGTTCGCATCAAAATCGTTCGACCATTCGACCATTCGATCGCTAAAATCGAACGATTTTCGTTCGAATCGAACGATCGAAGCCATTGGATTGAATGAAATCATTCGATCCAATGGCTTCGATCGTTCGATTCGAACGAAAATCCTTCGATCGAACGATTAAAATCCTTCGATCGTTCGAATCGAACGATTTTTGGATGTTCGAAGTTCGCGAACTGTTCGCGAACTGTTCGCATTTTTTGCCGGTGTTCGCGAACGGCGTTCGCGAACACATTGTCGGCGGTTCGCTACATCCCTAAAGACTCCATTATCAGGAAAATTCCAGCATTTTGAATAAAAGAGTTAGTACCTGTAATAATGAATCTGTTACCTGCAAAGCTCAGGCCCTGGTTTTTATAGATCTATTATTTGGATGGATCACCATGCTTAAAACATTTAAACATTAAATAAACCCATAGAGACGTCACTGCTATTTGTTGGCCACAAGTCGGACATTACTTTCATGCGATTGCTGTCATGGCCAGAACCTGTACGGTAAAATGGCATTCTGCATAATATGTGATTATTTAACAATTTATAATGTTTCATTTGCATTTATTTACTTACAGTTCCTAAGTGTTTCTCTGTTTACGCATTTTGTACAGGTAAGGCATTGTTCTTCTTTTCTGTATCTTCCCTCGTTACATTTGCACTGGGTATTAGCAGTAGCTGAGCAGTTCTTTGCTATAATCTGAGTCTCTGCAAATAAAAAGCTTTAGATATTATGTCCGAAAAGAATTACTCATTAAATAATCAGTTGGAGCCTTTAACTCATTTAGATGCTGAAGTCTTACATTCAAGCTCTACTATTTTTTTTTTTTTTGCTCTTAAATCATAATTTGAATTACTGAGTTTGAGTGCAAAAAAATTTGTGGGGGAAAAAACAATTCAAACATTGAAAAATTACTCCCAAATGTGTAATGGCACAATCAAAGTTAATAACTAACACTATATATAATATATATTAGAATATATTATACTTTGATTTATAAGAGTTAAAGAGTCTGTTGTAGAAAAAACAATTGTCTTTATTACCGATATGACAATAGTGACATGCTCGACATCTGGATAAATAGTTTGGATGCTCCAGGTAAGTTCCAGATCCACATGCTACGCATTTTGACTCTCCTCCAGGAAATAAACATGGAGTGCCAACATATTCCCCTAAAATGAATGAAAAAATCAAAATAAGTGTATCTGCCACAGTGAAAATGGAAGTGGATAAATGTATTTTAACATTTGTGAAATAAATTTTTTGATATTTTTACACTTTTAATTGCAGCGCTAGTGCTTTGGATACATGAAGTTTTCCCGACACTTTAATTAAGGACGAATCAGTGCTCTATTGAAAGTGGAAGCTAAAATTGCGATACGACTTATATCTGCTTTATTATAATAAACAGTAGATATCTAAGCAAAGTAAAGACCCTTTGCTTAGATAAAAAATCGAAAACAAAATCTGAAAACCTCTAAAAGTCTGAACGGTTGTAAACAAATGTTCCAATAGGATCAACGCAGCTCCCATTGACTCCTATAGGACCTCTACTACTTTTACTTGGAAAGATCCAGGGTCTTTTCCCCAAAATTCCTTCTGGAGTAAATGCTGGGATGCTATCAGCGTTGGACTGGCTCACAGGGGTACTGGGGGAAATCGGGCAAGTTTACGCCAATATGTTATTGGCATGGGGGGGTGGTTGGTTGAGGTGCTGTAGGGGCCGCGCAGTGGAGGCCCATGGCGTGTTAATGATAAAGCAATATCCCTGTTGGTGCATTTTGTGGAAAAGCCGTTATATAGAACAGCCAGGGGTGATTCTGGCTCAGAACTTACCTGCTGGGCACTTTTTACAGCAATACCTGACAGCTTGGTCATAAAACAAAGTGGCATTTCCATTGCACGATTCAGCAGAAGATCTTTTAGCTCTGTTGATTTTTCCTAGGACCTTCCAATGTATTTTAGAATTATTCAAATGGAACTCCATTTTATTCTCCTGCTTTTGGTTCCTTGCACTTGTGTGTAACATTGATTCAGTGACAGCTGCCTGTTGAGATAATAGAAAATAACTGCTGCTTCTGTTCTTACCAACACATCCATGATATAAATCACATATCTCAGAATCAAACAGACCCATTTGTATGTTTATCAAAGAGTGAAGTTAGAGATCACCACTGTCCACTAGAGTGAAATTCCGCCACTCTCCATTCATTTCTATGGCATTTTTAAAGGCGTATTTGTCAAAGGACGAATTTCACTTTCACCCATTGATAAATACTCTTTCAAAAATCCTATAGAAATGAATGGAGAGTGGTGGAATTTCACTCTAGTGCACTGTGGTGATCTCTAACTTCACTCTTTAATAAATATGCCCCTATGAGCGCACACCTGATGGATATTGCTTGGAACAACTAAAATGAATGGATATTTGTACCAACTGAAGTTGCCACACAATTTAACATGTATTAAGCGTTACTAGACCAAAGCATATAATATGTGCAAATAGCACCTATGTCCTTATAGGTGTCAGGAAGGCATACCATGGGTGTCCACATACATGTGTCCAATTACAAACGTGCATAAAAAGGGATTATGGGGCATATTTACTAATGGGCGAATTATCGACAGCGACTGCTTTGCACCCATTGCTACACTTCACCAGACGCAAATTCTGGAGTTTCGTCGTGGCCGCCGAACGCTGGCGACTTTTCGCTATTGTTACTTCGGCAATGCGAGCATTTGATAGTGAAGATGCGCTAGCGTTAATTTCTGCCTAGAAAAACTTCACTAGGCATCTAGGCATTAGTTTGCATAGGGCAGGAAATTTAAAGTTGTATGGATGTCTTTAGGTTAAATGTTGGTGCACATCGGATCAGCCCGATATTGCCCACCTCAAGGTGGGCATATCGGGGAGAGAACTCCTCATTTGGCGACATCGCCAAATGAGTGGATTTCTCCATGTATTAACTTAATTGCCTTTTGGCAGAGAGCTCAGAACAGCCACAGCAGCAGATAAGATACTTTTGTAACAATTTCAAGATAAGAAAATAAGTAATTGTAACAATATAAGATAACAGGTCCCTTGGGAAAAGTTAGATTCAAAGCTTAAAGGGCAATTCACCTTCATTAGCAAAACTGTGAAAAATGAAAAAAAAAAACACTGAAATATGTTCAAACTTTCAAATCCTGCCAAATTTTGTAAAATGAACATGGTTCTTAGGGTTGTGGCCAAATTAATAGGTGTGGTACAACAACTTTTTTGTCTCTCTTTTTATTTCCAAAATTTTGGGAGGTATGATACATACATACATATATACAGATAAAGTATTTAGAGCCAACAGCCTGATGTTTTGTTTTTTTTAATCTCAGAAACTGCTGAAGTAGAAAAGTCATTGCAAAAGTGCTGGGAGAAAACTTCTTTTTTAGGGGTTTAGAAGTGTGAAAAGCTTTTACTCAGCTTACCTGTACTAATGGAATCTTTGTAGTTTCAATTTCACTTCTTGTGAATGAAATAAAAGTAAAAAGAAAAACATCGCAGAGCGTAGGCGACTTGCATTTCTTATAATGACTGCATAAAGCATGTGCGTAAAGCAGGTCAGTTTTGCTATTTTGATTTTTTTTTTTACACTTTGACAATACGCAGCTCTGTTTGGGGAAACTTGAGTCTGGACTGTAAACAGCAAAAAGTACCTTGGGGATATCAAACAACAGTAATGACATCTATTATTAGCACTGTGCCTTACTAATCCCCAGACATTATATGGCTTTTTTATTATTGACAGGCAGTATTTATACTTTGCATCAATGTGCAGGTTGCCCCTATTTTGGTGGATGAGGCATAAATTGCAGAGGCCTGTTGTGCAAGGGAACCCTGTAGCTCTCACTAGCAATCAAAGAGACATTTTTATACCCAACTTCCATTCATATGCTAGAGTCCTGAAGCGGGTCGGGTACCCTGTGGGTTGCAGGTAGAAGTTTCGGGTGTGGGTATAGACGTGGGTCGGCAGTTCTCCAGGTTTGTGGGTTGCGGGTCTTCTCAATAGCGAGCTTAACTCCCTTTTTTCTGATCACGCCTACTTCTAATGATTACACTTCCGGGTTACAATGACAGCACTTCCTGTTTTACTCCTTTTTTTCTGATCACACCTACTTCTAATGATGCCCCTGCCAGTTTACAATGAAGAAGAGGTCAGCAGCACACTGAGAATTTGAATTAGCTTGAGGTTTATTGAAAAAACCTCCAAAAATAGGGCAACGTTTTAAGGCCACCCAGGCCCTTCATCAGGCCCTTAATCAAGCCTAGTGTTACAATTCCACATTGTAACACTAGGCTTGATAAAGGGCTTGGGTGGCTCTAAACGTTGCCCTATTTTTGGATGTTTTTTCATTAAATCTCATACTAATTCTCAGTGTGCTGCTGACCTTTTCTTCATTGGTTTGTCTGACCCTTGAAGCAGGCGTGGGTCCTTCAGCATAGCACCTGATGAAAAGGTATGTGTTTGGGGGTATAAGCTCTCTATCTTTGATATTACTTCTGGTTTACAATGACAGCACTTCCTGTTTCTTGATGGTCATCGCATCGCGGATGGGGTTGTGGATAAGGTACTTGTGGGGCGGGTCCAAGCAGGTAAGTGTGGGGGTTGCGGATCCGGGTTCGAGTCCGGGTTTAACAAATTGGTTCCGCGCAGGACTCCGCTGTTCCAATCCCTTACAGCTGCAACTCATGTCTATTTTCCAATTACTTTACTAAGTGTAAAAAAAATCTGTAGGGTTTATGCTTGACCCCAGAGGGTGTCTAATAAAAGGGTAGCCAAGTTTGGGAGTTTTAATATGAAAGCAGCAAGTAAGTTGCAGGTAAAACTTAGTCCCTTTGTAAAATGTATAATGAAGCAATAGAATTCTTAATGAATCAGATAAAATTGAGCATAGGACTGGCCAGATATGGGATGACTTTGACGTAGTTGGCCAGCTTAAATATATTGCAATATATGGACAAACAATCCCTGTTTTGTTTAAAGGGTAAGGCATTTTTTAGTAGCAGTATGCACAAAATGTCTCTGTCTTAAATATATTGATAATGGATTGAGTGCAGAGGACTCTTGTATTTGTCTATATATATATATATATATATATATATATATATATATATATATATATATACACATAATGAATGTGTTATTTCACACTATACTGTATTTGATGTAATTTCCCTACTTGAGTGTTAAAAAAAAAAAGAATCTGCATCTATAGCACGTTTTCAGGGAAGTCAGTCGACAGGAAAAGCTGAGTATGGCAGTGCTCAGAAAGTAGAACACTGTGGCTGCCGGAAAAAGAAAAACCACTAAGAAACCCAAGAGCAGCTTCTGGTAAGAAGTACTTAGGTAACCATGACAACAACCAATAGATTTTCTTTCTTACTTTTTTTAACAAGTAAAACTAAACATTACGCTCTGTCAAGACAAGCTCAGACAAGTCATTAATTGGGCAAGCACCAAAAATATGTGACCATTTCTATCACGTCCTTTTCCTTGTAAAACAACTCTGTGTTTTTATTGCACTTTGTTTTCTGCTCCTCATTTTCTTATACATTGGAATGTGGCTCTTGGATAAAAAAGGTTGTGGACCACAAGGTTATGGTATTATTTCATGCATGACTTAAAGGAGAAGGAAACCTAGTCGGCGCAAAATCCCTCCCCCCCTCCCCTGTGTTGCTTCCCCTCCCTCCTCCCCCCTGGCCTACTTGTCCCGCTGGGCAAATGCCCCTAACTTATTACCCTTCTGCGCAGGTCCAGTCTACGGAGTTCACCGTCGCCATCTTCTTCCACGCGATCTTCTTTCTGCTTTGACCGGCGCATGCGCAGTAGGAGCATTTCGCCGGTACGATCTACTGCGCATGCGCCAAAAGTCACGTGACTTTTGGCGCATGCGCATAGATCCGTACCGGCGAAATGCTCCTACTGCGCATGCGCCAAAACGCCGGTCAAAGCAGGAAGAAGGTCGCGTGGAAGAAGATGGTGCCTGTGAACTCCATGGACTCCATGGACTGGACCTGCACAGAAGGGTAATAAGTTAGGGGCATTTGCCCAGCGGGACAGGTAGGCCAGGGGGGAGGAGGGAGGGTGGGCAACACACGGGAGGGGGGGAGGGTTTTTGCGCTGACTGGGTTTCCTTCTCCTTTAAGACAAGGGAACCTGTGAAAGCAGGGAGTAGCCATAGATAATGGAAATGCCCCTGAGTTTGTTTTTAGCCAGAACATACTTCAAAACATTATATCAAGTTAGAGAGCCTAAAGAAATGTGCCTTCTTGTGTTAGTTTTATCTACCAGTATATAATTACAGGAAAAGTGATTAACCATGATGCTGTCCCCAGGAAATAAGATACTGAGAATTGCCTGCTTTCATAAGAAACCTGATAAAATGATACCCTGCTGAGAAATTGACATATTCTCTATCTGTGCTATGATCGCATATTAACAGACTGTTTTATGTAAATCTAAAGCTCCATCTATAACAGCATGTTTTAAATGAAAGATGACACAGTTAATTACTTAAAGTGGACCTGTCACCTACATATAAAAAGCTGTATAATGAAAGTCCTTTGCAAATTAAATATGGAACCCCAAAAATATTTTTCATTAAAACATCCATACCTGTTATAAAGGTGTTTAAATATCTAAACTATCAATCAAATATTACCTGCCCCGCCTCTATGCTCGTGGCATAGAGGAGGGGCAGTCAATTACTTTCACTTTCCATTCAGCACTTCCTAGATGCTGCTCTCCTCACATTCCCCCTTCCCTCCTCAGGCTCTATAATTGTGTAGGGCAATGCACATGGACATTAGGTCCCCCATTCTGGTGCATACACGAGATTTTGGGGTGAAACATAATTTCCCTTTATAACCGTGTCCACAAAATGGCAGCTGCCTGCTTGCTGTGATTGTATAATTCCAAGACAGAAGGAAACAAAATGTAAATAATAAATACAGTGTAAGTAAAGTTTATTTTGCTCAACTAACATGATAGAAACGAATTTGAAATTATTTCTTAGGGTGACAGGTTCCCTTTAATCAGCAGTGCCTAGGCTGTAGCCATTGGCTAACTAAGGGTAATTGGTGGCAAGCTGTGGGTCTGCAGTTTGCTCATCCTTGCCCCAAATAACTGACTCGAATGCAAGACAGTATTCATTGGTTGTTCTCAGTAGCGACCACATGCACACACATTATTATTATAGGGATCATTTACCAAGGGCGGTAAAAAACATGTATTTATTTTTATGGTGGAATAGGTGCTACATTTTAAAAGGGTTTCAGGAGGGAGGGAGTTTTCTACAGAAAATAACATATAAACGCTTCTCAGCTGCCTTTTTGTGCTATGTGCTGTCATTGTGCCCCATCTATGATTTCCTTGAGAAGATAAGGGCAACTTAATAAACCATGACAATGGGTCATTCCCTACAAGACTGTGAAGGGCAACACTCAAGTATAAAATTATTTTCATGATGCCATTTCCTAATGCTTTGAGCAAAATGAAAGAACAAGTATGGAATTAACTGCCAACGCCCTGCCTTTATAGTCTTGTGTTTGCCAGCTAATGGTTTCTGTGCTTGGGTCAATGTTATCCATGAGCCATGATATGACAGAACTATAAGATGGTTTGTTTTGTCTCCCAGGAAGACTAAAACCCAACTTGCATTCCCAGTACAAGGTCCAGCATAACAACGCACTCCACATACTCAGGGGCAGATTTATCAAGGGTGGAATTTCGAGGGTTAATAAACCCTCGAAGTAAAAATCCTTTGAATTCGAATATCGAATTTGAAGGATTTTGCGCAAAAGCTTTGATCGAACGATTTGGACGATTTAAATCGATCGATCGAAGGATTTTTGTTGGATCATAAAAAACGTAGAAAAGTGCTGGGGAAGGTCCCCATAGGCTAACATTGCACCTCTGTAGGTTTAAAGTGGCGAATGAAGTCAAAGTATTTTTTAAAGAGACAGTACTTCGATTATCGAATGGTCGAAGTTGAACGGTTTTTAGTCATTCGATTCGATCGAATTTGACCAATTCGATGGTGGAAGTACCCAAAAAAATACTTTGAAATTAGAATTTTTTTTTCATTCTAATTCTTCACTCGAGCTTAGTAAGTCTGCCCCTCAATGTATGTGTTAATTCAGTGCAGCATTTTCTATGTTAATAATTTTATAATACATGGCTACAGAATCTAACAAATCAGTAATGTCTTCAGTGCACCAAATGAGTTACTGTAACAGTGGGGGAAGTGAATGAAAATTAGGAACTGGAATTTCTGCTCTGTATGCTAAATATATCTGTAAGTTCAGTCCAGTGTATTATGATGATATCAATGAGTCATTTACTGTAACATAAATTATGGAGCTAGTAAAAAGCACTATGCTATGTACTTATATTATACCAAACTTTATTCTCATAAAACTTCCTAAACTATAGTACAAGATAAGGTTTCCAATGCGTCTATATTTTTCTGCCTGCAGAACACCACCACCCTGAAATAATTTTTCCTCTGGGCAAAAGAAATAATTTCTTTGCATGTAGTTAATATGTTTGGCAAACCCATCATCCACTATTTGCGCGAGTGCACAGTGCATGCAACAAAAATCCTTAAATTAATTTCACAAACGAAGAATAATCCATATTTGACCTAGTCACAAATCATAGCGTAGTAACCTGTCTAATGAATAATTATTATATTTTGACTTTTTATTATTTTTGCACAGGTGAGCCCTTCTTACTTTATTTTTTTTTTTTTGTTTATTATTTGTTTTTTGGAATAAATTTACTTATTTTTCTTTAAATTGGGTGTGCTATCCATTACTTTGAATTCTTCCAGAATCTGATACTCTCTGGTGGGTCATCTCACCCTGAATATTAGAGAGCTGCATCCCTTGCACCTTGGTGCTGTTGGTAATTCAAGTATTGTGAGTATGCACCTCTGCCCCTCCAAGGAGGGCCAAGCCAAGCTGTCCGAGCACCCTAGGCAACTTAGATGGCCACCAAGCCCCCCTTGCATGCAAGCGCACCAGGCCGTGACCACAAGCATGCACCCGGCTGCGACTGTGCATGCGCCGTAGCAGGGGGAGAGCAACAGAGTGTAGTGAACATGGACTAGGGGTAACCTCTACTACCTACCCCTAGTTCCTGCCCTGCCTCTCAGAAGCCATTAGGATTCTATAAGCAAGATACAGATATATATAGCAACATACTCAGGGCAGATTTTAAAAAAAAAAATAGTTTGCAGCTAAATTAATAATAATTCATATCTAATTGAGTTGGGAATCACAAAATCAAACAGGCAATGTACTTACTCCTGGACATGTACAGGCCAGGTCAAGGCAGTTGTTATCCTCATGCTTTTTGGTTATTTCTAATACTGTTATTTGACTGTGAAGGTCAATTGATTCATGACGGTTTTGCTTGATGAATATTGCGCATTTATGGTGAAACAACAGCAGGTTGATGAGTAATCCTTATTCATATGCTGATTTGCAGCAAGCAGTCGAAAAGCAATGTATAATCTGCAGTGAATTTTTGCATATTGTGTTTTATTCAATATCAATGAAAGATCTCTAATTATTTATTATATAACCTGTGCCACCCCAAAAATAGAAAAGACTATTTGTCTCTCCCTGATATTATGATTAATACTGAGCTTCATCACAAACATTGCTGGATATGCTTATACCTGTCCCTAAAATTAATAATGTCTTTTCCTCTACACTGTGTACATATAATTATTAGGTACAGGCCATTTAAAATAACAATGTGCCGAATAATAATCTTTTCTTCAGGGTTTTGTCACATTTATTGCTGACTTTCATTTCTTTGGGCTTTTGTGGTTTTTACTCAAACTGTGTGCCCTCCCCTAGGTAAATGTGAGTAAGCTTGCTGCAGGCTTTTTCCAGTCGTCTCATACAAACCCGAGAATAAAGTAATATGCCAAGTCCCCTGCTGTATTTTATTTTATTTTTTTACAATTTATACTGTTTTAAACCAAATTGCAGTGACAAACCTCTGTGCTATTATGTATAAACATAACAAAGGTACTGCTGCTGGTTAAATAAATAACATAAAAATGTTTTTTACTTGTTGCAGTTTATGTAGTCACGTGGTGATGGGTCGAGGTTGCTACAGTTTAGTATACAATAGCAACAAGTTAATGGTTTTGTATAGTATAAGCATAAACATTTAACTAGTTGTGAGTGGTAATTGGGTAAAGTTGGGTTGTTACCACATAAAACTGTAAAGGTTATTTACGATCACACGGCATATTACTATGAGTTAAATTTGAAGGAAAATGCCAGTCAAAAGACATTATGGGGCAGATTTATCAAAGGTCAAATTTAGAAGTTAAAAACTTCGAAATTCAACCATCGAATAGGCCAAATTTGAGTCAAACTTTTCTTTTTGAATTTTTTTTCCCTGTTTTCGGTCTAAGTATAATCGTTCCACCACTCGGTGAAATCGTTCGGATCGAACGATTTTATCTATTGATCAAACGATTTTCAAAAAAAATCCTTCGACTTTTTAAAACTTAGCCAAATTTTGTCTATAGGTTCCAGGAGGTCCCCATAGGCTAACATAGTAATTCATCAGGTTTAAAGTGGCAAAATGTAGAAGTTTTTTAAAGAGACAGTACTTCGATTTTCAAATGGTCGAATATTCGAAGTATTTTCTATTCAAATCGAAGTCGAATTTGGCCTAATCGATGGTCGAAGTACCCAAAAAATACTTCGAAATTTTTTCATTCGAAAATTCACTTCGACCTGTAGGGACAAATTCATCAAGGGTCGAATATCGAGGGTTGATTCACCCTCGATATTCGACTGGGAATGAAAATTCTTCGACTTCGAATATCGAAGTCGAAGGATTTTGCGCAAATACTGTGATCGAAGGAATAATCGCTTGATCGAACGATTAAATCCTTTTAATCTAACGATTCGAAGGATTTTAATCCAACGATCGAAGGATTATCCTTCGACCAAAAAAAGTTAGGCAAGCCTATGGGGACCTTCCCCACAGGCTAACATTGGGTTCGGTAGCTTTTAGGTGGCGAACTAGGGGGTCGAAGTTTTTTCTTAAAGAGACAGTACTTCGACTATCGAATGTTCGAATAGTCGAGCGATTTTTACTTAGAATCCTTCGATTCGAAGTAGTAGTCGAAGGTCGAAGTAGCCCATTCGATGGTCGAAGTAGCCAAAAAAAGACTTCGAAATTCAAAGTTTTTTTTCTTCTATTCCTTCACTCGAAGTTAATGAATTGGCCCCTTAGTAAATGTGCCCCTAGGAGTCATTTAAAGCAATGAAGAAAGTTCCACAATTGCTGTATAGGTGCAGGCATGGGCGTCCACAAAAATATTTTCAGGGTGGGGCAAGTAGCTAAAAGTATCACAAGCAAAATGTCTACGAATATTTTCATTGCAAAGACACAAATCTAGGAATGGAATTGTTAATACACTTGAAAGAGAGAACTACTGGTCTGCTACAATTTTACAATTTTTAATAGCCTGAGGTTAAAAAAAATGCAGTGCAGTGGAAATAATATCATTTTCAGAATCATAACTCTGAGCCAATGTGGCCATCTTTATCCACTTTACAAGCAAATCATGTCTTGGGCACACAGATATTAGCAGATGAATCAGTGAATCAGATGCAATGGCCAGTAACTGTAGTTTTTCTCACTTGCATTGACTCACACACTTGCACTAACAGTCTCAGACTAGTCAGAAACAACTGATCTGCTGGAATCCACTCACTTTTGCCTCTTCATAGACAGGCACAGTGTTGGCTGGGTACACACACACACGGAGCAGATTTTGGATTGAAAACATGCATTTGTGGTGAAACCCATTCTGTGTATATTTACCCAGGCTGAAACAGTGAACTCTTACTGCAGAGACAAAAGTAAGTGGGTTGAAGCCAATAAATATCACGTGTGACACTAGCATGAGATGGACACAGATGTAAAAGAAAAAACCTGCATTATTCAGAGAAGACATTCATTTGATCCTTTACACACTAGTGGTGCTGGGAGTTCCAGTAGTGGTGCAGACACAGGCAGACGGTGATGTTTTGGTTTGGGAAGGTTAATTACAACTATAAACTCAATTAGTTGTTTCATAGTCAAATGGCACTTCATGCAAGCACATACAGTGCAGTGTCAATCTGATACTTAATGCCCCAGAATAGAGTTTCAGTGCCAATGTCTCCATGTGGGCCTGTTCTGTGTATAATTGACCTAAATACCTCAGTGTAAACATGGTCTCAATTCAATAAAGAATCCCCCAGAACACAGTGCAGAATAATTTTTATAACAAACCAGAAAACACACCAGAATTAATATAGTGCCAATAATAATGGTGCCAGTTCCATTAATAATGTCCCTAGAAGACAAGGCTGGATACATACACAGTGCCAGTTATAAAGCTGATCGCTCAGATCACATGGGAGAATAAATAGGGTGCAGGTCCTGCCAGCAGTGTACATGGGCTCTACGTAATCAGGGACTCGAACACACTTATACACACACACACATATAAACACACACACACAAATATACACACTCATACACACACACACACACACAAATATACACACTCAGACACACACATATATACACACACACACACATATACACACTCATACACACACACACACATATACACACTCATACACACACACACATATATATACACTCATACACACACACACAAATATACACACTCAAACACACACATATATACACACTCATACACACAAATATACACACTCATACACACACATATATACACACTCATACACACAAACACACAAATATACACACTCACACACACACATATATATATATATACACTCATACACATACACACACACACAAATATACACACTCAGACACAAATATACACATATATATATATACACACACTCATACACACACACACACACACACACACACACACACATATATACACACTCATACACACACACACACATATATACACACTCATACACACACACACACATATATACACACTCATACACACACACACATATATACACACTCATACACACACACACAAATATACACACTCAGACACACACATATATACACACTCAGACACACACACACACACACATATATATACACACTCATACACACACACACACACACACATATATACACACTCATACACACACACACAAATATACACACTCAGACACAAATATACACATATATATATATACACACTCATACACACACACACACACACATATATACACACTCATACACACACACACATATATACACACTCATACACACACACACACATATATACACACTCATACACACACACACATATATATATACACACTTATACACACACACACAAATATACACACTCAGACACACACATATATACACACTATGCCGCCAGCTCCTTCTCGCCAGCCGATTGGACGCCAGCGCCGGAATGGATGCCAGTGTTTGAACACCAGCATAAACACACCAGCGTCAACGTCATCACGTCAAATTTTGGTGCCAAAGGAGGCCTATTTAAAGGAGCCTGAGACTGCAGCATTGCCCAAATATAGGTTTCACTTTGTGTATTCCTGGGTGTGATTCTAGTATTGTTATATTGATTACTGTGTACCGATCTTTGCCTGTTTAACCGTTTTTGCCTGGACTCTGACCATTCTATTGCCATTCCCTTTTGTACCTTGAACTTTGTTTGTTGAACTGCCTCCTTCTTGGTCCGCACTCCATACTGAGCCTTCGGGCCCTTACAGCTATACTGCTGGGTAAATCCCTCTACCCAATCGGTGTTCAGTTGTACTGGGACTTACTATAGACACTGAGATCCTATCTACAGGCAGTGGCTTGAATTAGCTTCAGTTCAGGTCAGAGACTCCAAAGGGGGCAAGTGCCCTCCCCTGCCCGACCCAAGGTTGGGGGTGTTTATCACACATACAGCAGAAATATTGCAAGCAGTAACTTTTGTGCTGTAATAAAATATATATATTTTTTAATCTGCTAATGAGTGTGACTAATATGGCGTCGTGTTTTATAGAATGTCATTTATTATTATATATTTCCATGAAGTTCTGTTGAATATATGGCTCAGCTACACTTGAAATAATAATCATTTAAAATATGCTAGCAGCCACCACACCACATGTCCTCATTTAATTCCACATTTAAAACAGGGGTGTCCAAAATATAGATTGGGATCTACCAGTAGACCTTTCATTCAGATAAGGTTAAATAAGAAATATGCAATACAGGTATGGGACCCATTATCTGGAAAGCCATTATCTGGAAAGCTCCCGTTATACAAAAATAATCCAGTTTTTAAAAAGGATTTCCTTTTTCTCTGTAATAATAAAACAGTACCTTGTACTTGATCCCAACTAAGATATAATGAATCCTTATTGGAAGCAAAATCAGCCTATTGGGTTTATTTAATGTTTACATGATTTTCTAGTAGACGTAAAGTATGAAGTTCCAAATTATGGAAAGATCCGTAATCCGGAAAACCCCAGGTCCCGAGCATTCTGGATAACAGGTCCCATGCCTGTGTGGCAACATACATTTTCTCATAAATCGATATTGAAGTAATAGTTTATATGGAACAGAATTAACAGAACAATGTTTTGGTGTAGATCATAATGGGACAACTTCACTAAAAGTCGGCCTCGCATTAGTAAAGTATGGGTAATAATTTATAATATTTAATCAAATTATTTTCAATTCCATATTTAAACTGTCATCCGTAAGTATTCCCTCTGTAACAGGAATATATCAGGGTCCAAACAGACAACAACTTTAACGACAAAATTAGGCATCTACAGGCCCAGTGCAAATTCTGCAATTGGCCACCCTTTCCCATCTGAAAAATAACATATCAGGAGAAGCCAAGTGTCATAACCAGATATTTGAAATTCTAGCTTTTAGAATTGAAATATGGCAGCATTCATGGGGCAAGTGATTCCAGAGTCTGATTATTACCAGAGTAAGGGGTTTTTATTTTATACTCAGAAAACAACAGTCTCTGTTTGGGTTCTTAGAATGATACCAAAATCAAAGACATTTAAATAGAAAACAGAATATTTGCATGTGGTTCCACTTATCACCTGGGAATAGTGGGTGGCATTTGTGACGTACAGCACTAACTTACTCAAACAACATAGAAAATTAAAGTATGTAAATGTCACGCAAAGGGGTAAACAGAACCTCAGCAGATACCAGATAGCACACCCCTGGCCCCCAGTTTAGCACTGAGTTTACAGATATGGATCAGTTTTTCTCAGACCTAAGCCATTCCCACAATACATTTGGGACAACAGGACATTTTCACTAGAATATGGGGAGAAGTATCCTAAAATCTGCTGTACTCTGTTTTTAAAAGACCATAAATATCTCACTGGGCTGAAGAAACATGTTCTGAGTTTGCCTTTATCATTTAATTTTCTACTGTGAACTTGTGCCGTAGTGGCATTTTGTGAATTAAAGGAACAGTAACACCAATAACTGAAAGTGTTTTAAAGTAATGAAAATATCATGTAGTGTTGCCCAGCACTGGTAAAATGTATGTGTTTGCTTCAGAAACACTACTATAGTTCATATAAACAAGCTGGTGTGTAGCAATGGCGGAAATTGAAAAACGGCTATATGGCACAGGTTAACGAATGGATGACAGATAACACCATTAGACAGACAGAGCTTATCTGCTATCTGCTGTTTAACTTGAGCCTTTTCTCCTTTCAATGGCTGCCCCCATTGCTACACATCAGCTTATTTATATAAACAATAGTTGTGTTTCTGAAGCAAATACAGCAGTTTTACCAGTGCAGGGCAGCACTGCATTATATTTTTATTACTTTAAAACAATTAAATATAACGTATGTTGTATCTGATGAAGCTCCTGTATAATTGTGGGTCAGCTGGGAACTACCAGTTGTCCACTTTAGGCTATTACTTTGATTATGATTTCATGGTATTATTCACTAAATAGTGTTATTCATTGCATGTGGCTACTCATTGTTTATTGTAAAATAAACCACAACTGGGCCAAGTCGTTTGCATCTATTGCACAATGGGAAGCCAAGCTTTATGTAGGTCACACTCAGCATACAATGCCATCCTACTTATATAGATTTTATACATGCTCTAATGACAAAATACTGTACTGTATGCACAACATCCAAATCAACACAACACCAAATATGAAATCAAAATTCAAATTGTCTTTGACTTTAAATATGTTAAAGTAAAATACTTTGTTGTTAAAAAGACCTGCGGTATATGAGCATTCGGATATTGGATCTCTGTATGTCAAATATCATTGATAGCAATGGAACGCCCCAGGAGAAACCACAGACCCATGGTTAAAAGTGAATATCTGGAGCTACTTGTTCCCATTGCTGTGGGAAGGTACCTGTGGTGAAAGTGTCTGGTCTCATATTGCCCTAACAAGAGATGTAAAGTTTTGAAATAACATATAATTTTGTGTAAGCTATGTTGCAACTTGTGGAATTCATAAACGAAGACCAAACTTTTATAAAACAAAATGCAGCATTAAAGATTCTGATGGTTCTCCTGCTATGATAGGGCCTAGAAAACTAATGCAACAAGTATTCGGTTGGCCGAACCGAATCCGAATTTGCATATGTAAATTTTCGTCACAAAACAAGGAAATAAAAATATTATTTTCTACTTTTTCCTTTCCCGAACCTCATTTCCATATGCAAATTCGGATTCGGTTCGGCCAGGCACAAAGCAGAATCCTGCTGAAAAGGCAGAGTCCCGAACTGAATCCTGAATTCGGTGCATCCCTATAAATTACAGCTGGGGTATTTTATTCATTATTTGTTGCATTGGTTTTCTAGGCCCTATTACGAGCAGAAGAACCGGCCGAAGCTTTCTCGTAGGATTCAGGCAAATCTTAAATAGTGGATTCGGTGCATTGCTAGTAATTTACAGTTTTGTCGAAGTATGGGAATCACACACTGTAGGCAGAATAACTGCATTTAGGATTTATTCAATTTCCACACAACATGTTTCGGGGCACTAAACAGTGTTAAAACAACAACTTTATAATACCACACAATAGCACCGCCCACCAATTAAGTAAATTAACCCATTAAATCCTAGGTCCTTGTGATGGAGTTCACCAAATTGCTTTAAAAGTTCTCTTAGTAAAAAGTCCAAAGTGATTAGTAGACGTGTATAGTCCAATTATCATAGTGTAGAAAAATGCTTCTTATAAAACTCACTAGATAAGAAACAATTTAAAAGGTTACAAAGTATGCAAAAGGTAGCTAAACCGTTAAAAACAACACTTGGTACAACGTAAAACGTCTGGAAACGGTGGTGTTGGAGCAGCCAAAGAACGTGTAAAGGAACATAGAAGCAATATCAGGAACTTTAAAGCTGGAACCGCCACCAACACCAACGTTTCCAGACATTTCAACACTGAGAGACACAATTTAAGTCAATTAAAGTGGATGATATTGGAGAAAATTAAAATGCCTAAAAGTGGTGGGGACATTCGACAGATTCTTTCACAAAGGGAAGCTTAGTGGATTAAAAAGATGGATACAATGCTTCCGAGGGGAATGAATGATCACTGGAGCCTTATTCCCTTCTTATAATTATAATTTATGCCTGTTGTTTCTTTACAGATATTGAAGATTTCTTTCTAGAATAATAGGTTGCTACATAATGTGCCCTATAGAAACCAGCCAATGGTAAGAGTTCATCATAAATATGTTTTACGTTGTACCAAGGTTTTTTTTTATTTAACAGGTAGGCTTTTAGCAGTTCCTGTTAGTGATTTACACAGAGATACAATGTTGTTTTTAACATTTTAGTTACCTTTTGCAACGTTTGATACTTTGTAACCTTTTGTAATGCTTTAAATTGTTTCTTATCTAGTGAGTTTTATAAGAAGCCTTTTTCTACACTATGATAATTGGACTATACACATCTACTAATCACTTTGGACTTTTTACTAAGAGAACTTTTAAAGGAATTTGGTGAACTCCATCACAAGGACCTAGGATTTAATGGGTTAATTTACTTAATTGGTGCTATTGTGTGGTGTTATAAAGTTGTTGTTTTAACACTGTTTGTCACACTTGATAAAGGGCCTTGGTGCCCGAAACATGTTGTGTGGAAATTTAATAAATCCTAAATGCAGTTATTCTGCCTACAGCGTGTGATTCCCATACTTCAACAAAACTGTGATTTATAAGAGGAGGCCAGGGACAGAGCTTCCAGGGAAACACATAGTCTGGCTATACTAAAAGTGTGGCTAAGGAGTGTAAACCTACTATAGAGACATTGGCACTTATTTATGAGTTCTGTGGACATAAAAAGCCAGGATACTGTAAAGCAAAAATATTTGTGTAGTGTTTATACAAATGGCCTGTAGAGGTCACTGTGCTCAAGACTTATACTGTGCATACTTTCTATATGGCTTGTGGTATTAGAGTTACTTACAGTTGTGTAATGGCTGCATGAACCTGCTAATAAAGCAGTTATACTCTACTCATCCTCGGCTACCAAAACATAACATATTGGCGACAAGATGTCTCTTCTACCTCTGCAGCAGCTGCAGCTTTTCTCCCAAACCATGATGAGCCTATCATACCTTTTACTGCTTGGATCCATTTGTTTGAAAATGATATTATTGCTGCTGACCAAGGGGAGATTTCTGCTGCTAGAAAACGTGCTTTACTTATTCACTGCCTGGGAGCAGAGGGACAGTGTATATTCTATACATTAACATTAGCTGATGAGGCTTATGAAACTGCTCTTACTGCTATAAAGAATGTTTTCCAAAAAACTCCAAATTACAAGAAAGCCATCTCCCATAGACTCCATTTTAATTAAAGAATCCAAAGTTTTTAAAATGATTTCCTTCCTTCTGTAATAATAAAACAGTACCTTTTACTTGATCCCAACTGCGATATAATGAATCCTTATTGGAAGCAAAACAGTCCGACTGGGTATAATTAATGTTTAAAATGTTTTATTTTTTTAGCAAACGTAATGTGTGGAGATCCAAATTATGGAAAAATCCCTTATCTGGAAACCCCCAGTTTCCAAGCATTCTGGATAACAGGTCCCATTCCTATATTAGCAGGGTATTGTGTGGCGTATTTACAGTACGTTGCTTATTCATGATAATGTTACTAGAAAGTAATGGAGACAGAGAGGCATCTCTAAAAAGTGGTTTCACATCTGACTAAACCAACATGATATATTCTTCTGCATCTGGGGTCAGTATAGCAAAAAATGTGTCTATTGTAACTGGGCAGACCAATCACTTGGGGGAAGTTAAGGATAAGGACACACCTGGAGATTCGGGGAGATTTAGTCGCCTCTTCTTTGGGGTGACTAATCTCCTTGAACTGCTTCCCGTGTCTTCCGTCTGTTTCAATAAAAAAAAAAACTTATTTCCAAAGTCGCCCGAAGTTTACTGGTGAGGCGTTTTTTCATTGAAGCAGACGGAAGACACAGGGAAGCAGTTTGGGGAGATTAGTTGCCCCAAAGAAGAGGCGATTAGTCGCCGGGCGACTAAACCTCCCCGAATCTCCAGGTGTGCCCTTACCCTAAGAAGCTGCAGGGAAAGAAGCCACTGAGAGAAAGAAGTTGCTTTATTAATTCAGTGAACTGTTTTAAGAATGTTTGCAGAAGTACCTGTGAAGTCTTAAATGCCTTTTGTGAAGAAGGATAGTTTCGTTCTCTACTATAATAACAAAGCATATTTTATTTCCAATTGCCAAAGCTAAAAATAAAATGTGTCTCAAGCAACAGGAGGCATTTTAGTGCAATAACTGTGGTTCTTGGCCAGGGCTATTTTATAGATGGACAAAAGAATTTCTCTCTGTGTTATTGTGTAACAGCTGTGCCCCAACATGTCTGTGTGCTTTGCAGTTGTGTGTGTGCATGCATGAGTGCTAACAATAAACACTACCCAACACAGAAATTTACAAATTTACTTGTCACAAATAAAAAAAAACACTTACCCAGTTCAAGAGAAAGAGGTAGAGGAAGTTCTTCATTATTTCTATTCGGGGACTTAAAATCATCTTAAAAATCTCCAACCCTAGTCAAACGCTTTTCAGAGCTGAAGCACCAAGTACAATCTGCCAGATTCTCCAGACAAAACACCACCAATTGGACAAGGGGACTAGTGTATGCCAGGATTTGTGCAAGAGCCACACATCATTGTAGGCAGAAGAGAACAGGCCCACGCTAAGGGGAAGTGCGTCGTACAGGGAGAGATGTTCTCTTAACCACAAGCAGAAAGCAGTTCTGTCAAAAACATTTTTTTTTCAGATTACTTATCAAATCACTCCGAACATAAGTGATGACAACAGTTTGTCACTGTCTTGCAGAAATCAGAAACGCCTCTCTTTTTAATGTGATCATTCCCTAGGTGACATTTATGGCTGCTGGGTGACAAATCTTTCTTGTAAACCTTTTCTTGGGTGTCAGTTTCTAAAGAGGGGGTTGATCGTCAATTTTGTCTTTAGGTTCTTAAACAGTGCAGTCCTACATCCATTTATGGGCAAAAGAGAGATTATGTAATTAACTGATTGCAGAAAGCTGCCCAGTAATACAGTTTAAAATTATTATTCCTGTTATATAAATATTTCTTGCTGAGTATATTACCGTAAAGAGATATTGGCACCAGAAATTAAACCCACCCCTTTTTTTTAAATTATATAAATTTTTATGGCAATTTTGCCATAAAAATATTTGCCAGATGATTTTACCAGGCCTGGTATATACTATCTAGTATCTTTGACACCAAGGGGCAAATTCAATAAAGTGCGAATTTTCACCATCAACCGCTTCGCCACACTCCGCGCCACTTTGCCAGGTGCAAATTCATTACGCCTGTTAGTGAATTGCTGATGTAACTGCGGATGAGATTTCTGGTGAATTGACGGTAGTGTCTGCAGGGCCGCTTCTGCCATGAGGCAAGGTGAGACCCTTGTTCAGGTGGCAGTGAGCGGCCAGTTACAAGGGATGGCAAAAATCCGCCTCTTGTAACTTCCGTGTTTTAACCCAGAAATTCGGCTCCGCTAGTGCAGAGAGCGCCATTGCGCTTACTTCACTAGTGATACTGCCCCCTTAGACCCGCTCCGACGCTAATTTTTAAGCGTGGAGCAGGAGAGGAGGGGGCGGCATCTCAGCAGCCCCAGAAACAGCACTGAGTGTCTGCCACTTTGCCCTTTAGTGAATCTGCCCCCATGAAGCCAAGTCAATTTATTAAAGAAAAAACATAAAAATAAAGATTATTTAAAGATTGTACTTCCTTTGTGCCCTGACAGTCAAAATCGATCAAATAGCATCAATGTGCCAGGCATGCACAGATTTCTATGTTTCCTTTCACCCAACTTAAATTTATGAATGTATCACAGAATTGAATTGGGGGGAAATAAAGTGGAGGCATGCTATGCGTGCTACGTGTAGCGTGACATGCCAAAAGCAGGCCCTTCATGCAATCACACAAGCCACATCCACTGTTTTAATAAACCTCATCCACCAACATTTTCTGGTTTCAACCACCTTAAAGCAATGTCCTTTCACTATTTTAATTCTGGTAATTGCTTCTAATGAACAGTTTGGTGCTGAGTATGCAATCATTTACCATATTAAGTATGTGGCCTATAGGGACCCTAAAAGGAAAGTTATGCATGTGAATTCGCTTGTCTGCCAATTCAGCTTCTGCAAACCGTACCTTGCAGGGTTGGAACCAGGGGTAGCCAGAAGAAGCACGGGCCTATGGTGCAATGGTGGAGGTGGACCGACCCTGGTAGCTTGCCATTGTATTGTGTGTAATAACACAGCACAACCCCCAGCATATTTTATATTACCCCACATTATGTAATATATATATATATTTAAGTCTCTGACCATTCCTGCGACAAGTCTCTAATTACATTTTCTCTCTGCAAAGTGCAGAGCTGCTGAACAAAAAACGAAATAACAACAAAAAAAACTGTTTCAGACTGTCACTCTCTACATCATACAAAAAGGCAAACAACCCCTTTCAGTCTACTAAAAAAAAACATTTAAACATTAAATAAACCCAATAGGGTGATTTTGCCTTCAATATGGATTAATTGGGTCTTAATTTAGATGGTGTACAAAGCACTGTTTTATTATTACAGAGAAAATTTTTTTTAATTATTTGGATAAAAATGTCCATGGGAGATAACTTTCCTCTAATTCTGAGCTTTCTGAATAACAGGTGTCTGGATAATGGATCCAATATCTGTACTGTAAATGACCCTAATCAGTTTCCATTTTTCCGTTTATAAATTCATATGCACAGGTTTACATGGTGCATAAAATAGTAATTAACTGAAATGGAAAAAATGCTCTAAGTGTACAGAAATAACCCATATATTTAGAGTTATAGACAAGAGAAAAGTCATGTGCGGGTCGGATAAAATCCGCACCGACCCTAACCCGCCCTCCCTTAGCCCGCACCCAACTCCCGGGTTCCATTTATAGACCCACTCCCGACCTGCCCTGCTGATGATGTCACAAAAGGGGCAGGGCAAGCAGGCGCCCGTCTATAAAAAAGGAAGCCGGAAGTCGGAAGCTGGCAGTGCAAGGTGGCGGGTGGGGAGAGCTCAACCCGAAACCGGCCAGCCACCTGTGACGTTTATCATGTCGGCCCACACATCACTACTAAAGAACTAATAAAACTTACCAGTCCAAACTGATTATGAAATATTTGACTTTGCTTTTCGTGTGATTTTCTTAAAAATTAATATGGCATCAGTCTCTAGAAATGCAAGGTCCATTCTTTTTCTATTCTGCTCCATTAGAAGGACAGTCCTAAACTTACTGTACCATTAAGGTAAATCTCGACCTTCCTCTGTATGTGCTCTGGTCCTTTATCCAAACCCTTGGCTTATATACAGACAAGACATCACCACCATGAGACATTACTGTGCTCTCAATATCAATAAAAAGGGAAATGGCTATGAGCATAATCTGTGTATATCAGGTTCAAATCTTTTGCAGATAGATACACAGGATTGTTTTTATATAAATATCCTGCCAGAGCCCATGAGGCTACTGTTTGTCATTCTACTTAATATGCCCAGGAAAAATGAAATACCATTTATCTATAGATATATATAATCATGAAATGATGCTTGAATGGTCTTTTTCTTCCAATAATTATTGAACCCAGTTCCCATCAGCCCTTCATAATTTTTATTTTTGACTGTTGGAGAAAAGTTATTTAATTAATGACAAATACATGTCAGAAATATCAATAGAATATCGAATTCAGATGGGCAGAAGTTATATCTTTTAATGACTAAGGGCAGAGGCACACGCTGCAATTTGGGGAGATTAGTCGCCTGGCGACAAATCTCCTCTTCTTCGGGGCGACAAATCTCCCCGAACTGCCTCCCCTGCCTTCCCGCCTGCTAGAATGGAAATCGCCAGCAGGATGGCACTCGGAGCGCCTTGTGAGGCAGCTTCGGAAAATGAAGTGCCCTGCCGGCGATTTACATTCTAGCCGGCGGGGAGGCAGTTCGGGGAGATTAGTCACCCTGAAGAAGAGGATATCTGTCGCCGGGCGACTAATCTCCCCGAATTACAGCATGTGTCTCTGCCCTTAAAAGGGGCAAATTTACTAAAGGGCGAAGTGACTAACACTGGCGAAAATTCGCCAGCATGACGCCATGTCGGTACTTCGCAGATTTACTAACTGGCGCAGGCGTAACTTCACTAGCGAAAGAGACTGACGCTGGCGCTCATTCTCACTCATGCGCCAGGTGAAGTTGCGGTCTGGCGAAGGGACGTAACTACGCAAATTCACTGAGATACGGATTTTACTGAACGTTACCTCTTACACTGGACTTGCCTTCGCCATCTGAGACCAGGCGAAGTGCAATAGAGTAGATATGAGTTCCTCAATTTTTTTGTTGAAAATTTATCCAAGTCCCAAAAATGCTGGCGTCTTTTCCTTTTTTCAGGGTGATAGGCTGCAAAAGAGCATAACATTTTTCTGGGGTACCTGGCTTCCCCCCTACATTTCCTAACATATGGCACATAAACTATACACTGGGCTCATGTGTAGGGCAATATAACAACTTTAGTTTATTTTATTAAGGTTCCCTGGGCTTGTGTAGTGTAATGTATTTGCTGCAACATATACGTCCATTCAACTTTAACTTTCTGCAGTATGTAAATTAGCCAACGCTAGCGCAACTTCTCTCTGCTTGCTGAATTAACGCTAGCGCAACTTCGCCAGCGTTCAGTGCCCTGGACGCAACTTTGCATGTTAGTGAATTAGCGTTGTCTGAGCAAATCTGGCGAATTGTTGCGCTGTCTGTGAAGCTGTCGCTGGCAAATTTTCGAGCTTAGTAAATGAAAGTATATTTTTACCAGGTAACAGAGTACGGATATAAATTGTGCCTGCGACGCATACAATCTGCAATAATTTAGCCCCCACCCCCTTGCAATAATATGAATACACTGAAAAAATGTAAGACCTCTAAGAATGTTGTGTTTAGGTGTAAATGTTTTTATTGTAGGTCTCTTGCTAAATATATTTTTACAGGTACTGAATGCGTATTTAACCTACAAGCACACGTCAAATGTTATATCTTTTAATTTACAAATCATAGTAAAAAAATATTTACACGTTATATACTTTTCCAAGTAAAATGAGGAGCACATATCCTACACACAGAGTACGATACTAGAAAACGAAATATCCTGGGCGGGGAAGGCAGGATTTCATGTTGGAAAAGCACAGTTAGTCAGTGGTTAAGAGCAATTTAATATACAGGCAGGTAATGCTGTTCTAATAAACTCAATATAAAATCATTCATGCAGCGCTAATGAATCAATATCTGTGGCTTATTAAAAATACACATAAAGTGCCTTTTAAGAGGAGGATTTATTAAGGGTCGAACTGAAAATTCGAATTCAAATTTTTTTTATGGTCAAAACTCTCAAGTTTGAATTGAGAATTATCCAAAGTCGAATTTCAAAATTTATCACACTCTGGCCATTTAAAAATAGGAGAGGTCCAGGGACCAATTTGGACATATTACTAGCCCTTCGGAGATTCAAGGTTTTTTTGGAGTAAAAACTCGAGTTCGGTTTGAATTATGTTTGAGTTTACGAGTCAGTTAAATTCGTGCGAGTTTTATAATTTTTTCATAAATAACCCCCCAATCGAATTTCGACCTTAATAAATGCGCCTCTAGATGTTAAATAGATTTATAAACATTCATATTTAAACAAATAATCTCAGTGAAAAAAAATAATAATTTAAGCATTGGCAAGCACCACGTCTCACAATAATTATAATACTGTTCCTGTAAACATTTTTGGTTTCTCTGTTTTTTTTTTTTTTTTCAGAACAACAGCCCAGTTCAGAAAAATAAAGAAGAAAATGTTTCCCCCGTGGGGCATATTTTCCTAGAAACACAACCTCTAACTTCTGTGACTTATGTATTTCACATTTTTTCACATATTTCATAAAGCTACACACCAACACATTCCCAAAAATTAGACCCTGCGTGTCCAATAAATGAACATGGAAGCCAACTTCGGTCATCGGTTGCTATAGAAAAGGCCAGCACCATGTGGAATCCATTGTTCTGTTGGATAAAATGACACTAGCGCTTAGTTGGATGAGCTATTTAGTAAACATTTCTGGTGTGAATTACAGCAGGAAATATGAAAAAGCATGTTCAGAGTTACTCTGTTCTTTTGTCACGTTTATTCTTCATAGCCATTGGATGTTTCAGATGAGGTATGGGTCTGATTGTTTTTTTAATGCTATGATGCCACCAGTATATGTTCTGTGCCAGAACTCTGAACTTCTTAGAAGAGTTTTGGCAGTTATTTGAAAGTGCAAGTAAAATCTCTCTGCTGTTTAGTGTTTGGAGACACAAAGCCCTGTCACAAGAATGAATTCAGTTCGACCTCCTCAAAGAGACATGCCCCAAATGCAAGCTCATATCCTAGTTCCCAGGTTCACTACTTGAATATCTGTAGGGCTCAGCGATCTTCAGCATCTGCCATGTGAAGGGCCATTTGTGCTCTGCACCTTTCTTCAAATTACATTTCCTCTGAATCCGGTGCCATGAGTTCCTGTTGTCTCCATGAAATTACACCTCTCTGTAAAGATAAAAAAAGAAGTTTTCAGAGATTGCATCTCACAGCTTTCATACGATTTAAAATTGAACTCTAGAACACATTAAAGGGATACAGTCATGGGAAAACATGTTTTTTCCAAAACACATCAGTTAATAGTGCTGCTCCAGAATTCTGCACTGAAATCCATTTCTCAAAAGAGCAAACAGATTTTTTTATATATTTATGGGGCTAGACATTTTTCAGTTTCCCAGCTGCCCCAGTCATGTGACTTGTGCCTGCACTTTAGGATGGAATTACTTTCTGGCAGGCTGTAATAAATGAATCAGTCTCAGCGGGACTTGGCTTTTACTTTTAAGTGCTGTTCTTAGATCTACCGGGCAGCTGTTATCTTGTGTTAAGGAGCTGCTATCTGGTTACCTTCCCATTGTTCTGTTGTTAGGCTGCTGGTGGGGGGGGGGGGGGGTGGTGATATCACTTCAACTTGCAGAAAAGCAGTAAAGAGTGACTGAAGTTTATCAGAGCACAAGTCACATGACTGGGGGCAGCTGGGAAACTGACAATATGTCTAGACCCATGTCAGTTTTCAAAATTGAATATAACAAAATCTGTTTGCTCTTTTGAAAAATGGATTTCAGTGCAGAATTCTGCTGGAGCAGCACTATTAACTGATGAGTTTTGAAAAAAACATGTTTTCCAATGACAGTATCCCTTTAAGGATTTATTTACTAAACTCCGAATGCAAAAATCAAGAAAAATTGAGATTTTTTTTTTTTATAAAATCTGACTTTTAAAAATCACGAATTTTTCGGAATGTATTAAACCCCGAGGATGGAAAAGTCCAAATCAGAAAATCCAGCATCTCACACCTGTCGAGGTTGCATATAAGTCAGTGGGAGAAGTCCCAATGATTTTTTCATGTGCGCTAGGTTTCGTGCAATACCCCTATGTTTTCAGGTAAAAATCTGAGTTTTCTAGTGAAAATCAGAAAAAAAAATCAGAAAAAAACGTGAAAGTCAGATTTTTTTCCTGCAAAAATTTTTTCCAGAAAATGTAATCATTAAATAAGTGTAAAAACTAGAGCAGATTTGATCGGAGTTTGTAGCTGAAGATATTGAGATAAATTCGGACTTTGATAAAAAACCTCCTTAAAGAACATTTATACAATTTCAAGATAATTCCATCCAATGCCCTATCATGGAAGTGCCTGATCCAGAGAGTATAAAAAAATAATTGGGGGACAGTAAATCAATGGCGAGAGATTGAAGGCCAGGTTAGGAGTTGCTGCTAGTGGAAATACAACTAGAGTAAAGTTTGCTGGATTGTATGCAGAAATACAGCATTTGGGATATATTGAAGTATTCTTCTTAAAGAGCAAAAAAAAAACGCTGAACAAGTTTGTGGCTTTAAAGGGGACCTGTCACCCAAAAAAATGATTCTAAATTCTATTTTATCATGTTAGTCAAGCAAAATGAACTTTAATTACACTGGATAAATTATTTGAATCTTATTTCTGTCAGTCTGGGAATTCATAATTATAGCAAGCAGACAGGAGCCATTTTGTGGACACTGTTATTAAGACAAGCCTTGTATCATCTCAGAATCTTGTTTGTGCATCAGAATGGGGGACTGGACGTCCATCCCCATGCACTGGTTTCACAATTAAATGATGAAGAGAATGGGGGAATGGGGGGAGAGCAGTGACATCTAAATGGAAAGTGAAAGTAATTGTATGCCCCGCCTCTATGCCTAAGGCATAGAGGAGGGGCAGACAATATTTGATTGACAGCTGAGATTTTTAATTGAGTTTACAACAGCTAGGAACGCTTTAGTAAAAAAAGAATTTGGATTTCATGTTTAATTTGAAAAGGACTTTTATTATACAGCTTTTTATGTCTGGGTGACAGGTCCACTTTAATGTTAAAATCAAATACATAGATACACTCACAGATTATAGATCATTGCATGGAATACTTACGAAGCCGTTAGTGTAGAGTTAAGGAGTAAAGTAGTTCTAATTCTGTACAACTGTGCCAAAGTAAGTTTTCTGTGTTGGGAAGACTGTGGATCTGACATGGTCCTTCTGGCACTGCCAGAAACATTATCACTGTCCATTTCTAATTCACCAGAAAACTGTTCAGAGAAAGATTTACTGTAGACATGGTCTGAGGAGTCCACTTCAAACTCTTGCAAGAACTGAAGTTGCTCGGGCTCAGATAATGAATCCTGTAATTTTTGATCATTTGTGAAACAAACAGATTTTGCCGATCCACTTTCCTCTGATTCAGAAAGATCTGAGGAGCTACTACTGCAGCTGCCTATGTTGACCACTCTTCGGCCTGTGCAGTCTGATTGAGATCTGGGTTTTCTGACATGCTCTTCCATGTGATTGGCTGTACGCTCCACCATGCTAGTCCTTTTAAACCCATTTGGTGAGATATATTTTCTTTTGATATTACCTGGTTGATAAAACATATCAGACCTTGGGGACATGAAAAGTTCACTTAGACTTTTACTTTGAGTCAGATGAGTTATTTCATCACTATTGCTAGTTAAAGGAACGCTTGTTATCAGATGAACGAGGCTAGCTTCCGACTTGGATTTCAGTACTTTCGATTTACATGGTAGAAGTTGAACAGGGGTTCTCCTACGAAGTTTAGGAGATGAAGAACGCTGGGAACTAACCGATTCTCTCTCATCATCTGCCATTTCCTGTTGCTGTTGTTCTACAAACTCTTCCAGTGACGTTGGAGAAAGAGTTCCGTAAGCACTGTCGATGGATGAAGATCTACAACCATTTGGTTCCAGCTTTAAATAGTTGGAGTCAACAGCTGGGTGTGCTTCAGGAGAGTCCATACTCTCAAACATGTTTCTCGTTGGCGTAATGGATGATGCAGTTGTACTTAACGAAGTTTCATCTGACTGAGAGCCAAATGGTCCTTGTTCAACTTCAGGGGACGAAAGCTCATCGCCAGCATCAATGACAACCACTGAGATAGTTTCAGTGGAACTATCTGACTGACTGCAAAATATACACAGTTTTGATGATTAGTGGGGCCATTAACACGAGATATCTAACATTTCTTTTGTAGGAATTTCCAGTAATGCAATATATAATTCATCAAATTAAAAATAAAAAAAGGTGTTATAACAACCAACTTAATATCCAACTACAATATCAATGGCTGTTTAATCACCACCCCTAGACCAGTGATCCCCAACCATTGTACTGTAAACACACCAGTTTTACCACTGCAGGGCAAAACAAAGATATATTTTCATTACTTTAACACACTTCTTTTTTTTGGTGTTACTGTTCCTTTAAGTGGTGCAGAGAATCAATGTTAAAAACTGTAAACATGCTATAATTTGTCATACTCGGTTTAGAAAATACAAAATTAATCAAAACTGCCAATATTTACATTTATTTATGGGCTTTAGGATTACCTGTTTAACATGTCTGCACTGCTCCGGCGCAGTATGGTTGGGGAGCTTGCAGCCGACGTCCCACTTTCCATATCTTCCTCCTCTTCATGAAGATGTGTCACCTGTTGCTGGTTACGCAGACACTCCTGTCTCATCCTTTGCAAGAGATTCTGAAAGATCATAATTAAAATGATTGATGCCAGTTTCAAAATGCCAAGTTCCAATGTATATCTACTTCTGTAGTATAAAAGAAGGTCAGGTTGCCCTTTTCCTTGCTCTTGAATAACATCAATGCAGCAGATCAAAGATGCCCAATTGCAGGATTAGTCGGTTAGATCTTTGGCTGTCATTGGATGCTGGGAGGTTTAGCTAAATGCAACAAAGCAGTCTCGTATGCACTGACTTCAGTATGTTTTTAAAAAGTTTGCCATAAAAGATATGGGGCAAAATGCACTATAATATACATCCCAGAAAATACATGGTTTAAATTCTATGGTAAATGGCATAGAATTCTATATGTGGTTATCCTTAAGCCGTCTTCCTTACCTGTGCATTATGAAATGCTTCAATCCATCCTCTGCACAATGACTGCCCACTGGCTTGAAATGTATAGGCAGCAACAGCGCTGCGGAATTCATTCAGATAGATCAGCAAGAAGGAACCTGCAATGGAAATAGTACAAGATAAGTACATGGAAAACATTGCATTATTTGCCCCCATTTACTTAGGTAATTAGTAGGGATGCACCGAATCCACTTTTTTGGATTCGGCCGAACCCCCGAATCCTTCACGAAAGATTCGGCCGAATACCGAACCGAATCCGAACCCTAATTTGCATATGCAAATTAGGGGTGGGAAGGGGAAAACATTTTTTACTTCCTTGTTTTCTGACAAAAAGTCACGCAATTTCCCTCCCGCCCCTAATTTGCATATGCAAATTAGGATTCGGATTTGGTTCGGCCAGGCAGAAGGATTCGGCCGAATCCGAATCCTGCTGAAAAAGGCCGAATCCTGGCCGAATCCCGAACCGAATCCTGGATTCGGTGCATCCCTAGTAATTAGGCAGCTACACATTTCTTTTATGTGTACTCTCATGTATTGCTTGATAAAGCGGCTATTACTTTCCCTACCCACTGACTGTCCTAGCAAATTAGGGAACTTCTGTTGGACATGGTGCTTCCTCTGAATTTTCATTTTGTATCACCCTCCAGTCTAGTGTATTTCCATTCAAGTACTGATGTTTAACCACCTTCAAACTCTGCTCATGCTCTTAATCGAACTGGCACGTTATAAGTATAATGTCAATGTTGCAAAGCAGAGCTAGACTCCCTAGACCAGGGGTCCCCAACCTTTTTTACCTGTGAGCCACATTCAAATGTAAAAAGAGTTGGGGTGCAATACAAACATGAAAAAGTCTCTTGGGATGACAAATAAGGGCTGTGATCTGGTAGCCCCTATGTGGACTTGCAGCCTACAGGAGGCTCTACTTGGCACTTTACTTAGTTTCTATGCGATTAAAACTTGCTTTCAAGCTTGGAATTCAAAAATAGCACCTGCTTTGAGGACCCTGAGAGCAACATCCAAGGGGTTGGAGAGCAACATGTTGCTCATGAGCAACTGGTTGGGAATCACTGCCCTAGACTAACAATTCAGCTTTGATAACCCAAGTAAAGTAATACTATATAGAGTTTGAGACATTCTCAGACAAGGCTTGTTAGCCTGACAACAAAAATGTTGTAGATGTATTGAATTAACCATTGTGTATTTAGCACATACAATATAACAAATATTCAAGAAAATGTTATTTTCACTTGCCTGGATCTTTAAGTTCCCTGCATACAATTTTATCCACTAGTAGTGGCTGCCTAATTATTTTGGTTCTTTCGGCTTTTTTGACCGGCTTTGTAATGAGGAAGAGATCAGTGAACAGGAAACAGTAAACATCCATCTGAAATAGAGGAACATGCTGTCACGGAACAATGATACTTCTCATAATAATGGGCTTCTCATTTAATATTCTCTAAATTAGAAGAAACTTTATTGGCCATTTTACCCTTTTTTTTATAATAAAAGTGTATCTGGTGCCAAGTACAACATTTTCTAAAGTATACATTATTTATAATTATAATTTGAAAGTATGTCAGATGAACAAAAGAATTATACACAAGCTGCCTGTAATTCATAAAAAAACAACATGGTCCTGATTAAAATGTTAAAATGTATATAGAGCCTGGCCAGCTCACTCATGCATTGTCTGGATTGATTGTTATATGGTATATTAGTATAAGACAAACCATTTCAAAGGTTGGCAAAAGTGCAGCAAATATCAAAATACAGCATGTTTTCCAGCTAAACAATCACCTTGCTATCTTTTCCTTCCTTCATCTTTAGACTTCCTTCTAGAAGAAGTTGGCGTGTATCTTCAGGAGACGTTCCAATCATGGGGGCTGTCAAATCTAACCTGCAGAATTCTTTCAGAATCTAGAACAAAAGGATAACAGATAAGAATGCAGTTGGCACAGCAGAAAGAATGAAAAAAAAAACACATTTTCAAATGTGGTAAGTCACCTTGTCTACTTCATCTGTGCTGCTGTCCACAGCCTCATAAGAATCAATGCGCCCGATGATTGCGGCCAGGCGTTGCTGTTCTTGTCTTTGGCGCATCCGTGAATTCACATGATTGATGAAACGCTCCACTGAACTGATCTAAAGTAATCACATAAGGAATATGTTATTAACTGACAAGGAAGGAAGGAAGGAAGGAAGGAAGGAAGGAAGGAAGGAAGGAAGGACTATGCTAACAGCTCAGAGGAAGGAAGAACGGAAGAACGGAAGGATGGAAGGAAGGAAGGAAGGAAGGAAGGAACGAAGGAAGGAAGGACTATGCTAACCGCTCAGAGGAAGGAAGGAAGGATGGAAGGAAAGAAGGATGGAAGTAAGTAAGGAAGGACTATGCTAACATCTCAGAGGAAGGAAGAACGGAAGAATGGAAGGAAGGAAGGATGTAAGGAAGGAAGAGAGGAAGGACAGGAGGAAGGAAGGAAGGAAAAAAGGAAGGAAGGACTATGCTAACAGCTCAGAGGAAAGAAAAATGGAAGGATGGAAGGAAGGAAGGATGTAAGGAAGGAAGAAAGGAAGGACGGAAGGAAAAAAGGAAGGAATGACTATGCTAACAGCTCAGAGGAAGGAAGGAAGGTTATGCTAACAGCTCAGAGGGGGTGTGGGAGCTCCAGATCTACAGAATCTAGAAAGGATCCCATTCCCTTTCTCTCATAATCTATCCTCAGTACTCGTATGCCTAGAAAGCCATATACATATGAGATGTTTACCATGAGAATGATGGACTCTCTGACTTGAAGATCATCTGTCTTTTTCAAGATTGATTTCAGCAGCAGGGGATATTTTGTTAGTCGCTGATGTGGCTTCACCAACATGTCACTCAGTTTCAGTCGATTGCATTGCTTGTGTTTTTCCGACCACTGAAGAGAGAATATCAGTCATTTGTAGGGTGGGCAAGTTGTATATGTTATTTTTATCTGGAACTTCTGTATTTCAACTACAGAACTACTTAGCACAAGTTTGAATCTTGTTTGTTGCAATTTTTATGCAGTAATAGATGTATTTCAGACAATACCCAAGTACAAAAGACTATAATACCATTTTAAGAAAAGACCAATATAGTCACATAGACAAATGACTGTATGATGCAAAATGGAATGGAAACAGAACCATGCTACTATAATTAGGCACTATATCAATATTTAATATCAGCAGTGTATTATCATTACATTCAAAAAATTAATTTACAAAATTAGCAAATGTGTGGGAAAACACTTACCGTTACGTAGGACTTAAAAAGTTCATTGTCCCGATGCAAATTTCTCATATATTCCATGCAGCCTTCCTCCTCCATACAGTATCTAATATATGGTTTAAACAGGGATTCAAACTGCAGATTTAATAAACACAAAACAAGATATGATTAAATGCATTTTCATATTCATATTAATGACATTTTCTTCAGCTTTGCTTTCTAAACCTGAAATATTAGTGATTCAAATATCCAAGGCAAAAACTGACCAAATTATTTATACTGCTGCACTATTCTTATTATAAATTATATCATTCTATTGGGGAATGTAATAAAAGTCGGTAACGGGAAAAATATTCGCAATGCGAAAAGTTATGCCTTTGTGCGAACAAATTTTCTTTTGAGCAATTGAATACAGCTTTTGCAAACGAGGAAACTGTTTAGCGGCCTCTTCCGACAGTGGAAAAAAGTTTGTGAATTTTATAGTTAGAGTCAGTGCGCAGTAAATGTAATAAAACTTCTTACTGAAAAAGTCGTTATGTTTGCTCCAAAAGATTACGACACCTTCAAGCAAGTGGGCAATTCAAATTTGCAATGTAATAACAGTTTAAGGAGGAATATTACATTGGGAAATTAGACTTTTTATTCTTATTTGTGCTAATGGTTTTGCTATTTGCGACGTTTATTACATTCCCCCATATATTTTTTATATTTATATCTTATTACCATTTTGAATCCTTTTTGGAAGTCCAGGGGGTTTAGTAAACCCTTAGTCTTTCTTGCCTTCTCCAGTACTGGTACCATGACAGTGCTCCAGAGGGTTCTGTGTAACTGGATGATTTCCTGGATATTGCTGAACAACTTGTCAGGCTCCACCTTTGTTAACAAACAAAAACAACACATTGATTTTATGAATGAAATGTCTAGTTAATGGCTTTGGGAACTTAGCATAATAACATATAATAAATGTAAAGCAAACACATTTCTTATTATTTTCTATGGTAGCAGCTGCTTTGTGAATTCTCCATAGTATTTCATATGGCCATTGTTTTCCCCCCCATATGTGCTTTGGACTGAAAACCTTTATTGTCTGCATGTTGTCATGTCCACTTATTAATGCAGACTGCTGTGCGAACCCTGCAGCCTCTTTGCAGTATCTCCAGGGTTTCCATGCGTCAGTAGGTGTACTGAATGCAATTCTTATGAACTGGCGGGATGCATCAATACTTTGCACCAAAATGCAATGAGCTTTTCATTTTAAATGGATATTGAAGGGATATTGTCATAAGAAAAATATTTTTTTTCCAAAATGCATCAGTTAATAGTGCTGCTCCAGCAGACTTATGCACTGAAATCCATTTCTCAAAAGAGTAAACAGATGTTTTATATTTATTTTAAAATTTGACATGGCATGACTTTAGTTTTCTGTACATACTATATATTGCTATTGGGGTTATCACTTGGAATCACAAATAAACCAAGGTATGATGCGCATATCTAATCCCTGTAAATAGCACATAAAAATGTATTGAACTTACTGTAATAAAATACGTTGCCTATATTTACAGACTTTGTCAACAACAACAGGCAAAAAGAAAGAAAAACAAATCTTACCTCACATAATATTCCGGACTCTTGTAGATTTAACAGACAACAAAGGAAAAGCTGTGGAATGGATAATTGAAATAAAAACTTGAATATGTGTTTGGTAGTTATATTTGTTTGTTAGATCTTTCTTTGCATAAATAATGATAATTGAAAGATAGATGGACACATATATAGACAGATAGATAGATAGATAGATGGATGGATAGTAAGTTAGATAGATAAATAGATGATAGATATATGATGGATAGTTAGATAAAAAGATAGATAGATAGATAGATAGATAGATAGATAGATAGATAGATAGATGATATATAGATGATAAATAGACAGATTAATGATAGCTAGATGATGATGATAATGATGATGATGATGATGATAGATAGATAGATAGATAGATAGATAGATAGATGATAAATGATAGATAGATAGATGATAAATAGACAGATTCATGATAGATAGACAGATAGATAGATAAATAGATAGATAGATAGATAGATAGATAGATAGATGATATATAGATGATAAATAGACAGATTAATGATAGATAGATGATGATGATAGATAGATAGATGATAAATGATAGACAGATAGATATATAGATGATATATAGATGATAAGTAGACAGATTAATGATAGATAGATAGATAGATGATGATGATAGTTAGATAGATAGACAGACAGACAGACAGACAGATAGATAGATGATAAATGATAGATAGATAGATGATATATAGATGATAAATAGACAGATTAATGATAGATAGATAGATAATAGATAGATAGATAGATAGATAGATAGATAGATAGATGATAGATAGATAGATAGATGACAAATGATAGATATATAGATAGATAGATAGATGATAAATGATAGATAGATAGATAGATAGATAGATAGATGATAGATTATTGATAGATAGATGATAAATAGACAGATTAATGATAGATGATAGATAGATTATATATGATGATAGATACATAGATAGATAGATAGATAGATAGATCCTGTATATAGACAGACAGACAGAAATCTTACATCAGTTATCACTTTCAGCTTCTTAATGTATGTGGCTTCTGTATACAGTAACTCCCAAATGGCCTCTTGCTGATGGCACTGCCTCCTAGTAAAAGTCTGATAGAAAAGAGAAGAATGATAAGCTAAGACAGTTAACTGCAAGAAGCAAACATATCATGTACTTATAACAAATATGTTAAACATCTGCAAGTTATTGAATTAATGCCACTATACTGCACTTCAACCCTTTACACATTTTTTTTGGCAACATATATGAAAGGGGAATGTATACATATATACACTAGGTTTAATTTTCAATATCTCAGTTTATTGACTTATCAATTCTAAATATGTTCCATAATGCACAATCGTATGCCACACCGTGCTATGAAATAGGTTGATTTTGTCTGTTGGTGACACAAAGACAATAGAACGGAAAAGAAAGCAGTCACAGACCACCAGGCAGAAAGACAAATTACCTCAGGAACCTCAATGATTTCCTGCCAGCTATCTTCAAGAGTCAGGTTGGTATCATCTTCTTCCTCCCACGAGTCCTGATCAAAGCAAAGCTGCTGGGGCAACTTGGGAAGACCAAACATACTGTATGAATGCAGCTTGCTCTCCAGCTGCTCCATTTTGTCTATTTCCTAAAAGAAAAGCATACACAATTGCTCAGCATGAATCAGACATTCTATCCAGTATTAGTATTCATTAGTACCAAACAAAAGAAAATCAAAGTAAAGCGCATTCTAGATTTACTCTTCTATGGATCTGTATGTGGCACAAGTCCATGAGTGTGATACTTATGAAGACAAAATTGAAGCAATGCATGGCTGCTACACTTTGCCAATTGGGAAAGTTCCACTGAAGCCAAAGTGGAGCACTTTTGTTGCTACATTGCTTTTCACTCATCAGGAACATTTAAGAATGGAGACCCTTACCTTTGCTTGGATAGGGAGCCAGACAACAAGAAGTCTGCAAGCGACTAGCACACCAAGAACTAACACTGCCTTGTGCAAGCCATGGGCCGGGGCAGATTTCTAACAAGGCACCAGGCAGAAATAAATGTATGTAAATGAGAAGCAGCGGAGCTAATGTGATTAGGAGGTGACACATTGGGACAAGCGGATTCCCTTCTTTGTTCTGCTGTTACTGTGACTCGTGCTGGGACCCTTGGTAATGCCCATGGGACTGTCACATTGAAATGAACAGCTGGTATGAGTGGGCCGGAATCACTGAATGAGCCTCAAACAATTGGAACCTGCCAGTCATCTCAAAATGATTGAAAAAAGTGACATGATACTAAAGAGTGAGGCCAACCAAACACAGTGACAAAGCATATTTAGATGGCCCAAGCCAAATCCTTGTGTGTTCAGATACTAATCATGGTATTTTGGGTATTAAGCTACTGCTCTTCACAGCTACTGCTTGTTTTAAACACTTGTTTGACAGGTCGATGGGGTTTCAAACATAAATTATAAGACATAACTCTGGAGAACCACCATAGCCAAAATATTGATCCTTTATTGATGTAGTGCAGTTATTTGGGTGAATGCTTTTGTCTTATATATTAGACATATTTTGACTGGTCCTATGCAAGTAGTAACCAGATTTTGTTGATCCATCCATTACTGCTAAAAAGCAAAGAATGGGGTAGGTCTGGTAGAACGTGCACCAAGTACACTTGCATTTGTATGTCATTTTGGTTGCACATGTACAATAGTTTTGACTGTAATCCAAACAATATTTCAGCAGCACTCCAATTTAGTGAAAAAAATTGTAATTTATTCGTGCCTCGAGCTAAGTGACGTTTTGAGCTTATCCAGCCCATTATCAGGCCTAAGCAAAAATACTTTTGACTGTAAGTTCCTCTGGGGCAAGGATTCATGTAAATAATGATCAACCTTTGTAAGGCACAGTTTAAATGTGTAACGCCAGCACTATAATAAATATAAAATGATGTCTGTGTGTTTAATGATCTATGAAAATGTTTGTCTTCAAAAAAAAAAACTTCAAAGGCTGAACAGAGGTGAGAATTTCACTTCACACTTAATCAATCTCCCAGGTGCCCTAGGACACACATTGACTGTGGTCTGGTGCAATGAATGAGAGAACGCTGATCATCCAGCCAAGTGTCTGATTATCCATCAAACATATGCCAAGGGACGGCATCCGAGTGTCCCCAACTGATGCACCACCAACTGCTGATCCACCATGTCCTTGTGCCCTGAGCTGCACGGCAGTAGCTCAATTCTTGAAGATTAAGGGTTTCTGATGTGTCAAGAGTTCAGATGATGGGGAATACTAGGAGTTGTGGTTCACTTCTGTTGGAGCACAGTAGTTTGATATCCTCAGTTTTTTGGCATGCTAGTGCACAGATCAGCTTTTTAACAGTGTATGTTCCCATATTTAAGTTGTCACATTTAATATGATATCTGCTAAATGTAAATATTTTCTCTTTTCTTCTCTAGTGAAGCAGCCAGTGACAGCTGCATTACGTGTATGTGTGGTGCGGTATTCTTGGACCAGCTATTGAACCTATTTCATACATTTATTTGCATATATAAGTTGGCATGATACATTACTGTCTACATACAGTAGACAAAGATCAGGGGTGTTGCTGTACAGCTGTTGTGAATCTATCTCTCTATCATCTATCTATCTATCTATCTATCTATCTATCTATCTATCTATCTATCTATCTATCTATCTATCTATCATCTATCATCTCTCTCTCTCTCTCTCTCTCTCTCTCTCTCTCTCTACCCATCTATATGTTTCTATCTAACCTTTTCTGTTCATTGTGGCCAGACACATCATGTGAGTTGGGTCAAGGTTCATAGCATGTTCAAGTTACCTGACCCCTGACAGGTTTCACTTGAAACTTCACCTTGTCAAAACTTGCCACATTCACTTAAATGAGATCAGTAGAGGGTCTGGACCTAACAGCAATAAACATTAATTTCTTTTAAGCACACTGCTTAGCATACCAATAGCTAGCAATACACATTACCATTAGTGGCATGATATATTGGAAGAAATATAATTGCAATAGTTTGCCTTAAATTTCCTTAAATTGTTTCAAAGCAAACAAGCAAGTAATAAACATTGGAACATTCTACACACACACACACATGTTTTATATGGACAATGTTTAAATGTTATTTTCTTTCTTTCTGCATATCTTTTGCACTTTATTCCTGTTAGAGGCAATTTTAGCAGTTTGTATAGAAACCTTTCTAGTCCAGTCAATGTGGAGTAAAACAAACAAGTGACTAGCCAATTGTTTGCACTGGTCTCTACAATATAAACACATAGATATGGTTACAGGCAAATAACTTACCCTTCCAAACGGTCCAGTAGCCGCAGAGCCAAAGAATCCACTGAAACGACTGGCTGCCCTGTTTTTCCACGTGTCGGCGCCGTTGTTGGAGCAGCTAAAACTCTGAATGGGATCTTGTACCGGAATACTTGCGTCCCCAAGAAATGCATTCATATTCTTCCTCTTTCTTCCTGGAGCCTGAAACAAGAGGAGATGTTTGTTGGTAATTCCTGCAATGTGGATAATGAAACATACACCCACAATAAACTGAATGCCAAAAAATTATACAAAATGTGATTTATCTGATCAACAATGAGGAGCTTGGTTCTTGCAGCCATGCAGAAAGCATCTGAGGCTGATATTCCTATTATCAGATTCCATTCAACAGAGGGAATAACAAGCAGGGAAAGTAAAACATATAGGAGTTAGTACAAAGGGGGAGTTTTTATTTAAATCGGACAAATGCTGCAACCTGCAAATCCTCTATTTACATGTAGCCATGAGTGGCTAATCTCAGGTACTGCAATTTTTAGGATTTATAGACACCCCAGGCCCCCTGCCTGCCTGACATCTACACATTTGCTTTAATTGGACTTTGGGGAACTGACAATAGCAGAGCAGAAGACTGTTGCGCACAAAGAGGAGGGAGACATTGGTAAAGATAAAACCTAACACCCAAAATAGTGCTTGCTATACAATCCAAATATGCACTTTTCCACACCAGATTTAAGGAAGATTTCTGTTAATAATCCCCATTTAACAGATTTAACAATATTCTGCATTGTAAAGGAATAAAAAGCATAGTCTGATTCTTCAAGTCTACAGCCACAAAATGCACTTGACAGGTTATCACAGCACTGGTACAAATATACAATAGTTTACAATAGTTTACTAATGGTATTTATAGAATGTGGAAATTTGATCAGTACGTGAACAGGATAATCACAAATAAAATCAAGCAATGAAATCATTGTAAGATATAAAATACTTTTTAGTCCAAAAATGGAATAAATTGCATTATGTTTCATGAAAAAATTAATGGAAGGGTAGAGAGGCTCCAGGCATATAATGCTATAAAGAGGCACATGTGCAGTGATCCTGTGCAGAGAGGGGACAGAGTACCTTGCCTTGCTAACTCACAATTAATCATATATGCCACATATTCCTCCCTTGCTTAGCTGAGTCGGAGGATGCAAATGGGTGTGAGCCTCGTGTCAATACTCAGCGTAATGTCAATAGCCAATAAAACAGATTGCATTGCTAAGATGGGTATTAGTGATGTCATGGCAATACCACATTCTTTTGTTCGGTGTGATGCTGTGCCTTTAAAGCAAACAGGCTCAGACTATTTGCATGTGTCAGGAGGGGGAGCAGTTCTGTGCAGCTGGTGCCCAGTAATGTATTCCAATCTCATAGCATGGAGTCTGCCCCTGTTATTTAATAAGTGTTATTTAACCCCTACATGGCATTGGTGCGCTGACAATAAATCAGTTAACACGTTATAGATGTGCACAAACACTGGGATTCTCATCTAAGGGGTTGGATTGCATAACTGAGGGGTGTCCAACTTGAGTCTCCAGCTGTTGTTGGAATACAACTCCCAGCAGTCACTGATAACTGAAAACAGGTTGTAGAGGTTCGGACCTCTTTATCACACATTATCCCCACCCTATATCTCATACACCTTATGTTTTAGATTGTTAGCTCTGCAGGTGAAACTATGTGTTTAATGAAAAGCATCAAGCATTGAATACACACTAAACAGTGTGTAAGTTTGATCCTCGCAGGTCCACGCCGCAACTTCTCTATAAACTCTAAAAACATACGACATATATAATTAACTTAAAGGGTTGGTTCACCTTCAAACAACTAGTTGTTTTCAGATAGATCACCGGAAATAACGACTTTTTCCAATGACTTTCAATTTTCCATGTGTCACCAATTTTCTAATATTGAAGTGTATAATGTTATTTTTCACCTTCTGCAGCAGCTCTGGGGGGGGGTCGCCGACCCTGTGAACTGTTCTAGATGGATACATTTAGTGGATACATTTCTTATCTTTGTCCCTGCTGAGCAGAATCTCTGGGTTTCATTACAGGCAGCTGTTAGAACTGATACAATAGTTGCTGATACTCCAGAGATACTGCTGAGAAATGTATCAACTAAATGTTGCAAAATTGTAACAGTTTAGAATCTGCGCCTGAATTACTGAGCTGCCAAACTTAAACACCAGAGACAGGAACATTCAACTTTAAACTTAGATTTTGGAAAAAACAGTAAAAAATAAATGGAAAGTAATTGAAAAAAAAGTTTCTGGGGAACAATCTAAAAACAATTGAACTGAAAAAAGTGTTTGGAAGGTAAACAACCTCTTTAACAAAAATCTGAGAGCCAAGGCAGCACTGCTTTATGCTACTTTCACTATGTCTTTTGGCTGGTCCTCTATAAAGGGGAGCTGTGAACCCTTTCAGACAGGTGGTCTCCCGCTGTGAAACAAGCAATGACCATTCAGTAATTGTACAGGCGCTGCTCCCATACCCTGATCAACACAAACAGGGCTATTAAGGGACTGTTTGTTAAAATAAACAGCACACAGCCCAGACCACAATGAAACACATAGCACCTACTTTCCAAAAGCAGATTAAACCACAAACAAGGACCAATTTGCAAAGTCACTAGTGATAGGGCACTGTATAGATTTTGGGTGCATAAGCATGGCTGGGTCTGTGATATTTAGCAAAATGCTGATATATTCCACTCTCATCTACAAGTTTCAGGCATCAAATTATAGTGACATTTATACTTCTAAACTCTGTTTATTAAATCAATAATGCTGCAATCCTTAGATACATTGATGATCTCTAAACTAAGTTTTAGAGAACACTAATAACTTTACTTTCCCTGTACAGACATATTTCAAAACAAAAGAGGACTGTAGTTCTACATGGGAAAGTGCATACACTATACTTGCTATATTGATTAGAATGTGGCAACAGCTAACCAATTGCCCCTCGTGTCTGCATATGATTTTACATGAAAAATCAAAAACTTACAATCCCACACAAAAGTCAAAAAAAGAGAAAAACAGAGCTACAGCTTTGGCCATGGGTAATGGTTATAGTACAGGCCAGCTGAATAAGATTCATGTTTATTGGATTGCATTAATTGACATAACACTCCTGAACTAATCAACACAGGTGCCACCTTTCCTGGAAAAAAATACCGGCCTTCCTATATATTGAGTTTTTTTCCCTATTAATAACATTGGGATCAACCATCATTTTTTACCAGCCAGGCCGGTAAAATACCTGCCAGGTGGCAACCCTAGTGGCACTATGGCTTTAAAATGATTTTAAGGAATAATTTTAATATATTAGGCAATTTAGCTAACATCTCTGAAACTGTTGTAACTCTGTACTGGAACCCAGTTTTGCAAGGCTGACACTAATGAGCTTTTGCCTTCAAACAGGCATGGAGACTATTATCCAGAAACCCAAAGTTCAGGAAACGACATAAACAGCATTGGCACATTTTCTCTATCGTGATAAGGTAGTATCTTGTAACTTATGGTAACTAACATATATTTACATAAAAGGCAAAACATATAAGGCATTCCTTATAACAAAAAAAGGCCCCAAATTATCAGGAAAATCCCAGGTTCCAAGCATTCTGGAAACCAGATTCTATTTCTATATATACCAGATATATTATACCTCTCAAAGTATTTAGTAAATTATAAATAATACTATATATATATATATATATATATATATATATATATATATATATATATATTCACTGTTTACTTACCGCAGAACTCTGTGTTCCCGTCGTCATTAAGACCTCATCTATTACAGAGAGGTGATCCCAACTTTTCCAAGCTGATAGTCTCCCCATTGCTTTTTCAAAGACTACTGTCTTCTCTTTCATTTGCCAAACCAAGAGCCCAAAATATTACTGACTGCGCATTAAAAGACCACTTAGTGTCGCATAACTCCAGGTGAACTGGTCTTCCCAGGAAAATATAGCCTTAGAGAAGTATCATGTTTCCAATGATCTACTGCAGTAGAGGATAGTCTGAGTCCTTCTGTCTCAAGCAAGCCCAGTCTTGACTGTTGTGGAGCAAGATTCAGTGTGAGCACTGGTAAGTGTGTTTGGAGAGGGGGGGGGAGTTATAGGAGAGGTAGGAGTTGCCAGTCAAGTAAACCTAATTTCCCTCCTGTCACCGACAACTAAAGCAGATTTTATCAATTCATCAGCCACTAACAGAGATGAAAGGTGTCTGTCCGACTCAATGTCATAGCCCAGCCAAACACAAACAATGTAACTGACTATTCCCTCTTTTCTCACCTTAACTTATTTTCTATATGGCTTGTCCCAGACACAGTGATCAATTAGATACAGTGGGTTATTTTAGTGCCAGACCCCTATGCTAATATTTTAACCCAGTAGACAATTTTTATGGATGTCTGCCTTCCAAACCGGGATAAAGCACACATCAAAGGCGACCCAAATAAACTGAAAGCAAAAGCCACAAATTGCAATTTGTCACAGATTATAAACCCATCCATATTCCGTGTTAAAAACGTTCATTGAACACTGTTTAGCATGGATAGCAAGGAATGTTTATTGAGCGTTCAGCTCCCAGCTTCAAACCAATAAACCTCTGCAGTCCTAGCAACTGTTTTGCTCTTCCATAAAATTAAAAATATAAAGATTTCCATTTCAAGTAGCTCATGTGACTTGGTGCTCTGGGAAAATGTCCTGGGGCTTGACAACACACAGTTACCAATGGAATGTTCCTCTTTGGGCTAATAGACAATAACAATCGGCACAAGTCTCCTAAACCAGTCCTATTGCACATAAGCTTGCATTGAAATTGCTTAGTCCCTCTAAAATCATAGCAGAGCTACAGGTATTGAAACCATTGTCAGAACAGTCATCTTAAGGTGGCCATACACGAGCTGATAAAAGCTGCCGACAGACCAAGTCAGCAGCTTATTGGCCCGTGTATGGGGCCCCCCGACGGGCTTCCCCGATCGAGATCTGGCCGACTTTTGGATGGGACTAAAAATCCCGTCGGATTGCGGCCGCATCTGTTTGTTGATGCGGTCCCGCGATCCAACCACCCATAAAGCCACCGTTAGGATCCGATCGTTGGGCCCTAGGGCCCACGATCAGATAAGCTCGATACTGCCCACCTCAAGGTGGGCATATCGGTGAGAGATCCGCTCGTTTGGCCGTGTGTGGCCACCTTTACTACGGCTCAGCAAATAAGCATTGCCTCCAGATCTCAATATTCTTGGTCTTTGGGATGAATTCTCAACCACTGCTTCGGGGTAGCCCCAAATATGCTGTTGATCTACTGGAGTGTGCTGTACATTATTAAACATAGAAAGTATGTGCAATTCTATTGATTGTAAGCTCCACAGGGGCAGGGGCTGATGAAAATGATGTACGGCTATGGGACCTGT